>CM039672.1:77444752-79844752 GCA_022496015.1 Hordeum marinum
CATGGAACGGATGCACTAGAGCTATAAGTGTATGAAAGCTCAAAAATAAAAACTAGTGGGTGTGCACCCAAATTGCTTGCTCACAAAGACCTGGGGCAATTTGAGGAAGCCCATCATTGGAATATACAAGCCAAGTTATATAATGAAAATTCCCACTAGCATATGAAAGTGACAAAATAAGAGACTCTCTATCATGAGGAACATGGTGCTGTTTTGAAGCACAAGTGTGGAAAAAGATAGTAGCATTGTCCCTTCTCTCTTTTTCTCTCATGTTTTTGTTTGGGCTCTTTGGCCTCTTTTTTTTTTGGTGGGCATCTTTGGCCTCTTTTTTTTATTTCCTCACATGGGACAATTATCTAATAATGATGACCATCACACTTTTATTTACTTACAACTAGATACTTAGAACAATAATGACTCTATATGAATGAAAGTGATGGCACATGTCATGAGACGGAACGGTGGAAGTTGCATGGCAATATATCTCGGAATGGCTATGAATATGCCATAATAGGTAGGTATGGTGGCTTTTTTGAGGAAGGTACATGGTGAGTTTGTGCACCGGCGAAAGTTGCGCGGCACTAGAGAGGTTAGCAATGGTGGAAGGGTGAGAGTGCATCTATACCATGGACTCACATTAGTCATCAAGAACTGATATACTTATTGCGAAAGTTTTTATTAGTAATCAAAACAAAGTTCTAAACACATACTCCTAGGGGAAGGGTTGGAAGGAGTTAACCATCGCGCGGTCCCGACCGCCACACAAAGGATGACAATCAATAAATCAATTATGCTCCGACTTGCTAACATAGCGGTTCACCATATGTGCATGCTACGGGAATCACGAACCTCAACACAAGTATTTCTAGATTCACAACACCCTACTATCATAACTCTAATATTATCACCTCCATATCTCAAAACTAATCGTGAGGAATCAAACTTCTCTTACTAATCAATGCACTTGAATATGAAAGTTTTTATTATATCCTCTTTGGATGCCTATCGTATTTAGGACTAATTTCATAACACACACCAATTACCAAGTTACTTAGAGAGAGCACTCTCAAAATGTATAAGTGAAGATCGAGAGTTTTTATTTCCACAAAATATGACACCGCCGTGCTCTACAAAGATTTAAGTGAAGCACTAGAGCAAAATTATCTAGCTCAAAAGATATAAGTGAATCTCATGGGAGCAAAATTACCAAGATCAAAAGATATAAGTGAAGAACATGTGAGCTAAATCACCAAGCTCAAAAGATATAAGTGAAGCACATGTGAGCTAAATTGCCTAACTCAAAAGATATAAGTGAAGCTCTTTGAGTATTCTAACAAACTCACGATGAGTGCATGTCCATCTCAAAAGGTGTGCAGCAAGGATGATTGTTATAAAACAAAAATAAAATAATCCTATAATAAACGACGCTCCAAGCAAAACACATATCATGTGGTGAATAAAAATATAGATCCAAGTAACGTTACCGATGGATTGAAGACGAAAGAGGGGATGCCTTCCCGGGGCATCCCCAAGCTTAGGATTTTTGGTGTCCTCAAATTTGGCTTGGGATGACTTGGTAATCCCCAAGCTTAGGCTCTTTCCACTCTTTATTCCATTGTCCATAAGAACATCACCCGAACTTGAAAACTTCACAATAGAAAACTTAAGCACAAAGTCGTGATAGCATTAGCATAAGAAAACAAACCACCAACTTTTTAGGTACTGTAGTAAACTTAATTTCCATTTATATTGATGTTATATTACTGTATTCTCACTTTTCCAAGGCTCGTACCCCCCGATACTAACCATAGTTTCATGAAAATAAGCAATCAACAAAACAAAAACAGAATCTGTCAAAAACAGAATAGTCTGTAGCAATCTGTATATTTTGTATATCTCTGCTAACTCAAAAATACTCAAACAATTATGAAAATTAGGTAAATTTTCGTATCAATCATCATAAAAAATAATCAACTCAAAATCTCTTTCTGGATAGGAATTAAAAATAATTTCTTGAGCACAAAGTTTCTGTCTTGTTCAGCGTGATTAAACAACTATCACCAAAACTAATCATAAAGGTTCTACTTGGCACAAACACTAATTAAAACATAAAAACCACAATCATAACAGAATCATTATAGTGTGTACTGAACAAAACAGAAAGTAAAAGGCAAAAATAAATCTTTTCATTGGGTTGCCTCCCAACAAGCGTTATCGTTTAACGCCCTTAGGTAGGCGTAAGGCAATAGAATCAAGTACTGTCCTCTTTAGTGCTCAAACCATAAGTATCTCTCATAATGGATTCATAAGGTAAATTTATTATCTTTCTAGGAAAGTGTTCCATGCCCTTTTTTAATGGAAACTGAAATTTGATATTCCCTTCCTTCATATCAATAACAGCACCAATAGTCCTAAGGAAAGGTCTACCAAGAATAATGGGGCATGTCAGATTGCAATCAATATCGAGCACAATGAAATCTACGGGCACATAGTTCCTATTTGCAATAATAATAACATCATTAATACTTCCCATAGGTTTTTTAATAGTAGAATCCGCAAGATGCAAGTTAAGAGAGCACTCATCAATCTCATTGAAACCTAGAACATCACATAAAGATTTTCGAATTGTGGAAACACTAGCACCCAAATCACACAAAGCATGGCATTCATAATTTTTAATCTTGATTTTTATATTAGGTTCCCACTCATCATGAAGTTTTGTATGAATAGATATTTCCAACTCAAGTGTCTCTTCAAGAGATTTCATCATAGCATCAACGATATGTTTGATAAAAGCCTTATTTTGGCTATAAGCATGTGGAGAGTTTAGCATGGATTGCATCAAGGAAACACATTCAATCAAAGAGAAACTATCATAATTAAATTCCTTGAAATCCAAAGTAGTAATTTCATCACTATTCAAAGTTTTAATATCCTCTACTCCACTTTTAGTATTTTTAGTATCAAGATAAATAGACTCCGAATCATTGGGGAGTTTCTCAACCAAAGTGGATTCACATCCAGACCCATCATCATTAAGATATACATTAGAAAACAAGGATTCAATAGGAGGACACCAAGCACTTTAAGATCTTCGTGATTCTCATCACGAGAACATGCCTTTTTCAGCCATTCATGTCTAGCACGAATTTGGGCGGTTCTTTCTTTACTCTCATTCATAGAAACACGCATAGCTTTCAAAGTTTCATCCATATTAATCTTGGGAGGGACACATATCAATTTCAAAGCATCAATATCAAGAGACATTCTATCAACAGTCCTAGCCAAGTCATTAATTTTAAATAGTTTTTCTTCTATGGAAGCATTGAAAATCTTTTGCAAGTTAATAAACTCCTTAATATTATTCTCAAGATCAGAGGATATTTTATTATAATTTCCATGATCATTGTTGTAGGTATTGCCAAAATTATTGTTGTAGGCATCCTTACACTTGTTCCATGTATCAATACTATTTTTGGGTAAAGATGAAAACCAAGTTTTTGCTCGATCTCGTAGTGAGAACGGAAATAGCCTCAATTTAATCATATCATTATCCACATCTTTCTTAGTTTTCATATCGCATAACTCAATAAAGGTATTAAGATGGGATGCGACATCTTCACTCAGAAGGCCGGGAAATTGCTCTTTCATAACAAGATTCAACAAGGCAGCATCAATTTCATATGTTTCCGCACTAGCGGCAGGGGCAACTAGAGTACAAATAAAATGATTGTTATTAGTATTATAGAAGTCACAAAATTTAGTGTTTTCAGACATGGTGACTTAGCAAGCAGACAAGCACACGAGCAAACAGAGAGCAAGCGAAAGAAAAGGGCGAACGAAAAAGGCAAATAAAGAAAGCCAAATATTTTTGTAAATTTTTGTTTTAGAAGTGGGGGAGAGGAAAACGAGAGGCAAATGGCAAATAATGTAAATGCAAGAGATGAGTTTGCGATTGGTACTTGGTAGATATGCTTCACTTGAATACTCCTCGGCAACGGCGCCACAAATTCTTCCTGCTACTTCTTGAGCTTGCATTGGTTTTCCCTTGAAGAGGAAAGGGTGATGCAGCAAAGTAGAGATAAATATTTCCCTCAGATTGAGAACCAAGGTATCAATACAGTAGGAGTATCAAGATGAGGCACCAATGCACCTGCGCAAAAACAAACAAACTTGCCCCCAACGCGATAAATGGGTTGTCAATCCCTTTACGATTACTTGCAAGGTGAGATCTGATAGTGATAATAGGTAAATACAATTAAATAAATAAAACTGAAGCAAGGTATTTTTGGTATTTTTGTATGTAGATCTCAATATATAATGTGTAAAATAGACCCGGGGGCCATAGTGTTCACTAGAGGCTTCTCTCATGATAGCAAGTATTACGGTGGGTGAACAAATTACTGTCGAGCATTTGATAGAATCGCGCAAAGTCATGACGATATCTAAGGCAATGGTCATACATATAGGCATCATGTCCGAGACAAGTAAGACCGATACTTTCTGCATCTACTACTATTACTCCACACATCGACCGCTATCCAGCATGCATATAGTGTATTAAGTTCATAACAAACAGAGTAACGCTTTAAGCAAGATGACATGATGTAGAGGGATAGATTCATGCAATATGATATAAACCCATCTTTTTACCCCTGATGGCAACAACACGATACGTGCCTCGCTACCCCTTCTGTCACTAGGTGAGGACATCGCACGGTATGAACCCAAAACCAAGCACTTCTCCCATTGCAAGAATTATAGATCAGGTTGGCCAAACAAAACCCATAACTCAAAGAGACTTACAAGGATATGAAATCATGCATATAAGAAATCAGAGGAGACTCGAATAATATTCATAGATAATCTGATCATAAATCCACAATTCGTCGGATCTCGGCAAACACACCGCAAAAGAAAGTTACATCGGATAGATCTCCATGAAGATCATGGAGAACTTTTTATTGAAGATCAAAGAGAGAGAATAAGCCATCTGGCTACTAGCAATGGACCCGAAGGTTTGTGGTGAACTACTCACGCATCATCGGAGAGGCAATGATGTTGATGAAGATGGGCACCGGAGATGGATTCCCCTCCGGCAGGGTGCCGGAACGGTCTCCCGATTTGTTTTTGGTGGCTACAGAGGCTTGCGGCAGCGGGACTTTCGATCTAGGTTTAGTTCTGGAGGTTTATGTATTTATAAGACCAGATGGCGTCGAGAACAAGTCAGGAGGACAAACGAGGGAGTCGCGAGCCCCCTAGGCGCACCTAGGGGGGAGGCACGCCTCCCGAGCTTGTGGCTTCCTCGGGACTCCTCTCCGGTATCTTTTCCTTCTGGTATTTTTGATATTTTCCATAAAAAATTACGGCGAAAGTTTTATTCCGTTTGGACTCCGTTTGATATTCCTATCTGAAAAAGGTCAAAAACACGGAAAAACAAGAACTGGCACTGGGCACTGAGTTAATAAGTTTCTCCCAAAAATAATATAAAATAGCATATTCATGCATATAAAATATCCAAAGTTGATAATATATTAGCATGGAACAATCAAAAATTATAGATACATTGGAGACGTATCAATCCTTGATCCTTAAAAACTTGCCCCTGCGACATAACTTTTTGAATCATTTAAGCTACTGACCCATGTCTTTTTTGTGCATTTTAGACCTTTGTATCTTGTTGTTTTCATGCATGGAAAATGCCATGTTGCTGTTTTGAACAAATTTGCACTAAACCTTGTATGGGTGTTTGTGGTTGAACCGTAGCTCCGTTTTGGGCATGCCATATATGAAACTTGCTTAGAATTTCATGTAGTATCATATTCTCACATTGCATCCATGTTGTGAAGTGCTTGTGGTATTCATTTTCATGCATTTTGCATTCATGGTAGGATCATCTTGTGGGTGTCATAACTTTTAGACCGTAGCTCCGTTTGAGATGTTCCACATTTGTAAATTGACTAGACTGACATGTAGAATTGCATGGTATATTTTATTATATTGCTAAAAAATATAAAATATGGTTAGTTAATATATGGAACAATTTCGAAATTAACATATGGGGTCATTTCAGAAAATCTATAAGTTGTTTCTGACCTGATTTAAGATGCCTAGTAGTGTAGTTTACTTATGCTTCACCTCTTGCCATGTTTACAAACAAGTAATATTGTCGTGTACCTAAACGATAGTGAACTAAATAACCAATCATGGAGTTTCGCCAATATGCAACTCGTTGCATATGGAGCTTCACTTTAATATGTAGTAGTTGTTTGATGTGATTTGCCATGCCTTGCATATTTAAACTAGACATGCATCATATTTGTTTGCGCATCATGTCATGCATATCTTGTGTTGTACCATGTGTTGATTGGTTTTTTGATTGTTCCTTGTCGATAGAGTTCCGAAAGCGTTAGGAGTGTGAGGATTCGTTCGACTTTGTTGGCTCGTCTGCTTCACGGATCGTTCTTCTTCCAAGCAGGATCTCAAGCAAGATGACATATTTCCCTGGATACCATTACTATCATTGCTATGCTAGTCGTCCCGCTTTTATCGTTATGTCTCGCTACCTACCACTTGTTTGTAAAGCCTCCCAACATTCCCATGAAAATCCTCTAACCCTCCACCTTCCCAGCAAACCTTTGTTTGGCTATGTTACGGCTTGCTCAGCCCTTCTTATAGCATTTCTTGCTGCAGGTGCAATTACTTCCAAGTGACATCATGGACATTTTTGATATCACAATATTATTGCTATTTAATTTAATGCACATATATACTTGGTAAAAGGTGGAAGGCTTGGCCTTTTGCTCGATATTTTGTTCCACTTTTGCCGCCCCTAGTGACTTGTGTACCGGTGTTATGTTCCATATTGTGCGCTCCTAACATGCTCAGGGTTGTCATGGGACCCCCTTGATTTTTCGTTTTAGGATAAAGCTTGTCTGGCAAGGCCCAACATTGGTATTACATTTGCCTAATAACTAATAAAATTGCATTGGGACTTTCTAGACCCCGAGGTTCTTTAATTAGCAACCCGAGGCAGTGCTCCTCTTGAGTGTTCTTCCTAAACGGGCTGTCTGTGGGGCCGCCTCGAGGAAACTTGGGGATTGGTTTTCCCTATAGCTAGTCCCATCTGGTCGTGTCCTGAGAACGAGATACACGACTCTTACCGGGCTCGTCGACACGTCGGGCGGCCTTGCTGGATTTGTTTTACCTTTCTCGAACATCTTGCGCGTCGGATTTCAACGACACATCGGGCTATCTCGAAGTTGAGATTTTCCATCGAGATTCCGCAAATACTACAGGTGATTCCGCGGTTGAGGAATTCCAACGTGGCGTGTGGTTAATTTTTTATGGATGAGTTGGAGCACCCCTGCAGGGTCAAATCTTTCGGAAAGCCGTGCCCATATGTATGATGTTTGAATATGTTGTTGTATTGATGTGATCTTGTTGTAGCTTGTGGCGAGTGTAAGACAATTCCATATATTCATCTCTTCTGTAGATGTACTTGTAATAATATCCATTCTTGCGAAACAACGAGATGCGCTTCTATCCCTGTCGAGGCCCTCGTCCAAAAATAATGATAGAATCACATCTTGGGCGTGACAAATTGGTATCAGAGCCTGTACCGACCTAGGAGCCCCCTTGATTGATCGAACCTTGGCCGAGTCGAGTCTAGTGAAAAACTATTTTGAGTCTACGTACATATCGGAGAGTAGGTTTCTTTTAATCCTCTTCTATACACTGGTGACATATTCGACTTAGGAGTTTTTAATTCTACTCCTCTTCTCTTTTTCACTCAAAATGTTTTAGGATCACGCAGGTATTGTTGGGATCGTTCTAATATCTTGTGACGAGAACATTGTTCTTGGTGCCTCCTAACATTTAGGGGTTGTGGCAGTGTTCCGAGGAGTTGAGCTTTAAGGTGTTGTCGTCACATTTGTATCATTGCAGTTTCGAAATACCATAGGTCGCCGACATAAAAAACGGTTCTATACTCTTTGTGGTGAGAGTAGTTTGGCGCTACCCAGTACTGGGGAGAGTGATCAGATGTATTTCCACAACTAGTATATCGGATGTTTTTTGAAGGTCCGAGGTACACGATTTCGGATGTTTTCTTGGTTATGTGTTGACGGATGGATACAATTGGAGTGTAAGGTTTGTTAGTTGTGTGACATATTTTTTCCTCCCTATATCCCCAACACCCGATTGCATAACCAAAGATTTTCGATGCTTTTAGGTGGGAATTCAAGTAGTTACCTGATAAACCACAAGTATAGGGGATCTCAACAGTTTTCGAGGGTAGAGTATTCAACCCAAATTTATTGATTCGACACACACTACAGGAATCAGCAACTTTGCCGTCAGCCATGCCTGACGGCAAAGGCATGCATGGCGGACGACAAAGGCTTTGCCGTCTGCCAGCAGACGGCTAACCGTCCGGCTGAATAAGCTACGGTAAAGGGCGCTTTGCCGTCTTCTAGCGGATGGCAAAGATGCAAAGGTCTTTGCCTTCAGCGAGCAGACGACAAAGGCCATGGACGACACACGTCGCATCTTATGTCCGTTAAGGGGTTAACGGCGTGCTTTGTCATCCGCTGGCAGACAACAAGGATGCAAAGTTCTTTACCGTCTAACAGCGAACGACAAAGTAACGTTTTCTTTACCGTCTACTGGCTGACGACAAAAATGCAAAGTTCTTAGCCGTCTGTTAGTAGATGGCAAAGCAACCACATAGGCTAGCCTAGTGCCACCCTAGGTTGCATAGGTAGCTACCACGTGGCAGCTACGCTGTCTGCTGGCTGACGGAAAAGCTCTTTCCCGTCTGCTGGCAGACGGCAAAGAACCTATATAGCCCCTATTTTTTTTGTTTTTTCTTAAATTCATTCAATTTAACAGAATTTCATAGATATATATACACACACATTTGAAAATACTTTCAACAAGCATACCAACACATATCCAACAACAAGTTACCAACACATATCCAACAACAAGTTTCCAACAACATATCCAACAACAACGTTCATCGTACACAATCAAAACAAAAAGGAAGCACAAGGAGAAGAGTAGACTCCATCAACGCAAGCTTCCTCATCTAAAGCAAATCTGCAAATTGGGAAAGAAGAAAGTTAGTGGAAGAAGAAGAAGACTAGCTAGAAGAAGAAGAAGAAAAAGAAGAAAAAGTAGTAGTAGAAGAAGAAGAAGAAGAGGAAGAATTTTTCTTCTCTTTCTTTTTCTCCTCCCCTCTTCTTTATCTTCTTCTTCTAGGTGAGGTAGGTAAAAATGCCATTTTTTATCTAAGCTAGGTAAAAATGCTTTGTAAGGTTATTATGTCCTTTTCGAGGAAAATAAGCTAAGTCTATGTCATTTTGGAGCTAAACCAAGGTTATCATGCCATTCTTACCTAAGTATGCTAAGTATGTCATAAATGAACCAAAGATGCTAAGTATAGGTCATTTTTGAGCTAACCTAGGTAGTTATGCCATTTTTGAGCTAACTAATAATATTTATTCATTTTGGAGGAAAAAATGGTAACTGTAGGTCATTTTAGAGCTATCCTAGTTATAATCGGCCATTTTGGAGGTAGGTAAGGTTATTTTGTTATTTTCGAGGAAAATAAGCTAAGTTTATATCATTTTGGAGCTAAACCAACGTTATCATGCCATTTTTTACCTAAGCATGCTTAGTATGTCATAAATAAACTAAAGAAGGTAAGTATAGGTCATTTTGGAGCTAAATAGGTCATTTCTTAAGCTAAGTATGCATTTGTTAAGAAAAACACTTGGGAAAACTTACCGTCATCACGGAGGTAAAGGACTAGTCCGGTTTGCGCCAGTGTGAGATGGAGAAGGACCGGTCGGAGTTGTGGCAAACGCAGAAGGATCGGTCGATGCTTGTCGGGAGGCACGCTGCACCAAACATCATTTGTAATGTCTCCTTAGCATGATGCAACTCAAATGTGAATACTAGTAACTAATGACCATTCAAATGAAACTCACCATGGGTGCTATAATAATGTGGGGCATCGACGGATGGGTCTGACCATTGTTCTGGCACACGGTCTGCACATTTGGTTTCACGAGTCAGTCAGATTAGTTAGTGATGAAACGAAGATTACGTGCATGATTTGGCTAATATGCAGGAGAAACTTACCACGAGGAGCTTGTATAGGGCCCGGTGAGACGCGCCGTTCCAATTCCTCTCCTCTTCCAACAGCCTAGCCATCCTCTCCTCCATGTCTCTCTCCCTCTACGCCGCCTGTCTGTTTGCCTCCGCCAGAAGCTCCTAGGCCCTAGCCTCGATGGCGAGCTCCATTGGCCGTGGACAAGGCCTTACCTCAGGATCGGATCTTGTCTGGCAGTTTTTGCTCTCCGAGAGAGTTCTAGGACAACATATCAGTCCATCCCCAATGGCTATCGAGCCATGAGGCCTCCCGCCACCAGATATCATCACGAGTTTGTGATCAAAAGGACTCTGGCTTGGGTTGAAGTCCTCCCCTTTCCTTGCCTTCCCCTCATCTCTATACCTCACCAGCTTGTTATGGGAGGAGATGTTGCTGAAGCTCTCTGGATGATTGAGGTCATCCTCAGAGAATGCCTTCGCCTTCTTGTACGAGGCAGTATGGGTCATGGCATAGAGGTCAAACAACGGTGGCACCTCCTTATTGTTTTGTCACGCCTAAAAGAGAGGAACAAAATACTCCCTCCGTCCCAAAATAACTGTCTCAACTTTGTACTAGCTCTAGTTCAAAGTTGTACTAAGCTTAAGACACTTATTTTGAGACGGAGGGAGTATTAGTTAAGGGCTCAAGCTAGCATGAAGAATGAAATTGCATGAATCATGAAGCAAACCACATACCCAGTGATCCCCGTACTCAAACAGGTTGGAGCTCCCTTGATGGTATGGCACACCTTTCATTTGGACATGCTTATCCTTGGCCTTGTTGTGGTCGGCCAGCCATTTGGGAGAGCACCACTCATCCACCAATGCCTCCCAACAGTCCATCCTATCCGCACACCATCTCGGGGTGCCTAAGTTAGACAAGAGAAATTTCAGCTCTACGCCTATGAATCAAATCAAGGAAACTAAGTACAAGGCCTTAAGAATAGGTAATTACCTTCATGTACTTCTTCTTACTCAGAGAATTTTTGCGGCACTTCTTCTTGGCCCTCTAAATGTTAGTCGAGGCGTAGTAGTCTCGAATAGCCTGCACCTGAGCCTCGTGTCGTAAGTTCCGAAGTAGGCGCTTGCACTCGGCTACGAGAACAATAGCCTCGTCCACCTCGTGTTCCTCAAGACACCTGCAGAAGGTCTACAATCAAACAAGACAACACTGATTAGTACAATCACTAGGTGTTGTTGATTTTTAGTTCTATAAAAGAGAAATTACCCAAAACCGACGGATCACAATGTCGGCCACCGTCTCGCACAAGACACCGTCGACCCTCTCCTCCGGTGGGGGCTGGGGCAGCCACATACAGCTCCCAGGTCAGTGCTACCTGTGGTTCCTCTCCCTCACCGTGAAACTGGACCTTCCCTGGGAAGTGGTGTCGGAGAAGCACACCAAGGACCTGGTTGGGCCTACGGACACTAGGGTCGTATTTCCAACCCCTACAGTATGACAAGGCCAACACATTAGATATTAATTTGAAGAAACATGAAGGCAAAAGGTTAAAAGCGAGTAAATGCACTTACTTCTCCGCATTAGGCACAATCAACCACCTCTGATCATGGGTCATCGGCACGGGCGGTAGCTTTGTACAACCACGTTGGTAGACCTTCTTGCCCTCCTCAACCAGCTCGCCCTTGCTATAGCTATCCTCAGAAAAGTTGTGCTCGCCACCATCAGCATGGCCTCCGGAGTCACGTGGGATGAAGACTCTGGGACCGGAGTCTCCCGGCACAAAGACTCTGGGACCAGAGTCTCCTGGGACTTAGGCTCGGTGACCTGAGGCTCGTCGGCCTAAGGCTTAGCAACCAGAGTCCGATACGGGTCCAAGTCAGACGGTTCCACCTGAGAAGCAACACTCCTGTGGTCGGGAGAATCAGCTGGGGGTGGCGGCGAGGAAGGTGCAGCAGCCTTCCTACCTCTAGCACCTCTCTTCGCCTTCTCCCGACCTCTCCCGGTCGAAGAAGAAGCGCTCACCGGTGTCTGCATATAGTGTACCAGCACTCTCTGGAGTTGCTGGGGTGGAATAATAGCACCCCTCCCAGCACGCGCGGAGGAAGGAGGCTCAGAACGCTCTCGACCCGCGCCCACCATCTGTCAACACCTGCAATGACAAAGAGTGAACGAAATTAGTTCAACATAAAAAAATTGAATACCTAATAACATGAACTAATTAATAATATATATGTACATAATAATAATTGAATACCTAACATTACTAATATTAATCTTCATCGTCTATATATGCTCCGGGATCAATAAATGCATAATCATCATCACTATCAGTAATGACGTGCTCATGAGCATCATCAATAAATGCATCAACATGTGGAAGGCCTCCTTTACGTAATCGGTCAAGCATTGATAGGTCATCCGCAACAGTAACCTCTTCTTCTTCCGTCTCTTCTTGTTCCTGCTCAGGGGTGAAGTCGGATTCACTATCGTTGTCTATCTCAATGTTCTTGGGTTAAGTAGAGCGGTTCTTGCGACCCGCCTACAGCCAACGAAACTCAAGAGCTGCCTTGCATGTGGGGCACGAGAACCTTCCATGCACACACCAGCCAACGAATAGCGCATACGCCGGCAAGTCATGTGACGAGTACATGTACCACACATGCATTTGGAAGTTCTTTTTGGTAGCGGTGTCGTATGTCTTGATCCCATTATCCCAGGCTTCTTGCAATTCATCCTTAAGCGGCTACATGTACGCATTCATATTCTTTCCCAGATATTTGGGCCCTGGAATTATCAACATCAGGAAAATGTTCTTTCTTTTCATAATCTCTCCCGGGGGGAGATTGAGTGGAATGAAAAATACAGGTCAACAACTGTATTGTGCTGCCGTCATACCATACACATTGAACCCATCCGTGCTGATGGCAACTCTAGGATGCCTTGGATCTGCCGCTTTATACTTATGTAATGCATCAAAGTGCTTCCACGCAAAAGCGTCTGAAGTGTGTCCCAACATCGGATTCCCATCTGAATCTAGTTATGTTCTTTTGCCCAATTTATGCCACGTCATCTGTCTGGCCATCTCTTCGACCATGAAAAGACGTTGAAGTCTTGGTATGATTGGCAGATAGCGAAGAACCTTCACTGGGATTTTGATCTGACTCTGCTCACCCATACCGTTGTCTACCAGAACATACCTGGAAGCATTGCAAATGGGACAATAGTTGAAGCCCGCATACTCAAGCCTAAATAAGGCACATCCATTCTCACGGGCATCTATCTTCTCATAGGGCATCTTAAGTGCACGTAGGATTTTGTCCGACTGGTACAGGTTTGCTAGCAATACATGGCATTTGGGTAGTAAGCGTCCAAATATCGTCATCATCGCATCGTAGCATTCTGTGCCCAGGTTGAACTGAGCCTTCAGAGCCATTACTTGAGCGATGGCATCCAACTGACAAAGCTCAGTGTGCTCGTGGAGAGGACGTTTTGAAGCCTCCAACATTTCGTAGAAGGCCTTTACACATTCCTCCATCTCATCGTCCGAAACCCGAGCATCATCAAAGTCTTGCACCATGTCTTCGATCCCGGTACCATTATCGTCGGTGCGACGATGAACCACCTCAGCTCCGGCACGTTGGGCAGACTCACCATGAAATGTCCAGACCGTATAATTAGGCATAAAACCCCACTTCTGCAATTGTTTGATCATTTCAAACTCTGACTTCTTCTTAAAGTTGTCACACTCATCATAAGGTCACCAGGTTGTTTTCCATCCATTTGCAAATGCGTCTATCACAAACTCCTTGGTTTTTGTTATCCATTCATGGGTCGTGTCTTTCTAGCTAGTGTGACCGGTGTACATCCATCCACAATCACTCATCTTGCCTAGCTACTGGACACACAAAAAATATATACATAATTCAGCAAACCATATTCATCAGTTAATAGAGTTTGTTAGTTTTATTATGTTGATGCAACCTAGACGATAGTACGTAAAGATAGGTCCTAATCCCTCCCGAGTATGTGTAGATTGGGTTCATTTTCCCATGCTCTGCACCGGATCCGATGCACAACTTTAGTAGCACCTTCATGTTGTTCTCCTGATACACGTCTCGGTAATAAGCAGAGAGGATGTGTACCCAGAGAACAACAGGGAGGCACTGACGACCTTCTAGATCGGATCCGGAGCAGAGCATATTGCTACTTCTCCAACGTCACCAAAAGATGGCTAGTTGATGGCAGAATTATTGTCTCGCGTTGGTTATTTCCCTGGAAGAGGAAAGGATGATGTAGAAAGGTAGCGGTAAGTATTTCCCTCAGTTTGAGAACCAAGGTATCAATCCAGTAGGAGTAACAAGATGAGGCAACGAGAAACCTGCACAAACACAAGCAAACTTGCACCCAACGCGATAAAGAGGTTGTCAATCTCTTCATGATTGTTTGCAAAGTGAGATCTGATAGTAATAGTAGATGAATATAAATTAGTAAATAAAATTGCAGCAAGGTATTTTTAGTGTTTTTGGTGTTTAGATCTGAATATAAAATATGCAAAATAGACCCGGGGGCCATAGTGTTCACTATAGGCTTCTCTCATGAAAGCAAGTAGTACGGTGGGTGAACAAATTACTGTTGAGAAATTGATAGAATAGCGCAAAGTCATGAAGATATCTAAGGCAATGATCATACATATAGGCATCACGTCCATGACAAGTAGACCGGTACTGTCTGCATCTACTACTATTACTCCACACATCGACCATTATCCAGCATGCATCTAGTGTATTAAGTTCATTATAAACGGAGTAACGCTTTAAGCAAGATGAAATGATGTAGAGGGATAGATTCATGCAATATGACATAAACCCCATCTTTTTACCCTTGATGGCAACAACACGATACGTGCCTCGCTACCCCTTTTGTCAATAGGTGAGGACACCGCATGGTATGAACACAAAACCAAGCACTTCTCCCATTGCAAGAACTGTAGATCAAGTTGGCCAAACGAAACCCATAACTCGAAGAGAATTACAAGGATATGAAATCACGCATATAAGAATTCAGAATAGACTCAAATAATATTCATAGATAATCTGATCATAAATCCACAATTCATCGGATCTCAACAAACACACCGCACAAGAAGATTACATCGGATAGATCACCATGAAGATCATGGAGAACTTTGTAGTCAAGATAAAAGAGAGAGAAGAAGCCATCTAGCTACTAGCTATGGACCCGTAGGTCTGACGTGAACTACTCACGCATTATCGGAGAGGCAATGGTGTTGATGAAGATGGCCACCGGCATGAATTCCCTTCCGGCAGGATGCCGGAACGGTCTCCCGATTGGTTTTTGGTTGCTCTAGAGGTCTGCGGCGGCGGAACTTGCGATCTACGTTTATTTTTGAGGGTTTCTGTATTTATAAGGCCGTCTGGAGTCGGGAACAAGTCAAGAGGTGGCATGAGGAGGTCACGAGCCCCCTAGCCGCGGCTAGGGGGAGCCCGCGCCTCCCAGGCTCGTGATTCCCTCGGGGCGCCTCTCCGGTATTTTTTTCTTCAGGTATTTTTCATATTTTCCATAAAAAATCACGGCAAAAGTTTTATTCCATTTGGACTCCGTTTGATATTCCTATCTAAAAAAGGTCAAAAACACGGAAAAAACAGGAACTGGCACTGGGCACTAGATTAATAAGTTAGTGCTAAAAATAATATAAAATGGCATATTCATGCATAGAAAACATCCAAAGTTGACAATATAATAGCATGGAATGATCAAAAATTATAGATATGTTGGAGACGTATCACATATGGGAAAACGAACCCAATCTACACATACTCGGGTTGTCCATGGATAACATTGGACAATTCGAAAGAATCACTATTATAAATATGCTAATGAATGCATATTTATAAATGTAAACCTTTCGAACGGGAGACGCATATTGGTCACGCATACTGATGATTGTAGACACGTATAGCTAGCAAGTTTCATTGGCACGAAGACTAGAACAGAGGAAATGAAGGGATGAGGAGGAGATGTCATTTGTGCTCACCCATGAACGCAGGGGTGGAGCTCGTCGAACGCACGGGGAGGACATCGAACACCAGAAGCTCGCAGCGACGAAACAACTTCACATTTAAATCCACCTAATCAACATAAATATGATGTTTTGTATAGCAAAATCGAAAAATATATGACCTAACTCATAATTCACAAATATATGACCCCGTCGACCTCTGGAAGGCCGAAGAGCACCTTTTTCGGGCTCGGGGTGTTGGGATGTTGTGTCGGGGTCGGGGTGTCGAGGGTATCGTGTCGGGGTAGGGGTGCTGTATCGGGGTTGGGGGTGCCGTGTCGGGGTGTCGGGGTGTCGTGTCAGGGGTCAGGGTGTCGGTGGTGTCGTCTGAGGGTCAACCCTCGACTCCTTTTCCCCTAGATCCATGGGGGTCGGGGGTCTTCTTCTTCTTCTTCTTCTTCTCCTCCTCCTCCTATTCTTCTTCTTCTTCCTGCTTTTCCTTCTCCTCCTCCTTCTCTTCTTCTTCTCCTCCTCCTTTTCTTCTTCTTCTCCTATTCTCCTCCTTTTCTTCTTCTTCTTCTTCTCCTTCTTATTTTTCTTCGGCGATCCTCGACCCTCGACCCCGTGGCGACCGGTGATCCTCGACCCGGTTCCGTCGGTGCCAACGCACCCCGTCGACGATCCTCGACCTGGTTTACCTTTTTTGTTTTGTTCTTCTCCTCTTCTCCTCCTTTTCTTCTTCCTCTTCCTCTGCTTCTCCTTCTCCTCCTCCTCCTCCTTCTCCTCTTCTTCTTCTTCTTCTTCTTCTTCTTCTTCTTCTTCTTCTACTTCTTTCCTTATCCTCCTCATCCTCGTCCTTTTCTTCTTATTTTTCTTCTTCTCCTCCTCCTCCTTCTCCTCCTCTTCTTCTTCTTTTTCTTCTTCTTCTCCTCCTCCTCTTCTTCTTCTTCTTCTTCTACTTCATTTCCTCTCCTCCTCCTCCTAAAAAACTAATTACTAACTAACTAACTTACTAACTTAACAGAAAAAACTAACTAACTAACTTATTTTTTCTAACCTAATAAACTAAACCAAGCTAAACCTAAATCTAAAAAAATAGAACTAAACTAAACCTAAATCTAAATAAACAGGGCGCGAGTGGAGAAAGAACTCACCGGGATCGGGGAGAGGAGTTGTCGCCGGCGTTGATCCGCCGAGGCCCGAGAGGCATAGGTGGCGGGGGCTGGTGGAGGGGGCAGGGGAGGGGGCGACATCGTTGCAGGAGAGGGGCGGGGCGGGGCCGGTGGAGGAGGCCGGGGCTGGGGAGGTAGAGGAGCGGGGCTGGGGAGGCGGTGGCGATGAGGGTCCGGGCTGCGACGGGGTGCGGTGCAGGGGGCGGAGCGGTGGGGCGTCGGTGGCGCCGGGCGGCGAGTGGCGAGCTGGAGCGGCATGGGGTCGGGGCAGCGATAGGGTGTAGGAGGGGTGGCGGGGGGGGGGGTGGTAGGGCGTCGGTGGCGGCGGGCGGCGGGCCGGAGCAGCATGGGGCCGAGGAGGTGGCGGCGTGCGGTTGGGGCAGCGGCAGGGGTGCGGCGGGGTGCGGCGGGGTGTGCTCGGGGAGAGAGAGACAAAAGAGAGAGAGGAGGGGGTGGGCCATTACGGCCGTTATAGTGGCTTCTTTGCCGTCTACGAGCAGACGACAAAGAGGTGGGGTGGTCCGTTGCAATAAGCTGGCCTCCACTGGACCCCACCCCACCTTTTTGCTGTCTACTAACGGACGACAAAGTATTTAGTAGCAAAGTAATATGGAAGTAACGGTAACAATGGAAATAGTGACAGTAGTAGTTTTGTAGTGATTGTAACAATAGCAATGGAAAAGTAACTTAGCAAAGATCAATATGTGGAAACCTCGTAGTCAATGGATGAGAGATGGATAATTATGCCGGATAGCATTCATCATGCAACACTTATGACATAGGGTGATACAGAACTAGCTCAAGTTGATCAATGTAATGTAGCCATGTATTCCATATATAGTCATACATGCTTATGGAAAAGAACTTGCATGACATCTTTTGTCCTACCCTCGTATGGCAGCAGGGTCGTAATTGAAACTAATGGATATTAAGGCGTCCCTTTAACAGAGAACCGGACTAAAGCATTAGCACTTAGTGAATACATGAACTCCTCAAACTACGGTAATCACCGGAAAGAATCCCAGTTATTGTCGCCCTGGGGGATGCGGATCATAACTCGTAATAGGTGTCTACAACTTGGAAGATAGGATCAATAACACATATATATATATTCATGAAAACATAATAGGTTCAGATCTGAAATTATGGCACTCTGGCCCTAGTGACAAGCATTAAGCATAGCAAAGTCATAGCAACATCAATCTCCGAACAAAGTGGATACTATGGATCAAACGCTAACAAAACTAACTCAATTACATGATAAATATAATCCAGCCCATCACCGTCCAGCAAGCCTACAATGGGATTACTCATGAACAGCGGGGAGCGTCATGGAATTGGTTATGAAGAATGGTTGGTGATGATGATGGCGTCTATTTCCCCTCTTCGAAGCCCAAACCGGACTCCAGATCTGGGCTCCCATGGAAGAACAGGAGGTGGTGGCGGCCCCATATCGTGAAACGCAATGAATTCTTGTCTCTGATTTTTCTCTCCGCGAATAGGGTTATATGGAGTTGGAGAGGAGGTCAGAGGAGCCATAGGGGCCCCACAAGCCTGCTAGGCGCTGCCAGGGGGTGGCCACGCCTAGCAGGCTTGTGGCCTGAGGGTGGCCCCCCTCTAGTTGATTCTTGCACCAGTATTTTTTATTAAATCCAAAAATATTCTCCATAAATTTTCAAGACAATCTGAGAACTTTTATTTCTGCACAAAAATAACACAAAGGCAAGTCTGTTGAAAACATCATCAATCTGGCTTAGTTCCATTCAAATCATGCAAATTAGGGTCCAAACCAAGGAAAAAAGTGTTTGGAAAAGTGGATACAATGGAGACGTATGAACTCCCCCAAGCTTAACCCATTGCTTGTCCTCAAGCAATTCAGTTCATAAACTAACAGTGATGAAGAAAAACTTTTACAAACTCCGTTTGAACTTGTTGTTGTAAATACATCTAACTGATGTTCAGATTTTCAGCAAAGATCATGGACTAACCACGTTGACCATAACATTTAGGTCTCACATTTACTCATATCAGTGACATAATCAACTAGCAAGCAATAATAATAACTCTTGGATGACAACACTTTTTCTATACAATGATGATACAATATGTCAGAATGGTATCTCGGTATCCCTTTCCGAGACCGCAAAATATAAATGCAGAGCACCTCTAAAGAAGAAGGACTGACTAGACATCGTAATTCACTGTGAACGAGATCCCGTCATGCTCATACTCAATATCAATTAACATTAAATCATACAAATGACAATGGTATTCTCTAGCTGGTGCCTTTTGTAAGAATATGATGACTAAACAATAAAGTAAATGGAAAGGCCCTTCGCAGAGGGAAGCATTGATTTGCAGAGGTGCGAGAGCTCGAGTTCTTAAAACAGATATAAGTAATCATTTTTGAGCAGTATGCTTTCATTGCTCAGATAATGACAAAGAGGTTTTCAACATCTTCCATGCTAGATACATTATAGGCGATTCCCAAATAGAATGATAAAGTTTTAACCCCCCTCCACCAATCAGTCACACTCCACGGAGAGCCGAATCCCTGGGTACTGTCCATACAAACACAATTCTGGGGGAGTTTTGTTTAATTAGATTTTTCTTTTATTTCGAACATGGAACTGGGCATCCTGATTACCAGCCACTTTCTCGTGAATGATAGTGAATCAACACATATCATGAGAATAACCCACCTAGCATGGAAGATACTGACAGCTCCCAGTTCCCACATGAGCGATTCAGGCATACAAAACAGAATTTTTATGTAAGGTTTAGAGTTTGGCACATGCAAATAACTTGGCACAGCAGGTAAATACAACATATAGGTAGGTATGGTGGACTCATATGAAACAACTTTGGGTTTGATGGATTGGATGCACAAGAAGTATTCTTGCTTAGTACAAGTGGAGGATAGCAAAAGACTGGGGAGCGACCAACTAGAGAGCGACACAGTCATCAACATGCTTTGAGATTAACCAACATTGAATGCAAGCATGAGTAGGATAGAAATCACCATGAACATACATATCGTAGAGGCTATTGTTGATTTTGTTTCAACTACATGCATGAACATGTGCCAAGTCGAGCCACTTGAATCCTTCAGAGGAGGATACCATCCCATCATACTACATCACTACCATTTTAATATGCATGTTGGCACCCAAAAGAAACCATTATCAACTCTTAGCTAATTAAGCATGGCATGAATAACTATAATCTCTAATTGTCATTGCCAATATGTTTCACCCATGATGAACTGAATTCAGAACGATGATCTAATCATATTTACAAAAGCAAGATAGGTCGAGTTCATACCATCTTTTCTCCATCTCAATCTTTTCATAAATTATTGTCATTATTGTCTTTCACTTACACAACCGAATAGTATGGATAATAATAAGAGTGCACGTGCATTGGACTAAGCTGGAATCTGCAAACAATAACTCAAAGGAGAAGACAAGGTAACATGGCCTCTCTAATAGGTAAACAATAATGCATATGAGAGCCACTCGACATTTTCATTGTGGTCTTATCCTTACGACCCAGGGAAACAAAAATCAAAACATGAACGAGAAAAACTGTTTACACGGGAAAGCTCCTAACAAACAAAAGAAGAGCGAAAAATCTTTTTGGGTTTTCTTTTTTAATGCTACAACTAAGGAACTAGAAAATAAAGCTAGAACTATTTTTTGTATTTTTCTGAACGTTAATTAAACACACAAGAAGAAACCGAAACAAGGAAATAAGCTACCATGGATAGTACTATGAAAGAGTATGGAAATCGACTGCTTAGATGAGTGTGTGAACATGAATGTAAAGTCGATGAGAAATACGTACTCCCCCAAGCTTAGGCTTTTGGCCTAAGTTGGTCTATGGCCATGGCTGGCCCTGTTAATATTCAAAGTCATAGTTGTGGTTGTACTGGGTTGCGGCGACTACCGCCTGAACGACTGTAGCATGAAGGCAAGCTGATTCCGCGATCCGCTCGTACTCATCGTCCTCTTCTCCTGTTATAAGGTATCTCTTTTTTTCCTAAAAGTTAAAGAAGGCAGGAGCAGGAACGGTAATATGGACAGCACGCTGTCTATCAAAAATTAGTCGGTACTGGAGAGATTGTTCGTTCCTTCCGAGAAACTGAAAATGTATGAAAGCCTCATAATAAAGAAAAGCAGGTGGTAACTCAATATCATTTCCGCGTATGGGTAACCCAAGATAATTAGCCAAACGAGTGGCATAAATCCCGCCAAAGAAATCTCCATCCTTAGCATTGTTATGCAACCTTCTAACAATAATGGCTCCTAAGTTATATCTCCTTTCGCCCATTATTGCACTCTTAAGAATACTAAGATCGGTTGCACAAAGGTGGCCATGGTCAGTTTTACTGTTAATACATCTACCTATGAACAGAGCAAAATAATGTATTGCAGGAAAGTGAATGCTCCCCTTGGTAGCTTGTGTAATATTTCTAGTTTCTCCGACGGTAATGCTAGCAAGAAAATCATTATATTTAGTTTTGTGCGGATCACTATAGCTGCCCCATTGTGGAATTTTGCAAGCACGATTAAAATCCTCTATGTACAAAGTATATGATTTGTCATAAAGGTCAAACAGAATGGAAGGTTTATTACGATTGAGCGAAAATTCAAACCTCCGCACGAAAGAATCCGTGAGTTGATAGTATTGCTTGCATTTGTCCGACACGAATTCCTCAAGGCCAGAATTTCTTGTGTACACGTAAAATTCTTCCTTGGAAACGGCATCACTCATGAATTGATCTGATGGCCATTCACAAGGTCATACTTGTGCTTCCCTAAGTGGTTCAAGGTCGGGATCACGTATCGCTAGTCTCGAGGCCTTCTTGCTTGATGAACCCTCGTGAAACAACTTCCTCAACAATTATTCTTTTCCTTAAAAATTCTGAAATTTATAGTGACTCAAAATAAGGGGGCAGAAAACTCAACAAAACTCATAGCAACTACCCCTCAAGTGCCTAGAGGCTATATCATGCATCAAAACTACTTGGGACCATATAAATTTGGCATGCAAGCTCAAGAACAAGGTCACCTCATCAGCAAAATATTCCAATATATAAAGCACTAGAAAAAAAACTAATTGGACCATTGGAGAAGTCACATACCGAAGAAGAATCTCCCAAAACAGTTTCGCGAATGAATTTTGAACAAGGTGATCGAAAATGGCAGCAAAATGAGCTAGAACACGGGTTTGAGCAATGGTGTGATTTTTTATGGAGGAAGATGAAGTGTATGGGTGCTATAATAAGTGAAAGGGGGCCACGTGGGACCCACAAGCCTGCTATGCGTGGCCAGGGAGTCGCCGCTCCTTGTTGGCTTGTGGCCCACTGGTGCAGCCCCCAACAGTGTGCTTAGTGCGAGATATTTTTAAATATTCTAGAAATAATCATACTCCATGTTCAGGACATTTGAAGATTTTATTTTCAGGTCACTTTTTTATTGCACGGGAAACTTAGATAATAAAAAAATAATAGCATTTTTACTTAACTTCATCTAACTAACAGAAAGTAGAAGTTGGGTACAAGAAGTTGTGCTTTCTAAATTCATCCATCTCATGCTCATCAAAAGTAATCCATTAATAAGGTTGACAAACTTCTTTCGAATAACAGGAAACCAAAATTGTTTGAATAACACTAAGTTACCTAAATGGGGATATGCATGTCCCCAACAGTAAGTATATCCTATTTCTTCTTGAAAGTAGGAAGAGGGAACTCAAAGTCTCCAATAATAATCGTCGGAATTTATTCAATGGAGTTGATACTATGAACTTGAGGTTGTTTCTTCGAAAAGTGTACCGTATTCTCATTACCATTAACATGAAAAGTGACATTGCCTTTGTTGCAGTCAATAACAGCCCCTGTAGTATTCAAAAAGGGTCTACCAAGGATGATCGACATACCGTCGTCCTTGGGAATATCAGGAATAACAAAGTCCGTTAAGATAGTAGCATTTCCAACTACGACAGGCACATCCTCACAAATACCGATAGGTAGAGCAGTTGATTTATCAGGCATTTGGAAAGAGATTTCAGTAGGTGTTAACTTATTCAAATCAAGCCTACGATATAAAGATAAAGGCATAACAATAACACCAGGTCCCAAATCACATAAATCAGTTTTAACAGAATTCCCTTTTATAGAGCATGGTATAGTTGGTATTCCTGGATGTCCTAATTTGTTTGGTACTCTACCCTTAAAAGTATAATTAGCAAGCATGGTGGAAATTTCAGCTTCCGGTATCTTCCTTTTATTAGTCACAATATCTTTCATATACTTAGAATAAGGAGACATTTTCAGAATATCAGTCAAGCGCATACGCAAAAAGACTAGCCTAAGCATTTCAACAAAGCGCTCAAAATCCTCATCACCCTTTTTCTTGGATGGTTCAGGAGGAAAGGGCATGGGCTTTTGAACCCATGGTTCTCCTTCTTTACCATGGTTCCTAGCAATAAATCTCTTTTGTCATATCTTTTATTCTTAGCTTGTGGGTGACCAAGATCAACATCAGGTTCAATATCCATATCACTATCATTACTAGGTTGAGCAACATGAACATCATCATTAATATTATCTCTAGGCTCATGTTCATCACCAGATTGTGTCTCACCATCAGAAACAGAAATATCATTTGGGTTTTCAAGTGTATCTATAACAGGTTCACTGGAAGCACGCAAAGTTCTATCATCATCCTTATTCCTCTCTTTACTGGAGTGACTAGGTGTATCAATATCACTACTTTGAGAATCTTGCTCAATTCTCTTAGGATGGCTCTCAGGATACAAAGGTTCCTCCGTTAATCTTCCACCTCTAGTCACAAGTTTAACAGAATGATCATTGTTCTTACTATTCATTTCATTAAGCAAATCATTCGGTGCCTTAAGTACTTGTTCTAGTTGAGTAGTTACCATGGAAGCATGTTTACTAATCAGTTTAAGATCATTGATAGTTCTACTCATATAATCACCTAAGAAATCAAGCATGAAAGCATTATGTTTCAATTGTCTAGTAACATAAGCATTAACATTTTAGTGCTGAACAACGAAATTATCAAATTCATCCAAGCATTGGCTAGCAGACTTATTATAAGGAATATCGCGTTCATAAATTCTATAAAGAGAATTTACCTTTACTACCTGTGTCGGGTTATGAAGACGATGTATTTCTTCAATAGGTGGTAGATTCTTAACATCTTCAGCTTTAATACCTTTTTCTTTCATAGATTTGTTTGCCTCTTGCATATCTTCAGGACTGAGAAATATAATGCCTCTTTTCTTCGGAGTTGGCTTCGGAGGTGGTTCGGGAATGGTCCAATCCTTATCATTGATCAATATATTATTCAATAATATTTCACCTTGTTCAATAGTTCGTTCCCTGAAACACAACCAGCACAACTATCTAGGTGGTCCCTAGAAGCATTTGTTAGTCCATTATAAAAGATATCAAGTATTTCATTTTTCTTGAGAGGATGATTGGGCAAAGCATTTAGTAGTTGGAGAAGCCTCCCCCAAGCTTGTGGGGGACTCCCTTATTCCATTTGCACAAAGTTAAATATTCCTACAAGGTAGCTTGTTTCTTGTGGGCAAGAAAATATTTTTCAGAGAGGTGATAAATCATATCCTGGGGGCTACGCACACAACCAGGAGCTAGAGAATTAAACCACATAATAGCATCACCCTTTAACGAGAAAGGAAACAACTTAAGGATATAATAGTAATGAATTTTTTCCTCATGAGTAAATAGGGTGGATATATCATTCAGGTTAGTAAGATTAGCCACAACAGTTCCAGATTCATAACCATGGAAAGGATCAGATTCAACCAAAGTAATTAACTCAGGATCAACAGAGAATTCATAATCCGTATCAGTAACAAAGATAGGTGAAGTAGCAAACTTAGGATCATACTTGATTATAGCATTCATAGATTTTTCATTCCACTTGCATAGTAGTTTTTTAAGATCATCTCCATCCTTACAAGCAAGAAAGTCCGTAGCTACATCCCCTTCCATAACATAACCCTCAGGAATATCTGGCAATTCATATCTTGGAGAGATGGGTCTAGCAGATGTCTCATAGTGTTCTGTTTCAATAATTTTTTCAGTTTTAGAAGTATCATAATTTTCTGTATTGACTCTAGCAATTTGTTCATCAAGAAATTCACCCAGTGGCACAGTATTATCAAGCAAAGTATCATCGTAAGCATAATGCATGGCAGAAGTGGCGTCATCAATTACTTGTGACATATCAGAATTACTAGCAGGTGGTGGTGTCGCAAACTTACTCATAAGAGAAGGTGAATCAAGTGCAGAGCTAGATGTCAGTTCCTTACCTCCCCTCGTAGTAGAGGGATAGATCTTGTTTTTTGGATCTTTCAGATTCTTCATAGTGATCAACGGATATAATTCCCAAGTGAGTCAGAGAATAGACCTGTGCTTCCCGGCAACGGTGCCAGAAAAAGGTCTTGATAACCCACAAGTATTGGGGATCGCAACAGTTTTTGAGGGTAGAGTATTCAACCCAAATTTATTGATTTGACACAAGGGGAGCCAAAGAATATTCTCGAGTATTCACGGCTGAGTTTTCAATTCAACCACACCTAAAAGACTTAATATTTGCAGCAAAGAATTCAGTAGCAAAGTAATATGGAAGTAATGGTAACAGTGGAAATAGTGGCAGTAGCAGTTTTGTAGTGATTGTAACAATAGCAACGGAAAAGTAACTTAGCAAAGACCAATATGTGGAAAGCTCGCATGCAATGGATGAGTGATGGGTAATTATGTCGTATAGCATTCATCATGCAACAATTATAACATAGGGTTACACAGAACTAGCTCCAATTCATCGATGTAACGTATGCATGTATTCCATATATAGTCATACATGCTCATTGAAAAGAACTTGCATGACATATTTGTCCTACCCTCCCATAGTAGCGGGGTCCTAATGGAAACTAAGGGATATTAAGGTCTCCTTTTAATAGAGAACTGGACCAAAGCATTAGCACTTAGTGAATACATGAACTCCTCAAACTACGGTAATCACTGGAAAGAATCCCAGTTAATGTCACCCTAGGGGATGCAGATCATAACTCGTAATAGGTTTCTACAACTTTCAAAATACGATCAAGAACACATATATATTCATGAAAACATAATAGGTTCAGATCTAAAATCATGGCACTCGGGCCCTAGTGACAAGCATTAAGCAGAACAATGTCATAGCAACATCAATCTCATAACATAGTGTATACTTTGGATCAAACGCTAACAAAACTAACTCGATTACATGATAAATCTCATCCAACCCATCACCGTCCAGCAAGCCTATGATGGTATTAATCATGAATGGTGGAGAGCATGATGGAATTGGTGATGAAGGATGGCTTGTGATGACGATGGAGTCAATTTCCCCTCTTTCGAGCCCAAAACGAACTCCAGATCTAGTCTATCGAGGAAGAAGAGGAGGTGGCGGCGGCTCCGTATCGTGAAATGCGATGAACTTCTCTCTCTGATTTTTTCTCCATGAATAGGGTTATATGGAGCTGGAGAGGAGATCGGAGGAGCCACTGGGGGCCTACAAGCCTGCTAGGCGCGGCCAGGGGGTGGCTATGCCTCGTAGGCTTGTAGCCTGCAGGTGGCCCCCCCTCTGATTCATTCTTGCACTAGTACTTTTATTAAATGCAAAAATATTCTCCGTAAACTTTCAGGACAATCCGAGAACTTTTATTTCTGCACAAAAATAACAACAAGGCAATTCTGCTAGAAACAGCGTCAGTCCGAGTTAGTTCCATTCAAATCATGCAAATTAGAGTCAAAAACAAGGGCAAAAGAGTTTGGAAAAGTGGATACTATGGAGACATATCATTACCTAGGCTATCTTACAACATATCATGATGTGAGGTTGGGGTGCGGCATCTAGTGGTTTGTTTGTTCATGGCCTTTTTTATAGAGGACAGTCTCGGTATGCTTTGTCAAGACTTGTAGTTCGCTACGCCTAGGGAGCATATTCGAGCGTCATTTCAATATGAAAATCCAATGTACGATCGAGCTCGTGTGAATTTTACCACGAAAATATTGGACAGAATCTCTATTATGTATTTGTTTCTGACTTGTTTCATAAGTCTCATCCTTTGTTTTATTTTTGAATATAGTATTCGAGTTGCTTCGATGTCAAGTGGTGATTTCATATTTCCTAAGATGCATTCTCATATTCTCCGGGAATGCTAATTCTTTTGCTCAATCAAGTTGTCATATCAATTCTATTCGTCGGGTGTGCTTTCCTTCAAGATAATTCAATATTCCTCAATATTTGCAAGATCAACCTCATATTTCTTTCCGGAGTTCTTTTCACCCGTGTTAAATTTTTCTTTGTTTTCCCCACCCTCCCACCCTTTTTATTCAATGATTGAATTCTCATCCAAGTGCCTTCTCTATTTATGTGATGCTTCCGCTATATCTTTTCTTGCGTATCATATCCGATGATTCATTGTGAAGATTCTCAAGTCCTTCAAGTTCATCATTTCTTCATCTCGGTATTCTTCTTCGGTGAATTGAAAGTTGTTTTCCTTCCTCGATCCTCTGAAGGCCATTATTTCAAAAGATTTGTTCGTTTTGAGCTTTCGGGTTTCTTTCTAAAATTCTTCTCAATTGTTGGTCTTTCATTCGTATCTCAATTATTCCGGGGATTCGTTCAAGCTTTCTATTAGGAGGACCAGCATCTCTTTGTTCTCATGTTTCTCCATTCATTCATAGTATCTTCATTCATTTCAAACTCTCACTAGTGTTTTGTGAAGGCTGTTTTAAATTTGTACTCTATCTCTCTTTGCAATCTTTTGCAAGAAGAATAAGTGGTATGCCAAATCTGTTGCTTGTCATCAATTTAACTTGATCAAGGATAAGAATAACATAAGTCTTATTCTTTCTAGTTAAGGTGATTTCAATCCTTCTTCCGGAGTTGTTCATGATATCAAATTCCTTATCCCAAGTGATCATTGTTTCTTTTCCGGAGTTCCTAGTTTTCCCAAGTATCTTGTCGCCAAGCTTCATCTAAATCATACTAGGGCCTCAATCTTGTTGTTTCGCAACCTTCAATTCTTTTCTATCATGCATTCATTTCGGAGTTCACCCCGATGGTTTTTATGGTGGTTTTTTAAGGATGTAATTCTTCTCGAAGAGTTCTTCAAGATTCTTCTTGGAGGTTCTCAAGTGTTCTTTATCTTGGATTTCTAAGTTGATTTCCTTCTCCATTGTATTTTGACATGGTGTTATTAATTCTTGATTATGAGTAGACTCGAAGGAAAACTGTCAAGAATGTGATAAGTAAACCCATTATGTCTTCTCGGAGTTATCTTGGGATGGATTTCACATAAAGCATTTCTTAAGGATTGTTGCTATCATGTTGTTATAAATGATTCAAGTGTCTCCTGCACCTCTTGGTGAAAGAAGGTTTGCATATCTTGTTGCTCTCAAGCAATCAATTGTTTCTGTTGTGGAAGGTTGTCACCTCATAATTTTAAGATGTTTTCCATAAGCCCATAAGAAGCTATTATTTTCATTGGTGATTCTCCATCAAATCCGTTCAACCGTGCTTTTCAAATTCAATGGTGGTAGAAGTTGTCATTTTCTTTTGCGTTCTCTTCTCTCCAAAGATCTAGCTTGAATTCTTTTGTTCTAGAGGCATGGTAATTTTGCTATATTCGACCCATCATCTCATTGCTTTTAGGTTCATATTTTTCCTTGCTTATCCGTTAACCGGTGTGTTGTGCCCACTATTCAAGTTCTTCTATCTTATCAAGAATTGCATCTCTTTCCAACCGAAGTGCTGCTGAAATTTCTTTTGAACTCTTGTTTGTTTCTCATATGATCGTTATTCTCTTGGTTTCACTTTTTTGTCAATGAAGCAACTAAGTTTTACCTCTTCCTCTTGCTCTTTCTCTTCGTCTTCTCATTCTTAGATCTCGGGACGAGATCCTCGTGTAGTGTGGGAGAGTTGTAACAGCCCAAAACCGACCCACCAGAAGATTCCCCTTTGATTCTATTCTCGTCGCATGATTCGTTTGGTTGTCGCATTCATCATTGCATCATTTGCATCATCTGCATAGCATCGTCACTCATTTTTTGAAAACTTGCATCCATTCTTAATCTCCGGTTCTATCCGATCTTGCCGTTGCCCATTTCGAGACCAAGCACACATGCACGCGCCCACGGCATCGATAAAATGTTGTTTTAAAAGTCCACGTAAAATATTCTTAGATTGGGTCGAAACTTGGCGTGCGGTCTTGTTATTTTGTAGGTAGACAACATGCCAAATTTCGTCACATTTGGAGTTTGTTTGATACCCGAACGGCCGACTGTAGTAGCGGAATCATCCGTTTAATTATGGACTTTTCAGTTTACAAAAAAACTCGTGTCACGGGCCCAAACCTCCCCCTCTTCTGGTCAAAACCCCTCTATATATCCCACCTAACCCAACCTACACCACTCTATGTCTGGAGTCGTCCGAGCCAGATTGAAAGGCTCGAAAATGGTGCAAAACAGCTAACCCTAGCCCTATTTGCTATAAAAGGAAGCCTACCCATGCCTATTTTGAAACCCTAGTCTCTCTGCTTCGAAATCCGCGCACAGCCACCTTTCTCCCACCTCCTCTGTCCTCTAGCCGCCGCGCCCGCTAAGCCCATCGTGCAGCCCGCCCGGGCCCGAACCGGGCCGTGCGCGCCCGCAACCGTCGTTGCTCCTCCCGATCTTGCTCGTGCCTCCTCGCACCTGCAACTGTTGTTGTAGTAATTTGTGATTCATAGGGACTCAGCAATCTCATTTCCAAGGGTATCAAGACTATTAAAGCTTAATAGGTGAGGTATGGTTAAATGGTGAGGCAGCAGCAAGCGACTAAGCATTTGTATGAGTGGCTAACTTACGAGTACAGAAATTAAAGTATGGTGGTCTATGTGAAACGGACATGAGCTAGAAATGATCACTAACTGATCTTGAACACCTACTTACGTCAATCATAACCCCACTGTGTTCTCTTTCGAATAAGGACTCATGAGAAGAGACAGTCACGGTTACGCACATAGTTGGTCTATTTTACTAGAGTTTACTTCAAGTTGCTATGACCGGGTGTTAAACAAATTATCCAAGTTTGCCACACAACCGCGGGCACGGCTTTCCCAAAGATTTGACCCTGCAGGGGTGCTCCAACTCATCCATCACAAATTAACCACATTCAGTGGGAATAACCTCAACCACGGATCTCGTGATCTTCCTAGGCAATTCCAAAGGAAATTCAACACCTCAATATAGCCCGAAGAAAATCAGAGTTCCTCACTCAAGACGTTCGAGAAAAGTAAAAAAATCCAGCAAGGCCGCCCGACATGCCGACAATCCCGATAGGAGCCGCGTATCTCGTTCTCAGGGCACGGCAGATGAGCTACGCGTACACTGGCCTCATAGAAATCTCCCGAGTTGCCCCAGGTTCGCCCCGCACAGTGCTCTGTTTTGGACCAGCACCAGCAGCACTGGCCCCCCTATATTATGTTAAATTAATCCACGAGGGGGCGACCCTCTATGCATTAAAGAAGGTGATCAGTTTTATTACGATGGGCAAATGTAGTATCAAAGTTGGGCCTTGCCAGACAAGTTTTATTCTAACCCGAAAATCAAGGGGGTCCCCATAACAACCCCGAGCATGTTGGGAGCGCTCATTTATGGAACATAACACCGGTTCAAAGGTAACTAGGGGCGGAAAGAGTGGAACAAAATACCAAACAAAAGGCCAAGCCTTCCACCTTTACCAAATATATATGTGCATTAAAATAAATAGCAGCAATATTGTGATATAACCAATGAGTGTCCATGTTGACACATGGGAGCAATTGCACCTGCAACTAGAATACGCTATAAGAAGGGCTGAGCAAGCAGTAACATAGCCAAATAATGGTTTGCTGAGACGTGGAGGGGTTAGAGGCTTTTCATGGCAATGTTGGGAGTCTTATCAAACAGGTGGTAGGTAACGAGACATGACGATAAAAGACGAGACAACTAGCATGGCAATGATAGTAATGGTATCCAGGGAAATGTGTCATCTTGCCTGAGATCCCGCTCGGAAGAAGAACGAATCCATGAAGAAGACGAACCAACGTAGTCGAACGAATCCTCACACTCCAAACGCTTTCGGAACTCTATCGAGAAGAAGCAATCTGGAAAAAACAATCAACACAAGTTACACCACAACATATGCATGACACGATGCATAACAACATGATGCATGTCCAGTTTAATATGCAATGCAAGTCAAATCACACAATCAAATACTAAACATTAAGTGAAGCTCAATATGCAACGAGTTGCATATTGACAAAACATCACATTCGAATATTTAGTTCTATGACAAGCAAAATGTCCATGGGCTAGGATACATATCAAAGAGCAACTTTCATGTTGAAAATTAATTCATATCATGCACGGATTAAATCCCACGAAAATAACAAAAGGGCATCACGACATAAATGAAATGCACACAAAATGCTTAAATGACCAAACTAAATGCACAGATAATTTCTATGGATTTTACTACCCCGCAAACATATATAATATGCATAGGTTTATGTGGAAAATTAATCACAATTAAATATGCGAGTATTAGGCCTAATCACCTCAAGGCAAATCACTAATGCAAAATTAAATGAAACCCACAATCCAACAATTTTATCATGCATGAAAATGCGGTGCGAATGAGATGAACATTTTTAATACTTGCTTTTATTATTTTTGATGCACGGCTAAATAATGATGATAATGCCATAAATGCAATTATGCAAAATTACATGTTAAATAATCTTAGGCATGGGTGAAAAAGACATGTTAATATTCTACACATTATTTTGAGCATCTTCCATGTACAAAATATTTTATTATGATGCACGGTTGAATATTTACTAACGTGTTGAAATCGCAATGGGAACTATGCAAATAAAGAAAAAACGAGGGGGCTAGCTCACCATGGGCTCTTGGGCCGATTCACGACAAAGGGAGGCAGCTGGGCTGCTAGGAGGGCACCTCTGGGCCGGCCCACTCGCGGGCAGAGGCACAGCGGTCAACGGGCGCTCGCCAGTCGTCCTCCTCCCGACCCAATCGGGGTCGAGGGAGACCGGGCGACGGCGGCTGGCTGCGTAGCGACGGCGGCGAGCCGGAGGCGGGCATGGCCGGAGTGGCGAGGCGGCTACCGGATCCGACGGAAGGCGGGCCGGATCTGATCGGAGGGGAGTCCGGCGGCGGCTTGGGGCGCGGAGCGACCTGCGGGTAGGAGAGGGAGAGGTTAGCGGGAGGAGAGAGGAGAAGGGAGTAAGGAGAGGGAGAAGAGGGGAGCGGTGGTCCGGTGAGTTCCAGCGACTGGCGGCTCCGGCGAGCACGGACTGTAAGGGGCGGGGCAAGGGCTGCGGGAGGAGGGGCCGTGGCTCGGGGAAGCTTGCTCCGGCGGCTGTGGCGGCGATCCGGTCCTGGGGCGGCCCAGGTGGGTCGGTGGGCCCTGCACAGGGAGAGGCTGCGGCTGGTGGGAGGCTGGCGGCGCGGATCCCTAGGCATCTAGGGTTTCCCAAATAGGCAGGCTAGCAGGGGTTTAAATAGGAAACAGGGGCTAGGAGAGGGGGTTTCGCACCATTTTCGGACCCTTCAATCGCGTTCGGGTGGTCGGGAAGCGGAGGGGGTTTAGCAGGCGAGCAAGTGAGCTGTGCAGGTGGGCTATGAGGAGAAGAGAGGGAAGTCAGCGACTCGCAACATGATTTTAAAACACTGAGAAATGTTCGACGAATACCGATGACCGCACTGCTACGGACGGCCCAAGGGGTATCTAACGAACTCGGATCAGGACGAAATTCGACGGGCGGTCTACCTATAAAACAACAAGACCGCACGTCAAGTACTCAATCCGAGAATATTTTGCGCGCGCTTAAAAATGGTTTTATTTAAATGGTGCCGCGGGCGCATGCGTGTGTGGCTGGTCTCTAAACGGGCAACGGCAAGAACGCAGAGAACCGAAGACTATGAACGGATGCAAGTTTTTGAAAACGGGTGACGATGCAATGCAGATGATGCGAATGATGCGATGATGAATGCAACACACAACAAAACACAGCCGAGAACGGAAATAGAAGGGAAATCTTCCGGAATCTTCTGCAGGGTCGGTCCCGGGCTATCACAACTCTCCTCCACTACACGAGGATCTCGTCCCGAGATCTAGAATGAAAAGGGAAAGAGAAAGAGCAAAAGGTAAAACTTAGTTGCTTCTTGACAAACGAATGAAACCAATGAAACATGAAGGTTTGAATAGATGAAGATTAACATGGGAACAGCAAGAATTCATAGGAAATTTCGGCAGCACTTCGGTAAGAAAGAGAGGCAAAAATTGGATTTGACGGAAAGGAATTGAAAGAGATACACCAAACTTCGGTTGGATTAGAAACTTCATAAGATGGAAATAAGATGAAAAATATTTCACAACACTCCAATTAAATGAATAAGCAAGAAAGAACATGATCTTAATCAAACTAGGTGAGAGTTGAAAAGAGCAACACAACTATGCCTCCGGAACAAAAGAATAGAAGCTAGATCTTTGGAGAGAAGAGAATTGAGAGGAAAATGACAACTTCTACCACCATTGAATTGAAAAATATGGTTGAACGGAGTTGATGGAGAATTAACAACAAAATATTAAGGTTGTTATGTCCTTATGAAAAACATCTCAAAATTATGAGGTGACAACCTACCACAACAGAAACCATTGATTGCATGGGAGCAACAAGATATGCAAGGCTTCTTTCACCAAGAGGAGGAGGAGAAGGCTTGGATCATTTATGACACCATGATAGCAACAATCCTGAGGAAAGGCTTTAGGTGAAATCCAACCCAAGATAACTCCAAGAAAGGAATGATGGATTTACTTATCTCATTCTTGACAATTTCCTTCGAGACTCTTCATAATCAAGAATTTAATAACACCATCTCAAAAGACAATGGAGAAGGAATTGAACTTAGAAATCCAATATAAAGAACACTTGAGAATCTCTAACAAGAATATTGAAGAACACTTGAAAATGAAACAAATCTTGATGAACCACCATGAAGAACCTCCGGAAATGAGAAGATAGAAAAGAATTGAAGGATGCAAAAGAACAAGCTTGAGGCCTTCCAATGATTAAGATGAAGCTTCGAAAAGAGAAAATTGAGAAAACATGAAACTCCAGAAAAGAAAAGATGAGAACACTTGAGATAAGAAATTTGATATCATGAACACCCCGGAAGAAGAATTGAAATCACATGAATGAACAAGAATAAGAATTATGTCATGACTATCCTTCATCAAGTTAAATTAATGACAAGCAACGGATTTCACACATCACTTATTCTTGTTGCAAAGAATTGAAAGAAAGAGAAAGAGATCACAACCTAGAAGACGTCTTGCACGAGAACACCGGTAAGAATTCAAAAACGATAGAGGATACACAAATGAACGATATAACATGAGAACGAAGAGAGCATGATCCACCTAATGAAAAACTTCACAAGGAACCGAAAAGAATTGATACGAAGAATTTGAGAATGAAAGCTGAAAGCTGAAAATGAAGAAATCTTCTGAAATGATGGCCATCGGGAGATCGAGAAATGAAAACAATTCAGAAAGCACCAGATAGATATGTAAGGAATAACTCATGATCAAAACAGTTTGAGAAGATAGCAACAACATGAAACCAAAAGTCTTTGAGAGAATGAGCAAAGATTAAGAGAAACACTTCTTCGATCTTCAGAGCAGAGGAAGATGAGGAGAAACACCACCACGAATTACTGAGGCACTCCAGAACAATGAATAAAGAAAGGTTGAGCCAACATTGAAAATGATTTAGAAGCGATCATTGAAGAGGAATATGACTGATGAAAATCATTCTTACATCATATTTTAAGAGAACTTGAGAACATCTCCGGAAAGATTAGAAGAGTCAGGTAGGATCCTGGGAAAAAACCCATGGGTTATGGGCCCACTCAAAAGAAACCACCGTTGAAATACTTTTGATTAAAAGAGAGATTGCACCGGTACTAATTAAGAACTTGATGATATGAGAACCTTGAAATAATTTAAGAGGACAAGAACGAAAATGAATGTCTTCTGAAATATCTTCAGCACTTTAGATAGAATAGAGAGGGATGAATAAACAAGAGAGGCTTGATAAAGAATTCCAACATGGGAGAGCAATTAGAGAATGAAAATGATATTATGAACACCAAGAACTTGAATTGAATCCACCGGAAAAGAAAAGAAAGATGAATACTAATAAATGATAACTTGAGCACTGAGCATCTTCATAAAGAATCACCGGAGAAGAATAACAACAAGAACAAGGAATATGAGGATAGATCTTGAAATGAAACTCTAGGGAATCTCCACAAGAAATCACCGGCTACAAGATAGAAGAAAAGATAGCGGAAGCATTACATGAATAGAAAAGGCACTTGGAAGAGAATTAATCATTGAAGAAAAAGGGCGGGAGGGTGGGAAAAACAAGGAGAACTTGGAACAGATGAGACAACTCCAAAATGAAATATGAGGATTGATCTTGCAAAATTGGAGATGATAGAATTCAATTGAAGAGAAGCGCACCGGTAGGAAAAGAATTGATATGATAACTTGATTGAGCAAAAGATTTAACAATTCCCATAGAAATATGAGCACACTACTTAGCAAGATATGAAATCACCACATGACATCGAAGCAACTCGGATTACCATATACAAAACAAAACAAAGGGTAAGGCTGACGAACAAGCCAGAAACAAATACATACCCACTATGCACTTGTTGGAAAAATAATTCTAGGTAACTACTTGAATTCCCACCTAAGAACTTCCAAAAAGTTTCTTGTTTATGCGATTCGGGTTGCGGAATCAGGAACCTACCCTAGGTAATCAGCTGCAACTGCATCCGCAACCTTCCACACCATAATTCAAGAAACTCCGCAAACTCGTCTACTCTCGAATTCTCGAACTCACAACGATACTAAACCATGGTGGTACCCCAGACACCTCCCAGTACTGGGTGACTCCGACCTTATCTCATCACAATAAGTATTGAAGCAATTTCGAACATTCTTCGAGCTGAGATATCAAGGAAGGTGAATGATAACGATGTGGCAACATTCCTAGAGATCGACTCCCCGGAAGAAATCAAGTCAGATAGGAGGCACCAAGACAGAACCCTGTCACATCGGCATCATATAGTTTCCAAAATACCCCGGTGATCCTAAATTTTTTTTGAGCGAGAAGAGGAGTAGAAACAAAATTCCAAAGTCGAATACCTCACCAGAGCATAGAAGAGGACTAAAAAGAAACCTACTCTCCAATATAACTAGACTCAAATAGTTTTTCACTAGACTCGACTCGTCCAAGTTTGACCAATCAAGGGGGCTCCTAGGTCCATACAGGCTCTGATAGCAACTTGTCACGCCCAAGATGCGGTCCTATCCTTATTTTGGCATGAGGGCCTCGACGGGGATAGAAGCGCATATCGATGCGTTCGCAAGAATGGATATCATTACAAGTACAATGACAGAACAGATGAGTATATGGAATTGGCTTACACTCGCCACAAGGTACATCAGAGTCACATCAATACAATAACATCTCAAACATCATACATAAGAGCAGGGTTCGGCTACGGACCAAATCAAACAATAGAATGACATCCAGCCTTGCTATCCCAGGCTGCCGCCTGGAACCGTTCCAAGACTGATGATGAAGAAGAAGAAGAAGAACTCCAAATCAAATCAAGCAATGCGCGCACGTCAAACCATCACATTACCTGTACTTGCAACTGTTGTTGTAGTAATCTGTGAGCCACAATGTTGGGGATATAACCCCACAGTATGACCCGCTATGAAGGCTCCGGGTCATGTTGCTGGCTCATGAGCCGGCCCAAGGGTGAGCCGAAGACTGGAGGCCTAGGAAGATAGACGGCTCAGGATATGGGCCGTGCGGTAGCCCGAACAGAGAAGACCCGGGCGTGTAAGCCGTCTCAAGGACAACTTGGACAGGAAGATAGAGACATACTCATACATGTAATGTGACTCGATTAACAATTGTAAGACCCAATGGTCTTGAACTCCTATATAAAGGCAGACCCGAGGCGACTTAGAGGTGAGGTGATCAAGAACCAGGTCAAGCTTCTAGCTCCTTGTAATCGATACAACAAGCAACAACAACACAATCAGGACGTAGGTTTTTACCTCGAGTTGAGGGGCCGAACCTGGGTAAACCCGTGTCCTTTGTCCCGATCAACCCCTATGAGTCCACTGCAATTGCGACAGCCCCGAACTCAAGTTCGGTAACCCGGACATCTGCCATGACAAAACCACGACAGTTGGCGCCCACCTTGGGGCTAGCGCTTGGTGGTCTTGAGTTCTCAAAGGGCTGCCTTCCAGGGCTCAAGGGATACGTGGTTGGAAGGATGAGCAAGAGTCACCGCGGTGGCTCTACATCGACGATGCTGGCTGGGGGCTTGATGCTGAATCTGTGGAGTAGGGATTCTGGGTTCCGTTCGGCGGGATCCAGGTTTTCATTGGAAAGGTTGACGGATCTACACCCGGGCCGGACATCCGCACCAACATCATTGAGCCGGCTCAGCGTCTGCAACCTACACGTAAGGCGTGCCCAGCCCGTGCTAATCCGGGTCAGAGTAATGTCTTTGTGGGCTTTAGTCAAGGTATGGATCTAGAAGCTTCTGGATCTTAGAGAACTCTCGTTTATTCAGAAGATGAGTCCTCAAGTGGGGAAACGGAATCTGTGTACCGACTCGGCAATGGTGGCCTCGAGGGCTACGACGACGCCTGCCCTGAATCAGACCACTCCGGTTCAGATTATCTTGGACCGCCGGTTCATGCTGCGGTGTTCATGATGGTGCCGGGGGCTGCCGGTTCAGGAGATAACTCGCCTCCGCCGCCACCACCGCCAGCTCAAGTTCTTGTCGAGCTGATGGATGAGCTCGAGGCTTTGATGGCTACGGAGGTAACACCAAACAATCAAGCGGCTCGAAACATGGAGATCGCGAGAATCAAGGGCAGGATGGCAGAGGAACATCAAAGGATAGTTGAGCTAAAGGACCAGATGGAAGCAGAGGCGGCACGTATCAAGACCAATGCGTTCCGTTTTGGACTGGAACAGGTATCAGCGGCGGCTGTTCATTGCAGGAGGCATCAGTCTCGTCTGCCGGAGCGCTACAAAGCGAGGAATCTTTTTAACACTCCCAACTCGGGGAGAGCCGCAGCCACCCCCGAGTTAGGACGAATGGAGGATCACACGGTCCGGCATGATCAAGCTGCACCCGGAGGATTCGCAACACCAGCAGGTCATTATTCCAACACGACCGAGAACATGGTGGCAGCGGCCACCCAGCTTGGGACAATTCCTATCCCGGATGAGGTGCCCTTTGCGGAGGAGGTACGGAACGCTATTGGATACTTATAGACGGCCGTGGCTCAGGAGGAGATGTATACTCACAGCCGGAGCCGGGTCCACTCTACCCCTCTCCTCAGTCGAAGTTTCAGCCGGTGCTATGAGTCGCCAGCGGTTTCCAGTAGTGGTCCGCATCGTGGACCAGAAGGTGAGCAGGCAGCTCTAGATGCACAGGCACTCATGGACCGGGCGAGGAATTGGCGAGAGGAAGAGGCGGCGATGATTCATCCGGAGCCTGTGCTCTCTGTGTCAGCGGGAGCCGGAACTACTGGTAGTGCTAGGGCCGTGGGAGTTCCATGCTTAATTACATGGCTGATCTGCCCCCCGAGGCTTGGGTAGAGAGTTAGGAGCTGGCCATGGAGATGTTGGACGTCAGCGAGGCGGTGTGTGCAAAGTACATTATCATGATGCTCGAAGGTACGGCTCGCACATGGTTAAAGGGCTTACCGCCCAACACGATAAATTCTTGGGCCGAATTAAGAGCGAAGTTTATTAAGAATTTCCGGGGGACCTGCAAGCAGCCTATGACCATCGTAGACTTGGATCATTGCGTTCAGCAGGAGAACAAGTCGGCCCATCATTGGGTCCGATGGGTGTCGACTATTATTCACTATTCAGAGCAGATCAGGGCGGCTCAAGCCGTATTTATTCTGGAGAAGAACTGTCATTTTGTCCCGTTAAAACAGAAGCTTGGCCGTCTCAAGCGCACATGTCAAGATATGGGGGAGCTTATGACAGCCCTGACAAAGTATGCCGATTCAGATAATACCAAAGATCCGGGTTCGGATGAGGAAAAAGTAAACCAAGGGAAGAAGAACGGACAAGGCAAGGGCTTTGTGAACAACGGAAATCATAATAAGTGGAGGAACCCTGATGGGGGTCAGAGCTAGTGCCGAACACCAACACTGGGCAGAACCATCCCAAGGGAAATGGAAGATTCAGGCCGTTTCACCAAAGGAACCGAGCTCCTTTCAATTTAGAGGAAGTGCTTAAGAAGCCTTGCCCAGAACACGGCACGCCGGAGAAGCCGGCATTGCATGCGTGGGGTGATTGCTTTATCATGCAGAGATTCAAAAACCAGCATTCACAGGAACACAATAACCAGGGCGGCAGCCCGCCTGGAACCTCAGGATCCAGCGGATCAGGGGCTGGATTCGGCGCCAGCGGTTCAGGAGCCGGACATCCGGGTCAGAACAATCAAGGGGGACACCAACAGCATCTTGGCAACAACAACAATAATCCGTAGCAGCAGCAGCGCAATCAATCCGAGTATCACAGTTATCAGAAACAGCTCAGTTCCGGATAGTATCACGTATTCACAACGGGTCACAGCAAACGAGAGCAGAAGTTGCGAAAGCGAGCAGTTAACACGTTTGTGCCACCTCTCCCGCGGTACCTGCCATGGTCTGAGTATAATATAACATGGAGCCGAGAGGATCACCTGCCATGGGTAGTTGACCCGGGCCGGCTGGCTTTGGTTGTGGCACCTCAGATAAACAGTTATGGGGTGAATAAGGTGCTCATGGATGGAGGCAGCAACATTAACATCTTATATTATGACACCTTTTGGCGGATGAAGTTACTTGACAAGGATCTTAAGCCTTCTTCCACTGTCTTTCATGGTGTGGTCCCGGGTAAGTCAGCGTACCCGGTAGGCAGGATTTCTGTGGAAGTGGCCTTTGGTGATGAGTATAACTATAGGGTGGAGTCCTTATGGTTTGACGTGATTAAGATTAAGAGTCCCTACCACGCACTGTTCGGGAAGCCGGCTTATGCCAAATTTATGGCTAGGCCGTGCTATGTTTACTTGCAGCTCAAGATGCCCGGCTTAAAGCGTACAATTACCGTTCATGGTAATCGGAATACGGCTATTGAGTGTGAGGGAGGAGATGTGTCTTATGCACAAGCTAGTTGTGCCCGGGAGGAGCTTAATTTTTACAAAGAGAACGTTGACCCGGAAGATATGACCCCGTTAAAGAAGCCAACTACGGAGGTTGAGCCGCCCCTCAAATTTTTGGCGGATGACACAAAAACAGTGGATTTTATGCCGGGTGACTCATCCAAGCAATTCATCATTAGAGCTCATATGGATCCCAATAGGAAAGCGCGCTCATCGAACTCATCCATGAGAATCAGGACATCTTTGCATGGAAACCTTCTGACATGCCGGGTGTACCGAGAGAGTTCGCTGAGCACAACCTTAATGTGGATCCGAAGTTCAAACCAAACAAGCAGTTTTTACGGCGACTTAATGAAGAGAGGCGGAAGGCTATTGGAGAGGAGGTTAACCGGCTCTTGGCAGCAGGGTTCATTGTGGAAGTTTTTCACCCGGAGTGCCTGGCTAACCCGATAGTGGTGCTTAAGAAGAACGGCACGTGGCGTATGTGTATAGATTACACGGACCTTAACAAAGCTTGTCCGACTGACCCGTTTGCGCTCCCTCGTATTGATCAAATCATTGATGCAACGGCGGGGTGTGAAAGTTTGTGTTTCCTGGATGCTTATTCGGGTTATCATCAGATCAAGATGGCGGTTAAAGACCAAGAGAAGACGGCATTTATTACACCCTTTGGGACGTTCTGTTATGTTTCTATGCCTTTCGGGCTCAAGAGTGCCCAGGCAACTTACCAACGATGTATGCAGAACTGCCTTCACAGTCGGATTGGCCGTATTGTGCATCGCGGATAAATCCAGAAAGAAGGAAACTCTTTTGGAGGACCTGAAGGAAACTTTTGACTATCTCCGGATCTACAAGATGATGCTTAACCCGACAAAGTGTGTTTTTGGTGTTCCAGCAGGAAAGCTTTTGGGTTTCTTGGTCTCTGAGCAGGGCATTGAGGCTAACCCGGATAAGATTAAGGCTATCACTTCTTTGGGAGAGCCGACTTGCGTTAACAATGTTCAGCGCATTGTAGGACGGATTGCGGCGTTGAGACATTTCATAAGCCGGCTTGGGGAGAAAGCTATTCCCTTGTATCAAATGATGAAGAAGACAGATAAATTTGAGTGGAGCAAAGGCAGCGGCTGAAGCACTTGAAGCTCTTAAAAAACAGTTGACTGAGCCGCCGGTGTTAGCCGCTCCGACTGAGAAAGAGCCCTTACTCCTCTATGTGGTGGCTAACAACCGGGCGATGAGTGTTGCAATTGTAGTTGAGCGTAAGGAGGCCGGAAAGGAATATCCAGTGCAAAGGCCGGTTTATTATATCAGCGAAGTCCTAACAGAGTCTAAGCAAAGATATCCGCATTGGCAGAAGCTGGTATATGGAGTGTTTATGGCCAACCGCAAACTGAAGCACTACTTCTTAGGGCACCAGATAACAGTGGTCAGCTCTGCTCCGTTGGGACATATCATTCAAAACAGAGAAGCCACGGGAAGGATTGCCAAGTGGGCATTAGAGCTAGGACCTCTCAATTTAACCTACGTTCCACGCACGGCTATTAAGTCCCAAGCTCTTGTGGATTTCATCAATGATTGGACAGAATGTCAAGCTCCTGAGATAAAGTCGGATAATACTTATTGGACTATACATTTCGATGGGTCTAAACAGTTAGAGGGGTTAGGAGCAGGAGTCGTCCTGACATCTCCCAAGGGTGAAAAAAATTGTTATGTGCTCTGGCTGATGTTTCCTTGCACTAATAATGCAGCTGAATATGAGGCTCTACTTCATGGTCTCATAATCACTAAGGAGATGAATTTGAGTTGGGTCAGATGTCTTGGCAACTCAGACCTTGTGGCTCAGCAAGTTTCAGGTACCTGGGATTCTAAGGATCCGCGGATGGTGGCTTATAGATAGGTGATTGATATTATTGCAGGTCACTTCAGAGAATACCAGGTGGACCATATTGATCGTCGATGGAATAAGGAGGCTGATGCCTTATCACGTTTAGGTTCTCAGCATAAGATGGTGCCACCTAATGTTTTTCTGGATGTATTGCATCATCCGACTGTGAAGATACCTTCCGAAGAGCATTTGGCTATTCCTGACCCGGAGGCGGAGCTGGTCGCGGCTATACATGCCACCCCAGACTGGACTATTCCTTATTTGGCATGTTTAACACGCGGCAAGTTACCTGAGGATGAGGACCGGGCTAGAGAAATAACCCGGCATTCTAAGTCTATAACTATCATCAATGGTGAGTTACATAAATGTAGTGTGACGGGTGTTTTTCAGCGTTGCGTCTCGCAAGAGGAGGGCCGACAGATCTTGAGTGAAATTCATGTTGGTGATTGTGGACATCATGCCGAGTCAAAATCTTTGGCGTCCAAGGCTTTCCGACATGGGTTTTTCTGGTTAACGGCTCATAAGGATGCAGAGGACTTAGTCCGCAAGTCTGACGGCTGTCAGAAGTTTGGCCTGCGTGCTCACGTTCTGGCTCAACAGTTGAGGATGATACCAATCACCTGGCCATTTGCGGTCTGGGGGCTTGACATGGTCGGGCCTTTCAAAAGGTCTAAGGATAACAAAACACACTTGCTGGTGGCGGGTGATAAGTTTACGGAGTGGGTAGACGCAGAGCCGGTCAGTAAGTGTGATGCAGCTACAGCGGTCGAATTCATTAAGAGGCTGATTTATCGCTTTGGTTACCTACACAGCATCATTACTGAGAATGGAACTAATTTATCCAAGGGGGCTATGAAAGTATTCTGTGAGAAGGATCATATTCGGCTTGATGTTTCGGCCGTAGCACATCCAAAGTCCAATGGTCAAGTGGAGCACGCTAATCAGGAAATTTTCCGAGGGATTAAACCTCGGCTTATGGTTCCTTTGAAAACAACACCCAGATGCTGGGTGGAAGAATTACCTTCTGTCTTATGGAGCATTAGAACCACCCCTAATAGGTCTACGGGATTCACGCCTTTTTTCATGGTGTATGGCACGGAGGCGGTCCTGCCCAGTGACATCCGGCACGACTCACCAAGGGTGGCGGCTTATATTGAGACTGATAATGAGGTAGCACGAAAAGATGCATTGGACACCTTGGACGAAGCACGAGAGCTAGAAGCAGCTAGATCGGCGATTTATCAGCAAGACCTGCAACGCTATCATAGCCGCAGGGTGAAGACTCGGACGTTCCAAGAGGGGGAGTTGGTGCTCCGGTTAATTCAAGACCAATCAGGAATGCATAAGTTATCTCCACCCTGGGAGGGGCCTTTTGTGATTAGCCGAAACCTTAACAATGGGTCATATTACCTCATGGATATACGGGATGAGTCGGACACAGCGGGTCAGGAGACATAGCGGCCGTGGAATATCGCACATTTGCGACCTTATTTTACTTAGCGGATGTTGAAAGCCGCTATCATTGTACATATCATATTTATGTTAGCATCCCTACAAAGACTGGAGCCTCTATATAAACCCTTGTTCAAACAAGACGAAATTTCTAGGCTCTAAATTTGAATTGAAGCAGTTCTCTATTGTCACCAATGGTTGATCCATCATCCGGCTTTATGCCAATTAAGCACTATTGCAAAGAGGCTTCTTGCCTTCGGGTATAGCTTACATCACCTTTGCACAGCCGGCTTTTTAACACTGTTGCAAGGAGGCTTCTTGCCTTCAGGGATAGCTTACATCACCCTTGCAACAGCCGGCGTTATGCCCAATTAAGCACTATTACAAGGAGGCTTCTTACCTTCGGGTATAGCTCACATCACCCTTGTACAGCCGGCTTTTATTGAACTGATGTGAGGAGGCTTCTTTCCTTCGGGTATAGCTTACATCACTGTTGCACATTCAATTTGGATACATTAAGCTCGGTTGTCGATGGAGGCTTCTTACCTTTGGTATAGCTTACATGACCCTAAGACACACCAGCGTGTATACCAAATTCCAGTTGCTTATCAACTGCGGCCATCGAAGGGGGCTTCTTACCGACGGGTATCGCTTATCTCACTCTAATGGTCGGCTTTATGCCATTTCCGGTTAACATGTTAGCCGCGGTTGTCGAAGGGGGCTTCTTACCGACGGGTTCGCTTATCTCACCCTAACAACCGACGTTTTACGCCAAAACTCAGTTGCTTATCAACTGTAGCTGTTGAAGGAGGCTTCTTGCCTTCAGGTATAGCACAAACAGGGGGCTTTTGTAATCATTAGCCGCGGTTGTCGATGGAGGCTTCTTACCGTCAGGTATAGCTTACATTAGCCTTCATACATCCGGCTTTAGGCCGCTTCTAGTTGTCGATAGAGGCTTCTTACCGATAGGTATAGCTTACATTATCCTAAGACAACCGGCTCCTTAATGGATTCATCCTACAAGTGCCGGAGCCATGTTGCTCCGGTGGACAAGATTCAAGTTTTTCAAAGATATTATCCGTCTCTAATCTTCTGAAGAAGGAATGACGTCTTCAAAGACAAACACCCCTCATCAGAAAAGCTCAAGACATCTTTATGCACAGGAGCGATCAATCAATCGAGAGGCAACAATACATCAATATGAAACACAGAGAGACGGAAAGTGTACACAAAGAGATGGAAATATATATAGTCAGCGCTATCTTTAGAACGGCAGAGTCATCCTTAAGCTATTACAAAAATTTCTCTTAGAAGGAGCAAAGGCATTACCAAGTTACAACCACCCATGGCGGGTCATTACATGAGCCATTGCTCAGAAAGTTACAAAAGGCAAAGTCAGACGGACGGTTCATCCTGCTCCGGCTCTTCTGCTGGCTTCATCTGGACAGTTTCCAAATCCCAGTTGCAGTTAGCCAGCGCGGCAAAGGACCCTTCCTCAAAAAAGGGAGACATGTGGAGATCATTAGGAAAGAGTTCCTTACTGCGGGCGGGTGTTAGAGATTTCCACTCATAGAGAGGCCCACGGATCCTCATATCCTCGCCATCATAATCTGCCTGGTAGACATTCAAGTCGGCCTCATCTACAAGGACAGACGCCAAGAAGCGGGAGTCCTTGACACACTAGATATAGTCCGCCTCTGTGAATTCTGAGCCGTCATCTTTCTTCGATGGATAGCCATTCATCATTTCAGCCGGCGTCAGCTCAGGGGCGAAGGCCAAAGCCTGGCTCAATCCGGCGACTGCTCCTTGACGGAAAGCAGATTTCTTCAGTTCTTCAATTTGTTTTGGCATGGTGGAGAAGAGTTCCAAGACCCCATTCAGAGCAGTGGGGATCTTCTCCTTATACTGAACAATCTTGATCTTGAAGATGGCGCCGCAGAATAGCTGTTCTGCAAAAGTGTAGATGGCCTTCAGTGGCAGATGGCTATCAGAAGCCAACTGCCGGCTCGTGGGACCTGGATAAGCCGGATAAAACTAATGAGTCGCCAGTTCTCAAAAGCGAGGTTGAAATACAAAGTAAACAGAAGCTTACCAAACAGGGCGGCTGACATCTTCGTTATGTGCCGTTTTTGGCCTTGGAGTTTTTCCGCCACAGCTATAAGCCGCTGGTCGGCATCGTCCGCCCGTTTGGTCAGAGCGACCTTTTCAGATTCTGCCGTCTCTTTCAAAGAGGCAAGCTCAGCAGTGGCATTGGCCAGATCATCAGAGAGAAGCCGACACTTTTCATCAGAAATTCTCCGGGCCTCAGCTGAGGTGCCAAGTTGGCCTTCAGGTCCGCCAGTTGAGACCCGGCAACGCTTCATGCATCATGCGGTATGTCAAAATGCAGGGTAAGCCACCAAAGGAAAGATGATATGAAACGACGAGTGTTCACAACAAGATTATGCAAGTCTCAAACAGATTGCAAGCAATAAATTTGACACTTGGGGGCTAATGTATATTTGATCTTTTGAGTATACAATTTAGTTCCGGTTCATCTTCTTCAAAGTTAATCCAGAACTTGGGGGCTACACTATGGCTCTTTCAAATACTTCTAATAGAAGACCCGATTCAATTTTTATCAAAGTTTAATCGGCCCTTGGGGGCTACGATTCGATCCTCAATCTATCTACAAGAAAAGACCCGATTCAAATAAAATTTGAGTCGGCCCTTGGCGGCTACAATTGGTGGTTCATTATATCTACAATGCGGATCTAAATCAAAATTTAGTATATTTGACGAATGCATTCTCTACAGACGTCAAGGAAAGATCCGGTTCAACTATAAACTAGATTAAACCAATTCTTGGGGGCTAGGAAAGGTTATGGCAAGGAAATAGAAATATACCCCATACTTGGTCTTCATCAGAGCAACCAGCCGAAGTTCTAGATCCTGGCTAGTGGTAACCCGGTTTATGTACCCGGCGTGGAGCTCCTCGGTTGTCATCTTCTCGTACGAAGAGTCAAAATTCAGCTTTTTTGAAGCCTCGGCCGGCTCTGTATGCCGGGTCAGAAAATGTGCCGGAGGAGATTTCTGGGCAGACCTGGTGATGATAACATCTAGATTTGCAGGGGTCTTGGCAGGAGTTGCCGGCTTTGAAGGAGCCCTTGGAGGACTCCCCATCATGACATCGTCAGCGGCCGGCTCTATGGAGGCAGCTGGTGGAGTTTCTTCTATTGGAGCCTCCTCCGGTTGTGCAAGGTCCGGTTGTTTGAGTTCCTGGTCTTGGATGACAGGGCCGGGGGAGGGCTTATTGGTCTTACGACGCTTCGTTTGAGCACTGCAAAATGGAAGGATCAACACTTGAAGAGGTTACTATCGTATTAACAGTCGGAGGTCCGGATGTCATAATAAAGAATACTTACAGCGGATTGATCTTGGGTGGTGGTAGAAATGACACCGAAGAGTCGCCAGAGGAAGGGGTTTTCTGAAAGAATAAGACAGGAAAGATGAGAAGGCATCAAATTTGCAATGGAAAATCAAAAGGGAAAGTAGAAACATAAACCTCGGCGGGGCGCTTCTTTGGAGCCTGCGAGTTCGGTAGGCCGGACACGAGCTCAGTAGAGACGTTGCTTCGAGTCTAGCGACGCTCGGCCTGCTGTTGCTTTTTCAAGAGGAAATCGGGAGCCAGATGAGCAAGAGGGTGAGAAAGAGAATAATTTCTGACAACCCACCGTGGCTTTCGGGGGAACAAGTATTCTGAGCCGGAAGAAATATAGTTTACCTCAGGAGCATTGGCATGGCTGGTTTCCACTTCATCCTGCGAGTAAAAACAAGCGTTAATAAGGCAGGAAGGTAAGGGGTCAAGCAAACAAATTAAGATCTTACCTCTGACTCGGACGACGGCGGCTGTTCAAGCCAGTCTTCTTGTGGAGCGCTCTTCTTCGATTTCTTCTGTGCAGCTTTCTTTTTCCTGGCTTTCTTCGGAGGAGGAACATACTCCTTTTTCCAGAAATCTGAGTCGGTCTGTAGGAGTGACCCGGAGGAAAGGGTAATAAATCAACAAAGGACAAGTAACATTCAAGAGATGGATGGAAAAGAGGTTAACTTACGTCTGGAGCCGGATTAGTGACGCAGAAAGGTGCCAAGTCGATGGTGCTGCAGGAGCTGGAGGGTTCATGGTGATGTCATCCTCTGTCAAGGTTGCTTTGCTGAAACACAAGGAGCTGTCATATTTTCCTTCGTACTCGCACATAAGCCGGACCCTATGTCTTAAGGGCATGATCCGCCAGGAAACCCAGCAGCGGATCAAATCTGTTCCTCTCGGCCCGTTGGCCAGGAGTGCCTTGAGCTTAGCGTGAGCCGTCTCGAACCGAGCACGCTCCGAGGCTGAGAGTCGGTCAGGAAGCACCGAGTCTCTCTTCAACCTGGAAGTACGATAACCCGGCAAGCGGTGTTCATCCTCAGGAGAAGTGTCCATGCAATAGAACCAGGTCTTATTCCAGTCCTTTGGGTGGCTTGGCATTTGGAGAGCCAAAAAATTATGCCTCTACGACGCTGGATAGAGATCCCTCCAAGCTCAAGACTCGAACCGCCTTTCATCTCCGTTTGGTAGTTAGCGTAAAAGAACTCACGGAAGAATCCCAAAGATGGCCTGGACTACAGATAAGCCTTGCAGAGCACTTGGAAGTTGCAGATGTTTGAGGCAGAGTTGGGCGCCAGGTCTTGAGGGTGAAGCTTATATAGATGAAGGATGTCTCGGAAGAATTTAGAGCTGGGCGGTACGAACCCTCGCTCAATATGATCAGTAAAAACCACTATTTATCCCTTCTTGGGTGCAGGGCAGCTCTCATTACCTGAAACCCGCCAGTGAAGGACCTCTTTGGGGGGAAGAGTTCCCGCCGCAACAAGATCCGCTAGATGCTCTTCGGAAACGCAAGACCCGACCCAATTGCACGAGTTGGAGGCACGAGACATATTGGCGGCTTAAGTAATGTGCAAAGTAAAAAGGTTGACTAGTCAAGCGCAAGCAAATAATTATGACGGCTTACAGGTTTAAAGGTTCTACGGATAACATGGAAGACCCGGCTGGTGAGAGTCGGAGGAAGCTTAACGGTTCAAAAAGGGAAGGAAGATCGAAAATCGGCTAAGTCCTGAACAAGCAGTTTTCACAGATTACCGCTAAAATTATGGGTCTACAAGAGACGGAAAAATGGATCTTATTCCTGACCTAGCGACGAACAGCGGAGATAAAAAAAGTGGAACGGAGCCGCGGCGGTCCGCGCATTATGTGCGGACGGCCTATAGACGGCGGCGCAGTGCGGGCGCGTGCTAAAGGGGGCGACGGTGTGGGGATATGCTCACGGTGGCGGCGTCGGAGCCCGAGTGGCGGAGGCGGAGTTCTCAGTAGAAACCCTACTACGGCGGCCGGCAATCTACAAGGGTGAAAGACTCACCGGAGACGCTGCGATAAAGGTGGAGGGAGCTTTGGAACGACCAGATTGATGCAGCGGCCAAGTTGCGGACGACAAGCGAACGACGCCGGAGCAGAGCGTGACGAGGCGGAGCGGCGACGGAGGAAGAAGAAGAGGCTAGAGTGGGAAGAGTGAAAACCTCAACCCGCACGGGTCATATTTAAACAGAGAATAAGGAAGGCGCGAAAATCCAGGCGACGACACCAGTTTGACCGAGGCGGACCCCTCGATTCTCGAGATTAGTGGTTAATGAAAGATTTGGCAATACGTCAGCGAATCCCATGATGTCACGTCGGGTCATTTTCGTGCGACTCGCCAAAATCAGAAAAGAAGGATGAAGTGAGCACGCTCAATTCAACCTAGGGCCTAATGTTGGGGATATAACCCCACAGTATGACCCGCAATGAAGGCTTCGGGTCATGTTGCTAGCTCATGAGCCGGCCCAAGGGTGAGCCGAAGACTGGAGGCCCAGGAAGGTAGACGGCTCAAGATATGGGCCATGCAGTAGCCCGGACAGAGAAGACCCGGGCGTGTAAGCCGTCTCAAGGACAACTTGGACAGGAAGATAGAGATAGACTCGGACATGTAATGTGACTCGGTTAACAACTGTAAGACCCGATGGTCCTGACCTCCTATATAAAGGCAGACCCGGGGCGACTTAGAGGTGAGGTGATCGAGAACTAGGTCAAGCTTCTAGCTCCTTGTAATCGATACAACAAGCAATAACAACACAAGCAGGACATAGGCTTTTACCTCGACTTGAGGGGCCGAACCTGGGTAAACCCATGTCCTTTGTCCCGATCAACCCCTTCGAGTCCACCGCAATTGCGACAGCCTCGAACTCAAGTTCGGTAACCCGAACATCTGCCGTGACAAAACCACAACACACAGGGACTCAGCAATCTCATTTCCAAGGGTATCAAGACTATTAAAGCTTAATAGGTGAGGTATGGTTAAGTGGTGAAGCTGCAGCAAGCGACTAAGCATTTGTAGAGTGGCTAACTTACGAGTACAGAAATTAAAGTATGGTGGTCTACGCAAAACGGACGTGAGCTAGAAATGATCAGTATCTGATCCTGAACACCTACTTAGGTCAATCATAACCCCACCGTGTTCTCTTTCGGATAAGGACTCACGAGAAGAGACATTCACGGATATGCACAAAGTTGGTGTATTTTATTAGAGTTTACTTCAAGTTGCTATGACCGGGTGTAAAACAAATTATCCAAGTTTGCCACATAACCGCGGGCATGGCTTTCCGAATGATTTAACCCTGCAGGGGTGCTCCAACTCATTCATCACAAATTAAGCACACTCAGCGGGAATAACCTCAACCACGGATCTCGTGATCTTCCAACACCTCGAGATAGCCCGAAGAAAATCAGAGTTCCTCACTCAAGACGATGGAGAAAGGTAAAACAAATCCAGCAAGGCCGCCCGACGTGCCGACAATCCCGATAGGAGCCACGTATCTCGTTCTCAAGGCACGACAGATGAGCTACGCGTACAGTGGCCTGATAGAAATCTCCCGAGTTGCCGTGGGTTGTCCCCGCACAGTGCTCTGTTTTGGACCAGCACCAGCAGCACTGGTCCCCTGTATTATGTTACATTAATCCACGAGTGGGCGACCCTCTATGCATTAAAAAAGGTGATCAATTTTATTATGATGGGCAAATGTAGTACCAAAGTTGGGCCTTGCCAGACAAGTTTTGTTCTAACCCGAAAATCAAGGGGGCCCCCATAACAACCCCGAGCATGTTAGGAGCGCTCATTTATGGAACATAACACCGGTTCACAAGTAACTAGGGGCGGCAAGAGTGGAACAAAACACCAAGCAAAAGGCCAAGCCTTCCATCTTTACCAAGTATATACGTGCATTAAAATAAATAACAGCAATATTGTGATATAACCAAAGAGTGTCCATGTAGACAAATGGGAGCAATTGCACCTGCAACTAGAATACGCTATAAGAAGGGATAAGCAAGCGGTACCATAGCCAGACAATGGTTTGCTGGGACGTGGAGGGGTTATAGGCTTTTCATGGCAATGTTGGGAGGCTTACCAAACAGGTGGTAGGTAACGAGACATGGTGATAAAAGACGAGACAACTAGCATGGCAATGATAGTAATGGTATCCAGGGAAATGTGTCATCTTGCCTGAGATCCCGCTCGGAAGAAGAACGAATCCATGAAGAAGACGAACCAACGTAGTCGAACGAATCCTCACACTCCGAACGCTTTCGGAACTCTATCGAGAAGAAGCAATCCGGAAACAAACAATCAACACAAGTTACACCACAACATATGCATGACACGATGCACAACAACATGATGCATGTCCAGTTTAATATGCAATGCAAGTCAAATCACACAATCAAATACTACACATTAAGTGAAGCTCAATATGCAACGAGTTCCATATTGACGAAACTTCACATTCGAATATTTAGTTCAATCTCGTTTAGGTATACGACAATATTAAATGTTGTTACAACTGGCAAGAGGTGAAGCATAAGTAAACTAACTATGTAGGCATCATAAATGAGGTTGGAAACAACTTATAGCATTTCCGATATGACCTCATATGACAATTTCAAAATTGGTACAGATCTGAACTAAACATATTTTATATTTGTTAATCAGCAACATTAAATTTCACCAGGCTATTCTACACGTCATTCTACTCGATTTACATATATAGAACATCTCAAACGGAGCTATGGTCTAAAAGATATGAGCAACACAAGATGCACATGTCATGAATGCAAATGCATGGGAAATGCAATCACAAACATCTCAAATCATGAATTCAGCAAGTTATTATGAAACTACATGAGATTATAAGAAAATTTCATATATGGAATGTCCAAACCGGAGCTACGGTTCAACCACAATCATCAAAACAAGTTTTAGTTGAAATCTGCCAAAAACAGCAAGATAGCATTTTGCGCACATGAAAACAACAAGATACAATATTCTGAAATGCACAAACTAATCATGGTGCAGTAGCATACAACATCCACTTCATTTCATCTTCACAAATCATATTTAAAACATGCATGGATCACTTGGTAAGAAGCTCACAAGATGGCTACTTGATAACAGTTTCAGACTTAGTGAAAATAGCAGTTTTTGACAGTGCAGTTTTTATCACGAAGGCATATTGACAGCAGTGAAACTTTATGCTACAGGCCATGAAATGGAATGAAACTTAACAGCATGCTAAAGGACAATATCAACTACATATAACTCCATTGCACCTACCACAAAAGAGTTCTAGATCACTAGCAAATCACATGGCAAGACAACAACAAAATATTTTGGACCCTCAAAATAGCAGATTTTTATAGCAAGTTGACAACAACAAAACAACACTTAAACATGCATTTGTATGACAAGCAAAATGTCCATGGGCTAGGATACATATCAAAGAGCAACTTTCATGTTGAAAATTAATTCATATAATGCATGGATTAAATCACACGAAAATGACAAAAGGGCATCACGGCATAAATGACATGCACACAAAATGCTCAAATGACCTAACTAAATGCACAGATAATTTCTATGGATTTTACTACCCCGGAAACATATATAATATGCTTAGGTTTATGTGGAAAATTAATCACAATTAAATATGCGAGTATTAGGCCTAATCATCTCAAGGCAAATCATTAATGCAAAATTAAATGCAACCCACAATCCAACAATTTTATCATGCACGAAAATGCGGTGCGAATGAGATGAACATTTTTAATACTTGCTTTTATTAATTTCGATGCACGGTTAAATAATGATGATAATGACATAAATGCAATTATGCAAAATGACATGTTAAATAATCTTAGGCATGGGTGAAAAAGGCATGTTAATATTCTACACATTATTCTAAGCATCTTCCATCTACAAAATATTTTATTATGATGCACGGTTGAATATTTACTAACATTTTGAAATCACAATGGGAACTATGCAAATAAATAAAAAAACGAGGGGGCTAGCTCACCATCGGCTCTTGGGCCGATTCGGGATAGAGGGAGACAGTTGAGCATCTGGGAGGGCGCCTCTGGGCCGGCCACTCGCGGGCGGAGGCACAGCAGTCAACGGGCGCTCGCCTGTCGTACTCCTCCCGACCCGATCGGGATCGAGGGAGACCTGGCGGCGGCGGCTGGCTGCGCTGCGGCGGCGGCTAGCCGGATGTGGGGATGGCCGGAAGGGCGAGGCGGCTACCAGATCTAGCGGAAGGCGGGCCGGATCTGACTGGAGGGGAGGCCGGCGGCGGCTTTGGCGCGGCGCGACCTGCGGGTAGGAGAGGGAGAGGTGAGTGGGAGGAGAGAGGAGAAGGGAGGAAGGAGAGGGAGAAGAGGGGAGCGGCGGTCCGGCGAGGTCCGGCGACCGGCGGCTCCGGCTGTGACACCCTGTGTTTTTAGCATTATATGATTTGGTTTATAAAATTTGGAACCAACTAAAAGTTTTTGATTGCATGCTTGTTTGGTTGATGCTTGTTTGATTGCTTGCATGATCATGTTTGGCACTATTAGGTTCTACTCCTCTCCACCTTCATCTTCCTTGATCCAAATACCTTGCCCTATGATCATGCCATGTGAATAGAGCTCAAAACTACTTTTATAAAAATTTATTTTCACCAAAAAGTATTTATTCAATTTAGGTTGACCAAAACCCCCGAATTGAGGTTTGAACTACAAGCCCTCAGTTTAGGTGGACACCTTCTTCCCAAATGCTTTATTTGAGACCTACTATATATATGACTTCTTAGAACAAGAAAATATTATTTTTAAAGATTATTTTCATATTTTATTTAAAGGCTTTTTCTTAAGGCCAGAAATGGCTTTTCTGAAGGAAAAAATATTTAAATGCTTTAAAAATATTTGAAAAATTTTAGAGAAACTCAGTGGACATATATTTTCCATATATATGAGTTTCAACACAAGGGCTTGACCATAACATGGGAAAAACCCTCAAAACCCTTTGTGTTCAGATTGAACTTTTGGGATGTTTCTATAAGAAATATTCTCAATAAATTCCAGGAAAATTCTAGCAAGTCAACACCACCATGGGTGACGATCTTGCAAAGTTTCATCTCAATCAAAGTTGGTTTGCTTCATCAAACCAACCCAAAACCATTTCTGTCCAGATTCAAATTTGAATTTTTTTACATTGTGAAGTGTCTTCCCTTGGCCTCAAACTTTGTGGGCATGCTCTAATGGCCAAATAGTGATGATACACTAAGTGGTGCATCAAGGGTTAAAGCCTAACACCTTTGGATCTCTAGAAAACAGATTCTGCCAATTTATAGGTTTTCCCTAAGCCCCATTATGACCTTTCTGCAAACCCTCTCAAACTTGGTGATCACACTTGTTTTCCATCACCCCTTGACCCTATCAAGTTTCATGGAAATCCAGGTCCATTTGGTTACCCAAATCAACATCAAACACCTTCTGGCTGAATTGTAATACTAGCATTTCCACCCTTTCACATTTTACCCTTGGCCCCTCCTTTTTACCACAGCTTCTAGGAGACACTGGTTCCCTCCAGTAACTCCCCTTGGTCAAAACTCCATGGGTAAGTGGGTTAAAACCTCAATTTTACCCCCTAGACAGCCCCATTTCTACCCCTCATTCCTATTTTCTTTCTACCCTCAGGCCCCCAGATGCCTCCCTAAGCCCCTAGACCCCATTTTCCTTCCCTGGGATCCCCTGGGCACGAGTGGACGCGCAGGAAACGCCAAGGGCATGCCCTGGCATGCGAAAGGCGCGCTTTGGAGCACGCTACAGTGCCGACAGGCTCTATAGCGGGTGCCCAATGGCCAGCCCCGACAGCTTTGGGCCTCCCCCGCGTGTCCATCGAGACGCCCTCGGCGTCCGTGACATGCCAAGCTGTCGACCCCTCCTCTCTCTCCTTCCTCCGCCCTCCCTTGCACGCACGCGGCACTGCCCGGCTCGGCCAACCACCGAACCCACATGCGCGAGCCTCCCCTCCTCTCTCCTCTCTCCCCCTGGCCTGGACTGACCCCAGGAAGACCACGAGGGCCTCCCCTCTTTCTCCCATGCCCTGAGGTTAGCACCCCGTGCTCACCGGCGCACAGCACATTCGGTGGACCGGCGGCCGCCTATAAAAGGGGGCCCCGAGTCCCTCTCTACCCTTCTCTGCCTTTCTCTTCACCCCAATAGACCGCCCGCGGAGCCCGAGCCCTTCCCTCTCTCTTTGCGCTCGGGATCGACCCGAGGATCGCCACGACATCGCCACCGTGGATCTCCTGGTGCCAGCCTCCTCCAGCTTCCATTTCACTCCCATTGTTCCCCTCTTGCCTCTCTGACCCGATTCTCCCTCTCTCCCGTCGTTTTTGTAGCTAGGAGCGGCTCCGGTGACCCCTCCCGAAGCTTCCTCCTCCACGTGAGCTCGTCGCCGTCGACTCTGTCCATCTCCGCCCTCCATTCCAATTCTAGGGGACCGGCAGGTCGACACTGAGCTCATGCCCGCCTTCGCCTGCCATCGTCGTGCCGTGATCGCCACTTGTGAGCACGCCGGCCACCCTGTCGTGAGGTTGGAGATGACTGGCGGGGCCCGCGTGTCATCCTCTCCTCCCTCCCCCTCCTCCCTCGGTCGCTGGCCGTCGGGGCCCAGCTGTCAGGTTCGAACACGCACGTGCGCTGGTTCGCCTGGACTGGCTCGCCCGTGGCCGGCCTATTTGCTGGCCTCTCTGGCCATGGCACTGTGGCCCTTTTTCCTTTTTCTTTATAGTATGTTTTTCCAAAAATTCCACAGGGTTGAATTTTTTCCCAATGCAAGTAATTTTTCCACCATAAATCTTAAAATAATGTGTAGAATTTAATGGTGCCATTTGTAAAAATTGTTCAAAAACTTTTCTGTACTGGTTTTATTTAAAACCCTTTTTATGCATTTTCAGCCTCTGTTTTAAATAATTTTTAAATTGTTTTTTCACCCAAAACCCTAGGAAAATAATTTTTGTATAACTCTAGGTATTTATCTGAATAGGTGAACATTTTGGTTCAGTAGTTTGAGCACTCTATTTGTGTGATTGTTTATTTATTATCGTTTATTTCGCGATGATAGATTGTGCCGCTGACGAAGAAGTTGGACCCGAAGACCCCGGAGACTTTGTAGAGCCAGGCAAGTAGCCCTTTGTCCATGATACAAAACCCTTTTCATTGCGTGTCATATAGCACTTTACTTCCGTCATATTTAATCATGTGATGAGGTATTCCCCTTCGGTGGGATGCCTCCGATACTTTCCATTGATACTTGCATCGTGCATGACCCTACCTCCTTATGAGGGTTGTGTGGGTGGGAGTAGTTAGGTTGCTAGTAGATGCTTCGCAAAGTGGGATGGGACTTATGCATGATGATACCGAGAGGGGTGTGTTTTCAAATACTCTTGCGAAAACCCCGTCGGGTGCCACTAATGCCCGAGGGAGATGATGGTGAAATGGGTGACCACTTGAGAAGAAGTGGTGTGCCGGAACAAGTGGGTGTGTGTTTTCGAAAACGAAGAGTTCTAAAGTCTGCTGACCGTCCTAACATTACAAGCGCAACCACAATACCCCTTATGGGATGGGGATTTGTTGATTACTATGGTTGGTACTAGCAAGGAGCCCGCATTACTAGTGGCAAGAGTGAAGCGGTCACTCTTGAGACGGGGTCGTCCCTAAGAGGAAGGTCGTGCGCTGTCTTTATAGGCACCGGGCACACCGTTGCATGCCCTCATGGATGATACGAGTGATGTATATCATGAGGGATGGAACCAACAAGTGGACTCTTTGTTTAGTATCACCATGGGAACGGCATTGTTCGGGTGCTTACCTCGGGTATGTTGTATACCGCGAGTCGTGGATGACATGGAAGTTCCCCGAGGTTTGTGGGTAAAGTGTGCAACCTCTGCAGAGTGTAAAACTATTCGAATAGCTGCGTCCACGGTCATGGACAGTTGCAGGTCCTTCTTAGACTACGTCCGAATGTTTTCGTGAAACTTTGGCGTGAGTATAGGTGTGTCAGTGACAAGAGGTCACATGAGTCGAGTCTGATGACTTGGCATGAGGAATGAACTAAGTCCGAGGACTTAGCGTGAACATGATGTGTTCAACTGTTACTCGTGATGCTATCGACAATGTGTTTTCATGAATACTTGAGTAGTTGTTGATGCATGCTTACTATTACTTGATCATGTCACTTGCATACAAAATTTGCTTTCCGCAAACTTACCTACTTAGTGCTACATCATGCGTCATTATTGCCTCGTTCCACTCTTGGTTTGCTTCCGAGTACATTCAAAGTACTCAATTGCTTTCCATTGGTTATTTAATTGGCCAGGCATGGAAGAACAGGAGTTTGTTGAAGAGTTCATTGGAGACGAACATGCGAACTAGGACGCTTCCCAGTTAGAATGCATGTAGGTTAACGCAGATGGCATGGGTTCACGCTTTCGATCAAGATTTCCGCTGCTTGTTCTAGATTAAGTGTTTGGCCCAAGTGGCCCTATCCATGTAAGACTAAGACCTTCGTGGTCACCATTTGTGTAAGACATTAAATGTGGATGTAAGACTCTCTTTCTTCAGCTTTTTTGTGTTCGATGAGCATTGATCTCTGAGATCACTGTACACGTGCATTCGGTGATCTCGACTTATGAGTCGGGGTCCCCACAGAGCTGGTATCAGAGCCATCCTGACTGTAGGAAGCCCTTAGTTAGCATGGACGTTAGTAGGATAAAAGCCATTTTCAAAACTACACTAGCTTTGGAACTTAGGAAAAATCTGCACTGTTTACCTCTCCTATGCTTCACACAACACTTTGCTGACTCTCCTCGTTTCAAACCTTTGTAGATGGCCGTCGTACCATAAGCCTTCTTGACATCTGGCTTTCCCTTACTCCTTGGGGATAGTCTGGATAAGTGTCAGTTTCGCCAACCACGCATTTTCCTCTACCACGAGCTCTGGGTCGATGCCGTCACGAAGGAGTACCACGTGGATGTGGTCGTGAAGGCAAATGACTCCCCGACCAGTTGGTTCTTTGAAGGACCACGGATGGAGACCATGATGTTTGCCATCGAGACAGCTGCGCGCAAGGCACTCCTACACCTTCGAGACATCATACCAGAGATGGCTGACAAGCCAGCTACTCGCTACCTTCCCTTTCGGAAGGATGACTTTGGCGAGATTTGGACGCTGATTCCGACTAAGGAAGATGGAGCACCACTCAGGTTCCAGACCTACTTCAGCCTCTCCGCCGATAGTCTAGTTCACAACTTGATGAAGGAATCTGTGAAGCTTCGCGAGGAACTTCACCACACGCGAGAGCTACTTCGGCAAGCCAAGACGAAGACAGACAAGATCAATAAGGATGGAGCCCCCAAGGGACGAGCAGCTGTCGCTTATCGAGGAGTACCCCTAGCTGGTGATGCACCTACGCGTAGTCGTCGCATGAGTGCGAAGGAGTACCGTGAGCTCTTCACCGACCTGCCTGCAAAGTGTCGTCAGGATGGGCCTCCTCGTTCCCTGACCCCTTCGACCGAGAATGATGCTCGTTCAGAGGATGAGCTAGAGGAAGACCTAGAGGAGCGTGACTATGAGACCGAGCACTCCACCACCTGAGTCCGAGAACCCCTAGGGTAGGACCAGTCATGTATCCCCCATACGTAGTCGAGTCCGTTTAACGGTTCATATGAAACCACGTGTGTTTGTTGTTTGTTTTGTTACTTGTGTTCTGATGCAAGTCACGCTTTTGCCTTAGGCAACATGTAAGCGACTACATCGTCTATCTTAATATAGGTTGTTGGTCATTTGACCTTTGTTTCTAGACAGCTGCACTTGACCGACCCCCTTAGGCACGCTTTGTTTTTATTGCTTACCCTCTTGTCGACCCCACTTGTTTGACTTGGCTGCTCCAAACAGGATGGTGACTGCTACCCGCAACAGCTCCTTCACCAACCCCGAAGCCGGCAACTCGAGCCAGCAACAGGGTGATAGTGGGCCTGCTCACGCTGGAGAACACCAGGAGCAGCCTCAAGGCGACATTCCCTCGCGACCACCTCCGCCGAAGAACATGACCATAGCTTGGTTTTTCAAGTTCTCCAGGAGGAGCACTAGGCCAGCAATGCTTCCCTCCAGCAGATGGCGCAGGCTCTCGTGAACAACCAGCAGCAAGGTAGGAACGGCAATGGCCGCTCCACGCTGTCGGAGTTCATGAGAAACTCGCCCCCGACCTTCACTGAGACTGCTGAACCATTGGATGCTGATGACTGGATCCGCACCATCGAGGACCTCCTTGCTTTGGTCAACTGCAATGAGGATCATGAGAAGGTGCTTTATGCCTCTCACTGCCTCGGAGGTACCGCCCGAGCTTGGTGGGATGGATTTAAGGTCACCCAAGGAGAACGTGTGATCCCGTGGACTGACTTCAAGGAAGGATTTCGCACTGCCCATATTCCCTCTGGGATCCTGGCTATCAAGAAAAGGGAATTCTGAGTGCTGAAGCAAGTAAGTGGCTCTGTCAAGGAGTATTTGGAGAAGTTCAACCTGCTGTCAAGGTATGCACCTGAAGATGTCATCACGGAAGCTGTCAAGAAGGAACGCTTCATGGAAGGACTTCAGCAAGTTCTGCAGTATCACCTCATCATCTGCGACTGTCGCACCTTCTTCAACTTGGTGAACAAGGCCCTCATGCTGGAAGACAAGCGTCATGCCATCGACGACAGACGCAAGCACAAGATGATCAGCAAGGGAAGCTCAAGCAACCAGAAGCCTCGCCCATGGTAGCCAGCCCCAACCAAGCCAACCTATCAGCCATAGCAGGCTAGACCGCCTACGCCTTGTCCGAGCTACCAGCCTCAGCAGTACGCCAATCCCAGGCCAGCTTACAACAACAACCCCAATAACAACAACAGTGGCAGGAACTTCAACAACAACGCTGGGCAAGTCACTTGCTTTGGATGTGGTCAGTGTGGACACATCTCCAAGCTTTGCCCCAATAGGAAGCTAGATGCACTGCGCCCCAATACGCCAGCTCAAGGTCAAGCCCGTGGAGCACCGCCAAGGAACCCAGCTCCCCGCAATCAGCCCAACAATAGCAAGGGTAGTGTGAATCACGTCACCGCAGAGGAAGCCCAGGAAGAGCCGGACGTCATACTGGGTACGTTCCTCGTCAACTCAACCCCAGCAACAGTATTGTTTGATTGTGGAACTTCGCATTCTTTTGTCACCCAAAAGTTTGCACTAGAGAGTGGCATGAAGCCTACACCCTTGGGTAGACGTATGCTGATACAAACCCCTAGTTCAATTATGAATTCTGGGATAGGGTGTAAGTTAGTGAAGATTGACATCAACGGGGTAGACTTCCTAGCAGACCTTATAGTCCAGGATTTGCCTGGCTTGGATGTTATCCTTGGCATGAACTGGTTGACTAAGCACCAAGGCCTGTTAGACTATGCCAAGAGGATTGTCACCATGACCAACAGCCAAGGCGTGGAAGTCAAGTATGTCCCAAACCCTTCCTCCACTCGAGCCCCTCAGGCTAACTGCCTGTCAGGAGTTGAGTTGGATCAAGTGCCAGTGGTATGTGAATACCCGGATGTATTTCCTGATGAGCTGCTCGGAATGCCTCCTGACCACGACATTGAGTTCATCATTGAGCTTATGCCCGGATCAAGGCCCATCTATAAGAAGGCCTACAGGATGGGATCCGAAGAGTTGGCTGAGTTGAAGAAGCAACTAGCAGAGCAGCTCAGGAAAGGATTTATTCGCCCTAGTGCCTCTCCTTGGGGATCGCCTGTTCTATTCGTGTCAAAGAGGGATGGGACTATCAGACTTTGCGTCGATTACCATTCTCTCAATGAGGTCACAATAAAGAACAAGTACCCACTCCCCAAGATTGAAAACCTGTTTGATCAGTTGAACGGAGCCAAGGAGTTCTCCAAGATCGACCTCAGGTCTGGGTACTATCAGCTGAAGATCAGGCCCCAAGACATTCCGAAGACAGCATTTGTAACCCGGTATGGCTTGTATGAATACACGGTCATGTTGTTCGGATTGACGAATGCCCCGGCCTACTTCGTGTACCTCATGAATAAACTCTTCATGGAGTATTTGGAGAAGTTCGTTGTTGTCTTCATTGATGACACCCTTGTCTTCTCCAAGTCTGAAGAGAAACATGAAGAGCACTTGAGATTGGTCCTAGAGAAGCTTCAAGAGCACCAGCTTTATGCCAAATTCACCAAGTGTGAATTCTGGCTGCTTGAAGTTGGATTCTTGGGTCATGTGTTGACTGCAGAAGGATTGTCAGTGGATCCTTCCAAGATTGAAGTCGTGACTGAATGGCAAACCCCAACCACCCTGAAGGAAGTCAGGAGCTTCCTCGGACTCGCGGGATATTACCGCAAGTTCGTGGAAGGGTTCTCGAGCATTGCTCGGCCTTTGACCCAGCTTTTGAAGAAGGACAAGAAGTTCGAATGGGCCGCTAAGTGCGAGGAAAGTTTCCAGGAGCTCAAGAAGAGATTGACCACAGCCCCTATTTTGGCTACCCCCGATATTCACAAGGAGTTTGTGATTTATTGTGATGCGTCAAGAACCGGACTTGGAGGATTTCTGATGCAAGAAGGCAGAGTCGTAGCATATCTTTACAGACAGCTAAGTCCTCATGAGGAGAACTATGCAAATCATGATCTAGAGTTGGAAGCAGTGGTTCATGCCTTACAGACATGGCGGCATTACATTGTGGGGAAGCAATGTGAGATATTCACAGACCACAAGAGTTTGAAGTATATCTTCACTCAAAGGGAATTGAACATGAGGCAACGAAGATGGTTGGAGTTGATCAAGGACTATGACCTCAGTGTTCAATACCACCGCAGAAAAGCTAATGCGGTAACTGACGCCTTAAGCAGAAAGGCTTGTTCCTTGAATGCTATAATTAAGGAAAGTCTACCCACCTTGTATGAAGATCTTGAAAGCTTCGGCTTGGAACTAGTCGCACCAGGATTTCTCACCAACCTAGAAGCGAAGCCTACCTTGATGGATGATATCAATGTAGCCCAGAAGGGACACGAGAGCATTGAAGGCATCAATAGGAAGATCAAGGCAGGTAAAGCCCCAGAATTCTTAGAGGATGAACAAGGAGTTGTATGGTTCGGGAATCGCATTTGCGTACCAAACAAAAAGGAGCTCAAGAACCCTATCTTGCAAGAAGCTCATGACACTCCCTACTCCATCCATACTGGAGGAACCAAGATGTATCAAGACCTCAAGACAAGATTCTTGTGGCATGGCATGAAATGGGAGATAGGCACATTGGTGGCTAAGTGTGACATATGGCAGAGGGTCAAGGCTAAGCATCAGCGACCTGCTGGGATACTGCAACCCCTCAAAGTGCCTGAATGGAAGTGGGACAAAGTCGGAATGGATTTTATCAATGGTTTACCAAGATCAAGCAAGGGGCATGACTCCATTTGGGTCATTGTTGATCACTTGACCAAGGTAGCCCACTTCATCCCCGTCAAGAGCACTTATGACGGTAACAAGTTGGCCAGTCTCTACATAGAGTGGATCGTGAGTCTTCACGGAGTTCCAAAGGAGATTGTGTCAGATCGAGGAACCCAGTTCACCTCAAGATTCTGGAAGAAGTTTCAAGAAGCTATGGGAACCAAGCTCTCCTTCAGCACTACTTTTCACCCCCAAACCGGTGGGCAAACGGAGCGAGTAAATCAGATACTCGAAGATATGCTCCGCGCTTGTGTTTTGGCATATGGAGCCAAGTGGGAAGATTGCTTGTCCTTCACCGAGTTCTCCTACAACAAAAGCTATCAGTTGAGTCTTCAGATGGCACCATTTGAGGTGTTGTATGGACGCAAGTGCCATACTCCCCTCAATTGGTTGAAGACCGGAGAAGGATTAATATTTGGACCAGATATCCTTCGCGAAGCCGAAGAGCAAGTTCAACTCCTGCGCGAGCGTCTCAAGACCGCCAAGTCAAGACAGAAGAGCCATGCTGACTCTCGCCACCGAGAAGTGAACTTCTGTGTCGGTGACCATGTCTACCTCAGTGTCATGCCTCTCAAGGCAAACAAGCGATTCCACGTCAAAGGAAAGCTCGCGCCAAGATTCATCGGCCCCTTCAAGATCACCGCCACACGTGGAGAAGTTGCTTACTAGTTGGAACTACCTTCCAAGCTATCAGATGTGCACAACGTCTTTCATGTGTCACAACTCCGGAAGTGTCTGCAAGTTCCCAACCGCCCCGACCTCTACCAGGACATCGACCATCAAGCTATCGACCTTCAGCCAGATCTCACTTATCGTGAGAGGCCAGTTCGCATCTTGGATGAAGCTGAGCGCTGCACCCGAAGCCGCACCATCAAGTACTTCAAGGTCCAGTCAAGCAACCACACTGAAGCAGAAGCAACCTGGGAGTGTGAAGATTATCTCAGATTGGAGTTTCCTTATCTTTTTAGCGCTTAGCCTAGGAATCTCGGGGACGAGATTCTTGTAAGGGGGGAAGGTCTGTCACACCATGTGTTTGTAGCATTGTATGATTTGGTTTATATAATTTGGAACCAACTAAAACTTTTTGAGTGCATGCTTGTTTGATTGCTTGGATGATCATGTTTGGCACTATTAGGTTCTACTCCTCTCCACCTTCATCTTCCTTGATCCAAATACCTTCCCTATGATCATGCCATGTGAATAGAGCTCAAAACTATTTTTATCAAAATTTATTTTCAACAAAAAGGATTTATTCAATTTAGGTTCACTAAAACCACTGAATTGAGGTTTGAACTACAAGTCCTCAATTTAGGTCGACCCCTTCTTCCCAAATGCTTTATTGGAGACCTACTATATATATGACCTCTCAAAACCACCAAATGTTATTTTAAAGATTATTTTCATATTTTATTTAAAGGCTTTTTCTTAAGGCCAGAAATGGATTTTCTTAAGGACAAATTATTTAAATGCTTTGAAAATATTTGAGAAAATTTAGAGAAACTCAGTGGACATATATTTTCCATATATATGAGTTTCAACACAAGGGCTTGATCATAACATGGGCAAAACCCCTCAAAACTCTTTGTGTTCAGATCAAACTTTTGGGATGTTTCTATAAGAAATATTCTCAATAAATTCCAGGAAAATTCTCGCAAGTCAATACCACCATGGGTGAAGATCTTGCAAAGTTTCATCTCAATCCAACCCAAAACCATTTCTGTCCAGATTCAAATTTGAAAAACTTTACATTGTGAAGTGTCTTCCCTTGGCCTCAAACTTTGTGGGCATGATATAATGGCCAAATAGTGTTGATACACTAATTGGTGCATCAAGGGTTAAAGCCTAACACCTTTGGATCCCTAGAAAACATATTTTGCCAATTTCTAGGTTTTCATTAAGCCCCATTATGAACTTTCTTCAAACCCTCTCAAACTTGGTGATCACACTTGTTTTCCATCACCCCTTGACCCTATCAAGTTTCATGGCCATCCAGGTCCATTTGATTACCCAAATCAATATCAAACACCTTCTGGCTGAATTGTAATACTAGCATTTCCACCCTTTCACTTTTTACCCTTGGCCCCTCCTTTTTACCACATCTTCTAGGAGACACTGGTTACATCCAGTACCTCCCCCTGGTCAAAACTCCATGGGTAAGTGGGTGAAAACCTCACTTTTACCCCCTGGACGGCCTCATTTCTACCCTTCCTTCCTATTTTATTTCTACCCTAAGGCCCCCAGATGCCTCCCTAAGCCCCTAGACCCCATTTTCCTTCCCTGGGATCCCCTAGGCATGAGTTGCCGCACAGGAGATGCCAAGGGCATGCCCTGGCATCCCAAAGGCGCGCTCTGGAGCATGCTACTGTGCCGACACGCACTGTAGCAGCTGCCCAATGGCCAACCCCGACAGCTTTGGGCCTTCCCCGCGTGTCCCCCGAGACGCCCTCGGCATCCGTGACACGCAAAGCTGCCGGCCTCCTCCTCTCTCTCCATCCTCTGTCCTCTCACGCACGCGCGTGGCGCTGCCCGGCTCGGCCAACCACCGAACCCACACGCGCGAGCCTCCCCTCCTCCCTCCTCTCTCCCCCTGGCCTGTACTAACCCCAGGAAAACCCCGAGGGCCTACCCACTCTCTATCGTGGCCTGAGGTGAGCACCCCGTGCTCACCGATGAACGGCGCATTCGGTGGACCGGCGGCCGCCTAAAAAAGGGTCCCTCGAGTCCCTCTCTCCCGTTCTCTGCCTCTCTCTTCACCCCAACAGACCGCCGGCGGCGCCCGAGCCCTTCACTCTCTTTTTTTGCTCGGGATCGACCCGAGGATCGCCGCGGCATCGCCACCGTGGAACTCCTGGTGCCGGCCTCCTCCAGCTCCCATTTCTCTCCCATTGTTCCCCTCTTGCCTCTCTAACCCGATTCCCCCTCTCTCCCGTTGTTTTTGCAGCTCGTAGCGGCTCCGGTGACCCCACCCAAAGCTTCCTCCATCGCGTGAGCTCCTTGCCGGCGACTCCGTCCATCTCTGTCCTCCATTTCCTCTCCACGGGACCGGCGGGTCGACACTCAGCTCATCCCCGCCTTCGCCTGCCATCGTCGTTCCCTGCATCACCGCCGGTGAGCAAGCTGGCCACCCTGTCGCGAGGTTGGAGATGACAGGCGGGGCCCGCCTGTCATCCTCTCCTCCCTCCCCCTCCTCTCTTTGTCGCTGATCGTCAGGGCCCAGCTGTCAGGTTCGAACGCGCGCGTGCGCACAGGATCGCCTACCCAGTTGCTGGCTTCTCCAGCTAGGGCACTGTGGCCCTTTTTCCTTTTTCTTTTAAGTCTGTTTTTCCAAAAGTTCCACAAGGTTGAATATTTGCCCAATGCAAATAAATTTTCCACCATAAATATTAGAATAATGTGTAGAATTTAATGGTGCCATTTGTAAAAATTGTTGAAAATTTTTCTGTACTGGTTTTATTTAAAACCGATTTTAGGCATTTTCAGCCTCTATTTTAAATAAGTTTTAAAATAGTTTTTCACCCCAAACCCTAGGAAAATAATTTTTGTATAACTCTAGGTTTTTATCTGAATAGGTGAACATTTTTGTTAAGTAGTTTGAGTGCTCTGTTTGTGTGATTGATTATTTATTATCGTTTATTTCTCGACGATAGATCGCGCCGTTGACGGAGAAGTTGGACCCGAAGACTTCGAAGACCCCGGAGACTTTGTAGAGCCAGGCAAGCAGCCCTTTGTCCATGATACAAAACCCTTTTCATTCCATGTCATATAGCAGTTTACTTCCGTCATATTTAATCATGTGATGAGGTATTCCCCTTCGGTGGGATGCCTCCGGTACTTTCCGTTTATACTTGCATCGTGCATGACCCTACCTCCTTATGAGGGTTGTTTGGGTGGGAGTAGTTAGGTTGCTAGTAGATGCTTCGCAAAGTGGGATGGGACTTATGCATGATGATACCGAGAGGGGTGTGTTTTCAAATACTCTTTCGAAAACCCCATCGGGTGCCACTAATGCCTGAGGGAGATGATGGTGAAATGGGTGAGCACTTGAGAAGAAGTGGTGTGCCGGAACAAGTGGGTGTGTGTTTTCGAAAACGGAGAGTTCTAAGGTCTGCTGACTGTCCCAACATTACATGCGCAACCACGATACCCCTTATGGGACAGGGCTTTGTTGATTACTATGGTTGGTACTAGCAAGGAGCCCGCATTACTAGTGGCAAGAGTGAACCGGTCACTCTTTAGACAGGGTTGTCCCTGAGAGGAAGGTCATGCGCTGTCTTGACAAGCACCGGGCACACCATTGCGTTCCCTCATGGATGATACGAGTGATGTATATCATGAGGGATGGCACCAACGAGTGGACTCTTTGTTTCGTATCACCATGGTAAAGGCATTGTTCGGGTTCTTACCTTGGGTACGTTGTATACCGTGAGTCTTGGATGACTCGGAAGTTCCCCGAGTCTTGTGGGTAAACTGTGCAACCTCTGCAGAGTGTAAAACTATTCGAATAGCTGCGTCCGCGGTCATGGACAGTTGGAGGTCCTTCTTAGACGACGTCCAAATGTTTTCGTGAAACTTTGGCGTGAGTATGGGTGTGTCAGTCACAAGAGGTCACATGAGCCAAGTCCGATGACTTGGCAAGAGGAATGAACTAAGTCCAATGACTTAGTGTGAACATGATCTGTTCAACTGATACTCGTGATGGTGTCGACAACGTGTTTTCATGAATACTTGAGTAGTTGTTGATGCATGCTTACTATTACTTGATCATGTCACTTGCATGCAAAATTTGCTTTCCGCAAACTTACCTACTTAGTGCTATATCATGCGTCATTATTGCCTCGTTCCACTCTTGGTTTGCTTGTGAGTACATTCAAAGTACTCAATTGCTTGATACTGGTTATTTAATTGGCCAGCCATGGAAGAACAGGAGTTTGTTGAAGAGTTCGTTGGAGACGACCATGCGAACTAGGACGCTTCCCAGTCAGGATGCCTGTAGGTTAAGGCAGATGGCATGGGTTCACGCTTTCGATCAAGATTTCCGCTGCTTGTTCTAGATTAAGTGTTTGGCCCATCTGGCCTTATCCATGTAAGACTAAGACCTTCGTGGTCACCATTTGTGTCAGACCTTAAATGTGGATGTAAGACTCTCGTTATTCAGCTTCTGTGTGTTCAGTGAGCATTGATTTCTGGGATGACTATACACGTGCATTCGGTGATCTCGACTTATGAGTCGGGGTCCCCACACCGGCTAGGGGCTCTGGCAAGCACGGACTGTAAGGGGCGGCGCGAGGGCTGCGAGAGGAGCGGCCATGGCTCGGGGAAGCTTGCTCCGTTGGCTCCGGCGGCGATCTGGGCCATTAGTGACTGGAGTGTCCACCATGTAGACGACGTGCGTGGAGCTGGTGGCCCATCACCAAGTGTTAACGGGGGTGGGAGCGCAATCCCCCTCGTCCATGTATTCTACCTCTCGGAGACATTGTAATGCCCAAGATGTGCGCGTATCCATATTTGGGCACGGGGGCCTCGATAGAGATAGAGGCGCATCTAGTCATTTCGCAAGTTCAGTATCATCACATACATTTATGAAGAGAGGAGTATATGAGTTGTCTTACACTCGCCACATGCTAAATTACAATCCACACAGTTTATTCAAACATCATTCAAAAGACAGGGTTCGTCTACGGACGAAAACAAACGAGAAAAGATGCGATGAAACTGTCTTGCTAGCCCCAAAGATCACGACCAAGGCCTCTCTACTCGTCTGGATATGTGACGTACATCCTGCCATGTTCCTCGTCATACTCCCACTCGAGTTGCATCACATCATCTGTCACGATGTCATCTGCACCTGGACCTGTGTTTGTTGTAGTAATCTGTGAGCCACGGGGACTCAGCAATCTCACAACCGGGTACCGAGACTATTCAAGCTTGTTGGGTTGGATGGGGGTAAGTTTTTTGTTTGCAGGACCACTAAGCATTTTATAGTGGCTAACTTACGAGAACATGAATGTAAACATGTGGTCTACGATAAACGACCGAGAACTAGCATGACCGCTAAGCGATCCTGAACACCTACTTATGTCAACCATAACCCCATCGTGTTCTCTCTCGATTCATGTTCACGAGCAGAGACGATCACAGTTACTCACACAATTGGTGTATTTTATTGGAGTTTACTTCAAGTTAACTATAATCCGGTGTTAAACAAATATCCAAGTTGCCACATAACCGCGGGTACAGCTTTCCGAAAGATTTAACCCTGCAGGGGTGCTCCAACTAATCCATCACAAATTAACCACACTCCGCGGGAATAACCTCGACCATGGATCTCTTGATCATCCTAGGCAATTCCAAAGGGAATTCGACACCTCGAGTTAGTCCGAAGAAAATTAGAGTCCCTCACACAAGCCATTTGAAAAACATAAAACAAGTCCAGCAAGACAGCCCGACGTGTTGACAAACCTGAAAAGAGCCGCATATCTCGTTCTCAAGATACGCCGGATGGACTATATTTCCGGCTGGCACACCCATTGGTGGCCCCGGCTACTACCATTTTGGACCAACACTCATGAGGAGCACTGGCCTAGGTTTTTGATTAATGCACGGGATAGCTAAGCCCTATGCAATTTTATTAGTTTGTTAAACACGTATAGTACCAAAGTTGGGTCTTGCCAGACAAGTTTTAATCTCAAACAAATAATCAAGGGGGTCCCCATAACAACCCCGAGCATGTTAGTAGCGCAAAATATGGAAACATAACACCGGTAACAAGTAACTATGGCAATAAAAGTGGAACAAAACACCGAGCAAAAGGCCAAGCCTTCCACCATACCAAGATATATATGTGCATTAAATTAAATAATAGTTAATATTGTGATATCTCCAGATGTCCATGTTATCACATGGAAACAACCTGCAGCTGCAACTAAGCACGCTATAAGTGGGGCTAAGCAGCGATTACTTAGCCAAACAAGGTTTGCTAGGATGTGGAGGGGTTAGAGGCTATCATGGCAATGTAGGAGGCTTGACATTCAATTGGTAGGTATCGCATATGTAACAATGAGACCGAGACATCTAGCAAAGCAAAAATAGTGTCAGGATCCGGGTGAGATCATCTTGCTTGTTGGTTCTTAAGAGGGACAAAGAGTGGGGTCCTCATAGTGGTACTCTCCTGGATCCTTGTACTTAGGTTCAACACTCGCGTCTACCCAAGATAAACAGCAACAATAAACAAACAACCTAGGTGCAATGTACGAACAAGATGATGCATGATTCATTTGAAGTATTTGGCATGGCAATCCTAAACAAGTCATCTTTCTCGTGCAATAGTTAAGTTATTCACAATTCTGGACAGAACCTCATGTTAAGTTGTTTGAACATGCATTATCATGGCATATATGGATGCTTCATGCAACATCGACGCAAATGCATGTGTAGAACGTAGGAAACGGAGTAACGGATCTCACGCTATGCTCACGACAAGGTACGAATACAAAATACAAGACATGGAAGGCCATGGGCTATTCCTTGGTATTCCAAGGTAGCCACCGGTTAGCAAATTAAAAACCAACCACAATAGAGCCAAATATCAAGCAAAACAATGGAGCATAGCTCCCACAAGCCACAAAACACTAAAACACACAATCTGCCCCAAAACAGCAACATAGCAACTTTCACAGCAATTATATAGAGCTATAGGAAGTTTCTAACCTCAAACAAAGCACCTACAAAAACTACCTAACATGCTTGTCAAATCATCCAATTACAAAAACTGGAAAGGAAGCACATATCAATAAGCATGAAGCTCACAAGATGGCATGATGAAACAGATTCTAGGGACTTGGTGAAAATCCCAGTCTCTGGAATCTGAGTTAAGCTGATAGCAAGTTGATAGCAGAAAATAATGGTGATAGGGACCACCTCATGGCATGAAAATTAACAGGATGGTAGAGGGCAACATCTACTTCAAAACACTAGCACTGAGATGGAGCTAGAACACAACATATCACTTGGTAGCATCCACTTAACATGGCATAAAAATATTAATACATACTCAGACTCAGAAATATTTGACATGTTGAAAGCAGAAACATTTTATTAGCCACTTTGGAGCATGGTTCCAACTTATATGCAAGTTGGTCATGTTGAAAGAAAATACCATGGCATTCTACACATGAAATACGGCCACTTCCATGTTGAGACAAATATCAAAGCATGCATGGATAAAAATCATACAAAAATGGCAAGGTAGCATCACAACAGAAAATAGCAGTTTTATGAACTTGCTCAAAAGTGAAATCTAATAGCACCAATGCATTCCGTGGGTGGTTCTGCCCCAAAACTATATGTCACACTCATATACTTGCATGGAACATCATAGCACAACACCAGCTCGAAAAATAACATACATTCCCATAAGTTAAAACTTACTAAAAATGCTCATAGACAAAAAAATGCACATGTCAAGATTTAGTAATTTACCAGAAAAAGAAAAATCTATTTAAATCAATAAAAACAAAACAAGAATATAAAAACAAAAGAAGGGAGGGGTTCCACCTGGCATAGACACCAAGGCCCCTCTAGTGGATGACAAGTGGGGCCAGGGCCCACTTGTCATACACACACTAACACTCACAGACACAAGCACACATGTATACACATTGGATTTGCCTAGCGACAAGATATCCAACCCCCCACTCACACACGCTGGGGCACAACGCACACACACACATAGCCACACGGGATCCGGGTGTAGCCACACCAGATCCTGCCCCCCACACACATTAGCACAATAAAAAGGAAAGGGGCGCGGGGGGGGGTCGAACCCGCGACCTCCTGCTCTCTCTCGAGTCGAACCACCACTACAATACGAGCCGGCAACTGACCAAAGGGGGGAACTGCTGCTAATCTACTATCTGCCTACGAAGAAACTAACGAAACTACAGAAAGTTTGACAGCGGCGACCGCACGGCGGCGACACGTCTCCGGCGATAGCGTGGGGGGGCTCTAGAAGCGCGGACTGCCTAAGGAGGCAGCGGGAAGCTAGGAGGACCCGTTCCCCTACTCGTCTTGCAATGAGGGGGACGGAGGTGATGGCCTCAAGGCTATGCCTTGACCTGCCGGCGGCGACTGCGAGCATCTACGGCGAACCTAAGCACTACGCACGGCAACAAGGAAGGGGACACGACGATGCTCACCGAGAGGGGTGACGACGATGATCTGAACACGCAGAGACGAGGAGGAAGTTCTACGGCGATGCGGGGCGCGGCAGAGCTTGACGGAGCAGAGGGGAAGAAGGCGCGTCGATGCCCAACGATGCGGAGGCTCTGTGGCCCTCCTAGCGCCGTGAATCGAACGCGAGCGGCACTAGGGAACTCCTCGCCATCCTGGACACCGCGGATAACCACCGGAGACGCCAGAGAAGGCGGGCACGGCGGAGCTCACCCCTTCTCTCTCTCTGAACCTGAACGCAACACTGAATTCTCTCACGTGGGAGAAAGAAGGAGAGGGGAAGAGATATGGTGGCGACGCAAGGAGAAGCGCGGAAACCTAGGGAAGGGGCACGCACGCCTAGGGTGTTTAAAAGGCTCAGGGCAAATGGCCCTCGCTGTCTGAAGCTCACGACGGTGCTCTCTACTCCCTGCTCTCACTCTGAATTAACGGAAAGGAGGCAACGGGAGCAGGTAGGCGTCAGCTCGGCTGGCTTGGGCTGCGGCTAACGGAGATGGGCCGCAAGGGAGGTTGAGGCCCTCTCGCCTAATCTCTCTCTCTCAGAGGAACAAAAGGAGGGTTTTTCTTTTTGAAATAAGCCCAGAACAAAAATAAATCCACAACAGCAAAGGAGAGGGTTTTCCCAAAATAAAAAATACTTTTAAGCTCAGAAAAATGCAAGCCATTTAATAAAAAAGGTTAGGGCATTTTTAGATCAAGCAATTATTTTACCTAGTATTTATATCGTTTCAAAATCATTTGAAAGGGCGAGAACCCCCAACCATGGCAGAAGGACGCCCTAGAAATCTTAGTGGAATATTTAGAGGATGACTAACATTTAAAACAAGGGAAAAGAGCAAACAATTATTTAACAAGTAGCAAATTTAAATAAAGAGAAAGAGAGATAGGAATAGTTTTGAAATGAAAGGAAGAAGAGAAACACTCCAACAAGGCACACATCCATCACCCACATACACATCTCACATCACAACACTTCTAAAGCAAGCAAGGCAATAAGAGATATGAAAATGAGATGATGAGCAGGATGGCATGATGCATGAGATGGAAATGCAATGAAGCAAAATCATAATTCGTTCAAGCACATGGCAAGCAAGAGGTACAAATGGGTTACATGACCATAAATGGCAAGGGTAGTCACTCCGGGGTTGCCGGGTCATAACACATAGTAGGTGTCTATAACTTGCAAGATAGTATCAAGAACACACATATATTGATGAAAACATAATAGGTTCAGATCTGAAATCATGGCACTCGTGCCCTAGTGACCAGCATTAAGCATAGCAAAGTAGCAGCAACATCAATATTAGAACATAGTGGATACTAGGGATCAAAGCCCATCAAAACTAACTCGATTACATGATAGATCTCATCCAACCCCTCATCGTCCAGCAAGCCTACAATGAGATTACTCACAAACGATGGGGAGCATCATGGAATTGGCAATGGAGGATGGTTGATGATGACGGTGGCTTCGATTTCCCCTCTCCGGAGCCCAGAACGGAATCCAGATCTGCCCTCCCGAGGAAGAACAGGTGGTGGCGGCGGCTCCGTATCATTAAACGTGATGAACTCTTCTCTTTTAATTTTTTCTGGGCGAAGGAGGCTATATGGAGCTAGAGAGGAGGTCGGACGAGCCACGTGGGCCCCATGAGCCTGCCAGGCGCGCCCTAGGGGGGCGTAGCTCCTAGGCTCGTGGCCCACTGGCAGCTGATCTTCAGTTGATTCTTTCTTAGGTATTTTTTATATATTCCATAAAAAATCATCGTAAGTTTTCAGGTCATTCCGAGAACTTTTATTTCGGCACAAAAACAACACCATGGCAGTTCTGCTGAAAACAACGTGAGTCCGAGTTAGTTTCATTCAAATCATGCAAATTAGAGTCCAAAACAAGGGCAAAAGAGTTTGGAAAAGTAGATATGTTGGAGACGTATCAACTCCCCCAAGCATAAAGCCTTGCTTGTCCTCAAGCAATTCAGTTGATAAACTGAAAGAGACAAAAGAAAAACTTTTACGAACTTTGTTTGATCTTGTTGTTGTAATTATATCTAACTCATATTCAGATTTTCAGCAAGATCATAAGCTAACCACATAAGCAATGACATTTAGGTCTCATGGTATACTCATATCAATGGCATAATTAACTAGCGAGCAATAATAATAAGTTTCAAACATCGACACTTCAATCAAAACAATCATGATACAATATGAATAGATGGTATCTCGCTAGCCCTTTCTGAGACCGCAAAACATAAATGCAGAGCACCTCCAAAGACCAAGGGCCGACTATAAATTGTAATTCATGGCAAAGAAGATCCAGTCATAGTCATACTCAGTATCAATTAATAGCAAAGCATACAAATGACGGAGGTGCTCTCTAGCTGGTGCTTTTAATAAGAAGAGGATGACACAAAAGAAATGTAAATAGATAGGCCCTTCGCAGAGGGAAGCATTGATTCGCAGAGGTGCCAAAGGTCAAGCTTTTTAAAACAAAGATAAACAATTTTGGGGTGGCATGCTTTCATTGTCAACGCGATGACCAAGGGTTTTCACCATCTTCGATGCTACACATATTATAGGTGGTTCCCAAACAGAATAGTAAAGTTTTGACTCCCCCACCACTGATCAATCACACTCCATGACTAGCCGAATCCTCGGATGCCGTCCATACCAACAACAATCCAGGGGGAGTTTTGTTTGCAATTATATTTTTATTTGATTTGAGCATGGAACTGGGCATTCCGATTACCGGCCCCTTTCTCGTGAGTGGTAGTGAATAAACACATATCGAGGATAACACGCCTAGCATGGAGGATACTGACTGCCCCTTGTCACCACATGAGTGGTTTGGGCATACAAAACAGATTATTATTTGAAGGTTTAGAGAATGGCACATGCAAATTTACTTGGAACGGCAGGTAGATACCGCATATAGGTAGGTATGGTGGACTCATATGGAACAACTTTGGGTTTATGGAAGTGTATGCACAAGCAGTATTCCCGCTTAGTACAAGTGAAGGCTAGAAAGAGACTGGGAAGCGACCAACTAGAGAGCGACAACAGTCATCAACATGTATTGAGATTAACCAACATTATGTGCAATTATGAGTAGGATATAAATCACCATGAACATGAATATCGTAGAGGCTATGTTGATTTTGTTTCAACTACATGCGTGAACATGTGCCAAGTCAAGCCACTTGAATCATCCAAAGGAGGATACCATCCTATCATACTACATCACAATCATTTTAAAAATTCATGTTGGCATCCAAGACAAATCATTATAAGCTCCTAGCTAATTAAGCATGGCATAAGAAACTATGATCCCTAAGTTGTCATTGCAAACATGTTTCTCTCATAACAATGCTGAATTAGGAACGATGAGGTAGTCATATTTACAAAAAACAAAATAGGTCGAGTTCATACCAGCTTTTCCAGGCTCAGTCACTTCATCATATATCGTCATTATTGCCTTTCACTTGCATGACCGAATGATGTGAATAATAATAAGAGTGTTCGTGCATGGGACTAAGCTGGAATCTGCAAGCAAACTCAGAGGAGAAGACAAAGTAATATGGTTGTTTTGACGGATAAACAATAATGCATATGAGAGCCACTAATCATTTTAATCATGGTCTTCTACCTCAACCCAAAGAAAAAGAAAACTATTTACACGGGAAACCTCCCAACAAGCAAAAGAAGGACGGGAACTCTTTTTGGGTTTTCTTTTTTTTGTTACTACTAAGCATGCAAGAATGTAGTTACAACTATATTTTTTGTTTTTCTCATTTTAATTTTTTTTGGATTTTCTCAAGTTAATCAAAGACACAAGAAGAATGCGAGAAAAAGAAAATAAACTAGCATGGATGATATAATGAAAAAGTGTGAACACCGACTATCAAAGTGAGAAACACGTACTCCCCCAAGCTTAGTCTTTTTGCCTAAGTTGGTCTACTCCCAAGGCGGAAAGTAACCAGCTCCGGGGTACTCCGGAGTGTACTGAGGATGCCACTGCTGGGTGAGCTCCTCTGTCTCCCACTTATAAACTGGCGTTTGGTACTCGACTGGTGGCTCGGGCACTGGCGGCTGAGGTGGCGCCATGACCTAGTATGCGTAGATGTCCGAGGGCATAATGATGTACCTGCCTCGATAAAGGTTGAAGAAAGAAGGAGCAGGCAAGGTAATGACCTCACGAGTACCCTGGCTAAATACTAAATTATAAATTAGTCTCCCGTTATCATTTTTATCAATAAAGTCATGGCAAACAATGCTATCATAATCTAAATATCTCTCTGGAAGGAGCATCTCTCCCTCCTCATGCAGCCTAGCAGGTATCCCAAAATGTTTAGCTAGAGGAGTAGCGTAGATACCTCCATACACCGCACCCTTGGAATGGTTCGTGTTCATTATGTAAAGCTGAGCGTAAGACTGCAAGATCTGGGGAACTAAGACCCCCGGCCTTTCCACGGAGAATCAAACATTTTCCTACAAATAAAGAGAAATAGCGAAGCACAGGAAAATGCACACTCGCAATTCTAGCGCCAGACACCCCTCTCTCCTCTCCTACGGCAATAGTATCAATGAAAGCCTCCAAGTCCCGTGGGCGAGGTTCATGAATATCCCCAACAAAAGGTAACTTGCAAACATTGCAAAAATCCTGAAGTGACATGCGTTGGGGGATATCATATAACTTGAACTCAACCATAGGCGGACTCTTCCTCAGATAGAAATTAAAGCTTTGCACGAAAGTATTAGTGAGCAGGAGGTATTGTGGACACTTATCTTCGACAAATGCAGTAAGGCACGCGTTCTCAACCAAGTAATAAAAGTCCTTATGAAGACCAACAACGTGCAAGAACATATCGCTTGGCTACTCGCATGCTCGAACTTCCGCAACTCGGGGGACCTGATACTTGGGTTTCTTCTTCTCATTTTCATCTTCCTTGGGGTTATGGCTCGAAGAACCCCTTAGAAACCTCCTCATAATTCCTTTTCATCCTCTGAAAAATTCTGAAATTTTTAATGACTCAAAATAAAAGTCAACAAAACTTAACAAAACTCATAGCAACTACTCCTACAAGTGCCTAGAGGCCATATCTTGCATCAAAACTAGTTGGGACCAAATAAAATTAACATGCAAAACTCAAGAATAAGGTCACCAAGGCAGCAATAATATGCAATGAATAAAGCACTAGAACAAAATCTAATTGGACCAATGGAGGAGTCACATACCAAGGAACAATTCCCCAAAACAGTTTGGTGAATGGGGCTTTGCACAAGGAGATCAAAAACGCAGCAAAATGAGCAAGAACACGGGTTTGAGCTGTGGGATGAGTTTTTCTGGAGGTATAAGAAGGAGATGGGTGCTGGAATAAGTGGAGGGGGGCCACGTGGGACCCACGAGCCTGCCAGGCGCGCCCAGGGGGGTGGGCACGCCTCCTGGGCTCCTGGCCCACTGGTGCATCCCCCTGACTAGTTATCTATCTCAAAAATTCTTAAATATTCCAGAAAAAATCATACTTGAATTCAGGGCAATCGGAGAACTTTCATCTTCAAGTCATTTTTTATTGGACGAATAATGCAGAAAACAGGAAAATAATGCTATATTTATCAATTTTCTACTAAATAACAGAAAGTAAAAGTTGGGGACAAAAGGTTGTGACTTGTAGATTCATCCATCTAATGGTCATCAAAAGAAATCCATCAATGAGGTTGATCAAGTCTCCTTGACAAACTTTTTTCGAATCACATGAAACAGGAGAATTTTCGAAAAATCACTAAGTTACCTCGATGGGGATATGCATATCCCCAACAATAAGTATATCATATCTCATCTTGACAGTAGGTATAGGAAATTCAAAGTTTCCAATAATAATGGATGAAGATTTTTCAATAGAATTTACGCAATAAACCCGATATTGTTTCTTCGGAAAGTGCACCATGTGCTCATTACCATTTACATGGAAAGTGACATTACCTTTGTTGCAATCAAGAACAGCTCCTACAGTGTTTAAAAAGGGTCTTCCAAGGATGACTGCCATGGCATCATCCTCGGGAATATCAAGGATAACAAAGTCTGTTAAGATAGTAACGTTCGCAACCACAACAGGAACATCCTCGCAAATGCTGATAGGTAAAGCAGTTGATTTGTCGGCCATTTGCAAAGAAATTTCAGTAGGTGTCAACTTATCCAATTCAAGTCTACAATATAAAGAGAGAGGCATAACACTAATACCGGCTCCAAGATCACATAAAGCAGTTCTAATATAATTTCCTTTAATGGAGCAAGGTATAGTGGTACTCCGGGATCACCTAGTTTCTTAGGAGTCCCACCCTTAAAAGTGTAATTAGCAAGCATGGTGGAAATCTCAACATCAGGTATCTTTATTTTATTAGTCACAATATCGTTCATGTATTTGGCATGAGACATTTTAACAAAGCGCTCAAAATCCTCATCACACTTTTTCTTGGATGGCTTAGGAGTAAAGGGCATGGGTTTCTGAACCCATGGTTCTCTTTCTTTACCATGCTTCCTAGCAATAAAATTCACTCTTATCATATCTTTTATTCTTAGGTTGTGGGTTATCAGGATCAATAGAAGGTTTAATCTCCACATCATTATCATTACTAGGTTGAGCATCAATACGAACATCATTATCAATATTATCACTAGGCTCATGTTCATCACCAGATTTTGTCTCAGCATCAGAAATAGATATGTCATTTGGATTCTTAGGTGTAACAACAACAGGTTTACTAGCATGCAAGTTCCTATCATCTTTCTTTTTCTTCCTATTACCAGGATGACTAGGTGTGTCAGCATTAATTCCTTTAGAATCTTGCTCAATTCTCTTAGGATGGCCCTCAGGATACAAAGGTTCCTGAGTCATCCTACCAGCTCTAGTAACAACTTTAATAGAATTATCATTCAATTCATTAAGCAAGTCATTTTGAGCCTTAAGTACTTGCTCTACTTGAGTAGTGACCATAGAAGCATGTTTACCAATAAGGTCAAGATCATTAGCATTTCTATCCACACAAGCACTTATATGATCGATCATACGAGCATTTTGTTTCAGTTGTCTACTAACATAATCATTAAAGCTTTGTTGTTTCGCAACAAAGTTATCAAATTCATCTAAGCATAAGATAGCAGGTTTATCATAAGGGATATCACTCTCATTGAATCTACGAAGAGAATTTACCTCTACTACCTGTGTCGGGTTATCAAGACCATGTATCTCTTCAATAGGTGGTAGATTCTTAACATCATCAGATTTAATACCTTTCTCTCGCATAGATTTCTTTGCTTCTTGCATATCTTCAGGACTGAGGAATAGAATACCTCTTTTCTTCGGAGTTGGCTTTGGAGGTGGTTTGGAAATAGTCCGAGCTTTATCATTGCTCATGATATTATTCAATAGAATTTCAGCTTGTTCCATAGTTCATTCCATGAAAACACAGCCAGCACAACTATCTAGTTGGTCCCTAGAAGCATTGGTTAGTCCATTATAAAAGATATCAAGTATTAAGTAACTGGACAACCCTCACCCAAGCATGTGGCAAACTCTCTTCTTCAATTTGCACAAAGTTATATATATCTTGCAAGGCAGCTTGTTTCTTATGGGCAGGAAAATATTTCTCAAAGAAGTAATATATCATATCCTGGGGACTACGCACACAACCAGGAGCAAGAGAAGTAAACCAAGTTTTAGGATCACCCTTTAGTGAGAAAGGAAACAACTTAAGGATATAGTAATGGCGATTTTTTTCCTCATTAGTGAACAGGGTGGCAATATCATTTAGTTTAGTAAGATGTGCTACAACAGTTTTAGATTCATAGCCATGAAAAGGATCAGATTCAACCAAAGTGATTAACTCAGGATCGACAAAGAATCATAATCCTTATCAGTAACAAAGATAGGTGAAGTTGCAAACTTAGGATCATATTTCATGCTAGCATTCAGAGATTTTTCTTTCCACTTGCGTAATAAATTCTCAAGATCATAGCTATCCTTACAAGCAAGAAAGTCTTCAACTACCTCTCCTTCCATAACATAACCCTTAGGTATATTAGGCAATTCATATCTAGGAGGGCTAGGTCTAATAGGTGTAACAGCAGGTTCCATTTCAATAATTTCATCAGCTTCAGAAGTATCAGTTGATTCAGTAGTAACTCTAGCAATTTGTGCATCAAGAAATTCACAAAGTGGCATATCCTTAAAAAGCAAAGCATCATCATAATTATCATGTATAGCAAAAGTAGCATCATCAAGCACAGGCGACATATCAGAATTAATAGCAGGTGGCAGTGTCGCAAATTTACTCATAACAGAAGGTGAATCAAGTGCAGAGCTAGATGGCAGTTCCTTACCTGTCGTCGTAGTTGAGGGCAGAACTTTAGTTTTTGGAGCTCGCAATTTCTTCATAGTGATCAACAGATATAAATCCCAGGTGACTCAGAGAATAGAGCTATGCTCCCCGGCAACGGCGCCAGAAAAAGTTCTTGATAACCCACAAGTATAGGGGATCGCAACAGTTTTCGAGGGTAGAGTATTTGACACAAGGGGAACCAAAAGAATATCCTCGTGTATTAGCAGTTGAGTTGTCAATTCAACCACACCTGAAAGATTTAGTATCTGCAGCAAAGTTTTAGTAGCAAAGTAGTATGATAGTAACAGTAATAGTGGTGACAGTAGCAGTAGTGATTTGTGTAGCAAGTGTGACAGTAGTAGCGGTAAAGTAACTAAGCAAAGACAAATATAGGAAAATCTCGTAGGCACTGGATCGGTGATGGATAATTATGTCAGATGGCATTCATCATGTAACAGTTAGAACATAGGGTGATATGTAACTAGCTCCAGTTCGTCAATGTAATGTAGGCATGTATTCTGTATATAGTCATACGTGCTTATGGAAAAGAACTTGCATGACATCTTTTGTCCATCCCTCCCGTGGCAGCAGCGGGGTCCTAATGGAAACCAAGGTATATTAAGGTCTCCTTTTAATAGAGAACCGGAACAAAGCATTAGCACATGGTGAATACATGAAATCCTCATACCATGGTCATCTCTGGGAGTGGTTCCGGCTATTGTCACTACGGGGTTGCCGGGTCATAACACATAGTAGGTGACTACAACTTGCAAGATAGGATCAACAACACACATATATTGATGAAAACATAATAGGTTCAGATCTGAAATCATGGCACTCGGGCCCTAGTGACAAGCATTAAGCATAGCAAAGTAGAACACCATCAATCTTAGAACATAGTGGATACTAGGGATCAAACCCCATCAAAACTAACTTGATTACATGATAGATCTCATCCAACCCCTCACCGTCCAGCAAGCCTACGACGAGATTACTCACGAACGATGGGGAGCATCATGGAATTGGCGATGGAGGATGGTTGATGATGACGATGGCTTCGATTTCCCCTCTCCGAAGCCCAGAACGGACTCCAGATCTGCCCTCCCGAGGAAGAACAGGCGGTGGCGGCGGCTCCATATCGTAAAACGTGATGAACTCTTCTCTTTTAATTTTTTCTGGATGAAGGAGGCTATATGGAGCTAGAGAGGAGGTCGGAGGAGCCACGTGGGCCCCACGAGCCTACCAGGCACGCCCTAGGAGGGGCGCAGCTCCTAGGCTCGTGGACCACTGGCAGATGATCTTCGGTTGATTCTTTCTCCGGTATTTTTTATATATTCCATAAAAAATCCTTGTAAGTTTTCAGGTCATTCCGAGAACTTTTATTTCTGCACAAAAACAACACCATGGCAGTTCTGCTAAAAACAGCGTCAGTCGGGGTTTGTTTCATTCAAATCATGAAAATTAGAGTCCAAAACAAGGGCAAAAGAGTTTGGAAAAGTAGATACGTTGGAGACGTATCAGGTAGCACTTGGCCTGTTTCAACTCTCCCACACTACAAGAGGATCTCGACCCGAGATCTAAGAACGAGAGAACTCTGGAAATTCGGAACGGTGAAGATCCTCACGTTCCCAAGTAGCTTCATTGTTAGAATGATGAGACCACTTCACCTTGAGAAACTTGATTGATTTGTTGCGGGTCTTATGCTCAGTTTCATCTTGAATAATCACTGGATGCTGACGATAAGATAGGTCTTCTTGGAGATCAATGTGTTGGAGGTCAGTGGTACGCTCGGGAGACTTGAAGCACCTCTGGAGCTGAGAAACATGGAAGACATCGTGCACATTTGCGAAGTTCGGAGGAAGCTCTAGTTGATAGGCAAGTTCACCTCTCTTGACAAAAACTCTGAAAGGACCCACACAACAAGGAGCTAGCTTCCCTTTAATTCCAAACCGCTGAGTGCCCTTCATGGGAGAGACTCTAAGATAGACTAGATCATCCACTTGAAAGGAGACATCCTGATGTTTGTTATCATAATAACTCTTCTATCGGGATAGAGCTACTTTGAGCTTCTCACAAATGACATGGCACATCTCTCCTGCTTCGGTGATCATGTCATTGCCCAAAATTTGACGCTCGCGGGTTTCAGACCAATTGAGCGGGGTACGGTAGTTCCTGTCATCGAGAATCTTGAAAGGGGCCTTGCCTGAGCTAGCCTGAAAGTTGTTGTTGTATGAAAATTCAGCGTATGGAAGGCAGTCTTCCCATTTCCTGCCGAACGAAATCACACAGGCTCTCAGCATGTCTTCAAGGATTTGATTGAATCTCTCAACTTGCACACTTGTTTGCGGATGGAATGCAGTGCTGAAACAGATCTTGGTACCCATAGCAGTCTAGAAGGACTCCCAATACATGGAAGTGAAGAGACTTCCACGATCAGATGAGATGAGTTGAGGAATACTATGCAAAGAAACTATCCTTGACTTATATAACTCTGCTAGCTGAGCTGCCGAGATAGACTCTTTGACCGGAAGGAAATGAGCAATTTTGGTCAGCTTGTCGATAACCACAAAGATGGCATCGCTACCCCTCTTGTACTTTGGAAACCTAGTGAAAATCCAACTCCACATGATCGAATTTCCACTCTAGAATAGGCAAAGGCTGAAGGAGACCTGCTGGACATTGATGTTCCGCCTTCACTCTGCGACAAACATCACACTCGTTCGCGAGTCCACGAGAAGGTTTGCTTGAGATCCTAATACATCTTGGAACTGCCTGGATGAATGGACAGGAGATAATTGTGTGCTTCGTCCATGATAACCTTCCTGAGATGACCTTTTGGAACCACAAGATGGTCCTCAAAGAACAAGGTATCTTTGTCATCAATGCGAAAGCACTTATACTTCAGAATTCCCATGGCCACACCTTTCTTCACTTTCTTCACCATTGAATCAAGAAGTTGAGCTTGGTGAACCTGATCTTCCAGAGTCGGAGAGACTTGAAGATTGGCAAGAAATCCCTGCGGAATCATTTGAAGATTGATCTTGCGGATGGATTCATAAAACTCGGGTTTAAGAGGCTTCAGGATAAGACTGTTGCAAGACGCCGAGCGCGTCTGCAATGACATTTTATTTTCTAGGAGTATGCTCAATGCTTGGATTGAAGTCCTCAACCATTTCCATCCAACAAGACTACCGAAGATTGAGATTGGGTTGAGTGAAAATGTACTTCAAGCTCTTGTGATCATTATACACCTCAACTGGTCTACCCAACAACAAAGGCCTCCAAGTCATCAGAGCATGCACAACTGCCGCCAACTCAAGATCATGAGTGGGGTAGTTCTTCTCGGCAGGCTTCAACTGATGCGAGGTATAAGCAACTATCTTCTTATCTTGCATGAGAACACCACCAAGACCTTGGAGAGAAGCATCATAGAAAACTTAGAAAGGCTTTGATTGCTCGGGAGGGACAAGAACTGGAGCTGAAGTCAGTCTCTGCTTGAGCGTATTGAATGCCACATCACACTTAGGAGACCAACCATACTTGACATTCTTCTGGAGGATATTAGACAGAGGCTTAGCAATTTGGGAGAAGTTCTCCAAGAATCTTCTGCAATAACTAGCCAGCCCAAGGAAGCTACGAAGCTGCTTGACATTCTGAGGAGCTTCCCACTTCAAGATTGCTTCAAGTTTCTCAGGGTGCACTTTAATGCCCTTGGCAGAGATCACATGCCCAAGGTACACCACTTCATTGAGCCAAAACTCACACTTGGAAAACTTATCATAGAATCGATGCTCTCTTAGCTCGTCAAGCACAAGCCGGAGATGCTCTGCATGCTCTTCTTTGGTCTCCGAGAACACGAAGATATCATCCAGATAGACTAAGACGAACTCATTCTTGAACGGAGAGAATATGAAGTTCATCATTCTTGAGAAGGTTGGAGAAGCATTGGTGAGACCAAACGACATGATGGTTTACTCGTAAGAACCAAAACTCGACCTGAAAGCAGTCTTTGGAATATCTTCTTCGGGAATGCGAATCTCATGATAGCCCATGCGAAGATCAAGCTTCGAGAAAACCTTGGCACCTTTCAGTTGTTCGAACAACTCATTGATGTTGGGAAGTGGGTACTTGTTTCTGACTGTCTTTTTATTCAATGGACGGTAATCGACACAAAGTCTGTCCGTGCCATCCTTCTTCTTGACAAACAAAACACCACAACCCCATGGAGAAGAACTTGATCTGATCAGACCTAGACATTCTTATTCATCTAGCTACTTCTTCAACTCTTTCAGCTCTTCGGGGCCAAGTTTATAAGGACGCTTGCAAATCGGTTCAGTTCTAGGCTCGAGGTCAATCACAAACTCGACTGGCCGGTGCGGCGGCATTCCTGGAAATTCTTCTAGAAAGACATCTTCATACTCACAATCCACGGGAATTTGAGAAATAGCTAAGATTTCCCCATTTTCATTAAGAGCAAAGAGACGGATCGTATCATCGCGAGCAGCGAAAATTATCACGTCCTCTGAATGATGAGTCAATTTGACTTCTTTGGTTTGACAATCAACATATGCCTTGTTCATAGCCAGAAAAACCATGCCAAGAATAATATCAATATCGGAATTTTCGAGAACAATCGATGCAAATGCATGTGTAGAACGTAGGAAACAGAGTAACGGATCTCACGCTACGCTCACGGCAAGGTACGAATACAAAATACAAGACATGGAATACCATGGGATATTCCTTGGTATTCCAAGGTATCCACTAGTTAGGAAATGAAAAACCAACCACAATAGAGCCAACGATCAAGAAAAAAATGGAGCATAGCTGCCACAAGCCACAAAACAGTAAAACACACAATCTACCCCAAAACAACAACATAGCAACTTTCACAACAATTATATAGAGCTACAGGAAGTTTCCAACCTCAAACAAAGCACCTATAGATACTACCTAACATGCTTGTCAAATCATCCAATTATACAAATTGGAAAGGAAGCAGATATCAATAAGCATGAAGCTCACAAGATGGCATGATGAAATAGATTCTAGGGACTTGCTGAAAATCCCAGTTTCTGGAATCTGAGTTAAGCTAATAGCAAGTTGACAGTAGAAAATAATGGTGATAGGGACCACCTCATGGCATTAAAATTAACATGATGGTAGAGGGCAAAATCTACTTCCAAACAATAGCACTGAGCTTGAGCTAAAACACAACATATCACTTCGTAGCATCCACTTAACATGGCATAAAAATATTAACAGATACTCAGACTTAGAAATATTTGACATGTTGAAATCAACAACATTTTATTAGCCACTTTGGAGCATGGTTCCCACTTATATGCAAGTTTATCATGTTAAAAGAAAATACCATGGTATTCTACTCATGACATATTACCACTTCCATGTTGACACAAATATCAAAGCATGCATGGATAAGATCATACAAAAATGACAAGGTAGCATGACATCAGAAAATAGCAGTTTTATGAACTTGCTCAAAAGTGAAATCGATTCTACCCCAAAACCATATGTCACACTCATATACTTGCATGGAACATCATAGCACAACACCAGCTCAAAAAATAACATACATTCCCATAAGTTAAAACTTACTAAAAATGCTCATGAAAAAAAATGCACATGTCCAGATTTAGTAATTTACCAGAAAAATACAAATCTATTTAAATCACAATAAAAACAATAAAACAAAATAAAAACAAAAGAAGGGAGGGGTTCCACCTGGCATACACACTAACACTCACGCACACAAGCATACATGTATACACATTGGATCTGCCCAGCCACAGCACATCACACCCACCACTCACACACGCTGGGGCACACCGCACACACACATAGGCACACAGGATCCGAGTGTAGCCACACCAGATCCCGCCCACACACACATAAGCACAATAAAAAGTAAAGGGGCACAGGGGAGGGGGGTCGAACCCGCGACCTCCTGCTCTCTCCCGAATCGAACTACCCCCGCGATACGAGTCGGCAACTGACCGAAGGGGGGAACTACTACTAGTCTACTATCTGCCTACATAGAAACTAACAAAACTAAAGAATGTTCGACAGCAGCGACATGTCATCGGCGACAAAACGGGGGGGAGGGGGGGCTCCGGCGACGCGGACTTGCTGAGGAGGCAGTGGGAAGCTAGGAGGACCCGTTCCCCCGCTCGTCTTGCAACGAGTGGGACGGAGGCGACGACGTCTAGGCCATGCCTTGACCTGCCGGCAGCGACTGCGAGCATGTACGGAAAACCTATGCACTACACATGGCAACAATGATCACCGAGTGGGGCGACGACAATGATCAAAAAATGCAGAGACGAGGAGGAAGTTCTACGGCGACGCGGGGCGCGGCGGAGCTTGACGGAGCAGAGGGGAAGAAGGCACGACGACGCCCGACGATGCGGAGCCTCTCCGGCCCTCCTGGCGTCTGGAATCGAACGTGGGCGTCACCAGGGAACTCCTCGCTATCCTGGACACCGCGGATAACCACCGGAGACACCAGAGAAGGCGGGCACGGCGGAGCTCACCCCTGCTCTCTCTCTCTCTGAAACCGAATGCAACACTGAATTCTCTCACGCGGGAGGAAGAAGGAGAGGGGAAAGAGAGAAGGCGGCAGCACAAGGAGAAGCGCAAAACCATAAGGAAGGGGCATGCATGACGAGGGGGTTTAAAAGGCTTAGGGGAAACAACCCTCGCTATCTGAAGCTCACGACGGCACTCTCTGCTCTCGCTCTGAGCTGACGGAAAGGAGGCAACGGGAGTAGCTAGGCGTGAGCTCGGCTGGGTTGGGCTGCGGCTAAGGGAGATGGACAGCGAGGGAGGTTGAGTCCCACTCGCCCAGTCTCTCTCTCTCTCTCTCTCTCTCTGAGAGAAACAGAAGGAGGGCTTTTCTTTTTGAAATAAGCCCAGAACAAAAATAAATCCACAACAGCAAAGGAGGCGGTTTTCCGAAAATAAAAAAATACTTTTAATCTCACAAAAATGCAAGACATTTCATAAAAAAGGTTAGGGCATTTTTAGATCTAGCAATTATTTTACCTAGTATTTAATTGGCATGGTTTCAAAATCATTTGAACGGGCAAGAACCCCAACCATGGCAGAAGGACTACCTAGAAATCTTAGTGGAATATTTAGAGAATGACCAACATTTAAAACAAGGGAAAACAACAAACAATTATTTAACAAGTAGCAAATTGAAATAAAGAGAGGGAGATAGATAGGAATAGTTTTCAAATGAGAGGAAGAAGAGAAACACTCCAACAAGGCACACATCCATCACCCACATACACACCTCACATCACAACACATCACAAGCAAGCAAGGCAATAAGAGATATGCAAATGAGATGATCAACATGATGGCATGATGCATGAGATGGAAATGCAATGAAGAAAAATCATAATTCATTCAAGCACATGGCAAGCAAGAGGTTCAAATGAGTTACATGACCATAAATGGCAAGGGTAGCACTTGGGCTGTTACAGACATAGTCCAACATGTTGGTTAAATCTTCGAGTGTGGCTACCAAGTGGGTGGTGGGTGGGACAAAAAAATTGTCTTGACCCACCCTGAGACCGATCTGAGCACAGATAAGGGTTGGGTCATTAGTAGACTTCATCAATGAGATATGATCTATGGCTTCATTGAGTGTCAAGAGCTCGATCGTGTTAACCTGCTCGGAGCTTTCGGAGCTGACCTCCGATGTATCCGAGCGAGGGGTGTGTTCAGCAAGAACAAGTATCCGGACATCTGGCACTATGGTCGGATCCGAGCTAAGGGTCTGGTCGTCGCCGGGGTAGATCCCGTGGGTGGGACCGAAAGATGGATCCGAGGTTAAAGCCTAAGAGTCTTCGGGTGTGGTAGGCAAGACTGTTAGCCCGGTTAGTGACAGGTCACCCCGAGAGTCTACGGAGAACTCTAGGTTCCCGAATCTGACCTCTTGATCAGGGACGGAACTTCTGGCACACCCTAGATGGCCGGTCGGATTGATGTGTAGCACAATGCTGCCGAAGGCGAAGATCTGTCCGGGGAAGAAAGTGTCCATGGTGCGGACCTCTTTATTGATGATAAGGCGAGCCATCGATTCCTTTGGCGATCACAGTGGAACTCTCAATGAAAGCACCAATGTTGGTGACAAAACCAGCGGACCTCGGGTAGGGTGTCCCGAGCTGTGAGACTAGAATCGATGGTAATAGGAGACGAAGGAGACGGTGTTTTCCCAGGTGCGAGCCCTCCTACGGAGGTAGTACCCTACGTCCTGCTTGATTGTATTGATGATACATGGGTTACAGAGTTGATCTACCTCGAGATCGAATAGCTAAACCCTAGATGGGTTGTTCTCTGTCTACAACCTAAAACCCTCCAGCTTATATAGACGCCGAGTGTACCTAGGGTTTACACATGGTCGGTTACACGTCGAAGGGATAAACATGCCTATTCACTACTCCAAAAGTAGAGGACATGCCACGATACCCGAAGTTTCCTTCCTGGAGACAAGGCCTTCGATCGATCCAATGCTCGACATGCAGCCCATACAGTCCGGCCCATAAGAAACAGGTCGGCCTCCCGAGGACCCCTTAAACCAGGACTATAACAACCCAAGACCGAGACCTTCATTTTATTTTATTTTATGGTCATGCTTGCATTGTTGTGATGTATGTTTCTTCTATTTTGTTTTGCATCATGCATCATATTCATCATTGCATTGTTTGCGGAAGATTAGATTTTGTTGTGATCTTGTGTAATCTCTATGTTCGTTTCACTTTGCATCTTAAACTTTTTCTCCAACACCATCGCTAGTTTCTTTCTTTCAAACTTGTTCAATAATTCAAGTGACATTTTCCCCCTCATAAAAATGTTCACTTATTTTTCTAGAACTCCTACTTCAAGCCAACACCCACTCATCCAATTTTCAGCCCTGTTGGAATTGTTTTGGTTGGGCTTTGGATTTAATCAAGTTGAAATAAAATCAAACTTGTTTAAATTTGCAGTCTCTAAAATGGCCAAAACTATTTTCTTATAAATTGTGCATATTTCAAGATTGCTAGAGATATTTTATATATCTCAAACTCCCTTCCTAAGCCCCCATTCCTTTTAATTCTAATATCTATTTATTAGTAAACAGGGAGTATAAATAAGGAAGAGGACTAACCTGTAGCCCAACGGAAGCCCAGCTATCTTACCTGTTCACTATCAGCCCACCAAGGCCATCATCCAGCGCCAGCTCTGTTCACCGTCTTCCTCCTCTATACGGCAGCACATCCAGCGGGAAAACGTCAGCACCTCCTCTGATTTGACGGCCGGAGGCGTCCCTAGTGCCCTATAAAACCTGTCTCCCGAACACTAGGCTCCTCCTCTTTCCATTTTTCCCTTCTCCTCCCTCTCCCGCCGCCAAGGTAAGAGACACCCAGGCTCCGCCGTCTCCATGGATAGGGGGAGCTCAAGCTCGAGCTTCGCCTGACCAGCTCCACCTCGAGCCCTCCGACGCCGTACGAAGCACCGCCTCCACGTCCTTCTTCTTCCTCCGCAACGCGAACGATCTCAACGCACGGGATCGACCTCCTGGACCGTGTCTTCCTCCTCTGCTTCATCTACTTCATGGACACCGGTGGTCAGCGCGTCCCCACACCGTCTCCTTCGCCTATCCAAGCCTTCGTCGCCGGCAACGCACCCTCGGTGAGCAGCCATCTCCCCGCCCTTTCCATCGCCGTAGTGGCCCATGCATGCAGCTCGGGTTCGTCCGCCATGGACGGCCGCGAGATCAAGTCTGTGCTTGTGTTGTTGCTTCTCTTCTCATTGCTGCATACATGTCATCGCACTGCTACACACTCGCCTCAGCACCCGCAGCTCTTGCCCCAGGGCCTCGCAAGGCCCCGCACCGTAGTCACCGAGACAAACACAAGCTAGTCCTCGAGCTCCTTCTGCTTCCGCAGCCTTGCACGCGCATGCCGGTAGCAGGAGCCACGTGATTCACTTGCGCGCACCACAACAGCATCCTACGCCTGCGCGCGCAAGTACACGCGCAAGGGCCTCGCCCAGCCTATTTCCATTAGTTGTCTAAATCCTGTTCGTCATGGCTTCCATGGGAGAAAAACTCAAAGCTTGTGCTTCGGCTCCCCGCTGAACTCTAGCCTCATAGCACATGCATACAACCGCAACTCACACAGCCACGCACTGCCTGCCAACTGTGGCGTTTGCTTTAGATTTGATCAGTGCTGGTTTATCATCAGACAGTCCCTTTAAGATCACAAACTGTTGTGTAGTCCAGTGGTTGGCACCCCATGTTCCTACCCCAGAGACCAGAGAACAAATCCCCACCGTTTTTTAGTTTTTTGTGATTAATCTTTTTGCGCTTCAGAGTATCGTCTTGTTCCTGTATCATACGAGGCCGAGCACCTTTTTTTCATCACGAAGTCTGATGCATCCAAATGGCTAGCGCAGCTAATCCTAGTAGATGGGGTCCTTGGTTGAAAACCCAACTTGCCCCTTTTACCTCTCTTTTGATTTCTTTTGCCGACACAAACTTACACCTGGTCCCACATGTCACCATAGTTCATCTCCCACATGCACTTTGCCAGTTTGCATCACTAGTATGTGAGTAGTTTAGTTGGCTAATGCAGCCAATGTAGAAGCTGGAGGTCCCGATTTCGAGTCGAGGGCAGTTCTAATTTTTGCCCCGTTCCATGTTTATTTGCTGGCTGAGCTTGTTTAGTTCTGTTCTTCCTGCCCGCATTTGTATAATTTTTCTGCTTGGCAATTTAGCATTTATTTATGGACATGCGTATTTATTAATGCATTATTTTAGAATTGCTAATAAATAATTAACCGTGCATCGGAATGAAATGTTTCACATATGAAAAATGCTTAGATTTTTATGTAGTTTCACAATATTCAACTTTCACATATGATAAAAGTAATTATAATTGCTGTTTGCATTAATTTGCATAATGCCATGTTAAAATAATTTATTTCATAACTAATTAACCGTAACTCTGATGCAAATGTTTTATATATGTAACTTGCCTAGAAAAACGCCTAGAATAGTATGTCACACTTTATTTTCATGTTTAACAAATATAAAACATATTTAGTTCAGATCTGAACCAAATTTATAATTTGCACATGAGGTCGTTTCGAAAGTGTTATATATCGTTTTAGGCCTCCTTTAAAATGCCTAGATAATGTAGTTGTTTGTGCTTGCCATGTTTACCAACATTTAGTATTGTTGTGTACCTAAACCGGAGTGAACTAAGTAATTCAAATGTGAAGTTTCATCAATATGCAACTCTTGGCATATTGAGCTTCCCTTAATGTGTAGGAGTTGATTGTTGTGCTTTGTTATGTCATGCATAACATGCATCATACTTGATTGTGCATAATGTCATGCATATGTTGTGGTGTTATCGTGTGCTGATTGTTTGTTTCGAATTGCTTCTTCTCGATAGAATTCCGAAAGCATTCAGAGTGTAAGGATTCGTTCGTCTACTTCACGGACCGTCTTCTTCATGTACTCATTCTTCTTCCAAGCGGAATCTCCGGCAAGATGGCACATTTCCCTGGATATCACTATCTTGCTTCTATCGTTATGTCTCGCTACCTAACACTTTTTTTCAAGCCTCCCAACATTGCCATGATAAGCCTCTAACCTCTTCACATCCCACCAAACCGTTCTTTGCTATGTTACCGTTTGCTCATCCCTTCTTATAGCGTTTCTAGCAGCAGGTGCAATTGCTTCCATGTGTCAACATAGACATTCTTTTGTTATCACAATATTTTTGCTATTTAATTTAATGCACATATATACTTGGTAAAGGGTGGAAGGCTTGGCCTTTTGCTCGGTGTTTTGTTCCACTCTTGCCTCCCTAGTTACTTGTGAACCGGTGTTATCTTCCATAATTGAGCGCTCCTAACATGCTCGGGGTTGTTATGGGGACCCCCTTGATTTTCGCTTTAGGATAAAACTAGTCTGGCAAGGCCCAACTTTGGTACTACATTTGCCGAACATAATAATACTAAACACCGTTTCTAAAACATAGGGCGTCTGAACCCGAGGAGTAATTTAACATAATACAGGGGGCAGTGCTGCTGGTGCTAGTCCAAAACTAGAGCACCATGCGAGGCCATCCCAGGGCAACTCAGGTGATCTCTATCAGGCCACAATATGCTTCGCTTATCTGCTGTGTCCTGAAAATGAGATACGTGGCTCCTATGGGGATCGTCGACACATCGGGAGGTCTTGCTGGACTTGTTTTACCTTTCTCGAATGTCTTGAGCATGGGTTTTTGACGACACTTCGGGTTATCTCGAAGTTGAGATTTTCCATCGGGATTTTGCAAGTACTATGGGTGATTCCGTGGTTAAGGAATTCCAACGCGGCGCGTGGTTAATTTGTGATGGATGAGTTGGAGCACCCCTGCACGGATAAATCTTTCGGAAAGCCGTGCCCACGGTTATGCGCCAACTTGGAAACTTTGTTTAACGCCCGGTCATAGCATACTTGATGTAAACTCAAATAAAATGCACCAACTGTGTGCGTAACCATGACTGTCTCTTCTCGTGAGACCTTATCCGAGAGAGAACACGATGGGGTTATGTTTGACGTAAGTAGGTGTTTATGATCACTTAGTGATCATTACTAGTTCACATCCGTTATGCATAGACCACCCACTTTACTTTCTGTATTCATAACTTAGTCACTCAAATAAATGCTTAGTTGCTTCATGCAGCCTCACCACTTAACCATACATCACTCATTAAGCTTTGCTAGTCTTGATACCCTTGGAAATAAGATTGCTGAGTCCGTGTGGCTCACAGATTACTACAACAATAGTTGCAGGTATAGGTAATGTGGTGCTTTGACGTGAGCGCGATGCTTGTTTGATTTGGAGTTCTTCTTCTTCTTAATCATCAATTTAGGAAGGGTTCCAGGCGGCAACCTGGGATAGCGAGGATGGATGTCATTTTATCGTTTGATTTCGTCCGTAGTCATACCCTGCTCTTATATATGATGTTTGGATACGTTGTTGTATTGATGTGATATTGATGTAGCTTGTGGCGAGTGTAAGACAATTCCATATACTCATTTCTTCTGTACATGTACTTGTAATAATATCCATTCTTGTGAAACGACGAGATGCGCTTCTATCCCTGTCGAGGCCCTCGAGCCGTAATAACGATAGGATCGTATCTTGTGCGTAACAAGTTGGTATCAGAGGCTGTATCGACCTAGGACCCCCCTTGATTTATCGAACTTGGCCGAGTCGAGTCTAGTGAAAAATATATTTTGACTCTATTATATATCGCAGAGTCGGTTTCTTTTACTCCTCTTCTATAATCTGGTGAGGCATTCGACTTAGGAATTTTAATTCTACTCCTCTTCTCTTTTTTACTCATTCTTTTAGGATCACGCGGGTATTGTTGAGATAATTCCAATATCTTTGTGATGAGAACATTGTTCTTGGTGCCTCCTGAAATTTAGGGGTTGTCGCGGTGTCTCGGGGAGTTGAGCTCCGAGGTGTTGTCGTCACATTTGTATCATTGCAGTTCCGGATACCAAAGGTCGCCAACATCAAAAACACTTTTATACTCTTTGTGGTGAGAGTAGTTTGCGCCACCCAGTACTGTGGAGAGCGATCAGATGTATTGCCACAACTAGTATATCAGATATTTTTTGAAGGTCTGAGGTACACGATTGCCGAGGTTTTCTTGGTTATGTGTTGACAGACGGATATAGTTGGAGTGTAGGGCTTGTTAGTTGTGTGACATATTTTGCCTCCCCATATCCCCAACACCCGATTGCATAACCAAATATCGTGGAAGTTCTCAGGTGGGAATTCATGTAGGTACCTAGGATTATCTTTCCAACAAGTGCATAATGGGTATGTATTTGTTCTGGCTTGTTTCGTAAGCCTCATCCTTTGTTTGTTGTTGAATATGGTAATTCGAGTTTCTTTGATGTCAAGTGGTGATTTCATATCTTTTCTAAGTAGTGTTCTCATATTTTATGGGAATGCTAATCCTTTTGTTCAACTAGAGTTGTCACGAAATTCTTTTCAACCGGTGCGCTACTCAAGATCAATCCTCATGTTTCTTTCCGAAGTTCCTTTCATCTGCCCTAAGATGTCTTTGTTTTTCCCCACCCTCCCGCCCTTTTTCCTTCAATGATTAAATTCTTATACAAGTGCATCGCTTTCATTAATGCTTCCAATCTTTCTTGCGCATTGTATCCAGTGGTTCTTATGGAGATTCTCAGGAGTTTCAATTTTAAGATCTATCCTCATATCCTTTGTTCTGGTTGTTATTCTTCTTCGGTGAATTCAAATCAACCTCTTGGTGTTCATCATATCCTTTTCATTCGCTAAAAGTTTTCCGTGAGGATAATTCTTGTCGAAGTATCTCTTGGTTGTCGTCTCTCTCTATTCTATTCGGAGTGTTGAAGATATATCAGAAGTTTTATGTTGTTATTCAATAATCCTTCTAGATTATTTCGAGGTTCTCACCTCATCAAGTTCTTAATTTTTTTGGTGCAATTTCTCTTTCTAAGAAATTATCTCAACGGTGGTTTGTTTCGAGTGGGCCCACAACCCATAGGTTTTTCCCCAGGATCTTACCTGACTCTTCTAATATTTCCGAAGATGTTCTCAAGTTCTTTTCAAATATGATGGAAGAATGATTTTCATCAGTCATATTCCTTTTCCAAGATCGTTTCTAAATTATTTCATCATTGGCTCAAATGTTCTTTATTCATTATTCGAGAGTATCTCAATAATTCATGGTGTAATTTATCATCATCATTTTTTGCGTTGAAGACCGAAGGAGTGTTTTCCTCGTCCATTCTTTTTCAAATTCATGGTTTCAGTTGTTGGAAATATGCCCTAGAGGCAATAATAAATTAGTTATTATCATATTTCCTTGTTCATGATAATCGTTTATTATCCATGCTATAATTGTATTGATCGGAAACTCAGATACATGTGTGGATACATAGACAACACCATGTCCCTAGTATGCCTCTAGTAGACTAGCTCATTGATCAAAAGATGGTTAAGGTTTCCTAGCCATGGACATGGGATGTCGTTTGATAATGGGATCACATCATTAGGAGAATGATGTGATGGATAAGACCCAAACTACAAACATAGCATATGATCGTGTCAGTTTATTGCTACTTTTTTCTCCATGTCAAGTATATGTTCCTATGACCATGAGATCATGCAACTCACGGATATCGGAGGAGTGCCTTGTGTGTATCAAACGTCGCAACGTAACTGGGTGACTATAAAGGTGCTCTACAGGTATCTCCGATGGTGTCTGTTGAGTTGGCATGGATCGAGACTGGGATTTGTTACTCCGTGTGACGGAGAGGTATCTCGGGGCCCACTCGGTAATGCAACATCACAATAAGCCTTGCAAGCAATGTGACTAATTGTTAGTTACGGATCTTGTATTACGGAACGAGTAAAGAGACATGCCAGTAACGAGGTTGAACTAGGTATGGAGATACCGACGATCGAATCTCGGGCAAGTAACATACCGAAGAACAAAGGGAACGTTATACGGGATTAACTGAATCCTTGACATAGAGGTTCGACCGATAAAGATCTTCGTAGAATATGCAGGAACCAATGTGGACGTCCAGGTCCCGCCATTGGTTATTGACCGTAGAGGTGTCTCGGTCATGTCTACATAGTTCTCGAACCCGCAGGGTCTGCACACTTAAGGTTCAGTGACGTTTCGGTAGTGTAGAGTTATGTATGGTGGTGAATGAAGGTTGTTCGGAGTCCCGGATGAGATCCTGGACGTCACGAGGAGCTCTGGAATGGTCCGGAGGTAAAGATTCATATATAGGATGTCCCAGTTTGGTCGCCGGAAAAGTTTCGGGCTCATCGGCAGTGTACCGGGAGTATCGGTAGTGTACCGGGAGTGCCGGTAGTGTACCGTGGGACCTCCGGGAGGGGTATTTCGATCCCAAGAGGTCCATGGGCTGTGGGACAATAATAACCAGCCCTTAGTGGGCTGGGAAAACAGCCACAAAGGCCCATGGCGCAGGAGAGAAAGTCCTAAAGCAAAAAGTGGAAAATCAGCCAATAGGAGGCAATCCTACTCAAACTAGGTTGGAGGTGAAGTAGGATTGATTCCCACCTCCTATTTCGGCCAACCCAAAGGCCTTGGCTGCCTCTCCTCTCCTCTCCTCCTATATATACTAGTGGATTGAGTGGTTTTTGGACAGAATTTCCGGCCACGTGCTACCCGTTCCAACGGTGCATAGTTTCTCCTCTAGATCGTAGTTCCGCAGTGCTTAGGCGAAGCCCTGCCGGAATTGCTCCACCACCATCACCGGAGCGCCGTCATGCTGCCAATGAACTCTCTCTCCTCTCCACCTCCTCTTGTTGGATCAAGACAGTGGAGATCGTCATCAAGCTGCACGTGTGTTGAACGCGGAGCTGTCGTCCGTTCGGCGCTAGATCGGAAGGACCGTGATCGAGATCGCGAGACGGTTCGTGATGAGATCGCGGAACGGATCGTGATGATTTCGCGGGACAGATCGTGATCAAGATCGTGAGATGGATCATGATGTGTTCGTGGGACGGTTCGTGATTGGATCGTGGGATGCTCGGCGATTTGGATCGCGAAGAAGTTCGACTACACCTACCGCGTTTCTTAACGCTTCCCGCTTTGCGATCTACAAGGGTATGTAGATCCACTCTCCCTCTCGTAGATGCTCATCACCATGGATAGGTTTGCGTGTGCGTAGGAAATTTTTTGTTTCCCATGCGACGTTCCCCAACAGTGGCATCATGAGCTAGGTTGATGGTTCGATGAGATCTCGAGTAGAACACAAAAGGTTTGTGGGCGTTGATGCTTAGATTGCTTCCTCCCTTGGTCGGATTTTGGTTCAGCGGGATTGTGAGATGAAGCGGCCCGGACCAACATTACTCGTACGCTTACGAGAGACCGGTTCCCTCGATGCAACTTGTTGCTTAGTTGGCTTGCGAGTGACAGTTTCTCTCACTTTAGTTGGATCGGATCCGACAAAGGCGGTCCTTGAGAAGGTTGAAAAGCAATCTATGTATCACCGTTGTGGTTTATGCGTAGGTGAGAATCGTTCTTGCTAGATACCCGTAGCAGCCACGTAAAACATGCAACAACAATTAGAGGATGTCTAACTTGTTTTTGCAGGGTATGTTGTGATGTGATATGGCCAATTACATGATGAGATATATGTGATGTATGAGATGATCATGTGATGTATAGAATTTCACGACTTGCATGTTGTTGAGTACGGCAACCGGTAGGAGCCATAGGGTTGTCTTTAATTATTGTATGACCTGCGTGTCAATCATTAAGCGCTATGTAATGCTTTACTTTATCGCTAAGCAGTAGCAATAGAAGTAGAAGCAGGGCTGGTGCCACAACCCCAATGGCAACAAATTGATGGAGATCAAGATGATGGAGATCATGGTGTTGTGCCGGTGACGATGGAGATCATGCCGGTGTTTCAAAGATGGAGATCTTAAACACAAGTTCATGGCCATATCATGTCACTTATGAATTGCATGAGATGTTAATCCTTTTATGCACCTTGTGTTGTTTAGTACGGCGGTAGCATTATAAGGTGATCCCTCACTTGAATTTCAAGATGAACTGTGTTCTCCCCGAGTGTTCACCGTTGCGAAAGTTCGTCGTGTTGAGACACCACGTGATGCTCGGGTGTGATAGACTCTACGTTCACATACAACGGGTGCAAGCCAGATTTGCACGCGCAGAACACTCGGGATAAACTTGACGAGCCTAGCATGTACATACATGGCCTCGGAACACGAGAGACTGAAAGGTCGAACATGAGTCATATAGTAGATATGATCAACATAATGATGTTCACCATTGCAGCCACCTCAACTCACGTGATGATCGGACTTGAGTTGGTGAATGTGGATCATGTATCACTCGAATGATCGGAGGGATGTCAATTTGAGTGGGAGTTCTTAAGTAATATGATTAATTGAACTCGTTATCATGAACATAGTCAAGTGTCTTTGCAAATCATGTTGTAGATTACTAGCTCGCGCTGTAGCTCCCTTAAATTTGTATATGTTCCTAGAGAAATAGAGTTGAAAGATGTTGGTAGCAATATTGCGGACTGGGTCCGTGATCTGAGGATTGTCCTCCTTGCTGCACAGAAGGCTTATGTCCTTAATGCACCGCTCGGTGCACCACCCCCTCTAGCGTCGTCTATAGATGTTGTGAACATCTGACAGACACGTTTTGATGACTACTTGATAGTTTAGTGCGTCATGCATTACGGCTTAGAATTGAGGCTCCGAAACGTTTTGAACGTCACGGAACATATGAGATGTTCTAGGAGCAGAGATTGTGATCTCAGGCTCGTGCCTGTGTTGCGAGATATGAGATCTCCAACAAGATTCTTTGCCTGTAAGATGAAGGAGAATAGCTCAATCGTTGAGCATGTACTCAGATTGTCTGGGTACTACAATCACTTGAATCAAGTGGGAGTTGATCTTCCAGATAAGATAGTGATTGACATAGTTCTCCAAGTCACTGTCAGTAAAGCTACTAGAACTTAGTGATGAACTATAATACACCAGGGATAGAAGTATTGATCCCTGAGCCGTTCGCGATGTTTGACACCGCGAAGGTAGAAATCAAGAAGGAGCATCAAGTGTTGATGGTTAATCAAACCACTAGTTTCGAAAAGGGAAAGAGCAAGGAGGGAAACTTCATGGATAGCAAGTCAGTTGCTGCTCCAGTGAAGCAACCCAAAGTTGAACTCAAACCCAAGACTAAGTGCTTCTATTATGAGGTGAGAGGTCGCTGAAGCGGAACAACCCTAGATACTTGGTAGATAAGAAGGTTGGCAACATTGATAGAAGTATATTTGATATACGAGTTACTAATGTGTACCTTGCTAGTACTCTTAGTAGCACCTGGGTATTGGATACCGGTTCGGTTGCTAAATGTTAGTAACTCAAAATAAAAGCTACGGAATAAACAGAGAACTAGCTAAGGGTAAGGTGACGATATGTGTTGGAAGTGTTTCCAAGGTTGATGTGATCAACATCGCACGCTCTCTCTACCTTCAGGATTAGTGACGAACCTAAATAAATGTTATTTGGTGTTTTGCGTTGAGCATGAACATGATTAGATCATGTTTATTGCAATACGGTTATTCATTTAAGTTAGAGAATAATGGTTATTCTGTTTACATGAATAATACCTTCAATGGTCATGCACCCAGTGAGAATGGTTTGTTGAAATCTTGATCGTAGTATTACACATGTTCATAACATTGATGTCAAAAGATACAAAGTTAATAATGATAGTACCACATACTTGTGGCACTGCCGCTAAATGTCATATTGGTATAAAGCGCATGTAGAAACTCCATGCTGATGGATATTTGGACTCATTCGATTTCGAATCGGTTGAGACATGCGAACCATGCCTCTTGGGCAAGATGACTAAAGGACCCCGTTGGATGGAGCGGGCAAGTGATTCATTGGAAATGATACATGTTGATGTATGCAATCTAGTGAGTCTTGTAGCGTGCAGTGGATATCGTTATTTTCTTACCTTCACTCATGATTTGAGTAGATATAGTGTATATTTACTTAATGAAACACAAGTCTGAATTGTTTGAAAGGTTCAAGCAAATTCAGAGTGAAGTTTAAAGATCATCGTGACAAGAAGATAAAAATGACTGTGATATGATCGTGGAGGTGAATATCCGAGTCACGAGTTTGGCATACAACTTAAGACAATGTGAAAGTTGTTTCACAACTAAATGCCACCTGGAACACCATAGTGTGATGGTGTGTCCGAACATCATAGTTATGCTCTATTGGACATGGTGCGTGCTATGATGTCTCTTGTCGTTTTACTACTATAATTTTGGGGTTATGCATTAGAGACAACTACATTCACTTTAAACAGGGCACCATCTAAATCCGTTGAGATGACACCATATGAATTATGGTTTGATAGAAACCTAAGCTGTCATTTCTTAATACTTGGGGCTGCGTCACTTGTGTGAAAAATGTTTTCACCTAATGAGGTCGAACCCAAGACGGACAAATGAATCTTCATAGAATACCCTAAGATCGGTTGGGTGAACCTTCTATCTCAGATCCAAGTGCAAAGTGTTTGTTACTAAAACGGATCCTTTCTCGAGGAAAGGTTTCTCTCGAAAGAATTGAGTGGGAGGAAGATAGAACTTGATGAGGTTGTTAAACCTTTGTTCAACCAGAGAGTAGCGCAGCGTAGAAACATGTTTCTGTGAAGCCTACGTTAGTTGAAGAGGAAGTTAATGATGATGATCATGAAGCTTCAGGATCAAGTTACTATCGAACTTCGTGGGTCGACAAGGATGTGTACTGCTCCTAAGCGGTACGACAACCCTGTCTTCGAGGTCATGTTGTTGGACAGCGATGAACCTACAAGCTATGGAGAAGCGATGATGGGCCCGGATTCCAACAAATGGTTGGAGGCCATGAAATCCGAGATAGGATCCATTATGAAAAACCAAGTATAGACTTTGGTAGACTTGCTCGTTGGACGGCAGGTCGTTGAGTACAAATGGATCTTTAAAATGAAGACAGACACTGATGGTGAATGTCACTATTTGTAAAGCGAGACTTGTTGCAAAGATGTTTGTGACAAGTTCAAGGAGTTGACTACAATGAGACTTTCTCACTCGTAGCGATGCTAAAGTCTGTTGGAATTATGTTAGCAGTTGTTGCATTTTCAATTATGAAATCTGACAGATGGATGTCAAAACATCATTTCCTTAATGGTTTACTTGAGGAAAGGTTGTATGTGATATAACCAGAAGGTTTTGTCAGTCCTAAGGATGCTAAAAGATGTGCAAGCCTCGGTGATCCTTCCATGGACTAAAGCAAGCATCTCGGAGTTGGAATATACACTTTGATGAGGTGATCAAAGTTTTTGATGTTTATACAAAGTTTACGAGAAACCTGTATTTGCAATAAAGTGAGTGGGAGCACTATAGAATTTCTGGTAAGTATATTTGGATGACATATTGTTGATCAGAAATAATGTAGAGTTTCTGGAAAGCATAAAACAGTCGTTTGGAAAGTGTTTTTCAAAGGAAGACCTGGATGAAGCTACCTAATTGTTGAGCATCAAAATCTATGGAGATAGATCAAGATGCTCGATGAGACTTTGAATGAGTGCATACCTTGACAAGATTTTGAAAGAGTTCAAAATGGATCAGTCAGAGAAAGTGTTCTCGCCTCATTTGTAACGTGTGAAAGTTGAGTGAGACTCAAAGCTCGACAACGGCAGAAGAAAGAGAAAGGACGAACGTCGTCCCCTATGTCTTAGCCATAGGCTCTATATTATGCCATGCTGTATACTGCACCTGTGTGTGCCTTGCCATGAGTCCGTCAGGGGGTACAAGAGTGAACCAGGACTGGATCACTGGACAGCGGTCAAGATTATCCTTAGTAACTAAGAGACCGAGGAGATGTTTCTCGATTATGGAGGTGATAAAGAATTCATCGTAAGGAGTTACGTCGATACAAGCTTTAACACTAATCCGGATGACTCATAGTAGCAATCTGGATACGTATAGTGGAGCAGCCATTTGGATATAGTACCAAGTGGAGTGTGGTAGCAGTGTTTACGGTTTGACATAGAGATTTGCAAAGTACACATGGATCTGAATATCGCAGACCCGTTGACTATAAGACCTCTCTCACATGCAAAGCATGATCGAGCCCCAGAACTCATTGGGTGTTAGATTCATACCAATGCGAATCACATGGTGATGTGAACTTGATTATTGACTCTAGTGCAAGTGGGAGACTGTTGGAAATATGCCCTAGAGGCAATAATAAATTAGTTATTATCATATTTCCTTGTTCATGATAATCGTTTATTATCCATGCTATAATTGTATTGATCGGAAACTTAGATACATGTGTGGATACATAGACAACACCATGTCCCTAGTATGCCTCTAGTAGACTAGCTCGTTGATCAAAAGATGGTTAAGGTTTCCTAGCCATGGACATGAGATGTCGTTTGATAATGGGATCACATCATTAGGAGAATGATGTGATGGATAAGACCCAAACTACAAACATAGCATATGATCGTGTCAGTTTATTGCTACTGTTTTCTGCATGTCAAGTATATGTTCCTATGACCATGAGATCATGCAACTCACGGATATCAGAGGAGTGCCTTGTGTGTATCAAACGTCGCAACGTAACTGGGTGACTATAAAGGTGCTCTACAGGTATCTCCGATGGTGTCTGTTGAGTTGGCATGGATCGAGACTGGGATTTGTTACTCCGTGTGACGGAGAGGTATCTCGGGGCCCACTCGGTAATGCAACATCACAACAAGCCTTGCAAGCAATGTGACTAATTGTTAGTTACGGGATCTTGTATTACAGAATGAGTAAAGAGACTTGCCAGTAACGAGGTTGAACTAGGTATGGAGATACCGACGATCGAATCTCGGGCAAGTAACATACCGAAGAACAAAGGGAACGTTATACGGGATTAACTGAATCCTTGACATAGAGGTTCGACCGATAAAGATCTTCGTAGAATATGTAGGAACCAATGTGGACGTCCAGGTCCTGCCATTGGTTATTGACCGTAGAGGTGTCTTGGTCATGTCTACATAGTTCTCGAACCCGTAGGGTCTGCACACTTAAGGTTCGGTGACGTTTCGGTAGTGTAGAGTTATGTATGGTGGTTAACGAAGGTTGTTCGGAGTCCCGGATGAGATCCCGGACGTCACGAGGAGCTCCGGAATGGTCCGGAGGTAAAGATTCATATATAGGATGTCCCAGTTTGGTCGCCGAAAAAGTTTCGGGCTCATCGGTAGTGTACCGGGAGTATCGGTAGTGTACCGGGAGTGCCGGTAGTGTACCGGGGGACCTCCGGGAGGGGTATTTCGAGCCCAAGAGGTCCATGGGGTGTGGGAGAATAATAACCAGCCCTTAGTGGGCTGGGAAAACAGCCACAAAGGCCCATGGCGCAGGAGAGAAAGTCCTAAAGCAAAAGGTGGAAAATCAGCCAATAGGAGGCAATCCTACTCCAACTAGGATTGGAGGTGAAGTAGGATTGATTCCCACCTCCTATTTCGGCCACCCCAAAGGCCTTGGCTGCCTCTCCTATCCTCTCCTCCTATATATACTAGTGGATTGGGTGGTTTTTGGACAGAATTTCCGGCCACGTGCTACCCGTTCCACCGGTGCGTAGTTTCTCCTCTAGATCGTAGTTCCGCAGTGCTTAGGCGAAGCCCTGCCGGAATTGCTCCACCACCATCACCGGAGCGCCGTCATGCTGACGATGAACTCTCTCTCCTCTCCACCTCCTCTTGTTGGATCAAGACAGTGGAGATCGTCATCAAGCTGCACGTGTGTTGAACGCGGAGGTGACGTCCGTTCGGCGCTTGATCGGAAGGACCGTGATCGAGATCGCGAGACGGTTCGTGATGAGATCGCGGAACGGATCGTGATGAGTTCGCGGGACAGATCATGACAGATCGTGATGAACTCTCTCTCCTCTCCACCTCCTCTTGTTGGATCAAGACAGTGGAGATCGTCATCAAGCTGCACGTGTGTTGAACGCGGAGGTGCCGTCCGTTCGGCGCTAGATCAGAAGGACCGTGATCGAGATCGCGAGACGGTTCGTGATGAGATCGCGGAACGGATCGTGATGAGTTCGCTGGACAGATCGTGATCAAGATCGTGAGATGGATCATGATGTGTTCGCGGGACGGTTCGTGATTGGATCGCGGGACGCTCGGCGATTTGGATCGCGAAGAAGTTCGACTACAACAACCGCGTTTCTTAACGCTTCCCGCTTAGCGATCTACATGGGTATGTAGATCCACTCTCCCTCTCGTAGATGCTCATCACCATGGATAGGTTTGCGTGTGCGTAGGAAATTTTTTGTTTCCCATGCGACGTTCCCCAACATCATTGTCACGCCCAAGATGCATGCCTATCCATATTAAGGCACGAGGGCATCGCAAGGGATAGATGCGCATCTTTCCGTTAGCAAGTATAGTATCATCACATCATACAATACTGAAAAGGATGAGTATACTAGATTGGCTTACACTCGCCACACACTAAATTACAAATCCACACAAGTTCAAAACATCAAGATGAAGACAGGGTCTGACTACGGACGAAATCAAACGATAAAATAGATGCAAATGATACTATCAAGCTATCCCAAAGATCATGACCATGGTCCTCTACTCATCCGAGTATGTCACGTATATCCTGCCTCTTTCCTCGTCATATTCCCACTAAAGCTGGGTAAGATCATCCTACACAAACTCATCTGAACCTGCACTTGGAGTGTTGTAGTAAACTGTGAGCCACGAGGACTCAGCAATCAAGCGCCCGAGTACCAAGACTATTCAAGCTTAAAGGTTGGGATGTGGTAAGTGTTTAGTTTGTAGCAACACTAAGAATTTATGGTGGCTAGATTACGTAACATGAACATAAATATGAGTGGCCTACGATGAGCGATCGAATCTAGTATGACCTCTATGAGATCCTGAACACTTACTTACGTCAATCATAACCCCACCGTGTTCTCTCTCGGATCAAGTTCACGAGCAGAGACGATCACGGTTACTCACACAGTTGGTGTATTTTAATTGGAGTTTACTTCAAGTTAGCTATAACCGGGTGTTAAACAAATATCCAAGTTGCCACATAACCGCCGACACGGCTTTCCGAAAGATTTAACCCTACAGGGGTCCTCCAATTAGTCCATCACAAATAACCATACTCCGCGGGCATAACCTCGAGCACGGATCTCGTGGCCATCATCGGTAATTCCAAATGAATTCCAACACCCCAAGAGAACCCGAAGAAAGTCAGAGTCCACACGCAAGACACTCGATAAAGGTAAAACAAATCCAGCAAGACCACCCGACGTGTCGACGAACCCGATAAGAGCCGCGTATCTCATTCTCAGGACACGACAGATGGGACTAGCTATAGGGAAAACCAATGCTCAAGTTGCCTCGAGGCGGCCCCGCAGGCAGACCATTTTTGGACCAACACCCATGAGGAGCATTGGCCCGGGTTGTTGATTAATTATCCACGGGGTTGCAAAGCCCTATGCAATTTTATTAAGTTCTTGACAAATGTAGTACCAATGTTGGGACTTTCCAGACAAGTTTTAATCTCAACCGAATAAACAAGGAGGTCCCCATAACAACCCCGAGCATGTTAGGAGCGCTAAATATGGCAACATAACACCAGTAACAAGAAACTATGGCGGTAATAGCGGAACAAAATACCTAGCAAAAGGCCAAGCCTTCCACCAATACCAAGATATATATGTGCATTAAATTAAATAACAGACAATATTGTGATATCCAAAACCATGTTATCACATGGAAAAACCTGCACCTGCAACTAAGAACACTATAAGAGGGGCTAAGCAGCAGTAACTTAGCCAATCAAAGGTTTGCTAGGATGTGGAGGTTAGAGGATGTCATGGCAATTAGGAGGCTGATATCATTTGGTAGGTAGCGCAATTGTAAGGATAAGAGCGAGAAACTAGTGAGCAAAAATAGTATCGGGATCCGGGTACGATCATCTTGCTTGTTGGTTCTTCAGCGGAACAAGTAGCGGGATCCTCGTAGTGGTACTCTCCTGGGTCCTCGTACTCAGTATCGACACTCGCGTCTACCCAAGAGAAACAGCAAATAAATATCCAACCAAGGTGCAATGCACAACCAAGATGATGCATGATTCATTTATGAAGAATTAAACATGCAATCCAAAACTAGTTATGTTTCACATGCAAAGTTTGTTTATTAATGAACCTGGACAGAACCTCATATTAAGTTGTTTAGACATGCATGAACATGGCAAATATGGATGCATCATGCAAAATTGATAGAAATGCATATAAATAACGCAAGAAACGGAGTTACGGTTCTCACGATACTCTCACAACAAGGTATGAAGGCAATTACATAAGACCACCAAGCCGTGGGCTAATTATTGGCATTCCAAGGTAGCCATTGGTTAGGTAATGAAAAACCAAACACAATAGGCACAAAGATCAATCAATTCTATGGAGTATAGCTCCCACAAATCACAAAACAATAAAACTCACAATCTGCCACAAAATAGCAACATAGCAACTTACACAGCCCACAACTTGAGCTATAGGAATCCTACAGCCACAAGCAAGGCATTTACATGAACTACAGACCACATATATCAACTTATCCAACTACACAATCAGCAAAGGAGGCACACATCAATAAGCATGAAGCTATCAAGTTGGCATGATGAAACAGTTTTCTGGGACTAGTTTTCTGGAATCTGATTTAATAAAATAGCAAGTTGAAAGTAGTAGATAGATATGTTAGAGAGCACCTATTGGCTTGAAAATTAACAGGATGGTAGTATACAACATCTACTTCAAATAACTAACAATGAGAATGATCAAATTCTCAACACATAACTAGATGTCACCCACTCTTCATGGCATAAAAATAACAGCAGATTCTCAGACTTAGTAATTTTTAGCATGCTGAAACAGAAGCATCAAGTTGGTTACTTTGCAGCATGTTTCCCACTTATATGGGTGATTCTCATGTTAAACAAAAATACCATGGCATAGTAGATGTAAAACACTAGCACTTCCTAGTTGACACATGCCCCAAAGCAAGTAAGGATTAAATCATGAAAAAACGACAAAGTAGCATCGCAGCTAAAAATGATAGATTTATGAACTTGCTAAAAAGTGAAATCCGAGAGCTCCAATGGATTCATTGGCTCTTTCTACCCCAAAACCATGGGTCATACTCATATGATCATGTCAAGCAACAAGCACAATATAAACTAGCAAAAGCCCCTACTCTCATAAGTGGAATTTTAACTCTAAATGGACATGAGCACACTTGAAAACTTAGCTAGTATTGGAGATGAGCTAACAATCCTACAAAAAAGGGTATCAACAACAAGGGCAAGTCAAGTGGGTAAACCACTAGTCACCCCCCCACACACTCACATGCCCACATGTGCACAATGCATATGGGCACACACACACACCCTCACTCTCCATGCACACAAGTGAACATGGCACTCTCTCACACACAAAAGCTCATGAGTGTGGGGTGTGGATCCACACACATATGCACTCAAATATGCACAAGGCATATATGCTCAAGCATATGCATATGCTATACACACACACTCACACACACACATGCATAAGCACATACACCTACACTCACTACACCACTCACATGCACATACACCACATAGATGTAACAGCCACACACACACTCACAAATACCCTGCCTATATACACATATGCACATACAGACAAACCTCCACATACAAATGCACTTGCATAGTGCAAACCCCGCACACACACTACCAACACATGCATATATACTCTTATGTATATACACACACACACTTACACACATACATGCACCTACACTACACACGCATGTGTGTATGCACCAAGCACACACATACACACTACAACACACAAAAGAAAAACAGAAAAACCCTACACATACACATGCATATAGCAAACAAAAGAAAACAAAAGAAAGAGAAAAAAATGAAAAAGGGGGGAAGCCTCGGGATCGAACTCACGATCAACAGGTCATCTGCCCCTAGAGCAACCACTGTCCTACGTGCTCGGACGTTTACAAAGGAGGGACTCGGCCTGTCTTACAAACACACCCATAGAGCAATAACTGACGAAACTGAAGAATTAACAGCTGTGGTGACAGAGCAACGTCGGCGACCACACGGCGGACTCCAATGACCACACGAGCAGCGGAGGCCCTTACTGGATGCCCTACTCCAGCCCGCACATGCACGCACAAGCACGACCACCTAACACCGGCGAAACGACTCCGGCGACGACGACAGGAGCTACGATGACATAACTGCACATGATTCGCACGACGGCAACCCAGACAAGGAATCGGAAGGGGCGGAGTGAAAACGGGCCCCTGCGGGAAGCAGGAACTCGCATGCAACACCCAGAAGCATAAGCTTGACGGTGCACTCATCGGAGACGAGGTCCGATGGCGGCGGAACGCACCTAAACATGATCACGCACTACACAGGGCTAGAGAGCTCGGGATCTAGCGAGGAGGATCGGCGAGCTCAGCTAGACACGCTCGCGCATCCAATTGAGCTCGAGGAAGCACGACGATGAGGAATTGCCGCGGCGGAGGGGCTCGATCGGAGGGGAAGAAGATGAAGCAGAGGCGCGGTCTTGGCGTCCCACGCGGATGCAGAGGACGTTGGGGAAGCAAATGGCGATGGCGACATGATCCCGACGATCTCCGGCTCAAGGGGCTCGCCGGAGAGGCTCCCACGGCGACGAGCTCCTACTGAACCTCCTTGGACCCTCTCTGCACACTCTAAACCTTACCTTGCCAGAGACAGAAGAGGAGGAGAGGTGGAGGGTGGCGGCGCGAGGAGGAGAGGAACCCTAGGGGGGCAGCACGGATGCCGAGGGGTCTAAATAGGCGTGGGATGACGGTGCCTCGACGTCTGAAACTCACGGCAGAGCTTGCTCTCTCTTCATGAACCTAACAGCAAAGGCGACAGAGCAGGTAGCCATTAGGTTCCTGCTGGGCCTCGTGGGCCGGGGGAGGCCACACACACACACACTCTGGCAATCAAACAACAGGAAAGCCTTTTTCTTTTTTTAAAACACCACAATTCAAGGGGGGAAAAACCAGAGTAAAAAATGAGAGGTTTTTGTGTAGAACCAAATTATTTTTATAAAGGAAATAAAATGCACTATTTAATAAAAATACTAAAATGGACAAGTAATTTTAACTCTTATAAAAATAACAGCTCCTGTTATTTAAAACACCAAAACATACAAACCCCAAACATCAAAAGAACCACACCCTAAATTACTAATATATGTAGAGCTACCTCTTGAACATTTTAAACAATTTTAAAAACAACTTAATTCTGATGTTAATAATAACATGGGAAATAAGACACTAGGTTGGTTTTTTTTGGTAGAAGCAAAAGAGACGGGAAGAGAAGAGATTGCACCCACACTCAAACCAAATCATAACCTCACATACACCACATCATTCAAGGACACAAGAAAACCAAACATAGCAAGATTAATGAAATGAAGGATGGCACGATGCATGATGCATGAATGCAAAACAGACAACACATGGACGACAAGGTGCAAATCATTTCATAAGCTCATGGCACAAGGTTCATACAAAGATTACATGCCACAAAAGGTAGGGACAACACTTGGGCTGTCACATTCAGCTTGTTGCTATCCTTGCAAATTGTTTCCGATCACAAGTAATTCTTTTCGTATATATCCGGTGCATTTCTGAGTTCTTTTCATTTCTTGATCCTCCAAAGGTCTTCATTTCAGAAGTTCTTTGCTCTCAGCTTTCAGCTTTCTTTCTTGAATTCTCCTCAATTGTTGTCCCTTCATTCGTATCTCAATTCTTCCGGTGCTTCGTTCAAGATTTCTCTAGGTGGATCGTGATCCCTTCATTCTCTTTTCATGTATCTCCATTCTTTCGTAGGATCTTCATTCGTTTCAATTCCTACCAGTGTTCTCATTCAAGACTTCTTCAAGTTTGTGATCTCTCTCTCTCTCATTAATTCTTTGCAAGAAGAATAAGTGGTGTGCGAAATCCGTTCTTTGTCATCCATTGAACTTGATGAAGGATAAGCATAACATAATTCTTATTCTTGTTTCATCAAAGTGATTTCAATTGTTCTTCTGGAGTTGTTGATGATATCAAGTTCTCGATTTCAAGTGCTGTCATCTTTTCTTTACGGAGTTCCAAGTTATTCTCAAATATCCCTTTGCGAAGCTTCATCTAAATCACAGCAAGGCCTCAATCTTGTTCTTTTGCAACCTTCAATTCTTTTCTATCATCCTTGTTGGAAATATGCCCTAGCGGTAATAATAAATTTGTTATTATCATATTTCCTTGTTCGTGATAATCGTTTATTATCCATGCTATAATTGTGTTGATCGGAAACTTAGATACATGTGTGGATACATAGACAACACCACGTCCCTAGTATGCCTCTAATAGACTAGCTCGTTGATCAAAGATGGCTATGGTTTCCTAGTCATGGACATGAGATGTCATTCGATAACGGGATCACGTCATTAGGAGAATTATGTGATGGATAAGACCCAAACTACAAACATAGCATATGATCATGTCAGTTTATTGCTACTGTTTTCTGCATGTCAAGTATTTGTTCCTATGACCTTGAGATCATGCAAATCACTAACACCAGAGGAGTACCTTGTGTGTATCAAACGTCGCAACATAACTGGGTGACTATAAAGGTGCTCTACAGGTATCTCCGAGGGTGTTTGTCGGGTTGGCATGGATCAAGACTGGAATTTGTTACTCCGTGTGATGGAGAGGTATCTCAGGGCCCACTCGGTAATACAACATCACAATAATCCTTGCAAGCAATGTGAATAAGTGTTAGTCACGGGATCTTGTATTACGGAACGAGTAAAGAGACTTACTGGTAACGAGGTTGAACTAGGTATGGAGATGCCGACGATCGAATCTCGGGCAAGTAACATACCGAAGAACAAAGGGAACATCATATGGGATTAATAGAATCCTTGACATAGAGGTTCAACCGATAAAGATCTTCATAGAATATGTTGGAATCAATATGGGCATCCAGGTCCCGCTATTTTTTATTGACCATAGAGGTGTCTCGGTCATGTCTAGATAGTTCTCGAACCCGCAGGATCTGCACACTTAAGGTTCGGTGATGTTTTGGTAGTATAGAGTTATGTATGGTGGTGACCGAATGTTGTTCGGAGTCCCGGATGAGATCCAGGATGTCACGAGGATCTCTGGAATGTTCCGAAGGTAAAGATTGTTATATAGGAAGTCCAGTTTTGGCACCAAAAGAGTTTCGGGCTCATCGGTAGTGTACCAGGAGTGCCGGGAGGGTACCTGGGGACCATCGGGAGGGGTATTTTGACCCAAGAGGCTACATTGGCTGTGGGAGGATAAATACCAGCTCTTAGTGGGCTGGGTGAAGTCCCACAAAGGGCCCATGCGGCTGGGAAGAAAAGCCCAAGGAGAAAAAGGTGGAAGAAGGCAAAAAGTCGAAATAAGGAAGGAGTCCTAATCCTACTAGGAATGTAGTACGACTCATCCACCTCCAATTTCGACCAAACCTTGAGAGTTTGAGGCTGCCTCCTCCCCTTCCTCCCTCCTATATATACTAGAGGATTTAGAGGGAAGACCTAACCCTAATTGCCACGTGCTGCCCTCTTAGTCTAGATCGTTTTCTCCTCTAGATCGTTTTTCAACGGTGCTTAGGCGAAGCCCTGCTGGAATTCCTCCACCACCATCGCCGCAACGCCTTGCGCTGCCGGAGAACTCGTCTACCTTTCTGCCCCCTCTTGCTGGATCAAGAAGGCGGAGATCGTCATCAAGCTGTACGTGTGCTGAACGCGGAGGTGCCGTTCGTTCGGTACTAGATCGGAAGGACCGTGATCAAGATCGTGAGACGATTCGTGATGGGATCGCGGGATGGATTGCGATGAGATCGCGAGACGGATCATGATGCGATCGCGGGACGGATCGTGATGGGATCACAGGACGCTCGGTGATTTGGATTGCGAAGACGTTCGACTACATCAACCACATTTCTTAACGCTTCCCGCTTAGCGATCTACAAGGGTATGTAGATTCACTCTCCCTCTCGTAGATGCTCATCACCATGGATAGATCTTGCGTGTGCATACAATTTTTTTTGTTTCCCATGCAATGTTCCCCAACAGTGGCATCATGAGCTAGGTCTATGTGTAGATCAGATCTCGAGTAGAGCACAAAGAGTTTGTGGGCATTGATGCTTAGATTTCTTCCTTCCTTGGTCGTGTTTTGGTTCAGCGGTATTGTGGGATGAAGTGGCCCGGACCAACCTTACTCGTACGCTTACGAGAGACCGGTTCCATCGACTGATGTGTAACTTCATTGCACAAAGATGGCTACCGGGTGTCTGTTGATGACCCACAAGTATAGGGGATCTATCGTAGTCCTTTCGATAAGTAAGAGTGTCAAACCCAACGAGGAGCAGAAGGAAACAATAAGCGGTTTTCAGCAAGGTATTCTCTACAAGCACTGAAATTGTCGGTAACAGATAGTTGTGTGATAAGATAATTTGTAATGGGTAGCAAGTAACAATAGTAACCAAGGTCCAACAATATGGCCCAATCCCTTTTGTAGCAAGGGACAATCCTGAACGAACTCTTATATAAAGTAAAGTGCTCCCGAGGACATATGGGAATTATTGTCAAATAGTTTTCCTCATGTTCATATGATTCGCGTTCGCTACTTTGATAGTTTGATATGTGGGTGGACCGGTGCTTGGGTGTTGTCCTTACTTGGACAAACATCCCACTTATGATTAACCCCTCTTGCAAGCATCCGCAACTACGAAAGAAGAATTAAGACAAAGTCTAACCATAGCATTAAACTAGTGGATCCAAATCAGCCCCTTGCGACGAAACGCATAAACTAGGGTTTAAGCTTCTGTCACTCTAGCAACCCATCATCTACTTATTACTTCCCAATGCCTTACTCTAGGCCCAAATAATGGTGAAGTGTCATGTAGTCCATGTTCACATAACACCACTAGGGGAGAGACAACATACAACGAATCAAAATATCGAACGAATACCAAATTCACATGACTACTAGTAGCAAGACTTATCCCATGTCCTCAAGAATAAACGTAACTACTCACTAAGCATAATTATGTTCATGATCAGAGAGGATTTGAATAGCATTAATGATCTGAACATATGATCTTCCACCAAGTAAACCAACTAGCAGCAACTACAGCAAGTAATTAACACTACTTGCAACCTTACAACTACCAATCGGAGTCGCGAGACGAAGATTGGATACAAGAGATGAACTAGGGTTTGGAGATGAGATGGTGCTGATGAAGATGTTGATGGAGATGAGTCCCCTCCGATGAGAGGAGTGTTGGTGATGACGATGGCGATGATTTCCCCCTCCGGGAGAGAAGTTTAACCGGGAGGACGGCCCTGCCGGAGCTCTAGATTGGTTCTGCTCAAATTCCGCCTCATGGCGGCGGCGTCTCCTCCCGAAAGCTCTATATTGATTTTTTCTGGAACGAAACCCTGCATATAGGAGAAGATGGGGGCCAGAGGGGCCACAGGTGGCCCACGAGCCCCCCAGGCACGCCTAGCGGGGTAGGCCGCGCCTGGCAGGCCTGTGGCCTCTTGGTGGCTCCCCTCTTGTATTTCTTCCGCCCAGTATTTTTTATATATTCCAAAATAATTCCTCACTGATTTTCACGGCTTTTGGAGTTGTGCAGAATTGACATCTCAAACTTTCTCCTTTTCCAGCCTAGAATTCCAGCTGCCGGCATTCTCCCTCTTCATGTAAACCTTGTAAAATAAGAGAGAAAAGGCATAAGTATTGTACCATAATGTGTAATAACAGCTCATAGTGCAATAAATATCAATATAAAAGTATGACACAAAATGGATGTATCAACTCCCCCAAGCTTAGACCTCCCTTGTCCTCAAGCGGAAGCCGAGATCGATAAATATATCCACATGTTTAGAGATAGAGGTGTCGATAAAATAAAATACGGACATGCATGCATCATGATCATATTTAGAACATAAATATCGCCATATAATCCCTTATGCCAAAGTGACAATTCATTCACAATGTAAAGCATGCATCAAGAACCTTTTTGATAATTAACAACCAATAGTCTTTAGTCATTGAAGCAATTGCAATTTATCATAACATCAGAAAGAGTCAAATAAGAGCTTGTAAAGAAAGTCCACATACTCAATCATCTTTTAGCCTTCTACAATTGCTAAAACTCACGCGATACTCATGAGATCAAAGTTTCAGTTGGACACAGAGAAAGATAGGGGCTTATAGTTTCGCCTGCCAACTATTTACCTCAAGGGTAATGTCAATAATAATAATTCATGATTACTTACTTCCAAGATGATATATGAATATAGATCTTTCCCTAGCACATGACGCTTGCCAAGATAATGGCAAAATGAAGAATTGGTGTTGATCACCATGACTCTTTTAAAAATAAAAAAGTAAAGGTACACAATAGGCCCTTCGCAGAGGGAAGCAGACGTTGTCATGCGCTTTTGAGGTTTGGATGTGTGATCTCTTAGTGTGAAGGAACGTCACTTTATATTGCCTCTTTTGATAAAGAACTTTATTATGCAGTCTGTTGATTTTATTTCTTCCTCGTCACAAGTTCATACAAAGCTTATTTTCCACACACTAATAGATCATACATATTTAGGGAGCAATTTTTATTGTTGCACCAGTGACAACTTACTTGAAGGATCTTATTCAATCCATAGGTATGTATGGTGGACTCTCATGGCAAAACTGGGTTAAGGGTTTTATGGATGCACAAGTAGTATCTCTACTTAGTGTGGAAGTTTTGGCTAATATGGGGGGAAGCAAGAGTCACATGCTAAAGGATCCATAATCATATAACATTGTTCGTAACCAAGCAAACATAATTCATTATGTTGTCTTCCTTGTCCAACATCTACTTCTTAGCATGTAATAGATTAATGAGTGTTCACAATCATAGATGGTGTCAAAGATGATATATTTATATGTGATCCTCTCTTTCTTTATTAACTTCCTATTAATTGCAACAATGACCAAGGCCTACATTTGTCTACCCACAACAAGTTTCAGTCAACATTCTTTTTATATGTGGAGTCATCACTTCCCATAGGATCATCACATGATCTTTCATGCTTTTGTTCTTTTATTATTATTTTCTTTAGATCATGGCAAGAAGCATACCCCTTAACTAAAACACTCTTTATTATATAACTTACGAACTCGATTACATTGGGTGTAACACAAAGCAAAACTCAAGCCTAGATCATACTGAGAACTTCATTCTTCTAGATAAAGATATTACCAAAAGGATCGAACTAATATAAAGGTAAAGGCAAAAGATGTGATGGTGATATGATATCGGGGCAACTCCCCCAAGCTTGGCACAAGCCAAAGGGAGTGCCCATACCCATGTGTTTAATTGTCTTCCTTCGGAGGTGGTGGTTGTGAAGTTGGGATACTGATCGGCTTGCTCAAGCTGGCCTTCAGATCTAGTAACTCACTGAGCACGCGCTGAATCATAATGGTGTTCTTCTGGATTTCTTCCCAAAGATGTTTGTTGGTCGGCCCCCATGAGCTTTCCCCTGCATTACTTTCACTTGGACGGGATATATCCCAATTGGAGGGTATGTGTGTACGGAGTGTATTTTCAACTCCATAGTTATGAATCAAATTGTGAAAGTTGTTCCAATGTAACCTGTGTAGCGGCCTCCTAGGAAGGAGCCCTTCTCGTGCTGGCTGGCCTCCACGATTTTTGATAGTGGCCATGGCTTGATGAGGATTTGCAATAGTGGAGATGCCAGCCCAAGTGCCCCGCTTCGAAGCTGGAGGGTGCACCTCAGAGGAGTCCCCAACATCTTCCTCCATGTTTGTCCCATCAACTTCTGATCCTTGAGACTCCATCCGCATCAACCAAGCATCATCGTGCACTTGATTGGAGGCGGAAGACGACATGAGGCTTGACCTTCGGAATCCTGATAGAAACAGCTCGAAACAAAAACAGAGGATATTTGCGTGATACGAGGGTCAGACCTTTCGAGAGATTATATAATGAATTTTTACCGACCATAAGGTGTGTTCCACAAGAAAACGGATCCCGGGAGGCACACGAGGTGCTCACGAGCCCCCCAGGCGCGCCTAGGGGGTGGGGTCGTGCTTGGCAGGCTCGTCGCCTCCTCGTGCGCTTTCCGGACTACGTTTAATTTCTGTATTTTTCTAAATATTCCAAAACGGAGAAAAATTGATATTGGAAAAGTTTTGGAGTCGGTTTGCTTACCGTATCACATACCTCTTCTTTTTCGGAGTCTGAAATAGGCTGGTAAACATCCCTTATGTACTCCTCTGGGGTGATAGTATCAATTATATTGCTTTCTACATTTATGGGAGTACCTGAGATATAATGCTTGATTCTTTGCCCATTCACAACTCTCGGAAAAGTGCCTTCCGCGTTGTTAATTTTGATGGCGCCGGAACGATATACTTCTTCAACAATATAAGGACCTTCCCATTTAGAGAGAAGCTTGCCTGCAAAAAATCTTAAACGAGAATTGTATAGCAAGACATAATCACCTACATTGAACTCACATTTTTGTATCCTTTTATCATGCCACCTCTTGACATTCTCTTTAAACAATTTGGCATTTTCATACCTGAGTTCTCCATTCATCAAGTGAGCAAATATCAAATAACCTCTTCTCACCAGCAAGTTTGAAATCAAAGTTGAGCTCTTTGATTTCCCAATTAGCCTTTTGCTCTAGCTCAAGAGGAAAATGACATTCTTTGCCATAAACCATTTTATAAGGTGACATGCCCATGGGATTCTTATAAGCAGTTCTATAAGCCCACAGTGCATCATAAAGTTTCTTAGACCAATTCTTCCTAGACCTATTAACAGTCTTTTGCAGAATTAATTTAATTTCTCTATTACTTAACTCTACTTGACCACTAGACTGAGGAGACAAGGAGATGTAATTCTATGGTTGACATCATACTTAGCAAGCATTTTACGGAGAGCACCATGAATAAAATGTGAACCACCATGAGTCATTAAATATCTAGGGACTCCAAATGTAGGGAAAATAACTTCTTTAAGCATCTTAATAGAGGTGTTATGATCAGCACTACTAGTTGGAATAGCTTCTACCCACTTAGTAATGTAATCAACAGCAACTCAAATATGAGTATATACCAATTGGACTTTGGAAAAGGTCCCATATAATCAAAACCCCAAACATAAAATGGTTCAATAACAAGTGAATAATTTGTAGGCATTTCCCGGCGTTTACTAATATTACCTATTCTTTGACATTCATCACAAGACAAGACAAACTTACGGACATCCTTAAAGAGAGTAGGCCAATAAAAACCAGATTACAATAGCTTGTATGCAGTTGTATCTCCAGCATGGTGTCCTCCGTAAGCCTCAGAGTGGCACTTCTGTAGGATCTGTCCCTGTTCATGCTCAGGTACACAACATCTAATAACACCATCTACACCTTCTTTATACAGGTGAGGATCATCCCAAAAGTAATGTCTCAAATCATAAAAGAACTTTTTCTTTTGTTGGTACATGAAACTAGGTGGTATATATTTAGCAACAATGTAATTAGCATAATCAGCATACCATGGTGTAATTCGTGAAGCATTGATGACATTCAATTGTTCATCAGGAAAGCTATCATCAATAGGTTGTGGGTCATCAAGAACATTCTCTAAACTAGACATGTTATCTTCTGCGGGGTTCTCAGCACCCTTCCTATCAACAATATGCAAGTCAAATTCTTGTAGCTAGAGAACCCATCTAATAAGTCTAGGTTTAGCATCTTTCTTTTCCATGAGATATTTAATAGCAGCATGATCAGTGTGAATAGTAACTTTAGAATCAACAATATAAGATCTGAACTTATCACATGCAAACACAACTGCTAAAAATTCTTTTTCAGTAGTAGCATAATTTCTTTGGGCACTGTCTAGAGTTTTACTAGCATAGTGAATAACATTTTTTCTTACCAACTCTTTGTCCTAGGACAACACCAACAGCATAATCACTAGCATCACACATAATGATAAAAGGTAGGTTCCAATCAGGTGGTTGAACAATAGGTGGAGTTATCAAGGCCTTCTTGAGTATCTCAAATGCTTCTTCACAATCATCGTCAAAAAGAAAAGGAATATCTTTTTGCAAGAGATTAGTGAGAGGCCTAGAAATCTTAGAGAAGTCTTTAATAAACCTTCTATAGAAACCAGCATGACCAAGGAAACTTCTTATACCTTTAATGTCTTTGGGGCATGGCATCTTCTCACTGGCATCAACTTTGGCCTTATCAACTTGAATAACTCTTTCAAAAATTTTATGTCCGAAGACAATGCCCTCATTAACCATAAAGTAGCACTTCTCCCAATTCAAGACAAGGTTAGTATCTTTACATCTCTACAAAACTCGATCAAGGTTGCTCAAGCAATCATCAAAAGAAGATCCGTAAACGGAGAAATCACCTATGAAAAGCTCAACAGCCTTTTCACAAATGTCAGAGAATATAGCCATCATACATCTTTGAAAGGTAGCAGGTGCATTACATAAACCAAAAGGCAGACGTCTATAAGCAAAGGTACCAAAAGGGCAAGTGAAAGTGGTTTTCTCCTAATCAAATTGTGCAACAGGTATTTGGGAGAAACCATAATAATCATCTAGAAAGCAAAAGTGTGTATGTTTAGAAAATCTTTCTAGCATTTGATCAATAAAAGGTAGAGGGTAATGATCTTTCTTAGTAGCTTTTGTTAATTTCCTAAAATCGATTACCATCCTATAGCCAGATTAATTCTTTGTGGGATCAATTCATCCTTATCATTAGGGACAACGGTAATACCTCCCTTCTTAGGGACACAATGAACCAGACTTACCCAATCAGTATGAGCAACAGGGTAAATAATACCTGCTTCCAGGAACTTTACTATTTCTTTTCTTACCACCTCTTTCATCTTAGGATGCAGTCTTCGTTGGGGATCGGCAACTAGTTTGGAATCAGGATCAGTTTTAATTTTATGCTGGCATAGAGTGGGACTAATGCCTTTAAGATCATCAAGAGTATATCCAATAGCAGCACGGTGCTTCCTCAAAGTTTTCAATAATTTCTTTTCTTCATGCTCTAAAAGGTTAGCACTAATAATAATAGGATATATCTCTTTTACATCAAGATAAGCATACTTAAAAGTATCAGGTAATTGTTTAAGCTCAAACATAGGATCACCCTTGGGTGGAGGTGGATCTCCAAGTAATTCAACAGGAAAATTATTCTTAAGGATAGGACGTTGTTCAAAGATAATTCTATCTATCTCATTCCTTTCATCCGTATGCATATCATTTTCATGTTCATGCAAGTATTGCTTTAAAGGATCAGTAGGAGGCACAGCAATAGAAGTAAGAGCGATAATTTCATCCTTACTGTATAATTCTTTTTCATGAGGTTGTCTACCAAACTTAGAAAAATTAAATTCATGTGACACGCCTCCAAAGCCAACAGTAACAGTTTGTTTCTCACAATTAATAGTATTGAGGAAAGGTCTACCAAATATGATGGGACAAAAGCTATCTTGTGTGGTAGCAAGAACGAGAAAATCAGTAGGATACTTAGTTTTACCACACAAGACTTCAACATATCTAACAATTCCCACAGGGAAGATACTATCTCTATTAGCAAGTTTAATAGTAACATCAATAAATTCCATCTCGACAGGTGCGATCTCATCTTTAATTTCATTATATAAAGATTGAGGTATTGCACTAACACTAGCACCCACGTCACATAAACCATGATAACAATGATCTCCTATCTTAACAGAAACAACAGGCATGCCAACTATAGGTTTATGTTTGTCTCTAGTATGAGGTTTAACAATTCTAGCAGAAGCTTCACAGAATTGAATAACATGCCCATCAACATTGTCGGCCAAGTGATCTTTAATAATAGCAATACTAGGTTCAACTTTAATTTGCTCAGGGGGTGTAGGTGTTCTAATGTAGCCCTTACGTATCGTAGTTGAAGCTTTAGCATGATTTCTTTATTCTAACAGGGAAAGGTGGTTTCTCAATGTAAGTAGTAGGAACAATAGAATCACTATAAGCAATAACTTTCTCTTCAACTGAAACGGGTTAAGCTACATTAACTTCTATGGGAGGATGATATTTAAACCACTTCTCCTTAGGGAGCTTAATATGAGTAGGAAATGATTCACATAAAGAAGCTACTATCTTAGAGTCAAGTCCTGCGCTAAAATCATGAAAATTATTTGTTTATACGAAGGATTTAACGCAATCGAACTTAAGATTCATACCTCACTCCTTACCTTCATCAACCTCCCAATCTTCAGAATTGCGTTTAATTCTTTCCAATAAATCCCTTCTGAAGTCAATATCTCTCTTCATAAAAGAACCGGTACAAGAAGTGTCAAGCATGGTGCGATTGTCATGAGAAAGCCGAGCATAAATGTTCATAATAATAATCTCTCTAGGGAGCTCATGGTTGTGGCATGAATATAACTTTGACTTAAGCCTCCCCCAAGGTTGAGCGATACTTTCTCAATCACGAGGCCAAAAATTATAGATATAATTCCAATCACAATGTACCAAATGCATAGGATAAAACTTTTGATGAAATTCCAATTTCAATCGTTTGTAGTTCCATGATCCAGTATCATCACATAGCCTATACCATGTCAATGTGTTATCCCTCAACAATAAGGGAAAGACCTTCTTCTTGACCTCATCCTTGGGCAAACCTGCAAGCTTAAATAAGCCGCAAACCTCATCTACATAGATTAGATGCAAGTCAGGATGTGATGTTCCATCTCCTGTAAGAGGATTAGCCAACAGTTTTCTAGCATACCCGAAGGAATCTCACAATAAATATTTTCAGTAGGTGTAGTAGGTTGAGTAGCAACTATTTGTGCTTCTAGTCAAGGTGAAGATACCCCGAACAAGCTCCTCAAAGGATTAGTTTCCACAGTGACAAATGACAGTAAATTTCAGCACATTATATAAATGTTTCCTTACCAAATTTCACTTACCAAAGGCGCTTCACTACCCGGCAACGGCGCCAGAGAAGAGTCTTGATGACCCACAACTACAGGGGATCTATCATAGTCCTTTTGACAAGTAAGAGTACTGAACCCAATGAGGAGCAGAAGGAAATGATAAGCGGTTTTCAGCAAGGTATTCTCTGCAAGCACTGAAATTGCCGGTAACAGATAGTTGTGTGATAAGATAATTTGTAACGGGTAGCAAGTAACAAGAGTAAAAAAGGTGTAGCAATATGGCCCAATCCCTTTTGTAGCAAGGGACAAGCCTGAACAAACTCTCATATAAAGTAAAGTGCTCCCGAGGACACATGGGAATTATTGTCAAACTAGTTTTCATCATGTTCATATGATTCGCGTTCGCTACTTTGATGGTTTGATATGTGGGTGGACCGGTGCTTGGGTGATGTCCTTACTTGGACAAACATCCCACTTATGATTAACCCCTCTCGCAAGCATCCAAAACTATGAAAGAACAATTAAGACAAAGTCGAAAATTAGCATTAAACTAGTGGATCCAAATCAGCCCCTTGCGACGCAACGCATAAACTAGGATTTAAGCTTCTGTCACTCTAGCAACCCATCATCTACTTATTAATTCCCAATGCCTTCCTCTAGGCCCAAATAATGGTGAAGTGTCATGTAGTCGACGTTCACATAACACCACTAGAGGAGAGACAACATACAACGCAACAAAATATCGAACGAATACCAAATTCAGATGACTACTAGTAGCAAGACTTATCCGATGTCCTTAGGAACAGACGTAACTACTCACAAAGCATAATTATGTTCATGATCAGAGAGGATTTGAATAGCATTAATGATCTGAACATATGATCTTCCACCAAGTAAACCTACTAGCATCAACTACACCAAGTAATTAACACTACTAGCAACCTTACAAGTAGCAATCGGAGTCGTGAGACGGAGATTGGATACTAGAGATGAACTAGGGTTTGTAGATGAGATGGTGCTGATGAAGATGTTGATGGAGATGAGTCCCCTCTGATGAGAGGAGTGTTGGTGATGATGATGGCGACGATTTCCCTCTCTGGGAGAGAAGTTTCCCCGGCAGGATGGCCCTGCTGGAGCTCTAGATTAGTTCTGCTCAAGTTCCACCTCGTGGCGGCAGCGTCTCCTTCCGAAAGCTCTATATAGATTTTTTCCGGAACGAAGCCCTTCGTATAGGAGAAGATGGGGGCCAAGGGGCCACAGGTGGCCCATGAACCCCCAGGCATGCCCAGGGGGGTAGGCCATGCCTGGCAGGCTCGTGGCCTCCTGGTGGCTCCCCTCTGGTATTTCTTCTGCCCAGTATTTTTTATATATTCCAAAATAATTCCTAGCTGATTTTCACGGCTTTTGGAGTTGTGCAGAATTGACATCTCAAACTTGCTCCTTTTCCAGCCCAGAATTCCAGCTGCCGGCATTCTCCCTCTTCATGTATTGTAAAATAAGAGAGAAAAGGCATAAGTATTGTACCATAATGTGTAATAATAGCTCATAGTGCAAAAAATATCAATATAAAAATATGATGCAAAATGGACGTATCATCTCTTTCTCCTACTTGAGTTGGATCGGATTCGACAAAGGCGGTCCTTGAGAAGGTTGAAAAGCAATTTATGTATCATCGTTGTGGTTTTGCGTAGGTGAGAATTGTTCTTGCTAGATAGCCATAGCAGCCACGTACAACATGCAACAACAATTAGAGGACCTCTAACTTGTTTTTGCAGGGTATGTTGTGATGTGATATGGCGAATTACATGATGAGATATATATGATGTATGAGATGATCATGTGTTGTATAGAATATCACCACTTGCATGTCGATGAGTACGGAAACCGGCAGGAGCCATAGGGTTGTCTTTAATTATTGTATGACCTACGTGTCAATCATTAAGTGCTATGTAATGCTTTACTTTATCGCTAAACGATAGCAATAGTAGTAGAAGCATGGTGGGCGCAACAACCCCGATGGCGACACGTTGATGGAGATCATGGTGTTGCTTTCAAGATGGACATCAAAAGCACAAGTTCATGGCCATATCATGTCACTTATGATTTGCATGTGATGTTAATCCTTTTATGCACCTTGTTTTTCTTAGGACGACGGTAGCATTATAAGGTGATCCATCACTTAATTTCAATATAAATTGTGTTCTCCCCAAGTGTGCACCGTTGCGAAAATTTGTCATGTCGAGACACCACGTGATGATCGGGTGTGATAGACTCTACGTTCACATACAACGAGTGCAAGCCAGTGTTGCACATGCTGAACACTTAGGTTAAACTTGACGAGCCTAGCATGTACAGACATGGCCTTGGAACACAAGAGACCGAAAGGTCGAACATGAGTCATATAGTAGATATGATCAACATGATGATGTTCACCATTGAAACCACCTCAACTCACGTGATGATCGGACTTGAGTTGGTGAATTTGGATCATGTATCACTCGAATGATCGGAGGGATGTCAATTTGAGTGGGAGTTCTTAGGTAATATGATTAATTGAACTCATTATCATGAACATAGTCAAGGTGTCTTTGCAAATTATGTTGTAGATTACTAGCTATTGTGGTAGCTCCCTTTATTTTTTATATGTTCCTAGAGAAATAGAGTTGAAAGATGATGGTAGCAATATTGCGGACTGGGTCCGTGATCTGAGGATTGTCCTCATTGCTGCACAGAAGGCCTATTTCCTTAATGCACCGCTTGGTGCGCCAACCCCTCTAGCGTCATCTATACATGTTGTGAACATATGACAGGCACGTTCTGATGACTACTTGATTGTTTAGTGTGTCATGCATTATAGCTTAGAATTGAGGCTCCGAAACATTTTGAACGTCACGGAACATATGAGATGTTCTAAGAGCTGAAATTGGGATCTCAGGCTTGTGCCCGTATTGTGAGATATGAGATCTCCAACAAGATTCTTTGCCTGCAAGATGAAGCAGAATAGATCAATCGTTGAGCATGTGCTCAGATTGTCTGGGTGCTACAACCGTTTGAATCGAGTGGGAGTTGATCTTCCAGATAAGATAGTTATTGGTATAGTTCTCCAAGTCACTGCCACTAAGCTGCTAGAAATTTGGGATGAACTATAAAATGCCAGGATAGAAATAATGATCCCTGAGTTGTTCGCGATGTTTGACACTGCAAAGGTAGAAACCAAGAAGGAGCGTCGAGTGTTGATGGTTAGTAAAACCACTAGTTTCTAGAAGGGCAAGGGCAAGGAGGGAAACTTCATGGATGGCAAGTCAATTGCTGCTCCAATGAAGAAACCCAACGTGAACCCAAACCCGAGACTAAGTGCTTCTATTATGAGGAGAATGGTCGCTGAAGTGGAACAACCCTAGATACTTGGTAGATAAGAAGGCTGGCAACGTCGACAAAAGTATATTTGATGGATGTGTTATTAATGTGTAACTTGCTAGTACTCCTAGTAGCACCTGGGTAATGGATGTCGGTTCGGTTGCTAAATGTTAGTAACTTGAAATAAAAGGTACGGAATAAACAGAGAACTAGTTAAGGGTGAGGTGACGATGGGTGATGGAAATGGTTCCAAGGTTGATGTGATCAACATCGCATGCTCTCCCTACCTTCGGGATTAGTGACGAACCTAAATAAATGTTATTTGGTGTTTTGCGTTGAGCATGAACATGATTAGATCGTGTTTATTGCATCACAGTTATTTATTTAAGTTAGAGAATAATGGTTATTCTGTTTACATGAATAATACCTTCAATGGTCATGCACCTAGTGAGAATGGTTTGTTGAATCTTGATCATAATAATAAAGATGTTTAGAACATTGATGCCAAAATATACAAAGTTAATAATGATAGTACCACATACTTGTGGCACTGCCGCTAAATGTCATATTGGTATAAATTGCATGAAGAAACTCCATGCTGATGGATCTTTGGACTCATTCGATTTTGAATCGGTTATGACATGCGAACCATGCCTCTTGGGCAAGATGACTAAGGACCCCGTTTTCGGTTTGGTGGAGCAGGCAAATGATTTATTGGAAATGATACATGTTGATGTATGCAATCCAATGAGTCTTGTAGCATGCGGTGGATATCGTTAACCTTCACTGATGATTTAAGTAGATATAGTGTATATTTACTTAATGAAACACAAGTCTGAATCGTTTCAAAAGTTCAAGCAAATTCAGAGTGAAGTTTAAGATCATCGTAACAAGAAGATAAAAATGTTTGTGATTTGATCGTGCTGGTGAATATCTGAGTTACGAGTTTGGCATACAATTTAAGACAATGTGAAAAGTTGTTTCACAACTCACGCCACCTGGAACACCATAGTGTGATGGTGTGTCCGAACATCATAGTCGTGCTCTATTGGATATGGTGCGTACTATGATGTCTCTTATCATTTTGCCACTATCGTTTTGGGGTTATGCATTAGGGACAACTACATTCACTTTAAACAGGGCACCATCTAAATCCGTTGAGATGACACCATGTGAATTATGGTTTGATAGAAACCTAAGCTGTCATTTCTTAATGTTTGGGGCTGCGACGCTTGTGTGGAAAAATGTTTTCACCTAATGAGCTCAAACCCAAAGCGGACAAATGCATCTTCATAGATTACCCTAAGAACAGTTGGGTGAACCTTATATCTCAGATCCAAGCATAAAGTGTTTGTTGCTAAAACGGGTCCTTTCCCGAGAAAAAGTTTCTCTCGAAAGAATTGAGTCTAAGGAAGATAGAACTTGATGAGGTTGTTGAACCTTTGTTTCAACCAGAGAGTAGCACAGTGCAGAAAGATGTTTCTGTGAAACCTACGTTAGTTGAAGAGGAAGTAAATGATGATGATCATGAAGCTTCGGATCAAGTTACTATCGAACCTTGTAGGTTGACAAGGATGTGTACTGCTCCTGAGTGGTATGACAACCCTGTCTTGGAGGTCTTGTTGTTGGAGAAGGATCAACCTACGAGACATGGAGAAGCGATGATGGGCCCGGATTCCGACAAATGGTTAGAGGCCATGAAATCCGAGAAAGGATCCATGTATGAAAACCAAGTATAGGCTTGCTCGTTGGATGGCAGGTCGTCAAGTACAAATGGACCTTTCAGATGAAGACAAACGCTGATGGTAAATGTCACCATTTATAAAGCTCGACTTGTCACAAAGAAGTTTCCGACAAGTTCAAAGAATTGACTGCGATGAGACTTTCTCACTCGTAGCGATGCAAATGTCTGTTGGAATTATGTTAGCAGTTCTTGCATTTTTCAATTATGAAATCTGGCAGATGGATGACGAAACATCGTTTCCTTAACAGTTTACTTGAGGAAAAGTTGTATGTGATACAACCAGAAGGTTTTGTCTGTCCTAAGGATGCTGAAAGGTGAGCAAGCTTCAGTGATCCTTCTATGGACCGAAGCAAGCATCTCGGAGTTGGAATATACACTTTGATGAGGTGATCAAAGTTTTTGAGTCTATACAAAGTTTATGAGAAACTTGTATTTACAATAAAGTTAGTGGGAGCACTATAGAGTTTCTGATAAGCATATGTGGTTGACATATCGTTGATCGGAAATGATGTAGAATTTCTGGAAATCATAAAGGGTTGTTTGAAAGGAGTTTTTCAAAGGAAGACCTGGATAAAGGTACCTAATTGTTGAGCATCAAGATCTATAGAGATAGATCAAGATGCTTGATGAGACTTTGAATGAGTACATACCTTGACAAGATTTTGAAAGAGTTCAAAATGGATTAGTCAGAGAGAAGTGTTCTTGCCTGCTTTGTAAGGTGTGAATTTGAGTGAGACTCAAAGCTCGACCACGACAGAAGAAAGAGAAAGGATGATTGTCGTCCCCTATTCCTTAGCCATAGGCTCTGTATAGTATGCCATGCTGTGTCGCACCTGTGTGTGCCTTGCCATGAGTCCGTCAAGGGGTACAAGAGTGATCCAGGAGTGGATCACTGGACAGTGGTCAAGATCATCCTTAGTAAGTAAAAGACTAAGGAAATGTTTCTCGATTATGGAGGTAAGAAAGAGTTCGTCGTAAAGAGGTACGTTGATGCAAGCTTTGACACCAATCAAGATGACTCTTAGTAGCAATCCGGATACGTATAGTACATCAGCCATTTCGAATAGCTCCAAGTGGAGTGTGGTAGCAGTGTTTACAGTTTGACATAGAGATTTTCAAAGTACACACGGATCTAAATGTCGCATAACCGTTGACTATAAGACCTCTCTCACATGCAAACCAAGAGCGAGCCCAGAACTCATTGGGTGTTAGATTCATTACAATGCGAATCACATGGTGATGTGAACTAGATTACTGACTCTAGTGCAAGTGGGACAGTGTTGAAAATATGCCCTAGAGGCAATAATAAATTGTTTATTATCATATTTCCTTGTTCATGATAATCATTTATTATCCGTGCAATAATTGTGTTGATCGGAAACTCAGATACATGTGTGGATACGTAGACAACACTATGTCGCTAGTATGCCTCTAATAGACTAGCTCGTTGGTCAAAGATGGCTATGGTTACCTAGTCATGGACATGATATGTCATTTCATAATGGGATCACGTCATTAGGATAATGATGTGATGGACAAGACCCAAACTACAAACGTAGCATATGATAGTGTCAGTTTATTGCTACTGTTTTCTGCATGTCAAGTATTCGTTCCTATGACCATGAGATCATCCAACTCACTGACACCGGAGGAGTACCAGGTGTGTATTAAACATCGCAATGTAACTGGGTGACTAAAACAGTGCTCTACATGTATCTCGGAGGGTGTCTATTCGGTTGGCATGGATCAAGACTGGGATTTTTTACTCCATGTGACAGAGAGGTATCTCAGGGCCCACTCGGTAATACAACATCACAATAAGCCTTGCAAGCAATGTGACTAAGTGTTAGTCACGGGATCTTGTATTATGCAACGAGTAAGGAGACATTCCGGTAACGAGGTTGAACTAGGTATGGAGATGCTGACGATGGAATCTTGGGCAAGTAACATACCGAAGAACAAAGGGAACATCATACATGATTAATTGAATCCTTGACATAGAGGTTCAACCGATAAAGATCTTCGTAGAATATGTAGGAACCAAAATGGGCATCTAGGTCCCGCTATTGGTTATTTACCGTAGAGGTGTCTCGGTCATGTCTACATAGTTCTCAAACCCGCAGGGTCTGCACACTTAAGGTTCGGTGGCGTTTCGGTAGTATAGAGTTATGTATGGTGGTCACCAAAGGTTGTTCAGAGTCCCGGATGAGATCTGGGACGTCACGAGGAGCTCCGTAATGGTCTGGAGGTAAAAACTGATATGTAGGAAGTCCTATTTTGGTCACAGGATGAGTTCCGGGCTCATCGGTAGAGTATCGGGAGGGCCGAGAGGGTACCGGGGGATCATCGGGAGGGGTATTTCGACCCAAGAGGCTACATGGTCTGTGGGAGGATAAATACCAGCTCTTAGTGGGCTGGTTGAAGTCCCACAAAGGGCCCATGTGGCTGGGGAGAAAAGTCCAAGGAGAAAAAGGTGGAAAAGGGAAAAAGTCTAAATAAGGAAGGAGTCCTAATCTTACTAGGATTAGAGTAGGACTTCTTCACATCCAATTTCGACCAAACTTTGAGGGTTTGAGGCTGCCTCCTCCCCTTCCTCGCTCCTATATATACTATAGGATTTAGAGGGAAGAGCTAACCCTAATTGCCACGTGCTGCCCTCTTCTTCCTGTAGATCGTTTTCTCCTCTAGATCGGTTTTCAGCGATGCTTAGGCGAAGCCCTGCTGGAATTCCTCCACCACCATTGCCACAACGCCGTCACATTGTCGGAGAAGTTGTGTACCTCTCCACCCCCTCTTGCTGGATCAAGACGGCGGAGATCATCATCAAGCTGTACGTGTGCTGAACGCGGAGGTGTCGTCCGTTCGGTACTAGATCGGAAGGACCGTGATCAAGATCGCGAGACGATTCATGATTGGATCGTGGGACGGATCGCGATGAGATTGCGAGACGGATCATGATTATATCGTGGGATGGATTGTGATGGGCTCGCGGGACGCTCGGCGATTTGGATTGTGAAGACGTTCGACTACATCAACCGCGTTTCTTAACGCTTCCCGCTTAGCGATCTACAAGGGTATGTAGATTCACTCTCCCTCTCGTAGATGCTCATCACCATGGATAGATCTTGCGTGTGCGTAGGAATTTTTTTGTTTCCCATGCAACGTTCCCCAACAATCCTTTCATTCCGGAGTTGTCACATTGTTTCTTTATGGTGGTTTGTTAAGGATGTAATTCTTCTCGGAGTGTTCCTCAAGATTCTTGTTGGAGGTGCTCAAGTGTTCTTTATCTTGGATTTCTACGTTCAATTCCTTCTTGATTGTCTTTTGAGACGGGGTTATTAAATTATTTATTATGAGGAGTCTCGAAGGAAAATTGTCAAGAATGAGATAAGTAAACCCATCATGTCTTCTCGGAGTTATCTTGGGTTGGATTTCACCTAAAGCATTTCCTGAGGAGTTATTGCTATCATGGTGTCATAAATGATTCAACTTTTCTCCTCCTATTCTTGGTAAAAAATGTTTTTCATCTCTTTTGCTCCCGAGCAGTCCTTGTTTTGTCAGGGGCTGGTTATCACCTCATTATTTTGAGATGTTATATATAAGCCCACATCAAGCTCATTTTTCATTGTTGGTTTTTCAACATCTCCGTTCAATCTATGCTTTTAAATCCAATGGTCATGCAAATTGTCACTTTTTCTCTGTTCTCTTCTGTCCAATAATATAGCTTCTAGTCTTTTGTTACGGAGGCATTCTGTTGTTGCTCTCTTTGATCCATCATCTTGTTTTGTCAAGATCATGCTCTTTCTTGCTTATCCATTTGACCAGAGTGTCGTGTTCTCTTTTCAAGTTCTCCCATCTTATCAATTTTGCCCCCCCCCCAATCCTACCGAAGTGCTGCCAAAATTTCTTTTGAAGTCTTGCTTGTTTCTCTTATCATTCTTCATCTCTTCCAATCCTTCAAGTTCATGTGGGTTCACCCATTTGTCAAAGAAGCAACTAAGTTTTACCTCCTGCTCTTTCTCTTCTCCTTATCATTCTAGATCTCACGACGAGATCCTCTTGTAGTGTGGGAGAGTTGTAACAGCCCAAGACCAAGACCTCCATTTTATGTTATGTTATGGTCATGCTTGCATCGTTCTGATGTATGTTTCTTCTATTTTGTTTTTCAACATGTACCATATTCATCATTGCATTGTTTGTGGCATATTAGATTTTGTTCTGATCTTGTGGAATATCTCTCTCCGTTTCACTTTGCATCTTAAACTTTTTATCCAACACCATCTCTAGTTTCTTTCTTTCAAACTTGTTGAATCATTCAAGTGACATTTTCCCCCTCATAAAAATGTTCACTTGTTTTTCTAGAACTCCTACTTCATGCCAAGACCCACTCCTCGAATTTTCAGCCCTGTTGAAATTGTTTTGGTTGGGCTTTGGATTTAATCAAGTTGAAATAAATTCAAACTTGTTTAAATTTGCAGTCTCTAAAATAGCCAAAACTATTTTCTTATAAACTGTGCATATTTCAAGATTTCTAGAGATATTTTATATATGTCAAACTCCCTTCCTAAGCCCCCTTCCTTTTTATTCTAATATCTGTTTATTAGTAAACAGGGAATATAAACAAGGAAGAGGACTAGCAACCTCACAAGTACTAATCTGAGTTGCGATACGGAGATTGAGTACAAGAGATGAACTAGGGTTTGGAGATGCGATGGTGCTGATGAAGATGTTGATGGAGATGAGTCCCCTCCGATGAGAGGAGTGTTGGTGATGACGATGGTGACGATTTCCCTCTCCGGGAGAGAAGTTTCCCTGGCAGAACAACCCTGTCGGAGCTCTAGATTGGTTCTGCTCAAGTTCCGCCTCGTTGCGGCAGCGTCTCCTCCCGAAACCTCTGTTATGATTTTTTTCTCGAACAAAACCCCCATATAGGAGAAGATGGGGGCCAGAGGGGCATCAGGGGGCCCACGAGCCCCCCAGGCGCGGCCAGGGGGGTGGCCCGTGCCTGGCAGCTCTTGACCTCCTGGTGGCGCCCCTATGGTACTTCTTCGGCCCAATATTTTTTATATATTCCAAAAGAATTCCTAGTTGATTTTACGGCTTTTGGAGTTGTGCGGAATAGCCATCCAAAACTTGCTCCTTTTCTAGCCCAGAATTCCAGCTGCCGACATTCTCCCTCTTTGTGTAAACCTTGTAAAATAAGAGAGAAAATGCATGAGTATTGTACCATAATGTGTTATAACAACTCAAGATACGATAAATATCAATATAAAAGCATGATGCAAAATGGACGTATCAACTCCCCCAAGCTTAGACCTCGCTTGTCCTCAAGCAGAAACCGAGATCGATAAATACGCCCACATGTTTAGAGATAGAGGTGTCGATAAAATAAAATACGGACATGCAAGCATTATGATCATATTTAGAACAAAAATATTGTCATGTAATCCCTTATGCTAAAGTGACAGTTCATTCACAATTTAAAGCATGCATCAAGAACCTTATTGAGAATTAACAACCAATAGTCTTTAGTCATTGAAGCAATTGCAATTTATCATATCATCGGAAAGAGTCAAACAAGAGCTTGTAAAGCAAATCCACATACTCAATCCTCTTTTAGTCATCTACAATTGCTAAAACTCACGCGGTACTCACGAGATCAAAGTTTTAGTTGGACAGAGAAAGATAGGGGCTTACAGTTTCGCCTCCCAACTATTTACCTCAAGGGTAATGTCAACAATAATAATTCATGACTACTTACTTCCAAGTTGATATATGAATATAGATCTTTCCCTAGCACATGATGCTTGCCAAGATGATAGAAAAATAAGGAATTGGTGAAGATCACCATGACTCTTTTAAAGATAAAAAGTAAAGGTACAAGATAGGCCCTTCGAAGAGGGAAGTAGAGGTTGTCATGCGCTTTTATGGTTTGGATGTGTGATCCCTTAATGTGAAGGAACGTCACTTTATATTGCCTCCTGTGATAACGAACTTTATTATGCAGTCTGTCGCTTTTATGTCTTCCTCATCACAGGTTCGTATAAAGCTTATTTTGCACACACTAATAGATCATACATATTTAGGGGGCAATTTTTTATTGCTTGCACCGATGACAACTTACTTGAAGGATCTTATTCAATCCATAGGCAGGTATGGTGGACTCTCATGGCAAAACTGGGTTGAGGGTTTTATGGATGCACAAGTAGTGCTGAAGTTTTTGGCTAACATGAGGTGGAAGCAAGCGTCACATGCTAAAGGATCCATAATCATATAACATTATTCGGAACTAGGCATACATGATTCATTATGTTGTCTTCCTTGTCCAATATCTACTTCTTAGCATGTAATAGTTTAATGAGTGTTCACAATCATAGATGGTGTCAAAGATAATATATTTATATGTGAACCTCTCTTCCTTTATTACATCCTATTAATTGCAACAATGACCCAGGTCTATGTTTGTCTACCCACAAAAAGTTTCAGTCAACATTCTTTTTATATGTGAAGTCATCACTTCTCATAAGATTGTCACATGATCTTTCATGCTTTTGTTCTATTATTATTGTTTTCTTTAGATCATGGCAAGAAGCAAAGCCCTTAACTAAAACACTCTTTATTATATAACTCCCGAACTCGATTACATTGGGGGTAACACAAAGCAAAACTCAAGCCTAGATCATACTAAAAACTTTCTTCTACTAGATAAAGATATTACCAAAAGGATCAAACTAATATAAAGGTAAATGCAAAAGATGAGATGGTGATACGATACTGGGCATCTACCCCAAGCTTGGCATAAGCCAAGGGGAGTGCCCATACCCGTGTGTTTAATTGTCTTCCTTCAGAGGTGATGGTGGTGGAGTTGGAATACCGATCGGCTTGTTTAGTTTCCTTTTTAGCAAAAAGTTCTGCCTTTTCAGATTGTTAACTTACTCTTCAATCCTCAACACCCTTTGACATAATTCTTGCTTACTCTCCTGCAAAAGACGAGAAGGGGTAAACAAAATCTTAGGCTTCTTCCTCGAGTTAGGGAGACTGGACTTCTTGAACTCCACATGCATGTCCCCAGGTGAGGATAGAGGAACTTCCTCTTCATCGGAACTTGTTCCTTACTTCCCCTAAGGATCATAATGTTCTTCCTCATCTATGGTCCAACCATAAGGGTCCAAGTCTCCGTAAACCTTGGGGTTAGCAAGGTAATCAGCCACATAGCTTTCTCCCTCCGAATCTTGAGAGGACATCTTTGCTCTAAATCTGCTACAGAAACAGGCTCGAAACGAAAACATAGGATATTTGCGTGGTATGAGGGTCAGACCTTTCGGGAAGTTATATAATGAATCTTTACCGACAATACGGAGTGTTCCACAAGAAAACGGAGTCCGGGAGGCGCACGAGGAGCTCACGAGCCCCCCAGGCTCGGCCAGGGGGTGGCCCGTGCCTGGCAGGCTCGTGCCCTCCTGGTGCACTTTCCGGACTACCTTAAATTTTTTTAATTTTTTAAATATTCCAAAACTGTGAAAAAATGCCATGGGAAAAGTTTGGGAGTCGGTTTGCTTACCGTATCACACACCTCTTCGTTTCCGGAGTGTGAAACAGGCTGGTAAACCACCCTTATGTACTCCGCCGGGGTTATGGTATTAATTATATTACTTTCTATATTTATCGGAGTACCTGAGATATAATGCTTGATTCTTTTCCCATTCACAACTCTCGGAAAAGTGCCTTCTGCATTGTTGATTTTGATGGCACCGGAACGATATACTTCCTCAACAATGTAAGGACCTACCCATTTTGAGAGAAGTTTGCCTGCAAAAAATCTTAAACGAGAATTGTATAGCAAGACATAATCACCTACATTGAATTCACGTTTTTGTATCCTTTTATCATGCCACCTCTAAACTTTCTCTTTAAACAACTTGGCATTTTCATATGCCTGAGTTCTCCATTCATCAAGTGAGCTAATACCAAATAACCTCTTCTCTCCAGCAAGTTTGAAATCAAAGTTGAGCTCTTTGATTTCCCAATAAGCCTTATGCTCTAGCTCAAGAGGTAAATGACATGCTTTACCGTAAACCATTTTATAAGGAGACATGCCCATGGGATTCTTATAAGCAGTTCTATAAGCCCACAGTGCATCATCAAGTTTCTTAGACCAATTCTTTCTAGACCTATTAACAGTCTTTTACAAAATTAGTTTAATTTCTCTATTACTTAACTCTACTTGACCACTAGACGGAGGATGAGGGAGATGCAATTCTATGGTTGACAACATACTTAGCAAGCATTTTACAGAAAGCACCATGAATAAAATGTGAACCACCATCAGTCATTAAATATCTAGGGACTCCAAATCTAGGGAAAATAACTTCTGTAAGCATCTTAATAGAGGTGTTAAGATCAGCACTACTAGTTGGAATAGCTTCTACCCACTTAGTAACATAATCAATAGCAACTAAAATATGAGTATATCCATTGGACTTTGGAAAAGGTCCGATATAATCAAAACCCCAAACATCAAATGGTTCAATAACAAGTGAGTAATTCATAGGCATTTCCTGACGTTTACAAATGTTACCTATTCTTTGACATTCATTGCAAGACAAGAAAAAATTACGAGCATCCTTAAAGAGAGTAGGCCAATAAAAACCAGATTGCAATACCTTGTGCGCAGTTCTATCTCCAACATGGTGTCCTCCGTAAGCCTTGGAGTGGCACTTCTGTAGGATCCGTCCCTGTTCATGCTCAGGTACACAACGTCTAATAATACCATCTACTCCTTTATACAGGTGAGGATCATCCCAAAAGTAATGTGTCAAATCATAAAAGAACTTTTTCTTTTGTTGGTACGTGAAGCTACGTGGTATATATTTAGCAACAATATAATTAGCATAATCAGCATACCATGGCGTACTACGTGAAGCATTGATAACATTAAATTGTTCATCAGGAAATCTATCATCAATAGGTTGTGGGTCATCAAGGACATTCTCTAACCTAGACAAGTTATCTGCTACGGGGTTCTCAGCACCCTTCCTATCAACGATATGCAAATCAAATTCTTGTAGCAAGAGAACCCATCTAATAATTCTAGGTTTAGCATCTCTCTGTTCCATGAGATATTTAATAGCAACATGATCAGTGTGAATAGTAACTTTAGAATCAACAATAAAAGGTCTAAACTTATCACATGCAAACACAACTGCCAAAAATTCTTTTTCAGTAGTAGCATAATTTCTTTGGGCACTCTCTAGAGTTTTACTAGCATAATGAATAACATTTAATTTCTTATCAACTCTTTGTCCTAGAATAGCACCAACAGCATAATCACTAGCATCACACATAATTTCAAAAGGTAGGCTCGAATCAGGTGGTTGAACAATAGGTGCAGTTATCAAGGCCTTCTTGAGTATTTCAAATGCTTCTTCACAATCATCATAAAAAATAAATGGAATATCTTTTTGCAGGAGATCAGTGAGAGGCCTAGAAATCTTAGAGAAGTCTTTAATGAACCTTCTATAGAAACCAGCATGACCAAGGAAATTTCTTATACCTTTAACATTTGTAGGGCATGGCATTTTCTCAATGGCATCAACTTTAGCCTTATCAACTTCAATACCTCTTTTAGAAATTTTATGTCCCAAGACAATGCCTTCATTAACCATAAAGTGGCCCTTCTCCCAATTCAAGACAAGGTTAGTATCTTCACATCTCTGCCAAACTCGATCAAGGTTGCTCAAGCAATCATCATAAGAAGATCTGTAAACGGAGAAATCATCCATGAAAACCTCAACAATCTCTTCACAAAAATCAGAGAATATAGCCATCATACATCTTTGAAAGGTAGCATGTGCATTACATAAACCAAAAGGCATACGTCTATAAGCAAATGTACCGAAAGGGCAAGTAAAAGTGGTTTTCTCGTGATCAGATTGTGAAACAGGTATCTGGGAGAAACCGGAATAACCATCTAGAAAGCAAAAGTGTGTATGTTTGGACAATCTTTCTAGCATTTGATCAATGAAAGGTAGAGGGTAGTGATCTTTCTTAGTAGCTTTATTTAATTTCCTAAAATCAATTACCATCCTATAGCAAGTAACAATTCTTTGTGGGATCAATTCATCTTTGTCATTAGGAACAACGGTAATACCTCCCTTCTTAGGGACACAATGCACCGGACTTACCCAATCACTATAAGCCACAGGGTAAATAATACCTGCTTCCAGGAGCTTTAGTATTTCTTTTCTTACCACCTGATTCATCTTAGGATTCAGTCTTCGTTGAGGGTTGGCAACTAGTTTGGAATCAGGATCACTTTTAATTTTATGCTTGCATAGAGTGGGACTAATGCCTTTAAGATCATCATGAGTATATCCAATAGAAGCACGGTGCTTCCTTAGAGTTTTCAATAATTTCTTTTCATCATGCTCTGAAAGGTTAGAACTAATAATAACAGGATATATCTTTTTTTCATCAACATAAGCATATTTAAGAGTATCAGGTAATTGTTTAAGCTCAAACACAGGATCACCCTTTGGTGGATGTGGATCTCCAAGTAATTCAACAAGCAAATTATTCTTAAGGATAGGACTTTGTTCAAAGATAACACTATCTATCTCATTCCTCTCATCCATATGCATATCATTTTCATGTTCATGCAAGTATTGCTCTAAAGGATCAGTAGGGGGCACAGCAATAGAAGTAAGAGCAATAATTTCATCCTTACTAGACAAATCTTTTTCATGAGCTTGCCTACTAAACTTAGAAAAATTAAATTCATGCGACACTCCTTCAAAGCCAACAGTAATGGTTTGTTTCTCACAATTAATTTGAGCATTAATAGTATTGAGAAAAGTTCTACATAATAGGATGGGACAAAAGCTATCTTGTGTAGTGGCAAGAACAAGAAAATCAGTAGGATACTTAGTTTTACCACACAAGACTTCAACATCTCTAACAATTCCCACAGGGCAGATAATATCTCTATTAGCAAGTTTAATAGTAACATCAATAAATTCCATCTCGACAGGTGCAATTTCAGCTTTAATTTCATTATATAAAGATTGAGGTATTGCACTAACACTAGCACCCATGTCACATAAACCATGATAACAATGATCTCCTATCTTAACAGAAACAACAGGCATGCCAACCATAGGTTTATGCCTATCACTAGTATGAGGTTTAGCAATTCTAGCAGAAGCTTCACAGAATTGAATAACATGCCCGTCAACATTGTTGCTCAAGAGATCTTTAATAATAGCAATACTAGGTTCAACTTTAATTTTCTCAGGGGGTGTAGGTGTTCTAATGTAACCGTTACGTATCGCAGTTGAAGATTTAGCATGATCCTTTATTCTAACAGGGGAAGGTGGTTTCTCAATGTAAGCAGTAGGAACAATAGAATCATTATAAGCAATTACTTTCTCTTCAACTGGAACAGGTTTAGCTACATTAACTTCTATAGGAGGAGGATATTTAAACCACTTCTCCGTAGGGAGATTAACATGAGAAGCAAATGATTCACATAAATAAGACACTATCTCAGAGTCAAGTCCATATTTAGCGCTAAAATCACGAAAGGTATTTGTTTCTGCAAAAGCTTTAACACAATCAAAATTAAGATTCATACCTAACTCATTACCTTCATCAAACACCCAATCTTCAGAATTGCGTTTAATTCTTTCCAATATATCCCATCTGAAGTCAATATCTCTCTTCATAAAAGAACCGGTACAAGAAGTGTCGAGCATGGTGCGATTGTCATGAGAAAGCCGAGCATAAAAATTCATAATAATAATCTCTCTGGGAAGCTCATGGTTGGGGCATGAATATAACATTGACTTAAGCCTCCCCCAAGCTTGAGCAATACTTTCTCTATCACGAGGCCAAAAATTATAGATATAATTCCGACCATAATGTACCAAATGCATACGACAAAACTTTTGATGAAATTCCAACTTCAACCGTTTATAGTTGCATGATCCAATATCATCACATAGCCTAAACCATGTCAATGATTTATCCGTCAATGATAAGGGAAATACCTTCTTCTTGACCTCATCCTCGGGCAAACCTGCAATCTTAAATAAACCACAAACTTAATCTACATAGATTATATGCAAGTCGGGATGTGATGTCCCATCTCCTGTAAAAGGATTAGCCAATAGTTTCTCTAGCATACCCGAAGGAATCTCATAATAAAATTTTTCAGTAGGTGTAGTAGGTTGAGGAGCAACTCTTTGTGTTTCCGATCGAGGTGAAGATACGCCGAACAAGATCTTCAAAGGATTAGTTTCCATAGTGACAAGTGACAATAAATTTCAGCACACGATATAAATGTTTCCTTACCAAATTCCACTCACCAAAGGCGCTTCACTCCCCGGCAACGGCACCAGAAAAGAGTCTTGATGACCCACAAGTATAGGGGATCTATCGTAGTCCTTTAGATAAGTAAGAGTGTCGAACCCAACGAGGAGCAAAAGGAAATGATAAGCGGTTTTCAGTAAGGTATTCTATGCAAGCACTGAAATAGTCGGTAACAGATAGTTGTATGATAAGATAATTTGTAATGGGTAGCAAGTAACAATAGTAACAAAGGTGCAACAATCTGGACTAATCCCTTTTGTAGCAAGGTACAAGCCTGAACGAACTCTTATATAAAGCAAAGTGCTCCCGAGGACACATGGGAATTACTGTCAAGCTAGTTTTCATCATGTTCATATGATTCGCGTTCGCTACTTTGATAGTTTGATATGTGGGTGGAGCGGTGCTTGGATGCTGCCCTTACTTGTACAAACATATCACTTATGATTAACCCCTCTCGCAAGCATCCTCAACTACAAAAGAGGAATTAAGACAAAGTCTAACCATAGCATTAAACTAGTGGATCCAAAACAGCCCCTTACGACGCAACGCATAAACTAGGGTTTAAGCTTCTGTCACTCTAGCAACCCATCATCTACTTATTACATCCCAATGCCTTCCTGTAGGCCCAAATAATGGTGAAGTATCATGTAGTGGACGTTCACATAACACCACTAGAGGAGAGACAACATACAACACATCAAAATATCGAACGAATACCAAATTCACATGACTATTATTAGCAAGACTTATCCCATGTCCTCAAGAACAAAAGTAACTACTCACAAAGCATGGTTATGTTCATGATCAAAGAGGTATTTAGTATAATTAAGGATCTGAACATATGATCTTCCACCAAATAAACCAACTAGCAGCAACTATGATAATCAATTAACACTACTAGCAACCTCACAAGTACCAATCGGAGTTGCGAGACGGAGATTGAGTACAAGAGATGAACTATGGTTTGGAGATGAGATGGTTATGATGAAGATGTTGATGGAGATGAGTCCCCTCTGATGAGAGGAGTGTTGGTGATGACGATGGCGATGATTGCCCTCTCCGGGAGAGAAGTTTCCCCGGCAAAACCGCCCTACCGGAGCTCTAGATTGGCTCTGCTCAAGTTCCGCCTCGTGGCGGCGGCATCTCCTCCCGAAACCTCTGTTATGATTTTTTTCTCGGACTAAACCCTCCATATAGGAGAAGATGGGGGCCAGAGGGGCATCAGGGGAGTGGCCCGCGCGTGGCAGGCTCGTGACCTCCTGGTGGCCCCCCTCTGGTACTTCTCTGGCCCAGTATTTTTTATATATTCCAAAATAATTCCTCATTGATTTTTATGGCTTTTGGAGTTGTGCAGAATAGCCATCTCAAACTTGCTCCTTTTCCAGCCCAGAATTCCAGCTGCCGGCATTCTCCCTCTTTGTGTAAACCTTGTAAAATAAGAGAGAAAAGGCATGACTATTGTACCATAATGTGTTATAACAACTCAAGATGCGATAAATATCAATATAAAAGCATGATGCAAAATGGACGTATCAACCTCCTTGTCGAGATCCTCGAGGATGGCCTCCAGCTTCTTCGCCCTCTCCTCCTGCAAGTTCTTGGCGGCCTCGGCAGCTTCGGTAGCATCGACGGCCTCCTTCAGCTTGCCTGCGTGGTCTACAGTTAAGGCCTCGCACGTCTCCTTGTGCTTCCTGTCTAGCTCCTAGGTCCGCCACGCGACGAGATCCTCGAGCTCCACTTGCTTGCCGCGGAGTTTGTTAGCAAGCACCTTCTCTTGAGTAGCAAGGTCATCCTCTTGGGTGTCAAGCAAGATATGATGCTCCGTCAAATGAGCATCCTCTGAAGCGGCCTGTTGTTTGGCCTCCTCTTATGCCTGCTCGGCGTTGGACTGCTGCGTAGATTTGGCTCCATCCTTGGCTCAATTGCGACTGGCCAGTCTTCAGGTCCTGGGAAACTTGGGCAAACCAAGCCTAAGTTTCTTTGACGCGCTACTGGAAATTGGCCTCGGCCGCTTCCATAACCGCAACCCTTGAGTCTAGTTTCTCCTTTCGGGTATGATGAAGTGCTTGAAGCTTTCAGAAGCTGTCGCCCATGGTCTAAAGGAGCTGCTCTTCCTGGGATTTCCTACTGGCGCTTGGCTCATCGACGATGTTGAGCCCGGCAGCAGTGATGGCTTCCTCAACAAGCACTCCCCCTTCGGGTGGCGCCCCAATGCTTGCCGTACCGGGGATGCTGACGAACAAGTTGTTGCCAACCTTGAAGTACCTACTCGATGAAGGGACTTCGGTGGTCGGCGTAGCGCCTGGCGTTCCTGCGATAGGAATGCCGTTAGTGCGACCATTGGCCCCCTCATCGGCCCTATTGGGAGACCTCTTGGCGAACTCCTTCTTCTGTGCAGCCTTGGTAGCCTCAGCACTAGCAGCCTCAGCGGCGACGTTCTTGGTGGCCTCAGCGCCGATGCTTTTGATAGCCTCTTCTGCGGCGATCCTGTCAGCCTCAGCGTGAGGAGACCCTCGTTGTCTCCTCAATGACGAAGTCAACGTCCATGCCCTCCATCGTGGGAATGTCTGAAGGCCAAGAAAGAAAACCAAACGAAGCTAAGGTGGAAGTTCAAGAAGACAAAAAAAGACGAACATAATAAAGAGTACCTACACCAACGACGGTTGCTAGCAAAGACTTGCCGGTGCCTGTGCTTGCTGGCTTCCCCTCTTCGCAGTAAAGCGTGCTGGAGGAGGTCCTTGCCGGGGATACATCTCTAGGCGGCATAGATGATGGGGGTGGCGTGTCCAGAACGGTCAGTGATTGTTCTCCTTGCCGCTGCCCTCTTCCTGCACGTCCGGTGATGATAACAATAAATATGCACACCCCAGCACTTGCAAGTGGGAAGTGAGTAATGGGCTCTCGCTGGGGGCTCTGCCGGGGACTGAGTCGAGGGCTGCACCGTGGGCTAGCCTCCGGTTTGACGATGGTCGTCCTTGGCGCGCCTGAGGCGCTTGCTGACAACTCCTCGACCGTCGAGGTCCTCGCCCTCTTTGCTACCCATTGTGCATCAAATGAGTAAAGTAAAAAACTGAAATTGGAAAAAGTGAAAGATACGGCAGGATCCTTACTCCTCATCTTCTTCTCCCAAGCTAAGGGCGGAAAGGTAGAAGGCGACCTCTGTCATGGTGCCTGAGGGAGGACGTGGAGGGGTGCTCCTAGATCTCTTGGCCGCGGTGGGCACGGATTGGTGATGGGCTTCTTGATGCCGCGTGGCCTTGCTGGCCGCCCCCTTACCAGGGGCTGTTCTACTCGACGGAGCTTGACAGACAGGGAGCCCAGATGTGGCGCTCCGAAGGATGCGCTTTTTCCATTGCACAAGGGACGGGGCCTCCTCGAGAAGCTCCTCCTCAGCTGCGTCTTCGGCAGGGAAGACCCGGGCGGATGTGCAGCCTTGCTCCTTAGTGGTCCCACCCTGCCCGGCAAGATCTTCGTCAAGCAGTGTTTGCCCTCTGACGGCTTCATCTTCCAAGAAGCTGGCGCTGCCGGCCTTCACGGCGAGATCTACTTCCTCCGCCCTGCTGGCGATGTGTGCTAGCTCCTCCTTAGTGGTGTTGCGGACTAGGCCCTCTTTCCCGCGGATGGCCCTTTCCACCAAGTTATTGAAAATTCTTGAACCTGCTCGACAAGTGGCTCTATCCAAGACGCGCCAAGGCTATGGGATTCGAACACCGGCATCATGGCAATGATTCTACCTAAAGGGGAATTGTTGCACAAGGGGACTATGGCTGCCAGCAGCTCAGGTACCACAATACCCCTGAACAACTTCTGGTAGAGAGCTTCGTGCTGAAATATGGCCAGGTTGTGGTTCAGCCCGGGGCGCAGTCTCATGATGTCCTCCGCATTTGGAAATCCCAAGCTGGCCTCCCCTTATTCTGCAAGGGAGCAATGCGCCGGCAATGGAAATCGGCGCCTATCATCTCTATGGTAAGCCCGACGTCCTTGAGGCGGTGGATCCTGGTGGTCGCGACTCTAATCTTCCGATCCTCAGGCTCGATGGCACTCCAGTCCTCGCCGCGCACCATTTTAGCTTGTCGCGGCAAGCAGAAGGGCATGACTTTCTCTTCCCGAATCCAGCACCATTTGCCCCGCCACTCATGCCACATCTCATAGTAGGCCCTGTCTGGGTAGACCTCCTTGGTTCTTGGCCGTGGAATCCAAGTGACGACACCGGAAAGGGCTCCGCCTTTTTGGATGCGAGGGGTAAAGTAGTTGCGTAAAAGAGAGGTTCTAGGGACTACTCCGGCAAAGTTTTCGCAAAGGTGGGCGAAAACTGTCATGGACATCATGGCATTCTGCATGAAATCCAAGAGGTGGAAGCTGTAGGTGAACAAGAGGTCGTTGAAGAACTCCGAAGAAGGGTGGCAGAGCCTATAGTAAAAGTAATCGGCAAAGGAAGGGTATTTGTCTGGGCCGCCCCCAGAAGGGCCTGGACTCACGCAGGTGGCGGGATGCGCGATCGTCCCCATCGCGCACATCCAATGGTATTTCTTCTTCAGGATGTCCACATCAAGCCCCGGCGGAATGACGATGTGCTCCTTCTGCATCCTCACCAGCTTGTCCTCCGAGGAGACCTCCGTGTCCTTGCCCATGCTAGCCTTGGGCGGTTTGGTGGCTATGGGAACGGGGACTGAAGATGGAGAGGGCGTAGGGGCGCGGATGAATGGGGGAGCTCTGTTTCGGGCTCGAGGAAGAAGACCACGGCAGTTCTCAGATTGGGAAAGACGCGGGGTGGTCTCTTTACTAAAATAAGTTAACATAGAAACGTTTCATGGGCGCGCTGTTGTAACGGTTGCGCCGCGCACGTATCCCACATCCTACATTCAATGGACATCGTGGGGAAGCACAGCGAGTGAAATGATCATGACTGCAAGGCCCAGCCACGCACGCCCGTGCACTGTTTGGGCCTAGCCCAACAATGCCTTGCGACGTGTGTTGCCCAGGCTCGGGGGTTCCTGTCGGTGCACTAGAGTTTTGGGCTCTCCAGTTCCCCTTACTCGTGCATGGGTAGTAGTAGCAACCCTCACAACGAAACCCACCTGGGACATGCCAGGTACAAACACACAAGAATCAAGACCATCGGCAAGACCCTGCCGGAAGGGCTATTGAACCCCCAGGAAAAACAAGGCCCCCGCAAGGCAAAGCCCCCGCAAGACAAAAGCACCAGAAGGGCCCCGCCAGCGCATAAGTCAGGTGTTGATCTGCCTGGACGATTGTTGCGGCATTGGCGCTAGAGAGGGCGAAGCGGTGCCGATGGGACTAGCTCTCGTCCCGTCCCACATACGGACAGAGATGCCTGACGGTGCATTCAATGCGCCTGTCCTACCCCGTCAGTGTTTGTTATGATAGCACTGTAGCTCTGCACACCCCGTGTACGCACTGTGCGCCACTGTTGGGATCCGCTTCCAAGTATAAAAGGAGGCCCAGGGCGATACGGTAGAGGACTTTTGGTCCTTGGAATCTTTGGACCTTCTAGCTTACACGTGTGGTAGCTTCTCATAGTGCCCCTATAGCAAGAACCCTAAGAACACTCTCAATACAGCCAAGCAGGAGTAGGGTTTTACACATCCTTGCGGCCTGAACCTGGGTAAAATCCCCGCGTGTTATTCAGCAGACCAGCACTTTGTGTGAGCCTTCTCCCCCATCGAACCAAACGGGGGCCCTCCGATCCCATAGGTGCTCATTCCCACGATAGTATCTATAATTTTTTATTGTTCCATGCTATTATATTATCTGTTTTGTATGTTTTATAAGCATTAATATGCTATTTTATATTTTTTTGGAACTAACCTATTAATCTAGAGCCTAGTGCCAGTTTGTCTTTTTTCCTTGTTTTTGAGTATTGCAGATAAGGAATATTAAACGGAGTCCAAACGGAATAAAATCTTCGGAATAAATTTTCTTGGACCAGAAGCGACCTAGAAGACTTGGAAAATGAAGTCGGGAGAGCCGCCGTGTGGCCACAAGCCACAGGGGCGCGCTGAGGGGGGTAGGGCGTGCCCCTGGCTTGTGGGCCCACGACAGCTCCCTAACCCTATTTGACGGCCTATAATTTCACAAATATTCCCTGTATACCAGAGGGAGCCATGAAAACACTTTTCTGCCGCCAGGAGCCTCGGCTCCCATGAGATCCAATCTTGGAGCCTTTTCCGGTAATCTGTTGGAGGGGGTCGATCACGGAGGGCATCTACATCAACTCCATTGCCCCTCCGATGATGCATGAGTAGTTCACCACAGACCTTCGGGCCCATAGCTAGGAGCTAGATGGCTTCTTCTCTCTCTTTGCTCTTTAATACCATGTTCTTCATGATCGTCATGGAGATCTATCCGATGTAATACTTTTTTGCGGTGTGCTTGTCAAGATTCGATGAACTGTGGGCTTATCTTCAGATTATCTATGAATATTAATTGAGTCTTTTCTGGATTCTTATATGCATGATTTCATATCTTTGCATGTCTCTTCGAGTTATTGGTTTGGTTTGGCAAACTAGATTGGTAATTCTTGCAATGGGAGAAGTGGTTAGTCTTGGGTTAAATCTTGTGGTGTCCTCACCCAGTGACATAGCAGGGGTAGTCAGGCACGTATTGTATTGTTGCCATCAAGGATAAAAAGATGGGGTTTTCATCATATTGCTTGAGTTTATCCCTCTACATCATGTAATCTTACCTAATGCGTTACTCTATTCTTCATGAACTTACTACTCTAGATGCAAGCAGGAGTCGGTCGATGTGTGGAGTAATAGTAGTAGATCCAGAATCGTTTCGGTCTACTTGACACGGACATGATGGCTATATGCATAATCATTGCCTTGGATATCTCCATAATTATTCGCTTTTCTATCAATTGCTCGACAGTAATTTGCTCACCCATCGTAATACTTGCCATATTGAGAGAAGCCTCTAGCAAAACCTATGGCGCCTGATTCTACTTTCCATAATATATTTTCAGATCTGTAAACCAAAAATACCAAAAAAAAATCCTGCAATTTATTTACCTTTTACTTTCTGTTCTTGTTTACATCTATCTCTATCGAATCTAATCCTTGCAAATAACCGTGAAGGGATTGACAACCCCTTTATAGCGTTGGGTGCAAGAGTTTGATTGTTTGTGTAGGTGCATCCATTGGTAGCTTGCTTGTTCCTCCTACTAGATTGATATCTTGGTTCTCAACAACTGAGGGAAATACCTATCTACATTGCTGCATCACCCTTTCCTCTTCAAGGGGCAACCAACGTGTCGGTGCACTAGAGTTTTGGGCTTCCTAGTACCCCTTTACTCCTGCACGGGCAGTGGTAGCCACCCGGGCGATGAGGCCCAGTGGGGACTTGCCAGGTACGAGCACAGAAGATCGAGACCCCCGTCAAGATCTTGTCGGGATGACCATCAAACCCATAGGCAAAGACAGAGCCCCGACAAGACCCGGCAAGGCGAAGCCCTGGCAAGGCCCCGCCAGTGCACAAGCCAGGTGTCACCTCGCCTGGGCACGTTTCACGGTCTCGGCGCTGGAGGAGGCTAAGCGGTGCCGATGGGACGGGATCCTGTCCCGTTTCGCAGACGGACAGAGATGCCTGATGATGCATTAAATGCGACTGTCCTACACTATCAGTGTTAGGTATGATAGCACTGTAGCTCTATACACCCCGTGTACGCACTATAAGCCACTGTTGGGATCCCTTTCAGATTATAAAAGGAGGCCCAGGGCGATATGGTGGAGGACTTTTGGATCTTCAGACTTTTGTACTTCTAGCCATGAGGCCTTCTAGCTATCGCATGTGGCAGCGGCTGACATCGCTCCTCTAGTTAGAACCCTAAGAACACTCTCAATACAACCAAGCAGGAGCAGAGTTTTATGAATCCTTGCAGCCCGAACCTAGGTAAAATCCATGCGTGCTATTCATCAGACCTCCTCTTTGTGTGAGATGTCTCCCTAACATATCGAAAGGGGTCTCTCCAATCACACAGGTGTTCGTTCTCATGACATCTTTGGCACGTCAGGTAGGGGGAGTAGGTCGTGCGAACCTCTTCTAGTGATCAGCGCGTCGATTTCTTCATACTCATCATCGCCATGGCCCCTAAGAAGAAGGGACTGACGGTGGTTGGCCCATCCACATCCACTGTCCCTATATCTGCATAGACAGGCGACGGCGTAGACGCGGGTGGAGGAGGAGGATGCAGAGGTTCAGAACTTCCACGACGCTCCGGTGAACAAGCCAGAAGGCTTCGGCAAGCAGTATTGCAAGATCCATCGCACCAAAGGCTACGATCTCCAAGACTGTCGGCAAGTAGAGAAGCTTGCTGAGAACCAAAAAGCTGAATATGAGAGGCGAGACAAGGAGAAAGGCCAGGATGGTGCTGAGGGGTCCGGAAAGAAGCGCATGGGCCTAGGTGGTCGCCACGGCAATCCCAAGCAACAAAAAGACCGGCCCGCCCATGGTCGTGACAAGCAAGAGGGTGACGATGATGACATCAAAGAGAACAATGAGTCCAGCGAGCATGAGTTCCAGAAGGCTACAGAGATGATGTGCATAGAGGGAGGTGCCTCGTCGCATTCCTCTCACCGTCAACTTAAACAGTTGGCGTGCGAGGTTAATGCGGGGGAGCCCTTTGTCGGTGCCCAGAGACCTTTGAAGTGGTCCAACACTCCTATCATCTTCGACGTTGGGGATCACCCTGATTGCATAACTTCGGTTAGGTGCCTACCGTTGTTGGTTTCGCCCAGAATTCGTAACCTCAAGGTGACGAAGATGCTAGTCGATAGTGGGGCCAGCCTGAACTTAATCTCACCTGATGACATCCAGAGGCTGCAAATTCTTGATGAAGATCTCGAGCAGACAGGCGCTTTCCAAGGGGTCAATTCAGGGAGATCACAGCCAAAGGGTCACGCTGTCGATGACATTTGGTGGTGATATCAATTTCAGAATGGAGAAGATCGTCTTTGACGTCGCCAAGATCTCGTTGCCGTCTAATGCCATCCTTGGTCGCCCAACACTGGCCAAGTTCATGGCGGCCACCCACTTCGTTTACAACGTGCTGAAGATGCCCGGGCCAATGAGCGTCATCACGATCAACTCCGACAAGAAAAGCGCACTTATCTGCGCCGACCAACTCTATTGGGGGGCAGTTGCAGCACCTGCCACCAAGGCACTTGCTCCTGTCGCCGAAGCTCCCGGGAGTAAGCACACCGGTAAGGCCTCTGGCGTACATTTCAGCAAGTGCACCTCCTCGGAGTGCTGCACTCCCATTGTCGAGGTGCCAGAGAGCTGCACCGGCAAGAGCAAGAAGTCCAAGGCTGCTCCGCTAGAGACCAAGAAGGTGCCCGCCAAGGATGTCACGGGGGGATTTTCACCATAAGTACCGCCCTTGACGACTAATAGGAAAGTGCACTCGTCGCCTTCCTGCGGGTGAATATCCATGTGTTTGCATGGAAACCATATGATATCCCCGGTGTTCCCAAGAAGGTGATTGAGCACCACCTTGTCGTCTGCCCACACATTCGACCCCTCAAGTAGAAGGTCCGGAAGCATGCTTTGGAGTGGAAGAAGTTTATTGCCGAAGAGATCAAGAAACTGGAAGCGGCTAGTTTGATCAGAGGAGTAGTTCATCCAACATGGTTGGCCAATCCAGTCATAATGCGCAAGGCGAATGGGAAATGGAGGTTGTTCATTGACTTCACACACATCAACAAAGCCTGCCCCAGAGATCCTTTTCCCTTACCGCGCATCAACCAGACATTGGACTCCACCACCGGCTGTGACTTGTTGTCTTTCCTTGACGCCTATTCCGGTTATCATCAGATTTTCGTAGCCAAGGAAGATGAGGAGAAGACTGCATTTATCACCCCATGTGGAACGTATTGCTTTTTGTGAATGCCTTTCGGGATGAAAAGTGTTGGTTATACATTTGCTAGAGTAGTCAAGATTGGTTTTGAGCCCCAGCTAGATAGAAGTATGGAGGCTTATATGGACGACATAGTGGTCAAGACCAAGGACAAAGCTACGCTTATATCAGACCTAGAAGAAACATTTGCAAATCTGCGCAAGATCGACATGAAGCTCAACCCTGAGAAGTGCATGTTCGGCGTCCCATCCGGCAAGCTTCTATGGTTCTTTGTATCTCAGTGAGGAACTGATGCAAATCCTGACAAGATCAAAGAGATTGAGCAAATAGAATTACCAAGACATGTCAAAGATGTACGCCGCCTTGTCAGTTGTGTTGTTGCTCTGAGTAGGTTCATCTCAAAATGTGCTGAGCACACTCTGCCCTTTTAAAAATCTTGAAGAAGGCAGGCCCAATTAAATGGAATCCAGAAGTGGAGGCAGTGCTGCAGGATTTGAAGAAGTACCTCTCCTCTCTGCCAGTCCTAGACGTGGCAAAACCACACGGGTCGTTGCTGCTATATCTAGAGACAACAAATCAAGTGGTGCGTGCTGTGCTAGTGGCTGAAAGAGAAGTTGATGAAGAAGCAGCGGCAATGTGAGGGCCACCAAGCGACGAGCTATGGCATTCCCCAACAGGGTTTGGTGCCGGCAAGGAAGGATCTGTGCAGTTGGACGAGGCAATCTAGAGGAAGAAAGTGGTGCAACACCCAGTCTATTTTGCTAGCTCCCTGTTGCAGGGGACTAGGTCAATATATTCTGGCGTGCAAAAGTTGCTTTTTGTCCTTCTTATGGCCTCGAGGAAGCTGCGCCATTACTTCCAAGCACATGACATCACCGTTGTCACTTGCTTCCCGCTAGAGCGGATCTTGCGAAACCCAAAAGCTACAGCAGGATTGTAGAGTGAGCTTTGGAACTGTCAAGCTTTGGTCTCAAGTTTGAATGCAGTTTGACCATCCAGAGCAGAGCCTTGGCAGAGTTCATTACAGAATGGACCCCAACGCCAGATGAAGAAGTTCCTGAGTCAACTCTCCCTGGGAAGGAAACCGTTAAAGAGTGGATCATGTATTTTGATGGGTCTTTCTCGCTGGAAGGTGCCGGTGCTAGAGTGCTGCTTGTCGCACCCATCGGAGAGCACCTCAAGTATGTGATTCAGATGCACTTTGCCCAGGAGAGATCAACAAACAATGTTGCCGAGTAAGAAGGACTGCTTGCCGGCCTTAGGATCGTAGTAGACCTTGGGATCAAGAAACTTATTGTCAGGGGTGATTCTCAACTTATCGTCAAGCAAGTGAACAAAGATTACCAGAGTTCATTGATGGAAGCTTATGTGGATGAAGTGAGGAACTTCGAAGAACGTTTTGACAGCCTGCAAATGGAGCACGTTCCACTTGCAGAGAACAGTGTTGCCGATGGCCTCTCAAAGTGTGCTGCCCTTAAGTTGCCTATGGAACTAGGAACTTTCGTGCTCCAGCTGACTCAACCCTCCGTGGACAAAAGAAAAGAAGGAAGCTGAGTTCCGGCAAGTATTTCCCAGCAGAATTCCCAAGAGCCACCAACAATGAAGTTGTCGGGGACAACGTTAGGCTTGCCGGTGAGTGCCGTGCTCTGGTGGAGCCTCAGTCTCTTTCCATGGAAGCACGCGCTCCCGCCAGGCTTGCCGAGAGGCAGCAGGCTCCGGTGGGGCCCTAGGCCCTTGCCGTTGAGACAAACGCTCCCCCGGCATAGGATATGCCTTTAGTCCTTGTTGTCGAGCCCCAGGCCCCAGCATGGGCACAACACATTGTCCGATTCCTTGAAACAGGAGAACTCCCTGAGGAACAAGAGGAAGCAGAGAAAGTAGCCCACCGGTCTCATATGTACCAGTTCGTAGACAACGTCCTATACAAAAAGAGATCAAATGGCATGAAACTCAAGTGCATTTCTCGGGAGGATGGACTGGAGCTATTGGCGGAGATACATTGTGGCATATGTGGCTCCAACATAGGATCAAGAGCACTTGCCGGAAAGGCATTCCGGCAAGGATTCTTTTGGCCCACTGCCCTCCAGGATGCAACTGCATTAGTAACCAAGTGTGAAGCATGTCAGTTTCGTTCGAAGAAATTACATCAACCAACTCAAGCCCTTCAAACAACCCCTCTCTCCTGGCCATTTTCGGTCTAGGGGCTCGACATTTTGGGCGTTGCTGGGGGTTTTGAGTACTTGTACGTTGCAGTCGACAAGTTCACAAAGTGTCCGGAAGTGGAAGCTGTGAGAAAGGTGACAACACAGTCGGCCGTCAAGTTGTTCAAGGGCCTAGTTTGCCGCTTTGGTGTTCCCACCAAGATCATCACTAACAATGGCACACAGTTCGCGAGCCGTGCCTTCATGCAGTATGTCTAAGACCTTGGCAACAAAATCTGTTTCGCTTACGTTGCCCACCCAAGGAGCAACGATCAAGCAGAAAGGGATAATGTTGAAGTGCTGCGAGGCCTCAAGACGAGAACTTCCGACAACCTGCACAAGGGTGGAAGGCACTAGATTGATGAGTTGCTGGTGGTTCTTTGGTCAATCAGAACGACACCAAATCGAGCTACCGACCGGACGCCCTTCTCCCTTGTATACGTGGCTGAGGTAGTTCTCCCCACGGAACTCATATACGGGTCACCTCGAGTGCTCACTTATGATGAGCTCGAGCAAGAGCAATTGCGGCAAGATGACGCAACGCTCCTGGAGGAGGACCGTCTTCAGGCTTGGCGCAGTCCGCTTGGAGACCGAAGGTAGCATCCCAGTGAGAAACTCCTGGAATATGAAACATCTTCGCAAGTTCTACCCATGAGGCGCTGTTGTCGGGCCCTCCCGGCAACCACCTTTTGTACAAGTCTTGCCGCTGAAGCTTGTAATCCTTGGTACGAAGCCAGGCTCATACCCTGTGCGTAGTTGAATAAAGATAAGTGTTCTGCAAATCTTGATTGATTTTCATGTTTACTTATATGCATGTTTTCCAAGATATTTTGTTAGACTTAATCACGGCAAAAGCTAACGGTCCGCCAAGGTTCCATATCCTTATTTTCTATTATTTCTTTTTCTCAAAGGACAGAAGGTCACCTCGCGTGCAGCTTTGCCGGGAGGGGGACTGGTGATATGGATACCTATGAGCGACGTCCCAAAAAATTCTTGTCGGAAGGAGTACGAAAACGAAAAGATAAGATGATAAGTTGCAAAACCCAAGAGAATTTTTACTGTAGGATTATTTTCCTTGGAGGATTTCGACCTCTGTATGGAAAACCTGCACGCATGGGAACCTTGCCGTGATCACCTATGCCCTCCCTGAGTTTTGTAACCGCTCAACGGGTTAACTATTCGCGCCCGCGCTCCTTGTTTCGTTTCGAGTCCGCTCAACGACTCAAGTGACAGCGCTCGCGCCCTTACTCTATTTCGAGCATGGCCAACATTCTAAATGGCCGTGCCAAGAACACCAAGGTATCTTGCCGACGGTGGCACCGCTAGCAGGCTGCTAAAGACATGTTCCTCAAAGCGCTCATGGTAGGGCTACACACGCCGGCAAGGTTCTTCCAAAAGGGCATAGGTAAAGTTCCATACAAAGAGTCAATCTAACGAGGAGGATAAACTACAATTATTCAAAATAGGGTGAAATTTACATAAGATATCACCTTTTCCTAAATACATCTTTATTTAACTTTCTCCCATAGGGGAGATTACAAGAAGAAAAAGATGGAAAGGGGAGGCAGGATACAAGAACAAAAAGATGGCGAGAGGCTCCCGACAGAAGCCCAGCCTAACCCCTCTGGACCAGCACTGCGCGGAGTGGCAGAGCGTCCTGATGGGCAGGCAAGAACCTAGCCCCTCCTGGACCAGCATTGTGCGGAGGAGAGGGCCAGCGCGGGCGAAAAGGGGGATGGACCCCAGAAGCCGAAGTCCACGGGCCTGCTGGAAGACCTATTTGGAAGATGAGGTAGCGCCCCGGACAAAGGCCCCCACCAAGGTTGTCCTGTCGGGAGGGGGAGAGGCGTGAGGCTGGCGGTGATGGTTTGGCCGGCGGTCAGTCCAAGCTCGAGTCGTCGGGCTCCAACTTGACCGCCTGAAGACCATACTCATCGTCGTTGTCTTTGCTGCTATCCTCCTCATCGCTCTCGCTCGAGGAGGAGTTTTCGGCGCAGCTTGAGCTCTCTTCACGGCAGTTGAGACGGACGCGTGAGCACCCACAAATCTTGACGGAGAGCAAATTGGCCTCCATCGTTTTAAAGCGAAGGACATGCCCTTCCTGGAGGTCATGGGCGTGGGCGAAGGTCTTCCAGCCGTGCCTAAGGAACATGATGCGACTCGCTGGGTATTCGACGTCCGCCCGGGTCGCACCATTACAACAACCATTCACCCGAAACCACGGGATGGGCGGCTCGTCGGCCTCCATCGCCCTGGCGAAAGGGCGAGGGGGCGCAGATAGCTCTGGACGGGACCGACCAGCTCGAGAATGAACTCCAGTGCCGTCCCTTCGGCGTGGGTCTCCTGAAGGGAGAGGACCGGCATCGGAGGAGGAGCTGGAGCAGTGCTCCGCCTCCCCCGACCTCGGCCCCCACGACATCCACGGCCCCTCATGCCTCTTCCACCACGCGCGCTCTGGCTGCCCTCGGCCTCCGTGGCTGAAGCGGTGGCATGATCCCGATCAGAGCTCCTCCTTGGGGCTGAGGACGGTGGCCGCCCTCACCCCTTGTTCATGGCTGAGGGCCAGCGCCACTCAAAGGTCGGGAGGACATGGAAGGGAGAGCTATGGCAGTTCTCACTCGGAGAAGGGAGGAAGGATGGATGAGCATCACCCTTGCTATTCCCCAATTTATAGAGGGAAGTGCAGGGGCTGGCTCACCCCCGCTCCAAGGGATGCCGCCCAGCTCCTCCAATAACGGAGCCCTTGATCACGGGGCGAACAACAACCGCCCCATTGCTCCAATCCATGACACTGTAGTTACTGCCTTTACCAGGGACTTTAAGTGACGGGTGCCCGTTGATGGCTCCTCGCTCTGCACGCAGCGCGGGTAGTGGAAATGACTTGATGCGGTAATTTAGAATTTGATGGCCGCACCGCGCACGTATCCCACGTCCCGCATTCAATGGACATCATGGGGAAGTGCAGTAAGCGCAATGATCACAACCTCAAGCTCCTGCCACGCGTGCCCATGCATTGTTTTGGCCTAGCCCAACAACGCCTCACACCGTGTCTGGCCCAGGCCTGGGGGCTGCTGTCGGTGCACTAGAGTTTTGGACTTCCTAGTTCCCCTTTACTCGTGCACGCGTAGTGGTAGCCACCCTGGCAACGAGGCCCAGCGGGGACTTGCCAGGTACCAACATAGAAGATCGAGACCCCCGGTAAGACCTTGTCAGGATGACCATCAAACCCATAGGCAAAGACAAAGCCCTGACAAGACCCGGCAAGGCGAAGCCTTGGCAAGGCCCTGCCAGCGCGTAGGCCAGGTGTCACCTCGCCTCGGCACGTGTCGCGGCGTCGGTGCTAGAGGAGGCTAAGCGGTGTCGATGGGATGGGCTCCTGTCCCATCCCGCAGATGGACGGAGATGCCTGACGGTGCATTAAATGCGCCTATACTACTCCGTCAGTGTTAGGTATGATAGCACTGTAGCTCTGTACACCCTGTGTATGCACTGTAAACCGCTATTGGGATCCCCTTTAGAGTATAAAAGGAGGCCCAGGGAGATACGGTAGAGGACTTTTGGATCTTCACACTTTTGTACTTCTAGCCTGGAGGCCTTCTAGCTCATGCATGTGGAAACGGCTCATAGCGCTCCTATAGTTAGAACCCTAAGAACACTCTCAATACAACCAGGAGTAGGGTTTTACGCATCTTTGCAGCCTGAACCTTGGTAAAATCCTCGCGTACTGTTCATCAGACCTTCTCTTTGTGTGAGCCGTCTCCCCGCCGAACCGAAAGGGGTCTCTCCGGTCCCATATGTGTTTGTTCCCACGACACACGCAAGCTCAAGAGGTAGCAAGAAGGATTTCCGGCGACGTTGCCAAGGAGGAAACATAGCAAGTCAAGACAAGATCTACATCAAGCCTACCAAGTACCCATCACAAACCCATCTCTTGCATTTACATTATATTCCATTTGCCTCTCGTTTTCTTCTCCCCCACTTCTAAAACGATTTTCAGAAAATACCAAAAACATTTGCCTTTTTTGTTCGTCCTTCTTTCGTTTGCCATTCTTTTGCTTGTGTTGCCACGTGCCTTCTATTTGCTTGCATCTTTGCTTGCTAAAAATCCATTCATATGGATCCTTATCCACTTGCTAATCTTTTTAAAAGGCCAAATTATGATGAACCAATTGCTAGTTAGTTGAGTGCACTTGATTATCTCTATGAAGTTTTGCTTGAAAATCATGAAAATTTTGATGAAGTGTTGATAGAAGAAAATTATAAGGTGATTCATGATATCTCCTTTAATGAAAAGCATGATATTCATGTTGTTAGTATGAATTCTCTGAATATCCACGATGCTAATGATACGATAAACCACAAGCTTGTGGTTGCTATGCTTGATGAAGATGGAATTTTTTGTTCCCCAAGTTTTGGTGATGACAGGTATGCTATAATTGATCATGAAAAGAATCCTTTATGTGATAGTTATATTGTGAGATTCCTAAATGATGCTACTGAAAATTATTATGAGGGAGGAACATATTCTTGTAGGAATTGCTATAATATCAAATTTCCTCTCTGTGTGTTCAAAGTTTTGAAGTTATGCTTGCTTTGCCTTCCCATGCTAAGTGATTCTTGTTTACATAAATTGTTTTCTGCCAAAATCCTGGGGTTAGACATAAATGTCCTGGTGATGAGATTCATGATGCTCTCTTGAATGTTTCATTTCTAGTTTTCATGTGAGCATCATTGAAATCATCATGCCTAGCTAAAATCGTTAAACAATAGCGCTTGTTGGGAGGCAACCCAATTGTATTTTTGTGTTCTGTTTTTCTTCTCTTTTTGAGTGTTTCCCACATTATTACTTCTGTAGTAATTGTTTTTTGGTTTTTTAATTATTGTTTGAGCCAAGTAAGACCTTTGGGATGGTCTACGATGTTTGCAATTTGATTTTGCTGAAAAACAAAAACTTTTGCTCTCAGTCGAGGAATTGTGTAAATTCACAGGAACTTTCTTTTGATCTGAAATTTTTACACAATATTGATATAAAGTTTCCCTGATTGTTCTAATTTTTCAGAATCTTTATAGTTTCAAAAGTATTCTAAGTCTACAGATTTCTACAGACTGTTCTGTTTTTTATAGATTTTGTTTTCTTTGTGTTGTTTGCTTATTTTGATGCATCTATGGGTTGTATCGGGGGGTATGAACCATGGAGAAGTTAGAATACACTCGGTATTACACAAAAATAAATAAAGAATGAGTTCACAAAAGTACCTAAGTGGTGATTTATTTTTCTTATACTAACGGATCTCATGAGTTTTCTGTTGAGTTTTGTGTTGTGAGGTTTTCAAGTTTTGGGTGAAGATTTGATGGACTATGGAATAAAGAGTGGCAAGAGCCTAAGCTTGGGGATGCTCAAGGCACCCCGATCCATATTCAAGGATACCAAAAATCCTAATCTTGGGGATGCGTCGGGAGGCATCCCCTCTTTCGTCTTGAATCCATTGTTAAATTTACTTGAGGCTATGTATTATTTATTCACTACATGATATGTGTTTTGCTTGGAGCGTCTTGTATGATATGAGTCTTTGCCTTTTAGTTTCCCACAATCATTCTTGCTGCACAGATCTTTTTAAGTGGGACACGCTGAATCGTGAATTTATTATAATACTCTACGTGCTTCACTTATATCTTTTGAGCTAGGCACCATTTCTCTAGTGCTTCACTTATATCTTTTTAGAGCATGGTGGAGTTACATTTTATAAAAATTGTTGAACTCTCATACCTTACTTATATTATTTTGAGAGTTTCTTAAAAACAGCATGGTAATTTGTTTAGATTATGATTTTAGTCCTAATATAATGGGCATCCAAGAGGGATATAATAAAAACTTTCATATTAAGTGCACTGAATACTATGAGAAGTTTGATTCCTTGCATATAGTTTTGAGATAATAGAGATGGTAATATGAGTGTCATGCTAGTGAGTAGTTGTGAATTGGAAGAGATACTTGTGTTGAAGTTTGTGACTCCCGTAGCATGCACGTATGGTGAATCGTTATGTAATGAAGTCGGAGCATGATTTGTTTAATGATTGTCAACCTTTGTGTAAGGGTCGGGAGCACGCGATGGTTAACTCCTACCAACCTCTCCCCTAGGAGCATGCGTCTAATGCGTTGTTTGATAACTAATAGACTTTTGCAATAAGTATGTGAGTTCTTTATGACTATTGTTGAGTCCATGGATTATATGCACTTTCACCCTTTCACCTTTGCTAGCCTCTCTAGTACCGCACAACTTTCGCCGGTACATCAAAACCACATTCCTCAAAACAGCCACCATATTTTTTCCTCAAAACAGCTACCATACCTACCTATTATGGCATTTCCATAGCCATTCCGAGATATATTGCCATGCAACTTCCACCGTTCCATTTTTCATGACATGCACCATCACTTTCATTCTGCATATAGAGTCATATTTTGTTCTAGGTATCGAGTTGTAATTTTCTTTTTGAGTTGTAAGTAAATAAAAGTGTGAGGATTTTCAATTTTAGAGCATTGTCCCGTGTGAGAAAAGGATGATGGAAGCCATGAATCCCTCACAAGTTGGAATGAGTATCCGGACTTTACAAAAAAATAAAAGAGGCCAGCGAAACCAAAATAAAAAAAGAGGCCAAAGACGCCCACCAAAAAAAAAAGAGAAATTAGAGAAAGAGAGAAGGGACAATTGCTACTATCTTTTTTCATACTTGTGCTTCAAAGTAGAACAATGATCTTCATGATATAGAGTCTCCTCTTTTGTCACCTTCATATAACTGTTGGAATTTCTTCTTGCATGACCACTTAGTTTTCTTTTTAAGCTTTCATACACTTATAGCTCTAAGTGCATTTGTTCATGGCAATCCCTACTCCCACATTAATATCTATTGATGGGCATCTCCATAGATCGTTGACACGCCTAGTTCGTGTGAGACTATCTTCTTCCTTTTTCCTTGCAACCTCTACCATATTTTATTCCACCTATAGTGTTATATCCATGGCTCACGCTCATATATTGCGTGAGAATTGAAAAGGTTTGAGAACACCAAAAGTGTGAAACAATTGCTTGACTTGTTCATAGGGGTTGTGCATGATTTCGATACTTTGTGTGGGAAACATGGAGTGTAGTCAGACCATGTGATTTTATAGGGATAACGTTCTAAGTCCATGTTATTTCGAAAGGACACGATTGCCTTGTTGGTGTGGTCGAAGTATTACTGTTTTTATGTCAATATTACACTATTGTTTCGAATCTTATGGATCTGAATATTCATGCCACAATAAAGAATATTATATGGATAAAATGTTAGGTAGCATTCCACATCAAACGTTCCGTTTTTATCATTTACCTAATCGAGGACGAGTAGGAATTAAGCTTTGGGATGCTTGATACATCTCCAACGTATCTATAATTTTTGATTGTTCCACGTTATTATATTATCTGTTTTGTATGTTTTATATGCATTAATATGCTATTTTATATTATCTTTGAGACTAACCTATTAATCTAGAGCCTAGTGCCAATTTTTGTTAATTACTTGTTTTTGAGTATTGCAGATAAGGAATATTAAACGGAATCCAAATAGAATAAAATCTTCAGAATAATTTTTCTTAGACTAGAAGCAACATAAAAGACTTGGAGATGAAGTTGGGAGAGCCACCGTGTGGCCACAAGCCACAGGGGGCGCCCAGGGGGATAGGGCACACCCCCTGGCTTGTGGGCCCATGACAGCTCCCCTAACCTTATTTCTCGGCCAATAAATTCACAAATATTTCATATATATCAGAGGAAGCCACGAAAGCACTTTTCGTCGCCAAGAGCCTCGGTTCCCATGAGATCCAATCTTGGAGTATTTTCCGGTAATCTGTCGGAGGGGATTAGATCACGGAGGACACCTACATCAACTTCATTGCCCCTCCGATGATGCGTGAGTAGTTCACCACAGACGGTCCATAGCCAATAGCTAGATGGCTTTTTCTCTTTCTTTACTTTTCAATACCATGTTCTTCAGCCTCCGATGCCATACGAAGCACCGCCTCCACGTCCTTCTTCTTCCTCCGCAAGGCGAACAATCTCAACGCACGTGATGGACCTCCTGGACCGTGTCTTCCTCCTCTGCTTCATCTACATCATGGACACCGGTGGTCAGCGAGTCCCCACACCGTCTCTGTCGCCTCTCCAAGCCTTCGTCGCCGGCAACGCACCCTCGGTGAGCAGCCACCTCCCCGCCCTTTCCAGCGCCATAGTCGCCCATGCATGCAACTCGGGTTCGTCCGCCATGGACGGCCGCGAGTTCAAGTCTGTGCTTGTGTTGTTGCTTCGCTCTGCTCGTTGCTGCATACATGCCATCGCACTCCTACACACTCGCCTCAGCACCCGCAGCTCTTGCCCCAGGGCCTCGCGAGGCCCCACAACGTAGTCACCGAGACGAACACAAGCTCGTCCTCGAGCTCCTTCTGCTTCCGCAGCCTTGCGCGCGCATGCCGGCAGCAGCAGCTACGTGGTTCACTTGCGCGCACCACAAGCGCATCCTATGCTTGCGCGCGCGAGTACACGCACAAGGGCCTCGCCTAGCCTATTTCCGTCAGTTGTTTGATTCCTATTCGTCATGGCTTCCATGGGAGAAAAACTCAAAGCTTGTGCCTCGGCTTCCCGCTGAACTCTAGCCGCATAGCACATGCACACAACCACACTTCACACAGCCACAGACTGCCTCCCAACTGCGGCCGATGTCCCGTTGGACGACCGAGCATGCATGGTCAGCCACGGCCATAGAGTAAACCGTCTCTGTTTGTTGTTTCAGTTTGCTTCAGCTTCGATCCGTGTTGGTTCATCTTCGGACAGTCCCTTTTAGATAACAAACTGTGGTCTATTCCAGTGGTTGGCACCCCTTGTTCCTACCCCGGAAACCAGGTATCAAATCCGCACGCTTGCGTAATTTTATTGTGATTAATCATTTTGTGCTTCAGAGTACCGTCTTCTTCTTGTATCATATAAGGCCGAGCAGCTTTTTTTCATCACGAAGTCTGATGCATCCAAATGGCTAGCGCAGCTAATCCTAGTACTAGTAGATGGGGATCTGGTTTCAAAACCCGGCTTGCCACTTTTGCCTCTCTTTTGATTTCTTTTGCCGACACAAACTTACTCCTGGTCCCACACGTCATCCTCATAGTTCATCTTCCACACTTTGCCAGTTTCCACCACGAGCATGTCAGTAGTTGAGTTGGCTAGTGTAGCCAATGTAGAAGCTGGAGGTCCCGAGTTTGAGTCCAGGGCAGCCCCAAATTTTGCCCTGTACCATGTTTATTTTGCACTCGCCGCGCACATGGCCACTTGGGCCGGAGCCAGTGCTGAACTTGCACAGTTCTGTTCTTCCCGCCCGTATTTGTATACCTTTTCTACTCGGTAATTTAGCATTTATTTATGAACATGCATATTTATTAATACATCATTTTAAAATTGTTAATAAATAATTAATTGTGCATCGAAATGAAATGTTTTACATATGAAAAATGCTTAGATTTTCATGTAATTTTACAATATTCAACTTTCATACATGTTAAAAATAATTATAATTGCTGTTTGCATTAATTAGCATAATGTCATGTTAAAATGATTTATTTCATAACTAATTAACTGTAACTCTAATGCAAATGTTTTATATATGTAACTTGCGTAGAAAAATGCCTAGAATAGCATGTCACATTTTATTTTCATGTTTAACAAATATAAAACATGTTTAGTACAGATCTGAACCAAATTCAAAATTAGCACATGAGGTCATTTCAGAAATGCTATATGTTGTTTTAGGCCTCATTTAAAATGCCTAGATGATGTAGTTGTTTGTGCTTCACCTATTGCCATGTTTACCAACATATAATATTGTTGTGTACCTAAACCAGAGTGAACTAAGTAATTTTAATGTCAAGTTTCTTTAATATGCAACTCGTGACATATTGAGCTTCACTTAATGTGTAGGAGTTGATTGTTGTGCTTTGCCATGTCATGCATAAGGCATCATATTTGATTGTGCATCATGTCATGCATATGTCGTGGTGTTATCGTGTGTAGATTGTTTGTTCCGGATTGCTTCTTCTTCATATAGTTCGGAAAGCGTTCAGAGTGTGAGGATTCGTTCGTCTAGTTCACGGATCATCTTCTTCATGGACTCGTTCTTCTTCCAAGCGGAATCTCGGGCAAGATGAAACATTTCCCTGGATATCACTACAATCATTGCTATGCTAGTTGTCTCGCTTCCATCGTTATGTCTCGCTACCTAACACTTGTTTTCTAGCCTCCCAACATTGCCATGATAAGCCTCTAACCCCTTCACATCCCAGCAAACCTTTGTTTGGCTATGTTACCGCTTGCTCAGCCCTTCTTATAGTATTTCTAGCTGCAGGAGCAATTGCTTCCATGTGTCAACATGGACATTCTTTTTTTATCACAATATTATTGCTATTTAATTTAATGCACATATATACTTGGTATAGGGTGGAAGGCTTGGCCTTTTGCTCGGTGTTTTGTTCCATTCTTGCCATTTATTTAATTGTGAACTGGTGTTATATTCCATAATTAGGAGCTCCTAACATGCTCGGGGTTGTTATGGGGACACCCTTGATTTTCGTTTTAGGATAAAACTTGTCTCGCAAGGCCCAACTTTGGTACTACATTTTCCCAACATAATAATACCGAACACCGTTTCTAAAACATAGGGCATCATGAACCGAGGAGTGATTTAACATAATACAGGGGCCAGCGCTGCTAGTGCTGGTCCAAAACTAGTGCGGGGCCAACCCGAGGCAACTTGGGTGATCTCTATCAGGCCACCGTATGCTTCGCTTATCCACCGTGTCCTGACAGCAAGATACGTGGATCCTATCGGGATCATCGACACGTCGGGTGGTCTTGTTGGACTTGTTTTACCTTTTCCGAACGTCGCACACGTGGGATTTTGACGACACTTGGGGCTATCTCGAAGTTGAGATTTTCCGTCGGGATTCCGCAAATACTATGGGTGATTCCTCGGTTGAGGAATTCCAACGTGGCGTGTGCTTAATTTATGATGGATGAGTTGGAGCACCGATGCAGGATTAAATCTTTCGGAAAGCCGTGTCCATGGTTATGTGGCAACTTGGAAACTTTGTTTAACACCCGGTCATAGCATACTTGAAGTAAACTCAAATAAAATGCATCAACTGTGTGCGTAACCGTAACCGTCTCTTCTTGTGAGACCTTATCTGAGAGAGAACATGGTGGGGTTATGTTTGACGTAAGTAGGTGTTTAGGATCACTTAGTGATCATTACTAGTTCACATCCGTTATGCGTAGACCAGCCACTTTACTTTCTGCATTCGTAAGTTAGCCATTCAAATAAATTCTTAGTTGCTTGCTGCAGCCTCACCACTTAACCGTACCTCACCCATTAAGCTTTGCTAGTCATGATACCCTTGGAAATGAGATTGCTGAGTCCCTGTGGCTCACAGATTACTACAACAACAATTGCAGGTACAAGTAATGTGGTGCTTTGACGTGAGCACGAAGGTTGTTTGATTTGGAGTTCTTCTTCTTATTCATCAATCTAGGATGGGTTCCAGGCGAAAGCCTGGGATAGCATGGATGGATGTCATTTTATCGTTTGATTTCATCCGTAGTCGGACCCTCCATGTATGATGTTTGAATATGTTGTTGTATTGATGTAGCTTGTGGCGAGTGTAAGTCAATTTCATATACTCATCTATTCTGTACATGTACTTGTAATGATATCCATTTTGTGAAACAACGAGATGCGCTTCTATCCCTATCGAGGCCCTCGAGCCGTAATAAGGATATGATCGCATCTTGGGCGTGACAAGGACTCCATCAATAGTATACGAGTTTCTCATTTTTCTTGAATATATATTCCATCCCCACAATTCTGACTGGAAATTGGTGACATGGACCGAGAAAAGCTACTATGTCGGCAGTTGCTATCACCAGAGGCACTCCCACTAGGAAAAATGAATTTGCAAGGTAATGGTTGAGGTTTATCTGCTATGTAATGATGTTGCATTTAATATTTTGTACCTTTTTAATCCTTTTTCCTATTATTTTCCTTTTGCATTTATCAAGCATAATTACCGACTATTGTTTTCTTTTCTTCTATGAGGCTGATATTGGTAGTTCATGCTTGAGATTCCTTATTCTATTGATGCCTTAATATTGAGGTACTTCTTATCATGTTCTTTAATATGCACATCAGGATGATGGATGAACATGACTTGTGATGCAAATGCAAAATATGTTAATAAAGTCTCACTTGTATATCTCAATTCCCAAAGGGGGAGTTGGTAGGCCGGTACGCGATTAATACATATCCAACGTATCTATAATTTTGATTGTAACATGCTATAATATGTTCATTCTAGGATGCTTTTTGGGTGATTATATATCAATTCATCTTATTTTTGACCACTAACCTATTAACACAGTGCCTAGTACTAGTTGTTGTTTTTTGCATGCTTTCGCCTTTTCAGGTTTATAGTACCAAATGAAGTCAATTTGCCTCGAAACTTTTTTATGATTTTTTTGGACAAAAGGAAGACATGGAAGCTTAGGGAGGAGACCAGAGGCTGCACGAGGGTGGCAACTCACAACAAGGCATGCCTAGGGGGGTAGCCACACCCTAATGTGTGCTGCCCCCCTTGGGTGGCCCTTGATGCTCCTCTCTGGCCTATAAATTCTTATTATTCCCAAACCCTAGGGAGCCTACCGAAACACTATTTCCACTGCCGCAAGTCTTTGTTCCTCCGTGTGCCCATCTAGAGCCCAGTTCTGGTGCCCTACCGAAGGGGGGGACCAATAACAAAGGGCCTCTACATCAACCTTGTTGCTCCCATGGTGATGTGTGAGTAGTTCCCTACAAACATGCGGGTCCGTAGTTAGTACCTAGATGTCTCCCTCTCTCTCTTGATCTTCAATACAAAGTTCACCGCATCTTTGCGGTGATCTATTCGATGTAATCACTTTGTACAGTGCGTTTGTTGGGATCCGATGAATTGTGGGTTTATGTTCAGATTATTCAGTAAAAAGATTTGAGTCTTCTCTGATTTCTATTATGATTCTTATTTGCATGATTATTATAGCTTCATAAATCTCTACGATCTATTGAAATAGTTTGGCCAACTATATTGATATTTCTTCAGTGAGAGGGGTGTGTTGTAGTAGTTTCAACCTTATGGATTTCTATATCCCAGTGGCAAAGTAGGGGACAAGATACGTCTTTGTGTTGTTGCCACTAAGGATGAAACACATGGGTTAATTCATATTGATTGAATTCTCTCTGTCTACATCATGCCATTGTTCTCGAAGCATTACTCTATTTTACTTAATACTCTAGATGCATGTTGGATAGCGGTTGATGGGTGGATTAATATTGATAGGTGCAGGCAGGAGTCAGCTTATTTTCTTATGGACGTGATTCCTATATATACATGACCATTGCCATGAATAAAGATTGCATAACTATGCACTTTTCTACCAATTGCCCAACAATAATTTATTTACCCACCTGTCGTGGGAACGAACACCTATGGGATCATAGGGACCCCTTTCGGTTTGGCAGGGGGAACATTCGTACAAAGAGCTGGTCTGATGAACAGCACGCGGGGATCTTTACCTAGGTTCGGGGCGCACAGATGCATAAAACTCTACTCCTCCTTGGTGGTATTGAAAGTGTTCTTAGGGTTCTTGCTACATACACGCTATGAGGGGCTGCCACGCGTGTGTGGTAGAAAGTCCCAAAAGTCGAAAAGTCCTCTACCGTATCACCCCGGGCCTCCTTTTATACTCTAAAGGGTATCCCAACAGTGGCGTACAGTGCGTACACGGGGTGTACAGAGCTACAGTGCTATCATAACTAACACTGATGGAGTAGGATATGCGCATTTAATGCACCATCAGGCATATCTGTCTGTCTGTGGGATGGGACGGGAGCTCGTCCCATCGACACCACTTAGCCCACTCCAACATCAACGCCGCGACACGCGTCCAGGTGGATCGACACCTGGCCCGTGTGCTGGCAGGGCCTTACCGGGGCTTCGCCTTGCCGGGGCTTTGCCTTGCCGGGGCCTTGATTTCCATGAGGGTTCAATAGCCCTCCTGACAAGACCTTGCCGGTGGTCTTGATTCTCATGCGTTGATATCTGGCAAGTCCCTGCTGGACCTCGCTGTCAGGGTGGCTACCACTGCCCGTGCACGAGTAAGGGGCACTGGAGAGCCCAAACCTCTAGTGCACTGACAGGAGCGCCCGGCCCTAGGCCAGACACGTTGCGAGGTAGTGTTGGGCTAGGCACAATCAGTGCACGGGCACACGTGGCAGGGCCTTGCAGTTGTGATAATTGCGCTCTCTGCGCTTCCCCATCACGCCCATTGAATGCGGGACGTGGTATATGTGCGCGGCGCAGCCTTCAAAATTTTTAGTACCACGTCAGGTCATTTCTGCCACGCGTGCCGCATGCATAGCAGGGAGCTAGAAATGGGCGCCCGTGATTTAAAGCAGTAACTGCAGCACCATGGATTGGGGCAACGGGGCGGTTGATGTTAGCCCCGTGCTCGAGGGCGCCGCTATTGGTGGAGGTGGGCGGCATCGTTTGGAGTGGGGAGAGCCGGCCCCCGTGCTCCCCCTATAAATTGGGGGCTAATGAGGATGATACTCAATCATCCTCCTTCCATCTTCTGAGTACAAACCTCCATAGTTCGCCCTTCCATGTCTTCCCAATCTTCAGGTAGCACTCGCCCCTTTGCCATGAACAAGGGGCAGGGGCGACCACCGTCCTCCGCTCCGAGGAGGAGCTCTCATCGGGATCATGCTGTCCCTTCAGCCACGGAAGCGGAGGGTGGTTCGATCTCGCGCGGTGGAAGAGGTGCGAGGAATCGCGGCCGCCGTGGAGGCTGAGGTCGAGGGAGGCGGAGTGCTGCTCCACCCCCTCCTCCGACGCCTGGCCTCTCCATTGAGGAGACCCACACAAAGGGGATGGTCCTGGATTTTGGCCTTGAGCTGGCCGGTGCTCTCCGGAGCCATCTGCGCGTCCCTCACTTCTTCGCCAGGGCAATGGAGGGCGACAAGCCGCCCGTCCAGTGGTTACGGGTGGCTGCTTGTTCTAACGGCGCGACGCAGGTAAATGTTGAGTACCCAGCGAACCGTGTCATGTTCCTCAGGCGCGGCTGGAAGACCTTCGCTCGCGCCCACAACCTCCAGGTGGGGCATGTCCTTATATTTAAAATGATGGAGGCCAATACGCTCTCCATCAAGATTTATGGGCGCTTCGGCATCCGTCTTAGCTACTGCGAATAGAGCTCGAGCATCGCCGAAAGCCTGCCCACGGGCGGGAGTGACGAGGAGGACAGCGGCAAAGAAAACGACGATGAGTTCGGTCTTTGAGTTGTCAAGTCGGAACCCAAGGACTCAAGCTCGGATTGACCGCCGGCCGCACCATCACCGCCAACCTCACATCTCTCCCCCACCCGGGAGGATGCCCTTGCCGGGGGCCTTAGTCCCGGGCGCTGCCTCATCTTCTAGCTGGGTCTTCCGGCAGGCCCGTGGACTTTGGCTTTTGGGGTCCATCCCCTTTTTCGCTTGCGCTTGCCCTCTCCTCTGCGCAATGCTGGTCCAGGAGGGGCCAGGTTCTTGCCTGCCCATTTGGTAGCCCTGCTCCTCCGTGTAGTGCTGGTCCAGAGGGGTAAGGACGGGCTTGTGTCGGGGGCCTCTCACCATCTTTTTCTTCTTGTAGCTCTCCTCTCCTCTATATCTTTTTATTCTTGTAATCTCCCCGAGGGGAGAAAGTCAAATAAAGATGTACATAGGAAAAAGCAATATCTTATGTAAATTTCACTCTATTTTGAATAACCGCGTATTATCTTCCTTGTTAGGACGTTTTTGTGTATGGAACTTTCCCTACGCCTTCTCGGAAGAATCTTGCCGGCGTGCATAGCCCTGCCGCGAGCGCTTGGAGGAACGGGTCCTTAGCAACCTTCTGGTGGTGCTACTGCCGGAAAGACACCTTGGCGTCCTTGGTACAGCTGTTCAAGGTGTTGGTCTTGCTCAAAACAGAATAAAGGCGTGAGCGTTGTCACTTGGAGTCATTGAGCGGACTCGAAACAAAACAAGGAGCGCGGGTGCGACCACTTAAGTCGTCGAGTGGTTCCAAACACGGTGAGGGCGCAGCCAATCGCGGCAAGGTTTCCGTGCGTGTAGGTTTTCCGTACAAAAGCCAAAATCGCACAAGGAAAATAATTCCACGTAAAGAATTCACTTGGGGTTTTTGCAACTTATCTTTTTGTTGCCGTGCTCCATCCGGGAAGTATTTTTTGGGACGTCACTAATAGGTATCCGTACCACCATTTCCCCCCTGGCAAAGCTGCACGCGAGGTGACCTTTTGTCCTTTGAGAAAACGTAAGAAGAGAAAAGATGGATATGGAACCTTGGCGGTCTGTTAGCCCTTGCCGGGATCAAGTGCAATGCAATACTTAGACGAACATGCACATAAGTAAACATGAGAATCGATCGGGATTGCAAAACACTTATCTTCATTCAATTTAGCAAAGGGTCTGAGCCCGGCTTTGTACCAAGGATTACAAGCTTCAGCAGGAAGACTTGTACAAAAGGTGGTTGCCGGGAGGCCTGGCAACCGCGCCTCATGGGTAGAACTTGCAAAGGTTTTTGATATTCCAGGAGTTGCTCACTGGGATGCCATCTTCGGTCTCTAGGCATACTATGCCAGGCCTGTTGACTCGTACTACCCGATAAGGGCCTTCCCACTTTTGCGTCAACTTGTTGGAATTCTTGGCGGACTGAACTCACCGAAGAACAAGGTCGCCTTCCTCAACACTTCTAGCATTAACTGTGCGTCTATGGTAGCAGCGCAAACCTTGCTGGTAGCGTGCAACTCTCACAGCAGCCTCAAGACGATCTTCCTTAAGGAGCGTCGCGTCGTCTTGCCGCAACTGCTCTTGCTCGAGCTCATCATAAGCGAGCACTCGAGGCAACCCGTATATGAGTTCCATGGGGAGAACTGCCTCCGCCCCATAGACGAGGGAGAAGGGTGTCTGGCAGGTAGAGCGAATTGGTGTCATTCTGATTGACCAAAGAACCACTGGCCACTCATCAATCCAGTGCCTTCCGCACTTGTACAACCTATCAAAAGTTCTTGTCTTGAGGCCTCGCAACACTTCAGCATTAGCCCTCTCCGCTTGGCCATTGTTCCTCAGGTGGGCAACGGAAGCAAAACAGATTCTGCTGCCAAGGTCTTGGACATACTTCATGAAGGTGTGGCTCGTGAACTGTGTGCCATTGCCAGTGATGATCCTGTTGGCGACACCAAAGCGACAAACTAGTCCGTTGAAGAACTAGACGGCTGACTGTGGTGTCACCTTCCTCACTGCTTCCACCTCTGGCCACTTTGTGGACTTGTTGATTGCAACGTACAAGTACTCAAAGCCCCCGGCAGCGCGTGGAAAGGGGACCAGGATGTCAATCCCTGAGACCGAAAAAGGCCAGGATAGAGGGATCGTTTGAAGTGCTTGAGCTGGTTGATGTAATCTATTCGAATGAAACTGGCATGCTTCTCACTTGGTTACTAATGCCATTGCGTCCTGGAGGGCAGTGGGCCAAAATAAGCCTTGTCGGAATGCATTCCAGGCAAGGTCTCTTGATCCTATGTGGGAGCCACATATGCCTCCGTGTATCTCTGCCAACAGCTCCAGTCCATCTTCCCGGCAAATGAGTTTTACACCGCTTGACCTCTTTCTGTAGAGGACGTTGTCCACGAACTGGTACATATTAGACCGGCGGTCTACTTTCTCTGCTTCTGCTTGTTCCTCAGGAATTTATCCCGTCTGGAGGAAACGGACAATGTGATGTGCCCATGCTGTAGCCTGGGGCTCGTCAGCAAGGACTAAAGGCATATCCTCTGCCGGGGTAGCATTTGCCTCGACAGCAAGCGCCTTATGGCCCGCCGGAGCCTGCTGCACCCTGGCAAGCCTGGCGAGAGCGTGTGCTTCCACGGCAATAGCCGAGGGCCTTGCCGGAGCACAGTACTCACCAACAAGCCTGCCGTTCCCTCTAGCAACCTTCTCGCCGGTGGCTTCCGGGAGCTCTGCCAGGAAATACTCGCCGAAACTTAACTTCCTTCTCTTCTCTTGTCCAGTTGATTGTGTCACGGAGTGTTGAGTTAGTTGGAACATGAAAGTTCCTGGTTTCACATGTAACTTAAGGGCAGCACACTTTGACAGGCCATCAACAATTGTTGTTTTCTGCACGTGGAATGTGCTCCATTTACATGCCGTCAAAATGTTCTTCCAACTTCCTTACTTCATCTACATAAGATTCCATCAATGGGCTCTGGTAATGTTTGTTCACTTTCCTGACGATAAGTTGAGAATCACCTCTGACAATAAGTTTCTTGATCCCGAGGTCTGCCGTGATCCTGAGGCCGGCAAGCAGTCCTTCATACTCGGCAGCGTTGTTCGTTGATCTCTCCCGAGGAAAGTGCATTTGTACCACATATCTGAGGTACTCTCCGGTGGGTGAGACAAGCAGCACTGCGACACCGGCACCTTGCAGCGATAAAGGTCCCATCAAAATACATGATCCATTCTTGATCGATTTCCTTTCCGGGGAGAGTTGATTCTGGAACTTCTTCATCGGGCGTTGGGGTCCACTCTGCAATGAACTCCGCCAAGGCCCTGCTCTGAATGGTCAAAGTGCTTACAAACTTGAGACCAAAGATTGATAGTTCCAAAGCCCACTACACAATCCTGCCTGTAGCTTCTGGGTTCCGCAAGATCCGCTGTAGCAGGAAGTGGGTGACAACAGTGATCTCATGTGCTTGGAAGTAATGGCGCAGCTTCCTCGAGGCCATAAGAAGGCTGTCGTGGTTTTATCATGGCAGATGTGTGGGTGAACGGACTTGGGTATGAGGCCATTGCTAACGTGATGGACTCAAAGGGGTTGAGTGGGGCGAAGGACACGAGTTTACCCAGGTTCAGCCCCTCAAGTCGAGTTAATAGCCTACGTCATGCTTGTGCTTGCATTGCTTGATGTATTGATTACAAGGGAGCTAAAGCTTGACCTAGTTCTTGATAACCTGATCTTTAAGTCGCCCCGGGTCTTGCCTTTATATTGTAGGTCAAGACCACGGGTCATACAAGTTGTAACCGACTCATCATATATCTGAGTCTATCTCTATCTTCTCTTGCCTTTCCTGTCCAAGCTGTCCCCGGGCGACTTACACGCCCGGGTCTTCTCCTTCTGGGCCACCTACTGGCCCACACATCAAGCCGTCAAGCGTCTTGGGCCTTAAGTTATTACGGCTAGCCTTGGGCTGGTGCACGAGCCGCCAGGTATAACCCGGAGCCCTCAGGGCGGGTCACACCGTGGGGTTATATCCCCAACATTAGGCCCCAGGTTGATTTGAGCTTGCTCACTTCAGCCTTTCTCTTTTCTCTTCGGTGAGTCGCCCGAAAATGACCCACCGTGATGTCATGCCAAACCTGCAAAAAGATCCTCTGATGCACGCAACACATCTTCTCATTAAATGAGAAACCCGAAGATCGAGGTGTCCGCCTCGGTTAAACAACTTCCGTCGCCTAGATTCTCGCGCCCATTCTGCTTTTCCCTATTTAATAGGACCGCCCTGGGCAGCATTTCCTTCTCCGCTCACTCCGCCATCTTCTTCCTCCTGACACTTCTGTCTCTAACGCCTCCCACTCCGGTGCCGTCTCCGCCTTGCCGTCGACTAGGCCGCTGCATCAACTATAGGCGAACCAGAATATCTTCCGCATTCATCGCGCTGGCGCCGGTAAGTTCTTCTCCCTTAGACCTACAATCGTGACAATAGGGTTTCCATGGAGCTCCGCCGCCTCTGTCTTTAGAACTCTGCCTCTGTTAATACCGTCCGCGCTTTATCTCGTGGACCTTAGATGATAGCTCTCCCCCAATGCGCCGCCATGTAATGAACGACCGTTGATAACGTGCAGATTCATCGCAGCTCCGCCCGTCATTTTTTGGATTCTTCTCTGTTTTGCCAGTTCATCCTTAGGTCTGAAAATAGCATCATTTTCATAGTTTTGTAGATCCGTAATATCAGGGGCATCTTGTGAAACTTGTTTTAGGACTTAGCCTACTCCCTCTTCTTGCAATGTTGACTCGCCACGCCATTCCGACTCTTACTAGCTGGATCATGGCGTCTTATATGAAAAGTCTTAAATTCGTAAGTTGCCCATAGATACTTGCTTTTTCTTGACTTGCCGTATTTCATTTGCACAATCTTAAACCGCCATAATGTCTCGCGCATCCAACTCCTGTAACTCGGTCGGATCTTGCATTACGGAGGAGTTCTTGATGGATTTCGTACACGCGGGCACTCTTCCCACCAAAGAGGTCATCCATTAGCGGGTCCTGGGTAATGGATTGAAGCCCGTTCCGTAGGAAGGTGAAGTGGTTGTCTTTTATGATCATATTGAACGCGGGTTCGTGCTCCCCGGCTCAAAGTTCTTCCGTGACGTCCTTCACTTCTATAAGCTCCATCTGCAAGATCTCGCTCCCAATTCCGTCTCGAATATATTCAACTTTCAAGTGCTCAGTGAGGTCTATCTGCAAACCAAGTCGTCTGTGGGCCTCTTCCGGGAATTCTTTTACGTGAACCGTCAAACTGAAATGAAAGGCGGCCCCAGTCTAGAGCTTGGTGGAATTTCTATCCAGAGGCGCCGGGATATCACCTTTCTGACTGGTCCAATGCCAAGTCATCCAAAGGACTAGAATAAAACTTGGTTCTACTGCAAGGATACCTCTCCGGAGGGCGAACATCCTCTGCCAGGTTATCGCCCCTCCCGGCTCAAGACAATTTCAGAGCTTCCCGGCCGGCTGTAGACTTCAAAACGTGCAAGGCACGAGCCGGCTCATGCCAAGATTAGAGCCCTCATGGCTATTGGATTAACCGGACTAGATCTGATCCGCTGCTGGATCTCCTGGCGGATTATGCCTTTGAGCCAGAGAAGCCGCCTCATGTGCGAATACCCGGGGCAGTATGATAGCTCTCTATGCTTCAGCCAGACAACATTAACAGAAGACGACATTACTACTGTCATCCGAAGTATCATCCATGAGGCGTCACGAGCTTGGAGCGCTATTGGGCTAGCACCTTTCAGTGCCATTAATCCGGCCCCAGACATAAGCCGACTCTTCATATCATGTTCTCTTGGTTTACTTTCGCTTTATTGATTCATCGCTATTACCCGACTTATTGTTTCAGGCTGACTCCGACTTCTGGAAGAAGAAGCATGTCCCTCCTTTGAAGAAGAACATGTAGAAAGCCCCGGCTAAGAGGATCAAGAAGACCACCCCGCAAGAAGAATGGTTGGAACCACCAGAATCGTCCGTATCAGAGGTATAACTTTGGCTACCTTCTGTGACTTCGTTCCTTCATTTTACTAACACCCGCTTCACTTATAGGATGATGTAGAGACGAGCCGCGCCAACGCACCCGAGGTAATTTATGTTTCATCCGGCTCAGAATGTTTTATACCCCGGTATGGCGGGTTGTCAGAAAAGTTCCTCTTTCTCATCCTCTTGGTTATTTGGATCCACAATTTCTTTTGAAAAAGCAACAACAGGCCGAACGATGCCAGATCCGGAGCGCCGGCTCCACGAATCTTTTGTGCGGCTTGCCGAACTCTCCGGCTCAGAAGAAGCGCCCCACGGAGGTATGTATCTCTGTTTGATTAGCTTTCCTTTCTAATCTCAATGCTGCCTTATCTTTCCTGCACTATCTCTCAGGGATCAACTTCCTCTGACGACTCCACAGCAACCGCTCTGCCACCTCCCAAAATTAACCCGTTGTATGTATTTTCCCAAGTCTTACGTCCAGTTCCTTTAGCGGTTGTAATCGTCGGGTTCTAATCTTCCTGCTCTGCAGGGCTCAAGCCAAGCGCAGTAAAACCAATAAGTCTTCTCCTGGACCTGCTGCTCAAGAACCGAAACTTGCCAAGCCGGACGAGCCTATGCTGGCTGTTGACCTCCCAGCAACTTCCGTTGAGCCGGCCGCTGATGACATCATTCCAGAGAGCCCGTCAAAGAATCCTTCAAAGCCGCCGAGCCCTATCCAGGTTGCTACGGATACTGCTGCTCTGGACATTGTGATTACTGGCGCCGGTTTGCACTCTCCCCCGGCTCACGTGCTGACCAAGCATAATGAGACGGCTCAAGCTTCAAGGAATTTGGAGTTTGAACTCCTCGCTTTAGAGAAGATGACAGCCGAGGAACTCCATGCTGGCTATATGAACCGGCTATCCACAAGGCGGGATTTGGAGCTCAAACTGGTTAACCTCATGAAGAAAAAATACGAGGTACTCCTTTTTCCTCCTTACACCCTTACATAGCCCCCAAGGGCCAGGTTAATATTGACTGATAATAATCCGACTCTTCCATCTCTAGTAGAACATGCAGTATGTAGGTCTTACTTAGTTGTAATCTCAGATCGAAAAATAAAACTTCTATTTATAGAGCACTTTTATTTTCTGCTTCTTGTGTTGCTTATTGTGGTTGTTTACCGACGGTAGTTGACGACATAAACGGAGTGCTCAAGGTTGGACAAGAAGTGTGTGAAGACCTTGATGAGTTTGTTGAGCCAAGCAAGCAACTCGTTGACCATGACCATGAAACCCTTTTATTGCATGTCATATAGCACTTTATTCTTTGATGTTGATCATGTTGAGGTGGTGATCACTATGGTGGGATGCCTCCGATAATTTCTTGTTGATACTTGCATCGTGCATGACCCTACCATTCTTATGAGGGTTGTGCGGGTGGGAGTAGTTAGGTTGCTAGTAGTTGCCTCACAAGTGGGATGGAAATATTCATGGTGATGGAAACAAAATGATTTCACAAACCTTTTGAAAACCCCGTTGGGTGCCACTAATGGCCGAGAGAGATGATGATGACCTATGTATCCACTTGATAAAGAAGTGGTGTACTAGAGCAAGTGAGTGTGTGAGGTTTTCGAAAATGGATCAGATTTAAGATTTGTCGACCGTCCCAACCTTACATGTACAACCACTCTACCCGCATTACCAGTGGTGAGAGTGAAGTGATCACTCTCGAGACAGGGTCATCCCATAGTGGAAGGCCATGAGCTGTCTTTACAGGCACCGGGCACACCGTCGCGTGCCCTCATGGATGATACATGTGATGTAGATCATGATGGATGGCACCAACAAGTGGACTCTTTGTTTTGTATCGACGTGGGAAAGGTAGTGTTCGAGTGCTTACCTCGGGTGTGTAATATACCGCGAGTCGTGGATGACACGGAAGTTCCTCCCATCTTGTATGTAAAGTGTGCAACCTCTGCAGAGTGTAAAACTATTCGAATAGCCGTGTCCATGGTCAAGGACAGTTGGGTGGTGCTGCTTAGACTATGTCCAGATACTTGAGCTAAGTCGGAAGACTTGATGAAATGATTGAACATGTGATGTTCAGCCCCTTGCTTATGATGATTTCTATAACTTGTTCATATGGATATCTGCCAACTGTTGATGCATGCTTACATAAGTTAGTTGATAATGTCACTGCACTCAAAATTAGCTTTCTACGAAATTACCTACTTAGTGCTATAACATGGGTTGCTTGCGAGTACATTCAAAGTACTCATTGTCTTGCCACTGGGTATTTAACTGGCTAGGCATGGAAGAACAGGAGTACGGTGAAGATTTCGTTGGTGACGAACATGCGAACTAAGAAGCTTCCCTGTCAGAATGCCTGTAGGGTTAAGGCAGATGGCATGGGTTCACGCTATCGTCGAAGATTTCCGCTGCAATCATATGAAGACTTGGCCATAAAGGCTATATTTGAGTAAAACGGTACGTAATTGATGTAAGACTCTTGTTATTCAGTTTTTGAGTGTTCAATGAGCATTGATCTCTTGGATCACCGTGCACGTACATTCGGTGATCACGACTTATGAGTCGGGGTCCCCACACGCCGACCCTTCTTTGCCGGGGTAGCGGTGTCCGCATCTTCAGAGTCGACCCCTGGGCTGGCATCTTCACCGGGGAGTCTCCTACCTTCTTCAGGCCGAGCACATTTCTCTGCCAAAGCATAAAGCTCGGCGACGTCCCTGACTCTCTTCATCGCCAGTTCTTCCCGCATCCTGCGGTTGCGCATGTTCTGACGTAACGCGGCTGAACCTTTGGATGTACTTGTGTAAAGTTTTGCCCTCTTTCTGAGGGATGATGTGTAGATCAATTTCTTGGCCAGGAGCTTGATGACCTACTATGAAGGCGCAAAAAAACTCGTGGCAAAAGTCTGCCCAGGAGGCAATGGACCCCTTTGGCAAGTGCATGAACCATGACCTGACGTTGGGCTTAAGCACAAACGGGAAGTAGTTGGCGAGTATCTTGTCGTCATGACCCCCGGCAGCTTGCACCGCAATGGTGTAGATGCCAAGTAACTCCGATGGATGAGTCTTGCCATCATACTTCTCTGGGACTTCTGGCTTGAACGTGCGGGAGTTGGGCCACTGGACTTGCCACAGCGCACGGGTTAACGCTAGACAACCCACCTCATAACAAAGGCTAACAGGATACCCTAGCATAGACTTGTCTACAGTGGGCCCCGCACGCCAATTAGATTGGAGGCACGCTTCTTGCCGCCCCTCGAGTGCAGTTCGAGCATCTTCCTTACCATGTTCTAGAAGAACTTGACGCTGATCGCAGCGTGCCCGTGGGTTAGACGACGCCGACGAGGAGCCATCGTAAGCGTCGGTACATCGAGTCGGTGACCGGAGCCGTTGTTGTGGAGCAGAGTGCGCCAAAGTCACGCCGCCTCCGGCCATCTCACCACTAGCGTGAGACGGCTCGGTGGATCGAAACTTATCTACGAGGCTGAGGAGGTTCTAAAGAGTGTCTCTCCATTCGTCGAGCTTCTCTGCAGTAGGAGGGATGTTTAGGAGTAGCTGCGCCCGCGCCATCGCTTCTTTCGATGTGGTCGCTAGCGAACGGCGCGAGGAACGTGAGGTGCTCTGACTCATAACCATGTTAGAAGGAGCACTGCCGCGGTCCTGTGCCGGCATGCTACTCCCGCTTGCCTGCTGGTGAGCATGCTGGTCCTGCGCATCTTGGGAATGATGCACATGAGATTTTCAGTGGGAATGTTGAGAATTACGGGCACCGTCGCATGGCTCTCCACGCACGTCCTGAGAAGGTCACGGCGTAGGCACCAGCGTGGGTGCCCTAGAAGATACCCTTGCACCCTCGAAGTTCGCCGTACCACCCATAGGCGGTACCGCTCCGTCCTGAGACCGAGGGGTGCGGGGGTTCCTGCCGTCTCCATGGGTGTCTCTATGGCGAGCGTCACCGCTTGCTTGGCCTTGATCACCGGAGCATCAAGGAAGTTCCAAACCTCCGCCTCCTCCTCCTCCAATCGCATCTACGCCGTCTCTTGTCTTCACAGATATAGGGACGGCGGAGGTGGATGAGCCAACTACTGTGAGGCCCTTCTTCTTGGGGGCCATGGCGATAACTATTATGAAGGAACTGGCGTGTTGATTACCAGAATTGATTCGCACGACCTTGACCCCCTACCTGGAATGCCAGAGATGTCGTGGGAACAAACACCTATGGGATCATAGGGACCTCTTTTGGTTCGGAGGGGGGAACGCTCGTACAAAGATCCGGTCTGATGAACAGCACACGGATCTTTACCCTGGTTCGGGCCGCACGGATGCGTAAAACCCTACTCCAGCTTGGTGGTATTGAAAGTGTTCTTAGGGTTCTTGCTACAGAGACGATACGAGCAGTTGCCACGCATGTGTGGTAGAATGTCCTAAAGGTCAAAAATTTCTCTATCGTATTGCCCTGGGCCTCCTTTTATACTCAAAAGGGGATCCCAACAGTGGCGTACAGTGCGTACACGAGTTGTATAGAGCTCCAGTGCTGTCATACCTAACACTGATGGAGTAGGACAGGCGCATTTAATGCACCGTCAGGCATCTATGTCTGTTAGTGGGACAGGACGGGAGCTCGTCCCATCGGCACCGCTTAGCCCCCTCTAATGTCGACGCCACGACACGTTTCCAGGTGAATCGACACCTGGCCTATGCGCTGGCAGGGCTTTGTCGTAGCTTCACCTTGTCGAGGCTTTGCCTTGCTGGGGCCTTGCTTTGCCTGGGGGTTCAATAGCCATCCCGGCAAGACCTTGCCGGTGGTCTTGATTCTCCTGCGTTGGTATCTGGTAAGATCCTGCTGGGCCTCGCTGCTAGGGTGGCTACCACTACCCGTGCATGAGTAAGTGGCACTGGAGAACCCAAAACTCTAGTGCACCGACACCACCGTATACCTACTACATGAGAGAAGCCACTAGAGAACACTATGGTCCTCCGAGTCTATTCACTTATAAATTTAGAAAAACCATGATTACCTTGCTACCATTTATCTATTTTTATTTTATTTTTCATTTTACAATAGCCATCTATTATCCTTATACTTCACTAGCTTACAAATAAGGAGTCCAAGGGAATTGACAAGCCTCTTACTCGTGGTGGGTGCAAGTGTTTTGCTTCTTTGTGTGTAGTCACAAAAGACGGGGTTGTGTGTTACTCCTATTGGTTCGATAAACCTTGGTTCTTAACTGAGGGAAATACTTATTTGTATTGTGCTGCATCAACCGTTCCTCTTCACAGAAAACCCAACGCAGATAACAATTATCAAGAAGGATTTGTGGCACCGTTGCCGGGGAGTATCACCAACCGCCTATCAAGTAACTTTGCACAAATTATCAGTCACTTATTCTACATTTTAGTTTCTGTTATATTTACTTTGTTTCATAAGAAACAAAAAATATTTATCTTTGCTAGTTACTAGTTTAGTTCTTTGCTTGCTAGTTTACTTGTTCTGCTCATTACTTTGCTTGCTCGGCCACTGATAACCCACAAGTATAGGGGATCACGACAGTCTTCATGGGTAATATTTCACCCTAATTTATTGATTCGACACAAGGGTTGCCAAACAATATTTAAAGGCCTTGGAAGTTGAGTTGTCAATTCAACCGCACCTAGGATATCTCTCTGCATAAAAGATTTAGTAGCACGGCAAATGATAGTAGTAGCATAATATTGATAGCAACAATTTTGGTCATAGTAGTAACAATACCAACTGAGTAACATGTGTGACAGTAAAAGCAGCAGTAGTAACTTAGCAAGATTCAGTATATGTAAAGCGTAGGCCATAATGCCGTGACAGACATATATGGTTCGCATCAATCATATAATAGTTACACACTAGGGTGACACAGAACTAGCTCCAATTCATCAATATAATGCAGGCATGCATTCCATATATAGTCATACGTGCTTGCGATAAGAACTTGCATGCCATCTTTTGTCCTACCCTCCCGTGGCAGCGGGGTCCAATTGGAAACTAAGGGATATTAAGGCCTCCTTTTAATACAGAATGGGAACAAAGCATTAACACATGGTGAATAAATAAACTCCTCAAACTACGCCAATCATCGGAAAGAATCCCAATTATTGTCACCTTGGAGTATGTGCATAAATAGACGTAATAGGTGCATACAACTTGCAAGATACGATCCAAATAACTCTTATATTCATGAAAAAATAATAGGTTCAGATCTTAAATCATGGCACTCGGGCCTTAGTGACAAGGATTAAGCATAGCAAAGTCATAACAACATCAATCTAAGGACATAGTGGATACTAGGGATCAAGCCCTATCTAACTTAACTCAATTACATGATCAATTCCATCCACACCCTCACCGACCAGCAAGCCTACAAAGGAATTACTAATTCCCGATGGTGGGGATCATGGAATAATTTATGGATAAGGATTGGTGATGATGACGGCTACGGACCCCCCTCTCCATACCCCCAAACGGACTCCAGATCAACCCTCTCGAGGAAGGGCATGAGGTGGCGGTGGCTCCGTCTCATAGATGGCGACGAAAACTTCCCTCTTACTTTTTCCCCTCTTATTTATGTTTTGCGGACTAGAATTAGGGTCGGATCAGCCTCATGTGCCCCAGCACACAACAAGGCACAACCAGGGGGTGGCCGCGCCGTGTTGCCTCGTGGGCCCAGGAGCACCCCCTTTGGTGGGTCTTGGCTCCATAATTCATTACAATTCCCACAAAAAATTCACAAAAAGTTTTTTGTCCTATTCCGAGAACTTTTATTTATGCACAAAAATAACACCAAGGTAGTGGTGCTGAAAACATCGTCTATGTGGGTTAGGTCAATTCAAATGACGCAAATTAGAGTCCAAAACAAGAACAAAAGTGTTTGGAAAAGTAGATACGTTGGAGACGTATCGAATCCCCCAAGCTTAACTCATTGCTTGTTCTCAAGCAATTTAGTTGATAATCTGAGACTGATAAAGAAAACTTTTACAAACTCTTCTTTTCCTCGTTGCCATATATATGCTTAGCTAGTGTTGAGGTTTTCAGCATAAGTCATAAGTAATCATATCAATGATATCAATTAAACACCACATTCACTCATGGGAATACATAAACAACTAGCGAGCAACAATAAAATATCAAATATGCTACCAATTTGTCAAGACAATCATGATATAATATGATGGTATGGAATTTTGCTAGCCCTTTCTGAGACCGCAAAACATAAATGCAGAGCACCTTTGAGTTTCAAGGAGCGAGTAAACATTATATTTCAGGGTAGAAGAGATCCAATCATACTCATACACAACATTAACTAGACTCAATGCATAAAGATGACAATAGTGCTCTCTAGTGAGGTGCTTTTAAAAAAAGATGATGACTCAACATAAAAATAAATAGATAGGAGCTTACTAGAGGGAAACATTGATTTGCTGAGGTGCCAGAGGTCAAGTTTTAAAACAAAATTGAAATTGTAGTTTTCGCGGATGCAATTTTTATGTCAACGTTATGGCAAAGGTTTTCAGTATCTTCCATGCTAAACTCATTAAAGATGCTTCCTAAACAAAATTGTAAAGTTTGCTCCTATCCACCATCCGTACAGAAACCATGGCCGACCGAATCCATGGGTGCCTGCCAACATATCAACTGTCCCAAGGAGCTTTGTTTAATTAATTTTGATTTTGTAGGACTCAACATCCTTTTTACCATCCCCCTCGTGCAATTACAGCGAATAAACTACTATCTATAGAATCACTCACTTATCATGGAAGATACCGACCGCCTCGTCACTACATGAGTGGTATGAGTGGAGAAAACAAATTTTTGTTTCAACATTTAGAGGTGGCACATGCAAATTTACTTGGAACGACAGGGTAATAACGCATATAGGTAGGTATAGCAGACCCATGTGGAACAACTTTTGCATTTAAGGGTACTGGATGCACAATCAGCATTCTCGCTTAGTGCATTTGAAGGCTAGCAAAAGATTGGGAAGCAGACAGTTAGAGAGCGAAAACTGTCATAAGTATGCTATGTGAATAATTAACGTTGTACATTAGCATGAGTAGGACATAAACACTCTAATTTAAACATCATGAAGGCTGCATTGGTTTTGAATCAACTACATGTTTGCACATGGGCCAAGTCAAGCCGCTCGAATTACTCAAAGGGAGATACCATACTAACATACCACATCATAACCATTTTAATGCATGTCAACACATAAGGTAAATCATTATAAACTCCCACCTATTTAAGCATGTCATGAGAAACTACAATCTCTAATTGTCATCATAAACATGTTTACTCATGATATACTGAATCAAGATCGAACAAGCTAAACATATTTACAAAAACAGAAAACAAGAAGTGTTCATACCTGCTTCCTTTGCCATGATCACTTCATCAAATATCGTCATTATTTCCTTTCACTTGCACAACTGAATGATGTGATAATAATAATTGTGCAAGTGTGTCGTGGACTAAGTTGGGATCTGCGAAACAATTTAGTCAAATAAGAAGACAAGGTAACTGTGGCTCTTTTTATTAGATCAACATTTATGCATACGAAAGCCGCTAAACATTTTCATTGTGGTCTTCTCCTTTCAACGACTCAAAGAAAACAAAAAAATCAGAGGAACACACTAAAATATTTTTGGAGTTTTAGATTTTTCTTGAAGAAAGCAAAATAAGCAAAGGAAAAACAAAAACTAGAAAAGCTATTTACACGGGAAAGCTCCCAACAAGTAAAGGAAATATTTTTGGGTTTTCTTTTTAACACTATAACTAATTAAACGGGAAAGAAAATCCTAAAAGAAGTGGGAAATATTTTTGTGTTTTCTAAAGTTTTTCAAACACGCAAGAAGAAGGTGGAAAAATAAAACTAACATTGATATACAATGAAAGGATGAACACCTGTAGTTTACATGAATTGTTTGAACATCACTGTATTGTCGGTGAGAAATACATACTCCCCCAAGATTAGGCATTTGCCTAGCTTGGCGATCACCATGGATAATAGCTGTAATGTTCGGGATAATATTGTTGCTTGGGCACGTGAGCATCCCAAGATTGCGCCTCAGCTTCTACTGCGGCCAACTCATTCCGGTAGGCAATTATATCTTGTAGCATAATGATATACCCATTCCTCGCATGATAATCAAACAAAGAAGGTGTAGGCAACACAATAACATCACTAGTAATCTCGCTATATACTAGATTATAATGAATGTGCAGTGAGGGCTTAGGTTCTCCAATGAATTGGTGATCTAGCGTGGACTGGTGGTCAAGAAAAACTTTGGGCATTAAATAAAGAGTGGGGCGTATAGTGATATTCAACCATTTTGCTAAGCAAGTGGCATAAATACCACCATGATGCTTGTCCTTGATTCGATTAAGATGCAACCGGCGTGCAACAATATCTCCCAAGTTATAAGTGTTATCACTATAAAGTGCACGGCGAAAAATGGCAAGGGTGGGTACGTTGATACCACTACCCTGCTCCATAGCAGTTATGCATTTTGTTATGAATAAGGCAAAGTAATTCATAGAAGGGAAATGTAAGTTGGTGGCCCTATTCCTGATACGCCCCTAGTTTCTCCCACGGTGAAGGTATGAATGAAAACTTCGAAATTGTCCGGTCTTAGCTCACGCATTCCCCCTTCGGAGGGAAGCAGACATATATCACAGAAATCAGCATGTGGTAGTTCAAATGGTGTTGCATATAAAGCAAAGCGTACCATGGGAGCATCGGGCGTATTCATGAAATGAAAATTTTGAACAAAGAAATTTGTAAGGATATGGTATTGTTCACATTCATCTACGACGAAGTTGGTAAGCCCCAGATTTTCCACAAATTGCATGAACTATTGATGCAAACCCTCCTCACTCATGAAAGGTGTATGTGGCCATTCACACGGCATAACGTCCGTGTCGTGAGGAATGTTAACACCCTTGTCCGAAGTCCTCGCAATGACTCCTTTCGAACTCTGGCTTGAAGAACCTTTCCTGAAGAAACTCATCCTTCTATGAACAAATTTCTGAAATTTTTGGACCACAAAATTATGTCAATAAAACCTTGCAAGATTGATAACAACTACTCATATGGATGCCTAGAGGACATATCAAGCATTCCCACTACTTGGAACTCAAAGAATTAGGCATGAAAGCTCATTTTAAGTAGCACCAAGTGCATCAATATATGCAAAATATAAACCACTAAAGAAAAAACTAATTAGAGGAATGGGAGAGTCACATACTAAGGAGAAATTCCTCAAAACAGTTTCAAAACGGAGTTCCGTGCAAGGAGATCTAAAATTTTAGTTTTAACAGGAAGAACATGAGAGAGAGAGAGATCTAGGTTTTTTTTCTCGAGCTAGAGGATGACATGTGCTGAAGAGATAAAGTAGGGGACCCCTGTGGGCCCCAACACACAACATGGCGTGACCAAGGGGGTGATCACGCCCTGTTGCCTCGTGGTCCACAAGTGCCCCTCCCTGACGTGTTTTCAACACCAAAAATTCTTAAATATTTTAGAAAAAATTCATGTTAAAATTTTGTGTCATTCTGAGACTTTTTGTTTTGGGTCATTTTGTATTGCATGGAAAACTCGGAAAATAGGATAATCATGGCATTTTATTTCACTCAACTAGGAATAAGAGAGAGCAAACTAGTAATATAGAAAGTTGTGCCTACTAAATTCATCAACCACATGTCTTTAAAAAAGGATCCCTTAATAAGGTTGATCAAGTCTTATTAATAACCTTTTGCAATTGACATGAAACCGAAGATTTTTCATATGAAACTAATTAAGTTATCTCAATGGGGATTTGCATTTCCCCAGCAATAAGATTATAATATTTCTTCTTCGCAGTAGGTAGAGGGATTTTGAATTCTCCAACGATGACCATGGCACTAGGCTCAATGACATTAATATTGTCATCATCGGACATATTGTCACTAGGCCCAACCAAGATTAGTTTCTTCGGAAAATGAATGGTATGTTGTTTGACATTGACATGAAAAGTGACCTTGCTTTCGTTGCAGTCAATAACAGTCCCTACAGTATTTAAAAAGGGTCTACCCAGGATGATCGACATATTGTCGTCCTCGGGCATATGAAGAATAACAAAGTCTATTAAGATAGTAACATTCGCAACAACAAAATGGAACATCCTCACAAATTCCAATAGGTAAAGCGGTGGATTTATCAGCCATTTTCAAGGATATTCAGTAGGTGCAAGCCTATTTAATTCAACTCTCTTATAAAGACACAAAGGCATAACACTAACACCAGCTCCTAAATCACATAAAGCAGGTTTAACATAGTTTGCTTTACTGGAGCAAGGTATTGTGGGTACACGGGGATCTCCCAATTTCTTAGGAACTCCACCATCAAAATAATAATTAGCAAGCATAGTAGCAATTTCAATTTTAGGTATTTTTCTTTGGTTGGTAATATTATCCTTCATATAGTTAGCATACATAGGCATTTTAAAGATATCAGTCAAGAGAGAGCGCAAAAGGACGGGTCTATTCATTTCAGCAAGGCGTTCAAAATCTTCATTGTCCTTACTTTTAGAAGACTTATGAGGGAATGGCATGGGTTTTTTAACCCATGTCTCTCTTTCTTTTCCATTCTTTCTAGCAACAAAGTCTCTTTTATCATCGCGTTTATTTTTAGACGATGGGTCATCAAGATCCTCAATGGGTTCTGTTTCTACATGATTATCATGTTCTTTACCCTTATAACTATGTGGTGAAACATCTACATGACCATCATTCTCATTATCAGTAGGTGCATGTTCCCTACAAAATTGTGTCTCAACATCAGAAACAAGAACATCATCATGATTCTCAGCAGGTTTTTCTATAGTTGGTTCACTAGAAGCATGCAAAGTCCTACCATTTTACTTTTTATTTTTCTTATTAGGTGGACTAAGTGCATCATAATTAATTCCCTGAGAACCCAGTTTTACTCTCTTAGGATGACCTTCAAGATAAAGAGGTTCTTGAGTCATATGACCCCTTCTAGTCATTACTCTAACAACATTATCATTCATATTATGATTTATCTCAGCAAGCAAATTATTTTGTAACTTGGCAACTTGGTCTAGTTGGGTATGAACCATAGAAGCATGTTTACATAGACCTTTTACATCATTAGAAATTCTAAACATCAAGTCAACTATCGGATTCGGGGTCCACAAAATGCACAAGGTTCGAACACTGGGGCATGAGCGAGGAATTAGACCAGATAAAAGTCTCAAGCTGGTCACCCAACGACCTAGCTAAGACAAGAGAATGCACGCAAGCAAGAAAATAGACTCGGAGATTTACCCAGGTTCGAGCCACCTCGCGGTGTAAAACCCTACATCTGCTTTGATGTGGATTGGCCTCACGAGGGGGCTAAGGATGAACTAGTACAATGGTGGGGTGGCCTCACGAGGACCTTTGGTGCTGATAAACTAGCTCTACCCAACCTACCCTCTACGATGGGATCGGGTGGCTCTTTATAGGGGCCACGGTCCTCTTTCCTTATTGCACAGGCGGGTAGGGATCCACAACGACCAAATTAGAAAGGGGACAAGAGATACATCTTATACTGACTAAATGTGGTCTTCGCCTGCAAAGCTTCGGGGGTGGGTGGGAGGGTGACGCTGTAGTGGGCTTGAGCATGACATTCGTCCTGTCGAGCTCATGGTCTTGGCCTCATTGCATCGGGAAGGAATCCTTTGGGGGATTCCTTGGAAACCCGTGTATGTTCTTGTATCCTTAGCACCAAAGTGGAAACTGTCCTCCTCCTACGCCTGTTGGCTCCCACTTGGCTTCGTCGCAGAACCCATGTCATCCCGTCCTCGATAGGTTGGGCACTTACATAGGAATATACGCTCCTCGGGAGGCAGCCTGGGGGGATGCTACTCTCCGAAGGTCTCGACGTTGTCCTTCTCGCGAGGAGGTGGGCTCTCGCGAGGGTCTTGCCTTGGGGAATCTATAGCTGGGCTTTACCACGCCATCATGGTGGGCCACGCGCTGGGCCGCGGGCAGGCAGGTCTAGGTACCCCCAATCCTAGAATGCCAACAGTACCCCCCGAGCTCAAGGCCTATTCGGGCTAGCTTTTAGGATAAGCGAAGGGGGAAGATTGAGACGCCCTGGGCCCTAACAGCCAGCAGACCAGGATCGACGCGTCGTGCATGGTGAAGCACGGACGCCTCCACTTCCCCATGCTGCCTCGGTAACCACCCTGGCTAATACGGGCTGACGTGCGGTGTGGGGCTTTCATTGCTGAGGATGTGGAGCGACGGTGGCTGGCTTCTGACCGACTATAAATGAGTCAGGGAGGAAAGGCCCTCAGCCCATCATCATCCTCTCGCGACGTCTCTTCAATTCTCAATCTCCACAATAATGCCGCCATTGAGGAGGTTCTCCGCCGCTTAGAAAGGGAAGGCCCTACTTGAGGAGCCGGGCTCGCCGCCGCCTAGGAGGGGTCGTAGGCGGCCCTGGAAGTATATCGCTACACCAGTGCCGGTCTATTGAGGGAAAGTGCGCACTCCCGCACGGGATGCCGCCACCTCCGGTGGTCGTGGTCGGGCTCCCTCCTGAGTGGGCGGCCGCAGTGACCGCGGTGGCCATGCCCGAGAGGGGAGACCTGCTGAAGCCGTCCGGCCACCCAGACCTTGGATCCACTTGGCTAACACCGTCCAAGAGTTCATGGTGTGGGCGGAGGGGCCGGGAATCACTTGGTTTTCGCTCCCGCACTTCTTCGCGGATGCGTTGCCGACTGGGGGGCCTACCGGCCTATGGTCACAGGCCGATGGTTGTTGCAGCACAACCTCATGGGCGAAGGACGAGGTTACCCTTGCAGGCTATGTGTTCTTGACCCGCGGAAGGCAGGCGTTTGCCCATGCCTGCGGCTTGAAGGGGAGGTGCGCCCTGCACTTCAAGAATGACAGGGTAGCGACGCTTTTCGTCAAGATCTTCCGGGAAGACGGCAGACGCCTGGGATGCTTCCCGGAGGGTGATGAAGGCAACATCGACCGTCTTCCCGCCGGCGACAGTCCTCACGACAACGGTGCTCTCGGCGGTGAACTTGCCCTTTGCGGCGGCCACAGCTCCTCCAATGGCGACGAAACCTCCTCTGGGGGGAGCTCGAGTGACAATTACTACAACGAGCTGTCGTGCCGCCATGCTCGGACCAAGGAGGGTGAAGAGCCGCCGTGGCACCATGCTCCCTCCCAGGAAGACATTGAGCCACCACGTCATCGCAGCTACGTCAAGGAGGAGGAGGACTCCGATGGAGCGCGGGCGATGCCGGATCCAGGCCTCGGGAGTGATGGTCTTCGAGAGGCCATTTTTCCTTTTGTTTCCTACATCAAGAATCTTGGGGGGCCCTGCGGGGCGTGTAATGAACTGCGGCGCTTGTGCCTTTTGTGTTAGCATTTTTCTGTTCGCATCCCAGCCTTTCGTTGCTGCAAACTAACATATTCGTACGCATTGTGATTAGGTAACACACGATTAAAATAAATTAGCTTGGTGCGTGATATGTCTCCGTTGTATCAATAATTTCTTATTGTTTCATGCTAATATTCTACAACTTTCATATACTTTTGGCAACTTTTTATACTATTTTTGGGAGTAACATATTGATCTAGTGCCCAGTGCTAGTTCCTCTTTGTTGCATGTTTTTTGTTTCGCAGAAAATCCACATCAAAGAAGTCTAAACGCAATAAGAACTTACAGATATTTTTTTGGAATATATGTGATTTTTGGAAAAAAGAGTCAACGCGAGATGATGCCCAAGGGGTCCACAAGCCAAGGGGCGCGGCCTACCCCTTTGGCCACGCCAGGGTGGATTGTGGTCAACCCTTAAGGCAATTGACGCCCTTCTTTCGCCGCAAGAAAGCTAACATCTGGGTAAAATCATGTTAAAATTTCAGCCCAGTCGGAGTTACGGATCTCCGGGAATTTACGAAACGGTGAAAGGCTAGAATCTGGAAGGCAGAAATAGAAGGAAACAGAGAGAGAGATCCAATGTCAGAGGGGCTCTCACCCCTCTGCCGCCATTGAGGCCAAGTACCAGAGGGGAAACCCTCTTCCCATCTATGGGGGAGGCTAAGGAAGAATAAGAAGAAGGGGGCTCTCTCCCCCTCTCTCCCAGTAGCATCGGAACGTCGTCGGGGCCATCATCGTGACGGCAATCTACACCAACAACTTCGCCGCTGAAATCACCAACTCTCTCCCGCTCTATGCAGCGGTGTAACACCCCTTATCCCCGCTGTAATCTCTACTTAAACATGGTGCTCAATGCTATATATTATTTCCCAATGATGGATGGCTATCCTATGATGTTTGAGTAGATCCATTTTGTCCTATGGGTTGATTGATGATCATGATTGGTTTGAGTTGCATGTTTTACTATTAATGTTGTCCTATGGTTCTACCCATGTCACGCAAGCGTGAGGGATCCTCGTTTTAGGGTTTGCAATATGTTCATGATTTGCTTATCGTGGGTGGCTTGAGTGACACAAGCACAGACCCGAGTAAGTAGGTTCTTTGCGTATGGGAATAGAGAGGACTTGATACCTTATAATGCTATGCTTGGGTTTTACCTTAATGATCTTTACTAGTTGCGAATGCTTGCTAGAGTTCCAATCATAAGTGCATATGATCCAAGCAGAGAAAGTATGTTAGCTCATGCCTCTCCCTCATATAAAGTTTCAATAGTCATTATCGGTCTATTTATCGATTGCCTAGGGACAAATAACTTAGTTGTTTCTTTATCTTAGCAGCCTCTCTGAAAGCACAATGTGCTCCCTTCGTGGTTTTGATAATTCATGACAACATAGATTGTCTCTTGGACTAATACTTTCATCTATTGTATTATAGATAAAGTCCATAGAGAGAGATGGGTTGAAAAAAGGAGTGTGGAGAGTATCCCCATGAAGAAGAAGGAGGAGAAATAGATTGGCAAAGCTTCAAGCAACAGGTATCTACATTTTACATTGTGAGAAATCACTTTAAGTCCATAGGAAAGCCTATACTATTAAAACGGGGTAAGGTACTGTTGGTGAACAAAATGCTCATACGTGCAGAAATGATAGTCACCACATACACCCACAAGCTCTTCCACAAAAAAGTCTGTCCAAAGCCAAATATCCAAAATTGGTGCAACCAACACTTTCCACTCTGTGCCACCGATTCCCAGCCTCATATAGACTCAGTCGAACCCTAGCCCGTTGGTGCAACCGATTCTGTTTCAGTGCGATCAAGTTTGGGTTGCCAACTTTCTGTTGTGAAAGTTGACAAAATCGGTACCACCAAGTTTGTTGAATTGGCATCACCGAGTTTGGCAATCTCAATGGTTGTCACCTTATCGGTGCAACCGAGTTTTATGTATCGGTCTCACCGAGATTCAAAAGTTGCTACCTTTGAGGAAACTCAGTACCACCGAGATTAACACATCTGTGTCACCGAGTCTGACTTATTAGGTGTAACGCTTGGATTTTTGGAGATGCCTATATATACCCCTCCACCACCATCTACTCACAAGAGAAGCACTCAGAATAGATACCCACACATACCAATTGATTTTCTGAGAAAGAGCCACCTACTCATGTGTTGATATCATGACATTCCATTCCAACCACATGAATCTTGATCTCTAGCCTCCCCAAGTTGCTTTCCACCCAATCAATATTTTCCACCAAAGCCAATTTGTGACAGAGTGATTGTGTGTTGAGGAGTCTATCATCTTGAAGCACAAGAGCAAGGAGTTCATCGACATTATCGAGCCTATTACCTTTTGGAGGGTGGTGTCTCCTAGATTTCTTTGGTGTCAGTTGGGAGCCTCCAACTTCATGTTGTGGAGTGAACCAAGAAGTTTGTAAGGGCCAGGATATCGCCTACGTCTTGAAGATCTACCCCGAGTTAGGCTAGTCCTCCATGGACGTAGGCCATGATGGTATAGTTAAGTTGGCTTCTTCGTGGAACCCTCTTTGGGTAGAGCCCTCCGTGGACTCTCACGACCGTTACCCTCCGTGGGTTCAAGACCTCTTAAACACGGACGTACGATAGCACCACCTATCGGAACCACAGGAAAAATCTTCGTGTCCTTCATGCGTTTGATCTCCCTATCTCTACTCCTTACATCCATGTGAAATGTCTTTTATTTCTGTTGCTATACTTGATGACTTGCATGTCTAGGGTGTCCTAGATTTTCTATAATTTCTAAAATTTGCCAACATGTAACCTTGCACCTTGTGTAGATTTTAAATTCCTGCTAGTAATCTATTCACTCCCCCCTCTAGACATACGCTTCTAGTGATCCCACAATTGGTATGAGAACATTGGTCTCCATTGCTTTCGTTTCATCACCGTGGAGGAAGATGGATGTGTCTAGTGTGGAAATTTTGTATTGTAGAGTGCCCATTCTTGATGGAGAATAATATAGCCAATGGAAGAATGCCATGATTGATTTATTTTACAAATTCCATTTGAGAAAACATATTGAAAATCCCTATGTGCTCCCCATTGATGAATTGCATCACACACACGAAGAGGAAATTAACATGCTTAGTAACCTAAGAACTGTCAATCTGATTGTTAGAGGCTTACCAAAATTCGTGCTTTCTCAATTAATGAACTTTGCATGTGCTTATACTTTGTGGACTGATTTGGATAAACGATATCCAAATCTTTCATCAAGTTGTCTTGATGAAATTCTTCATAAAATTGTTGCTTTTCACAAAATGAAGCTTAGTGATCCGAACTTTCATAAATGCCTGTTTGAGCTCCGTGATATCATGTGTTCTAAAGGAGATGTTACAACTATCAACAACATTATTATTGAATCCATTCACATTGATAAACTTGAACATTCTCATGGTTACGGTTCTAACGAGTCTCTTGGTTTCTATGACGGGGAGATTCCACAAAATGATGACAATGAAGAACATGGCTACTATGATGAAGATGAGTTGTTTGACATCAAGCATGAAAAGATCATCAAGAATCTAAGTCTAATGGCAAAGTTCAAGGATCACATGTCTGGTGGAAATGAGTGGATACACGACAGTGGATGCACGGATCACATGGCTGGTGACAAATACATGTTTTAAGAGATCACGCAAAATCAAGGTCCTCGGAGGTACGTGACCTCTGTAGACAACTATAAGGGTAAGGTACTTGGCCTTGGTAAGGTGGCCATATCTCATGATAGCTCCATTGAAAATGTGATGCTTGTTGAATCCCTTGGCTATAATTTTCTTTCCGTATCAAGACTAACAGACTTTGGTTTCAATGTGCTATTCACTAAATTAGATTACCAAGTGTTTAGATTTTATAATCATAAAACTGTCTTTATCGGTATTCGTAAAGGTGATCTATACATTGTAGATTTCACTAAAAAGGCCAAACCTCATACTTTTCTTATTGCAAAATCTTCTAAAGATTGGATATGGCATAGAAGGCTAGGGCATTTAGGCATGCGCAATCTAGATAAGCTTATCTAGGGCGGTCACATTCTTGGTGTTAAATATGTTATCGTTGACAAAGATAGGATTTGTAGCGCTTGTCAAGTAGGAAATCAAGTAGGTGGAAGTCGTCCGGTCAATAACATCATGACCACTAGGAGACCACTCGAGTTACTTCATACGGATCTTTTTGGTCCCAATGCTTACAAGAGTCTTGGTGGAAACTCTTATGGTGTAGTTATAGTTGATGATTTTTCCAGATTTACATGGGTATTCTTTCTTGATGATAAGTCACAGGTACAAAAGATCTTCAAGAACTTTGCATGGAAAAGAGGAAAATCAATTTGAAATGAAGATCAAGAAGGTTCGAAGCAATAACGGATCAGAGTTCAAGAACACCCATGTGGATACCTTTCCTGACGAAGAGGATATGTCCCATGAGTTCTCGGCTACATACAAGCCTCAACAAATTGGAGTTATTGAGAGAAAGATTTGAACCCTCATTGAGATGGCAACAACGATGCTCGACAAATAAAAGACGCCAAGACACTTTTGGGCAGAAGCCGTGGAAACAACATGTCATGCAACAAACCGACTCTACTTGCACAAGATTCTCGGTAAAACAACATACGAGCTTCTCACATGTAACAAAACCCAAGTTGGATACTTTCAGGTGTTCGGCTCTAAGTGTTATATTCTTGATAAGCATCACCGTGCTAATTTTTTTCCCAAATCTTATGACGGTTTCCTACTTGGTTATGGATCGAACTCTCACACCTAGCGTGTCTACAAAAACTTCACTCGAAAAGCTGAAGAGACGGTAGATGTGAAGTTTGATGAGTCTAATGGTTCGCAAGTGGAACAATTGCCAAATGATGTTGGTGATAAAGATCCTTCGGAAGATATCCAAGATTTTCCCATCAGCAAGATTCGTCCCATGGAGGTGAAGGAAAGTACTTCATCAACCCAAGTGGTAGCTCCTACTTCGGATCAAGGCTACCGACAAAATGACATGGAACCATCCACAAGTGGTACACGACAATATGAAGAGGAGGAGGAAGCACATCATGATGATCGACCACAACCTTCTTCACCACCACCTCAAGGAGACGACCACTTCGAAAACAACGGAGATGAACGAGATGATGAAGAAAAAGATGCTCCTCCAACTAACAAGCCAAGGCTACCCTGATTTTGAGCACAAGTGACCAAGCACCATCCCCTAAACCAAATCTTTGGTGACATATAAATAGGGAGGATCACTCACTCTAAAACTCGCTTGGCTAAATTTTCTGAGCATTATTCTTCCATCCCTTCCATTGAACCCTTGAAGGTTGAACAAGATCTTGAAAACGCGGATTGGTTGAACTCTATTCATGAAGAGCTTCACAACTTTGAGAGGAACGAAGTGTGGACACTCGTGGAGAAGCCCAAGGATGAGCAAAACATTATCGACACAAAATGGGTATTTCGAAACAAGCAAGATGAAGACGGTCAAGTTGTTTGCAACAAGGCATGCCCCATAGCCCAAGGATATACGCGAGTCGAAGGTATGGACTATGGTGAGACCTACACCCATGTTGCTAGACTAGAAGCTATTCAAATTCTTCTTGCTTATGCGAATCACCATGATATCACTCTTTACCAAATGGATCTTAAAAGTGCATTCTTAAATGGTGAGATTGAAGAAGAGGTCTATGTTAAGAAACCACCTAGTTTTGTAAATCCTAAAAAACCTGATCACGTTTACAAACTTCGCAAAGCTTTATATGGTCTTAAGCAAGCTCCTCGTGCTTGGTATAAATGCCTAACAAAGTTTCTTATTGAAAAAGGATTTGAAATTGGCAAAATTGATACAAACTTATTCACAAAGAGAGTTAATGGTGAATTATTTGTGTGCCAAATTTATGTGGATGATATTATATTTGTATCTACTAAGCTGCAATTTGGTGAGAAATTTGGAAGGTTGATGTCAGAGAAGTATGAGATGTCTATGATGTGTGAGCTGAAATTCTTTCTTGGTCTAGAAATCAAGCAAACGAAAAAAGGTACTTTCATCTATCAAACAAAGTACACGAAGGACTTGATCAAAAAATTCAACATGCAAGAGTGCAATGGTATGAAAACTCCCATGCCCACTAGTGGATACGATGACCTTACTAAGGAGGGTGAACTAGTTGATCAAAAGGCTTATCGATCAATGATTGTTTTATTGCAATATCTTTGTGCCTCTCATTTGGGAACGCTTCTCCTTGGCCTTGTTGTGTTCGGCTAGCCATTCGGGAGAGCACCACACATCCACCAAGGCCTCCCAACAGTCCATCCTATCCGCACACCATCTCGGGGGCGCCTAAGTTAGACAAGAGAAATTTTAGCGCTATGCCTACGAATCAAATCAAACAAGCTAAGTACAAGGCCTTAAGAATAGATAATTATCTTCATAAACTTCTCCTTACTCAGATAATTATTGCGGCACTTCTTCTTGGCCCTCCTAATGTTACTCGAGGTGTAGTAGTCTCGAATAGCCTACACCCAAGCCTCGTGCCGTAAGTTCTGAAGTAGGCGCTTGCACTCTGCTTCGAGAACAACAGCCGCTCGCCTCGTCTTCCTCAAGACACCTGTAGAAGGTCTGCAATAAAACAAGACAACACATTAGACACTGATTAGTATAGTGACTAGGTGTTGTTGAGAAGGAGAAATTAACCAGAAGAGACGGATCACAATGTCAGCCACCATCTCGTACAAGACACCTGTGGAGACTCACCAGGCAACTGGACCTTCCCCGGGAAGTGGTGCCGGAGAAGTGCACCAAGAACTTGGTTGGGCCTGCGGACACCACGCTCGTATTGCCAACCCCTGAAGTAGGACAAGGCCAACACATTAGATATTAATTTGAAGAAACATGAAGGCAAATGTTTAAAAAAGAGTAAATGCACTTAACTCTCCGCAGTAGGCGCAATCAACCACCTCTACTCGCGGGTCGTCGGCACGGGAGGCAGCTTTGTACAACCATGCCGGTAGACCTTCTTGCCCACCTCAACCAGCTTGCCCTCGCTATAGGTGTCCCCAGACAAGTAAGTGTCCTCGCCACCATCAGCATGGCCACTGGCCTCCGGAGTCATGTGGGATGAAGACTCTGGGACCCGAGTCTCCTGGGACGAAGATTCTGGGACCCGAGTCTCCTGGGACGAAGGCTCAGTGACCCGAGGCTCGTCGACCTGAGGCTCGTGGACCGAAGTCCGAGACCGGTCCAAGTCAGACGGGTCCACCTGAGACAGAGCACTCCTATGGTCGGGAGATTTAGCTGAGGGTGGTGGCGAGGAAGGTGCAGCAGCCTTCCTACCTCTAGCACCTCTCTTCGCCTTCCCCCGACCTCTCCCGGTCGAAGAAGAAGTGCCCGCCGGTGTCTGCATGTTGTGTACCAGCGCTCTTCGGAGTTTATGGGGTGGAATAATAGCACCCCTCCCAGCACGCGCCAAGGAAGGAGGCTTAGAGCGCTCTCGACCCCCGCCCACCATCTGTCAACACCTGCAACGACAAAGAGTGAACGAAATTAGTTCAACATAAAAAAATTGAATACCTAATAACATTAACTAATTAATAATATATGTGTACATAATAATAATTGAATACCTCACATTACTAATATTAATCTTCATCGTCTATATTTGCTCCGGAATAAATAAATGCATAATCATCATCAGTATCTGTAATGTCGTGCTCATCAGCATCATCAATAAATGCATCAACATGTGGAAGGCCTCTACGTAATCGATCAAGCATTGTCAGGTCATCCGCAACATTAACCTCTTCTTCTTCCATCTCTTCTTGTTCTTGCTCAGGGGTGAAGTCGGGTTCACTATCGCCGTCGACCTCAATGTTCTGGGTGAAGTAGAGCGGTTCTTGAAGCGTTTTTTGGAAACACATGTTTCTTGGAAGAATTCTCCTTCATATGTGTCTGGGTTAATGTGAGGTTCATAATCATCTTCATTGAGGGGAGGTGGTCTAAAATGTGGCGGCACATCATAAACGACATCCCAACCTTTCAAATTGGGATCCGTTTGGCAGGCCCACGGTAGATAGAAAACTTGGGTCGCTTGTTGAGCCGTAATATAGACATCAGGAACGTCCAAATGGGTGCATTGTTTGATTTCGACTAGCCCTATATGTTCATGAGTCCTTCTAGTCTCCTTTGGCTGGAACCAATAACATTTGAAGACTACGACGTTTGGTGGGTTTTCACCAAAGAATGTAAGTTCATAAATTGCTTCAACTCTTCCATAATACTCGACCCCTCCTTTGCCGACAGCGGAGACACAACAATTTGTGGTCTTTCGGTCGGCCATAGATAGCTCTTTGCCAAAAGTACAAAAGCGATACCCATTGATGTCATATTTGTCAAATGAACGGACCTTAAAGTCAAAACCATTAGCGACTTGTCTTTATTCGGAGTCCATAAACTCTGCATTAGCCTACAAGTTTAATACAAAAGGATTGTTGCATTAGCCGCAAACTAGGCGAAGAAATGAAATAGTCTAACTAATGGAAATTACTGTTTGCTTGAACCAAGAGATGAAACCGGGATAGGCGCCTCCATGCTTTCCCAGAAGCTCCGACTCTTCGATGGAATCCTTTTGGATCACCGCTCCAGCCGAGAATTTGGCAACGTATCGACTGTATCACATATATATCCGGGAATAAGAGCATTTTGAAGGAATTAGAAGTTGCGAAACAATGTACCGAGAACTTACTCGATGTACGGCCACACTTCTTTTAGGTTGTTAAGGATATACAACGAAATGGTCCGCCATTCTTCGACAACCAACCTGATTGATTTCTAAGCACCGGCCGGTGCGAGCTTCCCTTTGAATAGGCTGAGGTTGGATCGACCTTTTTCACGGTCGCCATCATTGTATCGAGGCTTCAGATTATGCAGATGACGATTCTCGGCTGTGTAGTGTCCCGCCTCCTCAGTAATGAATGCCTCGGCCATCGATGCTTCAACTCTACATTTGTTTTTACATTTTCCTCGAAGAGTCTTTTGCATCCTCTCAGTTGAGAAGCACCAACGATTTTGCACGCGCCCCCCCCCCAATCTTGCCTCGGTCAGGAGATGCAAAATCAAATGCTGCATTGGATTAAAGAAGCCCGGTGGAAAGATCTTTTCTAACTTGTAGATCAACTCCGGTGCCAACTCTTCCAGTTCGTCTATCATGTCAGGCGATAGTTCTTTCACACAAAGAGCACGGAAGAAATAGCTCAGCTCTGCCAGTACTAGCCATTCATCCTTAGGGATAAAGCCACACAACATCACCGGCATTACCCACTCAAGTCATATGTGCCAATCATGACTCTTGAGACCAAATATTTTCAATTTTTCAAGACTCGCTCCCCTCTTTAGATTCGTTGCATATCCATCAGAGAACATCAACTACATTTTCACCCACAAGATCATTTCCCTCATAGCTGGCCTTCCAGGATTGAACCATGCATTTGGCTTCCTCCAGTTCTTCTTTCCTTTCGGTTGTCGAATGTTTTGTAACGGTCTATCACATAGAGCCTCCTGGTCGACTCTAGCCTTAGGATTATCCTTTGACTTCCCCTCTATGCCGAACAATGTACCAAAAAGGGCCTCCGTGACATTCTTTTCAGTGTGCATCACGTCGATGTTGTGTGGGCAAAGGAGGTCTTTGAAGTAAGGCAGATCCCACAAACATATCTTGTGAGTCCAGGCGTGTTCCGTATTATACCCTTTGGAATACCCTGGACGATTTGGATCCGTCTCGAGAGTGCTTATCTGATCCAAGATCTGTTGGCCTATTAACGCAGATGGTGCAATGTTTTTGACAGCTCTACCTTTGATGAAATTCTTCTTGTCTTTTCTGAACTTATGGTCAGGATCCACGAACTGTCTATGCATGTCGAAGCAAGAAAACTTGCGACCCGCCTCCAGCCAACGTAACTGAAGAGCTGCCTTGCATGTGGGGCACAGAAACCTTCCATGCACACACCAGCCAACGAATAGCGCATACGCCGGCAAGTCATGCATCGAGTACATGTAACACACATGCATTTTGAAGTTCTTTTTTGTAGCGGCGTCATATGTCTTGATCCCATTATCCTAGGCTTCTTGCAATTCATCCTTAAGCGGTTGCATTTACACATTCATATTCTTCCCCACATATTTGGGCGCTGGAATTACCAGTGTCAGGAAAATGTTCTTTCTTTTCATAATCTCTCTGGGGGGAGATTGAGTGGAATGACAAATACAGGCCAACAACTGTATTGTGCTCTCGTCATACCATACACATTGAACCCATCCGTGCTGATGGCAACTCAAGGATGCCTTGGTTCTGCCACTTTATCCTTAGGTAATGCATCGAAGTGCTTCCACGCAAAAGCGTCCGAAGTGTGTCGCAAGATCGGATTCCCATCTGCATCCAGTTCTGTTCTTTTACCCAATTTATGCCACGTCATCTGTCTAGCCGTCTCTTCGACCATGAAAAGCCGTGGAAGTCTTGGTATGATTGGCAGATACCGAAGAACATTAATGGGGATTTTGGTCTGAATCTTCTCACCCATACCGTTGTCTACCAGAACATACCTGGAAGCATTGCAAATGGGGCAATAGTTCAAGACCGCATACTGAAGCCTAATAAGGAACAACCATTCTCACAGGCATCTATCTTCTCATAGGGCATCTTAAGCGCACGCAGGATTTTGTCTGACTGGTACAAGTTTCGTGGCAATACATGGCCTTTGGGTAGAAAGCGTCCAAATATCATCATAATAGTGTCGTAGCATTCTCTGCCCAGGTTGAACTAAGCCTTTAGAGCCATTACTTGCGCGATGGCATCCAGCTGTCAAAGCTCAGTGTGCTCGTGGAGAGGATGTTTTGAAGACTCCAACATTTCATAAAAGGCCTTTGCAGATTCCTCAATCTCATCGTCTGAATCCCGAGAATCATCAAAGTCTTGCACCATGTCTTCGATCCCGGTACCATGCTCGTTAGTGCGACGACGAAGCACCTCAGCTCTAGCACGTTGGGCAGACTCACCATGAAATGTCCAGACCATATAATTAGTCGTAAACCCCACTTTTGTAGGTGTTTGATCATTTCAAACTCTGACTTCTTCTTATAGTTGTTGCAATCGATACAAGGGCACCAGGTTGTTTTCTGTCCATTTGCAAATGCGACTCTCACAAACTCCTTGGTTTTTGTTGACCATTCACGGGTCATGTCTTTCTGACTAGTGTGACCGGTGTACATCCACCCACGATCACTCATCCTGCCTAGCTACTGGACACACACAAAATATATACATAATTCAGCAAACCATATTCATCTATTTCATTACGTCGATGCAACCTAGACGCTAGTAGGTAAAGATAGGTCCTAATCCCACCCGAGTATGTGTAGATTGGGTTCGTTTTCCCTTGCTCTGCTCCGGATCCGATGAAAATTTTTGGCAACACCTCCCCACTATTCTCCGGATACACGTCTCGGCAATAAGTAGAGAGGATGTGTACCCAGAGAACAACAGGGAGGCATTGACGAAATTCTGCATTGGATCCGGAGCGGAGCATATGGGAAAACGAACCCAATCTACACATACTCGGGTTGTCCATGGATAATGTTGGACAATTCGAAAGAATCACGGTTATAAATATGCAAATGTATGCATATTTATAGATGTAACCCTTTCGAACGGGAGACGCATAGTGTTCACGCATACTAATGATTCAATCTACCTACAGCTAGCAAGTTTCATCGGCACGAAGACCGGAACAGAGCAAATGAAAGGGGAGGATGAGATGTCATTTGTGCTCACCCACGAACGCAAGGGCGGAGCTCGTCGAACGCACGGGGAGGTCGTCGAACACCAAACCCTCACAACGACGAAACACCTCCACATTTAAATCCACCCGATGAACACAGATATATATGATGTTTTCATAACAAAATCCGAAATTATATGACCTAACTCATAATTCACACATATATGACCCCGTCGGCCTCTGAAAGCCGAAGAGCACCCTTTCGGTCACCAGGAGGCCGAAGAGGTGTCGGGGGTCGGGAGTGTCGTGTCGTGGTGTCGGGGTGTGGGGGGTGTCGTGTCGGGGTCGGGGTGTGGGGGGTGTCGTGTCGGGGTCGGGGTGCCGTGTCGGGGTCTCGGGCTATCGGGGTCGGTGTGCCATGTCGGGGTGTCGTGTCGGGGTGTCGGTGTCGGGGTGTCATGAATGTCGGGGTGTCGGGGATGTCGAGTCTGGGTGTCGGGGTGTCTTCTTTGTCATGTTGGGGTCGGGGTGTCGGGGTGTCGTGTCGGGGTCGGGGTGTCAGGGTGTCGGGGGTGTCGCGTCTGGGTGTCATGGTGTCGGGGTGTCAGGGGTGTCGGGGTAGGGGTGGCGTGTCGGGGTTGGGGTGTCGGGGTGTCGGGGTCGGGGAGTTGGGTCGCGGTGACATGGTGCCAAGGTCTTCTTCTTCTTCCTTTTTCCTTTTTCCTCTTCTTCTTCTTCTCCTCCTCTCCTCTTTCTTCTTCTTCTTCTTCTTCTTCTTCTTCTTCTTCTTTTCTTCTCCTCCTCCTCTTCTTCTCTTCTTCCTTTCCTTTTCCTCTTCTTCTTCTTCTCCTCTCCTCTTCTTCTTCTTCTTCTTCTTATTATTATTATTATTATTATTGTTATTATTATTATTATTATTTTCTCCTCCTCCTCCTCTTCTTCCTTTTCTTTTCTTCTTATTCTTCTTCTTCTTATTATTATTATTTCTTATTTTCCTTTTTCTTTTTCCTTTTTTTCCTTTTTTCTTTTCTTCTTTTTCTTTCTTCTAGGTTTCTTTGTACCTACATGTCTAAATATCTAAAAACCTAAACATCTAAGTATCTAAACTCCTAAATGTCTAAATTAAATATCTAAAACCTAAACAGAAAAAATATAAAAAATAAAAGGGTAGGAGGGGGAGCTCACCACAGGGGGCAGAGGGGGTTGGCCGGCAAGGGGGGGCGTCGACGGGGCTTGTCGGCGGCTCGGGGTGGCCGGGCTGCACCGGGGCGGCCGGGCCACGACGAGGCAGCGAGGGGTGGGCCTAGGCGCGGCGGCGCGGGCACGGGGCGGGGCAGTGGGCGGCGTCGGCGACGGCAGGTGCGACGGCGGCGAGCGGTGGGCGGCGAGCCAGGGCGGGTCGAGGGTGGTGGCGGGTGCGGTGGAGTGGGGAGAGTGGAGAGAGTGGGGTTGGGCTGTTAGGGCCATTAGGAGGCATTTTCTTTGCCGTCTGCTAGCAGATGGCAATGTTTCTTTGCTGTCCGCTAGTAGACGGCAAAGAGGTGGGGTGGGCCGTTGCAGTTATCAAGCCTTCACTGGGCCCCGCCCCACCTCGTTGCCGTCTGCTAGCTGACGGCAAAGAAGCGTTGCCGTCTGCTAGCAGACGACAAAGAGCTGGCTGATGGCAAACAGTGTCTTTTTCATCAGCCGGATCTTTGCCGTTTGCTTTCCCAAAGCTGACGGCAAACAACCTGTTTGCCATCTGCCAACAGACGGCAAAGAGCTGGCAGATGGCAAAGTCCCATATTCCAGTAGTGACTCTAGGCTAGCTCTCATCAACAATGAGATTGCCGTCTTAGGTAGCGATGAAATGACTGACAAATTCATCATCAAGAAGATACTTCGAGCTTTGTACGATCGATATGACACCGTTTGCACATTGATCCAAATGGTGCCCAACTACAAAGATCTCAAGCCAAAGAAAGTGATTGGTAGAATTGTTGCTCATGACATGACACTCAAAGACAAGGAAGAGCTTCACCACAAGTCTAGCGGTGCTTACAAATCCACAAGTGATGCTCCCGCTACCTATAGCGACAATCTTGTCACAAATGAAGAGATAAGCCTCATGGTCAAGAAATTCAACAAGTTCTACAAGAATAGAAGCAAAGACCGAAGCTCCAACTTAAGATATGAAGAGAAGCGTTCGTCAAGTCGTGACCGTATTGTCCCCAAGAAGCCACTAGGGCCACCGTATTCTCCTCATGCCCTCACAGAATGCGAGATGTCGTGATTCCACTATTGGTGCCCTTGAAGGTGGCGACCGAACCTTTACAAACAAGTTTGGGGCAATCTCCACAACTGAATTGGAGGCTCCCAATGACACCACGAAGGTTCACCACAATGGAATGTGGCCTCGGGGTGACCTCAACCGTCTAGGGTGCTCAGACACCCAAGAGTAACAAGATCCGGACGGGATTAGTGGGGGGAATCAAATTTCTTTGGGTGGAAGCCTAGATCGGGGCCTTCTCAACCAATCCCTAGGAAATCAACAAGTTTGATTGGCTAGGGAGAGAGATCGGGCTAAAATGGAGCTTGGATCAACAATGGAGTTTTGGGAAGGAAGAGGTGAGCTTCTTCAGGAAGAAGACCTCCCTTTTATAGTTGGGGACAAGATCCACTCACTCGGCCCCACGCATTGCGGTACTACCGCAGAAGTTATGGTACTACTGTGACGGCTTGCGGTACTACGGCAGCTTGTGCGGTACTACCGCTCGCATGGGAGTAACTGGCCCTGGCCGTTAGCACTAGGCCACAAGCGGTAGAACCGCCGGAGCGGTACTACTATGAGCCCGTGCGGTACTACCGCACGGTCGGCAGAGGCAGCCACTAGAGGTGCACGGAAGTAAAAAATTACTTCCGTGCCTACCTCTGCAGAGGGAAACTCTGCGAAAACATATGGCACGGTAGTACCGAACAAGAATCGCGGTACTACCGTAGTAGGGCGGATGTAAAAAATTACATCCACGCCTACTACCGTAGGAGTAGAGGCCAGGGCAGGAGACAGCGGTACTACCGCTCCACCGGGCGGTACTACTGCTGGCACCTGCGGTACTACCGCTCCCTGGAGCGGTACTACCGCAGACCACTGAACACAAAGACCTTGCATGAGCTCCTTTTGCAAAGAGAAGGAAAATGAGTTGGGGCTCCACTGAAGAGAGGGAAAGGTGGAGCGAAGTAATAGATGTGTACGTGTTGATTCCACCGAGACCTTTCCGAAGCGCACCCCCTCTTGATAGTACGACTTTCCTACGATTCAAATCCACCGAACGGAAACGCATAAAACAACCGTCTTCGAGAGATTCCGAGGGGCACTGAATCGTCTTGTGCCTAGACCTGAGATATCTGAAATGCTCAATGCACACGATTAGTTCGCAAAGGCATTGTCATCAATCACCAAAACCACTTAGGGAGAAATATGCCCTTACAATATACCCCTTTTTGGTGGATTGACGACAATACGGGATTTGCACATAAAGATATAAAATGAGCATATGCAAACTGAAGACCTACAAAATATAGAAGAGCTCTCCCTAGATGTGTGCGTACTCTAGATATGCTTTGGACTGCAAGGCACACATACTAGGATCAACACTCCACCTATATTTTATAAGCAATGCGATCTTTGCAACAGAATGAACAGAACTAAGTATGGAAACTAGGCATAGCATCTGAGCATAAAGAAAAGGGTACGTAATAGATAGACTCACAAGCTATGAATCATACTAGAAAATAATAAAGTATTAGTGATAGCATATGTCTCACACCATATGATAGAGGAAGTCGCCAGGTCACACACAAACAAATGACATAAACCAAAGTTCAACGAACGCAGAGAGAAGACGAAAAGACAAACACAAATACACACAAATCCTACACTCTCCCCCCTTTGGCATCGAGACGCTAAAAAGGTAGAGAGGACACCTAACACATAGGTGGTAGCTCCCATGCAGAAAGATCAGTCATCTGACTCGTCTGAAGCATCTGGGATGGACTCCACATCTGAATCATCCCACAAAAACTACTGCTTAGCCATCCAAGTGGCCTCAGGGGTGATGTCCTTCTCAGACCCACTCGAGATGGTATCGCCAAGCTTCTTCAAAATACCCTTGTCACGCTGGCGACTCTCCTTCTGAGCAACATGAGCCTAATACTGACCCTTGGCCTGCATGCAGAACAAAGTCTTCATCTTGTGAGAGGAATTCTTGGCCCAAGATGGCTTAGAAGACGGAGGAACATAGGACTCAGAACTGTTATCTTCCTCCTCTTCGATCTCATCCTGATCGACCTCCATACGAGCATAAGGCGGATTAGTGGTGGTGTTGGCCCACTTGTCCTTCATACGCAACCAAATGGGCTCATGAAGAAACCTGTGCTCTGGCATGTCCTGACCCGGAAAGGCCTTGTCCCAATTATCACGAATCAGGTGGAAAGTATGGCCCATATATGGGGACCTTCCAATGAAACACAACAGTGCGAAGCTCATACCACATAACATGAGACACATCAAGGATGCCAAGGTATTCATATCTTCCTTTCTCACATAGTAGTAGCATATCCACCAGATAGGAGTGTACCTTGTCCTTGTCTCCCATGCGAGGAAACAGAGTGTTGCGGAAGATCCGGTGCATGACATCAAGAAAAGGGTTGAGCACAGGAATTTGTCCACCAGAATGCAAGGTCTTCAAAATATGGAAAGGCATGAGCTGCCCCTTACGAGCTGGCAGAGGGTTGCCATGAGGGTGCAGTCCAATTGGCACATCAACCCGGGAGTCAGGAACATGCAGCAAGTCCATGAAGTCCTTCCAGGTGGTAGACAATTGCTCGCCATGGGTCATCCATGTCATGGTCCGCTCCTCATCAGAGTGAAAGTGGAGAGAGGCAAAGAACCGACCCAATAGCTCGGTATCAAAGTCAAGGTGGAAGGAGATGATGTCTGCTATAGGAAACTGCTAAACCAACTCGAGATACTACAGGAATCAGGCACTTTGCCGTTAGCCATCCCAGATGGCAAAGGCATAGATCCCGGACGACAAAGTCTTTGTCGTCCGCCAGTAGACGGCCAACCGTCCGGCTGAATAAGCCACGGTAAAGGGCGCTTTGCCATCTGCTGGAGGATGGCAAAGACCTTTGAATCTTTGTCGTCTGCCAGCGGACGTCAAAGGGTCTGGATGGCACACGTGGAAACTTAGCTTCATTAAGGGCTTAATGGCGTGCTTTGCCGTCTGCTAGCAGACGACAAAGACCTTAGTTCTTTGCCGTCTGCCAGCGGACAACAAAGCACCTGTTTTTTTGCTGGCCTAGGTGGGTTCTTTGCTATCCGCTGGCAGACGGCAAAGAACTTAGGTCTTTGCCATCTGCCAGGAAACGTCAAAGAACCCACCTAGGCCAGCCCCAGGTTGCACAAGCAGCTGCCACGTGGAATATTTGCTGTTTGCTGGCTGACGGCAAAGCTCTTTGTCGTCCGCCATCAAACGACAAAGTGGCTGTATAGCCCCTGTTTTTTCAGTTTTTTCTTAAAATCATTCAATTTGACAGAATATCACAAATATATCCAACATATCAAAAATACAAGTTTCCAACAAGCATACCAACAATAAGTTTCAACAAGCCTACCAACAATAAGTTCCAACAATACCAACAATAAGTTCCAACAACATATCCAACATATACAAGTTCCAAACAACATATCCAACATACATATCCAAAACAAGTTTCCAACAAGTTTCCATAAACAAAATGGAAGCAGAAGTAGAAGAGTACACTCCATCAATGCAAGCTTACTCATCTATAGCAAATCTGCAAAGTAGGAAAGATGAAAGTTAGAAGAAGAAGACGACTAGCTAGAAGAAAAAAGAAGAAAAAGTAGAAAAAGCAGAATTTATCTTCTCTTTGTTTTTCTCCTCTCCTCTCCTCTTTTCCAAGGTAGTAATGCCATTTTCTAGCTAACGAAGCATATCAAGTCATTTTGGAGGAAACAATGCTAAGTATAGGTCATTTTATAGCTATCCTAGGTAGAATACATCATTTTGGAGGTAAGTAAGGTTATTATGTCACTTTTGAGGAAAATAAGCTAACTATAGGTCATTGTGGAGCTAAACCAAGGTTATTATGCCATTTTTTTAGCTAAGTGAGCTAATTATGTCATAAATGAACTAGCTAAGCTAATTATAGATCATTATTGAGCTATCCTTGGTAGTTATGCCATTTTGTACCTAAGTGAGCTAATTATGTCATAAATGAACTAGCTAAGCTAGCTATAGATCATTATTGAGCTATACTAGGTAGTAATGGCATTTTCCAGCTAACTAAGCATATCAAGTCATTTTTGAGGAAAAAATGCTAAGTATAGGTCATTTTATAGCTATCCTGGATAGAATATACCATTTTCTAGCTAACTAAGCATATCAAGTCCTTGAGGAAAATAAGCTAAGTATAGGTCATTTTGGAGCTAACTAGGTCATTTCTTAAGCTAAGTATGCATTTGTTAATGAAAACACTTGGGAAAACTTACCATCAACACGGAGGTGAAGGACCGGTATGGTTTGCGCCAGGGTGAGATGTAGAAGGACCGGTCGGGGTTGTGGCAGACGCGGAAGGATCGGTCGATGCTTGTCGGGAGCCACGCTGCATGGAAGATCATTTGCAATGTCTCCTTAGCATTATCCAACTCAAATGTGAATACTAGTAACTAATGACCATTTAAATGAAACTCACCGTGGGTGCTATAGCAATATGGGGCATCGACGGAGGGGTCTGACCATTGTTCTGGCACAAGGTCTGCACATTTTGTTTTCACGAGTCATTCATATTAGTTACTCATGAAACGAACATTATGTGCATGATTTGGCTAATATGCAGGAGAAACTTACCACGAGGAGCTCGTATAGGGCCCGATGAGACGTGTCGTTCTGGTTCGTCTCCTCCTCCAACAGCCTAGCTGTCCTCTCCCCCATGTCCCTCTCCCTCTATGCTGCCTGCCTGTTTGCCTCCGCTAAAAGCTCCTAGGCCCTAGCCACAATGGTGAGCTCCATTGGCCATGGCGAGGCGTTATCTCAGGATTAGAGCTTGTCTGGCGCTTCTTCATCTCCGAGAGAGTTCTAGGACAACATATCAGTCAATCCCCAATGGCTATTGAGCCATGGGGCATCCCGCCAACAGATATCATCACGAGATCTGGATCAAAAGGACTGTGGCTTGGGTTGAAGTCCTCCCCTTTTTTCGCCTTCCCCTCATCCCTATACCTCACGATCTTGTTGTGGCAGGAGATGTTGCTGAAGATCTGTGAATGATCGAGGTCATCCACACAGAATGCCTTGGCCTTCTTGTAAGAGGTAGTATGGGCCATGGCATAGAGGTCGAACACAGGTGGCACCTCCTTCTTGTTGTGTCTTGCCTAAAAGAGAGGAACAAAATATTAGTTAAGGGCTCAAGCTAGCCTGAAGAATGAAATTGCATGAATCATGAAGCAAACCACATACCCAGTTATCCCCAAACTCAAACAGGTTGGAGCTCCCTTGATGGTGTGGCACACCTCTCATTTGGGCACGCTTATCCTTGGACTTGTTGTGTTTGGCTAGCCATTCAGGAGAGCACCACTCATCCACCAATGCCTCCCAACGGTCCATCCTATACGCACACCATCTCGGGGGCACCTAAGTTAGAAAAGAGAAATTTCAGCGCTACGCATACAAATCAAATCAAAGAAACTAAGTATAAGGCCTTAAGAATAGATAATTACCTTCATTAACTTCTCCTTACTCAGATAATGTTTGCGGCACTTCTTCTTGGCCGTCTTAATGTTACTCGAGGCGTAGTAGTCTCGAAGAGCCTGCACCCAAGCCTCGTGTCGTAAGTTCTGAAGTAGGCGCCTACACTCGGCTTCGAGAACAGGAGCCGCTTTCGCCTCGTATTTCTCAAGACACCTGTCTTCCTCAAGACACCTCTAGAAGTTCTGCAGTCAAACAAGACAACACTCATCACTAGGTGTTGTTGATTTTTCATTCTGTAAAGGAGAAATTACTCAAAAGCGACGGATCACTATGTCAGCCACCATCTCGCACAAGACACCGTCGACCATCTCCTCCGGCGGGGCCGGGGCTGCCTTGTACAACTCCCAGGTCAGTGCTACCTGTGGAGCCTCATCCTCACCGGGCAATTGGACCTTCCCCGGGAAGTGGTGCTGGAGAAGCACACCAAGGACCTAGTTGGGCCTACGAACACCACACTCGTATTTCCAACCCCTGTAGTAGGACAAGGGCAACACATTAGATATTAATTTGAAGAAACATGAAGGCAAAAGGTTAAAAAAGAGTAAATGCACTTACTTCTTCGCATTAGGCGCAATCGACCACCTCTACTCGCGGGTTGTCGGCACGGGCGGGAGCTTTGTACAACCACGCTAGTAGACCTTCTTGCCCTCATCAACCAGCTCGCCCTTCCAATAAGTGTCCTCAGACAAGTTGTTCTCGCCACCATCAGCATGGCCACTAGCCTCCGAAGTCACGTGGGACGAAGACTCTGGGACCCGAGTCTCCTGGGACGAAGACTCTGGGACTGGAGTCTCCTGGACGAAGGCTCGGTGACCCGAGGCTCATGGACCGAAGTCCGAGATGGGTCCAAGTCAGACGGGTCCACCTAAGACAGAGCACTCCTGTGGTCGGGAGAATCAGCTGAGGGTGGCGGCGAGGAAGGCGCAGCAGCCTTCCTACCTCTAGCACCTCTCTTCGTCTTCCCTCGACCTCTCCCGGTCGAAGAAGAAGCACCCACCGGTGTCTGCATGCTATGTACGAGCGCTCTCCGAAGTTGCTAGGGTGGAATTATAGCACCCCTCCTAGCACACGCCGAGGAAGTAGGCTCAGATCGCTCTCGACCCCGCCCACCATTTGTCAACACCTGCGATGACAAAGAGTGAACAAAATTAGTTCAACATAAAAAAATTGAATACATAATAACATGAACTAATTAATAATATATATGTACATAATAATAATTGAATAACTCACATTACTAATATTAATCTTATCGTCTATATATGCAACAGGATCAATAAATGCATAATCATCATCACTATTAGTAATGACGTGCTCATTAGCATCATGAATAAATGCATCAACATGTGGAAGGCCTCTATGTAATTGGTCAAGCATTGTCAGATCATCTGTAGCAGTAACCTCTTCTTCTTCCGTATCTTCTTGTTCCAGCTCAGGGGTGAAGTCTTGGAAGAATTCTCCTTCATATGTGTCTGGGTTAATGTGAGGTTCACAATCATCTTCATTAAGGGGAGGTGGTCTAAAATGTGGTGACACATCATAAATGACATCCCATCCTTTCAAATTTGGATCCGTTTGGTAGGCCCGCGATAGATAGAAAACTTGGGTCGCTTGTTGAACCGTAATATAGACATCGAAAACATCTAAATGGGTGCTTTGTTTGAGTCCTTCTAGTCTCCTTCGGCAGGAACCAATAACATTTGAAGACTACGACGTTTGGTGGGTTTGCACCAAAGAATGTAAGTTCATAAATTGCTTCAACTCTTCCATAATACTCAACCCCTCCTTCGTCGATAGTGGAGACACAACAATTTGTAGACTTTCCGTCGGCCATAGATAGCTCTTTGCCAAAAGTCCGAAAGCGATACCCGTTGATGTCATATTTGTCAAATGAATGGACGTTAAAGTGAAACCATTAGTGACTTGTCTCAATTTGGAGTCCATAGACTCTGCATTAGCCTACAAGTTTAATACGAAAGGATTGTTGCATTAGCCGCAAACTAGGAGAGGAAATGAAATCGTCTAATTAATGGAAATTACCGTTTGCTCGAACCAAGAGATGACACCGGGATAGCCGCATCCATGCTTTGCCAGAAACTCATACTCTTCGATGGAATCCTTTTGGATCACCGCTCCTTCCGAGAATTTGGCGACGTATCGACTGTATCACATATCCGGGAATAAGAGCATTTCAAAGGAATTAGAAGTTGCGAAAGAATGTACCGAGAACTTACTCGATGTACAGTTGCACTTCTGTTAGGTTGTTGAAGACATACAACAAAATGGTCCGCCATTCTTCGACATCCAACGCTATTGATTTCGAAGCACTAGCTGGTACGAGCTTCCCTTTGAATAGGCTGAGGTTGGATTAACCTTTTTCATGGTGGCCATCATTGTACCGAGGCTTCGGATTATGCAAGTGATGATTCTTGTCTTTGTAGTGTGCTGTCACGAAGTTTGCCACCTCCTCAGTAATGAATGCCTCGGCCATCGACGCTTCAACTCTACGTTTATTTTACATTTTTCTCGAAGCGTCTTTTGCATCCTCTCAGTTGCGAAGCACCAACGATTTTGCATGCCCCCCCCAAATCTTGCCTCGGTGTGGAGATGCAAAATCAAATGCTGCATTGGATTAAAGAAGCTCGGTGGAAAGATCTTTTCTAACTTGGAGATCAACTCCGGTGCCAACTCTTCTAGTTCGTCTAGCACGTCAGGCGATAGTTCTTTCGCACAAAGAGCACGGAAGAAATAGCTCAGCTTTGCTAGTACTAGCCATTCATCCTCAGGGATAAAGCCACGCAACATCACCGACATTACCCCGCTCAAGCCATATGTGCCAATCATGATGCGGCGGTGGGGGCGACGCGGCGCTGGGGGCGATGCGGCTGTGGGGGCGCGCAGTGGTGGGGGCGACGTGGCGGCAGGGGCTGTGGGGGCGTTGGTGGCGGTGGGCGCGGGCGACGGGCTCGTGGAGCGACATGGAGGAGAGAGGGAGAGAAAGAGAGAGAGAGAGAGGCGGGCCGAGGGGCATTAGCCGTTAGTTAACCCCCCTCTTTGCCGTTCGCTAGCTGACGGCAACGGAGGTTTGCCGTCACTAGCGGATGGCAAAGAGGCGGCCCGTTAGGTCAGGTTGCGGGCTGGGTCGTCAATGGGCCCCCTCCCTCTTTGCCGTCTTCTAGCGGATGGCAAACCTCCTTTGCCGTACGCTAGCAGACGGCAAAGAAGTGGATGATGGCAAAGCCACCCTTTGCCGTCCGCTAGCTCTTTGCCATCTGCTTTCTACTAGTTGATGCCAAAGCCACTCTTTGTCGTTCCCTAGCAGACGACAAAGAGATGGCAGACGGAAAATCTTCTGATTCTTGTAGTGAGAGCCTCACCAAAGTATTGTGGATGCTTCCTCATGTGTTCCAGATCAATGTATTGGGCATGAACATAGTGATTTTTCTTTCCCATGATCACATCCAGGTGAATAAAATACTGCTGCTTGGACAAAAACAAGTCATTTGCCTTGGAAACTTTCCTTGGCTTGTTGTAGGGATTGATCAACCAGCGAACCAGAAACTCAGCTGGGGCATGACCTCAAAATTCTCAACTGGTGGCTTGAGCTTGGATGTGGTTCTCTTAAAATGGTGGGGTGGATCATTTGAGCCCTTAGGAGCATCAAGATTGGGGAGCCGCCCGGAACTTGTGTCACGAGACGGATTGGAATGTCTTGGAGCCGAGCTAGAACCAGATACACCACCTATGGCACACAACGCAACCACAATGGACAAACGGAAAAAGTAAGGCAAGGACGAAAGCAGACACGAAAACCATGTAGACAAGAGAATAGAGAGGATAAAACGAGGGAGTTATGGATCGAGCAGTAGTACCAACATGTTTTGCGGAAGTAAAAGTTTACTACCGCTCGAGACGCGGTAGTACTGCTGGGAGCGGTAGTAACGTGGCTGGAGCGGAAGTAAAATGTTACTACCGCCCAGTCAGCGGAAGTAAAAAATTAGTACCGCTCCAGACGCGGTTGTACCGCTGGGAGAGGTAATATCGTGGGTGGAGCGGTAGTAAGTTTTACTGTAGCCCAGCGGGCAGAAGTAAAAAATTAGTACTGCTCACGACGCGGTTGTACTGCAGGAGCGGTAGTACTGTGGCGTCAGCGGAATTAATAATTTACTTCCGCCCTACGAGCGGTAGTACCACACAAGGTGCGGTAGTACTGCACGGGGCGGAACTCGCAAGATCATATTGGTACTGCCGTAGATAAAAAAATACCCCGTTTTATCCTATCAATACGCACTTCTGCTGCAAAAACACCCTCAAAAACATGTCCTCATGCACAAATTGGATCAAACAAAGCTAGACCATCTCATATTTCCCCAAATCCTAGATTCAAAAATAGAGAAGCAACACAAAAGGGGATCGGGGAAATACTGGGGTCCATTCCAAGAGGACGAGGTGGGGAATGATCCCACCGGTGGAAATAGGAAGAGGGTGGTCGGAGACGGAGATCCGGTGAGATGCTCTGGTGCCGGTTGAGAGCAGGAGAGAGAGAGACTAGAGTGGAAGAGAAAGAGTGGGTATGGGGAAGATGGGAAACCTCCCCAGCCGGCTATTAACCCCCACGTCCACTTGAGTTACGATAGTACCACGGTCATTGCGGTAGTACCGCTCATCGGGCGGAAGAATTTTTTTACTTCCGCGCGGTAAGCGGTAGTACCGCTCCAAGCGCTAGTACCATGGTCCTCCATGGTAGTACCATGCTGCTTCTTAATGCAAAATTCGATAAACACAAACGAGAGAGAGAGAGATAAATTGCCGCACACCAACAATACACAAGAGCAACTATGATGCAAGATAAAAACACGAGCATGGTCCACCGGCATAGAAAAATAGAATAGGACCAAATAGTGAGTCTCTACTTCACATGAGGAGAGGGCGGTGGCTCTACAGCCACCTATGTTTGAGTCAGATGGTATGGCACTACGAAGAATTATCCTTGGGCCCATGACCAAGACTCGTCTCTTGAAGCATAGTAACCATCAAAAATGGCAAGTGTGAAAGACTTTGATTATTTTTATGCGTAATAGGAGGAGGGATAGTTCATTGAGAGAACTAGACTCCCCCTAAATCCATGCCTACACCTAGACAAGACATAACGATGATCGTGGGGAGGTGTGCACTAAGTCAATCCACATTGCTCGAATCAATGATATTTAGCTGATGCCTTAACTCACGAAATCTTGCTTCATCTAATGGCTTTGTAAAAATATCTGCAAGTTGCTCGTTAGTACTCAGATGAATAAGATTGATGTCTCCATGCTTGACCTGTTCTCGAAGAAAGTTATGACGAATATCAATATGCTTCATCTTGCAATGTTGAACTGGGTTGCTGAAGATCATAATGGCACTTTCATTATCACAGTAAAGAGGCACTTTGTCAGAATTGACCCCGTAGTCCTTTAAAGTTTGCCTCGTCCATAGAATCTAAGCACAACAACTGGTAGCAGCTACATACTCTGCCTCGGTGGACGAGAGAGAAACACAATTCTGTTTCTTCGAAGACCAACTTACCAAAGACCGACAAAGGAATTGGCAGCCTTCCGAAGTGGACTTTCTACCCACACAGTCTCCTTCCCAATCCGAGTCAGTATATCCAACGAGTTCAAACGAAGCCCCCTTGGGATACCATAAGCCAAAGTTTGGGGTATGAGACAAATATCGAAAGATTCGCTTAATAACCACATGGTGACTCTACTTAGGTGCGGATTGAAATCGTGCACAAATACCCACACTTAACATGATACGTGGTCTATATGCACAAAGGTAAAGCAAGGATCCAATCATGGAGCAATATACCTTTTGATCCACCGCTTTACCATTGGCATCGCTGTCAAGATGGCATTTGAGTGGCATGGGAGTGTTGGCCTTGGGAGGATTGAGCTCATCCATCTTGAACCTCTTGAGCATGTCTTGAGTGTATTTGTTTGATTGATGAAGGTACCTTGACTTTGTTGCTTGACTTGGAAACCAAGGAAGAACTTCTACTCTCCCATCATGGACATCTCAAACTTTTTTGTCATCAAAGTGGCAAACTCTTCATTGAAAGATTTGTTAGGAGAACCAGAAATAATATCATCAACATATAGTTGGCATATGAACAAGTTCCCGTTGACCCTCTTTGTAAAAAGAGTGGGGTCAATTTTCCCAATTTCAAACCCACGGTCTTGCAACATCTCGGTAAGGTGCTCATACCACACACGTGGGGCTTGTTTAAGGCAATAGAGAGCCTTATCGAGAACGTATACATAATTGGGCAACTTGGGATCCTCGAACCCCGGGGGTTGCTTGACATATACCAACTCCTTAAGAGGGCCATTAAGAAAAGCACTCTTGACATCCGTTTGATATAATTTAAAATTATGATGAGAGGCGTATGCAAGAAACATGTGAATAGATTCAAAGCGAGCAATAGGAGCAAAGGTTTCACTGTAGTCGATACCCTCGACTTGGGAGTATCCTTGTGCCACCAATCTTTCCTTGTTGCGAATGACAATACCATTCGCATCTTGCTTGTTTTTACAGATCCATTTCGTTCCAATGACATTGTGATTCTCCGCTGGTCTTGGCACCAGTCGCCACACTTGGTTGCGCTCGAAGTTGTTGAGTTCATCGTGCATAGCTTCAACCCACTCCATATCCTTGAGTGCCTCTTGAACATTAAGGGGCTCAATGCAAGAAACAAACACATGATGTTCACAAAAGTTTGTTAATTGTTTACAAGTGGTTACCCCTTTTTGCAAGTCATCGTAGATGTTCTCCAACAGATGTTGGTTAACTTTGAGCTTGGCGGCATTCTTTGCGGCTTTCTTGGCGGCTTACCTCTCTAAGATTTCTTCCATGGACGGTTGAGAGACTGCATTCTGTGAGTTATCATATTGATTATCTTGAGCGCCTTCTTGAGCTTGCTCTTGATCTTGAAGAAGATCTTGATATTGAGATTGCTCGAACACAGAAACTTGATCTTGGGCATCACTTGGTGAGACACCATCATCAGTGGATTGATCTTGCCCTTGATCTTGTTCATGTGGTAGAGGACCTTCAGTTTGTTCTTCGGAAGCGTGTGGTTCTTCCATCAGTGATGGTTCCACTTCAATGGAATATTTTCCTTCTCCTTCGGCCACAACAGGTTCCTCAACGGGTAGGAAGTATCCCACACCCATTCTTCTTATTGCTTGGGGAGGAATTTCATCACCTACATCACAAAGACCACTTTGCTCCACTTGGGAGCCATTATTTTCATCAAACTCTACGTTACTCGTCTCCATAATGAGTCCCGTGGACTTGTTGAGGACACGGTAAGCTTGAGAGTTTGCAGCATAACCAACAAATAAGACCTCATGGGGTCTAGATTCAAATTTAGACAAACGAGCACCTTTGTTGAGAATGAAACACGTACAACCGAACTCTCGAAAGTATTTGAGGTTGGGCTTGTTCCCGGTGAGAATCCCATAAGGAGTCTTGTTCAAGCCTTTGTGGAGATAGAGTCGATTTGATGCGTGACACACTGTGTTGATGGCCTTGGCCAAAAAGTTGTACAAATATTTAGACTCCGCCATCATGGTTCTTGCCGCATCAATCAACGTCTGGTTCTTCCTCTCTGCAACACCGTTTTGTTGAGGGGTGTAAGGTGTGGAATATTGGTGCTTTATCCCTTCATCACTGAGAAACTCATTTAGGGTGTAATTCTTGAACTCTGTGTCGTTGTCACTTCTAATCATCAAAATCTTTGCATCATGTTGGCGTTGGACTTCATTTGCAAAGTTGATGACGGTTTGTTGGGTCTGACTCTTCTTCTTGAAGAAATATACCCAAGTGTATCTCGATTAATCATCCACAATCACCAAGAAATATTTTCTTCCACTAGGACTGTCAAAAGATGGAGGACCAAATAGATCCATGTGAAGGAGCTCTAAGGTCCTCTTTGAGTAGATTATAGTGGTTGGACGATGAGCCTTTTCATGTAGCTTTCCTTCAATACAAGCACTGCAAGCACGATCTTTGGAAAAACTCATGTTTGTTAGTCCAAGAATGTGATCCCCTTTGAGGAGACTTTGCAAAGATCTCATATTGACATGGGCTAGCCGGCGATGCCAGAGCCATCCCACGTTAACTTTAGCCATTAAGCAAGTCACAGTCTTAGTGGGTTGCTCCGAGAAGTTCACCACATAGACATCATTCTCGACATGCCCAACAAAAGCTACTTTAAGAGTCTTGCTCCACAAAAGGGTCACCGAGTCAATACCAAAGAAGGTACTAAAACCCATGGTTGCAAGTTGATGAACTGAAAATAAATTGTATGCGAGGGACTCAACAAGCATGACCTTCTCTATGGTGAGTTCCGGAGAGATTACCACCTTGCCAAGACCCAATACGTTTGAAATTGCATTATCACCAAATGAGACTTGGGTGGCCATAGATGTGTCAGGATGAACATCCACCACCAAGTCCTTGATTCCGGTCATATGATTTGTCGCTCCACTATCAAGCAACCATGATGTTCCTCCAGAAGCAAACCCCTACAAGAGATCAATGTTTAGCTTTAGGTACCCATTCTTTAATGGTTCATTTCATGTTAGAAACAAGGGTCTTAGGAACCCAAATACAACATTCAATGTACTCATAAGAAGAACCAACATATTTGGCATAAACATGCCCATCACTAGCATGGCATTAAACATAAGAGGGATTAAAGTCACCGGTCTTATTGGGTTGGATGTTCTTGTTCTTTCCCTTCTTGGCATTATCCAACATAACTCGATCTTTCTTCTTCTCATGAGGACCTTCTCCAGCTCTTACAAAGGTTTGCTTGAGCGATGGAACTTCCTTGGTGTTTACCTTCTTCTTCTCATTAGTTTTGGGTACAAAGCCCACCTTTTCTTTTTCCACAACTTCCTTCTGAGTACTCAAAAGGTCATTAAGTGTCTTCTCACCTTGAATACACGTTACCAAACCCTTTTTAAGATGCTCTTTTAGCTTGGCATTTTCCTCCACAAGGTGTGCATGCTCACAACATGGGTTAGTAGCAGATGCATTATCAATTAGAACAAAAGGAGGACATGTGGCTATTTCCTTCGTGAGTTTCACTTGGAGTTGATCATGTTACTCCTTAAGAGAGACATGCGCACATGTCAATGCCTTGTGAGCATTGACAAGTGTGTCAAGCTCAACTATGAGACGATCATGATCCACCCCAAGTGCAACCTTCTCAAACTTGAGAGCATGGTTAAGAACAATAGCATGATCATAATCTTTACGTAATTTAGTAAGGTCAACATTTTGTGACTCCTCAAGAGTCATACAAAGATCTTGCTCTTCCTTAATAGAAATAGATAGATCGACTATCTCATAGGCATAATCACAACTATGACCTCTCAGTTCCTCAAGACACTCTTCTTGAGACTCAATAGTGTCATGGGCCTCACCAGGTTGTTCCAAGAGAGCAACGGAGTGCTTCTTGGACTCTCCCTTGAGTTTACACATGAATTTTTCAAACTCATTTTTATCCTCTTTCCCATCGTCAAGTTCATCCACCTAATCTAAGGATCAAGTGGAAGAAATGGAAGTCTTAATATCTAAGGTTATGATGTTGGAGGTTACCTTAGTGATACCTTTATCCATGAGGCACCTCGTGACTATGTTCTCATTGGGGGCGTCGAAGAGTGACGCCTTTGTTGGGGTAGAAGAGGCAATTGCGACGGATGCCAATTCCATTCCTTCACTGCTTGTGTTTTCGTCATCAAAATCATCGTCTAAGGCATACTCTTCTTGAGCCACCAATACTTTGTGAGGAGCCTTCCTGATAAAGTTGGTTTTGTTGGGGAAAGACTTGGATTTATCTTTGCGAATAATATTGCCACCATTGTCTTCCCTCTTCTCATATGGACAATCCACCACGAAGTGACTTACATTACCATAGTTGTAGCAAGTTCTCACACATTGCTTCCCCTTTGACCCATTTCAGTTGTTCTTGGAGAAGTTGGACCTAGAGTTTCTCTAGTTGCCCCAAAATTGTCTGGACGCAAGAGCCATTTGCTCATGATAAGCATATTTGGTGTCCTCGGGGAAAACCTCTTCTTCTTCTTCTTCCTCTTCACTGACCTTGGCCTTCAATGCAAGATTGGGAGAGGACTTCATTTACCGTTGAACATGAGCGAGAGCATTGTCCCCTGTTGTGTTTAGGATGCTCATTGCGATGAATTCATCCAACACATCACCAGAGGATAAGGTTTGAACATATGGCCTTTGACGGATGACAGCGGGCATGGCCTTGTTGTACGGCATGATGGCCTTCATGAACTTACGCTTGATCCAAGTATCATCCACATCCTTGATGCCATGATCCTTGAGGACCGGTGCACCCTCCTATAGATCTCATGCAGTTCCTCATCCTCTATCATCACAAACTCATTTGACTGATCAAGAACAACATCATAGTTTGACCATTGAATGCTTGAGCTTCCCTTGTACATGGAGATGATGTGTTCCCAACACTCTTTAGCAATAGTGAAGGGCCACAGGTGACATAGATCTTCAGGAGGAATAGAAGCTTGGAGTATGAACAAGGTGCACGAATTTAGCTGTTTATCCGCTTGTTCTCTTGGAGTAAGATTGCATGGATCATGAGGATAGTATCCTTCTTCAATGACTCTCATGAGATGAATTGAGCTGCGATCTAAATTAGACTTGATACTAAAAACCCAGTTAGCAAAATCATTCTTAACAAGTTTAGGAGGAGGACCGAGATTAACTATATGAGATGGGTGCACCAGTCCTCCATAGACCACGGGACGGGGAACAAAGGCAAAACTCCCCGACCGATTCACTCTTTGAGAATGATTATCTTTGTCGGCACTAGCCCCCTCCTTACCGGAGTTGACATCCGATGACGAGTAAGTGGGTTTGACCACTTGCCCCGCATCGGTAGACATTTTAAGAGCATTAAGGAAATCTTTAAACATGGATTGAACCTTGGTTGCCATGGAGGATTTTAGTAAGGACAAAGCCTCGTTCAAATCCTCGCGTGAGACTGTGTTCACACCCATGGCCTCGAGAGGTTCTCCCACACGTTCCCCATCTCCAGCCATACTCTTCGGGTGGTGAAACCCTTAGTAAAGAGACGTCGCTCCAATACCAATTGAAAGGATCGATATGGTTGACTAGAGGGGGGTGAATAGGCAACTAACACTTTTTAACTTTTCCTTAACAATTTAAGCTTAGCATCAAATAAGTTGTCTAGACGTGCAACTAGATGAATAACCTATATGATGCTAACCACAACAAGTATGCAAGAAAGCAAGGGATATAACGCAATAAAAGCTTGCAAGAAGTAAAGGTGCGAGATAACAAAAAGTGAAGCCGGTGGAGACGAGGATGTGTTACCGAAGTTCCTTCCCTTATGAGGAAGTACGTCTCCGTTGAAGCGGTGTGGAGGCGCAACGCTCCCGAAGAAGCCAATAGGGCCACTATTTTCTCCTCACGCCCTCACACAATGCGAGATGTCGTGATTCCACTATTGGTGCCCTTGAAGGTGGCGACCGAACCTTTACAACCAAGGTTGGGGCAATCTCCACAACTGAATTGGAGGCTTCCAACGACACCATGAAGCTTCACCACAATGGAATGTGGCCTCGAGGTGACCTCAACCGTCTAGGGTGCTCAAACACCCAAGAGTAACAAGATCCGCAAGGGATTAGTGGGCGGAATCAAATTTCTCTTGTTGGAAGTGTAGATCGAGGCCTTCTCAACCAATCCCTAGGAAATAAACAAGTTTGATTGGATAGGGAGAGAGATCGGGCTAAAATAGAGCCTGGAGAAACAATGGAGTTTTGGGAAGGAAGAGGTGAGCTTCTTGAGGAAGAAGACCTCCGTTTTATAGTGGGGTACAAGATCCAACCATTATCCACTCACTCAGCCCCGCGCATCACGGTACTACCGCAGAAGTTATGGTACTACCGTGACAGCTTGCGGGTACTACCGTAGCTTGTGCGGTACTACCGCTCGCATGGGAGTAACTGGCCCTAGGCGTTAGCACTAGGCCACAAGCGGTAGAACCTTCGCAGCGGTACTACCGCGAGCCCGTGCGGTACTACCGCACGGTCGGTAGAGGCAGCCACTGGAGGTGCACGGAAGTAAAAAATTACTTCCATGCCTACCTCCGCAGAGGGAAACTCTGCAAAAAAAATCTGGCACGGTAGTACCGGACGAGAATCACGGTACTACCGTAGTAGGGCGGATGTAAAAAGTTACATCCACGCCTACTACCGCAGGTGTAGAGGCCAGGGCAGGAGACAGTGGTACTACCGCTCTCCCGAGCGGTACTACCGCTGGCACCTGCGGTACCACCGCTCCCTGGAGCGGTACTACCATAGACCACTGAACACAAACACCTCGCAGGCGTTCCTTTTACACAGAGAAGAAAATGAGTTGGGGATTCATTGAAGAGAGGGAATGGTGGAGCAAAGGAATAGATGTGTACGTGTTGATTCCACCCAGACCTTTCCGAAGCGGACCCCCTCTTGATAGTATGGCTTTCCTATGATTCAAATCCACTGAAAGGAAACGCATAAAACAACCGTCTTCGAGAGATTCCGAGGGGCACTGAATCATCTTGTGCCTAGACCTGAGATATCTGAAATGCTCAATGCACACGATTAGTCCGCAAAGGCATTGTCATCAATCACCAAAACCACTTAGGGAGAAATATGCCCTTACACACGACTCCTTACAAGAGAAACGAAGAGTAACCAAGAATACGAAGTTCAAGAGATGAGTCACCTCGAAGAAACAGAAGGAGTAGAGATGATCATTATGAATGAAGACCCTCAGAGAAGTAGGGACTCGGAGAAGAAGGATAAGTACACCAGGAGGTACTCAAGAAGAAAACATCAAGCTCATGTTGGTGAATGGGTTTCCGGCTCCGACTCCGACAACCACTTCGAGAGAAGCTATCACTCTCTCCGACTATAATCAAGATGAAGGTGTTGCCAGACTTGCACTAGTGATAAACAACTCCTATGACATATTCCTTCACCAAATGAAGGGAGTGGACGTTGCTTCATGGATAAAGTCCCCAAGGTATCACACCCCGAGTATCATTATTTCAATAGTGATGAAGATGACTTGTTAATTGAAGATGACTTTCTATTTGACAAATCTAGTAATGATAGTCAAAATGAACTTGCTAGTACTCACTCTAGTGTAGATAAGTCATGTGTTGATGATAAGTTGGAAATAGAATGACTAACTCAAGAACTAAGAACTATTAAGTTAGCTCCCTAGTCAACTATAGAAGATCATAGAGAGCTTGTAAGGACATATGAGAAGCTACGCTTTGAGAAGCTCAACTTGGAGCAAGAGCGTGAGTTCATGAAAGCTATCAATGATGATCTTCGAAAGAAGACTTCCTCTTATCTAGCCAAGTGACTTATCTTATCTACATTCATGCCACAAGTTAAGTCTAAGCAAGGTAGTAACAAAGGAAAGAAAGGTTCTTCAACTAGTAGCAATATAAATGATAAATCCAATGATATTGCTTCTAGTAGTTATATTGATTCCACTAATGATGATCCTCTTAGCCAAGTAACACCTGAGCAAGAAAATGCTTTATTGAAAGGAATTATAGAAAAAGGTATCTACAAGAGTCTTGCCGGGTGCAAGCAATTTGAGGAAATTGTACCCAAGCACGGAGGATACTGGAAGAATCGTTGTGTTGGCTACTTCAACGTAAATGGAGTTGAATGGGAAGAAGGTTAATACCCCGAACCCAAGTTTGTTCCTCAAAAGGAGAAGAATGAAAATACTCTTCCCAAGGGGATAAACACTCAATGTGACCTTCCACCACAAGACCACAAGCTCAAGGGCAAGAAGAGGATTCAAGAGGACATTGACTCATATCAAGATGAATCCCAAGCTTTGTTGGAGTGGTTCCCAAGGCTACTTAAAGATCAACTTCTACAAAGGCTACTACAACACCAAGGATCCCCATCAACTTGATGTGGGTCCCCAAGAAGAAGAACTAGAGAGTTCTTGAGGGGTGACTCCACCAATGAAATTCACTCATATTCATTATTGGCAAGAACTATTTGCAAACAACATCAACTCTATGCAATAGTTCAAGGAGTCACACATTCCCTCAAAGGTAAGCAAGGGACAAGGTAATCAACAAATCAATGGACATCATAACATATGATGTGCCCTCCATGTCCATTGATATCATGGTATTTGTCTCTTGTATGCTGGGACTAACCCATGTAGGTGTGTAAAGTATGGAAACAATAACGATGCTCCCAAATCTTGGTGATCTTCATAAACCTTGTGCATCCACAACAACCTCACCAACAAGAAGTCTTCATCAAAAAAACCCAAGGTTAGTTTATCCATCTTATGGGGGGATGTCACATCAAGGGGGAGTTCTACTCTAAGACTTGAGTTAAAGCATCTCTTAGTATGTGACAACATTAAATGCTTTATGTAAAAGTGGTAACCCCACTTGTGCTTAAACGATGAGTATGACCTAAGATCAAGTATTCTTACTTGGCTCCTAAGTCAAATAGTGATATATAGATGACTTCGTCATCGCCCAAGTGCTTGTTAGATGCTAGTGTGTATGTGCATGTTTTTCATGATTTCATTTGACATCTTATTGTGTGAGCTTGTCGGTATGCATTTATTTTCTCATTTGAGGACATCAAATTGTTGTTATTTGGATCATGATTTTCTCTTTTGCCAATTGGATGGACAAGAATGCATAGGACCACTCTTTGGCTATCTATGCTTTCTCACCTCATACTCTATTCATGCTGCATCACAAAATTTGAACAATTGATTTTCGATCCTCTGTTTGTGGAGCACTTGGAGTTCTGTATCGTCAAGGACTGACCATTAAAACCTCCCAAGTGCATCTCGGTGGAACCAACCCCAAAATCTCATTCTGAATGAATGCCTAGGGTTGATCTGGTTTTCTATCTCGGTACTATCGATTCCATATTCTCTGTTACACCGAGTTTCCATGTCATCTCACAATTGAGAAACTCAGTGACACCAAAAATTTAGAATCGGTATCACCGATAGTGAAGGGTATATAAGTTGTGGTCCCGACGGTCCGAAATTTCAAACTTCAATCATCGCGTACCAAACCCTAAGCTGTCGTAGAAGGACCCCTGGTCATCGCCTTGCCTCCCCATGCATCTCCGGCCCTCCACCATTGGGAATCTCGCCGTCGACGGGCATCTTCGCTGCCGTCGCCGCCGTAGCGGATCTGTCACCGAGCTAGGGGTTAGAGATGTCTTCTTCAGATGACAGCGAGAACAACTTCAGAGAACAGAGTGTTGAGATGGATTCGTGCACTAGTCCTGAGCCTAGTTCATTTTCAGATCCAGGCACCCCTAGTTCTCATGGGTTGCCTGAATCTACTACAAGGACTAGGAAGAGACTGAATTCAGATGAAGAAGATTCAGACTTTGTGCAAGATGAGGTTCTTGCCAAGAAGGGAGAGAAGGCTGCCAAGAAGTCAGCCAATGAGGCCACCTCTTCCAGGAGGGTGGTTGGCAAAACATATGCACCTCCTAAATCTATGAGAGCACCTAAGAGTGCCAGAGCTACAATGACCGTTGAGCCCCCAAAGAAGTCTATGCCTAAGAAGGCAGGGGAGAAGAATAAGGCCAGAAAGAGGATAGTCCATGTTATTGGCAAACCTACATCTATGTTTGAAGATCTAGAGGAGGCAGCTGCTACTAAAGTGGAGGTAGAGCCAGCTACTAAGTCCCCTCCCAAGAATAAGCCAAAGCTTATGGCAAATGCTATGTCTAAGGCTGCAACCACCAAGAGCACCAAATCCAGGAAAACTGTTGCTGCTATTGAGAAATCCAAGAGGTCATCCAGACAGATTCCTGCTTCTGAGAAGAACAAGGGGTCTACCTTTAGAGAAGAAGAGGATGATTACTTGACTCCCTTAATGAAGCTTAGGCCACACCTTCTAGTACATAATGCCAGTGATCCACTTGCTGAAGATATGAAGAAGAGGAAGGACTCTGGTTTGAGGGCATGGAGAGCTGATGATCCATATGCCCAAAGGAAGAAGACAACTATGGACTACAGATTCTATACCAAAGAGCAACATGATTTCTATGAGACTGTGCTTTTTGAAAAGAGTCCAGCTGTGAGTGATATGAGGTATGTGGACTGGAAATTCATCAAGGAGAATGAGGACTACTTTCCAAGTGTCCAAGATAATTTTCACTGCATGGGATTGGATGAGTTTGTTGGCATAGAGTTTACTCCTTGGAATAATGAGATGATCATGCAATTCTACTCCACTTCACATTTCTATGGAGATGGTATGACTGTATGGATGACTGAAGGTGCAAGATATGAGTCGACTATTGATGAATGGGTGCCATCTTACGAGTCCCAAAAGCTCAAGATGGAGATTTGGATATCTACTCAGAATCCAAGGAGGGACACAATGCTATGGCTAACATGTACAAGTAGATCCCTGCTGCTAACATGAAGTCACACAGGCTAGGATCTATTTACTTTCTCAAGGTTGGCCTCTGCATCATTAATACCATTCTGAGGCATACTTTGATGCCCAAGTGAGGAGATGACAAGATGATCCGAGGCAACTCCATCAACATGTTGAGCCACCTTGATAGACATAACAGGATCAGAGTCATGGACTTGATTGTTGAGACAGTCAAGAGGGTTGCTGCTGATGAGAAGTGCTTTTGCTGCTAGGCACCCTATATCCAGATGTTCATCAATTCCAAGTTGGAGAAACACATATTTGCTCTAGATCATCCCCATTTGCCCCTACAGCCAGATCTCGAGGACAATGTTGTGGTGATGGATGCTGAACATCCCACATTTGTTGTACCTCGGGCAGAGGCAGAGGCAGTTAGAGCCACTAGTGCTCAAGTCCCTAGATCCAGAAATGAGCAAATGGATCTAATAATATCATCAGTTTAGGGTATGCAGAAGGACATTAAGGGGATTCTGGACAACCAGAACAGTCTTGTGAGGATCTTTGAAAATAGGATCAAGACCCTTGATGATAAGGTGGATGGGCTGACTAAGACAGTCAATGAGCTCAAGAAGGAAGTTGACTCAGTGCCTCTTCCTCAGACTTCTTCAGATGATGATGATAATGATGATAAGGATGGATCACCTCTCAGGACAGGCACATAGTTTCCTACTCAGGCCAGATCAGCCACTGTGCTAGCGCCAGACTTGAGGCCCTCTTCATCAGCTCCTGTTGCTGTCACCTAAGCTCCTGCACCATCAATTTTAGTTCCTCCAGTTGACACTCCACCTCCATCCATGACATCTGTAGAGATATTCGCCGACGTTGTTCTCTCAACTCCTTCATCAATAACCGGAGGAGATCGTCCCAAGAACGCTTAGATATATGCCTTTGAACTTTTTGGTAACTTGTTGCCAAAGGGGGAGAAGTGTATATAGATCTTTAGGCTTCGAGTGAGAGAGAGTTTTCGTGTTTATTGGTTTTTTCAAAAACAATTGTCTTTTGGTTGCTTGTGATACACGTTCTTTGTGTTTAATCATACACTTTCTGTGTGATGCTACTACTTTCGATCATCTTAATGCTTAATGAGATGATCTTTCACCATTGCTTGATTGTGTTGTGCTATGATGTTCACTCTAATTATTCTCGCACACTACCAAGTTGTATGTGACAGGGAAGAAGTGCTCCATATGACTAATCGATTATGCATTTCATTCAAACGCAAATTCGAAATGATGCACAAATTTAGGGGGAGAGCTCTTGCTTATCACATACTTCTCAAAGCGATAATTATATTCATTGATTATATCATATGTCGAAGATTTGATCTATATGTTGTCATCAATTACCAAAAATGGGGAGATTGAAAGCACATTTGCTCCCTTGGTTGTTTTCGTAATCTATAACAACATATAAGTCACTGTACTAATGTTTCCACCAACTATATTTCAGGAAATGTTCAATGATAGGATTGGCAAAAGTATTGTGGAGATTGTGGAATACCCCAAGATGCAAGGAAATAGGTTGTCAAAGCTTCAAGCAGAGGACTCTATATTTTATATTTGTGAGAAATCACTTGGAGTCCAAAGGAAAGACAATACTATTAAAAGGGGGTAAGGTTCTGTTGGTGAACAAAATGCTCATATGCGCACAAGTGATAGTCACCAAAAACACCCACAAACTCTCCCACCAAAGTTTGTCCAAAGCCAAATATTCAAAATCGGTGCAACCAACATTTCCATCCCGGTGCAACAGATTCTCAACCTCAGACAAACTCAGCCAAACCCTAGCAACTTCGATGCAACTAATTTCATACCGGTGCCACCGAGTTTAGGTTGCCAACTTTCTCTTACGCAAATTCACAATATCGGTACCACCGAGATTGTTCGATCGGCGTCACCGAGAATGACAATCTGCCCATTGGTCACCTAATCGGTGCAACCGAGTTTCCTATATCGGACTCACTGAGATTCAAAAGTTGGCACCTTTTGGTCACTTCGTTACCACCGAGATTAACATATCGGTGTCATCGAGTTGGTCCTTTTGTGTGTAACAGTTGGATTTTTGGGGATGCCTATATATACCCCTTCACCACCACCTACTCGAAAGAGAAGCACTTAGAACTATTTCATACTTGCCCCTTCCAAATTTGTTTGACAGAACCACCTACAATTGTGTTAAGGTCAAGATCCTCAACTCCAACCATATGGATCTTGATTTCTAGCCTCCCCAAGTTAATTTCTGCCAATTCCATCACTTCCACCAAGCCAAATCTGTGAGCGAGTGATTGTGTTTTGAGGAGTCTATCATCTTGAAGGACAAGAGCAAGGAGTTCATCATCATTACCGAGCCTATTACCTTTTGGAGGCTGGTGCCTGCCAGATTGGTTAGGTGTCGCTTGAGAGCCTCCTACTTCGTGTTGTGGAGTTGAACCAAGAAGTTTGTACTGGCGAGGAGATCGCCTACTTCGTGAAGATCTACCCATAGTGAGTCTAGTCCTTCATGGACGGAAGCCGTTATGGAATAGTCAAGGTTGCTACTTCGTAGACCCTTATGGCTGGATCCCTCTGTGGACTCTCGCGACCGTTACCCTCCGTCGGTTGAAGACTCCATAAACGTGGATGTACGATAGCACCACCTATCGAAACCACGGGAAAAATCATCGTGTCTACAATTGCGTTTGATCTTCCTACCCCATCCCTTCTACTCATGATTGCTGTTATTTTCCGCTTCTATACTATTAGACATGCATGTGTAGGTTGTACTTGACTTGACATGAATGCTAAAACTGCAAACACAAAAATTTGGGAAAATGCAAAAATTTTATTCGGTCAAGTAGTCTAATCAACCCCCCTCTAGCACTACTTTCAATCCTACAAAACACCTGCTCCATCTTAGCTCGGTCCTGAGAGAACTACTATTGTTTACTTGTAGGTGCGGCCTCCAGATCCTATACCGCTGCCCCGGCACTGGGGCTTAGTGCCAATTTAGCCTTGGGAGCGAAAGTGTCGCCCTCATTGTAATGGGTCGAGGCCACCGCAGCCCCCGAGGCCTGGGCAAAGCTCTCTGTGCTGGGGCATGCGACCGTCACCACCTTGTAGGAGAGCATGAGGGCTCGAACTGCGTCCTTGGTGTCCCCGACAATTGAGATGCTGCTGCTACTCCCTGACATCTTGAGAATGTTGTAGCCGAGGTGCGTTGCTTCCATGAACTTGGAGAGGGTCGGGTATAGCAAGAGCGCGTTGTACAAGAGGCCGATGTGGGATACGTCGAAGTCGATTATCTCGGTCCATTAGTTGTCCCGAGTGCCAAAGGTGACCGGGAGGCGCACCGGCCCCAAAGGGGCGGTTGAGCCTTGAGCCACCCTAGAGAAGGTCTTGGTAGGTGCGAGCCAGTCACAGGGCACTCAGAGTGTGTTGAAGGTCTACACAGAGAGGATGTTGAGGCCGGCGCCGTTGTCGATGAGTGTCTTGGTAACCGCGACATTGGGGATGGTGGGGGTGCACATCATGGGGAGTGCACCAGTGGAGACTGTAGTCCTAGGATGATCCCTGGAGTCGAAGGTGATGTTGGCCGCTGGCCGTGCTTCACCCCACGCGGCCCCGAGCAGCGCCTGCGTTGCACCCGCCTGGCGAAGGAGCTACTCGACGTGAAAACCCGACATAGACGCATGCGACCTGCCGAGTATGCAAGCAACCATGCGAGCCCCGGGGGCCGAGAAACGTGCGACGAGACGATCGCAAGGCCTTTTACGTGCTCTGAGCAGCGCGTCCTGCCTGTTTGTTTTCCTCGGGCGAGTGCGCAGGGTTGATGTCGCGATGGAAGTGGGGGTCGGGGAAGCAGAGCGGCCTCCTTGGTGTATGGCGAATGGTGGTGGCGGGTTCTACTTCCTTCGTGCAGCTAGACTGGTAGCTGCGCTGGCCGCCAAAGATACGAAGCGGCGGGGGACACCTTGGCCTGCGAGCGCCGCCAGGGTGGCACAGTCAGCCTGAAGCTCGCTCAAACCTGGCGGGCATCGGCCATGGGAGCGACAGAGCGAGGACGAGGTTGATCCTAAGAAGATCTTGACACGCCCGTACGTGGCGCGCCAAATGTCAGATTCGGGGCTCCGCAAAACCCACAAGGTTCAAACACTAGTCCGTGAGCAAGGATCTAGACGGGATCAAAGTCTCAAATTGGTCACCCTAAGGCCTAGCTATGACGAGCGAATTCATGCGAGGAAGAAAGTGAACTCGGAGATTTACCTAGGTTCGGGCCACCTCGCGGTGTAAAACCCTCCTCCTGCTTTGTGGTGGATTGGCCTCACGACAAGGCTAAGGATGAACTAGTAGAGTGGTGGGGTAGCCTCACGAGGACCTTTGGTGGTGATGAACTAGCTCTACCCAACCTGCCCTCTATGATGGGAGTTGGTGGCTATTTATAGGGGCCATGGTCCTCTTCCCTTATTGCACAGGCGGGAAGGGATCCATAACGGCCAAATTCTAAAGGGGACATGAGGTACATCTTATCCTGACTAAAGGTGGTCTTCACCTGCAATGTTTGGGGGGTGACGCAGTGGTGGCCTCGATGATGACATCTGTCCTGCCAAGCTCGTGGTCTCGGACTCATTGCACCGGGAAGGAAACCTTTGGGGGATTCCTTGGGAATCCATGTATGTCCTTGTCTCCTTAGCACCAAAGAGGAAAATGTCCTCCTCCTGCACCTGCTGGCGTCCACCTGGCTTCGTCGTCAGAACCCACATCATCCCATCCTTGGGAGGTTGGGCACTTACATAGGAATCTTCGTTCCACCGGGAGGCAGCCTAGGGGGATGCCACTATCCGGAGGTCTCGACGTTGTCCTCCTTGCGAGCGGGGGGGCTCTCATGAGGGTCTTGCCTTGGGGAATCTGTCGCAAGGCCGTACCATGTCATCGTGGTGGGCCATGCGCTCGGCCGCAAGCAGGCAAGTTCGGGTACCCCCAGTCCCAGAATGCCGACATCACCCAAGCGACGTATCATCATAGATTTACGTCTTAATTAATCTTTTAACATAGTTGTTGAAGTGTTCTTTCTTAACAATACAATTATCAAATTCATCCATGCATTGACTAGGTGTCTTAGTATAAGGTGTATCACTTTCATTAAAGGTACAAAGATATTTCACCTCTACTACCTGTGTCGGGTTGTCAAGTCCATGTATTTCTTCGATGGGTGGCAATTTCCTGACATCTTCAGATTTAATACCTCTTTCTTTAATAGATCTTTTGGCTTCTCACATATCTTCAGGAGTGAGGAATAGAATACCTCTATTATTTTGAATAGGTTCCGGTAGTTGTTCAGGAAGTGTCCAATCATCGGCATTTTACAATATGTTATTCGATAATTGTTCATCTTGCGCAAGTGTTCTTTCCCTAAAAACACAACCAACACAACTATCTAGGAAATCCCTAGAAGCATCTGTCAGTCCATTATAAAAGATATCAAGTATTTCATTTTTCTTAAGAGGATGATCAGGCAAAGCTCTTAGCAACTGGATAAGCCTCCCCCAAGCTTGAGGGAGATTCTCTTCTTGAATTTGCACAATGTTAAATATTTCCTATAAGACAACTTGTTTCTTATGAGCAGGAAAATATATTTTAGAAAAGAAATAAAGCATATCCAGGAGCAAGAGAAAGGAACCATTCTTTAGCCTCGCCTTTAAGCGAGAAAGGAAAAAAGCTTAAGGATGTAATAATAGCATATCTTTTCCTCATTAGTGAACAAGGCATCAATATCATTCAATTTAGTAAGATGTCCAACAATAGTTTCAGTTTCATTACCATGGACAGGATCAAAGTCTACTATAGAAATTAACTCAGGGTGTACAGAGCACTCATAATCCTTATCAGTAAAAAATATAGGAGAAGTAGCAAATTTTGGATCACGTTTCATTTTCTCCATCATGGATTTTTCTTTCAATTTGCATATTAGTTTCTTCAAATCATTTCTATTTTCACAAGCAAGGAAATCCCTAGCTACCTCCCCACCCATCACATAAACTTTAGGCACATATGGCAATTCATATATATTAGGAGAGCGAGGTGTAACACGCAATTCAAAATCTTCATCAGTTTCAACATTTTCAGGTTCTCTAGCTTTAGCAATATGAGGATCAAGTAATTCATTTAGTGGCACAATTTTGGTTTCTGCATGTGTAGCAATAGTGTCATCATTAATTTTAGAAGTAGCATCATAAAATTCATGTGACAAATAAGGGCCATCAACAGGTGGTGGTGTAACAAGCTGATACAAAATAGTAGGTGAATCAAAAATAGAGCTAGATGGCAGTTCCTTACCTCCTCTCGTGCGAGAGGCGACAATCTTAGTTCAATTAACTTTTCGATTCTTCATAGTAGCAACTGGATATTGTCAAGTTGACACAACAAATATAGATATGCTCCCCGGCAACGGCGCACGAAAAAGGTCTTGATAACGCACAAGTATAGGGGATGGCGTATGTCTTCACAAGTAGTATTTCACCCTAATTTATTGATTCGACACAATGGCATCCAAAGAATATTTATATTCCTTGACAATTGAGTTGTCAATTCAACTGCACCTAGGATATCTCTCTACAACAAAGATTTAGTAGCACGACAAATGATAGTAGTAGCAATAATAGTGATAACAGCAATTTTGGTAATAGTAGTAGCAATAGCAATTGAGTAACGGGTGTGACAGTATCAACAATAGTAGTAAATTAGCAAGATATAGTATATGTAAACGTAGGCCAAGGTTCAGTGATGGAAATATATGGATGGCATCAATCATGTAACAGTTACACACTAAGGCGACACAGAACTAGCTCCAATTCATCAATATAATGTAGGCATGTATTCCGTATATAGTCATGCGTGCTTGCGATAAGAACTTGCATAACATCTTTTGTCCCACCCTCCTATGGCAGTGGGGTCCTACGGGAAACTAAGGGATATTAAGTCCTACTTTTAATAGAGAATTGTAATAAAGCATTAACACAAGGTGAATACATGAACTCCTCAAACTACGGCAATCACCGGAAACAATATCAATTATTGTGCGCTTGGGGTATGTGGATCAAGACATGTAATAGGTTCATACAACTTAAAATATAGGATCCAAATCACTCTTATATTCATGAAAACATAATAGGTTCAGATCTGAAATCATGGCACTCGGGCCCTAGTGACAAGCATTAAGCATAGCAAAGTCATAGCAACATCAATCTCAGAACATAATGAATACTAGAGATCCTGATGAAACTTAACTCGATAACAAGATCAATTCCACCCACACCCCTCACCAACCGTCAAAACTACAAGGTAATTACTCACTGCCTATGGTGAGCATCATGGAATAATTGATGGATAAGGGATGGTGATGACAACGACGACGAATCCCCCTCTCAAGAGCCCCAAACAGACTCCAGATCAGACCTCCAGAGGAATAATAGGAGGTGGCGGCGGCTCCATCTCGTAGATCGCGATGACAACTTCTCTCCTATTTTCACTCTCTCAAGATGTGAATTTATAGGACTGGAATCTGGGTTGTAGGAGCCTCATGGGCACTAACACACAATACGGCGGGCCAGGGGGTGGTCATGCCCTATTACCTCGTGGGCCCGAGGAACACCCCCTCTGGTGGGTCTTAGATCCATAATTTAATTATAATCCCACAAAAAGTTCCGTAAAATTCTGACAACTTATATTTCTGCACTAAAATAACACTTTAGCAACCCGACTCAAAACGAGTCAAGCCTCTGTGTGTTCTGTGACATCCCTGGATTAGTATGCTGGCACACACAGTACATCAATGTATATATCAAAGTGCAACCATATGTAATTAACGTAAAACTGATATATACCTTAAAATCTCAGCGGAAACAGTCAATGGGAGTGGAGTCCCAATAACACCAATGGCAGGTTGAGTGTAGATCGTAACCCTAAATCATACTCTTACCCGTCATAGAGCTTATGTACAACATAAGACGTTGCAGCCGTGTAGGTCAGCATTTTGAATATGCCGGCAAGTCACAAAATAGGGGTGTAAAGTAATCATCTATACTACATGCATATATGGCAAGTGGGGTAGTGGGTTTTGCATAAAGCCAAATTTTTCCTACAACAAGAGAGGGCAAAAAGCATAATTACTACAATGTTGGTTGATTAATGAGATGGTTCCACCAACCAATTCTCATACCCAAGTTGTCATTAATAAACCCACATCAATACAATTAATTGTGTTGAGAGTTCCAGATAGTTTCAGTTCCTTTGTCTCAAGTTGTCCATGACCGTGGACACGGCTAATCAATTAGGTTTGAGTACTCTGTAGAGTTTTGCACACATTCCCCACAAGATTTGATCTCCTTCGTTGGATTTCTCGCACTTCAGGGTGTTTGAGAAACGGATGACCAAAACATGGTCTTATAAAGGGTTTCCCCGAGACTCTGTCGGTGCCCATCCTTTCCTACCGTTCTTGTACATCTCGTAGCACCGCCTGTCCAGGGTCACCATGATATGCAACCAAGCCAGAGCCCATAATGGCTTGTGGCTATGCAGGTAAGCCTTGGGTCATGAAGCATCCATCCATCTCTTTGTGCCTGGGTGGACCTTTCCGCGTGAATACTGGCACTTCCTCAGTAACACCTACGCTAACCACTGGTTTCTCCAGGGCGCCGTTCAACCATCATCCACCCAGAGGTATGTTGAAAACTCGGAGTCTTAAAGTCTTGATTATCTTGCAGGTCTTGAAATTATTACCTCACAACTCTCATGAATCACACAACCAACCCGGTCTACTAATATCATAGCTAAATTAAATCAACGTTTCCCGGGGCCAATGTGTCAAAGGGTTGAGGGGTACCTACCACATGATACTACAACAAGTAACCAAGTTTCCAATTTACCAAGTTTGCATGCAATTGGGGAGATGGAAGAACTAATGCAATAAAACATAGGTATACATGGTCAAAGTGACTTGCCTGTACTGCTGATGAAGAAATAATATCGCTCTCAGAGTTAACTGATAGACTATTCGTCACTCTCCGATGAAAATCTATACAATCAAACATTGCATTCTTATAAGAAATCATACTAGCAGTCAATACTAATCAATCGAAAAGGCAACACAAAACCAAAAAGCAACATGGTGGTGATGAAGGAAATACTTAAGACAAAACTCAAATGACACAACTACATCAACACAACTAATGTGGTGATGAAGGATATACTTAAGACAAAAGTTAAAATCCACAAAACTTCATCAACACCACCAAAGTTGGTCTTCTCTATAAGTACATCCTATTTTCAAAAGTAAAAACTCAAAACAAAGTAAAATATAATCAAAAGTAGTTTAGTAAATATTTTACTTGGCAAAAAAATACTTTTGAAGAACAACTAGGGACTAAGAAAACAATACTCTAGCAACTTAAGTTTTTAACTACTTGAACATCTCATCAAGAAAAACACTAAGTTAATAAAAGAAAAACAAATTTTAAAGCAAATAATTAACATAAAGTATTTTCTCATAAGTCTTCATTTTGCAAAGAGAACTAATTGAAAAGCTTTTGTAAAGATTCTTATTTTGATAAGGTCATTCTTGGCTTAAACCACAAACAATCCCAACTATAATTCAAATTCTTTCTGGTCTAAACTTAGATTAACAGAAAATCAAACTTATAAAACAATTTGTGGAACTATTTTCAAATAGAAGATCAACATAGCAATGAAAATCCAATTGCAAGTTATAGTTGAACTATAATTGATTTTCATGCAACCAACTATTAAAATATTATTTGTTTTGAAGGGCTACTATTATCTGACCGAAAAGTTTATAAAATTCTATCACTAATATAAAATAAAATAATTTAAAATAATTTAAAACAAAAGGGAATATAAATAGACCTAATAGAACTAAACAAAATCTGTTTTTCTTGAAAAGACTGTTATAAAATATTTCTAAAAATTTCCAAACTCTACCTACTGATAACTAAGGTCACTAGTGACAAGTAGCAAAAAGAATCAACTCAAAATATATTTTTAAACTCAAGATATTCAGGAAAATAATATTTGAATCAAATCTATTTGAAATCAATTTTTAAATTATTCAAATTTGGTCAAACTTGATATCTACAGAAACTAGAACAAATTTGTGAACTAATGCAAAAGGAATCAAGTTAAAACACTTAAAAACATAAAATATATAACAGAAAGGAAAACAGAACCTATTGTGTTTTCTAAAACAAACAGAAAAAAGAAAAAAAAACTTAGCTAACGGACAGGGGCTACATGGCAGTTTGTGGTTGGCCGAGGCCGTGTGCGTGCAGGGTTTTCCGAGCGATTGACAAAAGCCTAGCACGTACCGGTTCGGGATTTAAATCGTTGTAATCTAGATCGTTGGCTTTAGATCCGACGGCTGCAGAGGGGGCGTGGGGCTTACAAAGGAGGGAGGTCGAAGCTCCGGCGATGTCGACAGTGGCCGGAGGTCAGAGCGGAGACGGTGCTCCGGTGCTAGGGGACGGCGAGGCAAGGGAGTGTCGGGGCGAGCGGCAAGAGCTCGGGAAGGTCCGGTTGGTGTTAGAACTCCGGCGATGTGGGGGGTGGCGTTCTGGCGAGGAAAAGGGGGGGTTTCGGGGTCGACAAGGAGCGGAGAGGACCGGCTCTTATATAGGCCAGGTGCGGGGGTCGGGAGAGGGAAGGAGGACCGAGATCCGGGGCGATGAACTCGCCGGCGATGTTAGGGGCGCGATGGAGGGGACGACCGCGAGGACGGCTCGGTCGGTCGGTGGGGCCGGGGCATCAGAGAGAGAGAGAGAGGGAGAGAGCTCGGTCAGCGGTGACCATTGCGGAGAGGTTTCAGGGAGGAATCAGGGGTAGGTGGGTCGGCTCGTTTAATACACTCGTTTAACTATTTCCTTTATTAATATACAAGGCATTAATACATTCAAAATCTGTCCAACAAATAAAGATTTATATACCAAAATGATCAGGGAAATAAATTCCATTTAATGAACATTTTTCCACGGCCAAAATAAATACTTTTAAAAAATTAATTTTCAGAAAATGCCTAAATGGCTTTATTTATTTTTACAAATATTTTTCAAATAACCCCTATGGTTTTATGATACAAAAACTTCACAAAAATACCCCTGGTTGGAAGTGTCATATTACTCCTCTCGAAAACTTTGTCAAGGGGTTTGAATGCTTACAAATTAAAATAGGGAATTCAAATATGGAAGCGAAACTCCATATGAGAATTTCTCAAATAGTTTTCATATCCTTCTTTTAAACTTCCAACTCCTATTTCATATAATTTGAAGAAGTCATTTTATCCTCTCTCATGAAAATCATTGAGTTGCATAAAGTTTCTGAATTTGAACTATTTTGAAATGAAATTCAAACCATTTTCAAATCCCTTTTCGTTCCTTTAAATGGAAGAAGTCATATCATCTTCACTCTGGGATTTTGTGATGAAATGAATTTGAATTCCTGCAGAGTGAAAGTTTTGGGAAAGTCATTTTATTCCCTCTCATTCAAAAGTTTTCAAAAGTTTCGAATTTTCACTCAATTTCAATCACTCAAGCAAACAAACAATCATTCTAGTATTTATTATAACATTCCAAATTTTGGGATGTTACAAACACCAAGTTAGTTTTGTTGAAACAATGTCTGTCCGGGTTAGTTCCGTTCAAATGATGCAAATTATAGTCCGAAGCAAGAGCCATTTTTTTTGGAAAAGTAGATACATTGGAGACGTATCAGTCACCATGTATCAAGATACTATCAAGTTGTATGACTTCTCAAATACTAATAACAATGATGTTATTATTACTCCAATAACACCCACCACTAGTGTGGAGTTTTATGATATTAATGTTGCATTGTCGAATCTTGTTATGAAAGAACAATTTTCGGGAAGTCCTACTAAGGATCCCGCTCCTCATCTCAATACCTTTGTTGAATTGTGTGATATGCAAAAAAAGGATATGGATAATTATTTGGTCAAATGAAAACTATTTCCTTTGTCACTACTAGATAAAGCTAAGTCTTGGTTTTCATGTTTACCACGTAATAGTATTGTAACATGGGATAAGTGTAAAGACGCTTTTATTTCCATGTATTTTCCTCCTGCTAAGATCATCTCCCTTAGAAATAAAATTTTGAATTGTAAACAACATGATCAATAGCATGTTGCTCACTCTTGGAAGAGGTTGAAATTGATGATTACAAATTGCCATACTCATGGTTTAAACTTGTGGATGATTATCCAAAATTTCTATGTCGGACTAAACTTTGAGTCTATAAATCTTCTAAATTCTTCTGTAGGTGGTACCATCATGGAGGTGACCTTAGGAGAGGCCACCAAACTTCTATACAACATCATGACAAACTACTCTCAATGGCATAGCAAAAGAGGTCCAACTGGTAAGAAGGTAAATTATGTCGAAGAATTGACTACTTTTAGTGAAAAAGTGGATGCTCTTATGAAAATGGTTGCTAGCAAAAATGCTCATGTTAATCCCATTGTTGTACCTTTGTCTACCTTGATTGAGAAAAATTATGATGCTATTTTTGTGAATTTTATCTTGCAATACAATTTCAAGAACAATTCTCATAAAGGAAATTTGAATGCTAGACCGTATCCCGGTAACTCATCTAACAATTATGGAAACTCTTATGATAATTCTTGTGGAAATTCTTCTACAAATAAAAATAGTATATCCTCTTATATTGATAAAACCATCAAATAATTTAATAGTTGTGAAAACATTTTTAATACTATGGTAGAAGAAAAGTTGCATAAAGTTGATGAATTGGCTAAAAACATGGTTATGGTTGCTATTGATGTGGAAACTCTTAAAAATAAAAATTTGCCACCCAAGCATGATTTCAATGATTCTATTATATCTAGCCAAATATCTATTAATGAAATTAAGGATAGGACCGCCAAGTGGAAAGCTAACCGGGAATTCTTAGAAAAAGCTCTTCCACCCAGCTTTTACTAGAATGATGATGAAGATCTTAAAATGATTCGTACTTCTCCAATTGAATCTTTATTTACTAATCTGAAATTAAATTAGAAAGGGGCTGAAGATGAGCCAACTCTAGCTAGAGAGTGTCCCATTTTCTTGGAGGGTGATGATTCTCATTATAAAATTGAAAAAAGTGTGTTTGGAGAGGTTAAAACTTTACTAGTGATGTGCACACTATCTTGGATTACAGGGACTTTTATTAAGAAAGTTGCTCTTTAGTAGAATATATTTCCTTGTTGCAATCCATTAATAGATCACCCAATGCTTATGAACAAAATAAAGCTTTTACTCAAAATATAGTAGAAGCGATGATAAAAGCTTATGATGAGAAACTTGAACTAGAAGTTTCCATTCTTGGAAAATTTCATGATGAATGGGAAACTACTATCAAGATAAAATGGAAAGAGTATGAATGTAATTCCTCGTGTGACCTTGGTGCTAGTGTTTCAACAATACCTAAGTCTCTTTGTGACGTGCTTGGTCTCACCAATATTGACGATTGTTCCCTTAACTTGCATCTTGCGGATTCTACCATCAATAATCCGTTCAGTAGAATAAAGGATGTGATTATTATAGCAAATATAAATTATATTCTCATAGATTTCATTGTGCTTGATATTTTATGCAATCCTACTTGTTCAATAATACTTGGACGACCTTTTCAACAACTATAGATGCAATTATTGATATGAAAGGGGAAACAGAAGGTTCCAATTTGCACTAAAGAAGGGATGGAACACCTCCCTAGGAAAAGAGTTATACCACCTTATGAATCTATCATGAGGGCTCCTTATGGGTAGAGTGTCAAAGATGACAACACTTGAAACTATGCAATATGCCTAACTAGGGGCGTAAAACAATAGCGCTAGTTGGGAGGCAACCCAATAGTTATCTTTATATTATCTTTTTTACTTTCTGTTTGTTTTCGATAAAATGATTATTCACTCTGTAATTATTGTATTTTTTTACTTAAATTAGTGTTTGTTCCAAGTAAAGTTTTTGATATGACTCACAAGATAAGTAGAATTGATATGGTGCAAAAACAGAAACTTTTCCGTCCAGTGTCGAATTTCTCTAATTCACTGGATTATCTTTTTGATCTGACTTGTTTACATAGTATTGCTATACAAATTCTTCAGGTTGTCCTAATATTCCAGAATTTATAGAGTTACAAAACTATAGGTTCTCTATAGATCTTTACACCCTATTTTGTTTAAGACATATTTTGTTGTGGCTTGCATGTTTTGCTTGTTTTAATGATGCTATGGATTGTATCACGGGGTATATGCCATGGATAATTTATAATACATAACCTTATGAAATTATAAACTAAGAATAAATTTATAACAGTACCTAAAGTATTTGATATGTTCTTTCTATACTAACGGATCTCACGAAGGTTTTATTGAGTTTTATGTGCTGAATTTTTCAAGTTTTCGGTGTTATTACGTTGGACGAAGGAATAATGAGCGACAAGAGCCTAATATTGGGTATTCCCAAGGTAATATGCAATGAAGACTCAAGCTTCTAAGCTTGGGGATTCCCTAGAAGGCATCCCTTCTTTCTTCTCAATCCATTGGCATGTCACTTGGAGCTATATTTTTATTCATCACATGATATTTATTTTGCTTAGAGAATTGTTTGCTTTAGTTTTCTATTTGATTTTTATTTTCCACAATCATTGTTTTCTGGACGCACCCACTTGATAGAGATACAATATCACCATGATTTATTAGAATGCTCTTTGTGCTTCACTTATATCTTTTGAGCTTAGCAGTTGCTCTAGTACTTCACTTATATCTTTTAGAGCACGGTGGCATATAGATTTTGTGGAAATAATTGCATTCTATTTATTCACTTATATTTATTTTAGAGTTAATAAAAGTGACGGTAATTAGGATGGGTTATAAGACTAGTTACCAAATATAATAGGTATCCAACGAGTGTATAGTCAAATAAACATATAGCATATAAAAGTGAAATTGTGGGTTAATGATATTGATGTGGTAATATGAAAGGGCATGAGTGCATGATCATTTGTTAGTAAAAGTATTGTGAATTAGAATGCGTTAACTCTCTGTTCATATAAATATTGTTTATAACATGGTGATGATGTGTGAGCATGCTTATTGCTCATTGAAATCCAAGTGTTATTTAAGTCGAAAGTTCGTGATGGTTAACTCCTCCCAACATCCTCCCTAGGGGCATGTGAGTAGTACTTTTCTTCGAGAGATATATTAAAATCTTGCAATAAGTATGTGAGTTCTTTATGAGTAATGTGAATCCATGGATTTATGCACTCTTACCTTCTCATATTTGCTAGCCTCTACGGTACCGTGCATTGCCCATTCTCACCTCGAGAATCGGCGCTAACTTTGCCGGTGCATCCAAACCCCGTGACATCAACGGTGCATCCAAACCCCATGACATGATACACTCTGTTGCACATAATACTTAATTATATCGTCCTCAAAATAGCCACCATACCTACCTATCATAGCAATTCCATGGTGCAGGCAGGAGTCATCCTATTTTCAATGTTGGATAGCGGTCGATGGGTGGAGTAATAGTAATTGGTGCAGGCAGGAGTCATCCTATTTTCTTATGGACGTGATGCCTATATATACATGATCATTTTCATGAATAAAGACTGCATAACTATGCACTTTTTATCAATTGATCAATAATAATTTGTTTACCCACCGTATGCTTACTACATGAGAGAAGCCACTAGAGAACACTACGGCCCCAGGTCTATTCACTTATAAACTTACAAAATCCGTCATTAATTTCTGCCATTTATTTGTTTTAATTTTATTCTGAAATTTAAAAAATCCATCTATTATCCATATACTTCACTAGCTTGCACATTACGAGTCCAAAGGGATTGACAACGCTCTTGCCCATGTTGGGTGCAAGTGCTTTGCTTCTTTGCGTGCAGTCGCTAAAGACGGGGGTTGCGTGTTACTCCTATTGGTTCGATAAACCTTGGCTCTTAATTGAGGGAAATACTTATCCGTATTGTGTTGCATCACTCGTTCATGTTCATACAAAAACCCAACACAGATCACAAGTATCGGCGGTTGATAGACAATAGCATATCTATATGTACCTTGAGCGCTACATTTTCTATCCACAAGACAGTAGCATATCTATATGCACCTTGGGAGTTACATTTTGTACAAATGCTTGTACTAGTATTACTACTGGACTTTCATAAAGTCAGCAAGTTCAAAAATTTGATGTTTAGTTTCGACTGATGTTATGGTTCTTCATTGAGTTTTACTCTAGGTATTTATCTAGATCCTTAAGATGCTACACATAGTGCCCTGAATACAGTTGGATTCAGAATCATAAAGAAGATAGGATAATACCATAATCTACATGTCAAACTTTTCTAAAGGGATTTGTTTTCCACGTAGTAGGTCATGATGCTTATGATTTTCTTCAAAAAAACTTATGGGAAAGGCTATCCCGATATTTTAGTTCTAGTTATGAGCTAGTCTGAACCATGTACATAATCGACCATATAGTTCAAAAAAGATCTACTGATGAAGGTTGGTTTGAGTTCCACTATTTCACTTCAAACATGTAAATGTTCGACACTTTTTGCAGTTTTCAGTGCATGCTTGGAGAAGAGGATAATAGGAGAGGCTTGAATCTTGAGATGATAAGGGTAGTCACCTGGTGTAACTAAATGTCCAATTTCACACTTTTCATAATATTGTTCGAATGATTGACCTTGTACAATTCTTTTCAACAGGTACTAAAATATCTTGTTGTATGCAATCTTATTTCTAGTTCAACATTGTCAAGATGCTCATTTTTCTTTTACTAAAATCTGCATTTTTTTACCGATTACTTACTGAGTTGTACCTTGTTAATAAAATTTCATAGGAAGGAGGAGGTCAATGGAGAAAAATGCACGAGAAGAAAGTAGCAGCGCCATGTGAACTATGTTGTCGGTAATGCCTTTAGTCTGGAAGGAATCACTCTAGAGAAATTACAATATTCAGCCATCGCACTAGGAAAGTGGGGAGGATATTGTTTGGAACGCTTGTGTCCAGGGGAATGTGTCCAAGCGGCGGCCTAGGATGGCCACGAGCAGATGGGTTCGACCCTTGTCAAAGTAATGGCGTTTTTTCTTAAGGAAACAACAACTTTGTTTTAACCCAACGTTTCTTGGATAGATGTGAATGGTCGGGACTATTATGTCCATCCGAGTGACGGCTCATGCCATCCACTTTCAATGCAATAAGGTAGCAGTCCATGTCAATGTCGCTTTCTATTATATTTTTTGGATTCCATACTTTGTGTCATGTTCCTTAGTGCATGAATCATTTTCAATATAAACTAGCGTTTGTAAAATGTGCTAAGGTTATCAGGAAATATATTAAACTACATAAGTTTGAACATGAGAAGCATGATGTTTTATTTATATGTTCCTCTACCTCCGTAGTGTCAGTTTCTCCTTGATGAAAAATAATCTGAACAAAATATTTGGATCTAAGGGAGGCCTCACCAGAGCAAGGAGATTTTTTGCCAGTGGCTCACATTATGTAGATGAGACGACATAGTTTGCGGTCGTAGTGACCATGAGCGGGCATAAAGGAGTTTACACTAACTACCTATACAAGAAGAATAGTGTGGATGCTGAAGGTTGGGGTATTTTGAACCGGATGGGTATAAATGAGTGACCATGGTTGTATTATTGTTTGTAGACTTGAAAAGATAAGAGAATGCCAAAGAATCCCTCAACTCATCATGTGGATGTAGAAGGTTGGGGAATTTTGAGCCGGATGGGCCATAAATGGTTTGTGTGGGTGAGGGTTTTCAGGACTAAGGGTTCTTCGGGCCGTCGGCTCATCTCTCTTGGGCCAACTTGGTGGGCGCTCCGGACTATGTGGAGACCGTGCTTTGAAGACTTGGCGTGTCTTCGAAGTCTTGAAGATAAGATCAATACATCTGTCCTTGGTTGGAGGCTGGTCATGTGTAAACCTAGGTACCCCTAGTGTCTATATAAACCAGAGGGTTTCATTCGTAGAGGCAGGTGGAATCATCTAGGGTTTTAGTTCATACAATCTGGATGAACATCAACTATGTAATTCCCATTCACATCAATACAATCAAGCAAGACGTGGGGTTTTACCTCCTCAGGAGGGACCGAACCTAGATATACATCGTCTCCTTTGTACCCTATTAACCATCGATCCAAGGTCCACAGTTCGGGAATCCCTACCCGATATCCGCCAGTTTTGACACCGACATTGGTGCTTTCATTAGGAGTTCTGCTCTGAGATCGCTAGAAGGATTGATGACTCGCCTAATCATCAACGACCAAGTCTGCAATGGGGACACCTTTGTAGCTGGGCAAGTTTTTGCGCTCGGTAGCATCACACTGCATGCTGACCCGACAGTCCATCTTGGCCGGATCGGAAGCATCGCCCCCGGTCAAGAGATCAAGTTCTGGAATCTAGAAATCTCCACCGATTCCCGGGGCGACCTGTTCCCTACTAGGCTCTTGATCTCGTCCAATGAGCTCTGAAGTCCCGAAGCCTGAACTTTGTGTCTCTTGCTCGGTCCCGCTCTCAGTTCCATCTCTGTCGGAGATCAGTCCTCGTGCTCGGATATGGTCTGAACGTGCGAGCACCAACGTTTGGTGCTCACCGAACACACTTCCCGCATGGGCACGTCGGGGGCCCTCTCCAAAGGCTCTCGAAAAAAATGATCCGTTCAGCCTCTCGCTATTAAACGAGATGCTTGGCCGGATCCAGCCCATGGAAATCGTGGACAGACTTACCTCGACCTATGTTCAGATCGCTCTGAGGGCAGATCACGAGGAATTTCACAACCCACCCAACACCCAGTTGGTAGCCATTGTTGAAGACTTAACCGATATGTCGGACTATGCCTCTGAGTGATCAGAGGACATGGATGCCGAGGTCGGCGCCTCGACCCGTGTCAATACCGTATGGTGGACAACCACCTCCTCCAATGACTTCTATATGGTGGACACCCCCGCTGACAAGGAAGACCACACCCCAAGGCAGAATGGTGACAAATCCGGTGAGGAGCCGTCAAAACACCGGAAAACAACAAAAGCGCTCCAAGGCAAACAAGGGAAGGGGAGTCATCATAGGCGTCGGGCAAAACGACACCCCGGATGACCTCATCGACCTCGAAGCCCTCGAGCAACCACAGGAGGACCCCAAGAGGCCCGATGATCAGTAGGACCTCGAGGACCTCAACCATTCAGAGGATGACAAGTACCTTCCCCAGTCGATGAGGATGGCAGCCTCAAAGACGAAGATTTCTCCGTCCCCGAAGACCCTCACGATCAGGAATGGTTCGGGCGGGAGCTCATAGGCACCGCCAAAATCCTAAAAGCAAAGTAGCAGCAGCTCAAAGCCGAACATGATACCCTCAATGATAGATGGACGGAGGTCCTGGAAGCCGAAGAAGGGTACGACACTGAGCAAACGGATCAAAACAAAACCTACCCACGCCGGCGTCTACTGCTGCAATTTGATGACGAGGCTTTGAGCCCATATGTCCTAGGCGCACTCAGTACGATCAGCCAGACCGCCCCCCTCAAGGATGGGACATAACAGCTATAGAGGACGATTACATACCTGCATTGCCTCGGAGGAGAGGAAAGGATTCAATATGAATTTGATAAGGAGGTCCTGAACCGATATAAGGGTGTTACTTATACAAGGTGGGATACCGAAGTGCTTCTAGCTTCAAGAACCTAGCACAGTATAAGGATCAGGATGACTTACGGCAGGATCTATAGTACAAAGCAGGTCACACTACATCGATTTACGGATCTAGAGGGTACTCCCCCCTAGACAGGACAGACACCAACCTTGGCTTAACCACAACGATAGAGATCGAGAGCCACACCGGGCACAAGGAGCAGCCAATTTCCAGCAGAATGTAGCCCGGGTCAGAGGTTCCGCCCACCCAGTGTGCTTCACAGATGAGGTTATGAAGAATCAATTGCTCGAAGGGTTTAAACCCGTAAATATAGAACAATATGAGGGGACAATGGATCCCTCTATGTGGATCGAAGACTTCTTTCTCCACATTCATATGGCCAGGGGAGATGATCTGCACGCCATCAAGTACTTACCGCTAAAGCTTAAAGGGCCAACTCAGCACTGGTTAAATAGTCTCCCTAAAATCTCCATTAGGAGCTGGGAAGAGCTTGAGGACGCCTTCCGATCTAACTTCTTGGGTACTTATGTCCGGCCCGCAGACTCCTCCGACTTCAACAACATTGTCCAAAAGGTCGGCGAACCAGCTAGGCAACTTTTGAATCGGTTCTTGACTAAAAAGAACCTGATCATTGATTGTCTAGACGCTGAGGCAATAGCCTCTTTCAGACATAACATCCGGGATGAATGGCTATCTCGCCAGCTCGGCAAAGATAGACCGAGAACAATCTCCGCCCTTACTTCACTCATGACCCACTTTTGCGTGGGCGAGGACAATCGGCTAGCTCGTCGTGAACACAATCCCGAAGACCCCAAGACCTCAGAAGTTCGGGATGGAAACGGCAAGCCACGACATGGCAAGAACAAATGCAGCCACATCAACGGTGACGCTGATGACACGGTCGTAATGCCGGCTTCCGCAGCTCAAAATCCAGACAACGGAAGAAACCCTCTAAAGTGAATATAGACGGACCTACATAATTAGACAAAATCATGGAAAGGCCCTACCAGATCCACGACACCAAAGACAAGCCCGCCACCAACACCAACCATAAATGTTGGGTGTTTTAGGCAGGCCAACAAACTTGCAACTGAGGAACAAGGCAAAGGCCCACACAGCAAGGATGATGAAGAGCCCTACGGTCTGAACAATGAAGGACAAAAGTAGTTCCCTACAGAGGTAAGAATTGTGAACATAATGTATGTCACACACATACCATAGAAGGAGAGGAAGCATGCCCTTCAGGAGGTCTACGTTGTAGAGCCCATAGCCCCGAAATTCAACCCATAGTCGGCTTGCCCGATCACCTTCGACCGCATGGATCATCCAACTAGTATCCATCATGGAGGTTCACTAGCCCTTATCTTAGATCCCATCATCGATGGGTACCACCTCACAAGAGTCCTCATGGACGGAGGAAGTAGCCTTAATATGATTTACTCAGACATAGTGAAAAAGAGGGCATAGATCCATCAAGGATCAAACCCAACAACACTACCTTTAAAGGAGTAATCCCAGGTGTCGGGGCCCGCTGCTCAGGCATGGTAACTTTAGAAGTAGTGTTAGGCTCACCGGACAACTTCCACAACCAAGACTTAATCTTTGACATTTTCCCTTTTTGAAGTGGATATCACACACTGCTCGGTCGTACATCGTTCGCCCGCGATAATGTCGTTCCCCATTACGCTTATCTGAAACTCAAGATGCCTAGACCCATGGGGGTCATCACCGTCAACGGTAATACAGAGCGCTCCCTCTGGACCAAGGAACACACGACAACCTTGGCAGCCAAATGTCAGTATGACAACAAAGCGTCGAGGCCCCAATCAGCCAGCAAGGTGCGACAGTCGAGCATGTGAGCCCGACCTCAACCTAATCTCCCAGAGCCATGCCCTGCTCAACACAAAGAGGGATACACTCCCCATGGCACAACCCGACTACTCATAAGGTATGTTCCCAGAAGGCACAATTTTGTACTCAAAATACCATGGGAAGCTATGGGCACCCACTACCAAAGGCCAGTTGTTCCGCTTGACCAAACTACAATCAAAATGCCTCACTGGTGCCGAAAGACAAAATTGTTCGGTACATGTTAAGAGGAAACGGCTAATAGACCGGGAGCTTGGATATAAATCCCGCCCCAAGAGTCACTCCGTCAATATATTGTATTTGTTCGGTGTCTCGGATACTACATTATATGAATCGGTTCCGAATTATGTCTTGGGTCAATGGTTGGGTTGCCTGGCTCCTGTGTTAGTCCTCTTACGTTCAGCTAGTTCAGCTAAAAGGGTAAAGGGAGAACCATTGCGATTGTATTTCCAGCTCAGCTGGACAAATATCTCAGTGGAGAAAGCCAAAAACTGACTGTCACAATAAGCGAGAACTAGTTTGCAATTCAAGCCTAACTATCAAACTAAGAATTGATGGAGGTTATTCCGTGTCATTCAAGGGGTTTGTAACATTTACAAACCATGTGATAATGGTCTCAAACCTCGGTTCATTCGACTATCACAAAGTACCAGGGCTCATCACTAGCCCCCGCCGTCAAGTTCCTACGGCTAAGTGAAATTACTAAAGCCACATAGTCCGATTGCCTCGTTCGCCTCACACGCTACCGCCTTCGGACATCGATAAGTCGGCAAAGGGTCACAGTGCGGAGGTCGAAAGACCAATTGTAGTGTCTACATGGGGGATGAAGTTGACGACTGGCAACATTCAATTCAAAGGGCCACACAGGAGTCAAAATAATACAACATATGATACATTCAGCACCTGCATTATAAAAGCGAAATTTTCATACGACACATGATAGTGCACTCCCTCATAAATTACTGCTTTGGTGCATTGGGTCTCTATCGACCAAGAACCCTCCATTGCAGCGGGGAATTAAAGCTCGGGGCACCTATGCTTCTTCCCAGGAGGCGGGGGGTGCGGTAGCCATATAGATCGGCTTCACCTTTGGCCAATGCATCATGGTCCTCACAAAGCCCATCCAAGCTCCCTCAATGCATACGAAGCGCTTCAGGACTTCAATCTGGGGTGCGACGTCGCACAGCTTCTGCACCAAGCCAAAATAGCAGCACGGTAGTGGCTCTGTAGGCCACAAACGGACGCAGAGGTCCCTCCTAGCTAGCTCTGCCATCCTATGAAACTCCATTAGCTGCTTCATTTGATAGCTGAGAAGGGGATGGGAATGGGGGGTTTGAAATTGCGCCGAGAACAACCTCTATTCAACATCCCCATCTCGAGTTGCAAAGTGCCCGGCCGCGTCTGTGATACGTCTCCAACGTATCTATAATTTATGAAGTATTCATAAAATGTTTACAATAATTCTATATGATTTTGGTATGATTTTATTAGAACTAACGCGTACTGACGCTGTTTTTAGCAGAACTACCATGGTGTCATTTTTCCGTAAAAATAATAGTTCTCAAAATGTGCTAGAAATTTAGTATGATTTTTTTGGACCAAAAGAGACCCCCGAAGCATTGGAGTCGGGCCAGAAGAGCCACTAGGAGGTCACAAGCCTGCCAGGCGCAGCCACCCCCCTCGCCGTGCCTAGCAGGCTTGTCACCTCCTCATGCCCCCTTGATGTGAGATCGACGCCAAAAATTCCTATAAATATAGAAACCTCCAAATATTAATCTAGATCGGGAGTTCGGTGCCGCAAGCATCTAGAGCCACGAAAAACCAATCGGGAGCCAGTTCCGGCACCCTTCGAGAGGGGGAAACCATCACCGAAGGCCATCTTGATCATCCCAACTGTCTCCATGATGAGGATGGAGTAGTTGACCCTCGGGGTTGAGGGTATGTACTAGTATCTATGTGTTTGATCTCTCTATCTCTCGTGTTCTTGAGATGGCATGATATTGATTTACTACGAGCTTTATTGATATAGATGAATCATATGGAGTTCTCCCCTCTCTATATTCTTGTGATGAATTGAGTTTTCCTTTGAAGTTTTCTTATCGGATTGAGTCTTTAAGGATTTTAGAACACTTGATGTATGTCTGGAAATGGGATATCGCTGGTGACAATGGGATGTTCTATTGACCCACTTTATGTATGTTTTGGTGATCAATTTGCGGGTTCCGTGACCATGGGAATCTAGGCATAGGGGTTGGCACATGTTTTTGTCTTGAATGTCCAATAGAAACTTTACGGCACTCTTTGATGTTCTTTGTGTTGGATTGAACATGATGAATCTGAAATTGAGTGATGCATATCATATAATCAAGCCCATGGGTACTTGTGGTGACATTGGAGTATCTAGGTGACATTAGGGTTTTAGTTGGTGTGTATCTTAAGGTGTTATTTTAGTACGAACTCTAGGGCACCTCATGACATTATAGGGATAGCTCATAAGATTGATCGAATAAGATAACTTTGAGCTGGTTTCGTACCCTACAATAATTTCTTTGTTATTTCTCCACTATTTTTGACTTTGGAGTGAACTCTTTGTCGAACGAGAGGTATTTACATATGATTTAACTATGTCACTATTGTTGAGAGAAATTGCACTAGTGAAAGTATGAACCCTAGGCCTTGTTTCTAAGCATTGCAATACTGTTTGTGCTCACTTTTATCATTAGTTACCTTGCTGTTTTTATATTTTCAGATCACAAAAACCTATATCTACCATCCGTATTGCACTTGTATCACCATCTCTTCGCCGAACTAGTGCACCTATACAATTTACCATTGTATTGGGTGTGTTGGGGACACAAGAGACTCTTTGTTATGGTTGCAGGGTTGTTCGAGAGATACCATCTTCATACTACACCTCCCACGGATTGATAAACCTTAGGTCATCCACTTGAGGGAAATTGCCACTGTCCTACAAAACTCTACGCTTGGAGACCCAACACGAGTTTGCAAGAAGAAGGTTGCGTAGTAGACATCAAGCTCTTTTCTGGCGCCGTTGCAGGGGAGGTGAGTGCTTGAAGGTATATTTTTAGATCTTGCAATCAAATCTATTAGTTTCTTGTTTTTCAATAGTTTGGTTTTATGAACGAAAACTACAAAAAAATGGAATTGAGGTTGCCTTAATTGCTTCATCTTTTTAATGTCTTTCCTAAAAATGATGGTAAGGAAAATTGTGCTCAAGTGTTAGAAGAAGAAGTTATTAAAATGTTTGGCACTAAATCTTTGAGTGATTAGCATGATTGCAATATTGTTAGTATGAATTCTTTGAATATCCATGATGCTAATGATACGCAAGGCCACAAGCTTGGGGATGCTATGTTTGACGAAGATGATACTTTTAGTGTCCCAAGTTTTGATGAGCAAATATGATTATGACATGCATCCTATATATGATGAGTATGATGATGACATGTATGCTATAAATAGTGATATTAACCATGAAACTTGTGATCATGATTTTAATATTGAATGTGGTTATCTCAATTAAGTATCTCATGATAGTTATTTTGTTGAGTTTACTCCCATTATTAGTCATGAGAAGAAATTTTCTTGTGTGGAGATTAGTAAAATTTCTATGCTCGTAGATCATGAAAAGAATGCTTTATGTTCTAGTTATATTGTGGAATTCCTTCATGATGCTACTGAAAATTATTATGAGGGAGGAACATATGCTTGCAGGAATAGCAATAATATCAAGTTTCCTCTCTATGTGTTCAAAGTTTTGAAGTTATGATTGTTTTGCCTTCCTATGCTAGTTGATTCTTGCTCCCATAAATTGTTTGCTCACAAAATCCCTATGCATAGGATGTGGGTTAGACTTAAATGTGCTTGTCATAAGATTCATGATGCTCTTTTGCATGTTTCAATTATTATTCCTATGTGATCATCATTGAAATCATCATGCCTAGCTAAAAGGCATTAAAGAAAAGCGCTTGTTGGGAGACAACCCAACACTTTTAAGTTATGTTTTTTTGTGTTCACATGATTAAGCTACTGTAGTAATCATGTTTTTTGTCTTTTATTTCAGTAAAGTCACAAGTAAAGCCTTTGGGATAGTGTGGATGCTTGCTTGTTTTATTCTATGCAAACACGGAAAATTTTGCATCCAATATATGAATTATATGATTTTACTGGAGCATCACAAAATTTTGAAATTTCTACACAACATTTATATTCCAATTCCTTGAGTTGTCCTAATGTTTAAGAATTTTTAGAGTAAGGTAAGTATGGTGATCATTCAGATCTTTAGAGACAGTTCTGTTTTTGACAGATTCTGTTTTGCATGCATAGTTTGTGTCACAGCCCTAGATTACTGCTTGTAATTAGTTGCATTGGCATCCATGTCATCATATTATTTTTTCTTCTTAATTTTGAAATGGGGGGGATCAAACCCTAGAAACAACTAGTATTCAAATAGTTTTAACCAAAATTATTTTGAGTGGACCGAAGTGGCCCTACAAAATGTTGATCATTTCTAGAGAAATGTGGTAACATCAACCAAATGTGAAACATATTTTTCCATGTCATTTTTGGTTACAGAATCAACTCAACAAGTATTTTGTTTGGAGCTATTAAGTTCAATATATAAGTCCATAGCTCCAAATAATTTGAAACTTGGTAAGGGCCTCTAAAATAATTCAGTGAGAGTCCATAGGAAGTTTCAGATTTATAAAAATGAGCTGGTTTGTAAATAAAATCAAAACAGATTAAAACATTAGAAAACTGGAACAAATTAAAAAAACAGAGAGAGAGAGATCTCACCTGAGGCCTAGCAACAGGCTGGCCCAACTGGCCTATCTGCCGGTCATCGTCTACCTCTACCAGTAGGCAGAGGAGAAGAGGACACGGCGATGGAGGCCAGGGCGCTATGGCTCGTGCTTGCCTGGCATCCTCCTCGTCGCGCTGGCGAGGGGATAGAGCCTAGAGCGCCGTCTGGATCGGCCCCTCTCCTCATTCCCCCTCCTCCTCGCTCTCTCCCACGCCCTTTGCTCCTCCATGGCCGCCGCTCGAGCTCGCCGTCGCTAGCCTAGCCCCGCCGCTCCCCTCGACTCCTCGAGTACCCTAGAGCTCCGCTGGGTCATATTCGTCCTCTCCGTGGAGCCGTGCTTCGCCGGAAGCCCTGCAATGCCACTTCGGCCGTTGTCTTCAACCTCTGGCCGCCGCTCGCCGCCGCCAAGTTCGGTGCCATGGGGTCGTCAACGAGCACACTGAGCATCCAGACCACCTCGCCGTGAGCCCCTCATGCTTTTCCCCCAGCTTTCCTCGCCATTTTTTCTTCTAGCCGGCCCACCCTTCGAAGACAAGAACTCACCGCCGCACGGGTACAGTCGCTACCGCCCGCTAGTGAGCGTGTCACCGCACTCACCGTGCTCCTGTGAGGCCATTGCACGCTTTGCTTGCCTCCCCATCTGCCGTAGCAACGTGCCAGCCATCAGTCGAGCTTCGGCCGCCGCAAAATAGCTTGCCACCGTCAGCTCCGGTGACCCCCACTCCAACCGAGGCCTCCAGTGGACGCGGCTCGCGCCCAGGATCACGCAGGAGCAAACGCCGCTCCGAATGGTGCTCTGGGGGCGAAACCCGAGCCCTCCGCCGTTCCTGGACTTGTCGGCGTCTTAACGCCGGCAGGTTTGACCCCGCCGACTGGAGGTTTGACCTCCCAGAGTGAGTGACAGGTGCGGCCAAACTCTGGTTATGTTTAGGTTAGGCACTAAATTAATTAACTCGATTAATTAGTGTAATGGCTCACTGACAAGTGGGCCCTTCCCTGTTAATTAGTACTAAGGGTTAAAACTAAACTCTCTTAGTGACTGTGTCACTCACCAGTGGGCCCACTGGTCAGGTTTGACCTGAGACGATCAATTGACCTGCTGACATGACTGTGACATCACGTTGATGCAGTAAAGTATTTATAGAATTAAAACAAATCATCTTAATATTTTCAGAAAATGCTTAAAACTTCTAAAAATCATGGAATTTAATCTATAACTCGGATGAAAATAATATATATATGAAAAATGATCAAAAACATCCAGTGAATCTAATTATGACATGTTGATCCATGTTTGAGCAAGTTAACATCACCAAGTAGATCATTTCATGATTAGAATAATTTAATAAATAGTGTTGGAGTTGGAATTTAATATATACTAGTCGTCAACCCGTGAATATGCACGGGCTAGCATACAAATATGGGTGGTAATTAAAATTGCATGTCCTACCAATTTAAATTCATTTGGTGGCATGCTTGGACAACCTGAGTTTTATAGCTGCACCGTTCCGGTCAAACTTTTACGGAGAACAATAATAACAATTATGATAGTGATCTAAACACTATTGTATATATTGTGTGAAAATATATTGAAAGGTCAATCTATTTGCATTCATTTGGTACTATAAAAACATGGCCCAAGATAGAAAGTTTGACTTGAGACAATACTAATATGTGAAGTAAACTGAAACTGTTGTAGTACTTATATGTTAGATATTTTTAAATGATTTTTAATGCCAATAACAGTTACTTTATACTTTAGTTTATAAATTATATTAAAATGGAACATAAATATAATTTTCTTCTAATATTACCAATTCCGTGAACAAATTAGCAATAAAAAATAGTACCAAAAAGACTTACATGCTGGGTGATGCCAAGAATCAACCACGGATGATCAAGACGCCAGTATGCAATAGCTATACCATGCGGGGTGGAGGCAGACAGTAGGCTTCCGAAGCTATCCACAAAGAGTAGAGGCACATTACTTACCTGCTAGAACGATCAAGTTGTGGCTGAAACGCTGCAGTCCGATGCTCCTGAAGATGTTATTAAAGGCTGTTGTCGGAGGTGCACGGCACGACAGCCACCAATTACATCGGCAGAACACGAATCATCTGAGCATGCAGGTTGCTGACTTTAATTAACACTAAACCTAGTTCAGCACAATACCATATTATATAAATGGATCTTAGAGATGTATCACACGTCCTAATGGTTAGGAAATACAAAATATAAATACAACTTATTAAAAGTAAATTGCTTAAAAGTTTAGTTGTGGTTGAATTTACCACCACATGGTTATCTGATAGCTTGAAGTTCCAGAAGCATTCTTCTTTTTCTGAAACCTTGCACACATGTAGCCGTTCGCTGAACATACTGAACGCATACAACCATTTGTATAGTATTGTTTTATGGGCAACACTTGTGTGCAGCCACTCCGATAGCATGGGGCTGTCAATTATCAACAAATTGACACAGAAGAAATCTTCGAGATTCTCGTTAAAATAATGATATTGAAAAACATAATTCATAAATGGAGAAGAAATAAAAATACCTATGCCACGCTTAATGGCGAATTTGGTTCTTTGGTATCTAAGTGTTGATCGATCAGATCCATGGGCCTATGCTGAAATAGTATGATGCTTCAGAAACTCCTTATTTGCAAATATTGGCAGCTTACTTGTGCTCTCTATGGCTCATGTTGACAAATTTTCGTCTTGGTAATCATTTTATAATACTAAAAGTCTGCACATCTTTACAACAGATCAAACACCTATTACTTTTTTTCCTCTTCTTGTTGTTATGAGAAAGAAACTACAACTATAAAACTACAACAAACTATTTTTTGCGGCTCCTTTACCTTTCTTTTGTTCTAATGAATAGGATATAGAATAGTTTGAACACTGGATTGAATCGTTTCTACATAGTATGGCAAACAAAGGAAACTATTTCTTCTTGCTTCTTTTACCTTTCTTTTGTTTTAATGAATAGGATATAGAATAGTTTGAACTGAATCATTTCTACATAGTATGACAAACAAAGGTTTTCATATACATCGCACTTAAGAAACTGGAAAGAAAAAAAACTTTACCTCGTTCCTTTAAATTTTGACAGTTTTGATGTACGGTACCAAAACAACAATTTATGTTCAATGGCAAAAAAAACTTCTAAAATCTGGAGGTACAAACGAATTAGGATCCTTCTCAAGTGTTTTTGTAGTTTCCGTCACAAATCTAGAAGGAACTGAAGCCGCATGAACAGCCATTAAATTTTATTTCTCCAAGCAGAGATAAGCATAGCACGTGTACTCGATCGCAACTTGTTGCTCTCCGTTGAGTATTATCCCTCCCTCAATCAATTTCACCATGGATATTATTATGGTACAAACCCCATCTCCTCCACCCCCAGCTTGTGTCTAGTATAAAATAAAATAGAGTTTCTGCAACCACAGTAAGCTATTGAGAAATAATCCAACAAATATAACAGTGTATCTGAGCACAAACCTAGTATAGATAGCTATGTCGATTAGATTATCAAAGAGCCTGATCTAATCGATATGCCAGAATCGAGCAGGTCTCCTTTGAGGGAAAGGCAACAAAGGAGATCAAAAACAACAGTAGCATGCATGGACGTGTGTCCATGGCGACGCTGGCCGGATGTCCCGATGTCTTGTAAGATTTGACCTGATGCTACGCTGGCCGGATGTCCCGACGTCTTGTAAGCTTTGACCTGATGCTACGTTGGCCGGATGTCCCGACGTCTTGTAAGCTTTGACCTGATGCTATCTGGCCGCACGTCGCTGAGATGAAAAGAGGTGCCGCTTGCCGTAATTCATTGAGAGTCCATCCGGTAGGGGAGTCCACGAAAAAGAGGAGGGCCGGCCGAGGTGTCCCAACACAAAAATACTGTAATGGACTTCGGACCCACCCGATTAACAACTCCTAATTACTGATTAATGTGGGAATTTTTAGAAAGTGTCTAATTAGTATAAGTATAGATTTGAATTTCACTACACTTAATATGACTATTTATAGCACTAGGTCAATTCAGTATCTTAACATGCCATTTCATGCATCATGTTTGTTGCATTGCATTAAATGTGTTCATTTATCTGTTTGCCGGTGTTGCTCTTTCCCGGTAGACGATGATTCCGACGTTGAGATCGTTGTCACGGATGAAGACTCATTGTTATCTTCAGAAGTGTCAGGCAAGCAAACCTCCTTGAGCATACTGATATGAACCCACTCTCTCACTCCTTCTCTCTTTTTATGCATAAGGACAACAACGATTGAATTGTTACCTGTTCTCGGTAGTTGAACCCATTTTTTTGCATGACCTGTCTTTGCCACAGTAAATAGTTGAAACCAATTTGCATGAGTAGCAACTGCTTCAGTCTTGTTGTGCTTACTCATCCATGCTTGTTTACCTATTTTGCCTGCTATGCATAGAGTCGTGTTGTGTCGGGTCTGATCCATCTGGGCGATGAATCGGAAAGGCAATGTTCATGTCCTACTGTGTGAGAGCTAAGTGTGTGAACACGATTTGCTAAAGGTAGCGATGAGAGGCTATGTAGGAGTACATGGCGGGTTGTCTCATTGAAGCTATTGACAATGAACTCTGGTATGTAGTGGAAAATGGTGTTCCCTCTATTACTCCCACGATCAACGCTGCTGATGTGAAGAGATTCAAGCAACTCCCTTCTCAAGCAAAGAATATCATATGTGGTCATCTGAGCAATGGTCAGTATGGCAGAGTGAGTGCTTTGGAGTCTGCTAAGCTTATGTGGGATAGGTTGTCCAAATTCAATGAAGGTGTTTCTACTCAACGTGACTCTCGTGTTGATGTTCTTCGCAATCTCTTCAACCGCTTCAAAAGACACGACAATGAGAATGTTCAACAAACTTTTGATCGCCTCACTGATATCTCCAACGAGCTTCAAGCACTTGGTGCCACTGATATTACCGATCACGAAATAGTGAAGAAACTATTGAGATCTCTTGATTCCTCATTCGATACTCTGGCTTTCATGATTCAAGAGCATGGAGACTACTAGTCACTTGATCCTACTGATATTCTTGAGAGACTCAATACTCATGAATTCAAACAAGCTGAGAAGAGAGACCTCGACGGGCCAAGCTATGGAAGATCTCGTGCCCTAAAGGCGAAAGCAATTTCCTCATCCGAAGGTGAAGATCCTGATAGAAGCCTTGGTGATCCTAAAGAACTTAGTCAGGAGCTGGCAATGCTCGTGAGGAAATTTCAAAAATTCTCAAGGAGAGGCAAGTTTGGAAAGTCATCAAAAGGTGGTATGACGAAATCAGATTCCTCAGATGACTACAAGAAAAGTGTTGGGGAACGTTGCATGGAAAACAAAAAAATTCTGACGCACACGAAGATCGATCCATGGTGATGAGCATCTACGAGAGGGAGAGTGGATTTACGTACCCTTGTAGATCGCTAAGCGGGAAGCGTTAAGTAACGCGGTTGGTGTAGTCGAACGTCTTCGCGATCCATATCGCCGTGCATCCCGCGATCCAATCACGATCCGTCCCGCGATCTAACCACGATCCGTCCCGCGAACTTGATCACGATACATCCCACGAACTTGATCACGATCCTTCCGATCTAGCGCCGAACGGACGGCACCTCCGCGTTTAGCACACGTACAGCTTGATGACGATCTCCGCCGTCTTGATCCAGCAAGAGAGAGCGGAGAGGTAGAAGAGTTCGCCGGCAGCGTGACAGCGCTCCAGCGATGGTGAGCAATTCTGGTAGGGCTTCGCCTAAGCATTGCAGAAATCCAATCCGGAGGAGAAACTATGCACTGGAGGAACGGGTAGCACGTGGCTGAAAAAACTAGTGCAAAACCCTAGAAATCCACCAGTATATATAGGATGGAGGGAGGAGGAGAGGCAGCCTTGGCCTCCAAGCCTAGGAGGCTTTGGCCGAAATGGGAGGTGGAGGAGGACTCTCCTCCTCCAATCCTAGTAGGACTAGGATTCCTCCTCTTTGCCTTTTTCCACCTTTTTCCATTGGGTTTCTTTCTTCCTGCCACATGGGCCTATTGTGGTTGTTCCACCAGCCCACTAAGGGCTGGTTATTACTTTCCCATAGCCCATGAAGCCTCTTGGGTCGAAATACCCCTCCCGGAGGTCTCCCGGTACACTACCGGCACTCCTAGTATACTATCGATAAGCCCAAAACTTTTCCGGTGACCAAAACAGGACTTCCTTTATATGAATCTTTACCTCCAGACCATTCCGGAGCTCCTCGTGACGTCCTAGATCTCATCCAGGACTCCGAACAAACTTCGGTCACCACCATACATAACTCTATACTACCGAAACGTCACCAAACCTTAAGTGTGTAGACGCTGTGGGTTCGAGAACTATGTAGACATGACCGAGACACCTTTATGGTCAATAACCAATGGCGGGACTTGGATATCCACATTGGTTCCTACATATTCCACGAAGATCTTTATCGGTCGAACCTCTATGTCAAGGATTCAGTTAATCCCATATGATGTTCCCTTTGTTCTTCGGTATGTTACTTGCCCGAGATTCGATCGTCGGTATCTCCATACCTAGTTCAACCTCGTTACCGGCAAGTCTCTTTACTCATTCCGTCATACAAGATCCCACAACTAACAATTAGTCACATTGCTTGCAAGGCTCATTGTGATGTTGTATTACCAAGTGGGCCCCGAGATACCTCTCCGTCACATGGAGTAACAAATCCCAGTCTCGATCCATGCCAACTCAACAGACACCATTGGAGATACCTGTAGAGCACCTTTATAGTCACCCAGTTACGTTGCGCCGTTTGATACACACAAGGCACTCCTCCGATGTCCGTGAGTTGCATGATCTCATGGTCATAGGAACATATACTTGACATGCAGAAAAACAATAGCAATAAACTGACACGATCATATGCTATGTTTGTAGTTTGGGTCCTGTCCATCACATCATTCTCCTAATGATGTGATCTCGTTATCAAATTACATCACATGGCAATGGCTAGGAAACCTTGACCATCTTTGATTAACGAGCTAGTTCACTAGAGGCGCACTAGGGATAGTGTGTTGTCTATTTACCCACACATGTAGTGTGTTTCCAATCAATACAATAATAGCATGGATAATAAATGATTATCATGAACAAGGAAATATAATAATAAACACTTTATTTATTGCCTCTAGGGCATATTTCCAACAGTCTCCCACTTGCACTAGAGTCAATAATCTAGTTCACATCACTATGTGATTTACATGGTAATGAATCGAACACCCATGCAGTTCTGGTGTTGATCATGTTTAGCCCTTGGAAGAGGTTTAGTTAATGGGTCTGCAACATTCAGATCCGTGTGCACTTTGCAAATATTTATGTCCTTATCCTCGATGTAATACCGGATGGAGTTGAAGTGTCACTTTATGTGTCTGGTCCTCTTGTGAAACCTTGGTTCCTTGGCTAGAGAAATGGCACAAGTGTTGTCACAGAATAGGTTCATTGGATTCAGTGCACTAGGCACAACTCCAAGATTTGTCATGAACTGCTTCATCCAGACACCTTCCTTCGCCGCCTCCGAGGCTGCGATGTACTCCGCTTCGCACATAGAATCAGGTACCACGCTTTGCTTGGAACTGCACCAGCTTACCGCTCCCCCGTTAAGAATAAATATGTATCCGGTTTGCGACTTAGAGTCATCCGGATCAGTGTCAAAGCTTGCATCGACGTAAAACTTTACGACAAGCTCTTCATCACCTCCATAAACGAGAAACATTTCCTTAGTCCTTTTCAGGTACTTAAGGATATTCTTGACCACTTGCCAGTGCTCCATTCTAGGATCACTTTGAAACATTCCGGCCATACTTATGGCAAGGCTGACATCGGGTCTTGTGCACAGCATTGCATACATGATAGAGCCTATGGCTAAAGCATAGGGGATGACACTCATCTTTTCTCTATCTTGTGCAGTCACTGGGCATTGAGTCTTACTCAACTTCACACCTTGTGACACAGGCAAGAACCCCTTCTTGGACTGATCCATTTTGAACTTCTTCAAAACTTTATCAAGGTATGTGCTCTGTGAAAGTGCTATTAAGCGTTTCGATCTATCTCTATAGATCTTAATGCCTAATATGTAAGCAACTTCTCTTAGGACCTTCATTGAAAAACTCTTGTTCAAATATTCCTTCACGCTTTCCAGCATTTCTATATTGTTTCCAATCAGCAATATGTCATCCACATATAATATTAGAAACTCTATAGAGCTCCCACTCACTTTCTTGTAAATACAAGCTTCTCCATCAACTTCTATAAACTCAAACGCTTTGATCACCTCATCAACGCGCTTATTCCAACTCCGAGATGCTTGCACCAGTCCATAAATGGATCGCTGGAGTTTGCAAACATTGTCAGCATTCTCTGGATCGACAAAACCTTCGGGTTGCATCATATACAACTCTTACTCTAGGAAACCATTGAGAAACGTCGTTTTTGACATCCATCTGCCAAATTTTATAGTCGAAATAAACAGCTATTGCCAACATGATTCTGACAGACTTAAGCATCACTACGGGTGAGAATGTCTCATCGTAGTCAACTCCTTGAACTTGTGAAAAACCCTTTTCCACAAGTCGAGATTTATAGACGGTGATATTACCGTTCGCGTCTGTCTTCTTCTTAAAGATCCATTTGTTCTGAATGGCCTTTCGCCCTTCAGGTAATACTTCCAAAGTCCATACTTTGTTTTCATACATGGATCCTATCTCGGATTTCATGGCCTCTAACCATTTCCCAGAATCCGGGCCCATCACTACTCCTCCGTAGCTCGTAGGTTCATTGTTGTCCAACAACATGACCTCTAAGATAGGGTTGCCGTACCACTCAAGAGTACTATGTGCCCTTGTCGACCTACGAGGTTCAATAGTAGCTTGATGCAAAGCTTCATGATCATCATCATTAACTTCCTCTTCTACCGTCGTAGATTCCACAGAAACAACTTTCTTCGCTACGCTACTTTCTGGCTGAAGTAAAGGTTCAATAACCTCATCAAGCTCTATCTTCCTCCCACTCAATTCTTTAGAGAGAAACTCTTTCTCAAGAAATGTTCCGTTCTTAGCGACAAACACTTTGCCTTCAGATCTAAGATAGAAGGTATACCCGACTGTCTCTTTCCGGTATCCTATGAAGATGCATTTCTCCGCTTTGGGTTCCAGCTTTTCAGGCTGAAGCTTTTTGACATAAGCATCACATCCCTAAACTTTAAGAAACGACAACTTTGGCCTTTTGCCAAACCATAGTTCATATGGTGTCGTCTCAACGGATTTTGATGGTGCCCTATTTAAAGTGAATGCAGCTGTCTCTAATGCATAACCCCAAAACGATAGTGGCAAATCAGCAAGAGACATCATAGAATGCACCATATCTAATAAGGTTCGATTACGACGTTCGGACACACCATTACGCTGAGGTGTTTCGGACGGTGTCAACTGTGAAACAATTCCACATTGTCTTAAGTGACTGCCGAACTCATAAGTCAAATATCGCCTCCTCGATCAGATCGTAGGAACTTAATCTTCTTGTTATGATGATTCTCAACTTCACTCTGAAATTGCTTGAACTTTTCAAACGTTTCAGACTTGTATTTCATCAAGTAAATATACCCATATCTACTGAAGTCATCAGTGAAGGTGAGAAAATAATGATATCCACCGTGCGCTGCAACATTCATTGGACCGCACACATCAGTATGTATGATTTCCAATAAGTCACTTGCCCGTTCCATTGTTCTAGAGAACGGCGTTTTAGTCATCTTGCCCATGAGGCATGGTTCACATGTGTCAAGTGACTCCAAAATTCCATCAGCATGGAGATTCCTCATGCGTTTTACACTAATATGACCTAAACGGTAGTCCCACAAGAAAGTGGTACTATCATTATCAACTCTACATCTTTTGGCATCAGTGTTATGAACATGTGTGTCATCACTATCAAGATTCAATATGAATAAACCCTAGCATTGGGTGCATGACCATAAAAGATATTACTCATATAAATAGAACAACCTTTATTCTTTGATTTAAATGAGTAACCATCTCGCAATAAACAAGATCTAGATACAATGTTCATGCTTAACGCATGCACTTAATAACAATTATTCAGGTTCATCACTAATCCCAACGGTAATCGAAGAGACAGCATGCCGAGGCGATCACATCAACCTTGGAACCATTTCCCACGTGCATCGTCACTTCATCCTTCGCCAGCCTTTGTTTATTCTGTAGTTCCTTCTTTGAGTTGAAAATGTGAGCAACCGAACCGGTATCAAATACCCAGGCACTACTACGAGAGCTAGTAAGGTACACATCAATAACATGTATATCATATATACCTTGTCTGTCATTGGCCGCCTTGTTGTCAGCCAGGTACTTGGGGCAGTTCCGCTTCTAGTGACCAATTCCTTTGCAATGAAAGCACTCAGTTTCTGGCTTAGGTCCATGCTTAGGCTTCTTTGTAGGAATAGCAACTGCTTTGCATCCTTCTTGGTTTTACCCTTCTTGCCTTTGCCCTTGCCATTTTTCTTGAAACTAGTGGTTTTATTGACCATCAACACTTGATGTTCTTTCTGGATTTCAGACTCAGCGACTTTCAGCATCGCAAACAGCTTGGCGACTGACTTGTTCATCCCGTGAATGTTATAGTTCATCACAAAGCTCTTGTAACTAGGTGGTAGTGATTGAAGAACTCTATCAGTGATCGCCTTTGGTGGAAGGGTAATTACCAACTCAGCTAGACGGTTTGAATACCCAGACATTCTGAGTATATGCTCACTAATAGACCCGTTCTCCTCCATCTTGCAAGCATAGAACTTATCGGAGGTCTCATACCTCTCGATTCGGGCATTCTTCTGAAAGATAAGCTTCAACTCCTAGAACATCTCATATGCTCCATGACGTTCAAAACGTCTTTGAAGTCCCGATTCTAAGCCATACAATATTGCACACTGAACTATTGAGTAATCTCCAGAACGTGCCTCCCAAGCGTTCTTAACGTCTTCGGAGGTCATGTCTTGTGGTTGGTCACCAAGCGATGCATCAAGGACATATGACTTCTGGGAAGCCGTGAGGATAATCCTCAGATTACGGGCCCAGTCAACAAAGTTACTTCCATCATCTTTCAACTTAGCTTTCTCTAGGAACGCATTAAAATTCAGGGGTGCTACTGCGCGAGCCATTGATCTACAACATAAATATGCAAAGGTTACTTAGACTATTGTTCAAGATAATGAGTTTAGTTAATCACATTACTAAAGTTCCCACTCAAATTGACATCCCTCAGGTCATCTGAGTGTCACATGATCCAAATTCACCAACTCAAGTCCGATCATCACGTGAGTTGAGGTGGCTTCAATGGTGAACATCATTATGTTGATCATATCTACTATATGACTCATGTTCGACCTTTCGGTATCTTGTGTTCCGAGGCCATGTCTTTACATGCTAGGCTTTCAAGTTTAACCCGAGTGTTCTGCATGTGCAAAACTGACTTGCACCCGTTGTATGTGAACGTAGATTCTATCACACCCGATCATCACGTGGTGTCTCGAGACGACGAACTTTCGCAACAGTGCACACTCGGGGAGAACATAATTTATCTTGAAATTAAGTGAGGAATCACCTTATAATGCTACCGTCGTCCTAAGCAAAACAAGGTGCATAAAAGGATTAACATCACATGCAAATCATAAGTGACATGATATGGCCATGATCTTGTGCTTTTGATCTCCATCATGAAAGCACTAGCATGATCTCCATCGTCACCGGCGCGGCACCATGATCTCCATCATGTTGATCTCCATCAACGTGTCGCCATCGGGGTTGTCGCGCCCAACATGCTTCTACTACTATTGCTACCGTAGCGATAAAGTAAAGCATTACATAGCGCTTAATGATTGACCCGCAGGTCATACAATAATTAAAGACAACCTATCGCTCCTGCCGGTTGTCGTACTCATCGACATGCAAGTCGTGATAATCTATACATCACATGATCATCTCATACATCACATATATCACATCACGTAATTGGCCATATGATATCACAACATACCTTGCAAAAACAAGTTAGACGTCCTCTAATTGTTGTTGCATGTTATACGTCGCTGCTACGGGTATCTAGCAAGAACAATTCTCATCTACGCAAAAACCACAACGGTGATACACTAGTTGCTTTTCAACCTTCTCAAGGGCCGCCTTTGTCAAATCCGATCCAACTAAAGTGAGAGAAATTGCCACCCGCGAGCCATCTATGCAACAAGTTGCGGTTGAGGGAACCGGTCTCTCGTAAGCGTACGAGTAATGTTGGTCCGGGCCACTTCATCTCACAATACCGCTGAACCAAAATCCGACCAAGGGAGGAAGCAATCTAAAAATCAACGCCCACAAACCTTTTGTGTTCTACTCGAGATCTCATCTACACATAGACCTATCTCATGATGCCACTATTGGGGAACGTTGCATGGGAAACAAAAATTTTCCTACGAACACGAAGATCTATCCATGGTGATGAGCATCTACGAGAGGGAGAGTGGATCTACGTACCCTTGTAGATCGCTAAGCGGGAAGCGTTAAGTAACACGGTTGGTGTAGTCAAACGTCTTCGCGATCCAAATCGCCGTGCGTCCTGCGATCCAATCACGATCCATCTTGCGATCTAATCATGATCCGTCACGCGAACTTGATCACGATCCATCCCACGAACTTGATCACGATCCTTCCGATCTAGCGCCGAACGGACCGCACCTCTGCCTTCAACACACGCACAACTTGATGACGATCTCCGCCGTCTTCATCCGGCCGGAGAGAGCGGAGAGGTAGAAGAGTTCGCCGGCAGCGTGACGGTGCTCCAGCGATGGTGGTGGAGCAATTCCGGCAGGGCTTCGCCTAAGCACTGCAGAAATCCAATCTAGAGGAGAAACTATGCATTGGAGGAACAGGTAGCACGTGGCTGAAAAAACTAGTGCAAAACCCTAGAAATCCACCAGTATATATAGGAGGGAGTCAGGAGGATAGGCAGCCTTGTCCTCCAAGCCTAGGAGGCTTCGGCCGAAGTGGGAGGTGGAGGAGGACTCTCCTCCTCCAATCCTAGTAGGAGTAGAATTCCTTCTTTTTCCCTTTTTCCACCTTTTTTCCTTTGGGTTTCTTTCTTCCAGCCACATGGGACTATTGTGGTTGTTCCACCAGCCCACTAAGGGCTGGTTATTACTTTCCCACAGCCCATGAAGCATCTTGGGTCGAAATACCCCTCCCAGAGGTCTCCCGGTGCACTACCGGCACTCCTGGTACACTACTGATAAGCCCGGAACTTTTCTGGCGAACAAAACAGGACTTCCTATATATGAATCTTTACCTCCAGACCATTCCAGAGCTCCTCGTGATGTCCTGGATCTCATCCGGGACTCTGAACAAACTTCGGTCACCACCATACATAACTCTATACTACCAAAACGTCACCAAACCTTAAGTGTGCAGAGCCTGCGGGTTCGAGAACTATGTAGACATGACCGAGACACCTCTATGGTCAATAACCAATGGCGGGACCTGGATGTCCACATTGGTTCCTACATATTCTACGAAGATCCTTATCGGTCGAACCTCTATGTCAAGGATTCAGTTAATCCCGTATGATGTTCCCTTTGTTCTTCGGTATGTTACTTGCCCGAGATTCGATCGTCGGTATCTCCATACCTAGTTCAACCTCCTGATGGATCCTACTAGAGACCTGAGGAGTACCCCAAAACCTCATGGGTTGCTGCAAAAGGACCTCCTGTAGATGCATCTACTTTATCTTGCTTTACTTGTGAAACTTCATATTCCTCTAATGAGTCACTTGACTCCAACTACAAATTCTTCAAAACTCAGAAAGGTGAAGTATTTGCCACATTTGTTGGAACTAACTATAAGAACAGTTCACCTATGAAGAAAATCTGGGTTCCTAAGAGATACCTACAAATTCTTCAAGTGAATGTCCTCACGACACCAATTATGAAGAAAAGGGACCCCAGATCAAATTCCTCATGTGGACCAAAGTCTTCACTTGGACCGAATTCCTCAAATGGTCAAAAATATCATTCTCGTTCTAATGCATCTATTTTGCAGGGAAAATCTAAGAGTTCAGAATATGTGCATTATTCTTCAAATCATTAGGTTCATAAGTCCTCGAAGAATTTCTCTTCGTATTCGTATGAGTACTCTAACCCTCATCCTGTGAAACGAAGCACAGTAACCTCAATGCCTCCCTTCTAATATGGTGCTCGCAGAATCATGAACTCTTTGCCACCCCTCCATATGTGGGTGGTGAAGAAACTGAACTAACCTCGTATGGAGGGTCAGGTCTCGAGATGAACGTGAACGTCTGATGAATTTGCTAGAGACACGAGGAAATGCTTGAAAGGACACAAGCTAATCATGTAGAAATGAATTCTTCATTTCTCACGTCCTTACACTTCTTTACTTACTATATCGTGTGAGGAAATTCTGCCTGATGAATTTGATGCCATATTCTTCACACTAAAGCATATGAGTCCGTAAGTTGTACTAATTCATCTGTAGGATGAATTTCCCAAAGCCACTGAGTGGGTCCTCAACAATGGATGCACCAACCACATGACTGGTGACAAGAATGTACTGATGAATTAGCTACTTGCCCCATCTCATCTGAAGCATATCACCTACGCTGAAAAAGGAAAAAGCAAGGTATTGGGCCTAGGTAAGGTTGCAATCTCAAATGACCGACACATGGATAAGGTGATGCTTGTCGAATCCCTAGGGTTCAACCTCATGTCTGTCTTAATGCTTTGTGATCTTGATATGATTGTTATCTTTGGAAAATATCGATGTGTTGTCATCATGGAATCTGACAAATCCAAAGTCTTCAAAGTCTTTAGGAAAGGAGACTTGTATATTGTTGAGTTCTCTACAGGTCCTTAGCCTGCCACATGCTTACTTGCAAAGTCCTCAGAAGGCTGGATGTGGCATTGATGACTTGGACATGCTGGTATGAGGAACTTGCACATGCTCGTGAAGAAAAATCACGTCATTGGCATTGAGGGTGTCAAATTCCTCAAGGACCATCTTTGTGGTGCATGTGAGTCTGGAAAGATGACCATATCCAAGCATCCCTCGAAGACAATCAGGACCACGACTCGACTTTTTGAATTGTTTCACATGGATCTCTTTGGCCCCACTCATTATTCCACACTAACAAATTCTTCAAGTTTGTATGGTTTTCTCATTGCTGATGATTACTCTCGTTACACCTGGGTGGATATTATTCTGTACGAGTCTGAAGTGCAGGATGTCTTCAGATGATTTGCTTCAAGGGCTCTACAAACTTCAGCGTCAAGATCAAGCATATCATGAGTGATAATGGGACTGAGTTCAAGAACACCAATCTTGATGAATATCTTAATGAACTTGGTATTACTCATGAATTATCTGCCCCATATACTCCTCAACAGAACGGCGTCACGTAGTGCATGAACAGGACTCTTGTTGAGATGGCTCACACTATACTTGATGAATACAAGATTTCTCGTCGCTTCTGGCCTGAGGCAATTGATACAACTTGCCACATCATCAACAAGGTATATCTTCACAAATTCTTCAAAAAACCTTCATATGAACTTATGACTGGCAAGAAACCCAATGTAAGTTATCTCAAAGTCTTCGGTGCAAAATGCTGGATTAGAGATCCTCACCATAGTTCTAAATTTGCACCAAAAGCACATGAAGATTTCATGCTTCGTTAGGGAAAGGACTCGCACACCTATAGAGTCTTCAACACCCATCACCAAAAGGTTGTTGAAACTGTAGATGTGCGGTTCGATGAAACTAATGGCTCGCAAAGAGAGCACCTGCCTTCTGTGCTAGATGAAAAATCTCCTGAAGAATTTATTAAGTTGAAGGCTACTGAAGATGTCGTACCCACTGAAGAACCTCTACCTACTGAGGAAGTCATTCTAGCAAATGGAGAGATTCATGCTAATACACCTAAAGAAAATGGTGCTGAAGAAAATCATCAACCACGTCATCCTGCTCATCCAAGAGTTGCAAATGAAGTGCAGATTGACAAAATCATCGACGACGTCAATGCACCAGGTCCCCTCACTTGATCAAAAGCTTCACATTTGACTAACTTTCGTGGGCACTTTGCATTTGTCTCTATCATAGACCCCACAAAAGTTGATGAAGTATTCAAGGAGCCTGAGTGGATTCAAGCTATGCAAGAGGAATTGGATCAATTCAAGGTCAGCAATGTGTGGCAACTTTTTAAGCGGCCAGATCGTTGCAAGCATAACATCATATGTACCAAATGGATCTACCGCAACAAGCAAGATGAAAATGCCCTTGTGGTAAGGAATAAGGCGCGTCTTGTAGCTCAAGGCTACACACAGGTTGAAGGAATTTGCTTTGATGAAACTTTTGTACCTTTTCCTAGACTTGAAGCTATTCGCATAATGCTTGCTTATGCTAGCCATCATGATATCATCTTATATCAAATGGATTTGAAAAGTGCATTCCTCGATGGTAAGCTTGAGGAAGAAGTAGATGTTGCTCAACCCCTAGGTTTTGAAGACCCTACGCATCCTGACAAAGTCTTCAGACTCAACAAAGCCCTGTATGGCCTCAAGCAAGCCCCTCGGGCGTGGTATGACACTCTGAAGGAATTCCTCTTGAAGAAAGGCTTCAAACCTGGTTCACTCGACCCAACTCTTTTCAGAAAATCCTTTGACAATGAACTGTTCATATGCCAAACATATGTCGACGATATTATCTTTGGCTGTATTGTCTATGATGGGGGAGTTGAAATTCTTCTTAGGTCTTCAAATTCATCAACAAGACAATGGCATCTTCATTTCTAAAGAAAAATACCTCAAGGATGTTCTGAGGAAATTCTACATGCAAGACTGCGAAGGCGTCAAAACTCCAATGCCCTTAAAAGGCCACCTCGGCACTGACGAAAATGGTAAAGATTTCGATCCGAAGGTATATCGCTCCATGATTGGCTCATTATTGTATCTATGTGCATCTAGGCCTGATATTATGCTGAGTGTTTGCATGTGTGCCCGATTCTTCACCTCGTCGGATACTCGGATGTGACTTTGCTGGTGATCGTGTGGATCGCAAGTCAACCTTAGGCACATGTCATTTCCTCGGATGATCCTTAGTCTGTTGGTCCTTGAAGAAGCAAAACTGCGTATCACTATCTACTGCTGAAGCTGAATACATTGCTGCTAGTTGATGTTGCGCTTAGTTACTATGGATGAAGCAAACCCTCAAGGACTATGGCATCAAGGTGAAGAATGTGCCTCTCTACTGCGACAACGAGAGTGCTATCAAGATATCTTATAACCTAGTTCAACATTCCAAGACCAAGCACATCCATATTGTCATCATTTTCTTCGAGATCATGTACTCAAGGGCGACATCGCCATCGACCACATCCCTACTAAAGAACAACTGGCCGATATCTTCAGAAAGACCTTGGATGAAAAGAGATTTTGCAAGTTGTGGTGTCAGCTAAATATCTTAGAATCTTCGAACGTTCTTTGAAAAAGACACACATCCTAACATTTATGCAAAATTGATGACTTAGATGTGCAACACACAAAGTAACATTTTTCTTCAATCAATGAAGAATAACCCTCTAAGTGTGAAGAAATTAATGAAGATTTTGATTCACAGAACCCTTCGACAATTGTACGCAGTGTCTGAAATCATCATTCTTATATGGTGGGTCATGACACCAACCATAGTTGAAATTCTTCAAAGTTGAGTTTTTCGTCATTCTGAAAATTCTTCAATTGTTCAAATTCATCAAGTTTGCAAATTCCTCAACTTTTCAAATTCTTGAAAACTATCAAACTGACATTCTTCGTTGACTATATAAATATATTTGAGTTTTCAATGTCCTCATCAGCATTCACTTATTGCTAATTCCTCAAGTTGATTTTCATCTATGTGAATGTGATTGGACCCGTTTCCCCCTATATGGTAAACTCAACCCAGTCTGTTCACAAATTCTTCATATGCGTTCTACTTTGAAACTCGTTCAAAGTCTTCACTGTGTCCTTGACAGCTGAATAATTTGCGAACGGAAACTTTAAAATCTTCACTATGTGAATTTTCGGCGCTTCCCGCTCAAACTGTTCCAATTCCCACGACTGGATAACCCATGATCCCCTCTATTTCCACTACTCGGAATGTGGGTGACACATGTCACACGGAAAGCAAAGGTCAGGGGCAATCTCGTCCAAAATCTTTGGACAGATCGGTTTTCACCTCCACTATAAATGCCCCTTCCCTTTGACTATGCTCGATTACTCCTCACTCCTACTCCCTCCCAAGCTCCAACCTAGCACCTCCGCTAAAATCATCGCCGCCGGCGTGGAAGAGTTTCACTGCCTCAATCTCGTCATCATGGTAGTCGCATCGGCTGCGAAAATCCTCACTCCGTTGCCACTGTAGTTGTCTCCCTCTGCCAAGCTAGGGCGTGGGAGATCTGGACGGACGAACTTCCTCATTTTATTCTCTCAGTTTGTTGTGTTCTTCATAAGGGTAATTAATTTTTTTACTAACCTTGTTTGATCTTCAAAGTTGTATACTATTTCCTCAAATGTGTTTGTTCTTCAAGAATCTCATTATAAAGCACCTTACATGTTCATACACTTGATGTTTTTCCTAAGTAATGATTTTCTACAAGATTCCTCAATTGTGTGGATCCTCGAAATTTGCACAACTCTGGAACCTAAGACAAAGAACACTTAGTTAAAATCCTCAAGACACGCATGGTCAAATTCCTCACACTTGTTGTTTTTGAAAAACTTCTGAGAACGCATATGACCTCTTCAAATTCCTCGCACCTATACTCTGTTCACAGGTACAAAATGTCTGGTGATGAATCAGTAGATTCTCATCAACTTAACTCATTTGCAGCGTTTCTTGAGGAAAAATTGTGCACTTTTTCAGAATCTTCAAGAGTTCAGAATCCTCAGCCGAAGAAAATGGCTGATGGGAAGAGGCCACAGAAAGGTGGAAAGAAACCACATGTGTAGATTGTGTTTGAGATACCTAATGACTTCAATGAGGAATATTGCACGCCAGATGAAGAAATTCATGGCAAAGAAACAACTAAGAAAAGAAAGATCCGCATTCAGAGAATTGAGAGGAGATGGGCAAGGGAGTGCAAAGAGTATCGCTATGTCACTCCCAAGTACATGAAGAAATTCGTTGTCAAACCCCCATGCACTAGGCCACCCTTGGCTCCTAGTCAAATTGCTAATCCCACTAGCCTGAAAACTGGTGTTGACGTTCCTCATGAATGGGAAAAACAGCAAGCCAAGTTGGCTAAGAAAGCAAAAGAGGTTGTGAAGAAATTCAATGAAGACTCTGCTGCTGCTGCCTCTGCCGAGCCTCTGCCAGTGCTCCGAAGAAATTGCTTGTGAAGAAGTCTGCTATGAAGTCAAAGTCCTCAACTTCCAAATCCTCACATCAGAATCCTCAAGAAAAGTCTTCAAAGGCCTCATCTATGGGCTCTATAGCCGCTCAATCATCAGCTGCAGCCTCTAAACCCTTAACACAAGTGCACCTTGCAACATGTCAAACGACTGAGGGATTCTCAATTTCTTCAGGAGTTTCTGCAAGTTCCTCTGCTAAAGCACAGTCCTCAACAAGTCCTTCACTGATGAAAATGAAAGCTACAGCTGGATGAGGCATTCGCCCAAGTCCTCAACCCAAGAAGGTGGCCTTCACAATACCATCATATTCTTCGGATGAAGCTGATGATGAGGAATTAGCTGCAATCATCCAAAACAAGCAAGAATGAGTGGCTCAAGCAAAGGGCACTCAAATTCCTCTTTGGCTAGATCCAAAAATGGTGCTAAACTTCATTGATATCTAGCAGAAGGATCCCAAAATACCAATTGATGACTTGAAGCTGCCTCCTAGTCCTGATCATGTCCTCACTACTTTCATCGCTAAAGAAAAATAGAAGTAGGAGAAGGGCAGACAAACCAAGAAGGCTGAGTACAAGAAAGAACATTTCTTGAAGAACAACGTTCTGAAGGTTTCTGCTGAGGAAATTGTGAAATTGAAGTCTGAGATCAAAGACCTCAGCGATGAATTCAATAGATACTATGATGATTGGCAAGGCGCCAAGGTCCGTTTCATCAGGGTAGCTGACAAAGTCATCAAGGATCACCACTCAAGTTTTGCAGCTCAATCGCAACCACAAATTCCTCAGGCTGAAGAATCTGCTCAGCCTGCTGAAGAAACTATAAGCGCAGCTAAAGAAATTCAGGCTGTTGAAGAACCTGCCAGGGCAACCTCCACTCTTGCGCCTGAAGAAATTGCCAGGCCAGCTGATGACTTTGCTGCGCCTGATGAAATTGAACCCACAAGGACGACTGCATCAGTCGTGCCTGTAGAAACTGCTGTAGCTTCACCCTCTGCTGAAATGGCAAAATATTCAAGGGTGAAGAATCTCATCCTTCCTTCTCCATCAGAAGTGAAGAAAACAAAGGATGTTGAGAAGAAGGAACTGAAGAGAAAAGCATCAACTCAAGATTCCTCAGCTGTGAAGAGGTTGAAGACTTTGCCAAGTTCTTCAATGGAACCAATTGATGCCACCCCAATCTCCTCAATACCAGCCTATGAAATAGTTCCATTTGGTGTTGACTATGTCATCCCAAGTGATGAAGATGAAGAATATCACTATGCTGCTACCACAAAGCAGATTGATGAAGAAACCGAAGTAGAAGCAAATGCTTCAACTCCAAAGGTGTCATTGCCCCAGCCTCAGTTTGCTGCTGAAGAGGCTGGCGTTGAAGAAGTTGATGAGGACGTGGACATTGGAAACACAACACCTGTCATCAGTGATGAATATTGGAAAGCTGCTCACCCAAATTCCCCAATGACCACTTCCCTGTCTCAGATTCCTCAGTCCCCAGCCTAGACAAAGAAATTCAAATAGGATCTGATGACTTAACCACAACTGCCACTGAAGAAATCCAGCTACATCAGCTGAAGAAATTGTTGCTTTAACTGCCACTGAGGAAACTACAGTGCAAATTCCGCAATCTAAAGAAGTTCCTCCTATGCCTAAGGAGATTGTGGGCCGCTTCAAGCCAAACGTTCATCTGAAGCCAAGGATGCTATTCAAAGGCTCAAAGCACCCCAAATTCTTCAATACGAATTTCTTCAACGAGCACCTGTTCTTCACAAGGCCAAATGCATATGACCTAGCTAGGGCCGGTCGCACCAGATTCTGGACACCCACACAGATGAACTATTATACATCATTGCTTTTCGACAAGAAGAAAGTCTTCGAGCACCATCACATTCCTCATGTGGATATGGAGACTATCCCATCCTTCACGCCGGCGCTAGAAGTTCTTTATGATGCAGGAGTTCTTCCATTTTGTGTTGACATCTGTGATTGGAACCAAGAAGTGATTCTTCAATTTTCTGCCACCTTGCACATCACAGGTGATGCTTCTGATATCAACTCTTGGGTCTTGGACTGGATGATTGGATCTACTCATTACATGGCACAAGCATCTGAATTGCTTCGATCAGTCCCTGTTCCAATTCCTTCAGAAGAAGCCCAATGCCTATTTGATGACTCTCCTCTGCCTAATCAAATGATGCAAGTGCTGATGAAGCCATGGGCCCCTGGAAAGCCTCAAAGGACTACCTTCCTTGTGAAGGATTTGCTATATGTACCCAGGATAGTGTATCACATTCTGACCAACACCCTTAGTCCTCAAAAGGGCCACAACTCTGAAGAAGAACAAGTGGAAGGAATCATGAATAACATGCTATTCAACATCATTCATGGGATTCCCATCAGCTACCATGATTTCTTCATGAGGACTTCGGCAATGCAGCATTAGCCCCATTTGAATTCAAGCCTTATGCTCCCTGGATCATGAATTTCATTAGATCAAGGTCTTCAATCCCCTTCAAGGCTGATTTCCAAAATCACTTCGGCTTTCTGCCTCCGATTGAAGTCCTCAAGCACACAATTGCTTCAGTTGAAGGAAAAGGCAAATATGTCATTGATGATGGCCAATTTTGCAAAGCCGCATCATACCCCACCAATGATGACACTGCTACCCAGGATTCTTCTACAAAAGCCTCAACGCAAAAACCTCAAGCGACAACCCCTTGTGTGATGACCGATCGTGAGATTCTTCTCAGTCTTCATCAGAAGGTCGATCACAATTACAAGTGGGTCAAGCGTCAGTTTGGTTCAATTCTTCAAGACATCACTGTGACACACAATGCTATGAGGAAGAACCAGTACTACCTCCATGAAGTCTTCAATCGCACTTGGGCTATTCTGTCTCACCTCAAGACTCTTGCAGAACTCAAGGAGATGAACCTTGAGGAAAATCTTGATTGGGCCCGACCTCCTCAGAAGAAATTCAAGAAAGTTCAAGTTCCTCAACTGGTTACAAGCTCATATTCTTCATCACGTGACACAGATGAGGGTGAGGTTATTGATGACACCGCGGCGGGCCCTGCATCGACAAATGACCTCGACAACGCTAGTGCCCCTCCATCACCATCAAGATGAAATTCTTCAGGGGCGTTAGTCCTTAGTATTCGTCCCTTTTGGTATTCGATGACAACGGGGGGGGGGGGGAATTTGAGTTATTCTTAAGGCTGGTCTCTATATATGGGCTATTTTTGTTTGAAGTTACAACTCTCGCCCTTCTGAAGCTTGTGTTTCGTTGAGTTGTCAACTTAAGTCTGATGGTGGTCTGACTCTTTTGAACTGCCTTCTGCATGCTTATTTCCTCAAGCTCCATAATGCAGGCATGGTAAGTTTTGTAAGACACCATTTTCATCATGCATTTAAAATTATTCAGATCATATGTTAAATGCGCATACGAATTACAAGATATAGGGGGAGGTCTCCACGTTTTTAACCTGCCTTGTGCATTTGCAGTCTAGAGCAAATTCCTCAAATATGCACATCTTCAGGGGGAGTTCTTCTATATCTTGCAATCAAATTCCTCAAACTCAGTACTTACATTCCATATTTCTTATCCCCGTTGAACACATAACCTGTTTGTCATCAATCACCAAAATGGGGGAGTTTGTAAGTGCATCGAGTGCCCCTTAGTGATTTTGGTGTATTGAAGACTTATAGGTTAAGAGACTGATGCGTTTGTAAGTGTACACAAGCTCTATAAGTCGATGAGGAGTTTGATATATCCGGAGATTATCGACCCCTAAAAATTTATGTCTTCAACTAAAGACTTTGGTGAAGACTTTGCTGAAGGCTTTGGTATTCCCTAAGGACTTTGAAAATTAAGAATTCCGTGTGACCTTGAAGATATGAATGAGGACTATGAAGCGTGAAGACTTTTGTTTTCATAGTTTCATTTCCTTTCTTTGGGCCATAGGAAACACCGTACTCTTAAAGGGGGCCGAGGTAATACTAAGGAAAATTTCCAACTGATGATCAACTCCAACTCCTCAACCTATCCAATCCTTAGAGTGAAGCCTTTTGGAAATCTCTTATAGCCCAGTCAAGTTCTTCAGTGACAGAGACGATGTTCTTTTGGTCTCTGAGGAAATTGATCTGACTAAGGAGTTGAGATTTCGCCAGTGCGAATTGCCTACAAGTGAGGAACATGATTAGCCTGAGGACTTTCATAGTTCGAAATTACGACCGTTGCTGTGCTTAGCGCCAGTTCTCCCCAATCATCCTTATGCACATAATGGTCATATCATTGGGGGAATTTATGTCTTATCATGTCAGGTTGCACCCTAGCTATAAATAGCCAACCCCACTACCACTAGTTGGTTGGCTACTCTGAGAGAGAACTTACACTTGTCATTTGAGAGCAACCCATCCTCCAAAGACTTTGATAGAAAATCATCGGTGAGGAAAAACCCAAATCCAAACCACCAAACCTAAAGTGATTGAGCATCACTTAAGAAATTCTTCCTGTCTAGAACCGACGCTTGTTATCTTTGAGGTCTGTGTATCCTCTAGACGGTTAGTCATCATGGTCTAGTGCATCTTGAAGTCAATTGGGGATCATGGAGTGACCTTGGTCTAGAGAATCCAGCAGTCAATTTTGGGTCGCCAGGTGACCAGTTTGTGAGGGTTTTGGATGTCTACCATGAAGACTTACCACGAGTGTTGGGCGAGAACTGTGTGACCTTAGCTCAATGAGAATACGGTAAGGACTGTGTGTCCTGGGACTGTATGTCCTCTGGTTTAAATACCAGGCCACTCCAAACCAGACGTACGACTGTCACAGCAGTTGGAACTGGGTCATCAAATCACTGTCTTCATCGAGCTACCTAGTTCTATTTCCTCAACCCTTTCATTTCCTCATATACGTGTTAATGGAATTGATCTTTACTGTTTGTGGAATTTGACTAAAGACTTTCACAATTTCCTCACCTCGAATTCTTCAAGTTACCTTGTTCCTCAACTACTTATCTTGTATCATGCTACCTGTAATCTGTGCATGTTTGATTTCATCATGATGACTATGCCATTGCTATGTTCTTCATGCACATGAGTACTTATTCCGCTGCTAGTTATTCATCACATTTCAAATTCCTCAAGTGATGAATTAGTAAAAATCGCCTATTCACCCCCCTCTAGTCGATATAATGCACTTTCAGATATCTTCATAAAATGATCCATGTGATCAATTTTTGCTTCTATTATCCTATCCAATTTTTGATTTTAGTGCGGGCTATCGTCAAATCAAAATCAGAACCAAAGATCCTCCTAATGTTGTTTTACTCGTGTAACATCCCAAACTTTGGAATGTTATAATAAATATTAGAATGATTGTTTGTTTGATTTAGTAATTGAATTTGAGTGAAAATTTGAAACTTTTTGAAACTTTTGAAAGTTTAATGAGAGGGAATGAAATGACTTTCCCAAAACTTTCAATCTACATTTTGATCACCAGGAATTCAAATTCTTTTCATCACAAAACCCTAGAGTGAAGATGACATGACTTCTTCCATTTAAAGAAATGAAAAGGGATTTGAAAATGATTTGAATTTCATTTGAAAATATTTCAATTTCAGAAACTTTAAGCAACTCAATGATTTTCATGAGAGAGGATAAAATGACTTCTTCAAATTATATGAAATATGAGTTGGAAGTTTAAAATAAAGCTTTGAAAAGTGAATGTGAAAATCTCTGGATTTTCTTTTGGAATCATTTCATATTTGGTTCCTATTCAAATTTTCAAAGTATTCAAACCCCTGACAAAAATTTGAGAGGAGTAATATGACACTCCAAACCACGGGAAATTTTGTGAAGTATTTGAACCATAAAACCCAAAGGGTCATTTGAAAAATATTTGCAAAAAGATTTAAAACCAAATAGGCATTTTCTGAAAATAATATTTTTAAAATTATCAAATGATAGAATAAAAATGTTCAATAAATGGCATTTATTATTCTGTTAATTTTGATATATTTATTCCCTATATTTAGAAAGAGTTTGAATGCTTTAAGTGATTTTGAAACGCGCTGGAACTTAATAAAGGAAACGGATTAATTCACATTTATTAAAAAAAACGGCTGGCCCAACGGCTTTAAAGCCGAGACCGTTACCGGTCGGTCACCGACGCGGAAACCATGCGCCCTCTCTCTCTGAGCGGCGGACCCCACCCAACCGAGCGAACCACGTCGCGGTCATCCCCTCCTCCACCCCCTCCCGAAACCACGCCGACGACCACCGCCGTCACCTGCTCCTCCTGTCCCTCCCCTCGAGCCCCGACTCCTCCTATATAAAGCCCCGCTCCCCCTCTTCCCATTTCCCCTGTTTTCCCCCTCTGCCGTGCCCTCCCCTTGCCGCTATTCCTCGCCGGACCCGAGAGCCGCCGCCGCGCCATTTTCGTCGTACTGCCTCCCCCTGCCTACCCCGCCACCTCCCGAGCCCACCCACCTTCCTCTCTCGCTCACGTGCACCTCCACGTGCACTCACCGGTGCTCCACACCCACGGGAACTACCTCCCTGTCGACCACCGAAGGCCGCCTCCGCCTACGAGCTCGCCACCGTCGACTCCGTCATCCCCGAGTCGCTCCGACGCTACCTACCTCGACGCCGTCCTCGCCCGCGTCGAACAGAGCCATCCCCGATGCTGGAGGACCATCGGAGCGCCTCCCCGACGATCTCACCGCTGCGGACTCGCCGGAGAACTCCACTGCCGGCGACCATCTCACTATGAGCCCCCTCTCTCGTTCGATCTTGGAGCAACGATCCAGATTAGAACCATTTAACTCAGCAAATCGTTTTCTTCTTCGGTTCGGCCGACCGCTCGAAACAACTTCGCACGCACGATAGCAGCCAATAGAAACGCGCCACGTAGACCCCCCTGTCCGTTAGTTTAGCTTTTCATTTTCTGTTTTCTTTGTCAAAACACATTTACTTCTGTTTTTGTTTTAATCATATCTTTTATGTTTCTAGGTGTTTTAATTTAATTCATTTTGCATTAGGTCACAAATTTCATCTAGTTTCTGTAGATATCAAATTTGGCTATGTTTGGATAATTAAATTTGAATTTGAAAAGATTTGATTTAAATTTTGTTTTCTGAATATCTTGAGTTCTAAAATGGATTTTTGATTGATTCTTTTTCCTACTTTTCACTAGTGATTTTAGTTATCAGTAGGTAAAGCTTGAGAATTTTTAAAATAAAATTTATTAGGATTTTAACTAAAAACAGAATCTGTTTAGTTTCCTATTAGTTTAATTAAATTGATTTACTTTGTTTTATTTTGAAAATCTGAATATGATTTATATTATGTTTTAGAATTCATTTAGTTCTGTTGTTCTAAATTTAGATTTTATACTTGCTCTTAACAAAAATAATCTGTGTAGTCTAATAACCTATTATTCAATTAGGTATAGTTTACTAAGCACAGATTTGTTAGGAATGATTCTTTTAACAAAAGTTTTAAATAATTTGATTCTGTTTTCAAGTAAAGTTTTTAGCAATTTCCTTTGTGTTAGGAAATGTTTTATTTATAAAAATAGTTTAGTTTTACTCTTTTGTTGTAGAAAAACTATTTTCCTCTTCGTTAGGTCATGTTTATAAAACAATTTAGTTCTAGTAGAAATTATTTTCACAAAAAAGTTAGATGAATTAATTATGTTAATTCTTTCTGTTAACTTAATTGTTATGTATTTTTACATTTGGTTTTGTTTTAATTGTTTTCTTGTAGTTAAGTTTGTTAGGCAAACTCTTAAGATGCTTAGGATGTTGTTTTCATGAATACTAGTTGTTCTTCAAAAGTAATTCTTTTTGCTAGTAAAATATTTATTAAAATACTTTTGTTATATTTTTCACTTGGTTTTTGTTTTGTTACTATTGAAAAATAGTTGTTTGTCGCAGAAAACCATCTTAGTTGCTTTTATGAAAACTTTGTTGATTTAACTTTTGTCTTAAGAATTTCCTTCATCAACCTTGTTGCTTTTGGTTCTTTTGTTACGTTGTGATTGTTAGAAATGATTGCTTGAATGATTGCTTATATAAATACTATGTTTGCTTATATAGACTTCATCGGAGAGTGACGAATAGTCTATCAAGTTAATTCTGAGAGCAATATTATTTCTTCATCAACAGTACAGGCAAGTTCACTTTGACCATCTACTTCATACCTATGTTTATTGCATGTAGTGACATCATTCAACAAATCCCTCCCGTAGTGTTATTGAAATTCTTGTAGTTGAGTAGAATGCATGAGGTAGGAACCCACCACTGGTTATTAAAGCCCAGGGAACGTTAGTTACTTTTTTGCTATGCTAAAGTAGACGGGGTTTGGTATGAGTGTTCGTGAGTGGTGTGAAGAAGGACTCTACGTCAAGACGACAACTTCATGAAGACATCTTCAAGTCCTACATCTTCAAGACCTCAAGACTTCAAGAGTCGAGAAGATTTTCAATACACACTACTGGGTGAAGGATGGTTGATTGGGGACCCTGGAGAAACCAGTGAGTGGCCGGGATGCATGGAGAAGCGCCATGACATCTTGCGGAAAGCTTCACCCAGACTCAAAGAGAAGGATGAATACTTCATGCCCAGAAGCTTACCTGTGTAGCCACAAGTCATTATGGGCTCTGGCTTGGTTGATCTTTGTTGTGACTCTGCTGGGCAGTGCTACGAGATGTAGTCGACGTTAGGATTGGATGGGCACTGTCGGACAGTCAGGGAAACACTTTGAAAGACCATGTTTCTTTCATCCTGTTCTCAAACACCAGGCAGTGCGAGGACTTACCAGGAGGGAAAGAATCTTGTGGGTAAAGTACACAACACTCTGTAGAGTTAAACCTAATCGATTAGCCGTGTCCCCGGTTACGGACAAATTGAGCTTCTAGACTTGGATCTATCTGTGAACTCTCAACACTGGACTGATAACTAATTGTGGGCAACTTAATGATACTTGTGGGCAATTGAGACATTGGTTGGCGGAACCATGTCATGATAGGTAACTCTATAGTGAAAATTCTTGATATTCCTTTGTTGTAGGAAAATAAAATCAGCTTTTACATAAAAACTTAGACACAGAGCCACAAAGCCATTGCATATAGAATAGCCTTTATTCTTATGTTCTATTATGGTGATCTTGCCAGTACATTCAATGTACTGACCTACACGGCTGCAACGTCTTATGTTGAAGATACTCTTCTATGACGGGTAAGAGTACGATTCAGGGTTACGGTCCGCACTCAACTTGCCGTTGGTGTTATTGGGACTCCACTCCCGTTGACTGTATCCGCTGCTATTTTAAGGTATATATCAGTTTACGTTATTACATGTGATTGCACTTTGATATATACATGGATGTACTGTGTCTGCCAGCATACTGATCCAGGGACGACATAGAACACAGAGAGGCTTGACTCGTTTTGGGTCGGGTCGCTACAAAAATGGTATCGGAGCACATGTTGACTCTAGGACGTGACCCTAGAAACTGGAAAGCCCTTAGGAAATGATTTCTTGAAAACTTTGTTTTCAAAAGACCTTTTACTTCTCATCCCTTCTGAGTTTTATCAAAAAGTTAGATAGTATCCTTGTCCCTTGACCATTATGGAAAGAGCTACACAAGGATTGAACATTTTACAGATCTGAAGAAATTGAAGACCGTGAAGAATTTCCAATATGTTATGCCCCTAGAAGACCAAACCCCTTCTGTATACTTATGTTAGATACGATGATTTGTGAGCTGTCATTTGTGTGTAAGTTTTATTTTCGACAGCCACAACAAAAACCTATTTTCAAAACCATTGTTTGTATTGTGTGTTTCCCTCCCTTCTCTCCCTCGTATCTCATCCCAAAACCTTGACCCCAATAGATGACGAATGAAGTTGGACTTGTGTATTCTGGATCAATGACTCGATTGGAGAGAGAAGAATGGATTCAGAACATGGAGGATCATCTAAGCAGTAACCTTGTTGCAAGGAACGAGATGGTCCAGTATGCTCTTCGGTACTTTGCAAAAAGTTATTTTGTCTCCTCTGGAATCATATCAAGTCAATCATGCATGTGCGAAGTATTCTATGGCGTGATAGGCTCGATACCTCCATTCTATATGAATTTCCTAGCAAACCAAGCCACCGATTGATTTGTTTAAGAAAAAGAAGTTCCTTCTTAAGAGCTAATCATACGACTTATGCAAAGACTTCGTAACCCTAATGCTGGTTCCTAACCCGAACTTGGTAGTGTTTTTTTGTAAGATCTCCATATGACCACAATTGTTATGGACACCGTGTTCATGTGGGTCTTACAATTCAGCCCATGTCTTGGAGTTGGATTCCGTAATTCATTTCCTTATAACCTTGCAATGTCATCTCATTGATTTGTGTTGCAAGATTTCTTTTCAGATATGCGGAGTCTGAAACACGATATTCCCCAACCAGATCATCTGAATCTCAGGCAGATACAATGGTTGGAACATTTCCAAGAATTATAACATTGGTCTAACTGCAACCCGGTAAGGTGATTTCATGGCTAACACACCTAGTGAGAAGATCTATTGTTGTAATATCTTGTATCAGGAACATTAGCCGTCTCCCCATGAGGACTCCGTATGATTCATTTTAGAAGTTGTTCCTAATGGACCCCTTTGAGGCCCCGAATTCTGACCTTTACTTGATGTTCTAGTCGTAACACCTCACCTGTAATTGGGTTACGCTAGAAGATCAAGGAGAACATTAGAAATGGAGTGCTAAATGTCTCTCAGTCAATCATCCAGATTTTGCTCCCTTGGCATAGCTAAGGTGAAAACTGAGAGAGTGTTGCCTTCCTTTGCATCTGCATCCTCCATCACTGTTCTTCATTGTAGTATGATGTGTTGCTAGAATCCTTGGCACGGATATTGGTAAAACTTTGATCAATATGGAAATGCTCAAGTTCTTGAGAGCATGCTCAGACACTTCGTTATACTCTCGCTATTAATTGGAATGTGCCTTGCGTTGCCGAGTAGTTTTATAACTCTAGTTCCCCTCAGATATGAGTATGCCATTCTTTGAATTCCTTCGAACGATCACTTGTGAATTGCCTTAGGTTAGTATGAAGAGTTTCAACGATCTCTGGATCAAAAGTAATTCTTTTTGCCACTTAAGGGATAATCCTTCGAGTCACCTTCCCTAAGGTCCTCGTTATGGTATGAAGGGCAACTAATTCCTCCCTACTTTGAAACCCATGCTCCATCTTGGTTAGGTGTGGAATGGTTGCCTACCAATTGAACCTCTGTCATCCAATTTTTTTCCATTGTTCTTGAATGTGTTTTGTGTTCCATCTCAAGAGACGTTCCTACATCTCACTCCATGAGTTGGTCATGAGTCGCTCGATCTTCGTAAAGATCGATTCTTGTAGAGTTTTCTATCCCTTTTTGTATTTATGTTGGTTGAATATCCCGAAGACAACAATGTCAAGACCAGCATGATGAAATGAAACAAAAACTACGAGAAGGGCACTTGGATCATGAAGATTACGGTAGTTAGTGTCCCCTCTATCCTCTTACTCTACGCATGAATCTCGAGACGAGATTCTTGTTTAGTGGGGGTGAGTTTTCACAGCCCTAGATTACTGCTTGTAATTAGTTGCATTGGCATCCATGTCATTATATTATTTTTTCTTCTTAATTTTGAAATGGGGAGGATCAAACCCTAGCAACAAATAGAATTCAAATAGTTTTAACCAAAATTATTTTCACTGAACCAAAGTGGCCCTAAAAAATGTTGATCATTTTTGGAGAAATTTGGTAAAATCAATTAGGTGGTAAACATATTTTCCATGTCATTTGTGGTTACTGAATCAACTCAACAAGTATTTGAAACTTGGTATATAATTCTATATATAATTCCATAGATCCAAATAATTTGAAACTTGGTAAGGGCCTCTAAAATAATTCAGTGAGAGTCCATAAAAAGAATCAGATTTTATAAAAATGAGATGGTTTGTAAATAGAATCAAAACAGACTAAAACATTAGAAAACTGAAAAAAAATTAAAAAACCCAGAGAGAGAGAGAGATCTCACCTGAGGCCTACCAACAGGCTGGCCCAACTGGCCCATCTCCCAGTCATCATCTACCTCTTCCAGTAGGCAGAGGAGAAGCGAACACGGCGATGGAGGCCAGGGTGCCATGCCTCCTACCTGCCTGGCCTCCTCCTCGTCGCACTGGCGAGGGGATAGACCCCAGAGCGCCTTCTGGATTGGCCCCTCTCCCCATTCCCCCTCCTTCTCGCTCTCTCCCTTGCCCTCAAATCAGCCATGGCCGCCGCTCGAGCTCGCCGTTGCTAGCCTAGCCTCTCTGCTCCCCTAGACCCCTCGAGTACCATAGAGCTCTACGAGGTCATATTCGTCCTCTTTGTGGAGCCACGCTTCGTTGGAAGCCCTGCAATGCCGCTTCGGCAGTCGTCTTCAAGCTTTGGCCGCCGCTCGCCCGCATCAAATTCGCTGCCTTCGGGTCATCAAATTCGCATACAGACCACCTCACCATGAGCCCCTCTTGATTTTACCATGCTTTCCACGCCATTTTCTTCCGCTAGCCGGCCCACCCACCGGAGCTTAGAACTCACCGCCGCACGACCATGCAGCCATCGCGACCATCGTCTTTGCCGCTCGCCGGTGAGTGTGTCATCGCACTCACCGTGCTCCAATGGACGCGGCTCGCTCCCAGGATCACGTAGGAGCAAACCCCGCTCCGAATGGTGCTCTGGGGGCGAAACCCGAGCCCTCTGCCGTTCCTAGACTCGTTGGCGGCTTAACGCTGATAGGTTTGACCCGCTGACTAGAGGTTTGACCTCCTAGAGTCAGTGACAGGTGGGGCCAAACTCTGGTTATGTTTAGGTTAGGCACTAAATTAATTAACGCGATTAATTAGTCCAATGGGTCACTGACCGGTAGGCCCTACTCTGTTAATTAGTATTAAGGGTTAAAACTAAACTCTTTTAGTGACTGTGTCACTGATCAGTGGGCCCGCTGGTCAGGTTTGACCACAGACAGTCAGTTGACCTGCTGACATCACTTTGACATCATGCTGATGTAGTAAAGTATCTCTGGCATTAAAACAAATCAATAAATGATTTAATATTTTCAGAAAATGTTGAAAACTTCTAAAAATTATAGAACTTAATCTATAACTTGAATGAAAATAATTTATATATGAAATATTATCAGAAAAATCCAGTGAATCTAATTATGCCGTGTTCATGCATGTTTGAGCAAGTTAACATCACCAAGTAGGACATTTCATGATTAGGATAATTTAATAAATAGTGCTGGAGTTGGAATTTAGTATATATTTGAATTCCACTTCACTTAATATGACTACCTACAGCACTAGGCAATTCAATACCTTAACATGCCATCTCATGCATCATGTTTGTTGCATTGCGTTGAATGTGTTCATTTCTCGGTTTACCGGTCTTGCTCCTTCCCGGTAGACGATGATTCCGACGTTTAGATCGTTTCCACCGAGGGAGACTCATTGTTATCTTCAGAAGTGTCAGGCAAGCAAAGCCCCTTGAGCATACTGATATGAACCCACTCTCTCGCTCCTTCTCTCCTTTTCTGCATTAGGACAACAACGATTCCACTGTTACCTGTTCTCAATAGTTGAACACATTCCTTTGCATGAACTGTCTTTGCCATAGTAAATACTTGAAACTACTTTGCATGAGTAGCAATTTCTTGAGCCTTTTTGTGCTTACTCATCCATGCTTGCTTACCTACTGTGCCTGCTATGCTTAGAATCGTGTAGTGTCGGGTCTGATCCATCTACGCGATGAATCAGAATGGCAGTGTTCATGTCCTACTGTGTGAGAGCTAAGTGCGTGAACACGATTTGGTAAAGGTAGCGATGAGAGGCCATGTAGGAGTACATGGCGGGTTGTCTCATTGGGACTATCCTTAAGAACCGAGCTCTATGTATGTTATCCAAGACAAGATACTACCACACATTGGGCTCCGGTAACTCGACCCCTCTCAGCTTATTAATCGCCTAGACCTCTATCCAGGAGTTGCAACTAGTTTCTGGTGTTCGTAGGAAAAGTGTTGCTGGCCGTGCATAGCGCTGCCCGACGGGGTGGGCTGTGATGTGGTATAGGCACAGTGGCACAGTGTACCAAGTGGCACCTCAACGATGGGCTTCGGAGCACTAAGCACATCGTTTGAGGCCAGACTTCCAGCGGGTTCAGTCTCAAATAGGCGATAAAAGTGGGCTAGGGTCTTGTGTGGTTGACAGTCGTGGCCGATGCCCACACCTTTGCTTCCGCTTGAAGGTTGCCGAGATGCATGACGTGCATATGGTGATAAGTGGCAAGAGCGTGTGTGAAGAAGTATACCCCTGTAGGGTTATGAATCTGTTCGAGTAGCTGCGTCCTCGGATATGGACTACTTGGAGAACTTATGTGGTTCGTAGACAACTTGAAGTGGATACTCTAAAATACGCAAGATAAACGTGAGTGCTATGGATGGCCTTGTCGTAGGGAGACAGTAGAGGATCCATAGTGGTGTATTGATTGGTGAATATGTGGACTCATGAGCGCTATCCCACCTCAAAGAAAGCACTTGTAGTCATAGTACAGGTTAGCCAAGAGTCAAAGCTGGCTTGCTACAATAAACCCAACAACCCCTTTGTTGACAATGATACATATGTATCTAGATCTGGTGTAAGTCTTGATGAGTACCTTTGTACTCACGTTTGCTCAGTTCTTCTTTTTGATGAGGAGACGTCAGTCTCATTAGTGATTGTTACAACATGAAGTTTCATGTTGACCGGATTAGCTTGGAAATCCCACACAGAGGTCCGGTTCCTTTGGTACGGTCGTTGTAGCTCTTCAGGCTCCTCCAACCACATTCAGTAGATGTCTGTACCCAGACATGTTTTGCTTCCACTTTTTGTTTGTATGACTTGAGCGTTGGGTCATGTGACCCCTGTTTGTAATATCGCACTATGTTGGCTCCGATGAGTCATTAATGAATACTTGAGTCTTAGAGTTATGTTGTGATGCCATGTCGTATCTACGCATATCGTGCATATTGCGTGTATGTTTGAAATGCATCGATATGTGTGGGATTCAACACCTAGTTGTGTTCGTTTAGTAGTACATTTATGGGGAAATGCCTCTTTGTGCTTCCACCGAGCCTTGGTAGCTTTCTACTGCTACGGACACATTGATTGACTGACATGTATCATTCTTTGCTGATGTGTCTGTCCCTTCGGTAAAATGTCTCGAAGTGTAATGGAGTCCCTGTAGCATGCTAAGACTCGTCTACATGCAATGATGACATTTCTGTCCCATGGCGTAATGGAGTCCTTGTAGCTTTCTATGACTCGTCTACACCTACACTGCTGGTTTATGTATGCATGTCCCTATACGGATATGCCACTTGGGTTCTACGACTAGTCATGTCGACCCGGGTTCTCTGTCATTTGAATGCTAGCAACACATTCACATACGTGAGCCAAGAGACGCAAATGGTCCCGGCCCAGGTAAGGTGGCAGCCATGGAGATAACCGTGCGTGAGGCTACAAAGTGATGTGATGTGTTACAGGCTTGGTTCTTATGGCTTAGGATCAGGGTCCCGAGAGCGTTGGTATCAGAGCTTGAATGCCCATGGGATTACCTAGCCAAACTGGTTGATGTTGAGTCTAGAACTACTTTAGTTATATAAGGGAATTGACTGTGCAAGGGAACGTAAGGCTCTTTTACTCCATTCCTTGTGTCACTCTAATTCCGAGTCACCCTCGTATTTTCTACCGGGATTGACAACTAGGCTTTCCTATCTATCTATCAGGATGACGAATTACAATTGTGGAGACCAATAGGAAAGTTGTTGTCTTCCTGGATCAGCGTCTCCATAAGAATTCAATGTTATGTTGTTAGTTGTCTTGCAGGTTGCCTCATATTTCATGCCTGTACTACCGTTAAGCTCTCCGACTTATTCAAGGTTTCTAAATTATCTAATAAAATTGCAAACCTCTTTCATCTCGAGTCAATGTCTTTCAGGCCAGACAAAGCACATCAATTGTTGAGTTGAGGTACTCTATTACCTCAACGTGTTTGATGAAGGTGTTTTGGAAACCATGTTATTCAAGAACCACCCAACAGTCTAGTTGTGTCTTTTGTTCCCAGTGTGATAATTCTGGCCATCGTTATCGAAAGCATGTTGTGATGCTACCTAGTTAGTAGGTATTCTAAATACGGGTTCTTGAACACAAGGATCATTCTGCTCACTCCCGTTGATAGTATTTGCTCATTCCTTTAGGATGGTTAGTAACCTTGTTATAGCCTTCAAGGTTCGTGGTGTATCATTCTTCCAATACCATGAACTAGTTATGGCAGAAGTTCTTTGTGGACGAAAGATCATAATATGAGTGCTCGTGGTGAGTTCTCCATTCCATAGTTGTGACTATGCCAATCCTACCACTCTCCATGGATTATCTAGAAGAAACATGTTGACCACTGTGTGACATATTCAATCCATTCATCTACGACCTAGGAAAAATCAGGTGCTCTTGAGTTGTCCTTTTTCAATTGTATTATGATCTGTATCTATCAATTGATAGTCAATAGTATGTCATGCATTGTGTTCGATGTCGGCTATTCTTGTGGTTTGTCAAGCCATTCAATTTCGGAATGACTAGGAGAATCAAACTCCCGTACCTCATCCATTTCTAGGATTGGGTCAAAGCAGTTGTATTCCACAAATCAAAATGCCAATCCATCTTTTGCTCTGTTCTACCTTCAGGTATTACCCGCTTCATGTCAAGATTGTCCTGAGAACTCCACTCTCTCTGATGAAATCTTGATGTAGTGATACTTCTTGCCATCATCATTCATTTCCCGGTCCCTATTTTGTCCGTAGCAGAACACCGACAAGTGAATCGGGTTGTGCATAATCAATACTCCTAGCAACATTGTTTCTTGGTAGTTAATGGACAATAATGTCGTTCTTGGTGTGTTGATTTTTGAACCACCAGTCTAAAGATTGATCGTGCTACCTAGTCTATTTTTCATGATGCACTTTTCGATCAACGAGTTAGGATCGTGCCAATCCTCTCTCCCTTGATCATATCGTCTTGCCTTGAAAAGAGAGATTTCTCTCGAGCTTAATAACATATTCATGGTTCATAATTTTCCGAATATCTTCTCGGAAGTATCACCAGGTTGTTCCCTAACCGTTATGTTGAGTTCGTGATCAAGTTGCTTCCCTGTAATCCACCCATTCTCCAAGTCTCTGTGTTAGATACCCCCTGAGCTAGTTGGTTTAGCTAAACAACAACTTGGAGAGTTGGAAGATAAAAGCTTTGCCTGACTTAGTTCTTTCCAACGGGATATGTTGTGTGTGCGTTGAAGAAAGATGATATCTTCATCAAATGATCCATGTGATCAATTGTTGCATCTATTATCCTGTCCAATTTTTGATTTCAGTGCGGGATATCGTCAAATAAAAACCAGACCCAAAGATCCTCCTAATATTGTTTTACTCGTGGAGATATCCTCGAGCATACACCGTTATGTATTTTAGTCTGACCAATGCCATCACCTTTTTCACATAGTTATGGACTTCCATCCATAGGGATGTCTCGATGAATTGTTGAGCTCATCGACAACATTCTAGTATGTTCCATGATTCATGATGAACATAAAGCTAGCATTGGAAACTTTATAGGCAATACCTTCGTGTTCCATACATGAAGTATATGTTGGGTGTAAGAAGTGACTTACTCAAAGTTCACATGCATTTGGTGCATGTTCCCACCATGACTTCGGGGAAAGTTATTTTGTCTCCTCTGGAATCATCTGAAGTCAATAATGCATGTGCAAAGTATTCTATGGCGTGATAGGCTCGCTACATCCATTCCGTATGAATTCCCTAGCACACAAAGCCACCGATTGATTTGTGTAAGGAAAAGAAGTTCCTTCTTCAGAGCTAATCATACGACTTACGAAAGGACTTCGTTACCCTAATGATGGTTCCTAACCCGGGGTACTGTTTTATTGTAGGATATCCATATGACCACAATTGTTATGGAGACCATGTTCATGTGGGTCTTACAATCTAGCTCATGTTTTGGAGTTGGCTTCTGTAGTTCATTTCCTTAGAATCTTGCAACGTCATCTCATCGATTTGTGTTGCAAGCTTTCTTTTTAGATATGCTGAGTCTGAAACACCCTATTCCCCAACCAGATTTGTGTTGCAAGCTTTCTTTTTAGATATGCTAAGTCTAAACATTTCCCAAGAATTATAACATTTGTCTAATTGCAACCCTGTAAGGCGATTTCATGGCTAACACACCTAGCTGGAAGATGTATTGTTGTAATATCTTGTATCAGCAACATTAGCCATCTTCCCATGAGGACTCCGTATGATTCATTTTAGAATTTGTTCCTTATGCACCCCTTTGAGGCCCCAAAGTCTAACCTTTACTTGATGTTCTAGTCGTAACAACTCACCTATAATTGGGTTACGCTACAAGATCAAGGAGAACATTAGAAGAGGAGTGCTAAATGTCTCTCGGTTAATCATCCATATTTCGCTCCCTTGGCATAGCTAAGGTGAAAACTGAGAAAGTGTTGCCTTCCTTTGCATCTGCATCATCCATCATTGTTCTTCGTTGTAGTAGGATGTGTTGCCAGAATCCTTGGCATGGATATTGGTAAAACTTTGATGAATATGGAAATGCTCAAGTTCTTGAGAGCATGCTTAGACACTTGGTTATACTCTCGGTATTAATTCGAATGTGCCTTCCGTTGCCGAGTTGTTTTATAACTCTTGTTTCCCTCACATCTGACTATGCCATTCTTTGAATTCCTTCCAATAATCACTTGTGAATTGCCTTGGGTTGGTATGAAAAGTTTCAACGATCTCTAGATCAAAAGTAATTCTTTTTGCCACTTAAGGGATAATCCTAGGAGTCACCTTCCCTAAGGTGCCCGTTATGGTATGAAGGGCAACTAATTCCTTGCTACTTCGAAACCCATGCTCCGTCTTGGTTAGGCGTGGAATTGTTGCCTACCAATTGAACCTCTATCGTCTAATTTTTCTCCATTGTTCTTCAATGTGTTTTGTGTTCCAACTCAAGAGACGTTCGTACGTCTCACTCTATGAGTTGGTGTCGTCGTTTTCTCATGGGGGGTCGCGCGAGACGGGAAATGCCATGGGCTGGCTTATCGAGGTGAGGGCAAGGCTGTCGTGGATGATCCGGGGCGGGTATGCAAATAGAAAACAATGGTTTACCCAGGTTCGGGGCTCTCCGGAGAGATAATACCCCTACTCCTGCATATCTGTATATCTGTTGAATATCTGGTACATGGTTCCTCGTGGAGATGTATGGGAGAGGAGAGCCATGATGCTTCTTCCCTCATGTGTGTACGTGTGAGCACGTGAGAGTGGAACCCCCCCTTATGTGGTGGGCATGAGGCCCTTATATAGGCATGAGGGGGTAGCTCGGGATGTATGCTATATTGGGTACCTTACATCCCAAGCAGCTTGAGGTGTAAGCTACCATGGGTAGCTTACATGTCAAGCCACATGTAGCTTGTGGACTAAGGTATGTATGTCCCCTGGTGCACTTTATAAATCCGTGTCCAAGGGGCAGCTTACACCGTAGAGAGTACTACATGACACGTGTAAAGTGTGCTCCTGCTTGCCAATAGTGCACCGCCATGAGATATGGCTGTCTAGTCCGCGCCTGTCCGATGGAACATAAGGAGCTGACTTCGTCAGGCCGTAGCCGGACAGGAGAAGCCGACCAGGAGGATTCGGACTGGAGGAGCTGGACGGGAGGAGCTCGACTGGAAGATCCGGACTGGAGGAGCAGGACGGGAGGAGCCAGACAGGGGGAGCCGGACAGGAGGAGCCGGACAGGAGGAGCCGGACATGAGGAGCCGGATAGGAGGATCCGACAGGAGGAGCCACAAAAGGGGAGACGAACATGAGGAGCCGGACAGGAGGAGAGGGACAGGGGGAGCCGAACAGGAGGACCCAGACAGGAGGAGTCGAACACGAGGAGCTGGACAGGGGGAGCCGGACAGGAGGAGCCGGATAGGGGCAGCCGGACAGGAGGAGTCGGATAGCAGGAGCCAGACAGGAGGACCCGAACAGGGGGAGCCGGATAGGAGGAGCTGGACATGAGCCAGCCAGAGGGAGGCCGCCGGGAGGAGCCAGCCAGGAGGAGGCTGCCGGGAGGAGCCAACCGGTGGGAGGCTGTCGGGATGTGGGGACCCCGACTCACAAGTCGTGATCACCGAATGTACGTGCATAGTGATCGCAGAGATCAATGCTCACTGAACACATAGAAATTGTATAACAAGAGTCTTACATCCATTACATACCGGTTTACTCAAATATGGCCTTCATGGCCAAGTCTTCATTTGATTGCAGTGGAAATCTCCAATGATAGCATGAACCCAAGCCATCTCCCTTAACCCTACAGGCATTCTGACTGGGAAGCGTCCTAGCTCGCATGTCCGTCACCAAGGTAATCTTCATCATAACCTGAATTTTCATGCCTGGCCAATAAAATAACCAGTGGCAAGCCAATGAGTACTTTGAATGTACTCGCGAGCAACCCATGTTTGGAACAAGGCAATAACAATGCATGATATAGCACTAATAGGTAAATTTTATTGAAAGCTAGTTTTGAGTGCAATGACATGATCAAATAACTTAAGTAAGCATGCATCAACCATAGACAGGTGTTCATAAGAATACGTCACAGTCATCATCATAAGTAGGGGGTTGGACATCTCATGTTCAACCATCACACCAAGTCCTCAGACTTGTCTCATGTATCGTCTGAACATCTCATGTTCAGTCATCATGCCAAGTCAACCGGCTCGACTCAAGTATCATTCTTGTCACCACACACACACACACCATGTTTTTACGAAAACATCTGGATGTAGTTTAAGAAGGACCTCCAACTGTCCATGACTGTGGACGTGCCTATTCGACTAGTTGCACACTTTATCCACAAGACTCGGGGAGCTTCCATGTCATCCACGACTCACGGTATATAACATACCCGAGTTAAGCACCCGAACGTCGCCTTTCCTATGGAGATACTAAACAAAGAGTCCACTCGTTGGTGCCATCCCTCATGATATACATCACACGTATCATCCATGAGGGCACGCAACAGTGTGCCTGGTGCCGGTAAAGATAGTGCATGGCCTTCCACTTTCGGGACGACCCCGTATCGAGAGTGACCACGCCACTACCGTCACTACTAATGCGGTCTCCTTGCCAGTACCCACCATAGTAATCAACAAAGGCCCATCCCATAAGGGGTATCATGGTTGCACATGTGTGGTTGGGACAGTCAGCAGACCTTAAATGTAATCGGTTTTCGAAAACACACACTCACTTGCTCCGGTACACCACTTCTTTCTCAAGTGGTCACCCAACTTATCATCATCTCCCTCGGGCATTAGTGGCCCCCTATGGTTTTTTTGAAAAGCCTTTGAAATCATTTCTTCCGTTTCATCACTCTTCATAAATCCGAACCCACTTGCGTAGCATCTACTAGCATCCTATCTACACCCACCCACATAACCTTCATAAGGTGGTAGGGTCATGCACGATGCAAGTGTCAATGGTAAAAGTATCGGAGGCACCCCACAAAAGGGGGAACATCACATCATGATCAATCATCGAAACAACAAGTGCTATATGTCATGCATGGAAAAGTTTCTTAACATTGTCAAAGGGCTGCTTGTCTGGCTTTGCAAAGTCTTTGAGGTCTTCGCACACTTCTTGTCCATACGAGCACTTTGTCTACTTCGTCAACTATCATCCGAAACAACCGCAATAAACAACACAACAAGCGAGAAATAAAAGTTCTCTATAAATAGGAGTTTTATTTTTCATAACAACCTTGGTTCTCATGAAAAATAATCAGGAAGGTTTCATTGGATGTGGATCAAGGTTTTTTTTGAATGGTGGAAATGAAGGAAATGAAGATCTTATAAGGAGTTTACAGAAAATGTTTTTATAAAAAGGAGTTGAGGCACCCATTAAATAGGGCATGATTTAAGAAACAATTAGAAAGTGGTCTCACTAGTTTTGGAGTTGGGATTATCTTTTTATGAATTTCCTAAGAGGAAATAAATGGGAAAAGGGAACATTTATTAGGTTAACCATGATAGGTGCATGGTAAAATGTTAAACTTGGCTAGAGAAATAAGGCATGACATTTAGAGCCTTTGGGAATTTGAATCACTTCATTTGGAGTTGATACGAGAGTTCTACCTATTTTACAAGTGGGGCATTTCATAGTTCATATTCAAATTTGAATTTGAACCCTATGGAAAAGTTTGTGGGGAAAATGTGTGAGCCACATTTCCGGCAGCTCATGATTTTAGGAGTCTGTAGAAACTGGAATCGTTAATTTTGGAGCTAAAATGAATTTATTATGAAATTTACAATACTCTAGAAAAAGCAAAGGGCTAAAGAATTTACCCAAAAAGGAATGGGCTAAAATGCACATCGAGCGCTAGATAGATACTAGGCTGGTCCAGCAGCCTCAGCCGCGCGGGGGCCGGTGACGCCGATGGCGTATTCTCGGGAATACGCTTTCCTATTGTGGAGATTGCTCCTGGCTGAGCCCGCTTCCACTTAAAGGGTAAGGCCCACCTGTCAACCTCGCCGGCCGGTCAACGGGTAGGGCCTGCTGGCAAGCTCATCCCCCACAGGGGGAGAGGCAAGGGAGGCAGGGCCGACGCGTGCTGGCAAGCATCCTGGTGGCTCCGGCCATCTCCGGTGGCGTTCCGGCCACCGGCGCGCTCGGCGCAACGAGCCGCACCTCGCTGGTTGTCGCACGACCATTGAGGAGGGACGTAGGGGTGAGGGCGCGGTCGATGTAGAGGCGGGATGCCGATGAGGAAGGGCACGACGCAATGGACACTGGAAGGAGGGAGAGGAGTATGGGGGACTCTCTATGGTGAGGTGGGGTCACCGGAGTAGCTAGAGGCGAGGGAGAGCTTGAGGTGATTCAAAATTGTGGGTCGAAGCCGCTGGAGTCACTCTGGTCACGAACGAAGATGGAGGGCGGGGGAGGACGAGAGGATGGTCCAGGAGGGGTCTAGGATGGAGTGAGAGCTCGAGGGGATAAGCGGGGGGGTGTTAGGGAAGGGTCTAAGCAGGGGGCGGCGAAGGGAGAGCTCGAGTGCGCCTTGGATGCCCTCGGGAGCCGAGCTCGCGCCTGCCTGGGATTGTAGGATCAAAAGTAGGTCTAGAGGTGGGGTGATTAGACTACTGGACCAATTAAAGTTTTTGCCTAAACCAAATTTTAGGGTTGACAGTTTTTAGCATTTCATGGCAAGTCAAGTACACTCTATACATGCAAGTCTAAAAGTATATAGCAGCGGAAAGTAACAACAAGCATGTATAGAAGGGATAGGGTAGTAAGATCAAACGCAATTGTAGACACGGCGATTTCTCCCATGGATCCGATAAGTGGCGCTATTGTACATCCATGTTTATGGAGTCTTCAACCCATGAAGGGTATCGGTCGTGAGAGTCCACGGAGGGCTCCACCCAAAAGGGTCCACGAAGTAGCAACCTTGACTAATCCATATGACTTCCGTCCACGAAGGACTAGCCTCACTATGGGGTAGATCTTCATGAAGTAGGCGTTCTCCTTGCCCTTACAAAATTCTTGGTTCACTCCACAACACGAAGTCGCAGGCTCCCAAGCGACACCTAACCAATCTAGGAGGCACCACCCTCCAAAAGGTAATAGGCTCGGTAATGACGTTAAACTGCTTGCTCTCGTGCTTGAAGATGATAGACTCCTCAGCACCCAATCACATTCTCACAGATTTGGCATGGTGGAAGAGATGGGATTGGTGGAAAGCTTCTTGGGGAGGCTAGAGATCAAGATCCATATGATTGGAGTGGAATATCTTGACCTCAACACAAGGGTAGGTGGTTCTCTCTCAGAAAATCTGATAGGATAGGTATGGAATAGTTCTGAGTGCTTCTCTTTCGAGTACGTGGTGGTGAAGGGGTATATATAGGCATCCCCAAAAATCCAACTGTTACACACAAAATGACCAACTCAGTGACACCGATGTGTGAATCTCGATGGTACTGAAGTGACCAAAAGGTGGCAACTTTTGAATCTCGGTGAGACCGATATAGGAAACTTGGTTGCACCGATAAGGTGACGAACGCTCAGATTTCCAATAAGGTGTCGCCAATCCAGCATTCTTGGTGAGACCGAAAAAGTGAATTTGCGTAACAGAAAGTTGGCAACCTAAACTCGGTGGCACCAGTATGGAATCGGTTGCACCGAAGTGGCTAGGGTTTGGCTTGAGTCTGTCTAGGTTCTGGAATCGGTGGCACCGAAGTGGGTAAGTTGGTTGCACCGATTTTGAGTGTTGGGTATAGAATAGACTTGGGTGGGAGAGTTTTTGTGGATGTTTTTGGCGACTATCACTTGTGCATGTTTGAGCATATTGTTCACCAACAACACCTTACCCCCTTTTAATAGTATTGTCTTTCCTATGACTCAAAGTGATTTCTCACAAATATTAAATGTAGAGTCCTCTTGCTTGAAGCTTGGCCAACCAATTTCCTTGCATCTTGGGGTTTCTCCACAATCTCCTTTTTCCAATCCTCTCTTTGAACATTTCCTGAAATATACTAAGTGGAAACATTAGTTCAATGACTTATATGTTCTTATTAATTACCAAAACCACCAAGGGAGCAAATGTGCTTTCAATCTCCCCCTTTTTGGTAATTGATGACAACATATAGATCAAAGCTTCGACATATGATAAAATCAATGAATATAATCGTCGCTTTGAGAAGTATATGATAATCAAGAGCTCCCCCTAAATTTGTGCATCATTTTGAATATGCATTTGAATGCAAATGCACAATCAATTAGGTATATGGGGCACTTCTTTCATGTCACATAAAACTTGGTGGTGTGCAAGATAATTAGAGTGATTAACTTGGCACAACACACATAAGTAAGGGTGAATGATCATCTCATGAGCATTAAGATGATAGGAAATAGTAGCATCACCCATAACATAGTAGCATAACACGAACACAAAAGTATCTCACATCAAACCAAGAGAAAACCAAATGTTTTGAAAAGCAACAAAAAGACAAATCTCTCTCTCTCGCTCGAAGCCTATAGATGTATATACACTTCTCCCCCTTTGGCAACAAGTTACCAAAAAGTTCAAAGGCATATTTCTAAACGTTCTTGGGCACATCTCCTCCGGTTGTTGATGAAGGAGTCGAGATGACAGCGTCGTCAAAGATCTCTACAGATGTCGTACATGAAGTTGGAGTCGTCACTGATGGAGCTGTTGGAGCTGTTGGAGCTGGCATTCTGGCTGATCTGGCCTGAGTAGTGAACTGAGTGCTTGGCCCTAGAGGTAATTCCTCCTCCTCCTCCTCCTCATCATCATCATCCTCATATGAAGTAGAAGAGACCCGAGGGATTTCCACGAAGTCAACTTCATGATGAAGTTTTGTGACTATCTTCGTCAGCCCATCCACCTTATCAGTAAGGGTCTTGATTTTGGTCTCAAACATTCTAACTAGACTGTTCTGGTTGTCCAGAATCCTCTTAATGTCCTTTTGCATGCCCTGAATAGATGATATCAGCAAATCCATTTGCTCGCTCCTGGATCGAGGGGATTGAGCACTAGTGGATCTCACTGCCTCTTCTGCTTCCTGAGTTGCACCAAAAGTGGGATGATCAGCATCCATCACCATGACGTTGTCCTTTAGATATGGCTATAGGGGCAAATGTGGGTGATCCAGGGAAAATATGTGCTTCTCCAGTCTTGAGTTTATGAGCATCTGGATGTAGGGTGCATAACAGCATGAGCGCTTCTGATCAACACCAACCCTCTTGAATGTCTCAACAATCAAATCCATGACTCTGATCCTGGTGTGTCTGTCAAGATGGATCAACATATTGATGGAGTGGCCTCAGATCATCTTGTCATCTCCGGACTTGGGCATCAGGGTATGCCTCAGAATGTTGTTGATAGTGCGTAGGCCAGCCTGGAGAAACTAGATAGATCCTAGCCTATGAGACTTCACATTGCCAGTAGGGATCTCTTTATACATATTTGCCATAGCATTGTGGCTCGCCTTGGATTCTGAGTATACATCCAAGTCACCATCCTTTGCTTCAGGAACTCCTAAGATAGCAGTCCATTCTTCAACAGTCGATTCATATCGGGCACCTTCAGTCATCCACACAATTCTACCATCTCCGTAGAAGTGTGAAGTGGAGTAGAATTGCATGATCATTTCATCGTTCCACACTGTGAATTCTCTGCCAACAAACTCATCAAGACCTATGCAGTGGAAGTTGTCCAGAACACTTCGAAAGTAGTCCTCATTTTCTTTGATGAACTTCCAATCCACGTAACACATATCACTGACAGCTAGACTCTTGTCAAAGAGCATAGTCTCATAGAAGTCCTGCTGCTCCTTGGTATAGAATTTGTAGTCCACAATTGTCTTCTTTCTCCAAGCTCTCAATCCTGAATCCTTCCTCTTCTTCATATGTTCAGCTAGTGGGTAGCTAGCATTGTGTAGTGGAAGATGTGGTCTGAGCTTCATCAAAGTTGTTAAGTCATCTTCATCTTCAACTCTGGAAGCAGTCCCTTTGTTCTTCTCAGAAGTTGGAATCTGCCTAATTGTCCTCTTAGGCTTCTCAGTAGCAGCCTTCTTGGATGTGCTAGTCTTGGGCATAGCATCAGACATCATGTTCTTTTGCTTTTTCTGTGAAGGGCCTTCTCAACATGCTCTACCTCCTCTCCAGCATCAGCATCAGCAGCTTCTTCAGGATCCTCATACATGGAGGTTTTTCTGCCAATAACATGAATGACCCTATTTATTGCTTTCTTCTCTCCCGCCTTCTTACGTTTAGCTTTCTTGGGGATCTCAACAGACATCGTTGCTCTGGCAGTCTCATGAGTCTTGAAGGTGGAACCAGGAGCATATATTTTGCTGACAACTGTTCGAGAGGAAGTGGCTTCTGTTGCAGCTTTCTTGGCAGCCTTCTCTTGCTTCTTAGCAAGAATCTCTTCGGGTACAAAGTCTGAATCCTCTTCATCTGAGTTCAACCTCTTCCTGGTTCTGGTGGCAGCCTTGGGCAACCCATGTGAGCTAGGGGTCCCTAGATCTGAGAAAGAACTGGCTTCTGGGCTTGTTCTAGAACTCATATTAACTCCCTGCTCTGGCACATTCTGACTATCCTTTGAGCCTGACAAACTGACCCTGTGAATAGAGTATAGATGAGTAGAAGTAGATGAGTCATCACAAAATTATCAGTAGGTTTTTGAAATTTTGAACAAAGATTTTCAAAGTTTTGCATTCTGTCAGAAACAAATCGGTAAGACCGAAGCGAAGGTTTTGGTGACACCGAGACTGACTGTCCCTCTTAACAGAAACTTGGCACCCTTTTCGGTGAGACCAAAAAGGAGTGCTCGGTTTCACCGAGACATCTCTCAGCACACAGAAACAAAAATTGGTGGTACCGATTTTCTTGATTCGGTTCTACCGAGTTGTGTCGGGTGGAAGGCAAAACCCTAGAAATCAATGGTTCTCTATCCTATGGAGATTTGTTGTGGAAAGGAACAAGTGCAATGGGTGGCTTATAGATAAAATCAATTCCATGCGCAAGAATCAGAAGGGAGCGCAATGGGGTCGAATCTGTAACCTAAATTCGTGCAGATGCGCTACGGCTGCGACGTTGGTGTAGATTACGTCGACGGCAGCGATTCCCAGCGGCGAAGAGGCACAGGAGAACAATGGCGATGACCAGGGGTCTCGAGGCGGCAGCTTAGGGTTCTGAGGCGCGATCTTGAAGATTGAATTTCAAAGCGTCGGGGTCCATAGCATATATACCCTTCACTGTCGGTGATATCAATTTTATGTTTTCGCTGTCACCGAGTTCCACAACTGTCAGCTGACATGGAAACTCGGTGTAACCGAGAATATGAAATCGGTGTTACCGAGATTGAAAACCAGATCAACCCTAGGCAATCTGTGAGACCGAGATTTTGGTGTTGGTTCCATCGAGTTGCACTTGGGAGGTTTTAATGGTCAGTCCTTGTCGATACGGAACTCCGAGTGCTCCACACATAGAGGGATCGAAAAGTACTTGTTCAAATTTTGTGATGCAGCATTTATGGAATATGAGGTGATAAAGCATAGATACCTAAAGAGTGGTCCTAGGCATTCTTGTCCATCCAATTAGCAAAAGATAAATCAAAATCCAAATAGCAACAATTGGATGTCCTCGAATGAGAAAATAAATGTAGACCAACATACTCACACAATAAGATGTCAAAAGAAATCATGGCAAACATGCACAAACATACTAGCATCTAACAAGCGCTTGCGCGATGACGAAGTCATCTATATATGAGTATTTGACTTAGGAGCCATGTAACAGTACTTGATCATAGGTCATACTCATCGTTTAAGCACAAGTGGGGTTACCACTTTTGCATAAAGCATTTAGTGTTGTCACATGCTAAGAGATGCTTCGATTCTAGAATTAGAGTAAAGCTCCCCCTTAATGTGACATCCCGCCATAAGGGGATTAAACTAACCTTGGGTTTTGTCGATGAAGACATCATGTTGGTGAGGTAGTTGTGGATGCCCAATGTTGATAAGGAGCACCAAGAGTTGGGAGCATCCTTGTTGTTTCCTTACTCCTCTCACCTACAAGGGTTAGTCCCAACATACAAGAGACAAATACAAGGGTATCTATGGACATGGAGTGCAAAGCATATGTTATGATGTCCATTGATTAGTTGATTACCTTGTCCCTTGCTTACCTTTGACGGAATGTGTGACTCCTTGAACTATTGCATTGAGTTGATGTTGAGTGCAAAAAGTCCTTGCCAATAATGAATGTGAGTGAATTTCATTGGCAGAGTCACCCCTCAAGAACTTACTACTTCTTGTTCTCGGGAACCCACATGAAGTTGATGGGGATCCTTAGTGTTGAAGTAGCCTTTGTAGTAGTTGAGCTTGAAGTAGCCTTGGTAACCCACTCCACCAAAGCTAGGGGTTCATCTTCATATGAGTCAATGTGCTCTTGAAGCTTGTTCTTGCCCTTGAGCTTGTGGTCTTGTGGTGGAAGGTCATCTTGAGTGTTTGTCCCCTTGGTAAGAGTATTTTCATACTTATCCTTTTGAGGAACAAACTTGGACTTGGGATATTGACCTTCTTCTCCCTCAACTCCATTAGCGTTGAAGTAGCCAACACTACGATTCTTCCGGGATCCTCCGTGCTTGCGTACAATTTCCTCAAATTGCTTACATCCGCCAAGAGTCTTGTAGATACCTTTTTCTATAATTCCTTTCAATAAATAATTTTCTTGCTCAAGTGTAACTTGGCTAAGAGAAACATCATTAGTGGAATCAGTAGAATTACTAGAAGAAACATCATTTGGTTTAGCATTTTTATTATTGCTACTAAATGAAGAATCTGTCTTGCCTTTGTTACTAGATTGCTTAGTGTTAACTTGAGGCATGAAAGTAGACAAGAGTATTCCTTTGTCTAGGTAATAGGAGGTGTTATTTCGGAGATCGTCATTGATAGCTTTGCGGAACTCATGCTCTTGCTCCAAGTTGAGCTTCTCGAAGTGTAGCTTCTCATGAGTTCTCACAAGCTCTCTATGATCTTCGAGAGTAGATTCATGCGCTAACTTAAGAGTGTTTAGTTCTTTAGTTAGTTGTTCTATTTTCATCTTATCATCATCAATTGACTTATCTTGACTAGCATGAGAATTATCAAGTTCATTTTGATCAATATCACTAGTTTTATCACAAAGCAATTCATCATCACATAGTAGATCATCTTCATCACTATCAAAATCAAGATACTCGGGGTGTGATACCTTGGGGACGTTAGCCATGAAGCAACTTCCACTCCCTTCATTTGGTGAATCAAATTGATCGTAGGAGTTGGTAGTCACTAGAGCAATCCTGGCAACACCGTCATCTTGACTATAGTCGCAGTGGGAGTGATAGGTTCTCTCAGAGTTGTTATCGAAGTCAGAGCCGGAAACCCATTCAACAACGTGAGATTGATGTTTTCTTCTTGTGTAGCTCTTGGTGTACTTGCCCTTGTTCTCCGAATCTCTAGTTCTCCTTGAGTGTCTTCGTTCATAATGATCGTCTGTACTCCTTCTCTCTCTCTTCGTGGTGATTCATTCCTTGAGCTTCGTCTTCGAGGTGACTCTTCTCTTCTTTTGTAAGGAGCCGTGCACTCATTTGAGTAGTGTCCGGGCTTCCCAGAATTGTAGCAATTGCGGTCACGACTTGACGAACGCTTCTCTTCATAGCTTGAGTTGGAGTTTCTTTCTTTGCTTCTATTCTTGTGGAACTTGTTGAATCTCTTGACCATGAGGCTTATTTCATCATTGGTGATAAGGTTGTTACTTGGAGTTACAGGAGCATCACTTGTGGCTTTTGAAGCACCGCTAGACTTGTGATGAAGCTCTTATTTATCTTTGAGTGTCATCTCATGAGCTACAATCCTTCCAATGACTTCCGTAGGCTTGAGATCTTTGTAGTTTGGCATCATTTGGATCAATGTGCATAGAGTGTCGTATCTCTCATCCAAGGCTCTAAGTATCTTCTTGATAATGAATTTGTCGGTCATCTTCGCTTCCTAAACCGGTGGTGATGAGAGCTAGCCTAGAGTACATCTCTGCGACTCCTTCACCGTCCTTCATCTTGAACTTGTCAATCTGACCTTGAAGAACATCTAACTTGGATTCTCTCACGGACTCGGTTCCTTCGTGCATATCAACCAAAGTATCCCAAATCTCTTGCATTCTCAAGATGTCTGATTTTGTTGAATTCTTCAGGGAATAAGCAGTTGAAGACAATGTCACATCCTTGAGAATTGTATTGCAACATCTTCAATTCATCCGCAGCCGCTTCATGATCTGGTTCCCGTCCATCCACAAAGAACTCAACTTGCAAGCCAACATGAACAACAGCCCAAACGACGGGGTTATGACCAAGAATATGCATTTTCATTTTATGCTTCCAACTAGCAAAATTAGTGCTTCCAACTACGATGATAACTTCCCTCACTAGACGCCATACTTCTCCTAGGTTGTGAGACCTAAGCAATGGAGACCAAGGCTCTGATACCACTTGTAGGATCGAAAGTAGGTCTAGAGGGGGTATTAGACTACTTGATCAATTAAAGTTTTTGCCTAAAACAAATTTAGGGTTGACAGTTTTTAGCATTTCATGGCAAGTCAAGTACATCCTACACATGCAAGTCGAAGAGTATATAGCAGTGAAAAGTAACAACAAGCATGTATAGAAGGGATGGGGTAGGAAGATCAAACGCAATTGTAGACACAATGATTTTTCCTGTGGTTCCAATAGGTGGCACTATCGTACATCCAAGTTTATGGAGTCTTCAACCCACGGAGGGTAACAGTCGCGAGAGTCCATGGAGGGATCCACCCAAAAGGGTCCACGAAGTAGCAACCTTGACTATTCCATACGGCTTCCGTCCATGAAGACTAGCCTCACTATGGGGTAGATCTTCATGAAGTAGGCGATCTCCTTGCCCTTACGAACTTCTTGGTTCACTCCACAACACGAATTAGGAGGATCCCAAGCGACACCTAACCGATCTAGGAGGCACCACCCTCCAAAAGGTAATAGGCTCGGTAATGATGATGAACTCCTTGCTCTTGTGCTTCAAGATGATAGACTCCTCAACACCCAATCACTCTCTCACAGATTTGGCATGGTGGAACAGATGGGATTGGTGGAAAGCTACTTGGAGAGGATAGAGATCAAGATCCATATGTATGGAGTGGAATATCTTGACCTCAACAGAAGGGTAGGTGGTTCTCTCTCAGAAAATCTGATAGGATAGGTATGGGATAGTTCTGAGTGCTTCTCATTCAAGTAGGTGGTGGTGAAGGGCTATATATAGGCATCCCCAAAAATCCATCCATTCCACACAAAATTACCAACTCGGTGACACCAATGTGTGAATCTTGGTGGTACCGAAGTGACCAAAAGGTCGCAACTTTTTAATCTCGGTTGCACCGATAAGGTGACCAATGGTCAGATTTCAAATCTCGGTGACGCCCATCCAGCATTCTCGGTGGGACCGAAAAAGTGAATTTGCGTAACAAAAAGTTGGCAACCTAAAGTCGGTGGCACCGGTATGGAATCGGTTGCACCGAAGAGGCTAGGGTTTGGCTTGAGTCTGTCTAGGTTCTGGAATCGGTGGCACCGAAGTGGGAAAGTTGGTTGCACCGATTTTGATTGTTCAGTATAGAGCAGATATGGGTGGGAGAGTTTTTGTGGATGTTTTTGGCGACTATCACTTGTGCATGTTTGAGCATATTGTTCACCAACAACACCTTACCCCCTTTTAATAGTATTGGCTTTCCTATGCTTGAAGCTTGGCCAACTTATTTCGTTGCATCTTGGGGTTTCTCCACAATCTCCTTTTGCCAATCCTCTCTTTGAACATTTCCTGAAATATACTTAGTGGAAACATTAGTTCAATGACTAATATGTTGTTATTAATTACCAAAACCACCAAGGGAGCAAATGTGCTTTCAGGGCTCCCTTGGCTGCATCCGGAAGTCGGGGAGAGGCGTGGCAGGACGAGAGGCAACCCCTGGCGCATGTGGATGCCCTGCAAAGGCCAGACGTGAGCTACCCGACACGTTTCATCGGCAGAATACCGTTTCTGTAGGTCAGCAGCGTGGTCACCACGCCACTTTGTGTCCAGAGCATCCTTTTGGTCGGCCAAACATGTCTACCGTGTGAGGCACGTGTGATGTGGGAGGGTAAATGGAGCTGGATATATGGTTTTTTTACTAGGGCTAAGTTTGCAGCAGCAAACTCGAGACTCATCTATGTTTTTTTTTACTTTAGAGCATTGGAAAAATAATCTTTGTCTAGTGTACCTAGCTATGGAAGGACTATACACCAACCAATTTTCAGATCATGGAGATGAGAGGGCAAGGAACTTGTAGTACAAAGCTACATTTATTGCCATAATGTAGGTTTAGATGGACTGGTCACATTTTCCACATGAGCCTGCCGTAGTTGAGTTTGGTTTGATCCATAGGGATGCAAGTGAAGGGAATGAGAGGTGATGCCATGGTAAAAAGAGAGGGAATAAGAGAGAGTTACCCGCCAAATATTTGACCAGAGGCCGAGGCAAAGTTACTGGAGGTAGAAGAGGGATATAATATGCTGTGGTTAAAAGTTGGGGCAAGGGGAATCTTTTTGGGCCCACTTTGCTTGTCAACAAGTTTATGGCTGAAGGTGTTTGTGCTGTGATTGGGCCATGCAGGGGAATCCTATGACGTTGAGATTTACCAGGGGTAAATGGTAAGTCCATTTGGTCCCGATCACAAGTTTTCAGCTCAAATGAAGAAAGTTGATAATGTAAAATTTGTAATCCCTAGAAATCAACAGAATCACGTTTCGGTAGATCTAGGTCTCCAAATCATCATTTGGGTAATAGATTATTCCCACAAAGTTTGGGATCAATAGGAGATACTTCACAATGTAAGTGGATCAAATTTGGCTCTTGATAGGAATGGTTTTAGTATATTTTGGTGAACAAAAACAATTGGGATTGAGATGAAACTTGTCAAGATGACCACACATATCATATGTGACATGCTAGAATTTTCGTGGATTTATTTGAGAAAAATGGTTTTGAAGGGGTTTTTCCAATATTTTGAACATGACCATGTGTTGAAACTCTTATATATGGACAATATATGTCCATTGAGTTTTCCTAATTTTTGTCAAATATTTTTAAAGCATTGAAATAAGTTTTCCCTATAAAAGACCATTTCTGGCCTTAAGAAAAAGCCTTTAAATAAAATAGTAAAATAATCTTCAAAAATAATATTTTCTGTTTTTGGAAAGTTATATATATAGTATGTTCCAAAGAAATCATTTGGGAAAAAGAGATCCACACAATTTGGGGACTTGCAGTGCAAATCTCAAATCAGGGGTTTTTGAAAACCTAATTCAAAAAAAATGCTTTTTGGCCAAATTAATATTTGATAAAAAAAAATAAGTCCTATTTACATGGCATGATCATTGTACAAGATTTGGGATCAAGGAGAAGAGTTTTGAGAGTAGGATGGATTTTATGAATATAGAGCACATGAAAGCAAACAAGCAATCAAAAATCAAGTCAAACATCACAAGCACATAAAAAGTTTTAATTCGCCCTAATTTTTAAGTCATGTTAACTTAGTCATGAGGCAAAACATAGGGTGTGACAGACCTACCGCTCTTACAAGAATCTCGTCCCCAAGATTCCTAGGCTAGGCGTAGAAGGGATGTGGAAATTCAGAGGTGAGGTAGTCTTCATGTTCCCATGTGGCTTCGTTTCTGACGTGGTTTCTACATTGGATCTTGAAGCGCTTGATGATATAGCTTTGAGTGCATTGTTGACTTCGTCTAAGGGTGAACGGGTCCTTGCAAGGGACTGGCTTGCGCATGTATCCCAAAGTCGGAATATGTGGCCAAGCAGTGTGTCTGTGTGCTGGTCCTGGGACTGCTCATGTGGGTTAGTGACATTTTGATGTCTCGCGTTATATTAGAAGGGTCGAGTCTCGGTGCAGCTTCTTGTTGACGGGGAAGTCCTTACCTTCCTTAAAGCAAGAAGTCTTCTGTCGTAGGTGGTCTCCATCCTTGAGAGTGCTGAGGTGCGTCATCGTGGGCTTCTTGTCGAGATATTCTGCTTGAGTAAGCTGCCCAGGAAGATTCTTCATTCTTCTTTGGTCGTTTGTCTTCATCGTCATGGACACATGTTTCTGGACGGTCTTTGAGTGTTTGGCCTATTCATTACTCCGTGTCAAGGTCTGTGCTAGGTCTCGCCCCTAAGACTAAGCTTAGAGACTTGGTGTCAAAACGGGTTCAACCATCTGGGAAGGTTTTAGTGGGGTTCTAGATAAGCTGACTATTCAGAGTATAGATCAGCCATCTAATCCCCAAGTCTGACGCTTGGCAAGAGGGGTGAAGTACCTTTGACATGGAGTTTACCATGATCGAGTCAGGTTCATGTCCCTTATTGAACCAAAAAGGGGCTAGCAATGAGGTCTCGACAGTCGTTCTACTCCGTTCCAAGCATCTGAAGGGAGCAAGGATGTCATGCCCAATGTACACCATCAAGGTGGTGGAGTAAGGGGTGTTATCAGCTCCTCGGTTCCTTCTTAGTCATGTACTAATAGGTGATTACTTAAAGCAAGAGGCTCTTTAATCATCTAGATGTCCAAGGCTTCTTCGGGCTTGAACGTTGGTGCTTCGAGATGTAGTCTAGTTGATGTAGCCAGCAGAGGAGTGGTGGTTGACTCCTTTTTGCTTCTTATTCATTGTTGTTGTGACTTCGCAATCATAGTGGTTACTTATATTTCTTGGGCGGGAAGGTCTTCTTGTGTAGGGAAGGTGCTTCGCGAAGTCCAACTCCTTCAAGCTAAAACCTTATACTCGAGAGTCATGGTAATTGCCGTTCCTGGGGCTGGTCCAAATAGGACTAAGGTGTTCCTCCTCTCATTGGGTAAATAAGTATGTTATCCCAAAGGACAACAACCTATTTCCCGAAGTATCACATAAACACATTGCTCATGGGATATGTGAGAGGAGCGGGCATTCCGGGACCCCGGATGGTCACTAGTATCAAGGGTTGTGGTCCATCGTAATCTTTGTGGCCACCTTCCTTTTGAACAGGATTGGGGGTGGTCGAGGTGGAGCAATGAACATAGTCTAAGGACTTATAGTGCAAGGCCTATGGTCATAATCCGACCGCGTCATGGTCCGGTAGAGCTTTGGGGTTTCAAGGAGCTTAGGATGTGAATGAACGTCCAAGATCTTATCTTGACCACAACTATTAGATGCCAATGCTACTGCCTATTATTCCAAACAAAATCACCCTATGTCCTCGAAGGTATCATCTCATATAAGGCAACTCCAATACTACACATGCTACTCATATCTCCAAGGGTTTTGGCAGAAGGACTATACCAAGAAAATCTAATATGTATACTATAGCTAACTCACATATATCCCTATATAAAAATCATTGGGATAATTTACAAGCTGCTAAGCTTGATCATTACACTACCAATCCATTTGTCCCTTTGACCTATCCAAGGTCTAAGGTACTGCATTACTATGCTAAGGAAACACATAATAACCACTCCAAGATCTTGTTTCCTTCTTAAGAATCCAATTAACCGATCGATGAATACCATGCACTATTACATGACCTATTATTGCTAAAAATCCAATGCCGGTGTCATCCCATATATCTCTAGATTTCCTAATTCCCCAAACTCCAGGAACAACTATCTCATCACAGTATAACCATCAACCACCATCATGATGATGTAGTGAACTCTGATGTTAGGTGCATATGGATACTTGAATCGATTCTAACAACAATCCAATATTCCTGGTTTGACTTCCACCGAGAAACATGGTATCAAGATCAAGATCACAACACTAAATCAAAATTACTCCGAACCATGTGTTTTTATTGATCTTGAGCACCTATTAGAATCACCTATTTAATCCATGGTTGACATCTAGCAAGAACACCCTACAGGTTACTCCAGTTACTGTTGTAACATCATCAATCCACTATGAATATTATTGCCAAGGTCATGTCATTTGTCCACCAATAATTTATGCCTGTGATCACAATCGTCCTACTAGATCCAATTGACTCAAGGGAGAAGTAAGTTATGCTATTTTATCAACTTGATACACCAAGTCTAGTCACCAACATAAAACTCGTAATCCACAAAAGAGCCTCAACTACTTCCTCAAGACATCTATTATGGCTAAATCAAATAACTGTCAGCAAATAGTATATCCTTAGAATTATCCTTTCTATGGAATCAAGGTGCTAGTGCTAGCATAGGAATGAAGGATGTTTGTTCACTATGCTCACTAGTTCCATAATGAACCCAGTGCAAGGCAGGGGTTATTGAACCTAAATAAGTGCTCTAGCAAATCCATGCCTTAAACACGTGATCAGAGACTTGTGTGGGGGAGCTTGTGAGGTATAGGTTGGGTAAGGGAGGGGTTTCCAATCTTGAGGGAAAAGCATAACTCTAAGGGGTTGCGTTACGTTGTAGTCATATCCTTCAATGCTAGCTGTCCGCCGAGGCAGATCCTTGGTGTATCTTGTCTTGATGGTCTTCAGTTGACAAGATTGGGGAGAGAAAGTAGCATCGAGAGGAGTGCCTAAGGGGGCGGTATAGTGCAAGTGTAATCAAGCAAGTGCCGAAAAGGCCAAACACAAACATCAAGGTAAGGTAGGTGATATAGTCACGCACTTGTTGCCTAGGGCAAAAGTGTGACTTACACCAAAGCACAAGTAGGAAAAAAAAGCAACACACATCATGGTTCCATTCGATACATCATACGGACTCGACTTCACATGAGGGACAAACGACCTATCCTACCCTAGGGTTCTTGGACTCAGTAGTCGTGCTTGCTTCGTGTCTTGGAGAGGGGTCCGCTTTGCCTTCGGGGTCGTCTTCAGGTGTATCTATGCCTCTGGTTATTGTTTATCAAAATGATCTTGGTTGTGCCTGAAGATTCCTTGATGACTTCGGGTCTGTTGAGTTGACGACAAAGGTGATTCTTCATGACTGTTGTTGACTGGGTCTTCTGGTGTCCTCGTGTTCGTGACAATGCCTTCTTGCCTTCTGAGGCGTCGAGCATTCCAGGTAGGAAACCTTTTATGCAATGACATTAACAAGGCATGGTAGAGTTGTATCATGTCGGTCTTGTTGACGATATCATCGGCACCAAGAGCGAGGGATGATGAGGACCGTTTTCCTGCTCACTATAGTGAGGCGGACCAAATGGCAAGGTTCTCATTCACCGGTGGTTATCGATATAACAATGAAAAGGACATGATTGCTCTATTAGTGATGCATATCCTAACATTGCAGGTCCTGTTCCCTGGTCTTTAAAGGCTAGGGCAGCATCATCTTGGGGCTATATCGAGGGTGTCACCATCGTCTAAGTCATGACATCCTCGTCCTTCAAGAAGGTATCCTTTGCTGGTAGCTCCTTGTGAAGTGTCGCCAACTTGGGTCCAAGATATGTCGACAATCGTTTGGCAAGGTGGCTTCCTTCCTGATCTCCCACGAGGATTTAGAAGGAATCCAATGGTCAGGGGCACAAGGGTAGTACCAACCATTTGCAATGTTTTGAAAAGTAGACAAGGAGAGCCAAAAAGAAAAAATGGTTAAGTGCTAGGCACAATCCTTCAGTTTATTGGAAAGCTTAGAAGAGCTAATAAATATGGTAACCTTCGCAAGTGTTTTGAAGGGTTTGGGAAAAAAATTCCTAACTAACATCCATGCTAACTAAGGGCTTCCTACAGTCAGGATGGCTCTGATACCAGCTCTGTGGGGACCCCGACTCACAAGTCGTGATCACTGAAAGTACATGCACAGTGATCCCAGAGATCAATGCTCACTCAACACACAAAAACTGAATAACAAGAGTCTTACATCCACTACATACCGATTTACTCAAATATGGCCTTCATGGCCAACTCTTCATATGATTGCAGTGGAAATCTCCAACGATAGCATGAACCCAAGCCATCTGCCTTAACCCTACAGGCATTCTGACTGGGAAGCGTCCTAGCTCACATCTTCGTCACCAAGGTAATACTCATCATAACCTGACCTTTCATGCCTGGCCAATAACATAACCAGTGGCAAGCCAATGAGTACTTTGAATGTAATCGCAAGAAACCCATGTTTGGAACAAGGCAATAACAATGCATGATATAGAACTAATAGGTAAGTTTTCCAGAAAGCTAGTTTTGAGTGCAATGACATGATCAAGTAACTTAAGTAAGCATGCATGAACCATAGACAGGTGTTCATAAGAACACGTCACGGTCATCATCATAAGTAGGGGGGTGGACGTCTCATGTTCAACCATCACACCAAGTCCTTAGACTTGTCTCATGTACCGTCTAAGCATCTCATGTTCAGTCATCATTGCAAGTCAACTGACTCGACTCAAGTATCATCCTTGTCACCACACACACACCATGTTTTTACGAAAACATCTGGACGTAGTTTAAGAAGGACCTCCAACTGTCCATGACCGCCGACGTGTCTATTCGAATAGTTTTACACTCTGCAGAGGTTGCACACTTTACCCACAAGACTCGGGGAACTTCTGTGTCATCCATGACTCGCGGTATATAACGTACCCGAGGTAAGCACCCAAACATCGCCTTTCCCATGGAGATACTAAACAAAGAGTCCACTCATTGGTGCGATCCCTCATGATATACATCACACGTATCATCCATGAGGGCACGCAACAGTGTGCCCGGTGCCTGTAAAGACAACGCATGGCCTTCCACTTCCGGGATGACCTCGTATTGAGAGTGACCATGCCACTCCCGCCACTAGTCATGCGGGCTCCTTGCCAGTACCCACCATAGTAATCAACAAATCCCCGTCCCATAAGGGGTATCATTGTTGCGCATGTGTGGTTGGGACGGTCAGCAGACCTTAAATCTAATCCATTTTCGAAAACACACACTCACTTGCTCCGGTACACCACTTCTTTCTCAACTGGTCACCCAACTTATCATCATCTCCCTCGGGCATTAGTGGCACCCAATGGGGTTTTCGAAAAGCCTTTGAAATCATTTCTTCCTTTTCATCAATATGCATAAACTCGTACCGACTTGCATAGCATCTACTAGCATCCTATCTGCACCCACCCGCATAACCCTCATAAGGTGGTAGGGTCATGCACGATGCAAGTGTCAATGGTAAAAGTATCGGAGGCACCCCACCGAAGGGGGAGCACCACATCATGATCAATCATCAAAACAACAAGTGCTATATGTCATGCATGAAAAAGTTTCTTAACATGGTCAAAGGGCTACTTGCCTGACTTTGCAAAGTCTACGAGGTCTTCGCACGCTTCTCATCCATCCAAGCACTTTGTCTACTTCGTCAACTATCACCGGAAACAACCGCAATAAGCAACACAACAAGCAGAGAAATAAAAGTGCTCTATAAATAGGAGTTTTATTTTTCATGGACACCTTGGTTCTCATGAAAAATAACCAGGAAGGTTTCATTAGATGTGGATCAAGGGGAACTTTTGAATGGTGGAAATGATGATCTTATAAGGAGTTACAGAAAATATTTTTATAAAAAGGAGTCGAGGCACCCAATAAATAGGGCATGCTTTTAGAAACAATTAGAAAGTGATCTCACTGGTTTTGGAGTTGGGATGATCTTCTTATGAATTTCCTAGGAGGAAGTAAATGGGTAAAGGGAGCATTTATTAGGTCAAGCATGATAGGTACATGATAAAATGTTAAACTTGGCTAGAGAAATAGGGCATGATAGGTATTTGAATTTGAACCATAAAGAAAAGTTTGTGGGAAAAATGTGTGAACCACACATCCAGATAGCTTATTATTTGAGGAGTTTGTAGAAACCTGAATCATCAATTTTGGAGCTAAAATGAATTTATTATGAAATTTACAAGACTCTCGAAAAAGCAAAGGGCTAAAGAATTTACCCAAAAAGGAATGGGATAAAATGTGCAACGAGCGCTAGATAGATACTTTGCCGACCCAGCAGCATCAGCCGCGTGGGAGCCGCTGACGCCGATGGCGTATTCTTGGGAATACGCTTTCCCACTGTGGAGACGGCTCCCGGATGAGCCTGCTTCCACTTAAAGGGGCAGGCCCACCCGTCAACTTCGCTGGCCGGCCGACGAGTAGGGCTCGCTGGCAGGCTCATCCCCCACCTCCTGCTCGGCCGGGGGAGAGGCAGGGGAGGCAGGTCCAACGCGTGTCGGCGAGCATCCCGGTGGCTCCAGCCACCTATGGCGGCATTCTGAGCCACACCTCCATGGGTGTCACACGACCACCAAGGAGGGACTCAGGGGCGAGGGCACGATCGACGCAGAGGCGGGCTGCCGGCGAGGAAGGGCGCGGCTCCATGGCCATTGGAAGGAGGGAGCGGAGTACGGGGGACTCTCTATGGGGAGGTGGGGTCATTGGAGTAGCTAGAGGCGAGGGAGAGCTAGAGGGTATTCAAATTTTTTGGCCGAAACTGCTGGACTCTTTTCGGTCACGAAGGAAGATGGAGGGAGAGGGAGGATGAGAGGATGGTCCATGAGGGGTCTAGGAGGGAGTGAGAGCTCGTGGGGATAAGCGGGGGTCTCAGGGAAGGGTCTAAGTAGGGGGGCGACGTAGGGAGAGCTCGGGTGTGCCTAGGATGCCCTCGGGCGCCGAGCTCGCGTGTGCCTGGGATCCCTTGGCTGCATCTGGACGTCGGGGAGAGGTGTGGGAGGATGATAGGGAACCCATGGCGCACGTGGATGCCCTGCATAGGCCAAACATGAGCTACCTGACACGGTTCATCGGCAGAGCACCGTTTCTGCAGGTCAGCAGCGTGGTTACCATGCCACTTCGTGTATAGAGCATCCTTTTGGTCGGCCAAACATGTATACCGTGTGAGGCACGCATGGTAAATCTTTATGGTGAAGTGGGAGGGTAAATGGAGCTAGATATATGGGGTTTTTACTGGGGCTAAGTTTGTAGCAACAAACTGGAGACTCGTCTTAGGGTTTTTTACTGTAGGGCATTGGGGAAAAATCTTTATATAGTGCACCTAGCTATGGAAGGACTATACACCCACCAATTTTCAGATCATGGAGATGAGAGGGAAAGTTACTTGTAGTACAAAGCAAAATTTACTGCCGTAATGTAGGTTTAGATGGACTGCTCACATTTTCCACATGAGCCTGCCATAGTTGGGTTTGGTTTGATACATAGGGATGCAAGTGAGGTTGTGGAAAAGTTTGGGGTCATTAGCATGATCAGAAGGGAAGGAGAGGGGCTGCCATGGTAAAAAGAGAGGGAATAAGAGAGAGGTACCCCCCAAATATTTGACCACAGGCCAAGGCAAAGTTACTGGAGGTAAAAGAGGGATATAATATGATGTGGTAACAATTTGGGGGCAAGGGGAATCTTTTTGGGCCCACTTTGCTTCTCCACAAGTTTGTGGATGAAGGTGCTTGTGCTGTGATTGGGCTAGGCAGGGGAATCCGATGACCTTGAGATTTTCCAAGGGTAAATGGTAAGTCCATTTGGTCCTGATCACAAATTTTCATCTCAAATGAAGAAAGTTGATAATGTAAACTTCGTAATCCCTAGAAATCAACAGAATCATGATTGTGTAGATCTAGGTCTGCAAATCTATTCTCCTTGATGCACAACTTAGTGTAGCATGATCATTTGGGTAATAGAGCATGCCCACAAAGTTTGGGATCAATAGGAGATACTTCACAATGTAAAGTTGACCAAATATGGCTTTGGACAGGAATGGTTTTAGGATATTTTGGTGAACCAAAACAATTGGGATTGAGATGAAACTTTTCAAGATTACCACACATATCATATGTGACATTCTAGAACTTTCCTGGATTTATTTGAGAATATTTCTTATAGAAATTTTTCAAATCCTTGAAATAGGCAAAAATGGTCTTGACGGGTTTTGTCCAATATTTTGAACATGACCATGTGTTGAAACTCTTATATATGGACAATATATGTCCCCTAAGTTTTCCTAAATTTTCTCAAATATTTTTAAAGCATTTAAATAATTTTTCCCTATAAAAGGCCATTTCTGTCCTTAGGAAAATGCCTTTAAATAAAATTGTAAAATAATCTATAAAAATAATATTTGGTGTTTTTGGAAACTTATATATGTAGTAGGCTCTAAATAAATCATTTGGGAAAAAGAGATCCTCCCAATTTGGGGACTTGCAGTGCAAATCTCATATAAGGGGGTTTTGAAAACCTAATTTGTATAAATGCTTTTTGGCCAAAATAATATTTGATAAATTTTTTTTGAAGTTCAATTCACATGGCATGATCATTGTAAAAGATTTGGGATCAAGGAGAAGAGTTTTGAGAGTAGGAGGGATTTTATGAATATAGAGCAAAACAAAGCAAACAAGCAATCAACAATAAAGTCAAACATCACAAGCAGAGAAAATGTTTTAATTGGCCCTAATTTAAGTCATGTTAACTTAGTCATGAGGAAAACACATGGCGTTACACGGGAGGAGCCAGTAGGGAGGAGGCTGCCGGGAGGAGCCAGCCGGGGCGCAGCTCTATCTTTTGTCTTTACTTCTTCATTTGCCTTGTTGATTCATGGGGCTTCGCATACCGGGGTTGGGTCTCCTGATGTTTTCAATTTTTGAGTCATCTCCTTGAGCCGACCCGGGGTAATCCCCCGAAAGTTGGTCACGAGTCGCTCAATCTTCGTAAAGATCGATTCTTCTAGAGTTTTCTATACCTTTTTGTCTTTCTGTTGGTGAAAGATCCCGAAGACAAAGATGTCAAGACCAGCATGATGAAATGAAACAATAACTGTGAGAAGGGCACTTGGATCATGAAGATTGTGGTAGTTAGTGTCCCTCTGTCCTCTTACTCTACGCCTGAATCTCGAGATGAGATTCTTGTTTAGTGGGGGTGAGTTGTCACAACCCTAGATTACTTCTTGTAATTAGTTGCATTGGCATCCATGTCATCATATTATTTTTCTCTTCTTAATTTTAAATGGGGAGGATCAAACCATAACAACAAATATAATTCAAATAGTTTTAAGGAAAAAAAATTCAGTGAACCAAAGTGACCCTACAAAATGTTGATCATTTCTGGAGAAATGTGGTAACATCAACCAGATGTGAAATATATTTTTCCATGTCATTTTTGGTTACTGAAGCAAATCATCAAGTATTTGCTTTGGAGCTATTAAATTCTATATATAATTCCATAGCTCCAAATAATTTGAAACTTGGTAATGGCCTCTAAAATAATTCAATGAGAGTCCAAAAAAAGTTTCAGATTTTATAAAAATGAGTTGGTTTGTAAATAAAATCAAAATATATTAAAATATTGGAAAACTGAAACAAATTAAAAAAACAGAGAAAGAGAGATCTCACCTGAGGCCCAGCAACAGGCTGGCCCAACTGGCCCATCTGTCAGTGTGGGGACCCCGACTCATAAGTCGTGATCACCAAATGCACGTGTAAAGTGATCCCAGATAACAATGCTCACTGAACACACAGAAGCTAAATAACAAGAGTCTTACATCCACATTTAGCATCTTACACAAATAAAGACCATGAAGGCCAAGTCTTACATAGATAGGGCCACACGGGCCAAACACTTAAAATAGAACAAGCAGCGGAAATCTTGGTCAAAAGCGTGAACCCTTCCCATCTGCCTTAACCTACAAGCATTCTGAATGGGAAGCTTCATAGTTCGCATGTTCGTCTACAATGAACACTTCAACATACTCATGTTCTTCCATGCCTAGCCAATTAAATAACCAGTGACAACGAATGAGTACTTTGAATGTACTCGCAAGCAACCCAAGTTATGGAATAAGGTGATAATGATGCATGATATAGCACTACGTAGGTAATTTTGAGGAAAGCTAATTTTTGTATGCCAATGACATGATCAAGTAACTAGTAAGCATGCATCAACAAATAGCAGATATCCATTTGATAAAGTTACACATATCATCATAAATGGGGTTTGAGCATCTCATGTTCATCCATCATGCTAAGTCATCAGAGTTAGTTCAATACTCATGCTAAGTCATCGAACTTAGCTCATGTAACCTCTTGTCACCATCACACCCATACTCACACCAAGGTTTAACAAAACATTTGTACGTGGCATAAGAAGCACTACCCAACTGTCCTTGACCATGGACACGGCTATTCGGATAGTTTTACACTCTGCAGAGGTTGCAAACTTTACCCACAAGACTCGGGGAACTTCCGTGTCATCCACGACTCTCGGTATATAACATACCCGAGGTTAGCACCTGATCATTGCCTTTGCCCTAGCGATACTAAACAAAGAGTCACTCGATTGGTACCAAGCCCTCATGATGTACATCACTCGAGCCTCGCTCTAAATCGTACCATCCATGAGGGGACCAACGGTGTGCCCGATGCCTGCGAAGACAACACATGATTGTACAGACCAGTACAAACCCGTATCGAGAGTGACCTGGCCACTCCCTTCCCTAGTAATGGGTGGCTCCTTGCTAGTACCCACCAAGGTAATCAACAAAGCCCGTCCCATAAGGGGTATCATAGTTGCGCATGTAAGGTTGGGACGGTCGACAAATCTTAAACCCTCCATTTTCGAAAACACATCCTCATCTTGTTCCGGCACACGACTTCTTCCTCAAGTTGTCACCCATCTCTTCATCATCTCCCTCGGGCATTAGTGGCACCCGACGGGGTTTTCGAAAAGTCTTTGAAATCATAATTTTCCTTCCATCACTATGCATAGAAACCCAGCCCACTTGCGTAGCATCTACTAGCATCCTAACTACACCAACCCACATAACACTCATAAGGTGGTAGGGTCATGCGCGATGCAAGTGTCAATGGTAAAATTATCAGAAGCAACCCACTAGAGGGTCACTACTCCACATGATCAAATATGACAAAGTAAAGTGCTATATGACATGCAATCAAATGGTTTCTTATCATGGTAAAGGGTTGCTTGCCTGTCTCAACAAAGTCTCCGGGGTCTTCGAAGTCTTCGGGTCCAACTTGTTCGTCAACCGCGCAATCTATCGTCACGAAATAAAACGATAAAAAGAAGCAACACACCAAAAAAGAGCACACAAGTCACCATTAAAAATGCTAATCTATTCTGATAAATACTAGAGGTTATACCAAAAATGTTTGTATGATATTTTTCTATGAAAAATTATTTTTTAAAACTATTAAATAGAGGCAGAAAATGCCAAATGTGGTTTTCTTAAACAAAAACAGTACTAAGAATTTAGGTGGAGGAATTTTTGGATTTCGAATAATATTCTACGCTATGGGACTTTTGGAATTTAACAGAAAAAGAAAAGGGAAAAGCCACTATGCCCTTGGGCCAGAACACAGCAGCCGACCGGCCCATAGGGGAAAACCGACCCAGGCGCGGTGCCGCGCATGGCAGGGTTAATTTTAAACCTGCCCGTGGGCCCGGCCTGCCAGAGAGAGAGGAGGGGGCGAGGGGATGACAGGTGGGCCCCACCTGTCATCCCTCTCCTCGTGACGGTAGCAAGGGGGCTCACCGGAGGAGGGGCTCCAGGTCACGGTGACGGGAACAAAGGGCACGGGCATGCTCGCAGGGCCCTCGCACATCAGTGGGTGGTTGCGGGTCGCCGGGGAGAGAGGGGAATGCCGGCAAGGGGAGAGACCGACGGTGGTGGCAAGAATTTGGGTTGGGAGAGGGCTCCCGACCACGAGGGAGAGTGGGCTGGGCACGGGGAGGATGCGGAGGAAGGGGGAGAGCGAGGATGGGGATTAGGGCATCGCCATGGGCCACGGGGCGGCCTTAAATAGATGGCCGCCAGTCCACCATGGACGCGGCGTGCCGGTGAGGACTAGGTCATCGCCATGGGCCACGGGGCGAGCCTGGCCACGTCTGGGGGCTTCGTGGACTTGGTCGGTGCCCAAAAGAGAGGAAGGGCAGCCTGGAGGGGCACGAAGGTGCGTGTGTGTGTGCGCAGCCACTGGGCAGCTCGAGCGGTGCCATGCGCACTTGAGGGAGGGAAGGAGAGATAGGAGAGGGAGAGGGCCGACCGTCTGTAGCGTCGCAGACGCAGAGGCCGACCAGGGGGACAAGTACGAGAGGCCGAAGGCTGTCGGGCGGAGCCGGGCGGGGGCGGCTACAATGCGGGAGCGCACTGTAGCGCGCTCCAGTGCGCCCAAATGGCATGCATGGGCATTCTTTTAAGCCCACTGCATGTCCTCTAGTATCTTGGGGCTTTAGAAGATGCCCAACGGCTAGGAGGTGCTAGGGAGAGCTCTAGAGAAGCCTTAGGGTAGAAGGAAAAGGGAAGAGAGGGAGAAAACATGCTGTCATGCCCTTGAGTTGAAACTCATATATATGGTAAATATATGTCCACTCAGTTTCCCTAAATTTTCTCAAATATTTTCAAAGCATTTAAATAATTTTCCCCAATCAAAAACCACTTATAGCCTTAAGAAAAAGCCTTTAAATAAAATATGAAAATAACCTTTAAAAATAATATTTTGTGCTTTTGGGAAGTCTTATATATAATGGGTTTGAAATAAAGCTTTTGGGGAAGACGAATCCACCCAATTTGAGGACTTGCAGTGCAAACCTCATTTCAGGGGGTTTTGAAAACCTAATTTGAATAAATCATTTTGATTAAAACAAAATTTGATAAAAATAGTTTTGGTCACTAATCACATGGCACGATCATTGGGCAAGAGGTTTGGGTCAAGGAAGATGAAATATGAGGTAGAACAGAATCTAGGAGGGCCATACCACAATCAACAAGCAAGGAAATAACATAACAAACAAGCACAAGCACTTTGAAAAAGTTTTAGTTGGCTCCAAAATTTATGAACCCAAACATAATAAGGTGGTACAAACACAGGGCGTGACAGACCTTTCCCCCTTACAAGAATCTCGTCCCCGAGATTCCTAGGCTAAGCGCTAAAAAGATAAGGGAACTCAGATCTAAGATAATCTTCATGCTCCCAGGTTGCTTCAGCTTCAGTGTGGTTGCTCCACTAGACCTTGAAGTACTTTATGTTGTGGCTTTGGGTGCAGCACTTGGTTTCATCCAAAATGCAAACTCGCCTCTCACGATAAGTGAGGTTTGGCTGAAGCTCGATGGCTTGATGGTCGATGTCCTTGTAGAGGTCGGGGTGGTTGGGAACTTGCAGGCACTTCTGGAGTTGCGACACATGGAAGATGTTGTGCACATTCGACAGTTCGGGAGGCAGCTGTAGCAGGTAGGAAACTTCTCCTCGCATTGTGATGATCTTGAAGGGGCCGATATCTCTTGGTGCAAGCTTTCCTTTGACGTGGAAACACTTGGTTCCATTGAGAGGCGTGACTCGGAGGTAGACATGGTCACCAACACAGAATTTCCCTTCTCGGCGGTGAGAGTCGGCGTGGCTCTTCTGTCTTGATTTGGCGGCCTCCAGGCGTTCTCGGATGAGTTGAACTTGGTCTTCTGCTTCGTAGAGGATATTTGGTCCGGAAACTAATCCTTCTCTAGTCTCTTGCCAATTGAGGGGAGTATGGCACTTGCGTCCACACAACACCTCAAATGGTGCCATCTGAAGACTCGACTAATAGCTATTGTTGTAGGAGAACTCGGCGAATGGTAGGCAATCTTCCCATCTGGCTCCATATGCCAAAACACAAGCGCGAAACTGTGGGGACCCCGACTCATAAGTCGAAATCACCGAATGCACGTGTGCTGTGATCCCAGAGATCAATGCTCACTAAACACACAGAATCTGAATAAAAGAGTTACATCCACATTAAGCGTCTTACACAAATGGTGACCACGAAGGTCTTAGTCTTACAACACACGGGCCAAACACTTAGTCTTGAACAAGCAGCGGAAATCTTCGTCGGTGTTAACCCATGCCATCTGCCTTAACCTATTGGCATTCTGACTGGGAAGCGTCCTAGTTCGCATGTTCGTCTCCAACGAATCTTCAACAAACTCCTGTTCTTCCATGCCTAGCCAATTAAATAACTAGTGGAAAGCCAATGATTACGTTGAATGTACTCGCAAGCAACCCAAGAGTGGAACGAGGCAATAATGATGCATGATATAGCAGTATAGGTAATTTGTGGAAAGCTGATTTTGTATGCATGTGACATGACCAAGTAATGGTAAGCATGCATCAACAACTAACCAATTATTCATGATAACACATTGTCGATACCATCACGGGTATCAGTAGAACACATCATGTTCACGCTAAGTCATAGGACTTAGTTCATTTCTCATGCCAAGTCATTGGACTTGACTCATGTGACCTCTTGTCACCAGCACACCCACCCATGCACACATGTTGAAACATTTGTACGTAGCACAAGAGCGGTCATCCAACTGTCCTTGACCATGGACATGGCTATTCGAATAGTTTGACACTCTGCAGAGATCGCACACTTTACCCACAAGACTCGGGGAACTTCCGTGTCATCCATGACACGCGTTATACAACATACCCGAGGTAAGCACCCGAACAATGCCTTTCCCCCGGTGATACTAAACAAAGAGTCCACTAGATTGGTACACATGCCTCATGATGTACATCACACGAGCCTTGCTCGAACCATACCATCCATGAGGGGACCAACGGTGTGCCCGGTGCCTGTGAAGATAGCGCATGATCGTACATACTGGTACAACCCCATATCGATTGTGACCACGCCACTCCCGCCACTAGTAATGCGGGCTGCTTGCCAGTACCCACCAAGGTAATCAACAAAGCCCCGTCCCATAAGGGGTATTGTGGTTGTGCATGTAAGGTTGGAGTAATGGTTGCAACTTACACCAATCCGTTTTCAAAAACCACCACTCTCACTTGCTTCGGCACACCACTTCTTTCTCAAGTGGTCACCCAAATTTTATCATCATCTCCCTCGGGCATTAGTGGCACCCAACGGGGTTTTCGAAAGAGTATTGAAAACACACCCTCCTCGGTATCACCATGCATAGTCCCATCCCACTGCATAGCATCTACTAGCAACCTAACTATTCCCACCCGCACAACCCTCATAAGGTGGTAGGGTCATGCTCGATGCAAGTATCAACGGAATAGTGCCGGAAGTAAAGTGCTATATGACATGCAAATGAAAATAGTTTCTTAACATGGTCAAAGGGCTGCTTGCCTAGCTCAACAAAGTCTCCGGTGTCTTCGAAGTCTTTGAGTCCTACTTCTCCATCAACGACGCAATCTATCGTCGCAAAATAACGATAATAAATAAACAAGCATACAAACAGAGCACTCAAATTATTCAAGAAAAATGTTCATCTACTCTGTTAAATACTACAACCTACCATAAAAATATTTGTCTATGGCCATATAGTCATAAAGGTTTTTAAAACTATTTAAAACAGTGGGTAAATTGCCTAAAAGACATTTTTGAATAAATCAGTAGATGAAAGTTTTTCAATAAATCATACAAATGGCACTATTAAATTCTATACAATATTTCAAGATTTATGGTGGAAAAATTATTTGCATTGGGCACCAGAAAAGAAAAAAAAGAAAAAGGGCACCAGAGCCGGGCCAGGGGCGGCCAGGGGCTGGGCCGACCCACCTGGCCAGCTGGCCGGCCCCGCACGCGGTCAGGTTCAAGCCTGACGCGTGGGGCCTGGCGGCTAGTGGCACAGGGGCGAGGAGGGAGGGCGCGGGCGAGGGGAGGAGAGGTCGATAGGTGGGGACCACCTGTCAAGTTCGTCTTCCTCCTCACCACAGAGAGGAGGACGGCTCACCGTCGGCGAGGGAGGCTACGACGAGGGGAGGAGAGGGTTGGAACGAGCTCGGGGAGGACCCGCCGGTCCTCTGGAGGTGGAGCGGAGGTCGGGGGTGGATGGGGTCGCTGGGGACGAGCACCCGTGGCGGTGGCAGCTTCGGGAGAAGGTCGCCGTGGCCGTTCCCGTCTGCAAAGAAGGCGGAGATGAGGGGGGATCGAAGCAGGGAAGCAAGGGAGAGCAGATGGAAGAAAAATGGGGGCCAGAGGGGCTCTGTACGAGGAGATCGCCGGAGTGGTGGCTGCGGCGGCCCTCGGGTCGATCCCGAGCACAGAGAGAGGGGGAGGAGATCGGGCTCCTCAGATGGCCTATTGGGGTGGAGAGAGAGAGATCAGAAGGGAGAGAGGGTCTCGGGGGTGCCTTATATAGGCGGGGGCTGGTCCACCGAGGGCGCCGTGCGCCGGTAAGCACGGGGTGGTCACCACAAGCCACGAGAGGGAGAGGGGAGGCCCTGGGGGCGTTCCTGGGGTCAGTCCAGGCCAGGGGGAGAGAGGAGAGAGGAAGGAGAGCACGCACGTGTGAGCTTGGGGGTTGGCCGGTTCAGGCGGCGCCGCGTGCGGGCGGAGGAGGGAGGAGGAGGGAGAGAGAGGAAGGGGTCGATCGCCTGCCGTGTCACGAACGTTGAGGGCGTCCCGGGGGACATGCGGGGGAGGCCCTAGGTGGTCGGGGCCAGCCATTGGGCGGCGGCTACAATGCCCTTCGGCACTGTAGCGCGCTCCAGAGCGTGCGTATGGCATGCCATGGCATGCCATCGGCCTCTTTTGGACGGCCACTAGTGCCCAGGGGATCTAGGGGAAGAAAAGAAACTAGGCTAGGCCCTTGGATGCTCTGGGAGAGAATAGAATAGAAGGAGAGAGGGAAAAGAGGCCCTGCGAGGTGGGCTAGGGGGTAAAAATGGGGTTTTTCACCCACTAACCCATGAGATATGGCCATGAAACTTTTACTAGAGGTGAAAGGGACCTAGGTGAGGCTGTGGTAAAATGGGGAGGCCAAGGGTAAAAGTTTTGGAGGTGAAAATATCATTTATTCAAATCTGGCAGAAGGTGTTTGATGAAGTTTTGGGGGATCAAATGATCTTGGATTAACTTGAGATTTGATAGGGTCAATGGGTGATGGAAAACAAGAGTGATCACCAAGTTTGATAGGGTTTGAAGAAAGTTCATAATGGGGCTTAGGGAAAACCTAGAAATAGGTAGAATCTGTTTTCTATAGATTCAAAGGGGTTAGCCTTTAACCCTTGATGCACCACTTAGTGGATCACCACTATTTGGCCATTAGAGCATGCCCACAAGGTTTGAGGCCAAGGGAGGACACTTCACAATGTAAAGTTGTTCAAATTTGAATTGTGACAGAAATGGTTTTGGGTTGGTTTGATGAATCAAACCAACTTGGATTGGGAGGAAACTTTGCAAGATTATCACCTATGATGGTGTTGACTTGCTAGAATTTTCCTGGATTTTATTGAGAATATTTCTTATAGAAACATTCCAAAAGTTCAATCTGAACAGAAAGGGTTTTCAGGGGTTTAGCCCATGCTATGATCAAGCCCTTGTGTTTAAACTCATATATATGGGAAATATATGTCCACAGAGTTTCTCTAAATTTTCTCAAATATTTTCAAAGCATTTAAATAATTTTTCCTTAGGAAAAGCCATTTCTGGCCTTAAGAAAAAGCATTTAAATAAAATATGAAAATAATCTTTAAAAATTAATATTTGGTTGTTTTGAGAAGTCATATATAAAGTGGATTTCAAATAAAGCATTTCGGAAGAAAGGATACACCTAAATTGAGGACTTGTAGTTCAAACCTCAATTCAGGGGTTTTAGTAAAGCTAAATTGAATAAATCCCTTTTGGTGAAAATAAATTTTGATAAAAATAGTTTTGAGCTCTATCCACATGGCATGATCATTGGGCAAGGTATTTGGATCAAGGAAGATGAACATGGAGTGTGGTAGAACCTAATAGTGCCAAACATGATCATCCAAGGAATCAAGCAAGCATCAAACAAACAAGCATTCACTCCAAAAAGTTTTAGTTGGTTCCAAATTTTATAAAACTCAAACATAAAAATGTGCCAAAACACAGGGAATGACAGGAGCATATCATCGAGTATCTGATTTCCTTGTTCTATTTTCCCACCGCTCTGGGGGTGGAAAGTAATGCTGAAGGAGAGCTTACTTCAAATGGATTCTTGAAACTTCTTCCAGAATCTTGAGGTGAATTGGGTCCCTCAATACTACACAATCTCCTTTTGAACTCTGTGAAGACTCACGATGCGGTTGATGTAGAGGCTTGTGAGCTGGCTTCCATCATAGCTGGTCTTGGCGGGAATGAAGTGGGCTACCTTGGTCATGTGGTCGACAACGACCCAAATGGAATCATCCCATTTGCTTGACCTTGGTAAACTGGTGATGAAATCCATCCTGACTTTGTCCCACTTCCATTCAGGCAGCTTGAGAGGCTGCAATAGCCTAGTGGGTCGCTGATGCTCAGCCTTGACTCTCTGGCATATGTCACACTTAGCAACAAGCATGCCTATCTCCCGTTTCATGACATGCCACCTGAATCTTGCCTTGAGGTCTTGATACATCTTGGTTCCTCCAGGACGGATAGAGTATAGAGTGTTGTGAGCTTCTTGCAAGATCAGGTTCTTGAGCACCTCTTTGTTGGGTATGCAGATCTGATTCCCGAACCATACAACTCCTTGTCCGTCCACCGTGAATCCTGGGGCCTTGCCTGCCTTGATCTTCCACTTGATGCCCTCAATGCTCTCGTGTCCCTTTCGGGTAGGCTTTGCTTCGAGGTTGGCGAGGAATCCTGGTGCAACCAGTTCCAAGCCGAAGCTCTCGAGTTCCTAATATAAGGAGGGTTGCCTTTCCATAATCATAGCATTGAAGGAACAAGCCTTTCTGCTTAAGGTGTCTTCTACCACGTTGGCCTTTCCAGGGTGGTATGGAACACTGAGGTCGTAGTCCTTGATCAATTCCAACCATCTTCGCTGCCTCATGTTCAATTCCCTTTCAGTGAAGATATACTTCAAACTCTTGTGGTCTGTGAATATCTCACATCACTTCCCTAGAATGTAATGTCGCCATGTCTTCAAGGCATGAACCATGACTACCAACTCGAGATCATGAGTTGTGTAGTTCTCTTCATGCGGTCGTAGGTATCTACATAGATATGCTACAACTCTGCCTTCTTGCATCAGAACACCTCCGAGTCCGGTTCTTGATGCATCGCAATATATCACAAACTCCTTGTGAATATCAGGGGTGGCCAAAAAAGGGGTTGTGGTCAATCTCTTCTTGAGCTCCTGGAAGCTTTCCTCACACTTAGTAGTCCATTCAAACTTCTTGTCCTTCTTCAAAAGCTTGGTCATGGGTCGGGCAATGCTTGAGAACCCTTCCACAAACTTGCCGTAATAACCTACGAGCCCGAGTAAGCTCCTGACTTCCTTCACGGTGGTTGGGGTTTGCCATTTAGTCACAGCCTCAATCTTGGCAGGATCAACCGATAATCGTTCTGTAGTTAACACATGGCGCAAGAATCCAACTTCATGCAGCCAAAATTCACACTTGCTGAACTTGGCATAAAGCTGGTGCTCTCGAAGCTTCTCTAGGACCAATCTCAAATGTTCCTCATGTTCTTCCTTAGACTTGGAGAAGACGAGTATGTCATCAATCAAGACAACAACGAACTTGTCCAAGTATTCCATGAAGACCTTACTCATGAGGTACGTCAAATAGTCAGGGGCATTAGTTAACCCAAATGACATGACCGTGTAATCATACAGGCCATACTCTTTGGGAGTGGGTACTTGTTCTTTATTGTGACTTCATTCAGAGAACGGTAATCGACACAGAGTCTAATAGTTATGTCCCTCTTTGACACTAATAGAACAGGCGATCCCCAAGGAGAGGCACTAGGGCGAATACATCCTTTTCTGAGCTGCTCTGCTAGTTGCTTCTTCAATTCAGCCAACTCTTCGGATCCCATCCTGTAGGCCTTCTTTTTAGACAGCCTTGATCTGGGCATCATCTCAATGATGAACTCGATGTCGTGGTCAGGAGGCATTCCGGGCAGCTCATCAAGAAACACATTCGGTTATTCACATACCACTGGCACTTTATCCAAATCAACTCCCGAAAGGCAGTTAGCCTGAGGAGCTTGAGTAGAAGCAGTGTTGGGGACACACTTTACTTCCACTCCCTGGCTATTGGTCATGGTGACAATCCTCTTGGCACAGTCTAACAGGCCTTGGTGCTTGGTTAACCAATCCATGCCTAGGATCACATCCAACCCTTCTGACTTCAGGATTATGAGGTCTGCTAGGAAATCTACCACGTTGATGTTAATCTCAACTCCCTTACCACCTATCCTAGACTTCATAACTGAACCCGAGGTTTGTATCAACATACGACTACCCAGGGGTGTAGGCTTCATGCCACTCTCTAACGCAAACCTTTGGGTGACAAAAGAATGTGAAGCTCCACAATCAAACAATATTTTTGCTGGGGTCGAGTTGACGAGGAACATACCCAGTATGACGTCCGGGTCTTCCTGGGCTTCCTCTGCGGTGACCTGATTCACACGACCCTTGCCATTGTTGGGATGGTTGCGGGGAGCTGGGCTCCTTGGTGGTGCTCCACGAGCTTGACCTTGAGCTGGCGCTTTGGGGCATGGGGCATCTGGCTTCTTGTTGGGGCACAGCCTAGAGATGTGTCCTGGCTGACCACATCCAAAGCAAGCGACTTGCCCAGGGTTGTTGTTGTAGTTCCTGCCTCCATTGTTGTTATTGGGATTATTGTTGTAAGCTGGCCTGGGATTGGCATATTGCTGAGGCTGGTAGCTCAGACGAGGTGCAGGAGGTCTGGCCTACTGCGGCTGATAGGTCGGCTTGGCTAGGGCTGGCTGCTATGGGCAAGGCTTCTGGTTGCTGGAGCTACCCTTGCTAATCATCTTGCTCTTGTGAGTGTCATCTATGGCATGACGCTTGTCTTCCAGTATGAGGGCCTTGTTCACAAAGTCGAAGAAGGTACGACAGTCACAGACAATGAGCTGGTACTGCATGACCTGTTAAAGTCCTTCCATGAAGCGTTACTTCTTGGAAGCCTCTGTGTTGACATCTTCAGGTGCATACCTTGACAGCAGGTTGAACTTCTGCAGGTACTCCTTGATAGAGCCACTTCCTTGCTTCAGTGCTCGGAATTCTCTCTTCTTGATAGCCTAATCCCAGAAGGAATGTGGGCGGTGCAGAATCCTTCCTTGAAATTGTTCCACATGATCACACGTTCTCCTTGCATGACCTTGAATCCATCCCACCAAGCTCGGACGATATCTCCGAGGCAGTGAGAGGCATAAAGCACCTTCTCACGATCCTCATTGCAATTGACCAAGGCAAGGAGGTAATCGATGTTGCGGATCCACTCATCAGCATCCAATGGTTCAGCAGTCTCGGTGAAAGTTGGGGGCGAGTTCCTCATGAACTATAACAGGGTGGAGCGGCCATTGCCGTTCCTGCCTTGCTGCTGGTTGTTCACAAGGGCCTGAGCCATCTGCTGGATAGCAGCATTTTTGGCTTGGCGTTCCTCCCGGAGAACTTGGAGAAACTGAGCTATGGTCATGTTCTCCGGGGGAGGTGGTGGCGGGGGAATGTGCCTTGTGGCTGCTCCTGGTGTCATCCAGCGTGAGCAGCCCCACCAGCTCCCTGTTGCTGGCTGGAGTTGCTGGCTTCAGGGTTGGTGAAGGAGCTGTTGCGGGTAGCAGCCACCATCCTGTTTGAAGCAGCAAAGTCAAACAGCTGGGATAGACAACAGGAAAAGCAACAACGGAAAAGTGTGCCTAAGGGGGTTGGTCGAGTGCAAGTGTCTGTTAAAACAAAGGTCGAAAGATCAATAACATATACTAAGATAGACGATGGAGTCACTTACATGTTGCCTAAGGCAAAAGCGCGACTTGAATCGGAACACAGACAACGAAGCAACCAACCAACCAAACCAACAAGGATTGAGATGAAACTTTGCAAGATCATCACCTATGACTGTGTTGACTTGCTGAAATTTTTTTGGAATTTATTAAGAATATTTCTTATAGAAATATCTCAAAAGCTAGATTTGAACTAAAAGAGTTTTGAGGGGTTTTTCCTATGATCTAATCATGCCCTTGACTTGAAACTCATATATATGGAAAATTTATGTCCATTGAGTTTCCCTAAATTTTCTCAAATATTTTCAAAGCATTTAAATAATTCTTACCCTATGAAAAAACACTTCTGGCCTTAAGAAAAAGCCTTTAAATAAAATATGAAAGCCATTAAAAATAAAATTGTGTGGTTTTGGGAAGTCTTATATATAGTGGGTTTCAAATAAAGCTTTTGGGGAAGAAGAATCCACCCATTTTGATGACTTGCAGTTAAAAGCACATTTCAGGGGGTTTTGAAAACCTAATTTGAATAAATCATTTTGATTAAAACAAAATTTGATAAAAATAGTTTTGGGAACAATCACGTGGCATGATTATTGGGCAAGAGGTTTGGGTCAAGGAAGCTGAAATATGAGGTAGAACAGAATCTAGGAGTGCCATACCACAATCACCAAGCAAGCAAATAACATAGCAAACAAGCACAAGCACTTTGAAAAAGTTTTAGATGGCTCCAAATTTTATAAACCCAAACATAATAAGGTGCTACAAACACAGGGTGTGACAGCCAGTCATCGTATACCTCTGCCAGTAGGCAGAGGAGAAGAGGATATGGCGATGGAGGCCAGGGTGCCATGCCTCCTGCCTGCCTGGCCTCCTCCTCGTCAGGCTGGCGAGGGGATAGACCCCAGAGCGCCGTATGGATCGGCCCCACTCCCCATTGCCCCTCCTCCTCGCTCTCTCCCTTGCACTTTGCTCTGCCATGGCCGCCGCTCGAGCTCGCCATCGCTAGCCTAGCCCCGCCACTCCCCTCGACCCCTCGAGTACCCTAGAGCTCCGCTAGGTCATATTCGTCGTCTCCGTGGAGTCGCGCTTCGCCGAAAGCCCTACAATGCCGCTTTGGCTATCACCTTCAACCTCTTGCCGCCGCTCGCTGCCGTCAAATTCGGTGCCTTTGGGGCGTCAACGAGCACGCTGAGCATCTAGACCACCTTGCCATGAGCCCCTCTTGCTTTTCCCCCTGCTTTCCTCGCCATTTTCTTCCTCTAGTCGGCCCACCAACCGGAGTTGAGAACTCACCGCCACATGGCCATGCAGACACCACGGGCCACAGTCGCTACCGCCCGCTGGTGAGCTTGTTACCACACTCACCGTGCTCCTGTGAGGCCATTACACGCTTTGCTTGCCTCCCCATCTACTGTAGCGTCATGACGCCATCAGCTGAGCTCCAGCCGACGCAAAATAGCTTGCCGCCGTTAGCTCCGATGACGCCCGCTCCAACCGAGGCCTCCAATGGATGCGACTTGCTCCCAAAATCACGCAGGAGAAAACCCCGCTCCGAATGGTGCTCTGAGGGCGAAACCCGAGCACTCCGCCATTCCTAGACTCGCTGGTGGCTTAACGCCGGCAGGTTTGACCCTGCTGACTTGAGGTTTGACCTCCCAGAGTGACTGAGATGTGGGGCCAAACTCTTTTTATGTTTAGGTTAGGCACTAAATTAATTAACTCGATTAATTAGTCTAATGGGTCGCTCACAAGTGGGCCCTGCCCTGTTAATTAGTATTAAGGGTTAAAACTAGACTCTGTTAGTGACTGTGTCATTAACAAGTGGTCCCCCTCGTCAGGTTTGACCTGAGACGGTCAGTTGACCTACTGACATCAGTATGACATCAAGCTGATGCAGTAGAGTATTTCTGGAATTAAAACAAATCAATAAATGATTTAATATTTCCAGAAAATTCTAAAAACTTCTAAACATTATATAATTTAATCCATAACTCGGATAAAAATAATTTATATATCAAAAATGACCAGAAAAATCCAATGAATCTCATTTTCCCATGTTCATGCATGTTTGAGCAAGTTAACATCACCAAGTAGGACATTTCGTGATTAGTATAATCTAATAAATAGTGTTGGAGTTGGAATTTATTATATATTTGAATTCCACTTCACTTAACATAACTACCTATCGCACTAGGTCAATTTGGTATCTTAACATGCCATTTCATGCATCATGTTTGTTGCATTGCATTGAATGCGTTCATTTCTCTGTTTGCTGGTGTTGCTCCTTCTCGATAGACGATGATTCCGATGTTGAGATCGGTGTCACCGATGAAGACTCATTGTTATCTTCAGGCAAGCAAACCCCCTTGAGCAGACTTATATAAAACCACTCTCTCACTCCTGTTCTCTTTTTGTGCATTAGGACAACAACGATTCAACTATTACCTGTTCTCGGTAGTTGAACCCATACCTTTGCATGACCTGTCTTTGCCATAGTAAATAGTTGAACCACTTTGCATGAGTAGCAACTGCTTGAGCCTTTCTGTGCTTACTCATCGATGCTTGCTTACCTATTGTGCGTGCTATGCTTAGAGTCGTGTCGGGTCTGATCCATCTGGGCGATGAATCGGAATGGTAGTGTTCATGTGCTATTGTGTAAGAGCTTAGTGTGTGAACACGATTTGGTAAAGGTAGCGATGGGAGGCCATGTAGGAGTACATGGCGGGTTGTCTCATTGTGGCCGTCCTTAAGAACTGAGCTCTATGTATGTTATCCAAGACAAGATAATACCACATATTGGGCTCCGGTAACTCGACCCCTCTTGGCTTATTAATCGCCTAGACCTCTGTCTAGGAGTTGCAACTAGTTTCTGGTGTTTGTAGGAAAAGTGTTGGCGGCTATGTATAGTTCTGCCCAACGGGGTGGGTTGTGATGCGGTATAGGCACGATGGCACGGTGTACCAAGTGGCACCCGAATGGTGGGCTTCGGAACCCTGTGCACATCGCGTGAGGCCGTAGCGGAAACTTCGGCCAGACTTCCATGCGGGTTTAGTCTCAAATAGGTGATAAACCTGGACTAGGGTCTTGCCTGGTTGGCGGTCGTGGCCGACACACGTGCTAGTGCTTCCGCGTGCAGGTTGCCGATATGCATGACGGGCATAGGGTGATAAGTGGCGAGAGCGTGTCTGAAGAAGTATACCCCTACAGGGTTATGAATCTGTTCGAATAGCCGCGCCCTCGGATATGGACTACTTGGAGAACTTATGTGGTTCATAGTCAACTTGAAGTTCATACTCTAAAATACGCAAGATAAGCGTGAGTGCTATGGATGGCCTTCTCATAGGGAGACAAGAGAGGATCCATAGTGGTGTATTGATTGGTGAATATGTGGACTCGTGTGCGCTATCCCACCTCAAAGAAAGCACTTGTAGTCGTAGTACAGGATAGCCAAGAGTCATAGATGGCTTGCTGCAATAAACCCCACAAACCCTTTGTTGACAATGATGCATATGTAGCTATATCTGATGTAAGTCTTGTTGAGTAACTTGGTACTCATGTTTGCTTGATTTATGTTTTTGGAGAGGATACGTCAGTCTCATTACTGATCGTTACAATGTGAAGTTCTATGTTGACCAGATTAGCTTGGAAATCCCAGACAGAGGTTTGGTTCCTTTGGTAGCGTTGTTGTAGCTTTTCTGGCTCCTCTAGCCACTTTTAGTAGATGTCTATACCCAAACATGTTTTGCTTCTACTTGTTGTTTGTATGACTTGAGTGTTGGGTCATGTGACCCTAGTTTGTAATATCATACTATCATGGCTCCAATGAGTGATTAATGAATAACTGAGTCTTAGAGTTATGTTGTGATGCCATGCTGTATCTACGCATATAGTGCATATTGCGTGTATTTTTAAAATGCATCGATATGTGTGGGATTCGACACCTAGTTGTGTGACTTTAGTAGTACTCTTTATAGGGAAATGCCTCTCTGTGCTTCCATCGAGCCTTGGTAGCTTGCTACTGCTCCGGACACATTGATTGACCGGCATGTATCATTCTTTGCTGCTATGTCTGTCCCTTCGGGGAAATGTCTCGCAATGTAATAGAGTCCCTGTAGCATGCTACGACTCGTCTGTGTGCAGTGATGACATTTATGTCCCATGGCATAATGGAGTCCTTGTAGCTTGCTATGACTCGTCTACACACGCTAGAGATCGACACCTGCACTGCTGGGTCATGTATGCATGTTCCTATATGGATGTGCCACTTGGGTTCTATGACTAGTCATGTTGACCCGGGTTCTCTGTCATTTGAATGCTAGCGACACATTCACATACGTGAGCAAAAAGACGCTAACGGTCCCGGCCTAGTAAGGTGGCTGCCGTGGAGATAACCGTGCGTGAGGCCCCAAAGTGATATGATGTGTTACAGGCTGGGTTCTTATGTCTTAGGATCGGGGTCCCGACAGCGTTTGTATTAGAGCTTGACTGCCTGTAGGATTACCAAGCCAAACAGGTCAATATTGAGTCTAGAACTGATTGCGGAAGGGAACGTAAGGCTCTTTTACTCCTTTCCTTGTGTCACTCTAATTCTGAGTCACCGTCCTATTTTCTATGGGGATTAAGAACTAGGCTTTCCTATCTATCTATCAGGATGACGAGTTACTATGCTAGAGACTTATAGGGAAGTTGTTCTCTTCCTGGTCAGTGTCTACATAATAATTCAATGTTATCTTGTTAGTTGTCTTGCAGGTTGCCTCATATTTCACGCCCGTACAACCGTTATGCTGTCCGAGTTATCCAAGGTTTCTAAATTATCAGATGCAATTGCAAAACTCTTTCATCTTGAGTCAATGTCTTTCAGGCCAGACAAAGCACACCAATTGTTGAGTTGAGGCACTCTATTACCTCGACGTGTTTGATGAAGGTGTTTAGGAAACCATGTTATTCAAGTCAACCACCCAACAGTCTAGTTGTGTCTTTTGTTCCTAGTGTGATAATTTTGGTCATCATTATAGAAAGCATGTTGTGATGCTACCGAGTTAGTAGGTATTGTAATCCGGGTTCTTGAACGCAAGGATCATTCTGCCCACTCCCGTTGATAGAATTTTCTCGTTCCTTTAGGATCGTTAGTAACCTTGTTATAGCCTTCAAGGTTCGTGGTGTATCATTCTTCCAATACCATGAACCAGTTATGCAGAAGTTCTTTGTGGATGAAAGATCACAATATGAGTGCTCGTGGTGAGTTATCCATTCCATAGTTGTGACTCTGCCAATCCTACCACTCTCCATGGATTATCTGGAAGAAACATGTGGAACTCTGTTTGACATCTTCAATCCATGCATCTATGACTCAGGAAAAATAAGGTGCTCTTGAGCTGTCCTTCTGCAATTGTATTCTGACCTTTATCTATCAATGGATAGCAAAGAGTATGTCATGCATTGTGATACCGATGTTGACTATTCTTGTGGTCTGTCAATGTCGGGACCCCGATCCTAAGCCATAAGAATCCAGCCTGTAACACATCACATCACTTTGCGGTCTCACGTAGGGTTATCTCCACGGCTGCCATCTTACCTGGGCCGAGACCGTTTGAGTCTTTTGACTCACGTACGTGAATGTGTCGCTAGCATTCAAATGTCAAAGAACCCAGGCCGACATGACTAGTCGTAGAACCCAATTGGCACATCCGTACAGGGAGAGGCATACGTAACCCAGCAATTCAGGTGTCGATCTCTAGCGTGTGTGGACAATTCATAGCAAGCAACACGGACTCCATTACGCCGTGGGACATAAATGTCATCACTGCACGTAGACGAGTCGTAGCAGGCTACAGGGACTCCATTACACCACGAGACATTTCCCCGAAGGGACAGATACATGCCGGTCAATCAATGTGTCCAGAGCAGTAGCAAGCTACCAAGGCTCGGTGGAAGCACAAAGAGGCAGTTCCCCGTAAAGAGTAGTACTAAAGGTGCACAACTTGGTGTCGGATCCCATACATACCGATGCACGTCACACGTACGCACGACATGCCCGATATGCATAGATAGAACTATGGCATCACAACATAACCATACAACATTACAACATTTATTTAGAAGGCCCGCAAGAGCCAATACAATAAGATGTTACAAACAGCGGTCACAAGACCCAACATTCAGAGCATTCAAACAAGCAAGTGGAATTTAAACATGTGTAGGTACAAAAATCTACAAAAGTGGCTGGAGGAGCCTAAAAAGCTACAACGACCCAAGCTAATCCGGTCAACATAGAACTTCAAGTCGAAAATATCACTAATGAAACTGACGTCTCTCTACAAAAACATAAATTAAGCAAACGTGAGTACAAGAGTACTCAGCAAGACTTACATCAGAACTAACTACATAAGCATCAGTATCAATGAAGGGGGTTGTGGAGTTTAATGCAGCAAGCCAGCTTTGACTCTTGGCTAACCTGTACTACGACTACAAGTGCTTTCTTTCAGGTGGGATAACGCACCCGAGTCCACATATTCACTAGTCAATACAATACTATGGATCCACTCCCGTCTCCCTACGAGAAAGCCATCCATAGCACTCACGCTTATGTCGCGCATTTTAGAGTATCCACTTCAACTTATCTATGAACAAAATAAGATCTCCAAGTAGTCCATATCTGAGGACGTGGCTATTCGAATAGATTCATAACCCTACAGGGGTGTACTTCTTCACACACTCTCTCGCCACTTATCACCATATGCACATCATGCATCTCGGCAACCTTCAAGCGGAAACACTCGCATGGGCGTCGGCCACGACCATCAACCCCACAAGACCCTAGTCCAGGTTTATCGCCTATTTGAGACTAAACCCACACAGAAGTCTGGCCGAAGTTTCTGCTACGGCCTCAAACGATGTGCGCAGGGTTCCCAAGCCCACCGTTCGGATACCACTTGGTACACCATGCCACTGTGCCTATACCGCATCATAGTCAACCCCGTCGGGCAGCGCTATGCACGGCCGCCAACACTTTTCCTACAAGCACCAGAAACTAGTTGCAACTCCTTGATAGAGGTCTAGGTGATTAATGGGCCGAGAGGGTCAATTAAGTATCCCAATGTGCGGTAGTATCTTGTCTTGGATAACATACACAAAACTCAGTTCTTAAGGATGGTCCCAATGATACAACCTGCCATGTACTCCAACATGACCTCTCATCGCTACCTTTACCAAATCATGTTCACACACTTAGCTCCCACACAGTAGGACATGAACCTTGCCATTCTGATTCATCACCCAGATGGACCAAACCCGACACAACACTACTCTAAGCATAACAGGCACAGTAAGTAAGCATGCATGGATGATTAAGCACAACAAGGCTCAAGCAGTTGCTACTCATGCTAAGTGGTTTCAACAATTTACTATGGCAAAGATAGGTCATGCAAAGGAGTGGGTTCAACTACCGATGACGTGTAACAGTTGAATCATTGTTGTCCTAACGCAGTAAAAGAGAGCAGGAGCGAGAAAGTGGGTTCATATCAGTATGCTCAAGGGGGTTATGCTTGCCTGACAATTCTAAAGATATTACTTCTCTTCATTAGTGTCAATGTTCCCATCGTCGGGACCATCATCTATCGAGAGGGAACAAGCACCAGCAAACAAGAAGAACCAACATTCAACTTATGCAATGCACAATCATGATGCATGATATGACAAGTTAAGCTACTAAATTAATCTAGAAGAGTAATTAGCCAAGTTGGTTGAAGTGGAATTCAAACAAGTTTGAATTCTAACTCCAAATGATATTTCATATACTGACATAATCATCAAATATCCTCCTTGGTGATGTTAACTTGCTCAAACATGCATGATAATGGTATAAACAGATTGATTGGATTTTTCTGATCATTTTTCATATATAAATTATTTTCATCCGACTTACAGATTATTTTCTATGATTTTTAGAAATTTTAAACATTTTCTGAAATTTCCTAATTTATTTTTATTATAAAAAAATAATTACTGTGTCATCATGATGTCATCATGACGTCAACAGGTCAACAGGGCTAGGTCCAGGTCAAACCTGACCAGTGGGACCCACTGGTCAGTGACACATTTGCTTAATAGACTAAACCTATTAGCAGGCCTGGGGTTAATCCTAACTGGTCAGTGTGCCGTTAACCTAATTAATCGAGTGAGTTAATTTAGTGCCTAACCTAAACATAAGCAGAGTTTGGCCCCACCTGTCAGTGTCTCTAGGGGTAGTTAAATAGGGCCACTAGCCACTAATGGCACTACCACGTTGGCATCACCGGCGTTGAGCCGCCGGTGACCCGAATCCATGGCGGAGGCACGCCGGAATACCTCCTCCGGCGACCTAACGCCGCGCGAAGTGGTCCTATGGGGAGCTGGACGTGCGCCGCGCCGACTGGTGCCTGAGGTTTGTCGCCGGGACATCGGAGTCGACGCGGGTGACGAGGGGAGCGGCAACGGGAGCTCGGGCTTGCACGAGTATGGGATGGCGGGACATGAGCGAGCAAGGCGAGCGGCTAGGCGGCTTCACAGAAGCTGCAGGAGCTCATTGAGATGCTCGGGTGCGAGCCGTGGTGGCTGTGGCCACGGCTACGCCATTGCCGGCGGCTCGCGGCTCGGCCACTTTGGCGCAACGACCTAGAGAGCGCGGGAGGGCCCAGGAAGAGGAGGAGGAGTAACGAGGGCTCACAGGAGTTGCCCTCGTGGGGTCGGAGGGCTTGGGGAGCCGCCGACGGCCCTGAATTGACGGTGGAAATCCACGGCGGCCGGCGGATAGGGAAAGGGGGGAAACAGAGGAGGGTGAGGGGAGCGAGATGGAGAGGGGGGATGCATCCGGACAGTTCTAGGATCGTAATCCCCTCCTCCAGCAAGGCTAGCAGGCAGGAGGTGTGGCGCCCTGGCCACGCTTGCCGTGCCTCCCTTCGCCTCTGCCTTCTGGCAGAGGTAGGGGACGACTTGCAAGGGGTGGTTAGTGGGCTGGGCGACCAGCTGGGCCGGCCAGGTAAGTCCTTCTCCTATTTCCTTTATTCTCATTTTTTAAACCTTTCCACCATTTAAATTCAAAACCAAATTGAAATGAGTGCCAAAAACCACTGAATAATTTTATGTGACTCAATTGATTATTTCAAATGCACATAAAATGTTTCAGGATATTTGGAAATATATTCAATACACGTTATAAATATAAATTCAAATTCAATATGGAGTTGACTTAAATTCCAGGGCCAAAATATTCCTTAAAAATGTTCCTAAATTTTGGTTTGAAATTTTGATCTTGCCAAAATTCTTAGAAGCATTTTGAAAGCATCTGGGATTCACTAGAATAAATTTCAAGGGTTCTTTGCCCTTCTTTTATTTAAAGTTTGGAGGCTTTCACTTCCCTCAATTCAACTTTCATAAAATTTAAATATGATTCATGATGCCCTCAAATGCAACAAACAAAATTATTTGCAAACAAATTCTAGGGCTGTGACAGTCAAGCCATTCTATTTCGGAATGACTAGGAGAAGCAAACTACCATACCTCATCCATTTCTAGGATTGGGTCAAAGCAGTTGTATTCCAAAGATCAAAATGTCAATTCATCTTTTTATTTGTTCTACCTTGAGGTATTACCCTCTTCATGTCAAGATTGTCCTGAGTACTACACTCCCTCTTATGAAATCTTGATGTAGTGATACCTCTCGCCATCATCATTCATTTCCCGGTCTCTGTGTTGTTTGTAACCAGAACACCGACAAGTGAAACGGGATGCGTGTAATCAATACTCCTAGCAACTTTGTTGCTTGGTAGTTAATGGACAATAATTTCGTTCTTGGTGTGTTAGTTTTTGAGCCACCAGTCTAAAGATTGATCATGCTACCTAGTCCATTTTTCATGGTGCACTTTTCGATCAACGAATTAGGGTTGTCTCAATCCTTCACTTCGGTGATCATATCGTCTTGCCTTGAAAAACGAGATTGCTCTCAAGTTTAATAACATATTCTTGGTTCTTAATTTTCCGAATATCTTGTCGGAAGTATCACCAGGTGGTTCCCTGACCGTTATGTTGAGTTTGTGATCAAGTTGGTTCCCTATAATCCACTCCTTCTCCAAGACTCTGTGTTAGATACCACCTGAGCTAGTTGGTTAACCTAAACAACAACTTGGAGAGTTGGAAGATAAAAGCTTTGCTTGACTTAGTTCTTTCCAACGGGATATCTTGTGTGTGTGTTGAATAAAGATGATATCTTCTTCAAATGATCCATGTGATCAATTGTTGCATCTATTATCCTATCCAATTTTTGATTTGAGTGCGGGATATCGTCAAATCAAAATCAGAACCAAAGATCCTTCTAATGTTATTTTACTTGTGGATATATCCTCGAGAATACATCGTTATATTTTTTGGTCTGACCAATTCCATGACCTTATTAACATAGTTATGGACTTCGATCCATAGGGATGTCTTGATGAATTGTTGAGATCATCGACAACATTCTTTTATGTTCCATGATTCATGATGAACATTAAGTTAGCATTGGAAACTTTATAGGCAATACCTTCGTGTTCCGTACGTGAAGTATATGTTTGGTGTAAGAAGTAACTTACTTACAGTTCATGTGCATTTGGTGCAAGTTGCCGCCGTGACTTCGAGAAAAGTTATTTTGTCTCCTCTGGAATCATCTCAAGTCAATCATGCATGTGTGAAGTATTCAATGGCGTGATAGGCTCACTACTTCCATTCCTTATCAATTTCCCAGCACACCAAGCCACCGATTGATTTGTGTAAGGAAAAGAAGTTCCTTCTTAAGAGCTAATCATATGCCTTACGCAATGACTTTGTTACCTTAATGATGACTCCTAACTTGAACTAGGTAGTCTTTTCTTGTAAGATCTCCATATGACCACAATTGTTATGGACGCCGTGTTCATGTGGGTCTTAAAATCCATCTCATGTTTTGGAGTTGGCATTCGTAGTTCATTTCCTGATAATCTTGCAACGTCATCTCGTCGATTTGTGTTGCAAGCTTTTTTTCAGATATGCTGAGTCTAAAACACCCTATTCCCCAACCAGATGTGAATCTAATGCAGATACGATGGTCGAAACATTTCCCAAGAATTATAACATTGGTCTAATTGCAATCCAGTAAGGTGATTTCATGGCTAACACACCTAGCCGGAGGATCTATTTTTGTAATATCTTGTATCAGCAACATTAGCCATCTCCTCATGAGGACTCCGTATGATTCATTTTAGAAGTTGTTCCTTATGGACCCCTTTGAGGCCCCAAAGTCCGACCTTTACTTGATGTTCTAGTCGTAACACCTCACCTATAATTGGCTTACGCTAGAAGATCAAGGAGAACATTAGAAGCGGAGTGCTAAATGTCTCTCGATCGATCATCCAGATTTCCTCCCTTGGCATACCTAAGGTGAAAACTGATAAAGTGTTGCCTTTCATTGCACCTGCATCCTCCATCACTGTTCTTCATTGTAGTATGATGTGTTTCCAGAATCCTTGGCACGGATATTGGTAAAACTTTAATAAATATGGAAATGCTCATGTTCTTGAGAGCCCGCTCACACCCTGGGTTATACTCTCGGTATTAATTGGAATGTGCCTTCCGTTGTCGAGTTGTTTTATAACTCTAGTTTCCCTCAGATCTGAGTATGCCATTCTTTGAATTCCTTCAAACGATCACTTGTGAATTGCCTTAGGTTGGTATGAAGAGTTTCAACGATCTCTGGATCAAAAGTAATTGTTTTTTTCCACTTAAGGGATAATCCTACGACTCACCTTCCCTAAGGTGCCCTTTATGGTATGAAGGGCAACTAATTCCTCACTACATTGAAACCCATGCTCCATCTTAGTTAGGCGTGGAATTGTTGCCTACCAATTGGATCTCCGTCATCTAATTTTCCATTGTTCTTGAATGTGTTTTGTGTTCCATCTCAAGAGACGTTAGTACGTCTCACTCTATGAGTTGGTGTCGTCGTTTTCTCATGGGGGGTCGCGCGAGATGGCAGATGCCATGGGGTGGCTTATCAAAGTGAGGGCAAGGCTGTCGTGGATGATCTGGGACGGGTATGCAAATAGTATGCAATGGTTTACCTAGGTTTGGGTCTTTCCGGAGAGATAATACCCCTACTCCTGCATATCTGTATATCTATGGAATATCTAGTACATGGTTGCTCCTGGAATTGTATGGGAGAGGAGAGCAATGAGGCTTCTTTCCTCATGTGTGTGTATGTGTGAGCACGTGAGAGTGGAACCCCCCGTATGTGGTGGGCATGAGGCCCTTATATAGGCATGAGTGGATAGCTTGGGATGTAAGCTACAGTGGGTAGTTTACATCCCAAGCAGCTTGAGGTGTAAGCTACCATGGGTAGCTTACATGTCCAGCCACATGTAGCTTTATAAATCAGTGTCCAGGGGCCAGGTTACACTGTAGAGAGTACTACATGACGTGTGTATAGTGTGCTCCTGCTTGCTAATAGTGGACCGCTATGAGATATGGCCGTCTGGTACGTGCGTGTCCGATGGGACGTCAGGAGCTGACTTCGTCAGGCCGGAGCCGGACAGGAAGAGCCGGCCAGGAGGAGCCGGACTGGAGGAGACAGACGGGAGCAGCCGGACTGGAGGAGCCGAACTAGAGGAGCTAGATGGGAGGAGCCGGACATGAGGAGCCAGACAGGGGGAGCCGGACATGAGGAGCCGCACAAGGGGAGCCGGACAGGAGGAGCCGGAGAGGAGGTGCCTGACTGGAGGATCCAAACATTAGGAGCCAACTGTCTAACCTCCTCTCTCTAACGCCCTGGGCCTTCTTTTATACTTAAGGGGAATCCCAATAGTGGCGTACAGTGTGCACATGAGATGCACAGTGCTGCTATTGTGCTATGATACCTAACTCTGATGGAGTAGGACAAGAGCATTAAATGCACTATCAGGCGCCTCGGTCCATCAGTGGGATGGGACGGGGTCCCATCCCATCAGCGCCGCTTAGCTCTATGGAACGTCGACACCACGACATGCGTCCAACTGAATCGACACCTGGCCTGTGCGCTGGCGGTGTTTCCTGGCGCCTTGACTTGCTGGGACCTTGCCTCTCCGGGGGCCTGGAGGCTCTAAAGCCCTCGCGGCAAGGTCTTGCCGGTACTCTTGGGTCTTTTGTTCTGGTTCTTGGCAAGTCTTCGTTGGGCCTTGCCGTAGGGGCGGCTACTATTGGCCGTTGATGAGTAAAGGGGCACTAGATGGCCCAAAAACTCTTTTCCACCGACAGGAGCCCCCAGGCCTGGGCCATACACGTCGCGAGGCTTTGTTAGGCTAGGCCCAACCAGTGCATGGGCATGCGTGGTGGTGGGATACGTGCGTGGCACGGCCGTTACAGTAGTGCGCCTAGGGAACTTTTCCGTATTATCTTGTTTTTGGTAAAAGAGGCCTCCCCGCGCCTTCTCCATAAAGAGGATATTGCAGAGCCGATGCCCATTTACTTCTAACTTTTCCCAATCCGAGAACCGCTGTTGTCGTCCTCCTTGACCCCAAAGCAAAGCCTCTTGCATCCGCTAGCGCCCCCGTCTCCTCTTCCCTCTTTTTTTGTCTTCTTTATCTTCCTCTGTAGATTTTCTTGGTTCGCCTCTCTGTTCTTCAGGCATCTCCATGGTGGAGAGAATTGACGTCGATTCTGTCATCGAGGCAATAGCGAGGGACTCTGCCACTGAGGCTGACAAGATAACCGCCGAAGAAGCCATTAAGAGCGTCGAGGCTGAGGCCGCCAAGAACGCTGCTGTTGAGGCCGCGAGCACCAAGGCAGCCAAGGCCGTGCAACAGGAGATGGCTGCCGAGCGGGCCAACGAGGAGGCCGGCGGGGGGATGGCCAGCATGGGCCAGCCATTCGAAACCCATTTGTCGAGCAGGTACTTCAAGTTTAGTGAAAACCTGTTCGTCAGTATTCCTGGCGGAGTAAATGTTAGGGCGCCACCTGAGGAGGGAGTCCTTGTCGAGGAGGCCATCATCGCTGCCGGGCTCGACATCGTTGACGGGCCAAACGCCAGTAGTAAATCCCAGGAGGAGCGGCTCCTCCAGTCCATGGGCAATGGCCTCCGGAAGCTTCAGGAGCTTCACTGCGACCGGAAGGAGAAACTTGACTCCTGGGTTGCGGTCATCGAAGCTGCTGAGGCCAGTTTTCAGGAGCGCATCAAGGAGACCTAGGCTTGGTACGCCCAAGCCACCAAGGACATGCAGGCTAGTTAGTCGCAATCGAGTGAAGGCTGGAGCCAACTCTACATGCAACAGTTTGACGCCGAACTGGTCCGGGAGGAGGCCAAACAACGGGTCGCTAGAGAGGACGCTCGTTTGATGGGGCGTTGCATCTTGCTTGACGCCCAAGAGGAAGACCTCATCACTCGCGAGAAGGCACTTGCCAACAAGATCTGTGGCAAGGAAGTGGAGCTTGAGGATCTCGTCACGCAGCGGACCCGGGCGTTGGAGCGGGGGCACAAGGAGGCACTCAGAGCCTTGGCGGCAGACCACGCCAGCAAGCTGAAGGAGGCCGTCGACACGGCCGAGGCTGTGGAGACTACCAAAAGCTCTCTGGAGAAGAGGGTGAAGGAACTGGAGGCGTCCCTTGAAGATCAAGGCGCGCCGGTCTCGTCACTCGAGGCTGAGCGGGACAAAATCGTTGCCAGCCTGATGGAGGCGGAAGTCGCCGCATCCGACAAGGCTAAGCAGCTCTCCGTGGCCAACGAGTCCATTGACGATCAATCCATGAAGCTGACCACGCTGACTGGGACTCTTGAGGCAGCCAAGACTCGGGAGAAGGATCTGGTCAAGGAGCTCCATGACGAGAAGCAGCTTGTCGAGAGCGCTGTCTCTTCCCACAACTAGTATGTGCGTGGAGTGGAAGTCTGGACCAAGAAGCTCATCGACATCGTGGGGAAGCTCGCCGAAAAACTGTCCGCCATGGGCCTAGAGGGCCCGTCGTATTCTCCTGACGACAGGGTTCCTGCGAGCGCCAAGGTGACCATGTTCTTCGACAGCCTACTCGAGGCCCTTGAGAAGCTCCATTCTGACCGGGCGGCCCATCTAGCTGATGAATCGCGCAAGCTCTGCCAGGCTGTCCTCCACAAGGTGCTCGTTAAGCTAGCCTACTGGAATCCCGGCCTCGATGTCGCCAACGTCCTTGACCGCTTTTCGAAACGTGTAGACGTCCAAGCGCTCGAGGAACTCGTCGCGCCCATCGTCGAGTGGGTAAACCAGGTCGAGGGGGACCGCCGAGATTAGTTACCTCACTCCTCGTCGCTGCACATGCCAAGAACAATTCGTTTCATGTTAGAGTCTCAGCATGGTCGATGCAATGCTATATCCTTACGTCTTGGACGATTGCTATGTTATCTTCCTGGTTAAACTGTTTCTGTGTATGGAATTTTCCATACACCCTTTCTGGAAGAATCTTGCCGACGTGTGTAGCCCTACCACAAGCGATTTGAGGAACGGTTCCTTAGTAGCCTGCTCGCGGCGCCACCATCGGCAAAATACCTAGGCGTCCTTGGCGTCGCCGCCCAAGGCGACGGCCTTACTCGAAAACGGGATAAGGGCGCGAGCGCTGCTACCTGGATCGTTGAGCGGACTCGAAACGAAACAAGGAGCATGGGCGAAGCCACTCAAGCCGTTGAGTGGCCCCGAACGCAGTGAGGGCGCATCCAATCGTGGCATGGTTCCCGTGCGTGCAGGTTTTCCATACAGAAGTCGAAGTCGCTCAAGGAAAATTACTTTATAGCAAGGATTCACATGGGGTTTTTGCAACTTATCTTTTTCTTGCCTTTCTCCTTCCAGAAAGTTTCTTTTTCTGGGGCGTTGCTGATAGGTACCCATACTAACATTGCCCCCCCGGCAAAGCTGCACGCGAGGGATGTTTCTGTCCTTTGAGAAAAAGAAAGAAGAGGAAATATGGATATGGAACCTTGGAGGTCTGTTAGTCCTTGCCGGGATTAAGTGCGATGCAACACTTTAGATAAACATGCACAGAAGTAAACATGAAAATCGAATAGGATCGTAGAACACTTATCTTTAGTTAACTGGGCCCAGGGTTTGAGCCTGGCTTTGTACCAAGGATTACATGCTTCATCGGCAAGACTTGTCCAAATGGTGGTTGTCGGGGCTGGCTCGGCAACCGCGCCTCGTGGGTAGAACTTTCGAAGATGTTCGATATTCTAGGAGTTGCTCACCGGAACGCCATCCTCGGTCTCCAGGCGGACTGGGCCGGGCCTAGTGACTCATACTACCCGATACGGGCCTTCCTACTTTGGCGTCAACTTGCTTGGATTCTTGGTGGACTGAACTCGCCGAAGAACAAGGTCGCCTTCCTCAAGACTTCTGGCATTGACGCTGCGGCTATGGTAGCGACACAAAGCCTGCTGGTAGTGCGTAGCTCTCATAGCAGCCTGAAGACGGTCTTCCTCAAGGAGCATCGCGTCGTCTTGCCGCAACTGCTCTTGCTCGAGCTCATCATAAGCGAGCACTCGAGGAGACCCATATATGAGTTCCGTGGGGAGAACTTCCTCCGCCCCATAGACAAGGGAGAAGGGTGTCTGGCCGGTAGCTCGATTTAGTGTCGTCTTGATTGACCAAAGAACCACTAGCAACTCATCAATGCAGTTCCTTCCGCACTTGTGCAGCCTATCAAAAGTTCTTGTGTTGAGCCTCACAACACTTCAGCATTAGCCCTCTCTGCTTGACCGTTGCTCCTAGGGTGGGCAACTAAAGCAAAACAGATTTTGCTACCAAGGTCTTGGACATACTGCATGAAGGAGTGGCTAGTGAACTGTGTGCCATTGTCAGTGATGATCCTGTGGGGAACCCCAAATCGGCAAACTAGTCCTTTAAAGAACTTGATGGAAGACTGTGTTGTCACCTTCCTCACTGCTTCCACTTCCAACCACTTTGTGGACTTGTCGATCACCATGTACAAGTAATCAAATCCCCCGGCAGTGCAGGGGAAAGGGCCCAAGATGTCGAGCCCCCATACCGAAAATGGCCAGGAGAGACGGATTGTTTGAAGGGCCTGAGCTGGTTGATGTAGTTTCTTTGAATGAACCTGTCATGCTTCACACATGGTTACTGACGCAGTTGCATCCTGGAGGGTAGTGGGCCAAAAGAAACCTTGCAGAATGCTTTTCTGGCAAGTTCTCCTGATCCTATGTGGTAGCCACATATGCCTCCGTGTATCTCTGCCAACAGCTCCAGTCCGTCTTCCCGAGAAATGCACTTGAATTTCACACCATTCGGTCTCTTTCTATACAGGACGTTGTCCACAAACTGGTACATTTGAAACCGGCGGGCTACTTTCCCTGCTTCCTCTTGTGGAACAAGCGCCATTTACAAGCCGTTCTGTGCAATGCTGTTCATCAGCAAACAAATTCTAGGGTCGTCCATCAGCAATGTTGTTCTGTGCACGTGGAACATGCTCCATTTATAGGCCATCAAAACTTTCTTCCAACTTCCTCACTTCCTCTACATAGGCTTCCATCAATGGACTCTGGTAATCTTTGTTCACTTGCCTGATGACAAGTTGAGGATCACCCCTGACAATAAATATCTTGATCCCGAGGTCCGCTGCGATCCTGAGACCGACAAGTAGCCCTTTGTACTCAGTAGTGTTAATCGTTGATCTCTCTTGAGGTAAGTGCATATCGACCACATATCTAAGGTGCTCTTCGGTCAGTGCGACAAGGAGCACTGCGGCACCAGCTCCTTGCAGCAAGAAAGCTCCATTGAAATACATGATCCATTCTCGATCGGTCTCCTTAACATGGAGAGTTGACTCTGGAATCTCTTCATCGGGTGTTGGGGTCAATTCTGCAATGAACTCCACCAAGGCTCTGTTCTGAATGGTTGAACTGCTTTCAAACTCAAGACTAAAGCTCGATAGTTGCAAAGCCCACTCCACAATCCTACCGGTAGCTTCTGGGTTTCGCAATATCTGCTTTAGCGGGAAGCAGGTCACAACAGTGATCTCATGTGCTTGGAAGTAATGTGGCAGCTTCCTCGAGGCCATAAGAAGGCCGAAGAGCCATTTTTGCATGCCAGAATACCTTGATCTAGACCCCACAACAAGAAGCTGACAAAATAGACTGGTCGCTGCACCACTTTCTTATTTTGGACTATCTCTTCCAACTGTGTAGATCCGTCTTCACCGGCACCAGACCTTGTCAGAGACTACCCTCGCTCATCGCTTGGTGTTCCTGCCATTGCAGCTGCTTCTTCATCAACTTCTCTTTCACCCACTAGTGAAGCGCTCACCACTTGATTCCTTGCCGCTAGGTACAGCAGCAACGGCTCTTGTGGTTTTGGCGCAACTAGGACTGGAAGAGAGGAAAGGTACTTCTTCAAATCCTGCAGCACCGCCTCCGCTTCTGGAGTCCATTTCATCGGACCTACCTTCTTCAATATTTTGAAAAATGGGAGGGTGCGCTCAGCGGACTTTGAGATGAACCTACTCAGAGCCGGCATGGTGTCGCACGTCCTTGACTCGTCTTGGTGCCTCAATTATCTCAAAATCTTTGATCTTGTCGGGATTTGCCTCGATTCCTCATTGATACACAAAGAAACCGAGAGGCTTGTCGGATGGGACGCCGAACACGCATTTCTCGGGGTTGAGGTTTATGCAGATCTTGCGCGGATTGGTGAATGTTTCTTCTACCTCTGTTATGAGTGTAGCCTTGTCCTTGGTTTTGACCACTATATCGTCCATATAAGCCTCCATATTTCTATGCAGCTAGGGCTCAAAACCAATCTGGACTACTCTTGCAAAGCTAGAACTAGCACTTTTCAACCCGAAAGGCATACGCAAAAAGATGTACATACCACATGGGGTGATAAACACGGTCTTCTCCTCGTCTTCCTTGGCCATAAAGATCTGACGATAACTAGAATAGGTGTCAAGGAAAGACAATAAGTCGCAACCAGCGGTGGAGTCCACAATCTAGTCGATGCGCAGCTAGGGAAAAGGTTATTTGGGGTAGGCCTTGTTGATGTCTGTGAAATCATTGCATAGCCTTGACTTCCCATTCACCTTGCACACTATGACTGGATTACCCAACCACGTAGGGTGGAGTACTCCTCTGATCAGGCTAGCAGCCTCTAACTTCTTGATTTCTTCCGCACTAAACTATTGCTTCTCCAAAGCTTGCTTCCGAACATTCTGCTTGATGGGCCACACGTGTGGGCATACGAAAAGGTGGTACTCAATCACCTTCCTAGGAACACTAGGGATATCGGATGGTTGCCATGCAAACACATCGACATTCGCCCACAGGAAGGCGACGAGCGCGCTTTCCTATTTGTCATCAAGGGCGGAACTTATGGTGAAAGTTCCCCCTGTCACAACTCTAGATTAATGCTTTTAAATAGTGCATTGGCATTCATGGCATCTTGTTCTTTTCGTGGAAAATACAAATGGGGATTATCACAAACCCTAGCACCTCACCTGAAATAAACCGAATCAAATCTTTGTGATTTTTCAATGAACCCAATATGGCATTAAAAATGTTCATCTTTCCTCATAAATATTGGTAACAATATTTAGAGATGCATTTTATTTTACCCAGCCAATTTGGCATCTTTAATAATTCAACAAAGTTTCTAAAAAGGACAAATAATGCACTATAATTATTATAGCTGTTCAAAATTGCTGAAACTTTTTGTGCAGGTTTGAAATATTCAAACTAAGCCCTACAAAATATTTTAGTAATTTTGTGCCAAGTATTTGTGCCTACACAAAAAAAAACATATGTCAGAAATTATAAATAGATATAAATATAAGAGAGGGAGAGAGAGAGAGAGAGAGAGATCACCTGAGGCCCAGCAACAGGCTAGCCCAACTGGCCCATCTGCCAGTCATCGTCTACCTCTGCCAGTAGGCAGAGGAGATGAGGACACGGCGATGTAGGCCAGGGCGCCACGCCTCCTACCTGCCTGGCCTCCTCCTAGTCGTGCTAGCGAGGGGATAGACCCAAGAGCGCTGTCTGGATCGGCCCCTCTCCCAATTCCCCCTCTTCCTCGCTCTCTCCCTCACTCTCTGCTCCGCCATGGCCACTGCTCGAGCTCGCCGTTGCTAGCCTAGCCCCGCCACTCCCTCTCGCCCTGAGCAGCCGAGAAGCTCTGCCATGACCTGCTGTTCGTCCTCGCTGAGCTATGCAATGCCAGATGCCTCCAATCGCCGCCCCGAGCTTTTCTTCAAGCCTCAGCCGCCGGTCATCGCCACCGTCGATTCACCATGCTCCGCCCCATCCCTGAGCCCGCTGTCCAGCTCGACCGCCTCCCTCTGAGCTCCCCTTGCTCCTCCCCTAACACTGTTACCCCGCTCGACCCCTAGCCACATTTTTCTCCACGACCGAATCCCGCCGCCGCATAGGCTTGTCAGCGGCGCACTTCCGGTGCCCCTTCGGCCAACCAGATGCCACCAATGGAAGCGCCACAGCCCCACGAACCCATTTCGCCTGTTCGCACGTTGAATGGACGCTGGAGCCGTAATTCTGGCATGGCTCCATCGCTCTGTTGGTGCCTGGCATATGGCCTCCGGTGGAAATGACGTGGTGTCGTCATTAGGTTAATGACGGGGCTAACTAACCCCCCACAGCCACTAACATTGGGACGCACCCACTAATTTAAAATAGATGATCAGTGAGATAAATTAAAATAACCCCCTATGTTAACTCTAAGTCAATGACATGTGAGCCCCATAGGTCAGTTCGACCTGGCCATGTCAGGGTTGGCTAGGCCCACATGTCAGCCTCTATGACTGACCCTGGGTCACTGAACAGTAGGTCCCTGGGTGAGGGTTGACACTGGTCACCTCTGCTGACCCGCTGACGTCACTATGACGTGATGCTGATGCATTATATGTTCTGGAGTTGAAATAAATACTAAATGATTTATAATATTTTGTGAAATGTTTAAAACTTCCAAAAATGATAGAAATTCAACCGTAGCTCAGATGAAAATAATTTATATATGAAAAATTATCAAAAAAATCCAATGAATATGTTTATGGCATGATCATGCATGTTTGAAAAAGTTAACATCACTAAGTAGGACATTTTATGATTAGGTAAATATATGAAATAGTTTGAATTCCACTTCAATTAACTTGGTTAATTATTCCTCTAGATCAATTCCGTAATTTAATTTGTCATGTCATACATCATGTTTGTTGCATTGCGTTGTGTGGGGACCCCGACTCATAAGTCGTGATCACCGAATGCACGTGTACAGTGATCCCAGAGATCAATGTTCACGGAACACATAGAAGTTGAATAACAAGAGTCTTACATCCACACTTAACGTCTTACACAAATAAAGACCATGAAGGTTTAGTCTTACATAGATAGGGCCATGAGGTCCAAACACCTAAATAGAACAAGCAACGGGAATCTTGATCGAAAGCGTGAACCCATGCCATCTGCCTTACACCTACAGGCATTCTGACTAGGAAGCGTCCTAGTTCGCATGTTCGTCACCAACGAACTCTTTGACATACTCTTGTTCTTCCATGCCTGGCCAATTAAATAACAAGTGGCAAGCCAATGAGTACTTTGATTGTACTCCCAAGCAACCCAAGTTGTGGAACAAGGTAATAATGATGCATGATATAACACTAAGTAGGTAATTTGCGGAAAGCCAATTTTGAGTGCAATGACAAGTTACAGATATCATACACAGTCGGCAGTCGGATATCCATATGAACAAGTTACAGATATCATCTTGAACAGGCATTGGACATCTCATGTTCATCCATTATTCTACGTCATCGGATTTAGTCAATCGTCAAGCTAAGTCATCGGACTTCGCTCAGGTGACCTGTTTGTCACCAACACACACACTCACACCAATTTTGCGAAAACATCCGTACGTAGTTTAAGAAGGAACTCCAATTGTCCATGACCTCAAACGCAGCTATTCAAATAGTTTTACACTCTGCAGAGGTTGCACACTTTACCCACAAGACTCGAGGAACTTCTGGGTCATCCACGACTCGCGGTATATAACATACCCGAGGTAAGCACCCGAACAATGCCTTTCCCATGGTGATTCTAGACAACGAGTCCACTTGTTGGTGCCATCCCTCATGATGTACATCACACGTAACATCCATGAGGGCACACAACGGTGTGCCCGGCGCCTGTAAAGATAGCGCATGGCCTTCCACTTCCGGGACGACCCCATCTAAAGAGTGACCACTTCACTCTTGCCACTAGTAATGCGAGCTCCCTACTAGCACCAACCATAGTAATCAACAAGGCCCCGTCCCATAAGGGGTATCATGGTTGCGCATGTAAGGTTGGGTCGGTTAGCAAACCTTAAAAATCTTCGTTATCGAAAACACACACTCACTTGCTCCGGCACACCACTTCTTTCTCAAGTGGTCACCCAACTTATCATCATCTCCCTCGGGCATTAGTGGCACCCGATGGGTTTTTGGAAAAGTCTTTGAAATCAATTCTTCCTTCCCATCACTATGCATAAATCCCATCCCACTTGCGTAGCCTCTATTAGCATCCTACGTACTCCCACTCGCATAACCCTCATAAGGTGGTAGGGTCATGCACGATGAAAGTGACAATGGTAAAAGTATGGGAGGCAACCCACTGAAGGGGGAGCACCCCATCATGAACAATGATCGAAATAACAAGTGTTGTATCTCATGCATGAAAAGTTTCTTATCATGGTCAAAGGGCTGCTTGCCTGGCTCAACAAAGTCTCCGGGGTCTTTGAAGTCTTCGGGTCCAACTTCCTCGTCAACAGCACAATCTATTGTCGTGAATAAAAGCGATGAAAATAAGCATCACACAAAACCAGAGAACTCAAGCCACTAATAAAAATGCTACCCTACTCTGATAAATACTTAAGACTATATTAAAAATGTTTGTTTAATATTTTGGTATGAAAACATTTTTGAAAATTATTAATCAGAGGCAGAAAGATGCCTAATTATAGCTTTGAAAATAAAACAGTACAGAAGAGGTTTTTAAATATTTTTACAAGTGGCACTAATAAATTCTATGGAATATTTCAAGATTTTTAGTGAAGGAATTTAGGGCATTGGATAAATATTTTGCCCTGTGGACTTTTTGGAAGTTTGCAGGAAAAAAAGACCCTGTGCCCCACGGGCCATAGGGACGCAGCAGAGCCGACCCACCAGGGGAACCAACCCAGGGGAGACGCCGTGCACGATAGGTTTATTTTTAATCCTGCCCGTGGGGCCTACCAGACAGAGAGAGGGAGGAGGGGGATGAGGGGATGACAGGTGGGCTCCACCGACAGGAATGGAGGGGAGGCTCACCGACGGGGTTCCTGGCCGTGGTGGCTCAAGTGGAGGGCACCGGCTCGTTCAGGGGACTCTCGCGCGTCGGTGTGTGGCCGAGGGGGAGCCGGGGTAGAGGGAGTCGCCGGCGAGGGGGAAGCCCCGACGGCGGTGAGGGTTCGGTTCGGGCGCGGGCTTTCGAGCATGGGGGGCGAGGGGCTTGGCACTGGGGAGCAGTAGAGCGCAGGAGAGAGCGAGGGGAGAGGAGCAGGAGGAGAGGGAGGCATTTATATAGGCGTCCGCCGGTTCACCATGGACGGGGTGCGTTGAGGACGGGGGCGATGCCACTGGCCACGGGGGTGTCCCGGGTCGTGTCTGAGGAGGTTGTGGACGCGGTCCGCGTCCAGGGGAAGGAAGAGAGAGCGAGGAAGTGTTGGGTCCTCGTGCGTGTGAGCACGCTCACTGGCCGAGACAGGCGGCTCCGGGCATGCGCGGGAGGAGGGGAAAGAGGAGGGGCCCGATCAACACCCGTGTTGAGGACGTCGAGGGGGACAGGAGGGACATGCTAGGGAGGCCCGAGGTGGTCGGGGGGCGCTGGGTAGGGGCTGCTACAGTGTGCGAGCGCACTATAGCATGCTCCAGACCACCCATATGGCATGCCATGGCATAAAATATGCCCCCAGCATGTTCTCTTGTGTCTTGGGGTTTCTGGAGATTCCCATGGGCTAGGAGAAGCTAGGGGATGCTAGGAAAGAAAAGAAATGGGGGAGGGGAAGTCCCTGATATGGTAAAATAGAGGGGTAAATGTGGGTTTTACCCCACTTACCCATCGAGCCTTGGCTAGAGAATTTTAGTGGGGGTTGCATGTGACCCTGAGATGCTGTGGTAAAAGTTTCATGGAAAGGGGAATAGGTAAAGGGGTGAAATTAGGGACTTTACTATTTTACCAGAATGTGTTTGATCTGAGTTTTGACAAGAGAAGTTTACCCACTTACTGAGTTACTCAACAGGGTCAAATGGTGGTTAACAATAGGCTGGATTACGAAGTTTGAGCTCAAATGAGCAAAGTTGACAATGGAAACTTTGTGATCCCTAGAAACTAACAGAATCAGGTTTCTATAGATCTAGCTATGCTAAGCTTTAACCCTTGATGCACCACTTAGTGTAGCATCCTTATTTGGTGATTAGAGCATGTGGACAAGGTTTGGGGTCAAGGGGAGAAACCTCACAATGTAAAGTTGTTCAAATTTGAATCTGGACAGAAGGGGTTTTGGGATGGTTGATGAACCAAAACAACATGGATTGAGCTAAAACTTTGCAAGATCATCACTTATGAAAGTGTTTCCTTACTAGAATGTTCCTGGAATTTATTGAGAATATTTCTTATAGAAATATTTCAAAAGCATGATTTGAACAGAAAGGGTTTTGAGGGGTTTTGCCCATGATTTCAACATGTCCTTCTGTTGAAACTCTAGTATATAGAAAATATATGTCCACTGAGTTTCCCTAAATTTTCTCTAATATTTTGAAAGCATTAAAATATTTTTTCCCTATGAAAAACCATTTTTGATCTGAAGAAAAAGCCTTTACATAAAATATAAAAATAATCTTTAAAATTATTATTTGGGGGTTTTGGGAAGTCATATATGTAGTAGGTTTGAAATAAAGCCCTTGGGGAAGAAGGATCCACCCAATTTGAGGACTTGTAGTGGAATCCTCATTTCAGGGGGTTTTGAAAACCTAATTGGAATGAACCCATTTGGTGGAAAAAAATTGATAAAAATAGTTTTGGGCACTATTCACATCGCATGATCATTGGGCAAGAGGTTTGGGTCAAGGAATATGAATATGAAGAGGGATAGAATCCAAGAGTGACACACACAACAATTTAACAAGCAACCAAGCAACAATTCAAGCAAGCACAAATATTGCAAAAGTTTTAATTGGCTCTAAATTTTATAAATCCAAGCATAGCAAGTGATGCAAACACATGGTGTGACACATTGAACGTGTTCCTTTCTTCTTTTGTCAATGTTTATTCCTTCTCAGTAGACGATGGTTCTGACGTTGTGATCGTTGACTCTATGAAGACTCATTGCTATCTTCAGAGTTGTCAGGCAAGCAACCCCCCCCTTGAGCATACTGATATGAACCCTCTCTCGCTCCTGCTCTCTTTTATTGCATTAGGACAATCACGATTCAACTGTTACATGTTCTCGGTAGTTGAACCCATTCCTTTGCATGACCTATCTTTGCCACAGTAAATAGTTGAATCCACTTATCTTGAGCAGCAGTTGCTTGAGCCTTGTTGTGCTTACTCATCCATTCTTTATTATTGTGTCTGCTATGCTTAGAGTCGTGTCGGGTCTGATCCATCTGAGCGATGAATTGGAATGGTGGTGAACATGTCCTACTATGTGAGAGCTAAGTGTGTGAACATGATTTGGTAAAGGTAGTGATGACAGGCCATGTAGGAGTACATGGCAGGTTGTCTCATTGGGACCATCCTTAAGAACTGAGTTATGTGTATGTTATCTAAGACAAGATGCTAATGCACATTGGGATACTTAATGAACCCTCTCGGCCTATTAATTGCCTTGACCTCTGTCCAGGAGTTGCAACTAGTTTCTGGTATTTGTATAGTGCTGCCCGACCGGGTGGGCTATGATGCAGTATAGGCATTGTGGCACGATGTACCAATTGGCACCCGAACGTTGGGCTTGGGAACCCTGCGCACATCGTTTGAGGCCGTAGCGGAAACTTCGGTCGGACTTCCGCTTGAAGGTTGCCGAGATGCTTGACGTGCACATGGTGATAAGTGGAGAGAGCGTGTGGGAAGAAGTATACCTCTGCAGGGTTATGAATCTGTTCGAATAGCCGCGTCCTCAGATATGGACTACTTGGAGAACTTATGAGGTTCATAGACAACTTGAAATGGATACTCTCAAATGCACAAGATAAGTGTGAGTGCTATGGATGGCCTTCTCGTAGGGAGATGGGAGTGGATCCATAGTGGTGTATTGATTGTTCAATATGTGGACTCGTCTGTGCTATCCCACCCCAAAGATGCTACTTGTAGTTGTAGTACAAGTTAGCCAAGAGTCAAAGCTGGCTTGCTGCAATAAACCCCACAACCCCCCTTTGTTGACAATGATGCATATGTAGCTAGATCTGATGTAAGTCTTGCTGAGTACCTTTCTACTCACATTGCTTAATTTATGTTTTTTGCAGAGGAGACGTCAGTCTCATTAGTGGTACTTACAACATGAAGTTCAATGTAGACCGGTTTAGCTTGGGAATCCCAAACAGAGGTCTCGTTCCTTTGGTAGGGTCATTATAGCTTTTTGGGCTCCTCCAGTGACTTTTAGTAGATGTCTGTACCCAGACATGTGTTGCTTCCGCATGTTGCTTGTATGACTTGAGTGTTGTGTCATGTGACCCCTGTTTGTAATATCATACTATCATGGCTCCAATGAGTCATTAATGAATAAATGAGTCTTAGAGTTATGTTGTGATGCCATGTTGTATCTATGCATATAGTGCATATTGCGTGTATTTTTGAAATGCATTGATATGTGTGGGATTCGAGACCTAGTTGTGTGACTTTAGTAGTACTCTCTATGGGGAAATGCCTCTTTGTGCTTCCACCGAGCCTTGGTAGACACATTGATTGACCAACATGTATCCTTCTTTAATGTCGTGTCTGTCCCTTCGGGGAAATGTCTCACAGTGTAATGGAGTCGCTCTAGAATGCTACGACTCGTCTATGTACAGTGATGACACAATGGAGTCCTTGTAGCTTGCTATGACTTGTCTACACACGGTAGAGATCGACACCTGCATTGTTGGGTCATGTATGCCTGTCCCTGTATGGATGTGCCACTTGGGTTCTACGACTAGTCATGTCGACCCGGGTTCTCCCTCATTTGAATGCTAGCAACACGTTCACATACGTGAGCCAAACTACGCAAATAGTCCTGGCCCAGGTAAGGTGGCAGCCGTGGAGATAACTGTGCGTGAGGCTGCAAAGTGATGTGATGTGTTATAGGCTAGGTTCTTATGGCTTAGAATCGGGGTCCCAACAATGCTGGTATTAGAGCCTGACTGCCTGTAGGATCACCAAGCCAAACTGGTCGATGTTGAGTCTAGATCTGCTTTAGTTATATAAGGGAATTGATTGGGGAAGGGAACATAAGGGTCTTCAGTTATATCATGTGCTTATGAGTTCTCCTTCTTCAATTGTATTCTGACCTTTAACTAGCTGAGGATAGTCAAGAGCATGTCATGCATTTGTGTTATCAATGTTGACTATTCTTGTGGTCCGTCAAGCCATCCTACTTCGGAATGACTAGAAGAAGCAAACTCCCATACCTCATCCATTTCTTGGAATGGGTCAAAGCAATTGTATTCTGCAAATCAAAAAGCCAATCCATCTTTTGCTCTGTTCTACCTTGAGGTATTACCCTCTTTATGTCAAGATTATCATGAGAATTGCACTCCCTCTTATGAAATCTTGATGTAGTGATAGTTCTCGCCATCATCATTCATTCCCTGGTCTCTGTTTTGTCTATAACCAGAACACCGACAAGTGAATCGTGATGTGCGTAATCAATACTCCTAGAAACTTTGTTGCTTGGTAGTTAATGGACAATAATTTCATTCTTGTTCCATTGGTTTTTGATCCACGAGTCTAAAGATTGATAGTGCTACCTAGTCCATTTTTCATGGTGTACTTTTCGATCAACGAGTTAGGATTGTGTCAATCCTTCGCTCTGTTGATCATATCATCTTGCCTAGAAAACCAAGATTGTTCTCGAGCTCGATAACATACCAGTGGATCGCGATTTTCCAAATATCTTCTCAGAAGTATTACCAAGGTGTTCTTTGACCATTATGTTGAGTTCGTGATCACGATGGTTTTTCTATAAATCACCACTTCTCCAAGACTCTGTGTTGGATACCCTAAGTTAGTTGGTTAAGCTAAACAACAACCTGGAGAGTTGGAATATAAAAGATTGATCTAACTTATATCATCCAAAGGAATATCTTGTGTGTGTGTGTTGAACAAAGACGATATGTTCATTAATTTCTCCATGTGATCAAATGTTGCATCTATTGTATTTTCCAACTTTCGGTTAGAGTGTGGGCTATCGTCAAATCAAAATCAGAACCAAATATCCTCCTAATGTTGTTTTACTCATGGATGTATCCTCGAGCATACACAATTATATCTTTTGGCCCGACCAATTAACACCTTGTTATCATAGTTGTGGAATCCCATCCATAGGGATAACTTGATGAATTGTTGTTGAGCCCATCGACAACATTTTTCATGTGTTCCATGATTCATGATGAACATAAAGCTAGCAATCTAAACTTTCTAGGCATATCTTCATGTTCCGTTCATGAAGTGTATGTTAGGCGTAAGAAGTGACTCCCTCTAATTTCATGTGTATTCAATGCAAGTTGCCGTCGTGACTTCGAGAGAAGTTGATTTACCTCCTTTGGAATCACCCCAATAAGTCATGCACGTGCGAAGTGTTCTTTGGGTTGGTTGACTTGGAACCTCCAATCCACATGTAACTGCTAGCAGACCAAGACATTGATTGATTGTTCAAGGAAAAGAAGTTTTGTCCTATTCTTGAAGGGCCCAGATGGACTTGCACCGGGTTTCGCTATCCCCAATGATGGTTCCACCCAGAACTCGGTAGTGTTTTGTTGTAACACCATGTGGTCATGCTTGTCTTGGACATCGTGTTCACCTATCCCCTGCAATCTAGCCCATGTTTTGTAGTGGATGCCCGTAGTTCATTTCCTGTGAATCTTGCAACATCATCTCGTTGATTTGTGTTGCAACCTTTCACTTTCAGACATGCTCAGTTTGGAATATCCTAACACCAACCATATCCGAATCTCAGGCAGATATGATGGTTGGAACATTTCCCAAGAATTATAATATTCGTCTCGCTGTAACCGGTAAAGTGATGTTGTGGCTAACACACCTGTCGGAAGACCTATTATTATATTATCTTGTATCTGCAACATCGGCCATTGCCCCATGAGGATTTTGTATGACTTAGTTTAGAAGTTGTTCTTCATGGACCCTTTGAGCCCCAAAGTCCGACCTTTTTACTTGATGTTCTAGATACCAAGTATTACCTATAATTGGGTTATGCTAGTTCGTCAAGGAGAACATTAGAAGCGGAGTGCTAAATGTCTCTCGGTCAATCATCCAGGTTTCGTTCCCTTGGCATAGCTAAGGTGAAATCTGCGAAGATGTTGTCTTCCTTTCCATCTGCATCCTCCATGGTTATTCGTCATGGTAGTATGATGAGTTACCAAGATCTTGGCATAGATCTTGCTAAAACCTTGCTGAATATGGAAATGCTCAAGTTCTTGAGAGCACGCTCAGACGCTGGGTTATATCCTCGGTATCAACCCGAATTTGCCTTACGTTTGCCGAGCTGTCCTACAACCCTAGTTTCCTTTCCAACTTAGTATGTCATTTCTTTAAACTCTTTCAACCGATCGCTTGTAATTGCCTTAGGCGGGTATAAAGAGGTTCAATGATCTCTTTATCAAAAGTAATTATTTTTGCCACTTATGGGATAATCCTATGAGTCACATTCCCTGAGGTGCCCGTTATGGTACGAAGGGCAACTAACTCCTCGCTACTTTGAAAACCATGCACTATCTTTTTTAGCATCGAATTGTGGCCTACCAGTTGAACATCCATTATCTGTCTCATTCCATCGTTCCTGTTTTGTGTTTTGAGTCTCAGATCAAGAGATGTTCTTACCTCTCATTCCATGAGTTGATCATGAGTCGCTCGACCTTCGAGGAGATCGATTCTTGTAGAGTATACTGCTCCTTGTTGATGTGTTGGTTGAAGTTTCCAAGGCAAAGATATCAAGATCATCATGATGCAATGAATCAACATCTTCGAGAAGGGAAACTAAATCATGAAGATTGTGGTAGTTAGTGTCCCCTCTGTCTTCTTACCCTACGCCTAAATCTCGGGATGACATTCTTGTTTAGTGGTGGTGAGTTGTCACAACCCTAGATTAATGCTTGTAAATAGTGCATTGGCATTCATGGCATCTTGTTCTTTCCTAGAAACTTGAAATGGGGATTATCACAAACCCTAGCACCTCACCTCAAATAAACTAAATCAAATCTTTGTGATTTTTCAATGAACCAAAAATGACCTTCAAAAATGTTCATCTTTCCTGATAAATATTGGTAACAATATTCAGAGATGCATTTTATTTTACCCAACCACTTTGGCAATCTTAATAATTCAACAAAGTTTCTAAAACGGACAAATAATGCATTAATTATTATAGCTATTCAAATTTGCTCAAACTTTTGGTGGAGGTCGGAAATATTCAAACTAAGCCCTACAAATATTTTAGTAATTTTGTGCCACGTATTTGTGCCTACACAAAAAAAATATGTCAGAAATTAGAAACAGATATAAATATAAGAGAGAGAGAGATATCTCACCTGAGGCCGAGCAACAAGCTCACCCAACTGGCCCATCTGCCAATCATCGTCTTCCTCTGTTAGCAGGCATAGGAGAAGAGGACATAGCGATGGAGGCCAGGGTGCCACGCCTCCTGCCTGCCTAGCCTCCTCCTCGTCGCGCTGGTGAGGAGATAGACCCTACAACGCCTTCTGGATCGGCCCCTCTCCCCATTCCCCCTCCTCCTCGCTCTCTCCCTCGCTCTCTGCTCTGCCATGGTCGCAGCTCGAGCTCATCGTCGCTAGCCTAGCCCCGCCGCTCCCTCTCTCCCCGAGCAGCCCAAAAGCTCTGCCCTGACCTGCTGCTGCTCCTCGCCGAGCTACGCGACACCAGACGTCTCCAATCGCCACCCCAAGCTCTTCTTAAAGCCTCGGCCTCCGAAGATCACCGCCGTCGATTTGCCGCGCTCCGCCCCGTCACCAAGCCCGCTGTCCAGCTTGACCGCCTCCCTGTGAGCTCCCCTTGCTCCCCCTAACCCCGTCGCCCCGATCAACCCCTAGCCACGTTTTCCTCCACGACCAAATCCCACTGCCGCATAGGCTCGTCGCCGGCGGAGTTCCGGTGCCCCTCCGGCCACCCAGACACTGCCAATGAAAGCGTCACAGCCCCACGAACCCATTTCGCCCGTTCGCTCGTGAATGGATCTTAGAGCCATGATTCCGGCGTGGCTCCGTCGCTCTATTGGTCGCTGGCGTATGGCCGCCGGTGGCAATGATGTGGCACCGGCATTAGGTTAATGACGGGACTAACTAACCCCTCACAGCCACTAACATTGGGACCCACCAACTAATTTAAAACACATGATTAGTGAGATAAATCAAAATAACCCCTTTGTTAACTCTAAGTCAATGACATGTGGGTCCCATAGGTCAGTTTGACCTGGCCATGTCAGGGTTGACTAGGCCCACATGTCAGCCTCTATGACTGACCCTGGGTCACTGACTAGTGGGTGCCAGGGTGAGGTTTGACCCTCGTCAGCTTTGCTGAGCCGCTGTCGTCACTATGATGTGATGTTGATGCATTATATGTTCTAGAATTAAAATATATCCTAAATGATTTATAATATTTCATAAAATGTTTAAAACTTCCAAAAATCATAGAAATTCAGCTATAGCTTAGATGAAAATAATTTATATATGAAAAATTATTAGAAAAATCCAATGAATCCATTTATGGCATGATCATACATGTTTGACTAAGTTAACGTCACCAAGTAGGACATTTTATGATTAGGGCAATATATGAAATATCATTTGGAGTTGGAATTCAAACAAGTTTAAATTCCACTCCAATTAACTTGGTTAATTAGTCCTCTAGATTAATTCAGTAATTTAATTTGTCATGTCATACATCATGTTTGTTGCATTGCATTGAATGTGTTCCTTTCTTGTTTTGTCGATGTTCGTTCTTTCTCGGTAGACGATAGTTCTGACATTGTGATAGTTGAATCTATGAAGACTCATTGCTATCTTCAGAGTTGTTAGGCAAGCAACCCCCCATTGAACATACTGATATGAACCCACCCTCTCACGATTCAACTGTTACATGTTCTCGTAATTGAACCCATTCCTTTGCAAGACCTGTCTTTGCCACAGTAAATTGTTGAAACCACTTAGCATGAGTAGCAATTTCTTGAGCATTGTTGTGCTTACTCATCCATGCTTGATTACTGTGCCTGCTATGCTTACAAACGTGTCGGGTCTCATCCATCTGGGCGAGGAATTGGAATGGTGGTGAACTTGTCCTACTATGTGAGAGCTAAGTGTGTGAACACGATTTGTTAAAGGTAGCGATGAGAGGCGACGTAGGAGTACATGGAAGGTTGTCTCATTGGGACCGTCCTGAAGAACCGAGTTCTGTGTATGTTATCCAAGACTACATACTACCGCACATTGGGACACTTAATTGACCCTCTCAACCTATTAATTGCGTTGACCTCTCTACAGGAGTTGCAACTAGTTTCTGGTGTTTGTTGGAAAAGTGTTGGCGGCCATGCATAGCGCTGCCCAACGGGGTGGGCTGTGATGCGGTATAGGCGCAGTGGCACGGTGTACCAAGTGGCACCTGAATAGTGGGCTGGGGAACCCTGCGCACAACGTTTGAGGCCGTAGCGGAAACTTCGGCCAAACTTCCATGCGGGTTCTGTCTCAAATAGGCGATAAACCTGGACTAGGGTCTTGTGTGGTTGACGATCATGGCCGACACCTATGCCAGTGCTTCTGCTTGAAGGTTGCCGAGATGCATGACGTGCACATGGTGATAAGTGGCGAGAGTGTGTGTGAAGAAGTATACCCCTGCAGGGTTACGAATATGATCGAATAGACGCGTCCTCGGATATGGACTACTTGGAGAACTTATGTGGTTCATAGACAACTTGAAATGGATACTCTAAAATGTGGAAGATAAGTGTGAGTGCTATGGATGGCCTTCTCGTAGGAAGACGGGAGTGGATCTATAGTGGTGTATTGATCGACACCTGCATTGTTGGGTTATGTATGCCCGTCCCTTTACGGATCTGCCACTTGGGTTCTATGACTAGTCATGTCGACCCGGGTTCTCTGTCATTTGAATTCTAGCGACACGTTCACATACGTGAGCCAAAAGACGCAAATGGTCCTGGCCAAGGTAAGGTTGCAGCCGTGGAGATAACCGTGCGTGAGGCCATAAAGTGATGTGATGTGTTACACGCCGGGTTCTTATGGCTTAGGATCGGGGTCCCGACACCCCCGTGTCGTCCTCCTTGGCATACACCTTCTTGGCCTCTAGTGGGGCAACCTTGGACTTTTTGTTCTTGCCGGTGGAGCTCTTTCGCACATCGTCAACACTAGCACAATACCCCTAAGAGGTGTGCTTGCCGGATTGTGTGCCAGGAGACCTACCGGTCATCTTCCCCCCGAGAGATTCAGGGGCAGGAGCAAGTGCCTTAGTAGCAGGTGTTGCGGCCGCGCCCCCATAGAGTTGGTCAGCGCAGATAAGCACGCTCTTCTTGTTGGAGTGGACAGTAATGACGCTCATTGGTCCGGGATTCTTCAGCACGTTGTAAGCAAAGTGGGTGGACACCATGAACTTGGCCAGTGCTGGACGGCCGAGAATGCCATTGTATGGCAACGATATCTTGGCAACGCCAAAAATGATATTTTTCGTTTTGAAATTGATGTCGCTGCCAAGTGTCATCGGTAGCTTGACCTTGCCTTTCAGCTAAGTGCTTCCCAAATTAACTCCTTGGGAGGCAGCTGTTGGCTCAAGATGTTCGTCTGGAGTCTGTAACCTCTGAATGACATCGGGCAAGATCAAGTTTAGGCTAGCCCCACTATTGACAAACATCTTCGTCACCTTGAGGTTGCCGATTGTTGGCGACACCAACAACGGCAGGCACCCAACCGCAGTTACGCGACTAGGGTGGTCCTCGGCGTTGAAGATGATAGGAGTGCTGGACCATTTTAGAGATTTCTATGCGCCGATAGAGGGCTCTGCCGTATTCACCTCACGCACCCACTGTTTAAGTTGGCGGTGAGATGAATAAGACGAGGCTACTCCTTCAATGCACATCATCTCCGTAGCCTTCTGAAACTCATGCTCACTGTACTCGTTGCCCTCTTCGACATCATCATCATCTCCTTTATGCTTGTCGCGGCCACGGGCTGGCCGGTCTTTCTGTTGCTTAGGATTGTCGTGGGGGCCCCCTCGGCCAACACACTTCTTGCCGAACCCCTCAGCACCATCCTGACCCTTCTCCTTGTCGCACCTTTCATATTCGGCCTTTTGCTTCTCGGCAAGCTGCTCAACCTACCGGCGGTCTTGGAGGTCCTGGCCTTTGGTGCGATGGATCTTGCAATACTTCTTGCCAGAGTCTTCTGGCTAGCCGATGACCGCCAGGGCGTGGCAAGAGGCGCACCATGCAACATCGTTGCCAAGGTCATCGACCTTGCCTTTCTTGGTGGCACCGGGGTTGTCGGATGCCTCGACGGCAAGCACTGTCTTGCCCTTGCGCTTCTTGTTCCACCACCAGCCTTTCTTTGCTGGAGTAGTAGTATCCTCATCTCCAGAGTCGACCTCTGAGCTTGCATCTTCGCCGGGGAGTCTTCTTCCTTCTTCAGCTCGAGCACACTTGTCTGCCAAAGCATTAAGCTTGGCGACGTCCCTGACTGTGCTCATCGCATGGCTCTTCCCGCATCCTGCGGTTGCGCACGTTCTGATGGAACACGCTGATAACAACGGCAGGGTGAATGTTTGGGATGTTGTGGTGCACACAGCTGAATCTTTGGATGTACTTGCGCAGAGTTTTGCCTTCCTTCCGGGGATGATGTGAAGATCTCTCTCCTCGCTAGGAGCTTGATGTCCTCCGCTTAAGGCGCCAACGAACTCGTGACACACGTCTGCCCAGGAAGCGATGGACCCCTCCAGCAAGTGCATTAGCCATGACCTGATATTGGGCTTAAGCACCAACGTGAAGTAATTGGCTAGTGTCTTGTCGTCATGGCCCCCTGCATCCTGCACCGCAACGGTGTAGACGCTCAGGAACTCTGACGGATGGGTCTTGCCGTCATACTTCTCCGGGACTTCTGGTTTGAATTTGTGGGAGTTGGGCCACTGGACTTGCCACAACTCATGGGTAAATGCTAGACAGCTTACCTCATAAGGTAGGCTAACAGGGTACCCCGGCGTGGGCTTGTCTATAGTGGGCCCCGCGCGTCTGTCTGATTGGAGGCGTGCTTCCCGTTGCCGCTCGATTGCAGTTCGGGCGTCTTCTTTGCCCCGTTCCCGAAGAACATGACGCTGATCACAGCATGTCCGTGGGTCCGACGATGCCATGGACTAACCGTCATAGGCGTCAGGCCGTCGGGTCGGCGACTGGCGGTGCTGTCGCAGAGGAGAGTGCGTCGAGGTCGCGTCGACTCAGGCGCTTCGCCACTGGTCTAAGCCGGCCCTGTGGGCCGAAGCTTATCTGCGAGGCTACGGAGGCTCTGAATGGTGGCTCTCCACTCGTCGAGCTTTTGTGCTGCAGGAGGGAAGTTCAAGAGTAGCCGCGCTCGCACCATCGCTTCCTCCGTCGTGGACGGCCGCGAGCGGAGCGAGGAACGCGAGGTGCTCTGACTCCTAACCGTGTTAGAAGGAGCACCGCCGCGGACCTGCACCGGCGTGCCACTCCTGCTAGTATGCTGGTCCCGCGTGTCTTGGGAATGATGCTAAAGAGCTTTTCTGTGGGGATGCTGAGAACTGTAGGCACTGTGGCGCGGCTCTCCACGCGCGTCGTGAGAAGGCCACGGCATAGGCGCCAGTGTGGGCGCCCTACAAGACACTCTTCTGCCCCCGGAGTTCGCCATACCACCCATTGGCGGTATTGCTCCGTCCTAAGATCCAGGGGCGCGGGGGTTCCCACCGTCTCCATGGGCGTCTCCACGGAGAGCGTCGCCACATGCTTGGCCTTGGTCACCAGAGCATCGCGGAAGTTCCGAACCTCCGCCCCCTACTCCTCCACCCGCGTCCACACCATCCCCTGTCCACATAGATATAGGGATTGCGGACGTCGATGGGCCAACAGCTGCCAAGCCTCTCTTCTTGGGGGCTATGGCGAAGATGAAGCTGGGGTGCGGATTACCAGAATGGGTTCGCACCACTCAAGCCCCCCTACCTGGTGCGCCAAACATGTTGTGGGAACGAGCACCTATGATATCTTGGGGATCCCTTTCGGTTCCGCGGGGAGGGCGAGCTCGCGCAAAGAGCCAGTCTGGTAAGCGGCGCACGGGGACTGTTTTACCTAGGTTCGGGCCGCACGGATGCGTAAAACCCTACTCCTGTTTGGTTTTATTGAGTGTGTTCTAGAGTTCCAGCTATAGGAGCGCCATGAACGGCTGCTGCGTGAGCTAGGTCATCCCATATCGTCTAACTGATTGACTGTCCAATGGGACAATTGTCTAACCTCCTCTGTGTTACGTCCTTGGCCTCCTTTTATACTTAAGGGGAATCCGAACAGCAGCGTAGAATGTGCACATGGGATGCCCAGTGCTGCTAAAGTGCTATCATACCTAACTCTAATGGAGTAGGACAAGAGCATTAAATGCACCGTCAGGCGCCTCAGTCCGTCAGTGGGACAGGATGGGGGCCCTTCCCATCGGTGCCGCTTAGCTTGCTCCAACGTTGATGTCGCGACATGCGTCCAAGTGAATTGACACCTGGCATGTGCGCTGGCAGTGTTTGTTGGGACCTTGCCTTGCGGGAACCTTTCATTGTCGGTGGCCTAGAGGCTCTAAAGCCCTCCCGGCAAGGTCTTGTCGGTACTCTTGGGTCTTCTGTGCTGGTTCTTGGCAAGTCTTCGTTGGGCCTTGCCGCCGGGGCGGCTACTATTGCCCGTGGACGAGTAAAGGGGCACTAGATGGCCCAAAAACTCTAGTACACCGATACCATGGTTTTGGCTCGCCGTGGAGTGTGATTGATTGGTGGAGGGGGAGTAAAAACTTTACCATTATGTTTGGGAACCGCCTATAATGTATCTATCATGGAAGATACCGAGATCTCTCGGTTGTTATCGTGATAATTAAAGCATACTGCCTCCAATTTATTATTTGTCTTTGTTTTAAAAGCTCCAGCTCTGGCACCTCTGCAAATAGATGCTTCCCTCTGTGAAGGTTCTATCCTTTACCTTGATGTACTTACCTTTATGCAAGAGTCATGGTGATATTCACCACTTCCTATATTTATCCTTTTTCCCTTGGCAAGCGTCATGTGTTGGGAAAATATCCAAGCATATATGGCCATTCAAATATATTTGGTCATGAAATATTATTGTTGACAATTATCTATATGATAAATAAGTTGGGAGGCGAAACTTTAAGACCCTATCTTTCTTTGTGCTCGACGTTTTTAATTTGCTCTAAAAATAAGATTTGAGTGTTAGCAATCATGGAATACTATATGATAGTTGTGTATGTGAAATTTGCTAAATCAAAGCTCTTACATAGACCCTTCCTGAAAATAAGATGAATTGCAATTGTTTGGTGATTGAAAGCATAGTTTGTTAGTCTATACTTTAACATGTGGATAACTTGTTATTTCATCATGAGAAGGTTTATGAGATGAGCTAATGTTTATGATATATAATGATGCTAGAAAAAGTGTTTGGAATTATCATTGATCAAATTTATGCACTATGCTACCATTCACACTTCATAAATTATTTCTTTTATCATTTACCTACTTGAGGATGAGCAGGAATTAAGCTTGGGGATGCTGATACGTCTCCAACTTATCTATAACTTATGAAGTATTCATGCCATGTTTACAATAATTCTATATGATTCTGGTATGATTTTATTAGAACTAACCCGCACTAACGTTGGTTTCAGTAGAACTACCATGGTGTCATTTTTTGTGTAGATATAGAAGTTCCCGGAATGGGATGAAAATTTGGTATGATTTTTTTGACCAAAGAGACCCCCAAAGCATTTGGGTTGGGCCAGAAGAACCACGAGGAGGTCACGAGCCTTCCAGGCATGGTCACCCCCTGGTCTCGCCTAGCAGGCTTGTCACCGCCTCGTGGCCCCCCTTGACATGAGATCAATGCCAAAAATTCCTATAAATATGGAAACCTCCGGAAAGAAACCTAGATTGGGAGTTCCGCCGCTACAAGCCTCCAGAGCCACGAAAAACCAATCAGGAGCCCATTCAGGCACCCTGCCGGAGGGGGAGACCATCACCGGAGGCCATGTTCGTCATCCCAGCATCTCCATGATGAGGAGGGAGTAGTTCACCCTCGGGGCTAAGGGTATTTAGCAGTAGCTATGTGCTTGATCTCTCTCTCTCGTGTTCTTGAGATGGCACAATCTTGCTGTACCACGAGCTTTATTGATATAGATGAATCAAATGGAGTTTTCCCCTCTGTATCTTCTTGTGATGAATTGAGTTTTCCCTTGAAGTTTTCTTATCGGATTGAGTCTTTAAGGATTTGAGAACACTTGATGTATGTCTAGCGATGGGATATCCATGGTGACAATGGGATGTTCTATTGATCCACTTGATGTATGTTTTGGTGATCAACTTGCGGGTTCCGTGACCTTGGGAATCTATGCAGAGGGGTTGGCACATGTTTTCATCTTGAATCTCCGGTAGAAACTTTGGGGCACTCTTTGAAGTTCTTTGTGTTGGATTGAACACGATGAATCTGAAATTGTGTGATGCATATCGTATAATCAATACCATGGGTACTTGTGGTGACATTGGAGTATCTAGGTGACATTAGGGTTTTGGTTGGTGTGTATCTTAAGGTGTTATTTTAGTACGAACTCTAGGGTTGTTCGTGACACTGATAGGGACAGCTCATAAGATTGATCAGAAAAGATAACTTTGAGGTGGTTTCATACCCTACAATAATTTCTTTGTTAGTTCTCCGCTGTGACTTTGGAGCAAACTCTTTGTTGCACGAGAGGTATTTACATATGATTCAACTATGTCAGTATTGTTGAGAGAAATTGCATTAGTGAAAGTATGAACCCTAGGCCTTATTTCTAATCATTGCAATACCGTGTGTGCTCACTTTTATCATTAGTTACCTTGCTGTTTTTATATTTTCAGATTACAAAAATCTATATCTACCATCCATATTGCCCGTATATCACCATCTCTTCGCCGAACTAGTGCACCTATACAATTTACCATTGTATTGGGTGTGTTGGGGACACAAGAGACTCTTTATTATTTGGTTGCAGGATTGTTGGAGAGGGACCATCCTATGCGTCCTACGGATTGATAAACCTTAGGTCATCCACTTTAGGGAAAATTGCCATTGTCCTACAAAACTCTGTGCTTGGAGGCCCAACACGAGTCTACAAGAAGAAGGTTGCGCAGTAGACATCAGTCGGTAGCACTCCTCGGGAGATCCATAAAGGCGCCTGAGGAATGCCACACCCGTGTGAGGAAGGCAAACTTGTTACCACCAAAGTCACATTGCAGTAAATATGGCTTACCATCCGCAATCATCGTGACTTGGCGACGTTCTTCCTTAGAGAACCGTCTATCAACGCGCTCCGCTTTGAGCTCAGTGGACAGCGTGGATAGCTCAGCCAATTGATCCTAGGTCGTTTGCTCATGGGCCTCGCACTTATTTCTTGCATCTTGGAGGTTACACCTTGGCTACTCCAGCTTCATGCTTGCCGCTATGTGTCAGATTTTGGGCTCCGCAAAACCCAAAAAGGTTTGAACTCAGGGGCATGTACGAAGATCCCCACCAGCTCTGACCTCAAGCTCACCGACGACGACTAGCCCGGCAAACTCACACAATCGTAGGAAGAAGACTAGCACCCAAGAATTTAACCAGGTTCGGGCCGCTGCGAAGCGTAAAACCCTACTCCTGCCTTTGGGTGGATTGCCTCAGGAGGAGGTTTGTGGTTGAACCAATACAGTGGTGTGCAACCTCACGGCCGGGGATGCTTGAGTGGCGTTCGCTCTATTTTTTGGCCCTCCTTCTATGGAGCTACCTGGCCTCTATTCATAGTGGCCCAGGTCCTCTTCCCTTATCGCAATGGCGGGAAGGGATCCCACAGTGACCAAATTCGAAGAGGGGCAAGGAGTACATATGTCCGATTTTGGGCTCCGCAAAACCATTAAGATTCGAACACAGGGGCGTGTGGGAAGGTCCCCTGTGGCCTCGCCCAACCTAGCTCGCTACTCGATGAACACAGCAAGGAAATTGCATGATGACGAGGAGTAAGATGAACACGACAGTTCAACCAGGTTCGGGGCGCTACAAAGCCTAATACCCTACTCCTGCTTTGGTGGATTGCCTCTCGTGGAGGTTTGGGGTGGATGAACTAGTACAATGCGCTTGAGCCTTGTGAGAGCACTCAAAATGGGTTTTTGGCTGGCTATCTCGTGGAGGTGCATGGAGTGACTAAATGTTGGATCGGGTCGGTCCGGCGGTGTTTTGGGGGTTCCCTCTCTACGTTGCAACCTATGCTCTATATATAGCGGTGGGGTCCTCTTCCCTTATCACAATGGCGGGAAGGGATCCCATAATCGCCAATTTTGAATGGGGACAGGGGTTCGTGCTCGCCCTGCCCAAAGGCGGTCTTTGCCTGCAAAGTAGCTAACAACAGCGCAGGGACGGGCTCAGTGATGACATCCGCCCTACAGGGCGAGTGGTTGTGGTCTTCTTGCACCGGAATGGAAACCTTTGGGGGTGCTTTGGGAACCTGCATATGTCCTTGCTCCCTTCGCACCAAAGGGGAAACTGTGCCGCCAGGCACACTGGCGCTTGCCTGTCCTTCCTTGCGTCATCTTTGACTCCTGAGGCCGGGCCTTGCATGGAGATCTCTGCCGCTCCGGAGGGGTCCTGAGGAGGCCCATCCTTCGCAGGTCTTGTCGCTATTCCTCCTCGCGAGCCTAGGGCCCTCGTGACGGCCTTGTCTTGAGTGGGCCCTCACCTGGTCCCGTTTGGTTTATGATGTGGGACAAGCCCTGGACCGCAGGAACGCAGGTCTCGGTATCCCAGTTCCCAAAATGCCAACAATAGCCCCCAGGCCCAAGGAGTGCTCGAGCTAGCTTACGGGCGAATCCTGGAGGGCCGCCCGTGCCGTAGGCCCCAAACGCCTACGGGCCAGGCTTGGCACGCCCTAAACACCTCAGCGCGACACCTCCGCTCCCCGAGGCTGTCCGGAAATGCACCTAGTTGGATTGACACGATGCTTGGGCGCAGCGCAGGCCATCATTGCTTACCATCAAGTGTCGCTGCTGCTGTTAGCCGCATGGACGCGACTCTTCAGAGGGCAGGGGAGGCGACATGGATGGGACAGCATTGACCGAAACGCCCCGTGCCGCCTAAGGGGCGCACAACACGTGCCCTCCCACGATGCCTCGTGGCTGCGGTTACACCTATAAATCCGCCCCGTCCCTAGCCAGGGAAAGGTGTCACAGTCTTGAAGCTTCTCTCTGTTTCCTTTGCTCTGCCAGCACAAAAAACCTCTTTCCTTCTCGTCCCCTGATCCTTCATGGCATCCACAGGGAGTGGGGCATGCGCAGGGAAGCGACCGGCTCATCTGGTTCCTCCGTCCTCCTCTGGAGGTGATGGCGAGGTGCCCTCGGGGTCGGCACGAGTTCGCCAGCGGTGGGCCCTGACCGCCGAGTAAGTATTCCATCGCCTCCCTCTTCTCTCATTCTTCCGTCCACCATCGCGAGCTTGATCTCCCTCCTCGCCTTCTAGGGCCCCGCGGCCAAGAAGCGCAAGCTTGGAAAGCTTCAGGAGGAGGTAGAGATGCTGCAGGCCTGGCTGACCACAGCTGAGGCTGCATTCGATGCCGCCCTCCGGTGCGAGGCCAAGGCCCGGGCAGAACTGACATCCCTCCAAGCCCTAGTACAGGAGGCGACCAACGCCATGCAGGCCGCCAAGGATGAGGCGGTGCATGCCAGGCTGCTAGAGTCCCTCGGTGCCAAACAGTTCCTGGACATCGCTAGCCGCACGGCCCGCGAGGTGAGCCGGTTTGTCAGGGACACCCCCGCGCTGCCGCACGTGCATGGTGACGGGGGCTACCTTGAGTTTGTCTAGAAGGTGGTGGAGGCGCTGGAGACCAGCATCTCTCACGTCGATGCGGACAACGCGTCAGACGCGAGAGACCTTCTGTACTTTCCTTGACACTCATATACTCCAACTTGTGCCGTGTCGCCCCACAACTCGACCTCCGGCGCCTTGGAGAGCGAGTGCCCGATGAGCTCCAGCGCCCCCTCGGGGATGAGACGTTCCCGCTCATGGAGGCCATGGTGGACCGGCTCATCCAAGTGCCCACCTCAAGTGAAGAGGACGGCTCCAGCACCAGGCCGGCCTGCGATGCGAGCGGCAACGGCAAATTCTCCCCTTAGGCATCCTCCGTTCCCCTTTATTGGTACCTATAATGTTTGAACAAGAACCCTGCCCTGTGGGGCATTAATATTTTGCATGTTACCTTTGTCATCCTGTTTTGATTCCTCGATTTGGATGTTGCGGTATTGGTTGGTGCTACCCTGATCATGGCCCTGCATAAGCCCCCGATGCGGCCCCCGCGAGGCTCTCCCCTGCAGGGGCGACTCATGCCTGTTGTTCCTGTTGGGCCTTGGGCCTCGAGGCTCATCGCAATCGAGCCCCTCCTCGTGTGTCGCCTCCTTTGTTGCTTAGTTCCTCGGGGGCCTTGGGAGCAGCCAGTAGTAGCCGCAGTTCCTGCATTTTTATGTTAGCGTATGCAGTCTTCATTTCATCCCTGGGGCCATTATTAGGCCTGGAGGCTCCTGACGGGTTCGCTAGTGTACTTAGCTTTGTATGACGCCAGCGATCCCACGTCGCGAGGCGAGACGAGCTGTTCCGTCAAGCTATGGCTCCGTCCATGATATCTTCTTCTTACCTGCTGAATGGTCTGGGGCCCTTTTGGCACTCCGCGTCTATAGGTCCCAGTCCCACACATTTCCCAATCAACATTGGTTACGACCAGAGAGGACACACCTGACGAGGCGAGGCCCCGGTACTCCTGATGCCGACCGAAAACCATGGACGGCACCAGGAAGTGAGGTGGCATTATGACCGGTATGGCTCCTGAGGCGTGTTGCCCAGGAGCCCCCTTTTTCGACACTCAAACCGCTCTACATCATCAGGTCCCGGTCTCGAGCATTTACCCAACACCGTTAGGTACGACCGTAAACCTAGGACGCACTTCCTGGGGCGGGGCCCTGACATCCCCAATACTGACCAGAAACCAAGGACGGCACCAGGGGGACGAGTGGCCTTATGACAGGTGAGGCTCCTGAGCCGTGTTGCTTAGGAGCCTCCCTAGACGCTCGAGCGATCCCACATTCCATTCCTCCGGGTGTTGCCTGAGGAGGATCTGGCGCCTCCTGAGACTCCATGTTGTGATGTCGAGCTATGGCCAGAGCCCTCGAGCGGGGGTTTACTGCTAAAAATTGTGTGCCCCTGAGGCGGCGAGGCCTCGCCATCCAGATCTATGATGCCTTGGGGCAGCGCGAAGCATTGGGCTCCTTTCGAAACACCATTCAGAAAGAGAGAATTCAAGTTTGGCAAAACAAGACAATGAACAGAGAAAAAATCCTGCCCCTTTTTCTTTTTACAACATAAGATCACAAAATCTTCGAGCTTTTGACAAGCTCAAGCACAAAAAGGGGTCATCAAAGGCCGCAACTTGAAATACAAAAAAGAGCAAGAAATGGGCCACGCGTGGCTTTTTTTGGGGTTGTCCCCGCCTTCGTCTTCCCCGAGCGCTGCGTAGGGTATCCATGTTGCATGGGCATAGCAATTGATGGGCAGTGTTGTCTTCTCCGCCAGCTCCGGGCTATGGCTGCCACATTGCATGGGAGGGACCCCTCCGCATCCTCGGGGGCCCCGGGCGTATACAACCCACTCTTTGTTAAGTGAGAGTGTCACGGCTCTGGGCTAGCCCCCAGACACATGGCTTTGTGGCTCGCAGCTCTCGTCGAAGATCATCCCATGCATTTCTGCCTAGTGGCACGCCCTTATGACCCTAACACGATCGCAACATTCCCCGCATGACCTCAGGATTGCGCTCCCAAGGCCCAAACATGAGCACGATGCATTGGCGCAGCCATAAGGGTGTTTTGTCGGTGAAGAGTGCCTCGTGATGCATCCATGTGCCCTTCGGAAATGATCCCAAGGATCTCAAGAGACCCGGCCTTCCGAGGCCGTATCGGTGCCACAATTGCCACGGGTGGCCTGCGTTGCATGCCTTGCCGCTCTCCCTAGGTCATCACTCCTAGGGCCTGAGGGTTTGGCCTGTCATCACTTGTCCGTGGGGGCACCAGCTAGTGCCGCGCCCCGCAGCCTGGGGGTGCCCTCCTTCCTGCGCCACCCACGCCCGGCGCTCCGCTGATGGGAGCCCCCAGACCCGGCTCGAGGAGGATGCCTAGGGTACTTCTCACTCTTGGGGGTGTTGGCGCCTACGTTGGGAACCTGATCCTCCCCCTATCAGGTGGGCCAGGTGGTATGACGTAGCATGGTATGTAGGGCTCGACGAAGGTCCTCGGTCCGCCTCTTGAGTCGTCCGTCGATGCACCGGGGACGGTCCCTCCGGGCGGCTGGGGAAGGTAGCCCCTTGCGCATTGCTCATAGGCCCTCTTGCGACGGACCTCTGAGCGGAGTTGCTTACCTTTGCCATCGTTGTTGGGTGCGCCTCGCGTCCCTTGGTGTAGGTTCCCCCATTGCTGCTCTATCGCGCCTCTGCCGTGGTTGCTTGCTCGTCTGGACACCTGCGCCACCCGCTCGCTGTGCCGGATGGCACGCTCCTGCCTGGCCAACCTAGGTTGCTTGGGGCCCAGTGGGTTACGGGGGGCGTGTTAGTGTCCACACCAGGAGCCTTGATGTTTCCTCCGTGCACTTGGTGCTTACCGCCATGCTGCACCCCATGATTGGTCACCGGGATTCGGAGGAGAAGGAGAACAACGTATGGTGCGCCCCGCTCGGCCCCGTTCGGCAATGAAGAAGGGTGAGAGAGGATGGCGCTCTTGGTGACGATGACTAGCTCTACGATGTGATCCGCCCATGCGTTGAAGCCCCCATGCATCGGTCGGTGTTGGAGCATCTCGCTTGCGAGTAGTAGCGCATCATGCGCGTCGAGGTCTCCCACGTAGGTTTGACGTTTGATGATACCGGGGGCGCTGTCTGTTCACCATGCGCCTGAGAGGAGCAGGGGCGGCAACGATGGAGGTGACGCTAGCGACCTGGTACTGGCCGCTTGGTACCATGACGTCGGGGTGTGGGCCTCCGAATGCCGCCACGGGGTTGACAGGGGATGGCCCACCACGGCATGGGGAAGCTTGTTGAGCGCCGACCATTGGAGCAGCGAAGCTTGTGAAGGACGAAGCTTGGAGAGGACCTTGACATGCCCCCTACATGGCGCGCCAAATGTCAGATTTCGGGCTCTGCAAAACCCTTAAGATTCAAACGCAGGGGAGAGTGCGAAGATCCCCTACAGCCTCGCTTGACCTAGCTCGCTACTCGATGAACATAGCAAGGAACTCGCACGATTAAGAGGAGTAAGATGAACACAATAGTTTACCCAGGTTCGGGCTGCAATGAAGCGTAATACCCTACTACTGCTTTGCTGGATTGCCTCTCGTGGAGGTTATAGGTGGATGAGCTAGTAAAATGCGATTGATCCTCGTGATGGCGCTCAAGATGTGTTCTTGTCTGGCTATCTCGTGGAGGTGCATGGAGTGACTAAGTATTGGATCTTGTCGGTCTGCCGGTGTTCAGGGGGATCCATTTCTACGTTGCAAACTATGCTCTATATATAGCGGTGGCCCGGGTCCTCTTCCCTTATCACAATGGCGGGAAGATATACCACAATGGCTAATTTTGAAGGGGGCAGGGGTTCGTGCTCACCCTTCCCAAAGGAGGTCTTCGCCTGCAAAGTAGCTGTCAACAGTGCAGGGACGGGCTCAGCGATGACATCCGCCCTGCAGAGCGGGTGGTTGTGGTCTTCTTGCACCGGAATGGAAAGCTTTGGGGTGATTTGGGAACCCGCGTATGTCCTTGCTCCCTTCGCACTAAAGGGGAAACTGCGCCGCTTGGCACACTGGTGCTTGCCTGTCCCTCCTTGCGTCATCTTTGACTCAAGAGGCCGGGCCTTGCACAGAGATCTCCGCCGCTCCGGAGGGGTCCCGAGGAGGCCCATCCTTCACGGGTCTTGTCATTGTTTCTCCTCACGAGGCTAGGCACCTCCTGAGGGCCTTATATTGAGTGGGGACTTGCCTAGTCTCGTTTGGTTGATGAACTGGGCCATGCCCTGGACCGCAGGCAGGCAGGTCTGGTTACCCTTGTTCCCAGAACACAGGCAACATCCTTATCCTGACGAAAGGTGGTGTTCTCCTGCAAAGGAGCCGGTGGTGGTGTAGTGGTAGGCTCGGCGATGGCGTCCGTCTCGTGGAGCTCGTGGTCTTGTTCTTGTTGCGCCGGAATGGAAACCTTTAGGGGGTGCTTTGTTAAACCTTCATACGTCCTTGCCTCCTTATCACCAAAGAGGAAACTGTCTTCTCTGCATGCTCTGGTGCCCGCCTGGCCCTTCATCCTTCATCCTTGAACTACCGAGGTTGAGTGCTGCATAGAGATCTCCGCCCCTTGCTACTGCTCTGCAACGTCGCCAGAAATTGGCAAGTTGAGTCTTGTCTTGCATTGGTTTTTCCCTTGAAGAGGAAAGGGTGATGCAGCAAAGTAGAGATAAGTATTTCCCTCAGTTTTAGAACCAAGGTATCCATCCAGTACAAATATCAAGATGAGGCCACAAGGAACCTTCACAAACACAAACAAACTTGCACCCAACACGATAAAGAGGTTGTCAATCCCTTTACGATTACTTGCAAGGTGAGATGTGATAGTGATAATAGATGAATATAAATAAGTAAATAAAATTACAGCAATGTATTTTTGGTGTTTTTGTGTTTAGATCTGAATATATAATATGTAAAATAGACCCGAGGGCCATAGTGTTCACTAGAGGCTTCTCTCATGATAGCAAGTATTACGGTGGGTGAACAAATTACTGTTGAGCAATTGATAGAATAGCGCAAAGTCATGATGATATCTAAGGCAATGATCATAGATATAGGCATCACGTCCGAGACAAGTAGACCGGTACTTTCTGCATCTACTACTATTACTCCACACATCTACCGCTATCCAGCATGCATCTAGTGTATTAAGTTCATGATAAACGGAGTAACGCTTTAAGCAAGATGACATGATGTAGAGGGATAGATTCATGCAACATGATACCAACCCCATATTTTTACCATTGATGGCAACAACACGATGCGTGCCTCTCTACCCCTTCTATCACTAGGTGAGGACACCGCATGGTATGAACCCAAAACCAAGCACTTCTCCCATTGCAAGAACTATAGATCAAGTTGGCCAAACGAAACCCATAACTCGAAGAGAATTACAAGGATATGAAATCATGCATATAAGAAATCAGAGGAGACTCAAATAATATTCATAGATAATTTGATCATAAATCCACAATTCATCGAATCTCAACAAACACATCGCAAAAGAACATTACATCGGAAAGATCACCATGAAGATGATGGAGAACTTTGTATTGAAGATCAAAGAGAGAGAAGAAGCCATCTAGCTACTATCTATGGACCCGAAGGTCTGATGTGAACTACTCACGCATCATCGGAGAGGCAATGGTGTTGATGAAGATGGCCACCGGTGATGAATTCCCCTCCGACAGGATGCCGGAACGGTTTCCCGATTGGTTTTTTGTGGCTCTAGAGGTCTGCGGCGGCGGAACTTGTGATCTAGGTTTAATTCTAAGGGTTTCCGTATTTATAAGATCGTCTGGCGTCGGGAACAAGTCGAGAGGTGCCACGAGGAGGTCACGAACCCCTAGCCGCGGCCAGGGGGACCGTGCCTCCCAGGCTTGTGGATCCCTCGGGCCGCCTCTTCGGTATTTTTTCCTTCATCTATTTTTGATATTTTCCATAAAAAATCACGGCGAAAGTTTTATTCCGTTTGGACTCCGTTTGATATTCCTATCTGAAAAAGGTCAAAAACACGGAAAAAACAGGAACTCGCATTGGGCACTGGATTAATAAATTAGTCCCAAAAATAATATAAAATAGCATATTCATGCATATAAAACATCCAAAGTTGATAATATAATAGCATGGAACAATCAAAAATTATAGATATGTTGGAGACGTATCAAGCATCCCCAAGCTTAACTCCTGCTCGTCCTCGAGTAGGGAAGTGATAAAGAACGAATTTTTGATGTGGAATGCTACCTAACATATTTGTTTTATGTAATCTCTTTATTGTGGCATGAATGTTCAGATCCATAAGATTCAAAACAATAGTCTAATATTGACATGAAAACGATAATACTTCAAGCATAATAGCAAAGTAATCATGAACTTTCGAAATAACAAGGCCAAAGAAAGTTATCCCTACAAAATCATATAGTCTGGCTATGCTCCATCATCCCCACACAACGAATTTAAATCATGCACAACCCCGGTATTGATCAAGTAATTGTTTTCACGCTCTTATTTTTTCAAACTTTTTCAACTCTCACGCAATACATGAGCGTGAGCCATGGATATAGCACTATAGGTGGAATACAGTGTGGTGGAGGTTGTGAGGCCAAAAGGAGGAGATGGTCACATCGACTCAGCGTATCAATAGGCTATGGAGATGCCCATCACTAGATATCAATGTGAATGAGTAGGGATTGCCATGAAACGGATGCACTAGAGCTATAAGTGTATGAAAGCTCACAAATGAAAACTAGTGGGTGTGCACCCAACTTGCTTGATCACGAAGACCTAGGGAAATTTGAGGAAGCCCATCATTGGAATATACAAGCCAAGTTATATAATAAAAAATTCCACTAGCATATTAAAGTTACAAAGCAAGAGACTCTCTATCATGAAGATCATGGTGCTACTTTGAAGCACAAGTGTGGAAAAAGATAGTAGCATTGTCCCTTCTCTCTTTTTCTCTCATTTTTTTGTTCGGTCTCTTTGGCCTCTTTTTTTTTATTTGGTGGGCATCATTGGCCTCTTTTATTTACTCACATGGGACAATGCTCTAATAATGATGATCATCACACTTTTATTTACTTACAACTCGATACTTAGAACAATAATGACTCTATATGAATAAAAGTGATGGCACATGTCATGAGACGGAACGGTGGAGGTTGCATGGAAATATATCTTGGAATGGCTATGAAAATGCCATAATAGATAGGTATGGTGGCTGTTTTGAGGAAGGCATATGGTGGGTTTGTGCACCGGCGAAAGTTGCACGGCACTAGAGAGGGTAGCAATGGTTAAAGGTGAAAGTGCATCTATACCATGGACTCACATTAGTCATGAAGAACTCATATACTTGTTGCAAAAGTTTTATTAGTAATCAAAACAAAGTGCGAAACGCATACTCCTAGGGGAAGGCTTGGTAGTAGTTAACCATCGCGTGATCCTGACCTCTACACAAAGTATGACAATCAATAAATCAATCAGGCTCCAACTTCCTAACATAGCGGTTCACCATACGTGCATGCTACGGGAATCACTAACTTCGACACAAGTATTTCTAGATTCATAACACCCTACTAACATAACTCTAATATTACCATATTTATATCTCAAAACTAGTTGCGAGGAATCAAACTTATCTTACTAATCAATGCACTTGAATATGAAAGTTTTTATTATATCCTCTTTGGATGCCTATCATATTTAGGACTAATTTCATAACACACGCCAATTACCAAGTTACTTAGAGAGAGCACTCTCAAAATGATATCAGTGAAGATTCGAGAGTTTTTGTTTCTACAAAATATTACCCTGCCATGCTCTACAAAGATTTAAGTGAAGCACTAGAGCAGAATTATCTAGCTCAAAAGATATAAGTGAAGCACATGTGAGCTGAATTGCCTAACTCAAAAGATATAAGTGAAGCTCATTGAGTATTCTAACAAATTCACGATGAGTGCATGTCTCTCTCAAAAGGTGTGAAGCAAGGATGATTGTGACAAAACAAAAAGGAAAGACTCTTATAATATACGACGCTCCAAGCAAAACACATATCATGTGGTGAATAAAAATATAGCTCCAAGTAACGTTACCGATGGATTGAAGAAGAAAGAGGGCATGCCTTCCCGGAGCATCCCCAAGCTTAGGATTTTTGGTGTCCTTGAATTTGTCTTGGTATGCCTTGGGCATCCCCAAGCTTAGGCTCTTGCCACTCTTTATTCCACTGTCCATAAGAACATCACCCAAAACATGAAAACTTCACAACACAAAACTTAAATAGAAACTCGTGATAGCATTAGCATAAGAAAACAAACCACCAACTTTTTAGGTACTATAGTAAACTTTAATTTACATTTATATTGATGTTATATTACTGTATTATCACTTCTCCATGTCTCGTACCCCCCGATACTATCCATAGTTTCATCAAAATAAGCAATCAACACAACAAAAATAGAATCTGTCAAAAATGGAACAGTCTATAGCAATATGTATATTTCGTATACCTATGCTAACTCAATAATTCTGAAACAATTATGAAAATTAGTTAAAATTGCATATCAATCAGAAGAAAAAAGAATCAACTCAAAATCTCTCTCTGGATAGGAATGAAAAATAATTTTGTGAGCACAAATTTTATATGTTTTTCCAGCATGATTAAACAACTATCACCAAAACTAATCATAAAGGTTCTACTTGGCACAAACACTAATTAAAATAAAAAAAACACAATCATAATAGAATCATGATGGTGTGAACTCAGCAAAACAAAAAGTAAAAGAGCAAAAATAAACCTATTCATTGGGTTGCCTCCCAACAAGCGCTATTGTTTAACGCCCTTAGCTAGGCATAAGGCAATAGAATCAAGTATTATCATCTTTAGTGCTCAAACCATAACTAGCTCTCATAATGGATTCATAAGGAAATTTTATTCTCTATCTAGGAAAATTTTCCATGCCCTTCTTCAATGGAAATTTAAATTTAATATTGCCTTCCTTCATATCAATAACAACACCAATAGTCCTAAGGAAAGGTCTACCAAGAATAATGGGACATGTAGGATTGCAATCAATATTAAGCACAATGAAATCTACAGCACATAGTTCCTATTTACAATAATAAGAACATCATTAATCCTTCCCATAGGTTTCTTAATAGTAGAATCCGCAAGATGCAAATTAAGAGAGCACTCATCAATCTCATTGAAACCTAGAATATCACATAAAGATTTTGGAATTATGGAAACACTAGCACCCAAATCACACAAAGCATGGCATTCATAATTTTTAATCTTGATTTCTATAGTGGGAATCCACTCATCATAAAGTTTTCTAGGAATAGATATTTCCAACTCAAGTTTCTCTTCAAGAGATTTCATCATAGCATCAACGATATGTTTAGTACCGGCCTTATTTTGGCTATAATCATGTGGAGAGTTTAACATGGATTGAATCAAGGAAATACATTCAATCAAAGAGAAACTATCATAATTAAATTCCTTGAGATCCAAAGTAGTAGTTTCATCACTATTCAAAGTTTTGATATCTTCTACTCCACTTTTAGTATTTTTAGCATCAAGATAAATAGACTCCGAATCATTGGGTGTTTCTCAACCAAAGTGGATTCACATCCAGCCCCATCATCATTAAGATTATCATTAGAAAACAAGGTTTCAATAGGAGTCACATAAAGCACTTTAAGATCTTCATGATTCTCATCACGAGAACAAGCCTTTTTGAGATCATGCAACTCACGGATATCGGACGAGTGCCTTGTGTGTATCAAACGTCGCAACGTAACTGGGTGACTATAAAGGTGCTCTACAGGTATCTCCGATGGTGTCTGTTGAGTTGGTATGGATCGAGACTGGGATTTGTTACTCCGTGTGACGGAGAGGTATCTCAGGGCCCACTCGGTAACACAACATCACAACAAGCCTTGCAAGCAATGTGGCTAAGTGTTAGTCACGGGATCTTGTATTATGAAATGAGTAAAGAGACGTGCCAGTAACGAGGTTGAACTAGGTATGGAGATACCGACGATCGAATCTCGGGCAAGTAACGTACCGAAGAACAAAGGGAACGTTATACGGGATTAACTGAATCCTTGACATAGAGGTTCGACCGATAAAGATCTTCGTAGAATATGTAGGAACCAATGTGGATGTCCAGGTCCCGCCATTGGTTATTGACCTTAGAGGTGTCTCGGTCTTGTCTACATAGTTCTCGAACCCGCAGGGTCTGCACACTTAAGGTTCGGTGACGTTTCGGTAGTGTAGAGTTATGTGTGGTGGTGACCGAAGGTTGTTCGGAGTCCAGGATGAGATCCCGGATGTCACGAGGAGCTCCGGAATGGTCCGTAGGTAAAGATTCATATATAGGATGTCCCAGTTTGGTCGCCGGAAAAGTTTCGGGCTCATCGGTAGTGTACCGGGAGTATCAGTAGTGTACCGGGAGTGCCAGTAGTGTATCGGGGGACCTCCGGGAGGGGTATTTCAACCCCAAGAGGTCCATGGGCTGTGGGAGAATAATAACCAGCCCTTAGTGGATGGGGAAAACAGCCACAAAGGCCCATGGCGCAGGAGAGAAAGTCCTAAAGCAAAAAGTGGAAAATCAGCCAATAGGAGGCAATCCTACTCCAACTAGGATTGGAGGTGAAGTAGGATTGCTCCCACCTCCAATTTCGGCTGACCCAAAGGCCTTGGCTGCCTCTCCTCTCCTCTCCTCCTATATATACTAGTGGATTGGGTGGTTTTTGGACAGAATTTCCGGCCACGTGCTACCCATTTCACCGGTGCACAGTTTCTCCTCTAGATCGGTTTTCCGCAGCGCTTAGGCAAAGCCCTGCCGGAATCACTCCACCACCATCACCGGAGCGCCGTCACGCTGCTGGTGAACTCTCTCTCCTCTCCACCTCCTCTTGCTGGATCAAGACGGTGGAGATCATCATCAAGCTGCACATGTGCTGAACGCGGAGGTGCCGTCCGTTCGGCGCTAGATCGGAAGGACCGTGATCGAGATCACGAGACAGTTCATGATGAGATCGCGGAACGGATCGTGATGAGTTCACAGGACAGATCGTGATCAAGATCATGAGACGGATCGTGATGACATCGCGGGACGGATCGTGATGGGATCGCAGGACGGATCGTGATGAGATCGCAGGACGCTCGGCGATTTGGATCGCGAAGATGTTCGACTACACCAACCGCGTTTCTTAACGCTTCCCGCTTAGCGATCTACAAGGGTATTTAGATCCACTCTCCCTCTCGTAGATGCTCATCACCATGGATAGGTTTGCGTGTGCGTAGGAAAATTTTTGTTTCCCATGCGACGTTCCCCAACAGTGGCATCATGAGCTAGGTTGATGGTTCGATGAGATCTCGAGTAGAACACAAAAGGTTTGTGGGCGTTGATGCTTAGATTGCTTCCTCCCTTGGTCGGATTTTGGTTCAGCGGGATTGTGAGATGAAGCGGCCCGGACCAACATTACTCGTACGCTTACGAGAGACAGGTTCCCTCGACGCAACTTGTTGCTTAGATGGCTTGCGGGTGACAGTTTCTCTCACTTTAGTTGGATCGGATCCGACAAAGGCGGTCCCTGAGAAGGTTGAAAATCAATCTATGTATCACCGTTGTGGTTTATGCGTAGGTGAGAATCGTTCTTGCTAGGTACCCGTAGCAGCCACGTAAAACATGCAACAACAATTAGAGGACGTCTAACTTGTTTTTGCAGGGTATGTTGTGATGTGATATGGCCAATTACATGATGAGATATATGTGATGTATGAGATGATCATGTGATGTATAGAATTTCACGACTTGCATGTCGTTGAGTACGGCAACCGGCAGGAGTCTTAGGGTTGTCTTTAATTATTGTATGACCTGCGTGTCAATCATTAAGCGCTATGTAATGCTTTACTTTATCGCTAAGCAGTAGCAATAGAAGTAGAAGCAGGGATGGCGCCACAATCCCAATGGCAACACATTTATGGAGATCAAGATGATGGAGATCATGGTGTTGTGCCGGTGACGATGGAGATCATGCCGGTGTTTCGAAGATGGAGATCTTAAACACAAGTTCATGGCCATATCATGTCACTTATGAATTGCATGAGATGTTAATCCTTTTATGCACCTTGTTTTGCTTAGTACGGCGGTAGCATTATAAGGTGATCCCTCACTTGAATTTCAAGATGAACTGTGTTCTCCCCGAGTGTGCACCGTTGCGAAAGTTCGTCGTGTTGAGACACCACGTGATGATCGGGTGTGATAGACTCTACGTTCACATACAATGGGTGCAAGCCAGATTTGCACGCGCAGAACACTCGGGTTAAACTTGACGAGCCTAGCATGTACAGACATGTCCTCAGAACATGAGAGACCGAAAGGTCGAACATGAGTCATATAGTAGATATGATCAACATAATGATGTTCACCATTGCAGCCACCTCAACTCACGTGATGATCGGACTTGAGTTGGTGAATTTGGATCATGTATCACTCGAATGATCGGAGGGATGTCAATTTGAGTGGGAGTTCTTAAGTAATATGATTAATTGAACTCATTATCATGAACATAGTCAAAGTGTCTTTGCAAATTATGTTGTAGATTACTAGCTCGCGCTGTAGCTCCCTTAAATTTGTATATGTTCCTAGAGAAATAGAGTTGAAAGATATTGGTAGCAATATTGCGGACTGGGTCCGTGATCTGAGGATTGTCCTCATTGCTGCACAGAAGGCTTATGTCCTTAATGCACCGCTCGGTGCGCCGCCCCCTCTAGTGTCGTCTATAGATGTTGTGAACATCTGACAGGCACGTTTCGATGACTACTTGATAGTTTAGTGCGTCATGCATTACGGCTTAGAATTGAGGCTCCGAAACGTTTTGAACGTCACGGAACATATGAGATGTTCTAGGGGCAGAGATGGTGATCTCAGGCTCGTGCCTGTGTTGCGAGATATGAGATCTCCAACAAGATTCTTTGCCTGTAAGATGAAGGAGAATAGCTCAATCGTTGAGCATGTACTCAGATTGTCTGGGTACTACAATCGCTTGAATCAAGTGGGAGTTGATCTTCCAGATAAGATAGTGATTGATATAGTTCTCCAAGTCACTGTCACTAAAGCTACTAGAACTTAGTGATGAACTATAATACACCAGGGATAGAAGTATTGATCCCTGAGCTGTTCGCGATGTTTGACACCGCGAAGGTAGAAATCAGGAAGGAGCGTCAAGTGTTGATGGTTAATCAAACCACTAGTTTCAAAAAGGGCAAGAGCAAGGAGGGAAACTTCATGGATAGCAAGTCAGTTGCTGCTCCAGTGAAGCAACCCAAAGTTGAACTCAAACCCGAGACTAAGTGCTTCTATTATGAGGTGAGAGGTCGCTGAAGCGGAACAACCCTAGATACTTGGTAGATAAGAAGGCTGGCAACATTGATAGAAGTATATTTGATATACGAGTTACTAATGTGTACCTTGCTAGTACTCTTAGTAGCACCTGGGTATTGGATACCGGTTCGGTTGCTAAATGTTAGTAACTCGAAATAAAAGCTACGGAATAAACGGAGAACTAGCTAAGGGTGAGGTGACGATATGTGTTGGAAGTGTTTCCAAGGTTGATGTGATCAACATCGCACGCTCTCTCTACCTTCAGGATTAGTGACGAACCTAAATAAATGTTATTTGGTGTTTTGCGTTGAGCATGAACATGATTAGATCATGTTTATTGCAATACGGTTGTTCATTTAAGTTAGACAATAATGGTTATTCTGTTTACATGAATAATACCTTCAATGGTCTTGCACCCAGTGAGAATGGTTTGTTGAAACCTTGATCATAGTATTACACATGTTCATAACATTGATGTCAAAAGATACAAAGTTAATAATGATAGTACCACATACTTGTGGCACTGCCGCTAAATGTCATATTGGTATAAAGCGCATGTAGAAACTCCATGCTGATGGACATTTGGACTCATTCGATTTCGAATCGGTTGAGACATGCGAACCATCCCTCTTGGGCAAGATGACTAAAGGACCCCGTTGGATGGAGCGGGCAAGTGATTCATTGGAAATGATACATGTTGATGTATGCAATCTAGTGAGTCTTGTAGCGTGCAGTGGATATCGTTATTTTCTTACCTTCACTGATGATTTGAGAAGATATAGTGTATATTTACTTAATGAAACACAAGTCTGAATCGTTTGAAAGGTTCAAGCAAATTCAGAGTGAAGTTTAAAGATCATCATGACAAGAAGATAAAAATGAGTGCGATATGATCGTGGAGGTGAATATCTGAGTCACGAGTTTGGCATACAACTTAAGACAATGTGAAAGTTGTTTCACAACTAAACGCCACCTGGAACACCATAGTGTGATGGTGTGTCCGAATATCATAGTTATGCTCTATTGGACATGGTGCGTGCTATGATGTCTCTTGTCGTTGTACTACTATAATTATGGGGTTATGCATTAGAGACAACTACATTCACTTTAAATAGGGCACCATCTAAATCTGTTGAGATGACACCATATGAATTATGGTTTGATAGAAACCTAAGCTGTCATTTCTTAATACTTGGGGCTGCGGCACTTGTGTGAAAAATGTTTTCACCTAATGAGGTCGAACCCAAGGCGGACAAATGCATCTTCATAGCATACCCTAAGATCAGTTGGGTGAACCTTCTATCTCAGATCCAAATGCAAAGTGTTTGTTACTAAAACGGATCCTTTCTCGAGGAAAGGTTTCTCTCGAAAGAATTGAGTGGGAGGAAGATAGAACTTGATGAGGTTGTTAAACCTTTGTTCAACCAGAGAGTAGCGCAGCGCAGAAATATGTTTCCGTGAAGCCTACGTTAGTTGAAGAGGAAGTTAATGATGATTATCATGAAGCTTCAGGATCAAGTTACTATCGAACTTCGTGGGTCGACAAGGATGTGTACTGCTCCTAAGCGGTATGACAAACCTGTCTTCGAGGTCATGTTGTTGGACAGCGATGAACCTATGAGCTATGGAGAAGAGATGATGGGCCCGGATTCCAACAAATGGTTGGAGGCCATGAAATCCGAGATAGGATCCATGTATGAAAAACCAAGTATAGACTTTTGTAGACTTGCTCGTTGGACGGCAGGTCGTTGAGTACAAATGGATCTTTAAAATGAAGACAGACACTGATGGTGAATGTCACTATTTGTAAAGCTCGACTTGTTGCAAAGATGTTTGTGACAAGTTCAAGGAGTTGACTACGATGAGACTTTCTCACTCGTAGCGATGCTAAAGTCTGTTGGAATTATGTTAGCAGTTGTTGCGTTTTCAATTATGAAATCTGACAGATGGATGTCAAAACATCATTTCCTTAACGGTTTACTTGAGGAAAGGTTGTATGTGATACAACCAGAAGGTTTTGTCAGTCCTAAGGATGCTAAAAGGTGTGCAAGCTTCGGTGATCCTTCCATGGACTGAAGCAAGCATCTCGGAGTTGGAATATATACTTTGATGAGGTGATCAAAGTTTTTGATGTTTATACAAAGTTTACGAGAAACTTGTATTTGCAATAAAGTGAGTGGGAGCACTATAGAATATCTGATAAGTCTATGTGGATGACATATTGTTGATCAGAAATAATATAGAGTTTCTGGAAAGCATAAAACGGTCATTTGGAAAGTGTTTTTCAAAGGAAGACCTGGATGAAGCTACCTAATTGTTGAGCATCAAAATCTATGGAGATAGATCAAGATGCTCAATGAGACTTTCAATGAGTGCATACCTTGACAAAGATTTTGAAAGAGTTCAAAATGGACCAGTCAGAGGAAGAGTTCTCGCCTGATTTGTAAAGTGTGAAAGTTGAGTGAGACTCAAAGCTCGACAACGGCAGAAGAAAGAGAAAGGACGAACGTCGCCCCCTATTCCTTAGCCATAGGCTCTATATTATGCCATGCTGTGTACCGCACCTATGTGTGCCTTGCCATGAGTCCGTCAGGGGGTACAAGAGTGAACCAGGAGTGGATCACTGGACAGCGGTCAAGATTATCCTCAGTAACTAAGAGACTGAGGAGATGTTTCTCGATTATGGAGGTGATGAAGAATTCATCGTAAGGAGTTACGTCGATACAAGCTTTAACACTAATCCGGATGACACGTAGTAGCAATCTGGATACGTATAGTGGAGCAGCCATTTGGAAATAGTACCAAGTGGAGTGTGGTAGCAGTGTTTACGGTTTGACATAGAGATTTGCAAAGTACATACGGATCTGAATATCGCAGACCCGTTGACTATAAGACCTCTCTCACATGCAAAGCATGATCGAGCCCCAGAACTCATTGGGTGTTAGATTCATAACAATGCGAATCACATGGTGATGTGAACTAGATTATTGGCTCTAGTGCAAGTGGGAGACTGTTGGAAATATGCCCTAGAGGCAATAATAAATTAGTTATTATCATATTTCCTTGTTCATGATAATTGTTTATTATCCATGCTATAATTGTATTGATCGGAAACTCAGATACATGTGTGGATACATAGACAACACCATGTCCCTAGTATGCCTCTAGTAGACTAGCTCGTTGATCAAAAGATGGTTAAGGTTTCCTAGCCATGGACATGAGATGTCGTTTGATAACGAGATCACATCATTAGGAGAATGATGTGATGGATAAGACCCAAACTACAAACATAGCATATGATCGTGTCAGTTTATTGCTACTGTTTTCTACATGTCAAGTATATGTTCCTATGACCATGAGATCATGCAACTCACGGATATCGGACGAGTGCCTTGTGTGTATCAAACGTCGCAACGTAACTGGGTGACTATAAAGGTGCTCTACAGGTATCTCCGATGGTGTCTGTTGAGTTGGTATGGATCGAGACTGGGATTTGTTACTCCGTGTGACGGAGAGGTATCTCAGGGCCCACTCGGTAACACAACATCACAACAAGCCTTGCAAGCAATGTGGCTAAGTGTTAGTCACGGGATCTTGTATTATGAAATGAGTAAAGAGACTTGCCAGTAACGAGGTTGAACTAGGTATGGAGATACCGATGATCGAATCTCGGGCAAGTAACGTACCGAAGAAAAAAGGGAACGTTATACGGGATTAACTGAATCCTTGACATAGAGGTTCGACCAATAAAGATCTTCGTAGAATATGTAGGAACCAATGTGGATGTCCAGGTCCCGCCATTGGTTATTGACCTTAGAGGTGTCTCGGTCATGTCTACATAGTTCTCGAACCCGCAGGGTCTGCACACTTAAGGTTCGGTGACGTTTCGGTAGTGTAGAGTTATGTGTGGTGGTGACCGAAGGTTGTTCGGAGTCCCGGATGAGATCCCGGACGTCACGAGGAGCTCCGGAATGGTCCGTAGGTAAAGATTCATAAATAGGATGTCCTAGTTTGGTCGCCGGAAAAGTTTCGGGCTCATCGGTAGTGTACCGGGAGTATCGGTAGTGTACCGGGAGTGCCGGTAGTGTATCGGGGGACCTCCGGGAGGGGTATTTCAACCCCAAGAAGTCCATGGGCTGTGGGAGAATAATAACCAGCCCTTAGTGGGCGGGGAAAACAGCCACAAAGGCCCATGGTGCAGGAGAGAAAGTCCTAAAGCAAAAAGTGGAAAATCAGCCAATAGGAGGCAATCCTACTCCAACTAGGATTGGAGGTGAAGTAGGATTGCTCCCACCTCCTATTTCGGCTGACCCAAAGGCCTTGGCTGCCTCTCCTCTCCTCTCCTCCTATATATACTAGTGGATTGGGTGGTTTTTGGACAGAATTTCCGTCCACGTGCTACCCGTTTCACCGGTGCACAGTTTCTCCTCTAGATCGGTTTTCCGCAGCGCTTAGGCGAAGCCCTGCCGGAATCACTCCACCACCATCACCGGAGTGCCGTCACGCTGCTGGTGAACTCTCTCTCCTATCCACCTCCTCTTGCTGGATCAAGACGGTGGAGATCATCATCAAGCTGCACATGTGCTGAACGCGGAGGTGCCGTCCGTTCGGCGCTAGATCGGAAGGACCGTGATCGAGATCGCGGGACGGTTCATGATGAGATCGCGGAACGGATCGTGATGAGTTTGCGGGACAGATCGTGATCAAGATCATGAGACGGATCGTGATGAGATCGTGGGACGGATCGTGTTGGGATCATGGGACGGATCGTGATGAGATCGCGGGACGCTCGGCGATTTGGATCGCGAAGATGTTCGACTACACCAACCGCGTTTCTTAACGCTTCCCGCTTAGCGATCTACAAGGGTATGTAGATCCACTCTCCCTCTCGTAGATGCTCATCACCATGGATAGGTTTGCGTGTGCGTAGGAATTTTTTTGTTTCCCATGCGACGTTCCCCAACCATTCTATCAACAGTCCTAGCCAAGTCATCAATTTTAAGCAGTTTTTGTTCTATGGAAGCATTGAAAATCTTTTGCGAATGAATAAACTCGTTAATATTACTTTCAAGATCAGAGGGTATTTTATTATAATTTCCATGAGTATTGTTGTAGGAATTTCCAAAATTATTAGAGTGGTTGCTAGGAAAAGGCCTAGGATTAAAGTTACCTCTATAAGCATTGTTGTTACCAAAATTATTCCTACCAACAAAATTAACATCCAAATTTTCATTGCTATTATCAATCAAGGAAGATAAAAGCATATCATTAGGATCTAGAGGAACACTTTTACTAGCAAACATCTTCATTAACTCATCCATCTTAGCACTCAAAGAGTTAATTTCTTCTATAGCATGCACTTTTTTACTAGTAGGTGACCTTTCAGTGTGCCATTGAGAATAATTTGTCATGATATTATCCAAGAGTTTGTAGCTTATCCTAATGTGATTTCCATAAATGTTCCACCGGAGGCGGAATCCAAGATATTTCTAGAAGCAAAATTCAAACCAGCATAGAAAATTTGTATAATCATCCAAAGACTTAGACCATGAGCAGGACAATTTCTAATCATCAACTTCATTCTCTCCCAAGATCGTGCAACATGTTCATGATCTAGTTGCTTAAAAGTCATAATATCATTACAGAGAGAGATAATCTTACTAGGTGGAAAATACTTGGAAATAAAAGCATCTTTACACTTGTTCTGTGAATCAATACTATTTTTAGGTAAAGATGAAAACAAAGTTTTTGCTCGATCTCATAGTGAGAACGGAAATAACTTCAATTTAATCATATCATTATCCTTATATCTCTTATTTTGCATATCACATAACTCAATAAAGGTATTAAGATGGGATGCGACATCTTCACTCGGAAGGCCGGAAAATTGCTCTTTCATAACAAGATTCAACAAGGCAGCATTAATTTCATATGATTCCACACTAGTTGCGGGAGCAATTGGAGTACTAATAAAATCATTGTTATTAGTATTAGAGAAATCACACAATTTAGTGTTTTCACGCATGGTGACTTAGCAAGCACACAAGCACACAAGCAAACAAAAAGCGAGCGAAAGAAAAGAGCAAATAAAGAGAGCCAAATATTGTTGTAATTTGTGTTTTTTAGAAGTGCGGGAGAGGAAAACGAGAGGAAAATAGCAAATAATGTAAATGCAAGAGATAGTTTGTGATAGGTACTTGTAGATATGCTTCTCTTGAATACTCCCCGGCAACGGCGCCGGAAATTCTTCCTGCTACTTCTCTGCAACGTCGCTAGAAATTGGCAAGTTGATTATTGTCTTGCGTTGGTTTTTCCCTTGAAGAGGAAAGGGTGATGCAGCAAAGTAGAGATAAGTATTTCCCTCAGTTTTGAGAACCAAGGTATCAATCTAGTAGGAGTATCAAGATGAGGCCACAAGGAACCTGCACTAACACAAACGAACTTGCACCCAACGCGATAAAGAGGTTGCCAATCCCTTTACGATTACTTGCAAGGTGAGATCTGATAGTGATAATAGATGAATATAAATAAGTAAATAAAATTGCAGAAATGTATTTTTGGTTTTTTTGTGTTTAGATCTGAATATATAATATGTAAAATAGACCCGGGGGCCATAGTGTTCACTAGAGGCTTCTCGCATGGTAGCAAGTATTACGGTGGGTGAACAAATTACTGTTGAGGAATTGATAGAATTGAGCAAAGTCATGACGATATCTAAGGCAATGATCATACATATAGGCATCATGTCCGAGACAAGTAGACCGATACTTTCTGCATCTACTACTATTACTCCACACATCGACCGCTATCTAGCATGCATCTAGTGTATTAAGTTCATGATAAACGGAGTAACGATTTAAGCAAGATGACATGATGTAGAGGGATAGATTCATGCAATATGATATAAACCCCATCTTTTTACCCTTCATCGCAACAACACGATGTGTGCCTCGCTACCCCTTCTGTCACTAGGTGAGGACACCGCACGGTATGAACCCAAAACCAAGCACTTCTCCCATGGCAAGAACTATAGATCAAGGGTGCCAAACGAAACCCATAACTTGAAGAGAATTACAAGGATATGAAATCATGCATATAAGAAATCAGAGGAGACTCAAATAATATTCATAGATAATCTGGTCATAAATCCACAATTCATCGGATCTCAACAAAAAAACCGCAAAAGAAGATTACATCGGATGGATCACCATGAAGATCATGGAGAACTTTGTATTCAAGATCAAAGAGATAGAAGAAGCCATCTAGCTACTAGCTATGGACCCGAAGGTCTGATGTGAACTACTCACGCATCATCGGAGAGGCAATGGTGTTGATGAAGATGGCCACCGGTGATGAATTCCCCTCCGGCAGGATGGCGGAACGGTCTCCCGATTGGGTTTTGGTGGCTCTGCAGGTCTGCGGCGGTGGAACTTGCGATCTTTGTTTAATTTTGAGGGATTCCACATTTATAAGACCGTCTGGCGTCGGGAACAAGTTGAGAGGCGCCACGAGGAAGTCACGAGCCCCCTAGCCGCGGTTAGGGGGCCCGCACCTCCCAGGCTCGTGGCTCCCTCGGGCCGCCTCTCTGGTATTTTTTCCTTCATCTATTTTTGATATTTTCCATAAAAAATCACGTCAAAAGTTTTATTCCGTTTGGACTCTGTTTGATATTCCTATCGAAAAAAGGTCAAAAACACGGAAAAAACAGGAACTGGCACTAGGCACTGGATTAATAAGTTAGTCCCAAAAATAATATAAAATAGCTTATTCATGCATATAAAACATCCAAAGTTGATAATATAATAGCATGGAACAATCAAAAATTATAGATATGTTGGAGACGTATGACCCCTCGAGAGGCAGCCTAGGGAGGCCTCCCCCCGGTGGTCTTGGCATCGTTCCCCTCGGGAGGGTGGAGCCCCGTGAGGACCTTGGTCTTAAGTAAGGCCGTGTTGGTCCATACAAGGCAATCGAAGTGAGCCGTGCCCTAGGTTGTAGGGTGGCAGGTCTGGGTACCCCCTTTCCGAGAACACCGACATTATCGATCTTGCACGAATTTAGTACGTTAGCCTCTTGTTCGGCCACCATCTTCTCGTCTTGGCCTCCTGCTTGGCCTTCTTCGGCTTGGCCTTGTGGTTTTCAACCTCTGCATTTACGGCTGTAGAGATAATAGGAAGCAAGATCTCGGGAACAAAAGCCAGAAAACCCCAATTAATGAGGAAAACAAGGGTCTTTGAAGTATAAGTCAAACTTACTTTGCATCTCGTCAAACCATTTGTTTAGATGGTCAAACTCCTCATCGTAGCTCTTGAGCTTCTAGTCCAGCTCAGCCAGTTCCATGGCATTGGTGCCACCGCTGAAGAGGAGGCCTACAAAACAACTTATGTATAACCAAACTTCTGAGCTGTTGGTTTTAGACCCTCCGGTAAATCATCGCTAAAACTGTTATAATTTTTGGGGCCACGATAAGCTTTCACATTTGTTCATGATTATAGATTCTTTGACACTCGGGCAAGTTTTTTTCAAACTCACCGATGTCTCAGGGGTTACTATACCTATAAGGAATGCGTAACTTTACAAATAAATTTCTTGTCATGAAATGAGTATTACATGGCTTACCTTGAAGCCCGCCAATATACCATTTAAGACCTCCTTCAGTCTGCTAACAAGAAACTGAATGCCTTGCAGATCGGCACCCATAAGAGTGCGTTGATATTTTCCACCTGGTGGTAGTCCGCTCTATCACGGGTGGCATCGGTAGTGGCACTTCTGCTCTCCCTTCTAGGGGAGGCAGGGTTGACGACATCGGAGGCATAGAGGTCTCTGAAGCTATCTTTGGAGGGAGCTCAAATGAATCATGGCCCCCCTCCTTGCTCACCAAGAGGGTTTTGATCTCCTGGTCTTCGGTGGCCGAGGTACGAACCTCGGCCATGACTTCATCACCCCCATTGTTCGGCTCGGGAAGGGGTCTGGCGGGATAAAACCTCCGTAGCCTCCTCAACGTTCTGAGGGGGAGTGGTGCGTGACGCAGTCCTGCTCTCCGCTATCTCGGGTGGCGGAGAATCCACCTCTCAAACCTGATCGGTTGGGAGATCGTGTGTCGGCCGAGCTGCAATACGAAAGGTGTTTATCTAGTTAGTAACAAAATTTTCTTATGAGTATACCATAAAGTGCTCGGATTCAGTACATCTGGGCCGGGGGCTTGACCCATGGGTTCCTTTGCGGAACCCTTTCGAAAGCCTTAGAATCCTCATCGGAATCTGGGCTATCGTCGGGCAGGACCACTTTGGTCCTAAAGGGCCTCTTCGAGGCAGGACGAGATAGATCCTCCTCAGGGTCTATGAGAGCTTGGCTTAATAGCAATGATAGACTACTCATATCAACAAGGAATTCCTTCTTTTCCGGGGGCCCACTCGAAAAAATCTCCAAAGTTAAGCGTGCTTGGCTTGGAGCAATTCTAGGATGGGTGACCGTCTAGGAAGTTGGTCCCGGGTGCGCGTGAGTGGGGTCAAAGTGCGCAGAAAATACTAGTGTTTGTCTGTGAGGCTAGTCTAGATCCGGTCAGCCATAACAGGGCATTACAATTTGGTATTAGAGCTGACCCTTGCGGTTACACGGGCATGCGCGGGTCAGGTGTGCGGGCATGTGACGCATGGAGCGTGTGGCCCGTTGTGGCACATGGCATGGCACATGTGTCAGACTGGACGCGCATACGTGTGCCAAGAGGGAAGGTTCCTGATGGCTGATGAGGACGTCGGTTCCTTTGAGTGGGGGTGTATGTGAAAGCCTGGCTTAATAGGAATGATAGACTATTCATATCAACAAGGAATTCCTTCTTTTCCGAGAGCCCACTCGAAAAAAACTCCAAAGTTAAGCGCGCTTGGCTTGGAGCAATTCTAGGATGGGTGACCGACTCGGAAGTTGGTCCCCGGTGCGCACGAGTGAGGACAAAATGTGCAGAAAACACTAGTGTTGGTCTGTGAGGCCAGTCTAGATCCCGCTAGGCATAACGAGGTGTTAGAGCGTCCTTCGACGCCGCCCTCTTCCTTGTTTGGGGGGAGTCCATCTCCCCCATCCTCTATGCGCTCTTCCTCTTGAGTGGAAGAGGCATGGGTCTCCCCGGATTTAGTGTCCGAGGGACCTCTTGGGCAGAGGCCTTTACGGGCCTGTTTCTTCTTTCTCTTCTCCTTCTTCTTCGGTGCGGAGTATGGCGCCATGGCCAGCATCGCTGTCAACAGGGCCGACCTAGGTTCTTCGGGCAGGGGGGCTAGACCGTTAATCTTCGCGGCCTTGTCTAGCCAGCTCTGTGAAGACAGAGGAGAAAGGGTTAAGTTCCTTACTGATAGTCATATCTTGGGAATGAAATGGAAACTTTGACATACATTTGTAGGAGGGGTTTCGGTGTCTAGGACGATGTCTTCTTCCTCAGTCGGCCACTCCTAGGGCTTGAAAAACACCTTCCACAACTTCTCGTGAGTTGTGTGATAAAACTAGCGCACGATGGCTGGGTCATCAAGCTCGTAGGACCACATTGGAGTGTCCCGGTGCTGGCAAGGGAAGAGGTGGCGGTGGAGCATAATTGTAATAGTTCGACATATTAGGGATGATAGACTACTCATATCAATAAGGAATTCCTTCTTTTCCGGGAGCCCATTCGAACAGAACTCCCAGGTTAAGCGTTCTTGGCTTGGAGTAGTTCTAGGATGGGTGACCGACCGGGAAGTTGGTCTCGGGTGCGCATGAGTGAGGAAAAAATGCGTAGAAAAGACTAGTATTAATCTGTGAGGCCAGTCTAGATCTCGCCAGGAGTAATGACCTTCGGCGGTGTGTCCGGGGCATTACAAGTTGGTATCAGAGCCGACCCTCGTGGTTACACAGATGTTTGCCGACAGGTGCGCGGTCATGTTGTTCATGGAGTTTGTGACCCGTCGTGGCACACGGAATGACACATGTATCGGACTGGAAGCACAGACGTTTGTGCCAAGAGGGAACGTTCCTGTGGCCCGACGAGGACCTCAGTTCCTCTATGTGGTGGTGTATGTAATAGCTTGGCATATTAGGCATGATAGACTACTCATATCAATAAGGAATTCCTTTTTTTCCGGGAGCCCATTTGAACAGAACTCCTAGGTTAAGCGTGCTTGGCTTGTAGTAGTTCTAGGATGGGTGACCGACCGGGAAGTTGGTCCCTGATGCGGATGAGTGAGGACAAAGTGTGCAAAAAAGACTAGTATTGATCTGTGAGGCCAGTCTAGATCTCGCCAGGAGTAACGACCATCGGTGGGTGTGTTCGGGGTGTTACAATAACCTGGACCACGTTGGTCAGCTCGATTTTTGCCTTCACCATCTTTGAGAGGCGCTTCTGCAGCGACTTGACCTCTGTGGCCGATACCTAGTCGAGGCCTTTCTTGACCCACGAGGTTAGCCACACGAGGGGTCCGGATCTAGATTCGGAGTGCGCTGACCAGTCTTCACCTCGTGGTTCCGTGATGTAGAACCATTGTTTTTGCCAAACCTTGTGAGTGTCGATGAAAGTACCTTTCGGACACTCGACTCGCAGTAGTTTGCTGATTAGAACCCCTCTACAGTCAGCATGTTGGCCGTTGACTGTCTTTTGCTTGACGTTGAAGATCTTGAGCCATAGGCCGAAGTGCGGATGGACCCGTAGGAAGGCCTCACAAACGATGATGAAGGTCGAGATACGCATGAAAGATTGAGGGGGAAGATCGTGGAATTCTAACCCGTAGAAGAATATTAAGACCCTAACAAAGGGATGGAGCAAAAAACCCAGTCCCTGGATGAAGCGGGGGATGAACACCACCCTATCGCCTGGCCTCGGTGTGGGCACAACTTGGCCTGCATATGGGTAGGGGTGGACAATGTTGGGCAAAAGGTACCTGGTGAGCTTCAACTCCCGGATGTCGTCGTGAGTGACGCACGAGGCCTCCAACTTGGCTTGGAAACCCGAGCCGGACATGGATGAGCTTGGGAAGAGTGGCTTGGAGAGGATGGGAGGGTACATGGATCTGAGTACCTGAGTCATGGACGGGACGAGAGATTGAATCTGGGATGTGTGTGGAGTCTTTGGGGATTTTTCTCCCTTTTTTAGGATGATGTAATACCAAGGGCCCCTTTACAGTACCATAGGCCTTTCCACTTCCCAAAACAATCGTGTCATTATACGCATGCGGGATAACCCAGATCATTATTCGTATCCCATAAAAAATGGAGCACGATCTTCACATTGATAAGATCGACATGCCAATGGAAAGCGGCCTCGAACCGCAAATTGAGTTTTCATAACTGGTTGAGTGGTCGTGGCCTCTCGTGGCCTTTAGTTAGAGAAGTTTTCAGGTGAGGTACTATTCACACTCACGCGTTTGGCTTTCATGGCTAAACGACATGTATTTTTTTGAAGACAATGCGTCACCAACAACCAAGTTAAACTAGCCGAACATAAGGGGGGAAAGGGACTCGCCCCGCCAGCCGGAGACTTTGGATGCGCAAAGTTGCTGGGTGTCATGAACCCCGGCATTGGAGGCTAGTTTCAGGGCTACTGCGGGAGTCCGTGACTAAGGTATCCTTGGGTCGTCGGTTCATCTCTCATGGGCAGGCTTGGTGGGCCGCTCTGTGGAAGGCTGGATTATGTGGCAACCCCGTTTTCAAAGAGGAAAGCTTCGAAGACTTGGTGTGTCTTTCAAGTCTTGAAGATAAGACCAGCGCATCTATCCCCGGTTGGAGGCTGGTCATGTGTAACCCTAGGTACCCGTGGTGTCTATATAAACCATAGGGTTTCATTACTAGAGGCAGGTTGACTCATCTAGGGTTTTAGCTCATACGATCTCGAGGTAGATCAAATTTGTAATTCCCATTCACATCAATTCAATCAAGCAGGACGTAGGGTTTTACCTCCTTGGGAGGGACCGAACCTAGGTAAACATCGTCTCCTTCGTCCCCTGTTAGCCATCGATCCAAGGTCCACAGTTTGGGACCCCCTACCCAAGATCCGCCAGTTTTGACACCGGCAGTGGGCTTGGATAGGGAAGGTATAAATAGTAAGTTAACAGAAGGGGAGAACAAATATGAAGAAGAATAGTGGTTTAAAGTTAGGAAATATCTACAATCTTGCTTAATGTGAATGAGGATCCTAATGATGTATGTTTGACATGATTAGTGCTGACCCATGTCGAGCCTTAGGGTGGTGTTGTGGTGACGGTAGAAAGTTGGTTGCAACTATCACGTAGTTATGGAGTGTGTCCAAGGAGAGAGTTGGTCGGCGAGCCCAGGCCAGATGGAAAGTTATTCTTGTAGGAAAGGTAGGGTGGACGATGGTCGTCATGGTGTTTTCGAGTGAGCAAGGCGTCCACCATCGCATAGCCAAACAAGTCAAAGCCTGGGCTGAGGTTGGCCACTGTCGTTGGTATGAAAGCTGATGGACCCAAAGGAGGTCAGGAAGATGTTTTTATTATGCAGTCCGGCGCTTTTATTACTTTCTAGCACAAGTTCGTGCAATGCTCAATTTTATCTTACACTAATTGATCCAACACTTTTAGAAGCAATTTGTATTGCCTTGATGCACCGATCACAACTTACTTGAAGGGTCTTATTCACTCCATAAGTAGGTATGGTGGACTCTCAAACATGAGTTTGGCTAGCAAAGATATTGGGCAAGCACCACATGTTGAAGGATCTATGACAATATAACTTCTATGTAAATATGAACAAGCATAAATCATTACTTTGTCTTCCTTGTCCAACGTCAACAATTTTGGCATATAATACTTAGTTGGGGCGCACAATCATAAAAGATTTCCATGATAGTATTTTTTGCATGCGAATCTTCTCTACCCTAATTTATTCTTTCATGAATTGCATCATTGACTAATGCTATGTTTGCCAATCTCCAATAAATTTTACCAATCATACTTTTCTTTATGATGATGTCATTACTCACCATAAGATTAGCATATGATCTTTTTCATTTATTTTCTTTTATCAAGATTGCAACAAGAATGTAAAGGGGCAAAAGCTCAAACTAAACTTTAGTATATAATTCTCACTCGATTACATAGATAGATGGATAACGAAACTAGCACTCGTAAATAGATCATAGTAAACTTTTATTAAACTAAATCATGAAAATGCTAAGGATCAAACTAAAAAAGCAAAGGTAAAAAGTGATGGTGAGACGATACCGGGGCACCTCGCCCAAGCATGGCTCAAGCCAAGGGGAGTGCCCATACCCGTGTACTCAAGTCTCCTTTGGTGATGAAGATGATGAAGGGAGTGGTGATGAGACGGTAGTACGTTTATCCTCTGACTTCCAGGGCAAGGGTTCACCATCAAAAGTTGATGCGCGAGTCCCTAGAGTCCTGCAATTGGCAGCTAAACTCATACCTTTGAATATCGCTTCATATTCAAAAACTTGATTTTGTAGATCATAAATTTGACTCTATATAAAGTTGATTTCCTCGTTGAAGTTGAAGACGATGTCTTTCATGGACTGGCCATCCCTATGTGGTCACAGGTGAATTCCGTGATCATGGAGTGATTGGCACTAAGTCCACGCTCCACCCTCCCTTTGCCCTTGAAGATGTCTTGCTCTACTACTTCCAGCCTGGCCTCCACGCTCCCCGTCTTGTTGCGCCCTTGAACATCCTGGATGTGGAGCAGCCCCTCACACATCTCAATGGTTTGAGGGTGCTTCATCACATACAACAAGTACAGGTTGATAACCTTCTCGAAGAACTTGTCCTTGGGAGAAATTGCTGAACCCATGGAGATTTAGATCTGACAAGAAAACAACACGAAAAAAGAGAAGTGGAAAATCTCGCGATGCGGTGGTCAAAACAGTCGGGGGTATATATAGAGAATTTTTATTCTTGGAAATCGAGCAAATGGAAGTAAAACAGAGTTTGGAAGGTTCCCAAGATGGGCACGCTCCACCAGGGCGCGCCAAGGATGGCAACCGCACCCTGGTATGTCGTGCTCAGCTTAGTTGCCTTCTGGTTTATTTTTTATTTCCTAAAATTCTTAAATATTCCAAAACTGATAAAAATATTTTTGTGGATTTTTCGAAGACCATTTACTTACCGTATCAAATGTCTTTTGTTTTTCACAATTCTAGAGTGTTCCGGAAGGTTTCTTTTATGTGTTCCTCCGATGTCATGGTTTGGATAACATTGCTTCCAACTTTAATAGGTGTACCTGAGATATACTGTTTAATATTTTGTCCATTGACCACCTTCGGGTTGGTACCTTTGGCACTATTAATATTGGTAGCTACAGAGTGATAAACCTCTTCGATAGCATAGGGTCCTTCCCATTTCGAGAGAAGTTTTCTTGCAAAAATTCTAAAACGAGAATTGTACAAAAGAACATATTCTCCAACTTTGAATTTTCACTTTTGGATTCTTTTGTCATGTCATCTTTTAACTTTCTCTTTAAATAACTTGGCATTTTCATAAGCTTTGGTTCTTCATTCATCTAATGAGCTAATATCAAATAACTTATTTTCACTAGAAAGTTTGATATCATAATTGAGTTCTTTAATTGCCCTAATGCTTTATGTTCTAACTCTAGAGGCAAATGACAAGCTTTACCATATAGCATCTTGTATGGAGACATACCCATAGGGTTTTTATAAGCTGTTCTATTAGCCTAAAGTGCATCATCTAATTTCTTACACAAATTCTTTTTGGACCTATTGACAGTCCTTTGTAATATCAATTTTATTTCTCTATTGCTTAGTTCAACTTGACCAATAGATTGAGGATGATAGGGTGATGGAATTATATGGTTAACATCATATTTAGCAAGCATTGTACGGAAAGGACCGTGAATAAAGTGTGAACCACCATCAGTCATTAGATACCTAGGGACTCCAAACCTTGGGAAAATAACTTCTTTAAGCATTTTAATGGAAGTGTTATAATCAACACCAGTAGTGGGAATAGCTTCTACCAAGTTAGTGACATAATCAATAGCAACCAAGATATGAGTATAAACATTCGAGGAAGGAAAAGGTCCCATATAATCAAAACCCCAAACATCAAATGGTTCAACGACAAGTGAGTAATTCATAGGCATTTCCTGATGCTTACCGATATTACCAATTCTCTGACGTTCATCACAAGACAAGAAAAACTTATGGGCATCCTTGAAGAGAGTAGGACAATAAAACCATATTGTGATACCTTATGAGCAGTTCTATCTCTAGCATGATGTCCTACATAAGCTTCGGAAAGACATTTCTGTAGGATTCATTCATGTTCATGCTCAAGTACACAACATCTAATAATATCATCTACTCCTGCTTTATAAAGATGTGGGTCATCCCAAAAGTAATGTGTTAAATCATAGATGATTTTTTCTTTTTTGTTATGTGAAGCTAGGTGGTATATATTTAGCAACAATGTAATTAGCATAATCAGCATACTATGGAGTGTTTTGAGAAGCCTTTATTGTAGCTAATTGTTCATCAGGAAAACTATCATCAATAGGTAGTGGGTCATCAAGAACATTTTCTAACCTAGACAAGTTATTAGCTACGGGGTTCTCAGCTCCCTTCCTATCAACGATGTGTAAATCAAATTCCTGAAGCAAGAGAACCCACCTAATGAGTATAGGTTTAGGATCCTTCTTTTCCATAAGATATTTTGTAGCAGCATGATCAATGTGAACAATAACTATGGTACCAATAATGTAAGATATGAATTTATCACAAACAAACTCGACTGCTAAAATTTTTTTTTAGTAGTAGCATAATTTGTTTGAGCACTATCTAGAGTTTTGCTAGAATAATGGATAACATTTTATTTCTTATCAACTCTTTGTCCTCAAATAAGACCAATAGCATAATCACTAGCATCACACATAATTTCAAAAGGCAAGTTCCAATCAGTTGGTTGACCAATACGTGTAGTGGTTAAGGCTTTCTTTAGTGTTTCAAAGGCTTCTATGCAACGATCATAAAAAACAACGGGAATATCCCTTTGTAAAAGATTAGTAAGGGCCTAGAAACTTTTTATAAGTGTTTAATAAACCTCCTATAGAAACTAGGGTGGCCAAGAAAAGTTCGAATACCCTTGATATCTTTATGACACAGCATTTTCTCAATTACATCTACTTTAGCTTGATCCACCTCAATACCTCATTCAGAGATTTTATGCCCCAAGACAATACGTTCATTAACCCTAAAGTGACACTTCTCCCAATTCAAGAGTAGATTAGTTTGTTCACATCTCTGCAAAACTCGATTAAGGTTTCTTAAGAAATCATCAAAAGAAGTTTGATAAATGGAGAAATCATCCATGAAAACTTCCACAATATTCACAAAAATCAGAGAATATAGCAGTCATACATCTTTGAAAGGTAGCAGGTGCATTGCATAAACCAAAAGGCATACGTATATAAGCATAGGTTCCAAAAGGACAGGTAAATGTGGTTCTATCTTGATCAAATTGTGACACAGGTATTTGAGGCAAACCAGAATATCCATCCAAGAAACATAAGTGTGTGTGCTTAGATAATCTTTCAAATATTTGATCAATAAAAGTCAAGGGGTAATGATCTTTTCTAGTAGCTTTATTTAATTTTCTAAAATCAATTACCATCCTATAGCCAGTAACAATTCTCTATAGAATAAGCTCATTTTTATCATTAGGAACAATGAACGAGACTCGCCAATCTACTATCAGCTATAGGAAATATTATACTTGCTTGTCGAAGCTTTAATATTTCAGTTCTTACCACTTCTTTCATCTTGGGATTCAATCGTCGTTGGTGATCAACAACGGGTTTAGCATCAAGTTCCATATTGATCTTGTGCTAACATAGAGAAGGACTAATGCCCTTAAGATCACAAAGAGTATATACAATAGAAGCCCGGTTCTTCCTCGCAATTTTCAATAATCTTTGTTCTTCATGTTCTGAAGGTTAGCACTAATAATAACATGATATATCCTTTTCTCATCGAGATAAGCATACTTAAAGGTGTCAGGCAATTGTTTTAGTTCAAACACAAGATCACCTTTAGGTGGAGGAGGACCTTCAAGAGTTTCAATAGGAACATTGTGTTTCACTAGAGGTTGTTGTTCAAAGAAAATTGTATCTATTTCATTTCTTTCATGCAAGTGCATATCATTTTCATGGTCTAGCAAATATTGTTCTAGTGGATTGGTAGGGTAATTCTCTATCAAGAGTTCTATATTATACTTGGAAAGATTAAACTCATGAGACACATCACCAACCTCAACACTGACGGTTTCTTTTTGACAATCTATCTTAGCATTAACAGTGTTCAAGAAAGGCCTACCAAATATAATGGGACAAAAGTCATCTTGTGGGGAACCAAGAACTAGAAAATCAGTGTGATTTTTTATTTTTCCGTACAAGACTTCAACATCTCTAACAATCCCAAGAGGTGTGATGGTGTCTCTATTAGCAAGTTTAATAGTAACATCAATAACTTCTATTTCAGCAGGTGTTATGCCATTCATAATTTCTTGATAGCAAGTAAAAGGAATAGCACTCACACTATCACCCAAATCACATATGCCATGATAACAATGATCTCCTATTTTGACTGAGAAATTAGGCAAGCCAACTATGGGTCTATGTTTGTCTTTTCCACCGGGTTTAGAAAATTCTATCAGCTTCATCACAGAAGTAAATGACATGCCCATCAATATTTTCTACCAAGAGATCTTTAACCATAGAAACACTAGGTTGTAATTTAATTGGTTCAGAGGGCTTAGGTGCTCTAATATTACTTTTGCGAACCACAGTTGATACCTTAGCATGTTCCTTTATCCTAACCGAGAAAGGTGGTTTCTCAATATAAGCAATAGGCACAACTGGATCAACATTGTAAATGATAGTTTATTCTTTAGTAATGACCGGCTCTTTAATTTCCTTTTTAATTGGGGGATGATATTTAAACCACTTCTCTTTAGGTAGATCGACATGAGCAGCAAATGATTCACAGAAAGAGGCTACTATCTCAGTGTCAAGTCCATATTTAGTGCTAAACTTGTCAAAAGCATGACTATTCATAAAAGATTTAACACAATCAAATTCAATCTTAATACGTGACTCACTACCTTGATCGATTTCCCAATATTCAGATTTGCGTTTAATTCTTTCTAAGAGATCCCACTTGAATTCAATAGTCTTCATCATAAAAGAACCAGTACCAGAAGTATCAAGAATGGTTTGGTAATTATGAGAAAGCCGAGCATAAAAATTCTGAATAATAACTTCTCTCGAGATATCATGATTGGGGCATGAATATAACATTGACTTAGGCCTCCCCCAAGGTAGATCGGTACTTTCTACTTCACGAGGCCAAAAAAGTTATATATAATTCCCATCATGATGAACTAGATGCATAGGATACAACTTTTTGTGGAATTCCAATTTCAAACGATTCCAGTTCTATGATCCAATATCATCACATAGCGTATACTAGGTCAATGCTTTTCCCTTCAAAGATAAAGGGAAAACCATCTTCTTAACTTCATCTCTGGATAAAACTACAAGCTTAAATAGTCCACAAATTTCTTCCATGAGTATAAGGAGCATATAAGGATGTTCAGTTCAGTCCCCTGCATAAGCACTAGCTAGCAGTGGTTCTATCATACCCAAAGGAATTTCATAACCAATATTTTCAGTAGGTGTTTTAGGTTGAGGGGCAACTAATTGTGTTCCCGGTCGAGGTGAACATACCCCGAACAAACCCCTGAAAGGATTGCTTTCCATAGTAACAAGTGATTGTAAATTTCAGCACGTATTATAAGTTTTTCCTTACCGGTTTCCACTTACCAAGAGCGCTTCACTCCCCGGCAACAACGCCAAAAAAGAGTCTTGATGACCCAAAAGTAAAGGGGATAAATCGTAGTCCTTTCGATAAGTAAGAGTGTCAAACCCAACGCGGAACCAAAGGAAATGACAAGCGGCTTTCACCAAGGTAATTTCTGCAAGCACTGAAATTGTAAGTAGCGAGTAGTTTGATAGCAAGGTAATTTGTAACGAGCAAGTAACAGTAACAACAGGTAAGGTGCAGCAAGGTAGCCCAAGCCTTTTGTGGCGAAGGACATGCCAACACTATCTATTATGATAAGAAAAGTGTTCTTGAGGGTACACGGAAAATTCATCTATTCACTTTCATCATGTTGGTTTGATTCGTATTCGCTACTTTGATAATTTGATATGTGGGTTGCTACCACTTGAGCTTGCGTTGGTTTTCCCTTGAAGAGGAGATGGTGATGCAGCGAAGTAGATAAGTATTTCCCTCAGTTGTTGGAATTAGGGTACCAATCCAATAGGAGGATCAAGCAAGTTACCAATGGATGCACATACAGAGTCAATCAAACTCTTGCACCCAATGCTATAAACGGGTTGTTAATCTCTTGACGGTTATTTGGAAGGATTAGATCCGATAGAGATAGATGTAAACGAGAACGGAAAGTAAAATGTAAATAAATTGCAGCAAAGTATTTTTGGTAATTTTGGTTTATACATCTGAAAATATATTATGGAGAGTAGACCCGGGGGGCATAGGTTTCACTAGAGGCTTCTCTCATGATGGCAAGTATTATGGTGGGTGAACAATTACTGTCGAGCAATTCATAGAAAAGCAAATAATTATGAAGATATCCAAGGCAATGATTATGCATATAGGCATGACGTCCGTGTCAAGTAGACCTAAACAATTCTGCATCTACTACTATTACTCCACACATCGACCGACTCCTGCCTACATCTAGAGTATTAAGTTCAGGAACAACAGAATAACGTATTAGGTAAGATGACATGATTTAGAGGTATAAACTCAAGCAATATGATGAAAACCCCATCTTTTTATCCTTGATGACAATACAATACGTGCCTCGCTACCCCTACTATGTCACTGGGTGAGGACACCGCAAGATTGAACCCAAAACTAAGCACTTCTCCCATTGCAAGAATTACCAATCTAGTTGGCCAAACCAAACCAATAACTCGAAGAGACATGCAAAGATATGAAATCATGCATATAAGAATTTAGAAAAGACTCAAATAATATTCATAGATAATCTGAACATAAAACCACAATTCATCGGATCTCGACAAACACACCGCAAAAGAGTATTACAGCGGATAGATCTCCATGAAAATCATGAAGAACATGGTATTGAAGAGAAAAGAGGGATAAAAATCCATCTAGCTACTAGCTATGGACCCAAAGGTATGTGGTGAACTACTCACGCATCATCGGAGGGGCAATGGAGTTGATGTAGATGCCCTCCGTGATCGAATCCCCCTCCGGCAGATTACCGGAAAAGGCTCCGAGATTGGATCTCACGGGGAACCGAGGCTCCTGGCAGCGGAAAAGTGTTTTCGTGGCTCCCATTGGTATACAGGGAATATTTGTGAATTTATAGGCCGAGAAATAGGGTTAGGGGAGCTCCATGGGCCCACAAGCCAGGGGCGCCCTACCCCCTGGGCGTGCCCCTGTGGCTTGTGGCCACACGGCGGCTCTCTCGACTTCATCTCCAAGTCTACTAGGTTGCTTCTGGTCCAAGAAAATTATTCCGAATATTTTATTCCGTCTGGACTCCGTTTAATATTCCTTATCTCCCATACTCAAAAACAAGGAAAAAACAAAAACTAGCACTAGGGTCTAGATTAATAGGTTAGTCCCAAAAATAATATAAAATAGCATATTAATGCATATAAAACATCCAAAACAGATAATATAATAGCATGTAACAATGAAAAATTATAGATACGTTGGAGACGTATCAAGAATCCCCAAGCTTAATTCCTGCTCGTCCTCGAGTAGGTAAATGATAAAAACAGTATTTTTGATGTGGAAATCTACCTAACGTATTTATGCATGTAATATTCTTTATTGTGGAATGAATATTCAGATCCATAAGATTCAAAACAATAGTCTAATATTGACATAAAAACAGTAATACTTTGAGCACACCAACAAGGCAATCATGTCCTTTCGAAATAACGTGGCCTTAGAAAGTTATGCCTACAAAATCATATGGTCTGGCTATGCTCCATCTTCCTCACACAAAGTATCTAAATCATGCACAACCCCGATGAACAAGTCAAACAATTGTTTTACACTTTTTGTGTTCTCCAACCTTTTCAACTCTCACACAATGCTTGAGCGTGAGCCATGGATATAGCACTATATGTGGAATAGAATATGGTGGAGGTTGCAAGGAAAAATGGAGAATATAGTCTCACATCAACTAGGCATATCAACAGGCTACGGAGATGCCCATTGATAGATATTAATGTGAGTGAGTAGGGATTTCCATGCAACGGATGCACTTAGAGCTATAAGTGTATGAAAGCTCAAAAAGAAAACTAAGTGGTCGTGCAAGAACAAATTCCACTAGTTATATGAAAGAGACAATATAGGAGAATCTCTATCATGAAGATCATTGTGCTACTTTGAAGCATAAGTGTGGAGAAAGATAGTAGTAATTGTCCCTTCTCTCTTTCTCTCATTTCTCTCTTTTTTTCGTGGGCATTTTGGCCTCTTTTTTTATTTGGGCTTTGTTGGCCTCTCTTTTTTGTGTAAAGTCCGGATACTCATCCCAACTTGTGAGGGAGTCATGGCTTCCATCATCCTTTTCTCACACGAGAGAATGCTCTAATAATGAAAATCATCACACTTTTATTTACTTACAACTCAAAAACATAATTAGAACTCGATACCTACAACAAAATATGACTCTATATGCAGGATGAAAGTGATGGTGCAGGTCATGAAAAACGGAACGGTGGAAGTTGGATGGCAAATATATATCGGAATGGATATGGAAATGCCATAATAGGTAGGTATGGTGGCTGTTTTGAGGAAAATAAATGGTGGCTGTTTTGAGGAAAGTGGATTTGATGTACAGGCGAAAGTTGCGTGGTACTAGAGAGGCTAGCAAAGGTGGAAGGGTGAGAGTGCGTATAATCCATGGACTCAACATTAGTCCTAAAGAACTCACATACTTATTGCAAAAGTCTATTAGTCATCAAACCAAGCATTAGACACATGCTCCTAGGGGAGAGGTTGGTAGGAGTTAATCATCGCGTGCTCCCGACCCTCACACAAAGGTTGACAATCATTAAACAAATCATGCTTCGACTTTCTTACATAACGGTTCACCATACGTGCATGCTAATGGAATCAAAGCTTCAACACAAGTATCCCTTCCAATTCACAACTACTCACTAGCATGACTCTCATATTACCATCTCTATTATCTCAAAACTATATGCAAGGAATCAAACTTCTCATAGTATTCAATGCACTTAATATGAATGTTTTTATTATATCCCTCTTGGATGCCCATTACATTAGGAGTAAAATCATAATCTAAACAAATTACCATGATGTTCTTAAGAAACTGTCAAAATAATATAAGTGAGGTACGAGAGTTCGACAATTTCTATAAAATATAACACCACCCTGCTCTAAAAAGATATAAGTGAAGCACTAGAGCAACATTGCCTAGCTCAAAAGATATAAGTGAAGCACATAGATTATTCTAATAAATTCACGATTCAGTGTGTCCCTCTCAAAATTATGTGTGCATCAAGGATGATTGTGGAAAACTAAAAAGCAAAGACTCATATCCTCCAAGAAGCTCCAAGCAAAACACATATCATATGGTGAATAATAATATAGCCCCAAGTAAATTTACCGATGGATTGAATACAAAAGAGGGGATACCTTCTGGGGCATCCCCAAACATAGGCTTTTTGTTATCCTTGAATATGTCTTGGGGTGCCTTGGGAATCCCCAAGCTTAGTCTACTGCCACTCTTCATCCCCAAGCTTGTTCACTTCAAATCTTTACCGAAAACTTGAAAACTTCACAACACAAAACTTAACAAAAAACTCATGAGATCCGTTAGTATAAGAAAAATAAATAACCACTTAGGTAATGTTGTGAACTCATTATTTATTTATATTTTTATAATACCTACTGTATTATAACTTCTCCATGGTTCATACCTGTTGGGACCCCGATCCTAAGACATATGAATCCAGCCTATAACACGTCACACCACTTCGCGGCCTCACGCATGGTATGCCACGGCTTTCACCTTACCTAGGCCGGGACCATTTGCGCCTTTTGGCTCACGGATACGAACGGGTCGCTAGCATTCATACATCAGAGAACCTGGGTCGACATGACTAGTTATAGACCCGAGTGGCACAACCGTACAGGGACGGGCATACATAACCCAACAATGCAGGTGTCAGTCATCAGCGTGTGTAGACAAGTCATAGCAAGCTACAAGGATTCCATTACGCCGTGGGACATAAATGTCATCACTGCACATAGACGAGTCATAGCAGGCTACAGGTACTCCATTACACTATGAGACATTTCCCCGAAGGGACAAACACAGTAGCAAACAAGGATACATGCCGGTCAATCAATGTGTCTGGAGCAGTAGCAAGCTACCAAGGCTCGGTGGAAGCACAAAGAGGCATTTCCCCGTAAAGAAGGCTAATAAAGTCACATAACTAGGTGTCGAATCCCACGCATACCAATGCATTTAAATCACACACACACTATGCACGATATGCGTAGATACAACATGGCATCACAACAGAACACTACAACATAACATTTATTTAGAAGAATCCGAGGAGCCAACATAGTATAATGTTACAAACAAAAGGGGTCACAAGACCCAACATTTAGAGCATACAAACAACAAGCCGAAGTTACATGTCTGAGTACAGACATCTACAAAAGCGGCTAGAAGAGCCTGAAAAGCTACAACGACCCTACCATAGGAACCAGACCTCTGTCTGGGTTACTAAGCTAATCCGTCGATGCCAACGTCATGAGAACATAACTGAACACAATGTCTAACTCTGCAAACATGTAAATAAGCAAAAGTGAGTATGAAGGTACTCAGCAAGTCTTACATCAGAACTATCTACATATGCATCATGTAGTAATGAACAGGATTGTGGGTTTTACTGTAGAATGCCAGCTTTGACCTTTGGCTATCTTAGACTATGACAAAGTAACCAACGTATCACTACTCTCTCATCTCCCTACGAGAGAGCACACATGAGTCTACATGTTCACCATCTGAATACACCACTATGGATCCTCTCCCGTCTTCCTACAAGAAGCCATCCATAGCACTCACACTTGTTCGGTGCATTTTAGAGTATCCACTTAAGTTGCCTATGAACAATGCAAGTTTCCAAGTAGTCCATATCCGCGGATGCGGCTTTTCAAATAGATAATTTACCCTTCAGGGGTGTACTTCGTCACACATGCTCCCGCCACTTATCGCCATGTGCACGTAAAAGGCACCTCGGCAACCTTCAAGCGGAAGCCCAGCGAGGGTGTCCGCCACGGACGTTAACCTTCAACGACTCACGTCCAAAGCAGTCGCCTATTTGAGTTGGAACCCATAATGGAACTCCGGCCAAGGTTTCCAACCTGGCCTCAAACGTTACGAGCAAGGCCCCAAGCCGGTCCCGATTGGGTCATTCATCCACTTCGCAAGCCATGCCACACCTATCAACATTTCGAACTACTGCGACTCCTAGACTGAGAACAAGGTAGGTTAATAGGAAGAGAGAGATCGAGTTACCGGAGCCCAATGTGAAGTAGTAGCTAGTCTTGGAACACAAACACGGAACTCGGCTCCTATGAGCGAATTCAATGAGACAACCCACCATATACTCCTACATGGCCTCTCATCACAACCTTTACCAAAACAGGTTCATCACTTAACTCTCATCATCATGACACATTCATTTCACTCCGGTTCATCTCCCCCAGATGAATCATACCTGACACAACTCTAAGCATAGCAAGCATAACAGGGTTATAGCAAAACATGGCAGGTATGCTAGGTTGCTTGGTTCGGCTATTTACTCTGACAAGACAGGTCATGCAAAGGAGTGGGTTCATCTATCGCAACACAAGTAGTAGTTGATAAGCGTTGTACTAATGCATTGAAATGAGAGCAAGAGCGAGAGATGGGATTGAATCGAATATGCTCAAGAGAGGAGGGGTTGCTTGCCTGTTTATCAGAAGAGCATAGTTGTTCTTTGATGTCGTCGATAACTACGTCTCGCAAGTCTATCGACAAGATCAAACAAGGTACAATTTAAACAAGGCAAATGCTTCACAATGATGCATGATAATAGCATGGCAATATGTTGCTGGTTTTAGCTAATGCATCTATCAACATGTTAAATGAAGATGTTTTGAACACAAGGTTCAAGTTTAAATCCATAATTGAGGTGGCCTATTGTGTTTTGAACAAAATGTCCAAGTTTGGCTATTTAGATTTCTCTAACATGTATGAAAATGCTACCATTAGGTTCATTGGATTTTTCTGATAAATTTTCATATATAAATTATTTTAATCTGACTTACAGATTATTTTCTATGAATTTTTCAAGTTTATAACATTTTCTGGAATTTTCTGATTTATTCTTATACTAGAAATTTCATTTAATGCGTCAGGCCGACGTCATCATGACGTTAGCCAGTCAAAAGCCAGGCCAGGTCAAACCTAACAGTGTGGGGCCCTCGTGTTAGCGTCAGGGGCTAAACCCCACGCTGATTGAGGTTTGACCCACTTCTAGGGCCCACTGTTAGCGGTTGTGGGCTAATTAGGGGGGATTAGTGCCTAATCGGGCGGCCATATCGACACGAGCCGGAGGGTGGTTGCCGGCGACCATCTGATGCGGCGGAGGCTCACCGGAAGCCGCTAGGGGGCTCGGTTCAACACGCGGAAACCACTGGAGTGGAGCCTGTGCTTGACCGCGTCGAGTGGGCTGGTCAGGAGGGCTCAGGGTCGCCGGAGAGCTTGCCGGCGAGCTCTTCTGCGGCAGCGCCCGTACGTCCACGACGAGGGGGGATGCTAGAGGGCACGAGAGACCACAGGGAGAGGAGAAGGAGCATCGGGGCTCACAGGGAGGCTGCAGAGGGGCTCAGCGGGCTCGGGGACGACTCGGCTACGGCGAATCAACGACGAAGCTCCGGCGGGTCCGGAGGTTGAAGATGACCATGACGGCGGTGCTTGGCTTCGAGGAGCTCTCGGCAGCTTCTGGCTCCATGGGGAGGACCAGCTCAAGGCGGCGGAGCTCGAGGGCGCGACAGGGGGGGCTCTAGCTAGGAGAGGGGCGACAGAGAGCTCGAGCAGAGCTTGGCCATGGCGAGGGGGAGGAGAGGGAGAAGGCGAGGGGAGGAATGGAGAGGGGATGTGGCCAGCACGTCCCAGGCGAGGTCATCCTGCTCGCCAGCGCGACGAGGGGGTGGCCAGGCAGGCAGGTGGCGTGGCGCCACCGCTGTGAGCGCCGTCCCCTGGTTCTCCTCTACCTTCACGCAAGAGGTAGAAGACAGGGATACCCCTGTGGGCTGAGCCTCCTGGTGGGCCGTGTGCCAGGTAAGATTTTCTCCTCTTCTTTCTTATTTTCTGCTTTTTTTATTATTACTGACATTTGTTCTGGCTAAATAAAATAGTTAGCCATTTTTATTAAATCCTGAAAATTATTATGTGACCTAGACATAAATGACTTATGCCACATAATCAATTTCAAAATTATTTGACATATATTTCATATATAGAAATATATATATCCAATGCACATAGAGTTAATTTAATTCAAAGACCCAATATAAAATATTTCTGTGATCCCAAAATATTTGTTGGCTATTCTATCTCAACCCAATATTTTACTAGAGAACCAGGAACATTTTCTTGGGATTGTTTGAAGCAATTTTTATAATGCTTATTTGATAAAAATTTTAATTATGAGGCTTGATCATTCCTCATTTCAACTTCATTTGAAAATAAAAAAGCATGCATGAATGCACTTCCAATCATAAGGAAACTAGGGCTATGACAACTCACCCCCACCAAACAAGAATCTCGTCCCGAGATTTAGGAGTAGTCGGGAAGAGTGCAGGGTACTCAAGCCGAAGACGATCTGCGCGCTCCCAGGTTGCTTCATCCTTGGAATAATGCGACAATTGAACCTTCAGAAACTTGATGCTGCTACATCGAGTGTTGCGCTCGGTTTCATCAAGAATACGAACAGGATATTCTTGATATGAGAGATCATCTTGAAGATCAAGCGTTTCGTGGTCTACTTCCCGGATAGGATCCTTAAAGGAACGCCTGAGTTGAGAAACGTGGAACACATCATGAACTTTGGAAAGCTACGGGGGTAGTTCCAATTGGTAGGCAACCTCTCCTCATTTAGCAAGAATGTGAAAAGGACCAATGTAACAAGGAGCCAATTGTCCTTTGATACCGAAACGATGGGTGCCCTTCAAAGCTGACACCCGAAGGTAAGCCTTCTCGTCAACCTCATAACTTACATCCTTATGGCGATGGTCCTAATGGGTCTTCTGAAAAGATTGGGCAGTTTTCAAATTCTCACGAATGATGCGAACTTGCTCTTCTGCATCCTGGATCATATCTGGTCCAAAGAAATGTCTTTCACGGTTTCTGACCAGTTTAATAGCGTTCGACATCTTTGTCCATACAGAACTACGAAAGGAGCTTTGCCCATACTAGACTAAAAGCTGTTGTTTTAAACAAATTCGGCAAATGGAAGACATTTCTCCCAGTTCATTCAGAATGAGATAACACAGGCTCTGGCATATCCTCAAGAATTTGATTGACTCTTTCTACTTGACTACTTGACTAAGGGTGATAAGCGGTGCTAAAGGAGAGATGTGTTCCCATAGCATTCTGGAAACTTTCCCCAAATCGAGAAGTGAAAAGACTTTGATGATCAGAACTGGTCTCTAGACGAACACCATGAAGAAAAACTATTTGAGAGATATACAATTCTGCCAACTGACTAGCAGTTATACTTTCTCAAACTGGAAGGAAATGAGCAACTTTTGAAAGGCGATCGATAACCATGAAGATGGCATCATTCCCTTTCTTAGTCTTTGGAAAACTGGTGATGAAATCCATACCGACCTTTTCCCATTTCCACTCGGGAATAGCCAATGGCGGAAGGGTGCTAGAAGGCCTTTGATGCTCTGCTATAACGCGATGAAAAACATCGTAGTAGCAATGAATTGAGCGATTTCTCTCTTCATTCGGGTCCACCAAAACCTCTGGCGTAGGTCCTGATACATCTTAGTACTGCCGGGATGAATCTTGAGAGGAGATTCATGAGATTCCTTAAGAATCAGTTCTCAAAGTTGTTGCTTTTTGGTAACCACCAAGCGGTCCTCAAATAAAACAACACCTTGATCATTTACCAAGAAAGAACGAGCAACTCCCTTGGCGATGTTGCTCTTGATACGAGATATTCCCGTATCCTGCTTTGGGCAGCTATGATTTGATCCTCAAGAGTTGGTTTCGCCACCAAGGTAGAAAGGAATCCTTGAGGAACAATGTGAAGATTTATCTTACGAAATTCTTCGTGGAGAAGTGGTTGACTTTGTAGCAACAAGAGGTTGTTACAATAGGATTTACGACTTAGTGAATCAGCCATGACATTGGCTTTGCCTGTGGTGTAATATATTCCTAATTCTTAGTCCGTAATCAACTCAATCCACCATCTTTGCCTGAGATTCAAATCTGGTTGGGTGAATATATATTTGAGACTCTGGTGATCACTAAATATTTCACAACAATTACCCAGAAGGTAATGTCGCCAAGTGACTAGTGCATGGACTACTGCGGCAAGTTCCAGATCGTGTGTTGGATAATTTTCCTCATGTGTACGCAACTTTCGGGATGTGTAGGAAATCACATGACGATCTTGCATAAGAATGCAACCTAGACCTTGTCGCGAAGCATCATAGTAGATAACAAAGTCCTTTGTGAAATCCGGGGGTACAAGTACTGGGCCAGTAGTCAGTCGTCTTCTCAAGTCCTGAAAACTTTCCTCACATTTTGGATTCCACTCAAACTTCAATTTCTTTCTTGAGGATTTCAGTTAGAGGTTTGGCAACTTTGGAGAAATTCTCAACGAAGCGGCGACAATAGCTCGCTAAGCCAAGGAAACTCCTAACTTGCTTCAACGAATCAGGTTGAGGCCAATCAACGACAGCTTGACTCTCTCGGGATTGACAGCAATACCTTTCGTAGAGATTACGTGACCCAGATAGGTCACTTCTGGCAACCAGAACTCACACTTGGAGAATTTGGCGTAAAGGCGGTGCTCTCCGAGTTTCATCAATACCAGCCTAAGATGCTTAGCATGCTCTTCTTCGTTCTTGAAGTATATGAGGATATCATCAAGGTAAACCATGACAAATTTGTCCAAATACTCCATGAATATCGAATTCATTAAGAGGGAGAAAGTGGCTGGGGCATTGGTTAGACCAAAGGACATGACGGTGTACTCATATTGGCCATAACGAGCAACAAAAGCCGTCTTTGGAATGTCCACGTTCCTGATTTTGATTTCATGATAACCTAATCTCAAATCCATCTAGGAAAAGACTGAGGATCCAACAAGCTGATCATACAAATCGTTGATCCTGGGGAGCGGATATTTGTTCTTTATCGTGACGAGATTAACCGGCCGATAATCGACAACCATCCGGTCCGTACCATCCTTCTTCTTGACGAAGAGGACAGGACAAGCCCATGGAGAAGAACTAGGATGGATGAAACCTTTCTTCAAGAATTCATCAAGTTGGGTCTTAAGCTCAGCTAGCTCTTGGGGAGACATCTTATAGGGCCTTCTAGCAATTTGAGTGGTTCCTGGAACAAGTTCTATGACAAACTCTACTTCTCTGACAGGTGGAACACCTAGCAATTCTTTTGGAAACACATCGACAAAGTCATGGACTACCGGAATGTTTTCAAGGTCTGGAAGAGGATTGGCACTAAGGGAATAAATCATGCCCTCTGGAATGCGGGTTTGGATATTGACTATCTGGCCAGAAGGATGGGTAAGCTGAACAGACCTAGAGAAACAATAAATTTTGTTATGATGAGCTTTCATCTAGTCAATCCCCAAAATGATATTGATGTCTGAAGTTTTAAGGACTATCAGAGAGGCAAGAAACACTAAACCATGAACAAGGATTTGGTTCCCATGGCTTACTGCATTGGTTTGCCATTTGGAGCCTGGACTTTGAATTACTAGAGGAGAGGGCATAACCTTGAAAGCAATGTTATGCAAGGAGGCATAACATTCAGAGATGAAGGAGTGGGATGCTCCTGAGTCAAACAAAATTGAGGCTGGATGAGAGTTGACAAGAAGCATCTTAAGCACGACATTAGCATCATCTTCAGCTTCTTTTGCAGATACATGGTGCACACATCCATGAGTATAAACAACTGACCTGACATTGGGCTTCCTGGTTGGCGGCTTGCAACGAACAACACCACTTGTTGAAGAAGGTGGAACATTTGCTCGCAAAGGGCAATTCCTCGACTAATGTCCAAGGTAACTACACTTGAAGCATGTGCCATGAATGGGACGTGGATCCGGGTTGAACACTCGGTTGAGGAGGTTCTTCTGGGGAGCATATGGCATCGGCAGACGAGGCACCACGTAGGATGGCCTCGGTGCATACCTCGGAGGAAGAGAGGCATTCGGGATCCATATCCTATGCTTCTAGGATGTAGACATTGAAGATGATCCAACATCACGGCTGTGCTTGCGAGATTCCTCATAGGTCATCCTGCTCGTCTTTGCTTGGATTGCTTTGTTCACAAGAACTTGGAAACTAACGAACTAATGCAGACTCAGGTCATGACAAAGCTTCGGATTAAGGCCTTTCTTGAACCTTGCTTTCTTCTTGGCATCCGTGGATACTTTTTCTGGGGCATAACGCATGAGGCGTTCAAGTTCATGGCTATAGGCATCCACATCCATCTTGCCTTGGTTTAGATCATAGAACTCTTCTTGCTTACGATCTAGCAGAGCCTATGGAATGTGATGCTCGCGAAAAGCCTCACAAAATTCCTTCCATGATGTAGCTTGGCCTGCAGGACGCATGGCCTCAAATTCTCCCACCATAAACTAGCAGAACCTTCAAGGTGATATGCGGCATAAGTGACCTTGTCTCCTTTAGACACGTTTGCATAACGTAGCTTGTTGTTGATACTCCAGAGCCAATCATCGGCATCTAGTGCCTCAATGGGGTGATGTAAGGTGGGAGGTTGCAACTTGATGAAGTCTTTGATGGATACTAGCTCATTGTAATGATGTGTTATATTCTGCTCGATGTGCTCCAACAAACGGTTGGTGGCACGCTTGTTCCTCTCAACTTCTAGCGTGACCTCCGTCAACAAAGGCAGGTTGGGGGGATCTTCATCATCCCTACCATCTCCATGGTTCTGACTATGACCAACAGATCTCCGATTGACTGGCAACATCCTGAAGGAAACAACCAGGGTTCAGAATCAAGGGAGATTACTAACACATAAAGAATCCTAGGTGAACTCGGACAACATAACGGCTATATGGGCATGAAATATGAGGCAACCTGCACAAGATTTGGCCAGCTTGACAGCTCAACATCATGGTTCAAGGCACAGGGAGAACATAGGCATCACTTCTCATAACTCTGATGGGACAAACTTGTCAAAAAACCATTCTATGAGTCTGTGATCTAGTAACTCGTCATCCTAGCAGTTGAGTAGAGGAGCCTAGTTCTTAATCCCTGTAGAAAAGAAGAGAGTGACCCAGAATAGAGTAACTGGAGGAAAGGAGTAAAAAGAGCCTTACATTCCCTTCCACAATCAATCCCCTTATATATAACTAAAGCATTTCTAGACTCAACATCGACCAGTTTGGCTTTCTAAACCTGCAAGCAGTTCAGCTTTGATACCAACGCTGTTGGGACACCGATCCTAAGACATATGAATCTAGCCTGTAACACGTCACACCACTTTGCGGCCTCATTCATGGTAAGACACGGCTGCCACCTTACCTTGGCCGGGACCATTTGCGCCTTTTGGCTCACGGATATGAACGTGTCGCTAGCATTCACACATCAGAGAACCCGGGTCGACATGACTAGTTATAGAACCAAGTGGCACAACCGTATAGGGACTGGCATACATAACCCAGCAATGCAGGTGCCGGTCATCAGCGTGTGTAGACGAGTCATAGCAAGCTACAAGGACTCCATTATGCCGTGGGATATAAATGTCATCACTGCACGTAGAGGAGTCGTAGCAGGCTACAGGGACTCCATTACACTGCGAGACATTTCCCCGAAGGGACAGACACAGTAGCAAAGAAGGATACATGCCGGTCAATCAAATTTTCCGGAGCAGTAGCAAGCTACCAAGGCTTGGTGGAAGCACAAAGAGGCATTTACTCGTAAACAAGACTACTAAAGGCACACAACTAGGTGTCGAATCCCACGCACACCAATGCATTTCAATCATCCACACACTATGCACGATATGCGTAGATACAACATGGCATCACAACAAAATTCTACAACATAACATTTATTTAGAAGGCTCCAAGGAGCCAACATAGTATAATGTTACAAACAGAAGGGGTCACAAGACCCAACATTTAGAGCATACAAACAACAAGCGGAAGTTACATGTCTGAGTATAGACATCTACAAAAGCGTCTAGAAGAGCCTGAAAAGCTACAACGACCCTATCATAGGAACCAGACCTTTTTCTGGGTTACTAAGATAATCCATCGATGCCAACGTTAGGAGAACATAACTGAACACAACGTCTAACTCTGCAAAAATGTAAATAAGAAATAGTGAGTACGAAGGTACTCAGCAAGTCTTACATCAGAACTGTCTACATATGCATCATGTATTAATGAACAGGATTGTGGGGTTTACTACAGAATGCCAGCTTTGACCTTTGGCTATCCTAGACTACGACAAAGTAACCAACATATCACTACTCTCTTGTATCTCTATGATAAAGCACACATGAGTCCACCAACATATCACATCTCAAGACACCACTATGGATCCTCTCCCGTCTTCCTACGAGAAGCCATCCATAGCACTCACACTTGTTCGATGCATTTTAGAGTATCCACTTAAGTTGTCTATGAACAATGCAAGTTTCCAAGTAGTCCATATCCGCGGAGGCGGCTATTCGAATAGATAATTTACCCTGTAGGGGTGTACTTCGTCACACATGCTCCCGCCACTTATCGCCATGCGCACGTAAAAGGCACCTCCGCAACCTTCAAGCGGAAGCCCAGCGAGGGAGTCGGTCACGGACGTTAACCTTCAACGACTCATGTCCAAAGCAGTCACCTATTTGAGTTGGAACCCATAATGGAAGTCCGGCCGAGGTTTCCAACATGGCCTCAAACGTTGCGAGCAGGGCCCCAAGCCGGTCCCGATTGGGCCGTTCATCCACTTCGCAGGCTATGCCACACTTATCAACGTTTCAAACTACTACAACTCCTGGACTGAGAAGAGGGTGTAGCGTCCCGACTCAAAACGAGTCAAGCCTCTGTGTTTTCTGTGCCATCCCTGGATTAGTATGCTGGCACACACAGTACATCAATGTATATATCAAAGTGCAATCACATGTAAATAACGTAAAACTGATATATACCTTAAAATAGCAGCGGAATACAGTCAATGGGAGTGGAGTCCCAATAACACCAACGGCAAGTTGAGTGTGGACCATAACCCTGAATCGTACTCTTACCCGTCGTAGAAGAGTATCTGCAACATAAGACGTTGCAGCCATGTAGGTCAGTACATTGAATGTACTGGCAAGATCACCATAGTAGAATAGAAGAATAAAGGCTATTCTATATGCAAAGGCTTTGTGGCTCTGTGTCTAAGTTTTTGCGTAAAAGCTGATTTTATTTTCCTACAACAAAGGAATATCAGGAATTTTCACTATAGAGTTACCTATCATGACATGGTTCCGCCAACCAATGTCTCAATGCCCATAAATATCATTAAGTTGCCCACAATTAGTTATCAGTCCAGTGTTGAGAGTTCAGAGATAGATCCAAGTCTAGAAGCTCAAATTGTCCGTAACCGGGGACACGGCTAATCGATTAGGTTTAACTCTGCAGAGTGTTGTGTACTTTACCCACAAGATTCGTTCCCTCCTGATAAGTCCTCGCACTACCTGGTGTTTGAGAACAGGATGAACGAAACATGGTCTTTCAAAGTGTTTCCCTGACTGTCCGACAGTGCCCATCCAATCCTAACGTCGACTACATCTCGTAGCACTGCCCAGCAGAGTCACAACAAAGATCAACCAAGCTAGAGCCCATAATGACTTGTGGCTACACAGGTAAGCTTCCAGGCATGAAGTATTCATCCTTCTCTTTGAGTCTGGGTGAGGCTTTTCGCAAGATGTCATGGCACTTCCCCATGCATCCCGGCCACTCACTGGTTTCTCTAGGGTGCCCATCAATTCCATCCCTCACCCAGTAGTGTGTATTGAAAACTTGCTTCTCGAGTCTTGAAGTCTTGAGGTCTTGAAGATGCAGGACTTGAAGATGTCTTCATGAAGTTGTCGTCTTGACGTAGAGTCCTTCTTCACACCACTCACGAACACTCATACCAATCCCCGTCTACTTTAGCATAGCACAAAAGTAACTAACGTTCCTGAGGCTTTAGTAACCAGTGGTGGGTTCCTACCTCATGCATTCTACTCAACTACAAGAATTTCAATAACACTACGGGAGGGATTTGTTGAATGATGTCACTACATGCAAATAAAAACATGGGTATGAAATAGATGGTCAAGGTGAACTTGCCTGTACTGTTGATGAAGATATAGATTGCTCTTAGAAATAACTTGATAGACTATTCGTCACTCTCCGATGATAATCTATAATCAAGCATTGCATTCATATAAGCAATCATACTAACAATCAATTCTAAAAATCAAAAGGTAACACAAAAACAAAAGCAACAAGGTTGATGAAAGAAATACTTAAGACAAAGTTGAACCACAAAACTCCAACAAATTCAAAAGTAACACAAAACCCAAAACAAAGTAAAATATAATAAAAGGATTTTAGTAAATATTTTGCTAGGAAAATGAATTACTTTTGAAAGACAACTAAAACTATGAAAACAACATCCTAAACAACATAAGTGTTTGCGTACTAAACTTAACATCAAACACAACCATAAACTAAGAGAAAACAATTTATGAAACAACTAAGTTAACAGAAAGTAAGTAATAAAAATCTTTATTACAAAACAGAATTGATTCATCTAAAACTTTGTGAAAATAATCTCTACTAACACTAAGTTGTTTTATAAAACATTACCTAATGATAAAGAATATAGTTTCCTATAATAGAGTAAAACTAAACCATTTTTATTAACAAAACATTTCTTAACAGAAAAGATTACTAAAAACTTTATTTGAAAACAGAATTTAATTATATAAAACTTTGTAAAAAGGAAAACTATTCTAAGTAGTTTGTTTTAATCAAATTAAACCTAATTGAAAAGGAGTTGTGATTCCTATATTATTAAAGAACAAACTAAGAAAATCAATATTTTATTAACAGTAAGTAAAACACCTAAAGTTTAACTAACAGAACCTACTAAACAAAATAAAAATAAATCTAATTGATATTAACTAAAAACTAAATAAATAAAACTATACTAACTAATAGGCAGAATATGTCTCTAGTTAAAACCCTAATCAAATTTATTCTAAAAAATTCTCAAACTCTTCCTAATGATAACTAATATCACTAGTGACAAGTAGCAAAAAGAATCAAGCAAAAATACATTTTAAAACTCAAGATATTCAGAAAACAAATTTTAAATAAAATCTGTTTAAATTCAAATTTAAATGTTCAAACATGGTCAAATTTGGCATCTACAGAAACTAGATAAAAATTGTGACCTAATGAAAAAAGAATCAAGTTGAAATACTTAAAAACATAAAAGATATGCTAAAAACAAAAACATGACTAAATCTGTTTTTAAAACAAAACAGAAAATAAGAAAAATCCTAGCTAACGGTCAGGGGTGACGTGTCGCTTCCTGATTGGCTAAAGGGGTGTACGCGGGGGCGTTTACGGGCGGACGACCGGCTTCTAAAGAAAAACGGTTCGGGTTTAATTCTTCTAATCCCGACCGTCAAGGAGAGATCGAACGGAGGGCGAGAGGGGAGGGTGCTCACGGCGGTGGTGGGTCGCCGGCGAGGGCTTCTCCGGCGAGGCCGAGGCGATGCGGTCAGCCTCCGGTGGTCTTCGGCGTCGGGGAAAGGGCCTAGTCGATGTGCGCGATCGTGGCGATGACGATGGTGGCATTGGCGAGGCTCGAGGGCGACAGGAGCGAGCGGCATGAGCTCCGGCGCGGCTCGGTGGAGGTGGGGCTCCGGCGAGGTCGTCGGGGACGGTGTTCCAGTGGCGGTGAAGCACGGGCAGGGGGATGGGGTAGTGTGCACGGGTGCGGGGAGGTCGAAGGAGGCCTCGGGAGGGCTCGGGGATGGCTGGGTGGTGCGGTGGCGCGGAAATGGCGCGGCGGCCGTGGTGATGTCCGGCGAGGAATTCCGGCAAAGGGAGGCCGTGGGGGTTGGGAAAAAGTGGGGGAAAGGAGCGCGGGGTGGCAGGGATTTATAGGTACGGCTCGGGCCTCAGAAATGGAAGGAGAAGAGAGGGGTCCGGTGATGGCTCGCCGGCGATGTTTGCTCGGGGGAGAAAGGAAGGAGGCGACCGCGGTGGCTCCGGATCGGACAGCAGGCCCCACATGTCAGCGATAGGGGGAGGGAGCAAAGTTAGCGGGCGACCGGTCGGGAGCGGTTTCGGGCGAGAATAGGGGGTGCTGGGCCGGCGGCTTTAAAGCCTTTAAATTTTTTTCTTTTATTTAAAAACAGAGAAAGGAAAGATGATTTGGAGGATCAAATCAAATCCAAAAATTAAAGTCCTATATATTTCAATGATCAGGAGAATAAATGCAAGAATATGGACATTTTTATACGGCCAAAATAAATATGTTTAAAAAATGTATTTTTTCAAAAAATGCCCAATTGGATTTATTTGTTTTTGCAAATATTTTTCAAATAACCCCATGGTGTTTATGGTTCAAATACTTCACAAAAATACCCCTGGTTTGTAGTGTCATGTTACTCCTCTCAAAAACTTTGTCAAGGGCTTGAATGCTTACAAATTCAAATAGGGAATTCAAATATGGAAGTGAAACTCCATATGAGAAAAATTCTCAAATAGTTTTCATATCCTTCTTTTAAACTTCCAACTCATATTTCATACAATTTGAAGAAGTCCTTTTATCCTCTCTCATGAAAATCATTGAGTTGCATAAAGTTTCTGAATTTGAAATATTTTCAAATGAAATTCAAATTCTTTTCAAATCCCTTTTCATTTCTTTGAATGGAAGAAGTCATGTCATCTTCACTCTGAGGATTTGTGATGAAATGAATTTGAATTCTTGATGAGCAAAGATGCAAAGTGAAAGTTTGGGAAAGTCATTTCATTCCCTCTCATTCAACTTTCAAAAGTTTCAAAAGTTTCAAATTTCACTCGCTTTCAATCACTCAAAGAAACAAACAATCATTCTAAATATTATTATAACATTCCAAAATTTGGGATGTTACAAACCTACCACACTTAAAATGAATCTCGTCCCTGAGATTCAGAGGGGCTAGAAAGAAAAGGTTAGGGTTTGGGGGTCTTCTAACAAATCCATTGACCAAGAAGGTGAGGGGTCTTCCAACAAGACTCCATTGAGCTGGAAGCGTGGGTCTACCACACTTAAAATGAGAGTTACTGGTCTCTCAAAATCTTAGCAGTCCACTGGTACATCTGCCTGTTCACCTTTTTCCCGATAGCTTCTTCGGTGATGCTCTTCCGTTATATCAAAGTCTTGTGTCCTCATAACAACATGTATTTCCTCCGATACTGGGTCTTATTAACTGACAGGTCTCGTGATCATTCTAAATAACTTATCGATAATCTCATGGTGGTCTACCATTGGTGGTCATCCTGCAGTGAAATGGGTCAGGGCTTCATTCCTCACCGTAGAAATTCCTATGTGTGACAGAAACTATCATGTACAAGGGTTTCATCATACCGTTTCTAAGGCTTAAACAAAAGCTTCAAAGAACGTCGTCTCTTTACTATGGGTAAGTCACTCAGATTTACCAATCTGAATAACAAGAGAGTGATAAGAGTAAGTCGTCATGGTGGCCAAACCATGTCACACTGAGATCATTACCTTGTATAAGGTTTAGTGAATCTCGTATTCTAACACTTGGGCTTCCTCACAAGCGTTGCAGAAATTTCTCTTGTCAACGAACCAAGTTCGGATAAATCCATTGATTCTGCAAGCTAAGCAAAACATCTATCGTTTCTTCACCACTCTTAGGTTATCATAAACTCCTAAGAAAACGTTTGCTGATCAGTCGTAGCTTCTTCCAGGTTTCTTCCTTCACAAGAGTGGGACTTGATCCTTATCAATCCTAAGATCAGTGTCTTGTGGGTTCACTTGAATACTTGGACAGTTTTAACTCACTCCTGGGGTTACTATCGTTCCTTATACCAGCATTTCTTCAGTTCTCTCCATATTACCCTTGAGCTAAGAAATCATAGACTTATTCTCGTTTAGGTTCCACTCTGCGGAATCCATTTTCCTTTCCATTGGTCTGTTTAATCTTGGGTATGGTTTCATCACAATCATTCTTTTTTTTCTCAACGTTCCAGCTTTGAAAGCACTTTGTCACCAAGGTTATCATCCATATATATATTTTTTGATGTGTTTCCACATTCTCTTCACCTGTATTTACTTATCCAAACTCCTTAATCCGGGAAAAGGTACCTGTGGTTACTACCACACTTAAAATGAAATGCACTCATGTCTGTATGGACCATATTTTCTCATATCCTCGAAAATGGTCGGAGATTTTGGGTTATAGAGTAACAACTCATATACTTCAACACAGGAGAATCATAACATCATAAATTCGATTGATTCTCATGAATTTATTACAAACTCTGAGACTTCTGTTACATATCTTCAAAATGGTAAGAGTGTTACCTATTACATTTATTACATCCGAAATCCAAAACTCAGACTACACATGCTTAACCTTCTTCTCCGAGCAGGTATAGGAGTAGTGTCCTGTCTTCTTGCATCGAAAACAGATGATTTCTAACAAATTTTGGGGCTTCTTGATGTTGGTGTTTGCTACTTGGAGTTTTGGTTCCTTTCTTGGGCACTTATAGGCATAGTGGCCTAAATTCTTGCACCTGAAACACATGATCTGACTCAGATCCTTCTTCGTAGAAATTGGGTTGTTCAGAGAACATCTTCGGTTTCTCTTCTTGGGTTCTTTTGTTCCGATCAAAAGTTCAATTTCCTGTGGATCAAACTCCACTTCTTCTGTCGAGAAATTTCCCAGTTACTCTGTTCTTTCCTTCGTACAGTCCTGTGAGAAGTGTCCTTTTTCTCCACATGAATAGCAGGCATTGGAGTAAAATCTGGTTAGGCCTTCTCCATTAGGGTCTTCAACATCTTCCTTCATCACAAGTTCTTCTGACTTTCCTTTGAAGGCTTCCTTCATGGCATTCTTCTGCTGTTTGATGACTTCTTGTACCTTGGGGTACACTTGGCATTCAGCAGGGTAGTGGGTAGTTCCTTCACACAAGAAACATGTCACCTGCCCAGTTGGGCATTCCTCAGCAGGGTGATTTTCTTCACAATAAGGACATCCTTCCGTGTGTTCTTCCTGGGTGTGTCCTATCTCTCCACAGATTTTGCATGCTCAGTTCTTCTTCATCGGGATAACACAATGCTTCAAAATAAGCAAACAACACAAAGAAAACAGAATCTCTCAAAACCTGAACAGTCTGTAGCAATCTGTGGACTTCGAATCCTTGGGAAACTCTAAATATTCTGAAAAATTAGGAAAATCGGGGCATTTTTTATATCAATCTTGTGTAAAAATTTCAGATCAAAATCACGTGCCAGTGAATTTACAAAATTCCTGGACAGAGAGCAAAAGTTTCTGTTTTTCAGCAAAATCAAATTGCAAACACCATAGACCATCCCAAAGGTCTTACTTGGATCAATCACTAATTTAAACAAGAAAAAACTATTATTACAGAATTAAGAATTTTCAAAACACACCAAAACAGAAACAAAATATAGAAAGCAAAATAAAATTGGGTTGCCTCCCAACAAGCGCTATTGTTTAACGCCCCTAGCTAGGCAAAACGCAATAGATCTAGGTATTGTCATCTTTGGTATGCAATCCATAAGTAGCTCTCATAATATATTCGTATGGTAATTTTATTTTCTTTCTACGAAAGTGTTCCATGCCTTTCCTTAATGGGAATCGAAATCTAATATTTCCTTCCTTCATATCAACAATTGCACCAATCGTTCTAAGGAAAGGTCTACCAAGAATAATAGGACATGTAGGATTGCAATCTATATCAAGAACAATGAAATTGACGGGCACATAATTCCTATTTGCAAAAATAGGAACATCATGAATCACATGGCAAGTATATTTAAGTCTAACCCACTTCCTACGCATAGGGATTTTGTGAGCAAACAAATTATGGGAACAAAAATCAACTATCATAGGAAGGGAAAACAAGCATAACTTCAAAACTTTGAACACGCAGAGAGGAAACTTGATATTATTGCAATATGTAAAAGCATCTGTTCCTCTCTCATACTAATTTTCAGTAGCATCATGAAGGAATCTCACAATATAACTATCACACAAAGCATTCTATTCATGATCCATTATAGCATACGTGTCATCATCAAAACTTGGGGAACAAAAAATATCATCTTTATCAAGCATAGCATCCCCAAGCTTGTGGTTTTGGATATCATTAGTATCTTGTATATTCAGAGAATTCATACTAACAACATGGCGATCATGCTTTTTATTCAAGGAACTATCATGAATCTCTTTATAAATTTCTTCTTCCAATACTTCATCAAAAATTTCAGATTCATGATTTTCAAACAAAGCTTCATAGAGATAATCAAGTGCACTTAACTCACTAGCAGTTGGTTCATCATATTTGTGTCTTTTGAAAAGATTGTCTAGTGGATTAGGATCCATATCAATAGATGTTTATCAAGCAAAGATGGAAGCAAATAGAAGGCACATGGCAACACAAGCAAACATAGCAAACAAGAGATCCCATGATAAAAAGGCAAATCTTTTTGGTATTTTTTGAAAATAGTTTTACAAGTGGGGGAGAGGAAAACGAGAGGCAAATGGAAAATAAAGTAAATGCAAGAGATGCGTTTGTGATGGGTACATGGTAGACTTGATGTGTATCCTCCCCGACAACGGCGCTAGAAATCCTTCTTGTTACCTCTTGAGCTTGAGTTGGTTTTCCCTTGAAGAGGAAAGGGTGATGTAGCGAAGTAGATAAATATTTCCCTCAGTTGTTGAGAACCAAGGTATCAATCCAATAGGAGGAACAAGCAAGTTACCAATGGATGCACCAACACAAACGATCAAACTCTTGCACCCAACTCTATAAATGGGTTGTCAATCCCTTCACGGTTATTTGAAAGGATTAGATCCAATATAGATAGATGTAAACGAGAATGGAAAGTAAAAGGTAAATAAATTGCAGCAACATATTTTTGGTATTTTTGGTTTATAGAGCTGAAAATATATTATGGAAAGTAGACCCGGGGGGCATAGGTTTCACTAGAGGCTTCTCTCATGATGGCAAGTATTACAGTGGGTGAACAAATTACTGTCGAGCAATTGATAGAAAAATGAATATTTATGGAGATATACGAGGCAATGATTATGTATATAGGCATCACGTCCGTGTCAAGTAGACCAAAATGATTCTGCATCTACTACTATTACTCCACACATCGACCGACTCCTGCCTGCATCTAGAGTATTAAGTTCATGAAGAACAGAGTAACGCATTAGGTAAGATGACATGATGTAGAGGGATAAAATCAATAAATATGATGAAAACCCCGTATTTTTATCCTTGATTGCAACAATACAAACATGCCTCACTACCCCTACTATGTCACTGGGTGAGGAAACCGCAAGATTGAACCCAAAACTCAGCACTTCTCCCATTGCAAGAATTACCAATCTAGTTGGCCAAACCAAACCAATAACTCGAAGAGACTTGCAAAGATATGAAATCGTGCATATAAGAATTCATAAAAGACTCAAATAATATTCATAGATAATCTGAATATAAACCGACAATTCATCGGATCTCAACAAACACACCGCAACAGAGTATTACGTCGGATAGATCTCCATGAAGATCATGAAGAACATGGTATTGATGAGCAAAGAGAGAGAAGAAGCCATCTAGCTACTAGCTGTGGACCCAAAGGTCTATGATGAACTACTCACGCATCATCGGAGGGGCAATGGAGTTGATGTAGATGCCCTCCGTGACCGAATTCCCCTCCGGCAGATTACCAAAAAAGGCTCCAAGATTGGATCTCATGGGAACCGAGGATCCTGGCGGCGGAAAACTGTTTTCGTGGCTCCCTATGGTATATAGGGAGTATTTCTGAATTTATAGGCCGAGAAATAGGGCTAGGGGAACTGCCGTGGGCCCATAAGCGAGGGGGCGCGCCCTACCCCCCTGGGCGCGCCCCTGTGGCTTGTGGCCACACGGTGGCTCTTCCGACTTCATCTCCAAGTCTTCTAGGTTGCTTCTTGTCCTAGAAAAATTATTCCGAAGATTTTATTCCGTTTGGACTCAGTTTAATATTCCTTATCTGCAATACTCAAAAACAAGGAAAAAAAGAAACTGGCACTAGGCTCTAGATTAATAGGTTAGTCCCAAAAATAATATAAAATAACATATTAATGCATATAAAACATCCAAAACGGATAATATAATAGCATGGAACAATCAAAAATTATAGATACATTGGAGACGTATCATGGGTGGACCAATGCTAAGGTGATGTTCTTACTTGAACTAACAACCTACTTATGATTAATCCCCTCGCAAGCATCCGCAACTATGATACAAAATATTAAGACAAAGTCTAAGCATAACATTCAACATGTGGATCCAAATCAGCCCCTTATGAAGTAGCGCATAAACTAGGATTTAAGCTTCTGTCACTCTAGAAACCATTCACCTAATAACTACTACAATGCATTCCCTTAGGTCCATGGATGGTGAAGTTTCCTGTAGTCGATGTTCACATGACACCACTAAGGGAATCACAACATACATATCATCAAAATATTGAACACATATCAAATTCACATGATTACTTGCAATATGATTTCTCCCGTGAGCTCAAGAACAAAGGTAACTACTGTTGGAAATATGCCTTAGAGGCAATAATAAATTAGTTATTATCATATTTCCTTGTTCATGATAATTGTTTATTATCCTTGCTATAATTGTATTGATCGGAGACTTAAATGCATGTGTGGATACATAGACAAAACCATGTCCCTAGTATGCCTCTAATGGACTAGCTCGTTGATCAAAGGATGGTTAAGGTTTCCTAGCCATGGACATGAGATGTCATATGATAACGGGATCACATCATTAGGAGAATGATGTGATGGATAAGACCCAAATTACAAACATAGCATATGATCGTGTAAGTTTATTGCTACTATTTTCTGCATGTCAAGTATATGTTCCTATGACCATGAGATCATGCAACTCACAAATATCGGAGGAGTGCCTTGTGTGTATCAAACGTCGCAACGTAACTGGGTGACTATAAAGGTGCTCTACAGGTATCTCCGATGGTGTCTGTTGAGTTGGCATGGATCGAGACTGGGATTTGTTACTCCGTGTGATGGAGAGGTATCTCGGGGCCCACTCGGTAATACAACATCACAACAAGCCTTGCAGGCAATGTGGCTAAGTGTTAGTCATGGGATCTTGTATTACGGAACGAGTAAAGAGACTTGCCAGTAAAGAGGTTGAACTAGGTATGGAGATACCGACGATCGAATCTCGGGCAAGTAACATACCGAAGAACAAAGGGAACGTTATACGGGATTAACTGAATCCTTGACATAGAGGTTCGACTGATAAAGATCTTCGTAGAATATGTAGGAACCAAGGTGGACGTCCAGGTCCCTCCATTGGTTATTGACCGTAGGTGTCTCGGTCATGTCTACATAGTTCTCGAACCCGCAGGGTCTGCACACTTAAGGTTCGGTGACGTTTTGGTAGTGTAGAGTTATGTATGGTGGTGACCGAAGGTTGTTCAGAGTCCCGGATGAGATCCCGGACGTCATGAGGAGCTCCGGAATGTTCCGGAGGTACAGATTCATATATAGGATGTCCCAGTTTGGTCGCCGGAAAAGTTTCGGGCTCATCGGTAGTGTACCGGGAGTATCGGTAGTGTACCGGGAGTGTCGGTAGTGTACCGGGGGACCTCCGGGAGGGGTATTTCGACCCCAAGAGGTCCATGGGCTGTGGGATAATAATAACCAGCCCTTAGTGGGCTGGGAAAACAGCCACAAAGGCCCATGGCGCAGGAGAGAAAGTCCTAAAGCAAAAAGTGGAAAATCAGCCAATAGGAGGCAATCCTACTCCAACTAGGATTGGAGGTGAAGTAGGATTGCTCCCACCTCCTATTTCGGCCGACCCAAAGGCATTGGATGCCTCTCCTCTCCTCTCCTCCTATATATACTAGTGGATTGGGTGGTTTTTGGACAGAATTTCCGGCCACGTGCTACCTGTTCCACCGGTGCATAGTTTCTCCTCTAGATCGGTTTTCTGCGGCGCTTAGGCGAAGCCCTGCCGGAATTGCTCCACCACCATCACCGGAGCGCCGTCACGCTGCCGGTGAACTCTCTCTCCTCTCCACCTCCTCTCGCTAGATCGAGACGGTGGAGATCGTCATCAAGCTGCACGTGTGCTGAACGCGGAGGTGCCGTCCGTTCGGCGCTAGATCGGAAGGACCGTGATCGAGATCGCGAGACGGTTCGTGATGTGATCACGGAACGGATCGTGATGAGTTCGCGGGACAGATCGTGATCCGTATCATGAGACGGATCTTGCTGAGTTCGCGGGACGGATCATGATGTGTTCGCGGGACGGTTCGTGATTGGATCGCGGGACGCTCGGCGATTTGGATCGCGAAGAAGTTCGACTACACCAACCGCGTTTCTTAACGCTTCCCGCTTAGCGATCTACAAGGGTACGTAGATCCACTCTCCCTCTCGTAGATGCTCATCACCATGGATAGGTTTGCGTGTGCGTAGGAAAAATTTTGTTTCCCATGCGACGTTCCCCAACAACTACTCACAAATAATATGAATGCTCAAGATCAAAGGTGTCTTGAATAGCATAATGGATCTGAACATATAATCTTCCACCAAATAAACCATATAGTAATCAACTACACAAGGTACTCAACACTACTAGTCAACCACAGGCAAATTGTGAGAGAAAGGGCATTAGAATTACTCCCCAAAGCATAATTATGCATAAAAAATTATAAATAACAGTAGGAAAACATGATGCAAAATGGACGTATCACGTGGTTGATGCATGTTTTTGTCCTACTTTCTCTATTAGAAATCTTTGGGCGCTCTTTGAGGTTCTTTGTGTTGGATTGAGTATTATGAATCTAAAATGGTTTGATGTGTATCATATTATTAACTCATCAATACATGTGGTGACATTGGAGTATCCAGGTTACATTAGAGTTCGTTGATGCGTATCATATGGTGTTATTTTAGTACGAACTCTTGGATAGATCGATCGGAAATGATAACTTTAAGGTGGTTTCGTATCCTACAAACAATTTATTTGTAATACTCTGTTACGCCTAGCGGGGTCTAGACTGACCCCACAAACCAACACTAGTATAACCTACGCACTTTGTCCCCACTCATGCGCACCCAGGACCAACTTCCCGATCAGTCACCCATCCTTGAATTGCTCCAAGCCAACCACACTTAACTTTGGTGTTTTTTCCAGTGGGCTCCCAAAAAATAAGGAATTCCTTGTTGATATTAGTAGCCTATCATTCCTATTAAGTCAAGATCTCACATACATCCCCACTCAAAGGAAACGGCATCCTCGTGGGCCCATCAAGAACGTTCCCTCTTGGCACACGTATGCGCGTCCAATCCGGTACATGTGTCATACCATGTGCCAGAACGGGCCACACGCACTTTGCACCACATGTCCGCACACCTTACCCACGCATACCCGTGTAACCACAAGGGTCGGCTCTAGTACCAATTGTAACACTTTGTTAAACCTGGCGGGATCTAGACTAGCCCCACAGACCAACACTAGTCTTTCCTGCACACTTTGTCCTCACTCAAGCGTACTCAGGACCAACTTCCCGGTGTTCCACCCATCCTAAAATTGCTCCAAGCCAAGCATGCTTAACTTTCGTGTTCTTTTTGAGTGGGGTCCCAAAAAAGAAGGAATTCCTTCTTATTATGAGTAGTCTATCATTCGTATTAAGCCAGGCTCTCACATTCTTCTTATGTTCTCATCTAGATAAGAACTTTTGAGTGATTCTTTGTTGCACGTCGAGGGGTCGTTATGTGATCCAATTATATTAGCATTGTTGAGAGATTGCACTACTGACAGTATGGACCCTAGGCCTTGTTTTCAAGGATTGCAATACCGTTTGTGCTCACTTTTGTTACTTGATAACTTTCTGTTTTTTATTGTTACTATTACAAAAATCAATATCTACTACCATCACTACACTTGTATCACCATCTCTTCGCCGAACTAGTGCATCTATACAATTTACCATCGTATTTGGTGTGTTGGGGACACAAGAGACTTTTTATTATTTGGTTGCAGGGTTGTTTGAGAGAGACCTTCTTCATCCTACGCCTCCCACGGATTGATAAACCCTAGGTCATCCACTTGAGGGAAATTTGCTACTGTCCTACAAAACTCTACAATTGGAGGCCCAACACGAGTCTACAAGAACAAGTTGTGCAGTAGACATCCATCATTCCTCTGTGTGTATGCATCGTCAAATTGCTTTTTTGTTACGAATTTAGAATGTAAGTGAAGTGGACTTAAATTGATACCCGATTGTGCACATGCTATCTTTTCTCTACATGTGCAATTCAACATGAATTATGTTCACATAACTCTACTAAAATATTTTCAAAATCCCATGGTGAAAGGACATGGATGTCGCCTAGACGGGGTGAATAGGCACTTTATAATAATTATGGTTTATGTTTGAACTAATGTGAAAATATAGCATTTAATTTGTCAAGCACAAAACCTAAAACAATTAGGCTCGCCTATGTGCACCAACAACTTATGATCAACAAGATAAGAAACTAAGTGATAGCAAGATATATAACAGGAAAAAAATATGGCTATCACAAAGTAAAGTGCATAAGTAAAGTGCTCGGGTAAGAGATAACCGAGGCAAGCGGAGACCATGATGTATCCCAAAGTTCACACCCTTGTGGATGCTAATCTCCATTTGGAGCGGTGTCAAGTCACAATACTCCCCAAGAATCCACTAGGGCCACCGTAATGTCCTCATGCCCTCACACACTACAAGATGCCATGATTCCACTAAGGGGCCCTTAGGGCAGTCACCGAAACCATAAAAATGGCAACCCTTGGGGATGTTCACCGAACCCTACACTTTGCTAACCCTTGGAAGAAGTCATCGTAACCCATACAAACTGCTCGAGGCAATCTCCACAACCTAATTAGAGACACCGAAGCTTGCCCGGAGCTTTACACCACAATGATCGAGCTCCGAGGCACCACCAATCGTCAAGGGCGCCAATGCACCCAAGAGGCACAAGCTCTAGGGTGACCAAACACCCAAGAGTAATAAGCTTCTCAAACTTAACTTCCACGTATCACCATGGAGAACTCAAACCGGCGGAACTAATGCAATGGCAAGAACACATCTAGTGGTCAAGTCCCTCACTCCCAAATCCCACCACAACAAAAAAAGCTATGGAGGAATACAAGAGGAAGAATAAGGAGCTCCGAAAGAACTCCAAGATCTTGATCCAAGGGGTTCCCCTCACATAGAGGAGAAAGTTATTGGTGGAAATGTGGATTTAGATCTCCTCTCTCTTTTCCCTCAAAAATGATCAAGAATCATTGGAGGGATTGAGAGATAGCAAGCTCGAAGAAGGTCAACAATGGGGAAAGAACTCGAGCTCAAAGGATAAGATCCATTGCGAAATAAAAACCCCTTTTATATATAGGAAAAAATCAAACTATTGCCCCCTCAGCTCGCACACAAGCGATACTATCGCTCAAACAATAGTACACATATAGCAGCAGAATAGCGAGGAGCCACAAGGCGTTAGTGCAGGCGGAGCGGTAGTACTGCTCTCCCTAGAGGTACTACCGATTATAAGTGGAAGCGGAGCGGTAGTGACGGGCAGTACTATCGCTTGTTGGTGATACTGCCGCTTTGCACTACCGTGCTAGTACCGTGCAGCCCAACATGAAAATTCGATACCCCCCAGAGCCAGCGGTAGTACCAACGGTACTGGACAGGGGAACTACCGCATATAGGTGGTACTACCACTTGCTCAGAGTGGTACTACTGCTTATAGGCGGTACTACCGCTTGCCCAGAGCAGTACTACCATGGGAGAGCAACAAAGATGCGAAAGCAAACAAATGAATACAATAAAACCTGAACTACCATGATATGTCTCCAACGTATCTATAAATTTTTGTTGTTCCATGCTATTATATTGTCATTCTAGGATACTTTTTAGGCAATTAATTGATGTTTTATATTATTTTTGAGCACTAACCTAGTAACCCAATCCCAAGTGCGAGTTGTGGTTTTCTACATGTTTTTGGCTTTTCAGGAATACTATACCAAACGAAGTCCAAATACCCTGAAACTTTTTGATGATTTTTTCTATATCAAATAAGACCTCGAATCTTAAGAGGAAGACCAAAGAGCACATGAGGTGCCCCCAAGCCATGAGGGCACACCCAGGGGGGTGGTCGCGCCTTGATATCTTGGGGTCACCTCCCCGGCCCTCTGGAATCATTGTCTGGCCTATAGATTCTCTAATGTGCAAAACCCTAGAGAGCCCCCGAAATACTTTTTCCACTGCTGCAAGTCTCTATTCCACCATGTTCCCATCAAGAGCCCTGTTCCAATGCCATTGCTGGAGGGGGTATCGATCATAGAGGGCCTCTACATCAACCTTGTTGTTCCCATGCTGATGTGTGAGTAGTTCAGCGCAGACCCACGAGTTCGTAGTTAGTACCTTGATGGATATCTCTCTCTATGTTCTTCATTGCCAAGATCACTGTGATTCCCGCGGTGATGTATCTTATGCAATCAATCTTTGCGGTGTGTTTGTTGGGATCCGATGAATTATGGGTGTATGTTTAGATTATTCATGAAAAGATATTGAATACTTGCTAGTAATTTATTTGCATGATTGTTATAGCTTCATAATGTTATCCGATCAATCGGTTTGGTTTGGCCAACTAGATTGATTTATCTTCAAGTGGGAGTGGTGCGTTGTAGTGGGTTAAATCTTGCGATGCTCAATCCTAGTGATAGAAAGGGACATGACATGTGTTGTATTGCTGCTACTATGGGTAAAATGATGGGGGTTATTCGTATTGATTGGACGTATTTTGTCTACATCATGTCATCATCCTCCAAGCATTATCCTCTAAGCATTACTCCGTTTTTAATTCATATTCTAGATGCATGCTGGATAGCGATTGATGGGTGGAGTAATAATAGTAGATGAAGGGAGGAGTGGGTGTACTTGTTTATGGACGTGATGCCTATATACATGATCATTGTCGTGAATAAATATAACGTAACTATGCGCTTTTCTATCAATTACCCAACAGTAATTTGTTTACCCACCGGCCACCGAATGCCTTCTTCGAGAGATAATCCTCTAGCAACCACTATGGCCCCCGAGCCTCCTCACAATTATATTGACAAAAACTCTAGACACCTTTCTGTCATTATTTACTTTGTTTTTATTTGTAATTTACATTGATAAAAATATTAATCTATCACTACTTATCGCTTGCAAGTAACAAGTTCAAGGATGTTGACAACCCTCTTGCCCGCATTGGGTGCAATCTAACCACCCGGATTTGATAAAATGCAAATCTGTGTGCTTACTGTGCTATCGCTGGATCAAAGCTAGCACACACCCCTGTTCAAGAATTCATCCAATTAACCAGTTAACTTGCCGATTAATCCCTACTCGTAGGGTCACCAAGTAGCCGATGAACTGATGAATCGGTCGATTAATTGATTAAATGGCCGATTGACTTGCCTATTAGCCAATTAATCCCCTACTCGCCATCCAACCAAACAACTACGAGTTAACGATTTCCTCAATAATGGCACACACAGTAATAAGAATGAATATCAGCAAGCCATACATAATTTTACTACAATGATAGATCCGGAGTTAGGCAAATACATACTGTTGGCACAACTTAATGTTGGCATATAATGCAGGAAATACATACCATTTCCTCCATCAACGCCACTAGCCTCATTGAGTATAGAACATAACCTATCGTCTATTAATCTATTAAGATCTGCACATGACAGGTGCAGATGAGTACGTGCAATGAACTCACAAGTTGCAAATGAAATTATAAAATAATATATATGCAGGGTAATCATTAGTGGATGTTTTGTTTACATAAAGCCAATTTTCCCCTATACAATTTTTTTTATAAACTCTCTTTGAAATCAAAATAATTTTTAGTATAAAAGATAGGAGTGGGACATTTGGATATACTCACCAAAGCTCATTCTCCAAATTAGTTTAAAACATATATAATGTTGAAGTGAAACACATTCACTACGCTCAATCCTCAACCTAAACCTTAATACAGAGTTTTCGGAAAGAGAGGGGAGATTCGTCTTGAGACCAAGTCTTCAGTTGCTCAAAATTGCCCGTAACTGGGGGGAACGACTAATCAACCCTCTGCAGAGGTCGTACACGTTCCCACATGACACAATCAACCCTTTTTGTCATGACAAAACTTGGGTGTGTGTGATCGGGAGGAGATTGTGACAAAGCATTTCCAAATCGCCCCTTTATTTAGTTCTAGCACGGCCCGCTCCTTTGGAAATTAAGTCCCATCTTTGATGGATGTACCTGAATAACGGTTTCCCGATGAGGAAAAGGTAAGCCACAACCACAATAGCATGTGGATGTACTAGAAGGTGCATCAAACTGTACTTCAAAGATCTTGGTCTCCTGGGCGGCGGTCCCCATCAAAAACCTATGTGCAAGACCCTAGTTGGGCGCATTCACTACAGGACCCCGATGGGCGCAATCCCTTGTAAACGCTCCCGTCAATACCATTCCGCCTAGGGAGTATATGTAAAATAGTATAATATTTTGTTTAAAAATATTTTCTCAAAATTTGCTCCAAAGAGAGCAAGTTTAAGGTTTGAAACAAGTTTTATTTTCAACCCACCCTTTTTGTGCAAGCGTGGCCAAGCATGGTGGTAAGTCTTGAACCTATGGCTCTAGCTAATAATAATACTTTGCAAAACTTTAGTAAAAACATGTATAGTATTAAAATTAGGGAGATATGCATAATATTAAAATATAGGTCAAAGCATGATCAATTTGCAACTTCCCTGCGGTTTCACTGTCACACGGTTCCACCTCCTTGCAGAATTCACCTTCGCACTCGTCCCAATCTATCGCGACAAATAACTTAAGTAAGACACCCAACATATCCACATTCACATTACAATTGTTCAAGCAAGCATTCAACACACAATAACATCCAAATGAAGATCCAGATACTAACACAATTTATTCGATTGCCACTACGATAATTTCTAGGGCATGGTTAGGGTTGATGTAGGATCAAGTTTGGTATTTGAAGAAAATTGGATATAGACATTTTCTAGGGTTGGAACATATTGATACTAAGTGAATATCATGGTTTGAAGGATTCTAGGTCAAGGTTCTACGACAAATTCTATAATGGGTTTGTTAGGAATATTTGATTTGGGTTAAATGAAAATGGGTATGGCATATGTTTCAAGATAAAAGAATAAAATTCTTAATCTTGCAACTCCAAATAATTGTGGTGGTAGCAAATGACTAGAGAGGTCTTCTACGGATAAATCTAAGGATTTACCCAAGAATAAAATTTAATTGGATGAGGGTAATGAATTATGACTAAAGAGAGTAAATTTAAAGTGTTGAATCTAAAAATAGTAACTAAACATAGTTGATAAATTATGACATGGGTTCCAACAGAGAGGTGAGGTCCTAAGGTCCAACTTTCATATATAAAGCATTTTTATATGATTTACAGAATCAAAGATATAGCAAATTTACTCAAATCTTTATTAAAAAACTGAATTTAATTTGTCCAAAAGTGAAATTTCATAATTTTATAATAAACTAAATGTTTCAACGAATCCGGAGATATGTTATTTGTCGAAATCGGACATACGATCTAGGAGATATGATTTTTTGAAGTTTGGATATTTGTCTGAAAATGAATTACGGGATTTAGAAGATGTTTTGCGTGAGTTGGTAGCCGCAGATGAGGAAGTCGTCGGAGTTGTGGAAGAAGGTACCCAATGTTAAATAGCAGAAAACGATGAAGAGCTCGACGAAGGAAGTTCGTTGGGCAAGGTCTCGGGCTCGACCTCGCCCTGTGGCGGCGTGGAACGACGGCCGGAGCTGCCGAACTCCGACGAGCAATTCACGAAGGTGTGGAGAAGGGAAGAGCTACCAGAGAAGGGGAATCCGATGAGTGGTGAGAGGGGCTCGCGGGGAAGCTTAGTATAGGGCTCGGGGAGGCTACAATGCGAGCAGATGGTGATGCTTAATGATGGCTGTTCCTGTGCCTTGTAATGGCCACTATGGGCGACTCCAAGACATATTGAGTAGGGGAAAGGGTCGTGGGAGGTGAGGGGGTTTCATTCAGAGGAGTTTCTGGGAGAGGGAGAAGAGGGGGTCGGGCATTGGATGGGGTGGGGTGCGTGTGTTGCGATTGCATCCTGGGTGCGAGGGACGTTCGAAGGTGGAAGAAGACACTGCGTGAGCTGGGCCTTCGTGCGTGCGCTCCTGTTTTTCGATTTTTTTTAACAAATACTAAAAGAATTGATAAATACAAGAATAATTTGTTGATCCGCCGAAAATAGTTTTACCACGAACATAATTTGTATTATACATGTATATATTTAGTTTCAAGGCTGTGTGTACACTTTTATTGTATGAAAACAAATTTTAGGCTATAACACTTATGTAATTGTGTTTTAAGAAATTAACCAGCAACAAATAAATATCAAAAACATAATTTTGCTATATTAAATATTTCCAAATATATTTTTGGAGAAGTCCCATTATCTCCTCTCATTTAATGAATAATCTGGAAATATTTAAATGACACTAAAATCCAAAAATTTGGAGCTCAAAATTCAAAGAACTTCAAATGAAATATTCATCCACCACATTTAAGAAGTCGTTTTATTCTCACTCGTGCATTTGAATGAGGTTTCAAAATATTTTGAAAAGTTCAAAAAGAATGGAGTGCCATGTGAATAGACTTTTCAACCATAGTTTTCTTTACTAGATAAAATGTTATCCAACCTTATAACCTGTTTGGAAAAAAATTAATAGGGACCCAAAAGTGTTAATTTCTCTTGAAAATCAAAGCAATTTCATCAATATAATCTTATTATTAACATTCCAAATTTTTGGACATTTTTGGGATGTTACAAACTACCACCCTTAAAAAAATCTCGTCCTCAAGATTTGCAAGGCTAGCAAGAAGTAGGTTAGGGTTGGGTCTCTTGGGTTACTTCCCAGGTTTGTCATAACATCCGCATGTTTCCGACTTATTCTTCACTTCTTGTCTGTGGGATGTCTTCTGTCATTACAATTCGTCACGTTTCTGTTACTTCAGCAAATCCTGGGTCTAAGGCTTTAGACACCATCACTAAGTATCAATCAGACTGGTGCTTGGTAAAACATGTCCTTTAAGGGTGTTAGGAACTACCACCCAGAAAAACATACTTGTGGGGGCTTCCATTGCTTCCTGAGTCCCTGATGGTTCAGCATCAAGCTCGTGTGAGTGATACTCAAAATAATGAGTCTTCATCAAAATCCATAAATTGAGACGTGCTTATCCGCACTCCCATTGTGGTCGATAAAATAGCTTTCGATGGAATTACTTGAAGATTCTTCATGTTTCATCCTCATTGTTCAACCTGTGTTAGGCTCGTCTGCCTGTCTATAAGGGTAATACTCCTTACCATTCTATGGTTTAGGCTTGTTGTACCGATACTCAACTAGGGTTTCAAATCTTTCTGATTTACCCATCAAAAATACGAAATTATTAAATAATAGTGTCTGATATGGGGGCCAATCCATCCTGTACTCAAATCATTACTTCATAGGTCGACAGGTGAATCGTCTATTCTAAACTCGGTCTCTCTCACTCCTCTTAAAGAGGTCCTCACCAACAAATCTAGTAAAACGCTTTTAGGTGAGGTTGATGATACATCTCCAACGTATCTATAATTTATAAATTATTCATGTCATGTTTACAATAATTATACATGATTTTGGTATGATTTTATTAGAACTAACCCAGACTGATGCTGTTTTCAGCAGAACTACCATGGTGTCGTTTTTTGTGTAGAAATAAAAGTTCTCAGAATGGGCTGAAAATTTACGATGATTTTTTATGGACCAAAAGAGACCCCCGAAGCACAAGAGCTAGGCCAGGAAGTGGACGAGGAGGCCACAAGCCTGCTGGATGCCTCCCCTAGGCGGTGCCCCTATGGCTTGTGGACTCCTCGAGCACCCCCTTGACATGACACCGATGCCAAAAATTCCTATAAATACCAAAACCCCCATAAAGAAACCTAGATCAGGAGTTCCATAGCCACAAGCCTCTGTAGCCACGAAAAACCAAGAGGGAGCCCATTCCGGCAACCTGCTAGAGGGGGAAACCATCACCGAGGCCATCTTCATCATCCCGGCGGTCTCCATGACAAGGAGGGAGTAGTTCACCCTCGGGGCTGAGGGTATGTACCAGTAGCTATGTGTTTGATCTCTATCTCTTGTGTTCTTGAGATGAGACGATCTTGATGTACTGCGAGCTTTTTTGATATAGATGAATCATATGGAGTTTTCCCCTCTTTATCTTCTTGTGATGAATTGAATTTTCCCTTTGAAGTTTTCTTATCAGATTGAGTCTTTAAAGGATTTTAGATCACTTTATGTATGTCTTGCCATGTGATATCTGTGGTGACAATGGGATATTCTATTGATCCACTTGATGTATGTTTTGGTGATCAACTTGCGGATTCCGTGACCTTGGGAATCTATGCATAGGGGTTGGCACATGTTTTTGTCTTTACTTTCCGGTAGAATCTTTGGGGCACTCTTTGAAGTTCTTTGTGTTGGATTGAACGTGGTGAATCTGAAATTGTGTGATGCATATCGTATAATCAAGCCCATGGGTACTCGTGGTGACATTAGAGTATCTAAGTGACATTAGGGTTTGGGTTGGTGTGTGTCTTAATGTGTTATTTTAGTATGAACTCTAGGGCTGTTCGTGACACTTATAGGGATAGCTCATAAGATTGATCAAAAAAGATAACTTTGAGGTGGTTTCGTACCCTGCAATAATTTCTTCATTAGTTCTCTATTATTTGTGACTTTGGAGTGAACTCTTTGTTGCACGAGAGGTATTTACATATGATTCAACTATGTGAGTATTGTTGAGAGAAATTGCATTAGTGAAAGTATGAACCCTAGGCCTTGTTTCTAAGCATTGCAATGCCATTTGTGCTCACTTTTATCATTAGATACCTTGCTGTTTTTATATTTTCAGATTACAAAAACCTATATCTACCATCCATATTGCACTTGTATCACCATCTCTTTGCCATACTAGTGCACCTATACAATTTGCCATTGTATTGGGTGTGTTGGGGACACAAAAGATTTCTTGAATTTGATTGCAGGGTTGTTTGAGAGAGACCATCTTCATGCTACACGTCCCACGGATTGATAAACCTTAGGTTATCCACTTGAGGGAAAAAATTTACTGTCCTACAAAACTCTGCGCTTGGAGGCCCAATACGAGTCTACAAGAAGAAGGTTGCATAGTAGACATCAGTTGACTCCACCCTTTTTGCTAAAAACTTGCATTCGTGAAATAGCAGAACTTATGTGTGCCAAAGTTGCATTCTCCATACAATTTATCAATTCTTAATCAAAGGTATTAGTTTTAATGCCTCTTGTAACTACATATGATACCTCTGTGAATGATGTATGTGACAATCCTTTTCCTTCCTTGCACCTTTGCAAGTTGCTGTTTCAAGAAAATAATGGTCCTGGAGGGTAGTATTGATTATCACTAGGGTGTGATGGAGTTTAAAGTTCTACTAAAGAATTATGGGTGGTTATATAATGATTTGTGGAAATGATGCTTAAGTCTTGAAGCTTTAACAGAAGTTGTAATTTGAGGCTGAAAATTTCATCCATGAAGAGACGATGATTGTTGGAATTTTTCTTATGGAGTAAGAATAACAAACATCCATGTTCCTTGGTCTTGCATATAGAATTCTTATTACATCCTTGGTTATCTCATACAACTCCAAAATAGCTTACTTAAACTGCTGCCATCCACATGGATTGGTATGGTCAAGCATGTAACCCAACATTATCCCTTATTCCTTCATAAGAAATTTAATCTAGATGAAAACGTGTGATGTAGTCCTTCAACTCATTAATAATTTGCTTCTTGAAGGCGGCCATGAACTTCATGTACGTCAGCTCTGCTTGTACTTCCCTTAAATGTTCTTGGGTACGATGGAGTCTAGTTTCAAGGAGTTCCCCAATCGGGCATATGGCTTCCATGGCGGTTCCGGACAGAGTCAAAGAAGGTTGTTCGGGGTACTCGAGAGATGAAGAAGTACTCTCCAGACGTCCCTTTACATGATAAGGTGTACTTCCACGTACCAACGTTCCAATCCATTATCCATAAAAGGATAACACTTGTAGATTGCATCTACTTCAAGGTGAATGTATTCCATCATGTCTTTTAGGATCTTTGGAAAGTCATGGTCACTTGTTAGGGTCATTATCATCTCTGGGCATTGGTCAAAAGACTAAAAGAGGTTTTCCATTGATACGTGTCCAACGTATCTACAATTTTTGCTTGTTCTATGTTGTTATATTACCATTGTTGGATGTTTTACCATCATTTTGTTACCACTTTATATCATTTTTTGGGACTAACCTATTGACTTAGTGCAAAAGTGCTCGTTGCTATTTTTCCTTGTTTTTTACTTCGAAGAATATCAATATCAAACGAAGTCCATTCACGAAGAAACTTTTTGGAGATTTTTTCTGGTCCAGAAGACACCCAATGGACCATAGAGAGTGCGCTAAGGAGAGCACAACCCACCAGGCCGTGCCAAGGGGGCCTGCCCGCGCCTTGGTGGGTTGTGCCCTCCTCGAGACCCCACTCCACGGCCTATGACGCCTATAAATTCCTAAATATTCCCAAAACCCTAGGGGAGTCGACGAAACACAATTCCAGCCGCCGCAAGTTCTAGAACCTCGAGATCCAATCAAGACACCATCATGGAAGGGTTCATCTTCATCACAGGTGCCTCTCTGATGATGCGTGAGTACTCCACCATAGGTCTACGGGTCCATTGGCAGTAGCTAGATGGCTTCCTTTCTCTCTCTTATGATTCTCAATATAATGGTCTCTCGGAGATCTATTTGATGTAAACTTTTGCGGTGTGTTTGTTGGGATCCGCTGAATTTGGAGTTCATAATCAGTTTCTATCCATGAATGTTATTTGAGTGTTGTTTGATCTCTTATATGCATGAATGCTTATAGCCTCGTATTTCTTCTTTGAATCTTTGGATTAGTTAGGCCAATAAGATCGATTTTTCTTGCCATGGGAAGAGGTGCTTTGTGAAGGGTTCGATCTTGTGTTGTTGTTTCCCAGTGACAGAAGGGGTAGCAATACACGCATGTATCGTTGCTATTAAGGATAACAAGATGGGGTCTATTCCTACATGAATAGATGTTTTCTACATCATGTCATCGATATTATTGCATTACTCCATTTTTCATGAACTTAATACACTAGATGCACACTGGATAGCGGTCGATGTGTGGAGTAATAGTGGTAGATGCAGGCAGGAGTCGATCTACTTATCTTGGACATGATGCCTATATAATGATCATTCATAACCCACAAGGGTACGGGATCAATTGTAGCCTTTCTCGATAAGTAAGACTGTCAAAACCAACGAGGAGCTAAAGTTAGAACAAATATTCCCTCAAGTTCTATCGACCACCGATACAACTCTATGCACGCTTACTGTTTGCGTTACCTAGAACAAGTATGAAACTAGAAGTACTTTGTAGGTGTGATGGGATAGGTTTGAAAGATAATAAAGAGCACGTAAATAAAAACTATGGCTGATAAGATAAAGAAACAACTAATTTAGTTTAATGAGTGTCGGGGTACAACACCTATGGGATCACGTGGATCCCTGTCTGGTTCGGCAGGGAGATGGTGTGCACAAAGAGCAGATCTGGCGAGCAGTGCAGGGGAGATTTTTACCCAGGTTCGGGCCGTTGAGAAGCGTAAAACCCTACTCCTTTGGTGTATTATGGGTGTTTGGGCTTTGGCTACTGGAGCGCTATGTGATGAACAGTACACAGACTCTACGTGTGTGAGCCCGAAGGTCCACGAAGAAGATCCTCCTCTCGTAACACCTTGGCCCTCCTTTTACATGACTAAGGGGTCTCCAACAGTGGCATACAGTACATACGTGAGTTGTACAGTTGCTACAGTGTTATCATACCTAACACTGACGGCATAGGACAAACACATTTAATGCTCTGTCAGGCGTCCCTAACCTTCTATTGGACGGGACAGGAGCCCGTCCCATCGCACCGCTTAACCTCCTCCATCGCTAGATGCCTTGACACATATCCAGGAGGGATGACACCTGGTCTCTGCGCTGGCAGGATGGCGAGGTCTTGCCGGGTGCACGTCTTGCGGGGGCTGTGCAAGCCACCCCGGCAAGATCTTGCCGGGGTTCCAGCCTTTGGCCTTCGGTCTTACGATTGTTGACTTGAACATTTTCTTGACGTCTTTGTACTTGCATCTAGTAGTCCCCTGGCAGGCCTTGCTGCAGGTGTTACTACAACTTCCTATGCACAAGTATGGGGTACTAAAAACCCAAACTTTAGTACACCGACAGGAGATCCCGACCCTAGGCCACACACGGGTGCGAGGCATTGTTGGGCTAGGCCCAAATAGTGCATGAGCACGCGTGGAAGGAGCCTACCGTTGTAATTATTTAAGTTACTGCGCCCCCCCCCCCCCCCACGACGCACGCTAAGTGCGCAACATGGATACGCATGCGGAGCGGCCGTTTCTGCCACGTGCTCCACATGCATAGCGGGGAGTTGGCAACGGGCGTCCATAACTTAAAGTCCTGATTGTGGTAGAAACCGCAGCTCCATGGATTGGAGCAATGGGGCGCTTACCAGTTAGCGCGTGATCATGGGTGACAGGATTGGTGGAGATGGGCGGCGACTCTTGGGGCGGAGGAGGGCCAGCCCCCGCGCCTCTCCCTATAAATTGGGGGTAGCAAGAGGCGATGCTCCTCCATCCTTCCTTCCTCCTTGAGTGTGGACCTCCAGAGCTTTCCCTTCTATACCTTCCCGATATTGAGTTATCCTTGCCCTTAGCCATGGCTAGGGGGCAAGGGTGGCCACCATATTCCTCCCCAACGGTGAGGAGTTCCTGTCGGAATCATGCCACCGCTTCAGCCACGGAGGCAGATGGTGGCTCGAGCGCGCGTGGTGGAAGAGGTACGAGGGGTCGTGGCCGACATGGAGGCTATGGTCGAGGGAGCCGGAGCACCGTTCCACCCCTTCCTCCAATGTTGGATCTCCTCCTTGAAGAGACCAATGTTGACAGGACGGCTATGGAGTTCGTCATCAAGCTGCACGGTCCCCTTCGGAGCCATCTGCATCTCCCTCACCCTTTGCCAGGGTGATGGAGGTTGACAAGCCGACCGTTCTATGGTTGCGGGCGCATGGCTGTTGCAATGGCACTGCGTGGGTGGACGTTGAGTAGCCGGAGAGTCACATCATGCTCCCCAGGCATGGTTGGAAAACCTTTTCCCGCGCCCACAACCTCCTGGATGGGCATGTCCTCCTCTTAAAGATGGTGGAGGCCGACCTGCTCCCCGTCAAGATTTATGGGCGCTCAGGCACCCACCTTAGCTGCTACAAAGAAAGCTCGAGCGGTGCCAAAAGTTCCTCCTCGAGCAACAGTGATGAGGAGGACAGTGTCGGCGAAGATGACGACAACAAGTCCGAGCTCCAGGCCATCAATTCGGAATATGATGACTTGAGCTCTGACTCATCGCCGGCCGCACCATCACCGTCAGCTCACGCCCCTACCCCTCCCAACGGAGAGACCTCACCGGGACTCCTTGTCCCGGGCGCTTCCTCATCTTCCAGCTGGATCTCCCAATAGGCCCGTGGACTTCGGCTTCGTCTTCCCTTTTGGAAGTTCCACCCTCCGTGCAATGCTGGTCCTGGAGGGTTCTGCCTGGGCTTCCGTCGGGGGTCTCTTCCTACTTTTCTTCTTGTAATTTGCCCCGGGGGGAGAAAGTCAAATAAAGATTTGCTTAGGAAGAGATGCCATCTCGTGTAAGTTTCATCCCCTTTGAATTAATGCATGTTATTCCTCTAGTCAGATTTCTCTCTGTATGGTATACTCCCTACGCTTTATTGGAAACTTGCCGGTGCACGCATTCCTGCCGCGAGCGCTTTGAGGACCGGATCCTTAGCAGTCTGCTGGCGGTGCAGCTGCCGGCAAGATACGTTGACATTTTTAGTGCAGCTACTTAAGGTCTTGAGCAGACTCGAAACGGAGTAAGGGCGCAACCGATCATGACAAGGTCACCTTGACGTTTTCAGTGCAGTCACTCAAGTTGTTGAGCAGATTCGAAATAGGGTAAGGGCACAACCAATCACGACAAGGTTCCTTCGCATGCAGGTTTCCCATACAAAAGTTAAAATCGTCCATGGAAAATACTTCACAGTAAAAAATTACTTAGAATTTTGCAACTTAGCTTCGTGTTGTTCTACTCCTTTCTGCAAGATGTTAACTTCGAACGTCGCCCGTTTGATGTCCATACCATCATCCCCCGGCAAACTTGTATGCGAGGGAACCTTCTATCCTTTAAGAAAAAGAAAGAATAGAAAATAGAGATATGGAACCTTGACGGTTCGTCAGTACTTGCTGGAAATAAGCATAATGCAACATCTTAGATGAACATGCACGTAAGTAAACATGGAAATCAACAAGAGTTGTTGAAGGGTTGATCTTATTCAACTATACATAGGGCCTGCACTTGGCTTTGTCCAAAGGATTACATGCCTCGTCGGCAAGACTTGTACAAAAAGTGGTTGCCGGGGGACCCGACAACCGTGCCTTATGGATAGAACTTATGAAGATGTTCGATATTCCACGAGTTGCTCACGGGGATGCCATCTTCGGTCTCCAGGCGGACTGTGCTAGGCCTGGTGACTCGTACTACTTGTTAAGGGCCTTCCCACTTTGGCGTCAACTTGTTTGAATTCTTGGCCGACTGAACACGCCAAAGAATAAGGTCGCCTTCCTCGAGAATTTGGGCATGAACCTTGCGGGTATGGTAGCGGCGCAAAGCTTGTTGGTAGCATGCAGCTTGCACAATAGCCTATAGAAGCTCTTCCTCAAGGAGTGTTACGTCTTCTTGGCGCAACTGCTCTTGCTCAAGCTCATCATAAGTGAGCACTCGAGGTGACCCGTATATGAGTTCCGTGGGGAGAACTGTTTCCGCCCCGTATGCCAGGGAGAAGGGTGTGTGGCCGGTGGCTCGATTTGGTGTCGTTGTAATTGACCAAAGAACCGTGATATGTATCCAACGTATCTTTATTTTTTTATTGCTCCATGCTGTTATATTATGAATATCACTACAAGAATCAGCAACTTGGCGGACGGCAAAGGCATGCACGGCGGACGGCAAAGGCTTTGTCGTCTGCCAGCAGACGGCCAACCGTCCGGCTGAATAAGCTCCGGCAAAGGGCGTTTCGCTGTCTGCTGGCAAACGACAAAGATGCTTAGGTATTTGCCGTCTGCCAGCAAATAAGCGGTTAATAGCGTGGTTTGCCATCTGCTGGCAGACGACAATGATGCAAAGTTCTTTGTCGTCTGCCAGCGGACGACAAAGATGCAAAGTTCTTTGCCGTCTGCTAGCTTACGGCAAAGATGCAAAGTTCTTTGTTGTCTGCCAGCAGACGGCAAAGAAACCAAATAGGCCAGCCCAGTGAAACCCCAGAATTCATAGGTAGCTGCCACGTGGTAGCTTTGCCATCCGCTGGCTGACGATAAAGCTCTTTGCCGTCAGCCAACAGACGACAAAGAACCTGTATAGCCCCTGTTTTTCCTGTTTTTTCTTAAAATCATTCAATTCACATAATTTCATAGAGATATATATACACATTTGAAAATACTTTCAACAAGCATACCAAAACATATCCAACAACAAGTTACCAACACATATCCAACAACAAGTTTCCAACAACATATACCCAACAAGTTTCCAACAACATATCCAACAAGTTTCCAACGACATATCCAACAACAAAGTTCATTGTACAAAATCAAAACAAAAAGTAAGCACAAGGAGAAGAGTAGAGTCCATCGACGCAAGCTTACTCATCTAAAGCAAATCTGCAAATTGGGAAAGAAGAAAGTTAGAAGAAGAAGAAGACTAGCTAGAAAAGAAGAAGAAAAAGAAGAAAAAGAAGAAGAATAAGAAGAAGAAGAAGAGGAAGAATTTTTCTTCTCTTTCTTTTTCTCCTCTCCTCTTCTTTATCTTCTTCTTCTAACTAAGGTAGGTAAAACGCCATTTTTTAGCTAAGCTAGGTAAAAATGCTAAGTGTTGGTTATTTTAGAGCTAAGCTAGGTAAATAGGTTATTTTGGAGCTTTGTAAGGTTATTATGTCATTTTCGAGGAAAATAAGGTAAGTCTATGTCATTTTGGAGATAAACCAGGGTTATCATGCCATTTTTAGTTAAGTATGCTAAGTATGTCGTAAATGAACTGAAGAAGCTAAGTATAGGTCATTTTTGAGCTAACCTAGGTAGTTATGCCATTTTTGAGCTAACTAATCATATATACTCATTTTGGAGGACAAAATGGCAAGTGTAGGTCATTTTAGGGATATCCTAGTTATAATCGGTCATTTTGGAGCTAGGTAAGGTTATTTTGTCATTTTGGAGGAAAATAAGCTAAGTCTATGTCATTTTGGAGCCAAACCAAGGTTATCATGCAATTGTTTTACCTAAGTATGCTTAGTATGTCATAAATGAAGTAAATAAGCCAAGTATAGGTCATTTTGGAGCTAAATAGGTCATTTCTTAAGCAAAGTATACATTTTTTAAGCAAAACACTTGGGAAAACTTACCATCATCATAGAGGTGAAGGACCGGTCGGGTTTGCGCTACAGTGAGATGGAGAAGGACCGGTCGGGCTTGCGGCAGACGCAGAAGGATCGGTCGATGCTTGTCGGGAGGCACGCTGCACCAAAGATCACTTACAATGTCTCCATAGCATGATGCAACTCAAATGTGAATACTAGTAACTAATGACCATTCAAATGAAACTCACCGTGGGTGCTATAGCAATATGGGGCATCGACGGAGGGGTCTGACCATTGTTCTGGCACACGGTCTGCACATTTTGTTTTCACGAGTCAGTCATATTAGTTAGTGATTGTAACATCCCAAACCTTGGAATGTTATAATAAATATTAGAATGAATGCTTGTTTGCTTGAGTGATTGAAATTGAGTGAAAATTTGAAACTTTTTGAGAACTTTAAATGAGAGGGAATGACATGACTTTCCCATATGCTTTTGGAACTCAAATTAATACTTTTCAACTTAGTGAGAGAAGATGACATGACTTCTTCAATATAAAAGGATTTGAAGAGTGAATTTGAAAACATTTGAAACTTTCTGATATGGAGTTCCTTTTCATATTTGATTTTGAAGTTTGAAAGAATTCAAACCCCTTTACAAAAATTGAGAGGAGTAATGTGACACTCCAAACCAGGGGGTAGTTTGTGAAGTTTTTGAATCATAAAACCCAAGGGGTTATTTTAAAAATATTTGCAAAAATAAATAAAGCAATTGAGGCATTTTCTGAAAAAAAAAATTTAAGTATTTCACTTGGCTGTGGAAAAATGTTCATTAAGTGGCATTTAATTCCCTGATCATTTTGGTATATAAGACTTTATTTTTTGGACAGGTTTTGAATGCCTTAATGAGATTTTAATGCTCTTCAAATTAATAAAGGAAAACAATTAACGTGAGTTAAAGCCCACCGGCCCACCTGCCCATAATTCCCTCCCGAACCACCTCCGGATCGGCCAGCGATGCCACTAACCCCGCCCCCTCTCTCTCTGACGCGTCGGACCCCGATTGACCGAGCCATCCCCAGGATCATCTCCCTCCATTCCGCCCCCGAACCTCGCCGACGAGATCACTGGAGGCACAGTATCCCTCTCCTTTCCTTCCCCGACCCTCATGACCTCTCCTATAAATAGAGGAGCTCGGCCTCGTTCTATTCTTGCCCGAACCCCCAACTCTCATGCCCCCATGCTTGCCAAAACGCTCGCCGGAGCCATCGGACGCAGTCACGCCATTGCCGACCCCGTGCTCGCCCCAGCCACTCCCCTCGTTACCTGAGCACGCCATCCTCTTCGCCACCCTAGGCCGCACCTCCCAATGCACTCGCCCAAGCCCTGCACCCACCGGAGCCCCCTTCCACGTCGACACCCGAATTCCATCGCCGCCCCGGAGCTCTTCGCCGACGCCTCCGATCAACCGCGACGACGCCAGGACCATCGTCGTGCTCGTCGTCCTCGCCTGCATCGTCCGGTGCCCTTGCCAACGCTGGAGACCCCGTGAAGCGACGCCCCCGTCCACACCCGACCGCCGGCCACCGTCGAACTCGCCGGAGTTGACCTCCTGCTGCCGTGAGCTTCCCCCTCCGTTAGATCTCATTCCAACGGCTCCGATTAGAAGGCCCGTACCACTTCAGTTTATTTTATATGAACCGGCCGGTTTTCTGTTTAGTTAATTAGGACGAATGTTATCTTCTAATTAGCGGCCGTTTGCTCATTAGAACCACGCGCACACACCTCCAACCAATCAAAACCTGCCACGTCACCCCCTGTCCGTTAGTTTAGTTTTTCCTTTTTCTGTTTTTGTTTTAGAAAACAGAATAGGTTCTGTTTTTATGTGTGTTATATCTTTTATGTTTTTAGGTTTTTTAATTTGATTCTTTTTGCATAGTGTCAAAAATTTGTTCTAGTTTCTCTTGATGTCAAGTTTGACCATATTTGAATATTTTAAAATTGAATTCAAACAGATTTGATTTAAATTTATTTTCTGAATATCTTGAGTTTTAAATTTTTTTTTGAGTTGATTCTTTTTGCTACTTGTCACTAGTGACTTTATTTAATAGTAGGTAGAATTTGAGAATTTTTAGAATATTTTAAAGTAGTCTTTCCAACCAAAACAGATTCTGTTTAGTTCCTTTTAGGTTTATTTATATTTCTTTTGTTTTAAATTGATTTAGTTTATTTTCTTTCATATTAGTTGATAGATTTTATAAAGTTTTCTGTTAGATAACAGTAGCCCTTCAAACAAATATTAGTTTATTAGTTGATTGCATGAAAATCAATTCTAGTTCAATTATAACTTGCAATTTGATTTTCATTGCTAGTTTGATCTACCATTTGAAAATAGTTTCCACAAATTGTTTTATAAGTTTTAGTTTCTATTAATCTAAGTTTAGACCAGAAACAATTTGTATTATAGTTGAGATTGTTTGTGGTTTAAACCAAGGATGACCTTGTTTCATATCAAAAGAAGAATCCTTATAAAAGCTTTTCAACTATTTCTTTTTGCAAAATAAAGATTTATGAGAAAATACTTTCTGTTAACTTAGTTGTTTTAGATTTTGTTTTCTGTTATTTCATTTGTTTTCATGTTGTTAAGTTTATTAGGCAAAAACTTATGATTGATTAGAGTGTTGTTTTCATAAATTTTGGTTGTTCTTCAAAAGTAATTCTTTTTGCTAGTAAAATATTTACTAAAATACTATTGTTATATTTACCTTGTTTTAGTTTTGTTACTTTGAGTTTTGTCTTAAGTATTTCTTTCATCACCACCTTCGTTGTGTTGATGTAGTTTTGTTACTTTGAGTTTTGTCTTAAGTACTTCCTTCATCACCACCATGTTGCTTTTTGTTTTGTGTTGACTTTTTGATTGTTAGAATTGATTGCTAGTATGATTGCTTATACGAGTGAAATGTTTGATTATAGATTCTTATGGGAGAGTTATGAATAGTTTATCAAGTTACTTCTGAGAGCGATATTATTCTACATCAACAGTACAGGCAAGTTCAATTTGACCATCTATTTCATACCTATGTTTTATTGCATGTAGTGACATCATTCAACAAATCCCTCCCGTAGTCTTATTGAAATTCTTGTAGTTGAGTAGAATGCATGAAGTAGGAACCCACCACTTGTTACTAAAGCCCCAGGAACGCTAGTTAGTTCAATGGTACGCTAAAGTAGACGGGGTTTGGTATGATTGTTCGTGAGTGGTGTGAGAAGGAGGACTCTACGTCAAGACGACAATTTCAGGAAGGCATCTTCAATTCCTGCATCTTCAAGACCTCAAGACTATGAGACTCGAGAAACAAGTTTTGAATACACATTACTGGGTGAAGGATGGTTGAAATGGAACCCTGGGGAAGCCAGTGGTTATCCTGCCTAGGTGTTGCTAGGGAAGTGGCAGTATTCACGCGGAAAGCGTCACCCAGACTCAAAGAGACAGATGAATACTTCATGCCCGAAAGCTTACCTGTGTAGCCACAAGCCAATATGGGCTCTGGCTTGGTTGATATTTGTTGTGACTCTGGCTCGGCAGTGCTACGAGATGTAGTCGATGTTAGGATTGGATGGGCACTGACAGTAGTCAGGGAAACACTCTGAAAGACCATGTTTCGTTCGTCCTGTTCTCAAACACCATGAAGTGCGAGGACTTACCAGGAGGGAACGAATCTTGTGGGTAAAGTACACAACACTATGCAGAGTTAAACCTAACCAATTAGCCGTGTCCCCGGTTACGGACAATTTGAGCTTCTAGACTTGGATCTATCTCTAAACTCTCAACACTGGACTGATTATTAAATGTGGGCAACTTATGATACTTGTGGGCATTGAGACATCGGTTGGCGGAACCATGTCATGATAGGTAACTCTGTAGTGAAATTCCTGATATTCCTTTGTGGTAGGAAAATAAAATCAGCTTTTACGCAAAAACTCAGACACAAAGCCACAAAGCCCAACTACATATAGAATAGTCATTTATCTTCTGTTCTGCTATGGTGATCTTGCCAGTACATTCAATGTACTGACCTACACGGCTGCAACGTCTTATGTTGCAGATACTCTTCTATGACGAGTAAGAGTAGGATTATTGTTACGGTCCACACTCAACCTGCCGTTGGTGTTATTGGGATCCACTCCCGTTGACCGCTTCCGCTGAGATTTTAAGGTATATATCAGTTTTACGTTAATTACATGTGATTGCACTTTGATATATACATTGATGTACTGTGTATGCCAGCATACTGATCTAGGGACGGCACAGAACACACAGAGGCTTGACTCGTCTTGAGTCGGGTCGCTACAGAGATGGTATCAGAGCACATGTTGACTGTAGGACGTAACCCTACACAATTGGAAAACCCATAGGACATGATATCTGTCAAACTCTATTCTCAAAAGGATCTTCTACTCCTCCTCTCTTCTGAGTTTTATCAACTAGTTAGATAATACCCTTGTCCCTTGACCATTATGAAAGAGCTACAAAGGATTGAAGATTTTACAAACCTGAAGAAATTGAAGACCATGAAGAAATTCCAAGATATTATGCCCCTAGAAGACCAAACCCCTGTTGTATACTTACGTTAGATACGATGATTTGTGAGCTTTCATTTGTGTGTAAATTTTTCGACAGCCACAATAGAAATCTATTTTCAAAACCATTGTTTGTATTGTGTGTATCCCCTCCTTTCTCTCTCTCGCATCTCATCCCAAAACCTTCAACCCAATAGATGACGAATGAAGTTGGACTTGTGTATTCTGGATCAATGACTTGGTTAGAGACGGAGGAATGGATTCAAAACATGGAGGATCACCTAAGGAGTAATCATGTTGCAAGAAACGAGATGGTCCAGTATGCTTTTCAGTACTTTGCAGAAGGTGCTGCACATTGGTGGAAGATGCAAGAAGATATCCATGGTAGGCAAGCATCAATCACTTGGGAAGAATTCAAGATGACTCTACAAAGATCTCATGTTGTTACCAACACCCAGAAGCCCGATTGCAAAGATGTGAAGAAGATTTGTGCATGTAAGATATGTGGAGAGATAGGACACACCCAGGAAGAACACAAGGATGGATGCCCTCATTGTGAAGAAAATCACCGAGCTGAGGAATGCCCAACTGGGCAGGTGACATGTTTCTTATGTGAAGGAACCACTCACTATCCGACACAATGTCAAATATACCCAAGGTAAAAGAGGTCATGAAGCATCAGAAGGAAGCAAGGAAAGAATCCCTCGGGAATAAGTTAGAAGAACCCATGATGATGGGAGATATACCAGACCCAAACATAAGTATCAAGTCATGTTATTCATGTGGAGAAGAAGGACATATCTCTCAGGATTGTCCGAAAGAGTATCTGGGAAACTTCCCGACAGAAGAAGTGGAGTTTGATCCACGGGAAATTGAAAGTTTGATCGGAACAATGAAGCCCAGGAAGAGAAACCAAAGACGTTCTCAGAATGACCCAATTTATACAAAGAAGGATCTGAGTCAGATCATGTGTTTCCGGTGCAAGAAGACAGGACACTACTCATATACCTGCCCGGAAAAGAAGGCTAAAACTGAGTAGTTTGAGTTTTGGATTTTGAAGTAAGAAATGTAATAGGTAGCACTCATATCATTTTGAAGTTATGTTACGGAAGTCTCAGAGTTTGTAATAAATTCATGAGTCAATAGAATTTATGGTGTCATGATTCTCCTATGTTGAATTATATGAATTGTTACTCTATGAACAATGATGATGGACCATTTTCGAGGATATGGGAAAAATATGGTCTATGCAAGCATATGTGCATTTCATTTTAAGTGTGGTAGTACCCAAAGGGATAAATGAATGAAGAAAATACCATTCATATTAAGGAGTTTGGATAACTAAATACAGGTGAAGAGAATGTGGAACCACATCAAACTATCTGGATGATAACCTTTGAGACAAAGTACTTTCGAAGCTGGAATGTTGAGAAAAAGAATGATTGTGATGAAACCATACCCAAGGTTAAACAGACCAATGGAAAGGAAAATGGAATCCGCCGAGTGGAATCTAAACAAGAATAAGTCTGTGAGGGGTATGATGTAGTGAACCGAAGGTAATGTTGGAATATGGAACGATAGTAAACCCCAAGAGTGAGTTAAAGCTATTCAAGTATTCAAGTGAACCCACAACCCACTGACCATAGGATTGATAAGGATCAAGCCCTACCTTTATGAAGGCAGAGACTTGGAAGAAGCTACGACTGATCAGCAAGCGTTTTTCTTAGGAGTATACGATAACCTGAGAGTTGTGAAGAAAATGATAGATGTTTTTGTTCAGCTTGCAGAATCAAAGGATTTATCCGAACCTCGTTCGTTGACAAGAGAAATTTCTGCAATGCTTGTGAGGAAGCCCAAGTGTTAGAATACGAGATTCACTAAACGTTATACAAGGTAATGATTTCAGTGTGGCATGGATTGATCACCATGACGACTTACTCTTATCATTTCTCTTGCTATTCGGAATGGTAAATCTGAGTGACTTACCCATAGCAAAGAGACGACGTTGTTTGAAGCTTTTGTTTAAGCCTTAGAATGGTATGAAGGAAAACCCTTGTACAAGACAGTTGCTGTCACACGTATGAATTTTATGGTGAGGAATGAAGCCAAGATCCATTTCATTGCAGGGTAACCACTAATGGTAGACCACCATGAGATCATCGATAGGTTATTTAGAATGAACGCAAGATTTGTCAGCTAAGAAGACCCAGTATCGGAGGAAATGCTTTTTGTTATGAGATCACAAGATTTTGATTTAATGGAAGAGCATCACCGAAGGAGCCATCGTGAAGTATGTGAAGTGACATATGCACCCAAAGGACGGTCTTTATTTTGAACGACCAGTAACTCTCATTTTAAGTGTGGTAGACCCCACACCTTCTTGGTAATGGAATTGCTAGAAGACCCCAAAACCCTAAACTTTTCTTTCTAACCCTTTCAAATCTCGAGGATAAGATTCATTTTAAGTGTGGTAGTTTGTAACATTCCAAACCTTGGAATGTTATAATAAATATTAGAATGAATGCTTGTTTGCTTGAGTGATTGAAATTGAGTGAAAATTTGAAACTTTTTGAAAACTTTTGAATGAGAGGGAATGACATGACTTTCCCATATGCTTTTGGAACTCAAAATAATACTTTTCAAATCAATGAGAGAAGATGACATGACTTCTTCAATATAAAAGGATTTGAAGAGTGAATTTGAAAACATTTGAAACTTTCTGATATGGAGTTCCTTTTCATATTTGATTTTCAAGTCTGAAAGAATTCAACCCCCTTGACAAAAATTGAGAGGAGTAATGTGACACTCCAAACCAGGGGGTATTTTGTGAAGTTTTTGAATCATAAAACCCAAGGGGTTATTTGAAAAATATTTGCAAAAATAAATAAAGCCATTTAGGCATTTTCTGAAAATAAATTTTTTTAAAGTATTTAATTTGTCCGTTGAAAAATGTTCATTAAATGGCATTAATTCCTTGATCATTTTGGTATATAAAACATTATTTTTTGGACAGGTTTTGAATGCCTTAATGAGATTTTAATGCTCTGCAAACTAATAAAGGAAAACAATTAACGTGAGTTAAAGCCCACCGGCCCACCTGCTCATATATCCCTCCCGAAACTCCTCCAGATCGGCCACCGACGCCACTAACCCCGCCCCCTCTCTCTCTGACGCGTGGGACGGTGAATGACCGAGCCATCCCCGCAGTCATCTCCCTCCATTCCGCCCCCGAACCTCGCCGGCGAGATCACCGGAGGCGCAGTGTCCCTCTCCTTTCCTTCCCCGACCCTCCTGACCTCTCCTATAAATAGAGGAGCTCGGCCTCGTTCTATTCTTGCCCGAACCCCCAACTCTCACGCCCCCGTGCTCGCCAAAACGCTCGCCGAAGCCACCGGATGCCGTCGCGCCATTGCCAACCCCGTGCTCACCCTAGCCACTCCCCTCGCTACCCGAGCATGCCATCCTCTTCACCACCCTCGCCCGCACCTCCCACTGCACTCCCCAGGCCCTGCACCCACCGGAGCCCCCTTCCCCGTCGACACCCGAACACCATCGCCGCCCCGGAGCTCATCGCCAACGCCTCCGACCAACCGCGACGATGCCAGGACCATCGTCGTGCTCGCCGTCCTCGCCTGTGTCGACCGGTGCCCTTGCCAACGCCGGAGACCCCGTGAAGTGACGCTCCCATCCACACCCGAGCCGCCGACCGCCGTCGAACTCGCCGGAGTTGACCTCCTGCCACGGTGAGCTTCCCCCTCCGTTAGATCTCATTCCAACCGCTCCGATTAGAAGGCCCATACCCCTTCGGTTTATTTTAAATGAACCGGCCGGTTTTCTATTTAGTTAATTAGACTGAACCGTTATCTTCTAATTAGCGATCGTTTGCTCGTTAGCACCCACGCGCACACACCTCCAACCAATCAGAACCTGCCACGTCACCCCCTGTCCGTTAGTTTAGTTTTTCCTTTTTCTGTTGTTGTTTTAGAAAACAGAATAGGTTCTGTTTTTATTTTTGTTATATCTTTTATGTTTTTAGGTGTTTTAATTTGATTGTTTTTGCATTGTGTCAAAAATCTGTTTTAGTTTCTCTTGATGTCAAGTTTGACCACATTTGAATATTTTAAAATTGAATTCAAACCGATTTGATTTGAATCTTATTTTCTGAATATCTTGAGTTTATAAATTTGTTTTTGAGTTGATTCTTTTAGCTACTTGTCACTAGTGACTTTATTTAATAGTAGGTAGAATTTGAGAATTTTTAGAATATTTTAAAGTAGTCTTTCCAACCAAAACAGATTCTGTTTTGTTCCTTTTTAGGTTTATTTATATTTCTTTTGTTTTAAATTGTTTTAGTTTATTTTCTTTCATATTAGTTGATAGATTTTATAAAGTTTTCTGTTAGATAACAGTAGCCCTTCAAACAAATATTACTTTATTAGTTGATTGCATGAAAATCAATTCTAGTTCAATTATAACTTGCAATTTGATTTTCATTGCTAGTTTGATCTACTATTTGAAAATAGTTTCCACAAATTGTTTTATAAGTTTTATTTTCTGTTAATCTAAGTTTAGACCAGAAACAATTTGTATTATAGTTGAGATTGTTTGTGGTTTAAACCAAGGATGACCTTGTTTCATATCAAAAGAAGAATCCTTATAAAGGCTTTTCAACTACTTTTTTTGGCAAAATAATGATTTATGAGAAAATACTTTCTGTTAACTCAGTTGTTTTAGATTTCGTTTTCTCTTATTTCATTTGTTTTCATGTTGTTAAGTTTATTAGGAAAAAACTTATGATTGATTAGAGTGTTGTTTTCATAAATTTTGGTTGTTCTTCAAAAGTAATTCTTTTTGCTAGTAAAATATTTACTAAAATACTATTGTTATATTTACTTTGTTTTAGTTATGTTACTTAGAGTTTTGTCTTAAGTATTTCTTTCATCACCACCTTAGTTGTGTTGATGTAGTTTTGTTACTTCGAGTTTTGTCTTAAGTATTTCCTTCATCACCACCATGTTGCTTTTGGTTTTGTGTTGCTCTTTTGATTGTTAGAATTGATTGCTAGTATGATTGCTTATACGAGTGAAATGTTTGATTATAGATTCTTATCGGAGAGTGATGAACAGTCTATCAAGTTACTTCTGAGAGCGATATTATTCTACATCAACAGTACATGCAAGTTCACTTTGACCATCTATTTCATACCTATGTTTTATTGCATGTAGTGACATCATTCAACAAATCCCTCCCGTAGTTTTATTGAAATTCTTGTAGTTGACTAGAATGCATGAGGTAGGAACCCACCCCTTGTTACTAAAGCCCCGGGAACGCTAGTTAGCTCAATGCTACGCTAAAGTAGACGGTGTTTGGTATGAGTGTTCATGAGTGGTGTGAGAAGCAGGACTCTACGTCAAGACGAAAACTTCAGGAAGGCATCTTCAAGTCCTGCATCTTCAAGACCTCAATACTACGAGACTCGATAAACAAGTTTTGAATACACATTACTGGGTGAAGGATGGTTGAAACAACACCCTGAGGAAGCCAGTGGTTAGCCTAGGTGTTGCTGGGTAAGTGCCAGTATTCACGCGGAAAGCTTCGCCCAGTCTCAAAGAGACGGATGAATACTTCATGCGCGGAAGCTTACCTGTGTAGACACAAGTCAATATGGGCTCTGGCTTGGTTGATATTTGTTGTGACTCTAGCTCGGCAGTGCAACAAGATGTAGTCGATGTTAGGATTGGATGGGCACTGACAGTAGTCAGGGAAACACTCTGAAAGACCATGTTTCGTTCATCCTGTTCTCAAACACCATGCAGTGCGAGGACTTACCAGGAGGGAACGAATCTTGTGGGTAAAGTACACAAAACTCTGCAGAGTTAAACCTAATCGATTAGCCGTGTCCCCGGTTACAGACAATTTGAGCTTCTAGACTTGGATCTATCTCTAAACTCTCAACACTGGACTGATAATTAATTGTGGGCAACTTATGATACTTGTGGGCATTGAGACATCGGTTGGCGGAACCATGTCATGATAGGTAACTCTGTAGTGAAATTCCTTATATTCCTTTGTGGTAGGAAAATAAAATCAGCTTTTATGCAAAAACTCAGACACAAAGCCACAAATCCCTACTGCATATAGAATAGTCATTTATCTTCTGTTCTGCTATGCTCATCTTGCCAATACATTCAATGTACTGACATAGACGGCTGCAATGTCTTATGTTCCAGATACTCTTCTACGACGAGTAAGAGTACGATTAGAGTTACGGTCCGCACTCAACCCGCCGTTGGTGTTATTGGGATCCACTCCCGTTGACCGCTTCCGCTGAGATTTTAAGGTATATATCAGTTTTACGTTAATTACATGTGATTGCACTTTGATATATACGTTGATGTACTGTGTGTGCAAGCATATTGATCCAGGGATGGCACAAAACACACAGAGGCTTGACTCGTCTTGAGTCGGATCGCTACAGTGATCAAACGAACATTACGTGCATGATTTGGCTAATATGAAGGAGAAACTTATCACGAGGAGCTCGTATAGGGCCCGGTGAGACGTGTCATTCCGGTTCCTCTCCTCTTGCAACTACCTAGCCGTCCTCTCCTCCATGTCCCTCTCCCTCTGCATTGCCTTCCTGTTTTCCTCTGCCAGAAGCTCCTAGGCCCTAGCCTCGATGGCGAGCTCCATTGGCCATAGACGAGGCCTATCTCAGGATCGGAGCTCGTCTAGCGCTTCTTGATCTCCGGGAGAGTTCTAGGACAACGTATCAGTCCATCCTCAATTTCTATCGACCCATGGGGCCTCCCGCCACCAGATATCATCACGATCTCTAGATCAAAAGGACTCTGGCTCGGGTTGAAGTCCTCCCCTTTCCTCGCCTTCCCCTCATCTCTATACCAAACGAGCTTGTTGTGGGAGGAGATGTTGCTGAAGCTCTCTGGATGATCGAGGTCATCCTTAGAGATTGCCTTGGCCTTCTTGTACGAGGCAGTATGGGCCATGTCACAGAGGTCAAACAACGGTGGCACCTGCTTCTTGTTTTGTCAGGCCTAAAAGAGAGGAACAAAATATTAGTTAAGGGCTCAAATTAGCATGAAGAATGAAATTGCATGAATCATGAAGCAAACCACATACCCAGTGATCCCCGTACTCAAACAGGTTGGAGCTCCCTTGATGGTGTGGCACACCTTTCATTTGGGCATGCTTATCCTTGGCCTTGTTTTGGTCGGCTAGCCATTTTGGAGAGCACTACTCATCCACCAATGCCTCCCAACAGTCCATCCTTTCTGCACACCATCTCGAGGGAACCTAAGTTAGACAAGCGAAATTTCAGCGCTACACCTACGAATCAAATCAAAGAAACTAAGTAGAAGTCCTTAGGAATAGGTAATTACCTTCATGTACTTCTCCTTACTCAGAAACGTTTTGCGGCACTTCGTCTTGGCCCTCTTAATGTTAGTCGAGGCGTAGTAGTCTGGAATAGCCTACACCCGAGCCTCTGGTCGTAAGTTCTGAAGTAGGCGCTTGCACTCGGCTACGAGAACAATAGCCACGTCCTCCTCGTGTTCCTCAAGACACCTGTAGAAGGTATGCAATTAAACAAGACAACACTGATCAGTACAATCACTAGGTGCTGTTGATTTTTAATTCTGTAAAGGAGAAATTACCCAAAATCGACGGATCACAATGTGGGCCACCATCTTGCACAAGACACTATCGAGCCTCTCCTCCGGCGGGGCTGGGGCAGCCACGTACAGCTCCCAGGTCACTGCTACTTGTGGAACCCCACTCTCACGAGGCAACTGGACCTTCCCCAGGAAGTGGTGCTTGAGAAGCACACTAAGGACCTGGTTGGTCCTACAGAAACTAGGGTCGTGTTTCCAACCCCTACGGTATGACAAGGCCAACACACTAGATATTAATTTGAAGAAACATGAAGGCAAAAGGTTAAAAAAGAGTAAATGCACTTACTTCTCTGCATTAGGCACAATCAACCACCTCTGATCGCGGGTCGTCGACACGGGCGGGAGCTTTGTACAACCACACTGGTAGACCTTCTTGCCCTCCTCAACCAGCTCACCCTCGCTATAGGTATCCTAAAAAATTTTGTCCTCGCCACCATCAACAAGACCACTAGCCTCCGGAGTCACGTGGGACGAAGACTCTAGGACCGGAGTCTCTTGGGATGAAGACTCTAGGACCAGAGTCTCCTAGGACGAAGGCTCAGTGAACCGAGGCTCCTCGGCCCGAGGCTCAGCGACCGGAGTCCGAGACGGGTCCAAGTCAGACGGGTCCACCTGAGACGGATCACTCCTGTGACTGGGAGAATCAGCTGGGGGTGGCGGCGAGGAAGGCGCAGCAGCCTTCCTACCTCTAGCACCTCTCTTCGTCTTCCCCCATCCTCTCCCGGTCAAAGAAGAAGCGCTTGCCGGTGTCTGCATACAGTGTACTGCTACTTCTCGAGCTTGCGTTGTTTTTTCCCTTGAAGAGGAAAGGGTGATGTAGCAAAGTAGAGATAAGTATTTCCCTCAGTTTGAGATACAAGGTATCAATCTAGTAGGAGTATCAAGATGAGGCAACAAGGAGCCTGCACAAACACAAACAAACTTGCACCCAACACGATAAAGAGGTTGTCAATCCCTTTACGGTTACTTGCAAGGTGAGATCTGATAGTGATAATAAGTAGATGTAAATAAGTAAATAAATTGAAGCAAGGTATTTTTGGTGTTTTTGTGTTTAGATCTGAATATATAATATGTAAAATAGACCCGGGGGCCATAGTGTTCACTAGAGGTTTCTCTCATGATAGCAAGTATTACGGTGGGTGAACAAATTAGTGTTGAGCAATTGATAGAATAGCGCAAAGTCATGACGATATCTAAGGAAATGATCATACATATAGGCATCATGTCCGAGACAAGTAGACCGTAACTTTCTGCATCTACTACTATTACTCCACACATCGACTGCTATCCAACATGCATCTAGTGTATTAAGTTCATGATAAACGGAGTAACAGTTTAAGCAAGATGACATGATGTAGAGGGATAGATTCATGCAATATGATATAAACCCCATCTTTTTACCCTTGATGGCAACAACACGATACGTGCCTCGCTACCCCTTCTGTCACTAGGTGAGGACACCGCACGGTATGAACCCAAAACCAAGCACTTCTCCCATTGAAAGAACTATATATCAAGTTGGCCAAATGAAACCCATTAATCGAAGAGAATTACAAGGATATGAAATCATGCATATAAGAAATCAGAGGAGACTCAGATAATATTCATAGATAGTCTGATCATAAATCCACAATTCATCGGATCTCAACAGACACACCGCAAAAGAAGATTACATCGGATAGATCACCATGAAGATCATAGAGAACTTTGTATTGAAGATCAAAGAGAGAGAAGAAGCCATCAAGATACTAGCTATGAACCCGATGGTCTGATGTGAACTACTCAAGCATCATCGGAGAGGCAATGATGTTGATGAAGATGGCCACCGGTGATGAATTCCCCTCCGGCAGGATGCCGTAACGGTCTCCCCATTGGTTTTTGGTGGCTCTGGAGGTCTGCGGCGGCGGAGCTTTAGATCTAGGTTTATTTATGAGGGTTTCCGTACTTATAATACCGTCTGGCGTCGGGAACAAGTCGAGAGGCGCCACGAGGAGGTCACGATGGGGCCCGTGCCTCCCAGGCTCGTGGCTTCCTCGGGCCGCCTCTTCGATATCTTTTCCTTTTGCTATTTTTGATATTTTCCATAAAAAATCATGGCGAAAGTTTTATTCCATTTGGACTCCGTTTGATATTCCTATCTGAAAAAGATCAAAAACACGGAAAAATCAGGAACTGGCACTGGGCACTGAGTTAATAAGTTAGTCCCAAAAATAGTATAAAATAGCATATTCATGCTTATAAAACATCCAAAGTTGATAATATAATAGCATGGAACATTCAAAAATTATAGATATGTTGGAGACGTATCAAGCATCCCCAAGCTTAACTCCTGCTCGTCCTCGAGTAGGGAAGTGATAAAGAACGAATTTTTGATGTGGAATGCTACCTAACATATTTTTTTATGTAATCTCTTTATGGTTCCATGAATGTTCAGATCGATAAGATTCAAAACAATAGTCTAATATTGATATGAAAACAATAATACTTCAAGTATAATAGCAAAGTAATCATGAACTTTAGAAATGACAAAGCCAAAGAAAGTTATCCCTACAAAATCATATAGTCTGGCTATGCTCCATCATCCCCACACAATGAATTTAAATCATGCACAACCCCGGTATTGATCAAGTAATTGTTTTCGCACTCTTATTTTTTCAAACCTTTTCAACTCTCATACAATACATGAGCGCGAGCCATGGATATAGCCCTATAGGTGGAATAGAGTGTGGTGGAGGTTGTGAGGCAAAAAGGAGGAGATGGTCACATCGACTCGACGTATCAATAGGCTACAGAGATGCCCATCAATATATATCAATGTGAATGAGTAGCGATTGCCATGAAACAGATGCACTAGCGCTATAAGTGTATGAAAGCTCACAAATGAAAACTAGTGGGTGTGCACCCAACTTGCTTGCTCACGAAGACCTAGGCCAATTTGAGGAAGCCCATCATTGGAATATACAAGCCAAGTTATATAATGAAAATTTCCACTAGCATATGAAATTGAAAAAACAAGAGACTCTCTATCATGAAGATCATGGTGCTACTTTGAAGCACAAGTGTGGAAAAAGATAGTAGCATTGTCCCTTCTCTCTTTATCTCTCATTTTTTTGGGCACTTTGGCCTCTTTTTTTATTTGGTGGGCATCTTTGGCCTCTTTTATTTCCTCACATGGGACAATGCTCTAATAATGATGATCATCACACTTTTATTTACTTACAACTCGATACTTAGAACAATAATGACTCTATATGAATGAAAGTGATAGCACATGTCATGAGACGGAACGGTGGAAGTTGCATGGCAATATATCTCTGAATGGCTATGAAAATGCCATAATAGGTAGGTATGGTGGCTGTTTTGAGGAAGGCACATGGTGGGTTTGTGCACCAGCGAAAGTTGCGCGACAGTAGAGAGGGTAGCAATGGTGGAAAGTGAAAGTGCATCTATACCATGGACTCACATTAGTCATGAAGAACTCATATACTTATTGCAAAAGTTTTATTAGTAATCGAAACAAAGTGCTAAACGCATACTCCTAGGGGAAGGGTTGGTAGGAGTTAACCATCGCGCGATCCCGACCTCTACACAAAGGATGACAATCAATAAATCAATTATGCTCCGACTTCCTAACATAGCGGTTCACCATACGTGCATGCTACGGGAATCACTAACTTCAACACAAGTATTTCTAGATTCACAACACCCTACTAACATAACTCTAATATGACCATATTCATATCTCAAAACTAGTCGCGAGGAATCAAACTTATCTTACTAATCAATGCACTTGAATATGAAAGTTTTTACTATATCCTCTTTGGATGCCTATCATATTTAGGACTAATTTCATAACACACGCCAATTACCAAGTTACTTAGGGAGAGCACTCTCAAAATGATATAAGTGAAGATTTGAGAGTTTTGACTTCTACAAAATATGACACCTCTATGCTCTACAAAGATTTAAGTGAAGCACTAGAGCAAAATTATCTAGCTCAAAAGATATAAGTGAAGCACATGGGAGCAAAATTACCAATCTCAAAAGGTATAAGTGAAGCACATGGGAGAAAAATTACTAAGCTCAAAAGATATAAGTGAAGCACATGTGAGCAAAATTACCAAGCTCGAAATATATAAGTGAAGCACATGGGAGCAAAATTAATAAGCTCAAAAGATATAAGTGAAGCACGTGTAAGCTAAATTGCCTAACTCAAAAGATATAAGTGAAGCTCATTGAGTATTCTAACAAATCCACGATGAGTGCATGTCTCTCTCAAAAGGTGTGCAGAAAGGATGATTGTGATAAAAAATCAAAGACTCCTATAATACACAACGCTCCAAGCAAAACACATATCATGTGGTGAATAAAAATATAGCTCCAAGTAACGTTACCGATGGATTGAAGACGAAAGAGGGGATGCCTTCCGGGGGCATCCCAAAGCTTAGGCTTTTTGGTGTCCTTGAATTTGCATTGGGATGCCTTGGGCATCCCCAAGCTTAGGCTCTTGCCACTCTTTATTCCATTGTCCATAAGAACATCACCCAAAACTTGAAAACTTCACAACACAAAACTTAAACAGAAACTCGTGATAGCATTAGCATAAGAAAACAAACCACCAATTTTTTAGGTACTGTAGTAAACTTTAATTTACATTTATATTGAGGTTATATTACTGTATTCTCACTTCTACATGGATCGTACCCCCCGATACTACCCATAGTTTCATCAAAATAAGCAATCAACACAACAAAAACAAAATCTGTCAAAAACAGAACAGTCTGTAGCAATCTGTATATTTCGTACACCTCCGCTAACTCAAAAGTTCTGAAAAAATTCTGAAAATTAGGGAAATTTTCTTATCACTCAGCAGCAGAAAGAGTAAACTCAAGATGTCTTTCTGTATAGGAATGAAAAATAATTTCGTGAGCAGAAAGTTTCTATCTTTTTCCAGCATGATTAAACAACTATCACCAAAACTAATCATAAAGGTTCTACTTGGCGCAAATAAAAATTAAAACATAAAAACACAATCATAACAGAATCATTGTGGTGTCGACTCAACAAAACAGAAAGTAAAAGAGCAAAAATAAACCTATTCATTGGGTTGCCTCCCAACAAGCGCTATTGTTTAACGCCCTTAGCTAGGCATAAGGCAATAGAATTAAGTATTGTCATCTTTAGTGATGATAGGTGCTCCTAAAATATTAAGATAAGTAGGGTGAACACTCACCATTTTGATATCTTCATCTCTATTACTAGGTGGTTCACCATTATTTTTAGGAACATAAACAAGCTTAGTGGCCTTATTGTGGGAAAAATTTGCAGTGTTCTGAATGGCAGCAAAAGCGGAACCCAAGTTGGTTATAACATCCTCTAGTTTGCCAATTCTAGCGGAATCATGATCTAGCTTTTCGTTAACTATGGGTTCCGTCTCCTTTAATTTTTTCAAAGTCATTCCTACCTTGGATCCATATTGGGTGATTTGATTGTGGATCTTTTTATTCAAATTTTCAATGAGTTCTATCATAGCAACTTTATTTTCAATAATATCAAGCCTACGAATCACATGTTCCAAAGTTAAAGTAGTTCCTTTAACCACGAGTGGGGGTGAGCCTACCAAATTTAATAAAGCACCATAAGAATCAACGGTATGGCTACCCAAGAAATTTCCGCCTACGATGGTGTCAAGAACATACTTATTCCAAGGGGGGACACCCACATAAAAATTGCGAAGTAGAACGGTAGTAGATTGCTTATGAGTAGATCTATTCTGAGCATTGCAAATTCTATACCAAGCATCTTTTAAGTTTTCTCCCTCATTTTTCTTAAAGTTAAGGACCTCGCTCTCGGGAGTAACGATCATAGCGATAGGACTAGCCATAAGGACAAGTAGACTAACTCACACAAGCAAACAAAAAGCAAGCGAAAGAAAAAGGGCAAATAAAGAAAAGGCAAATATTTTTGTAATTTTTTTTGTTTTTTATCAGTGGGGGAGAGGAAAACGAGAGGCAAAAAGCAAATAATATAAATGCAAGAGATGGGTTTGTGATAGGTACTTGTAGTAATGCTTCACTTGATTACTCCCCGACAACGGCGCCAGAAATTCTTCCTGCTACTTCTCGAGCTTGCGTTGGTTTTTCCCTTGAAGAGGAAAGGGTGATGCAGCAAAGTAGAGATAAGTATTTCCCTCAGTTTGAGAACCAAGGTATCAATCCAGTAGGAGTATCCACAGTGGGTGAACAAATTACTGTTGAGCAATTGATAGAATAGCGCAAAGTCATGACGATATCTAAGGCAATGATCATACATATAGGCATCACGTTCGAGACAAGTAGACCGATACTTTCTGCATCTACTACTATTACTCCACACATCAACCGCTATCTAGCATGCATCTAGTGTATTAAGTTCATGATAAACGGAGTAACGCTTTAAGCAAGATGACACGATGTAGAGGGATATATTCATGCAATATGATATAAACCCCATCTTTTTACCCTCGATGGCAACAATATGATACGTGCCTCGCTACCCCTTCTGTCATTAGGTGAGGACACCGCACGGTATGAACCCAAAACCAAGCACTTCTCCCATTGCAAGAACTATAGATCAAGTTGGCCAAACGAAACCCATAACTCGAAGAGAATTACAAGGATATGAAATCATGCATATAAGAAATCAGAGGAGACTCAAATAATATTCATAGATAGTCTGATCATAAATCCACAATTCATCGAATCTCAACAAACACACCGCAAAAGAAGATTACATCGGATAGATCACCATGAAGATCATGGAGAACTTTGTATTGAAGATCAAAGAGAGAGAAGAAGCCATCTAGATACTAGCTATGGACCCGAAGGTCTGATGTGAACTACTCATGCATCGTCGGAGAGGCAATGGTGATGAAGATGGCCACCGGTGATGAATTCCCCTCCGACAGGATGCCGGAACGGTCTCCCGATTGGTTTTTGGTGGCTCTGGAGGTCTGCGACGGCAGAACGTGCGATCTAGGTTTATTTCTGAGGGTTTCCGTATTTATAAGACCGTTTGGCGTCAGGAACAAGTTGAGAGGCGCCACGAGGAGGTCACGAGCCCCCTAGCCGCGGCCAGGGGGCCCACGCCTCCCAGGCTCGTGGCTTCCTTGGGCTGCCTCTCCGGTATCTTTTCCTTCTGCTATTTTTGATATTTTCCATAAAAAAGCACAGCAAAATTTTATTCCATTTGGACTCCGTTTGATATTCCTATCTGAAAAAGGTCAAAAACACGGAAAAAACAGGAACTGTCACTGGGCACTGAGTTAATAAGTTAGTCCCAGAAATAATATAAAATAGCATATTCATGCATATAAAACATCCAAAGTTGATAATATAATAGCATGGAACAATAAAAAATTATAGATATGTTGGAGACGCATCATGTACCAACACTCTCCGAAGTTGCTAGGGTGGAATAGTTGCACCCCTCCCAGCACGCACCGAGGAAGGAGGCTCAGAGCGCTCTCGATCTGCGCCCACCATCTGTCAACACCTGCAATGACAAAGAGTGAACGACATTAGTTCAACATAAAAAAATTGAATACCTAATAACATGAACTAATTAATAATATATATGTAATAATAATTGAATACCTAACATTACTAATATTAATCTTCATCGTCTATATATGCTCCGGGATCAATAAATGCATAATCATCATCACTATCAGTAATGACGTGGTCCTCATCATCATCAATAAATGCATCAACATGTGGAAGGCCTCCTTTATGTAATCGGTCAAGCATTTACAGGTCATCGGTAGCAGTAAGCTCTTCTTCTTCTGTATCTTCTTGTTTCGGCTCAGGGTTGAAGTCGGATTCACTATCGCTGTCTACCTAAATGTTCTGGGGTGAAGTAGAGCGGTTCTTGAAACGTTTTTTGGAAACACGTGTTTCTTGGAAGAATTCTCCTTCATATGTGTCTAGGTTAATGTGAGGTCCATAATCATCTTCATTGAGGGGAGGTGGTCTAAAATGTGGCGGCACATCACAAACGACATCCCAACCATTCAGATTTGGATCCGTTTGGCAGGCCCACGGTAGATAAGAAACTTGGGTCGTGTGTTGAGCCGTAATATAGACATCGGCAACAACTAAATGGGTGCTTTGTTCGATTTCGACTAGCCCTATAGGTTGATGAGTCCTTCTAGTCTCCTTCGGCTGGAACCAATAACATTTGAAGACTACGACGTTTGGTGGGTTTTCACCAAAGAATGTAAGTTCACAAATTGCTTCAACTCTTCCATAATACTCGACCCCTCCTTCGCCGACAGCGGAGAAACAACAATTTGTAGACTTTCGGTCGGCCATAGATAGTTCTTTGGCAAAAGTACGAAAGCGATACCCGTTGATGTCGTATTTGTCAAATGAACGCACCTTATAGTCAAAACCATTAGCGACTTGTCTCAGTTCGGAGTCCATAGACTCTTGAAAGCACAACATGCTCCCTCGGTGGTTTTGATAATTCATGACAACATACATTGTCTCTTGGACTGATATTTCTACCTAGTATATTTCGGATACAGTCTCCAGAGAGGGTTGGCAAAAGGAGATTGTGCACATACCCCAAGATGCAAGGAAATAGGTTGGCAAAGCTTCAAGCAAGAGGACTATACATTTTATATTTGTGAGAAATCACTTTGAGTCCATAGGAAAGGCAATACTATTAAAAGGGGGAAAGGTTTTGTTGGTGAACAATATGCTCAAACGTGCACAAGTGATAGTCGCCAAAAACATCCAGAAACTCTACCACGAAAGCCTGTTCTATACCTAACACTCAAAATCGGTGCAACCAACTTTCCCATACCGGTGCCACCAATTCCTGAACCTAGACAGACTCTGCCAAACCCTAGCCACTTCGGTGCAACCAATTCTATACCGGTGCCACCGAGTTTAGGTTGCCAACTTTCTGTTACGCAAATTCACATTTTCGGTCGCACCGAGAATGTTGGATCGACGTCACTGAGATTGGAAATATAACTGTTGGTCACCTTATCGGTGCAACTGAGTTTCCTATATTGGACTCACCGAGATTAAAAGGTTGCCACCTTTTGGTCACTTCGGTACCACCGAGATTAGCACATCGGTGTCACCAAGTTGGTCATTTTGTGTGTAACAGTTGGATTTTTGGGGATGCCTATATATACCCCTTCACCACCATCTACTCGAAAGAGAAGCACTCAGAACTATTCCATACCTATTCTATCAGAATTTCTGAGAGAGAACCACCTACCCTTGTGTTGAGGTCAAAATCTTCCTCTCAAATCATATGGATCTTGATTTCTAGCCTCCCCAAGTACCTTTCCACAAATCCCACCTCTTCCACCATGCCATATCTGTCAGAGGGTGATTGGGTGCTGAGGAGTCTATCATCTTGAAGCACAAGCGCAAGGAGTTCATCGTCATTACTGAGCCTATTACCTTTTGGAGGGTGGTGCCTCCTAGAATTGTTAAGTGTCGCTTGGGAGCCTCCTACTTCATGTTGTGGAGTGAACCAAGAAGTTTGTAAGGGCAAGGAGATTGCCTACTTCATGGAGATCTACCCATAGTGAGGCTAGTCCTTCGTGGACGGAAGCCGTTATGGAATAGTCAAGGTTGCTACTTCGTGGACCCTTTTGGGTGGAGCCCTCTGTGGACTCTCGTGACCGTTACCCTCCATGGGTTGAAGACTCCATAAACGTGGATGTACGATAGCGCCACCTATCGCAACCACGGAAAAAATCCATGCATCTCCAACTGCGTTTGATCTGCCTATCTCAACACTTTACTTCATATGCAATGTCTTTACTTTCCGCTGCCATATTTGCTGACATGCATGTGTAGGGCTGTTAGATTTACTAGCTTTGCTAAAACTATTAAAATCTGCCAACCAATTAACTTGGGAAAATGTTAGGCTTTAAATTTCTGCTAGTAGTCTATTCACCCCCTCTAGACACTCTTCTAGTGATTCCTCAATTGGTATCAGAGCATTGGTCTCCTTTGCTTAGGTTTAATCACCGAGGAGGAAGATGGATGTGTCTAGTGTAGGGAGTTTGAGTTGTAGATTGCCCATTCTTGATGGAGATTACTATAGTCAATGGAAATCTTTGATGCTTGAGATGTTTAATGAATTTCAATTGACAAAATATGTTATGTGCCCCTATGAGCCTCCTATTGATGAACTGCATCCCATACACGAAGAGGAAATTAACATGCTTGGTAACCTAAGAACTGTCAATCTTATTGTTAGAGGTTTACCAAGATTCGTGCTTTCTCAAATGAAGAACTTTGCTTGTGCTTATACCTTATGGACTTATTTGGATAAATGATATCCCAATCTTTCCTTAGGGAATCTAGATGAAATTCTTCACAAAGCGATTGCTTTTCACATGATGAAGCCTAGTGATCCAATCTGTGATAAATGCCTATTTGAACTCCATGATCTTATACGTGCTAAAGGAGATGTCACCACTATCAACAACATTATCTTCGAAGCCATTCGCACTCATAAACTTGAACATTGTCATGATCACTATTCTAACAAATCTCTTGTTCTTTATGACGAGGATTTCCCACTTGATGATGACAATGTGGAGCATGGCTATTATGAAGAAGATGAGTTGTTTGACATCGGGTAGGAGAAGATCATGAAGAATCTGAGTCTTATGGCAAACATTAAGGATTACATGTTCGGAGGAAAAGAGTGGATTCTCGACAATGGATGTACAGATCATATGACAGGTGATAAAGACATGTTCCAAGAGATCACGCCTAATCAAGGTCCTCGACGGTACGTGACCTTTGGAGACAACTCTAAGGGTAAGGTACTTGGCCTTGGTAAGGTGTCCATATCCCATGATAGCTCTATTCAAAATGTTATGCTTGTTGAATCCCTTGGTTACAATCTTGTTTCCATATCTAGACTTGTTGATTTCGGTTTCAATATTCTATTCATGAAAGTAGATTGCCAAGTGTTTCATCAAGATAGTCATAAAATGGTATTTACTGGTTTCCGTAGAGGTGATTAGGACATGTTGGCATGCGTAATTTAGACAAACTTATCAAAGGTGATCATATACTTGCTGTGAAAGATGTTGTCTTTGACAAAGATAGACTTTGTAGTGCTTGTCAAGCTGGAAAGCAAGTAGGTGGAAGTCATCCTGTTAAGAATATCATGACTACTAGGAGACCACTTGAGTTACTTCACATGGATCTTTTCGGTCCCAATGCTTACAAGAGTCTCGGTGAAAAATCCTATGGTCTAGTTGTAGTTGATGATTTTTCCAGATTTACATGGGTATTCTTTCTTGATGATAAGTCACAGGTTCAAAAGATCTTCAAGAACTTCACTCGCAAAGAGCAAAATCAGTTTGAAGTGAAGATCAAGAAGGTTCGGAGCAATAACAGATCGGAGTTCAAGAACACCCATGTGCATACCTTTCTTGACGAACAAGGTGTCTCACATGAGTTGTCGGCTACATACACGCCTCAACAAAATGGAGTTGTAGAGAGGAAGAACCGGAAAATCATTGAGATGGCAAGAACGATGCTTGACGAATACAAGACGCCAAAACACTTCTGGGCAGAAGCCGTGGAAACAACATGTCATGCCACAAACTAACTTTACTTACAGAAGCTTCTCGGTATAACGACATACGAGCTACTCACCGGTAACAAACCCCAAGTTGGATACTTTCGGGTATTCGGATCCAAGTGCTACATTCTCGATAAGTATCGTCTTACTAAATTGGCTCCTAAATCTCATGAAGGATTCCTACTTGGTTATGGATCGATCTCTCACACCTACCATGTCTACAACAACTTCACTCAAAAAGTTGAAGAGATGGTGGATGTGAAGTTTGATGAATCTAATGGTTCGCAAGTCGAACAATTGCCAAATAATGTAGGTGATAAGAACCCTTCGAAAGCTATCCTAGATCTACCCATCGGCAAGATTCGTCCCATGGAGGTGAAGGAAAGTACTTCATCAAGTCAAGTGGAAGCCCCTACGTCACAATAAGGTGAACCACAACATGACATGGATGCATCCACAAGCGGTACACGAAAATATGATGAAGAGGAGGAAGTGCATCATGAAGATCCACCACAACCTCCTTCACCACCACCTCAAGGGAACGACACCTTCAACAACAACGAAGATGAGGAAGATGATGATGAAGAAGAAGATCCACCAACCAACAATCGGAAGCTGACCCGAGTTTGAGCACAAGTGACCAAGAACCATCCCCTAAACCAAATCTTTTGTGATATACACACAGGGAGGATCACTCGCTCTAAAACTCGTCTAGCAAACTTCTGTGAGCATTATTATTTCATTTCTAGCATTGATACATTGAAGGTAGAACAAGCTCTTGAAGACGCGGATTGGGTGAATGCTATGCATGAAGAGCTTCACAACTTCAAAAGGAATGAAGTGTGGACACTCTTGGAGAAGCCCGAGGATGAAAACAACATCATCGGAACCAAATGGGTATTTCGGAACAAGAAAGAGGAGATTGTCAAGTCATTCTCAACAAGGCTCGCCTCGTAGCTCAAGGATATATGCAAGTCGAAGGTATGGACTATGGTGAGAGCTACGCCCCCGTCGCTAGACTTGAAGCTATTCGCATTCTTCTTGCTTATGCCAATCATCATGATATCATGATTTATCAAATGGATATTAAAAGTGCATTTTTAAACTATAAGATTGAAGAAGAGGTTTATTTTAAGAAACCACCTGGCTTTGAGAATCCTAAGAAACCTAATCATGTTTACAAGCTTCGTAAAGCTCTTTATGGTCTTAAGCAAGCCCCTCGTGCTCGTTATAAATGTTTAATGAAGTTTCTTATTGAAAAAGGTTTTGAAATTGGTAAAATTTATGCAACCTTATTCACTAAGAGAGTTAATGGTGAATTATTTGTCTGCCAAATCTATGTGGATGATATTATCTTTGGTTCGACTAACCCTTAATTTAGTGAAAGATTTGGAAGGTTGATGTCCAAGAAGTATGAGATGTCTATGATGTGTGAGCTGAAATTCTTTCTTGGCTTGCAAATCAAACAATCAAAAGAAGGAACTTTCATCTCTCAAACTAAGTATACCAAGGACTTGATCAAAACGTTAAACATGCAGGAGTGCAAAGGTATGAAAACCCCTATGCCTACTAGCGGACATGTTGATCTTACCAGAGAATGAGCCGATTGATAAAAAAGTTTATCGATCTATGATTGGTTCACTATTATATCTATGTGCATCTCGTCCTGACATTAAGCTTATTGTTTGCATGTGTGGTAGATATCAAGCTATACCGAAAAAATGTCATCTTTTAGCTGTAAAACACATTGTGATATACTTGAGACAAACGTCAAATTTTGGCATTTGGTATGCCAAGGGATCTTCTTTTGACCTTGTTGGCTATTCTAATTCGAACTATGCCGGTGACAAGGTTGATAGAAAATCCACCTCGGGTACTTGTCAATTTTTGGGCAGATCTCTTGTATCTTGGTCCTCTAACAAACAAAACTCGGTATCTCTATCGACTGCCGAAGCTGAGTATATTGCTGTTGGATCTTGTTGTGCACAATTTCTTTGGATGACACAAACAATTAAGGATTATGGAATTCATGTTAAAAATGTGCCATTACTTCGAGACAATGAAAGTGCTATTAAAATTGGTCATAATCCTATGCAACATTCTCGAACTAAGCATATTCAAGTTCGGCATCATTTCATTCGTGACCATGTTGGCATAGGAGATATTAATCTTAAGCATGTTGGCACTACTAAGCAATTGGCAGATATCTTTACTAAGCCACTTGATGACAAGACATTTTGTCACTTGAGGATTGAGTTGAACATCATCGATGCTTCAAACTTGAGCTAGACACACTCGATTGCATGCAAGGGCATGAGCTTTCCTGATATTTCCATGTATCTTAACATTTCACCTTATGCCATGGAATTCTATGCTCCCTTGTATTGCATCTAATCTCTTGTAGGTACTTGTGAAAACTTCATTCCACAAGATTGCCATCATCTCCAATCATAAGCAATCTTGTCATTACCAAGTATCCACAAACCCTCTTGATGATGGAAGGAAGAAGACAACTCAACCATATCCTTGACATACACTTGATCAAAATTGCACATTCTCAATTGGTATCATGTCAACTGGATCTTTGTAGGTAACCAGTAAACTAGAACAAGAAGGATTGCTCAAAGCTCAAGATGATCTTCATCAACCTCGAGCATCCTCAACAAGTTCATCTACAATCTATGTCGTCAACATCACTTAAAGGTATGTAGTCATGTCCTTGAAAAGGCTTTACTCCAAGAAATGAGCTAAAGCAACTCAAGCGATAAGAAGACATTAAAATGCTTAATCGAAAAATGGTAACACCATTTTGAGCTTAATGTAGAGTATGACCTATGATCAAGTATTCTTTCTTGGCTCCTAAGTCGACATACTCTAATATAGGTGACCTAGTCACTGCCCATCATCTAGTTAAGAATCTGGTGTGGTTTGCTCTCTATTGCATGATTTATCATAACTAATCCAATCTTCTCTAGTTGATGCCCCTTGTAAAAACTTCATATTTCATTGAAAATCTTTCTCTTGACTCTATGAAAACAGAAACTTGGTTTCTCTTTCAAAGACGCCGACTCAGATATCTCGGTTCTACCAAAATTGCAGACAAGCTGCACTACAAAATCTCGGTACCACCGATCTATCTATCTTGGAGTCACCGATTTTCATTGTGTCTCATTTGAATTCAGTTTTGCAAATTCTGTGTTTTCTTAGAGATCTTTCTTGTAATACTTCTGTTACTTCGATGATCCTTTAAAAACACTTTGTATTACTTAGGGGGAGAAGAACTAAAGGTAATCTTGAGGAGAGAATTTCTCTATTCAAGGATCCCTATCTTGAGTAAAGAAAGGAGGATAAGAACAAATCATTTTCCATGACTCTCTTAGTTTTCATTTCTATAAATCCTACATGTCGATGACCCTTGTTCTGAAGGATCCCTTCTCAGTTAATGATCCCTGTATCTATCCCTGTTTTTGACCTTTTTGGAAATTAATTCCAAAGGGGAGGAAAACCAAAGCTTCATGCTAAAGAGGATCTACATGCTTATGCAAAGGGGGAGACATGATCAAGGGGGAGAGCCAATATAAATACTCATACCTTTATAAATAGGGGGAGAATATCAAAGTAGGATGTGAAGAATTTTTTTGACTTTTATCACCTTATCCAATCCTAATATCTACTTGCTAAGATTCAGGGGGAGAGGATAATATATTTTCATATCTACGGTGAGAAAATTCTAAATGATCTTGGAGACATATCAATTCTAAGGAATACTATCCTTTATATGTCCTCCATATCTTGGCAATCTTGAGTTATATTGCCTTGAAGTTTGGTAGAATACTCCTGTGTTTCCTAACATTGTTTTCTCAAGTGTGTTTCTATCACCAGGATGCTCAAGAATTCAAGGTAATTATATGCATCATATCCTTGGTCAAGACGATCTCTTGCTTCTTGCACATATTGTTTGCAAGAGTGATGTCTTGAACAAAGATACATCTCATTCACATATATTTGATGCATATAGCCAAGATACACATGACCTGTTATATCCCTTCTACCTTATGTATGTTCATGCATTCAAAAGCAACTATCCTTTAAAGGAGTGCACATATTTAGGGTGAGCAAGTCTATGTCATGTGTCTCTCAAAGTCTTCAGTATAATCATAGATATCTTTATTTGAAGCTTTGATTGTATGTTGTCATCAATTACCAAAAGGGGGGAGATTGAAAGCACAACATGCTCCCTTGGTGGTTTTGATAATTCATGACAACATGCATTGTCTCTAGGACTGATATTTCTACCAAGTGTATTTCAGATACAGTCTATAGAGAGGGTTGGCAAAAGGAGATTGTGGACATACCCCAAGATGCAAGGAAATAGGTTGGCCAAGCTTCAAGAAAGAGGACTATATATTTTATATTTGTGAGAAATCACTTTGAGTCCATAGGAAAGCCAATACTATTAAAAGGGTGTAAGGTTTTGTTGGTGAACAATATGCTCAAACGTGCACAAGTGATAGTTGCCAAAAATATCCACAAACTCTACCAGCAAAGTCTGTTCTATACCTAACACTCAAAATCGGTGCAACCAAATTTCCCATACCGGTGCCACTAATTCCAGAACCTAGACAAACTCTGCCAAACCCTAGCCACTTCGGTGCAACCGATTCCATAACGGTGCCACCGAGTTTGGGTTACCAACTTTCTGTTATGCAAATTCACATTTTTGGTCCCACCAAGAATGTTGGATCGGTGTCACCGAGATTGGAAATCTGACCGTTGGTCATCTTATCGCTGCAACCGAGTTTCCTATATCAGACTCACCGAGATTCAAAAGTTGCCACCTCTTGGTCACTTCGGTACCACCAAGATTAACACATTGGTGTCACCGAGTTGGTCATTTTGTGTGTAATGGTTGGATTTTTGGGGATGCCTATATATACCCCTTCACCACCACCTACTCGAAAGAGAAGCACTCAGAACTATTCCATTCCTATCCTATCAGATTTTCTGAGAGAGAATCATCTACCCTTGTGTTGAGGTCAAGATCTTCCACTCCAATGATATGGATCTTGATTTCTAGCCTCCCCAAGTAGCTTTCCAACAATCCCACCTCTTCCACCATGCCATATCTGTGAGAGAGTGATTGGGTGCTGAGGAGTCTATCATCTTGAAGTGCAAGAGCAAGGAGTTCATCTCATTACCGAGCCTATTACCTTTTGGACTCTCGTGACCGTTACCCTCTGTGGGTTGAAGACTCCATAAACATGGATGTACGATAGCGCCACCAATCAGAAGCACACGAAAAATCCATGCGTCTTGAACTGCGTTTGATCTACCTATCTCAACACTTTACTTCATATGCAATGTCTTTACTTTCCTCTGCCATATTTGTTGAAATGCATGTGTAGGGCTGTTAGATTTGCTAGCTTTGCTAAAACTGCTAAAATCTGTCAACCAATTAACTTGGGAAAAGCTGAGGTTTTAAATTTCTGCCAATAGTCTATTCACCCCCCCTCTAGACACTCTTCTAGTGATCCCTCAACTCTGCATTAGCCTACAAGTTTAATATGAAAGGATTGTTGCATTAGCCGCAAACTAGGCAAGGAAATGAAATCGTCTAATGGAATTTACCATTTGCTTGAACCAAGAGATGAAACCAGGATAGATGCCTCCATGTTTTGCCAGAAGCTCATACTCTTTGTTGGGTTCCTTTTGGATCACCGCTCCATCCAAGAATTTGGCAACGTATCGACGATATCACATATCCGTGCATAAGAGCATTTCAAAGGAATTAGAAGTTGCGAAATAGTGTACTGAGAACTTACTCGATGTACGGCCGCACTTGTGTTACGTTGTTGAAGATATAAAACGAAATGGTACGCCATTCTTTGACATCCAATGCTATTGCTTTCAAAGCACCGGCTAGTGCAAGCTTCCCTTTAAATAGGCTGAGGTTGGATCGACCTTTTTCACGGTCGCCATCATTGTACCGAGGCTTCGGATTATGCAAATGATGATTCTTGGCTTTGTAGTGTGCTGTCACGAAGTTTGCCACTTCCTTAGTAATGAATGCCTCGGTCATCGATGCTTCAACTCTACGTTTATTTTTACATTTTCCTCGAAGCGACATCTGCATCCTCTCAGTTATGAAGCACCAACGATTTTGCACGAGCCCCCCAATCTTGCCTCGGTCGGGAGATGCAAAATAAAATGTTGCATTGGTTTAAAGAAGCCTTGTGGAAAGATCTTTTCTAACTTGCAGATCAACTCTGGCGCCAACACTTCCAGTTCCTCCAGCACGTGAGGCGATAGTTCTTTCGCACAAAGAGCATGGAACAAATAGCTCAGCTTTGCCACTACTAGCCATTCATCCTCACGGATAAAGCCACGCAACATCACCGGCATTACCCGCTCATGCCATATGTGCCAATCATGACTCTGGAGACCAAATATTTTCAATTTGTCAAGACTCGCTCCCCTCTTTAGATTCGCTGCATGCCCATCGATGAACGTCAACTGCATTTTCACCCACAAGATCATTTCCCTCATAGCTGGCCTCCCAAGATTGAACCATGCCTTTGGCTTCCTCCAGTTCTTCTTTCCTTTTGGTTGTCGTATGTTTTCTAACGGTCTATCACATAGAGCCACCTGATCGACTCTAGCCTTAGGATTATCCTTTGACTTCCCCTCTATGCCAAACAATGTACCAAAAAGGGCCTTAGTGATATTCTTTTTAGTGTGCATCAAGTCGATGTTGTGTGGGCAAAGGAGGTCTTTAAAGTAAGGCAGATCTCACAAACATATCTTGTGAGTCTAGGCGTGTTCCGTATTATACCCTTTGGAATACCCTGGACGATTTGGATCCGGCTCGAGAGTGTTTATCTAATCCAGGATCTATTGGCCTGTCAACGCAGGTGGTGCAATGTTTTTGACAACTCTACCTTTGATGAAATTCTTCTTGTCTTTTGTGAACATATGGTTAGGATCTAGGAACTGTCTATGCATGTCGAAGCAAGAAAACTTGCGACCTGCCTGCAGCCAATGGAACTCAAGAGCTGCCTTGCATGTGGGGCACGGGAACCTTCTATGCATAGATCAGCCAACGAATAGTGCATACGTCGGCAAGTCATGCGACGAGTACATGTACCACACATGCATTTTGAAGTTCTTTTTGGTAGCGGCGTCGTATGTCTTGATCCCATTATCCCAGGCTTCTTGCAATTCATCCTTAAGCGGCTGCATGTACACATTCATATTCTTCCCTGGATATTTGGGCTTTGGAATTATCAACGTCACGAAAATGTTCTTTATTTTCATAATATCTCTAGGGGGAGATTTGAGTGGAATGACAAATACAGGCCAACAACTATATTGTGGTGCTGTCATACCATACACATTGAACCCATCCATGGTGATGGCAACTCGAGGATGCCTTGGATCTGCCGCTTTGTCCTTATGTAATGCATCAAAGTGCTTCCATGCAAAAGCGTCTAAAGTGTGTCCCAACGTCGGATTCCCATCTGCATCTAGTTCTGTTATTTTGCCCAATTTATGCCACGTCATCTGTCTGGCCATCTCTTCGACCATGAAAAGACGTTGAAGTCTTGGTACGATTAGCAAATACCGAAGAACCTTGACTGGGATTTTGGTATGACTCTTCTCACCCATACCGTTGTCTACCAGAACATACCTGGAAGCATTGCAAATGGGACAATAGTTGAAGCCCGCATACTCTAGCCTAAATAAGGCACATCCATTCTCACAGGCATCTATCTTCTCATACGACATCTTAACCGCACATAGGATTTTGCCCGACGGGTACAGGTTTGCTGGCAATACATGGCCTTTGGGTAGAAAGCATCCAAATATCGTCATCATCGCATCGTAGCATTCTCTGCCTAGGTTGACCTAAGCCTTCAAAGCCATTACTTGTGCGATGGCATCCAGCTAACAAAGCTCAGTGTGCTCGTGGAGAGGACGTTTTGAAGACTCCAACATTTCATAGAAGGCCTTTGCAGATTCCTCCATGTCATCGCCTGAATCCCGAGCATCATCAAAGTCTTGCACCATGTCTTCGATCCCGGTACCATGCTCGTCTGTGCGATGATGAACCACCTCAACTCTGGCACGTTGGGCAGACTAACCATGAAATGTCCAGACTGTACAATTAGGAGTAAAATGCCACTTCTGCAGATGTTTGATCATTTCAAACTCTGACTTCTTCTTAAAGTTGTTGCAATCGACACAAGGGCACCAGCTTATTTTCTGTCCATTTCCAAATGCGACTCTCACAAACTCCTTGGTTTTTGTTATCCATTCACGGGTCATGTCTTTCTGACTAGTGTGACTAGTGTACATCCACCCACGATCACTCATCTTTCCTAACTACTGAACACACAAAAAATATATACATCATTCGGCAAACCATATTCATCAGTTAATAGAGTTTGTCAGTTTTATTATGTCGACGCAACCTAGACGCTAGTAGGTAAAGATAGGTCCTAATTCCACCCGAGTATGTGTACATTGGTTTTGTTTTCCCATGCTCTACTCTGGATCCAACGCACAATTTAGGCAGCACCTCCCCACTGTTCTCCTGATGCACGTCTCGGCAATAAGCAGAGAGGATGTGTACCCGGAGAACAACAGGGAGGCACGGACGAAATTCTGCATTGGATCCGAAGCAGAGCATATATGGGAAAACGAACCCAATCTCACATACTCGGGTTGTCCAGGGATAACGTTGGACAATTAGAAAGAATCACGGTTATAAATATGCTCATGAATGCATATTTATAGATGTAACCCTTTCGAACGGGAGACACATAGTGGTTGCACATACTGATGATTGAAGACACCTATAGCTAGAAAGTTTCATGAGCACAAAGACCGGAACAAAGCAAAAAATTTAAGGGTACCAGGGGAGAAGATGTCATTTGTGCTCACCAACAAACGCAATAGGGGAGGTCGTCAAATGCACGGGAAGGTCGTCGAACAACTGCATATTGAAATTCACCTGATCAACACAAAATATGATGTTTTTTTATAAAAAATCAGGAAAATATGTGACCTAGCTCATAATTTACAAAATTATGACCTCCTCGGCCTCATGAAGGCCGAATAGCACCTTTTTGGTCAACAAGAGGCAGAATAGGTGTCGGGGATAAGGGGTCAGTGGCATCGGGAGACAGTGGCATCAGGGGTCAGTGGGGTCGGTGTCATGCCCAAGATGCGGTCCTATCCTCATTTTGGCACAAGGGCCTCGACAGGGATAGAAGCGCATCGTTCGCAAGAATGGATATCATTACAAGTACATGTAAAGAAGAGATGAGTATATGGAATTGGCTTACACTCGCCACAAGCTACATCAGAGTCACAACAATACAATAACATAACTCAAACATCATACATAAGAGCAGGGTCCGACTACGGACGAAACTAAACAATAAAATGACATCCACCCTTGCTATCCCAGGCTGCAGCTTGGAACCCATCCAAGATTGATGAAGAGGAAGAAGAAGAAGAACTCCAAGTCAAATCAAGCAACGCGCTAATGTCAAATCATCACATTACCTGTACCTGCAACTATTGTTGTAGTAATCTGTGAGCCACAGGGACTCAGCAATCTCATTTCCAAGGGTATCAAGACTATTAAAGCTTAATAGGCAAGGTATGGGTAAGTGGTGAGGCTACAACAAGCGACTAAGCATTTATTTGAGTGGCTAACTTACGAGTACATAAAGTAAAGTATGGTGGTCTATACATAACAGATCTGAACTAGTAATGATCACTAACTGATCCTGAACACCTACTTACGTCAATCATAACCCCACCGTGTTCTCTTTTGGATAAGGAATCACGAGAAGAGACAGTCATGGTTATGCACACAGTTGGTGTATTTTATTAGAGTTTACTTCAAGTTTGCTATGACCGGGTGTTAAACAAAGTATCCAAGTTTGCCACATAACCGCGGACACGACTTCTCGAAAAGATTTAACCCTACAGGGGTGCTCCAACTAATCCATCATAAATTAACCACACTCAGTGGGAATAACCTCAACCACGGATCTCGTGATCTTCCTAGGCAGTTCCAAAGGAAATCCAACACCTCGAGATAGCCCGAAGAAAATCAAAGTTCTTCACTCGAGACGTTCGAGAAAGGTAAAACAAATCCAGCAAGGCCGCCCGACGTGCCGACAATCCCGATAGGAGCCGCGTATCTTGTTCTCAGGGCACGGCTGATGAGATACGCGTACAGTGGCCTGATAGAAATCTCCCAAGTTGCCCTGGGTTGGCCCCGCACAGTGCTCTAGTTTGGACCAACACTCATGAGGAGCACTGGCCCGGGGGTTGATTAAATTATCCACGGGTGTCGGCGGGTCCCTATGCAATTTTTTTAGTTATTAGGCAAATGTAGTACCAATGTTGGGCCTCGCCAGACAAGTTTTATTCTAACCCTAAAATCAAGGGGGTCCCCATAACAACCCAGAGCATGTTAGGAGCGCTCATTTATGGAACATAACACCGGTTCACATGTAACTAGGGGCGGCAAGAGCGGAACAAAACACCAAGCAAAAGGCCAAGACTTCCACCTTTACCAAGTATATACGTGCATTAAATTAATTAGCAACAATATTGTGATATAGCAAAGATGTCCATGTTAACACATGGAAGCAATTGCACCTGCAACTAACAAAACTATAAGAAGGGCTGAGCAAGCGGTAACATAGCCAAACAATGTTTTGCTGGGATGTGGAAGGGTTAGAGGATTATCATGGCAATGTTGGGAGGCTTATCAAACAGGTGGTAGGTAGCGAGACATAACGATAAAAGACGAGACAACTAGCATGGCAATGATAGTAGTGGTATCCAGGGAAATGTGTCATCTTGCCTGAGATCCCGCTCGGAAGAAGATCGAGTCCATGAAGAAGCAGAACCAACGTAGTCGAACGAATGCTCACACTCTGAACGCTTTCGGAACTCTATCGAGAAGAAGCAATCCGAAACAAACAATCAACACAAGATACACCACAACATATGCATGACACGATGCACAACAGATATGATGCATACCTGGTGTAATATGCAATGCATGACAAATCACAACAATCAAATACTACACATTAAAGTGAAGCTCAATATGCAACGAGTTGCATATTGATGAAACACCACGTTCGAATATTTAGTTCACTCTTGTTTGGTACACGACAATATTAAATGTTGTGAAACATGGCAAGAGGTGAAGCATAAGTAAACTATCTATCTAGGCATCTTAAATGAGGTCGGAAACAACTTGTAGCATTTCAGAAACGACCCCGTATGTTAATTTCGAAATTGGTCCAGATCTGAACTAATCATATTTTATATTTGTTAAACAGCAGAATAAATGTCACCATGTTATTCTACACGTCTTTCTAGTCGATTTACATATATAGAACATCTCAAACGGAGCTACGGTCTAAAAGATATGAGCAATACAAGATGCACATGTCATGAATGCAAATGCATGGGAAAAGCAATCACAAACATTTCAAATCATGAATGCAGCAAGTTATTATGAAACTACATGAGATTCTAAGCAAGTTTCATATATGGCATGTCCAAAACGGAGCTACGGTTCAACCACAATCAGCAAAACAAGTTTTAGTTGAAATCTGCCAAAAACAGCAACATGGCATTTTGCACATATGAAAACAACACGTTACAATACTCTAAAATGCACAAACTAAGCATGGGGCAATAGCATACAACATCCACTTCATTTCATCTGCACAAATCATATTCAAAACATGCATGGATCACATGGTAGGAAGCTCACAAGGACGCTACTTGATAACAGTTTCAAACTTTGTGAAAATAGCAGTTTTTGACAGTGCAGTTTTTTATCACGAAGGCATATTGACAGCAGTGAAACTATATGATACATGGCATATTATGGCATGAAACTTAACAGCATACTAAAGGACAATATCAATTAAAAATAACTCCATTACACCTACCACAAAAGAGTTCTAGATAACTAGCAAATCACATGGCAAGACATCAACAAAATATAATAGATTCCAGACTTAGAATTATTTAGCATCTCAAAACAGCAGAATTTTTATAGCATGTTGGCAACAACAAAACAACACCTAAACATGCATATCTATGACAAGCAAAATGTCCATGGGCTAGGACACATATCAAAGAGCACTTCTCATGTTGAAACTTATTTCCTATCATCCATGGATTAAATCACACGAAAATGACAAAAGGGCATCACGACACAAATGACATGCACACAAAATTCTCAAATGGAAAAACTAAATGCACAGATAATTCACATGGATTATTCTACCCCAAAAACATATATAATATGCATGGGTTCATGTAGAAAATTAATCACAATTAAATATGCGAGTATTAGGCCTAATCACATTATAGCAATTCATTTATGCAAACAATATGCAAACATCATGCCAAAAAATTTACCATGCATGAAAATGCGGTGCGAATGATATGAACATTTTTAATATGTGATTTTATTAATTTTGATGCACGGTTAAATAATATGCGAAAATGCAAAATGACAATTATGCAAAAGGAGCAGGAAATGATGTGTTAAACATTTTAAACATGGGTCCAAATGGCATATTCTTAAACTACACACTTTTCTAGTCATTTCACATATATAAAACATTTTTATACGGTGCACGGTTAAAATGTTATTAACAATTTAAAACATGGGCTTTTTCTGCAATTTTATAATCACTGGATAATAACGAAATTCGCAAAACGTAAAAAAAATAGAGCTGGGCTGAATCTAGCATGCCCGACAGGGACAAAGGGCGTAGGATAACAAATAAGCGCACAGGCGCTGGATAGCGGGCAGGGGCGGCTCACCAATGGGCTTCGGGGCAGGAGGCGGCTGGACCGCTGGGAGGCTAGCCCACCGGGCGAGCGCTGGAGTCAATGCACGGGAGGGAGCGCCTCGTCCCCGAGCTTGAACCTGAGGAGGGCAGTGGCGGCTGCGGCCATCTGAGAGGGGCGTGGCAGCTGACGAGGCCGGATCCCGAGGGCGGCGGCCCGGATCCGTCCATCCCAGTGGGGCGGACCGGTTCTCGGCGGCGAGGAGCGGCGGCCGGCGGCGGAGCTTGAACGGTGGCCGACGGCTGCGGCAGCGACGACCTGTGAGAGAGAGCGTCCACGGGGGCAGGGAGAGGAGGAGAGGAGGAAGGAGAAGGGAGGAAGAGGGGAGAGGGCCGGCTGGGCGTGGCGGTCCGGCGACCCGGCGAGCTGGCTCCGGCGAGCTGCGGCGGCGGGGAGCTCGGGAGATGCGGGAGGAGCCATGGAGTAGCTCGAGGCAAGCTGGGAGAGGTCAGGTTGGGCCCGAATGGGCTTTGCCGGGGCTCCAGATGGGCTTTGCGGGCCTAGTGGCTGGAGGAGGGAGAAGGAGGGGTTTGCACGGGGAACGAGGGCGATTAGGGCTAGGGGTCCTATATATATGTTTCGAGGATATGGTTAGCGGTCGCTGTCCGGTTCCGGACTGTGGGCTGTCGATTCGACGTCCGGAAGTGGAGGGTCGGGACTATGGTGGCTGTGCAGAGGGGCTAGGGGATATGAGAGGGAAGTGCGACCCGTGACAGGAACTTATTAAAACACTGAGAACATCCGATAATTAAACCGATAACCTCGCAGCTACAACTATTCGACGGGGCATCAAACGAACTCGGATCGCGACGAAAATCGACAGGCGGTCTACCGACGACATAACAAGACCGCATGCCAAGTTTCAACTCAATCTGATAATATTTTGCGCGCACTTGAAAACGGTTTCAAAATGGTCAGCGACGAGAACCGAGAGAACCGGCAACTATGAACGGATGCAAGTTTTCGAAAACGAGTGATGATGCAATGCATATGATGCGAATGATGTGATGATGAATGCGACAACTAGACGAACACATGACGAGAACGGAAATAAAAGGGGAATCTTCTGGAATCTTCTGGAGCGTCGGTCCCGGGCTGTCACAGTCGGGGGACGGTGGCGTTGGTGGTCGGGGGTCAATGGCGTCGGTGGTCGGGGGTCGGTGGTGTCGGTGGTCGGGGTTCGATGGTGTTGGTGGTCGGGGTCGGGGGTCGGGGGTCCGGGTCGTCGGGGGTTGGTGGCATCGGGGGTCGGCGGCATCGGGGGTTGGTGGCGTTGGAGGTTGGGGGTTAGTGGCGTCGGGGATCGGGGGCTCTTCTCTTCTTCTTCTTCTTCTTCTTCTCCTTCTTCTTTTTCTGCTCCTTCTCCTTCTTCTTCTTCTCCTCCTTCTTCTTCTCCTCTTCTCCTCATCCTCTTCTTCTTCTTCTTCTCCTCCTTCTTCCTCTTCTTCCTTCTTCTCCTTTTTCCTCTTCTTCCTTCATTTCCTTTTTCCTCTTTTATTCTCCCCTTCTCCTATTTTTCTTATTCTTCTTCTTCTTCTTCTTCTTCTTCTCCTCCTCCTCCTCCTCCTCTTCTTCTTCTTCCTCTTCTTCCAGTTATCCTTATTTTATTTTTTTCATCTTTCATCTTTCTTCTTCTAATTATGTGAATCTAATCTAAACTAAACCTAAACTAAACCTAAAACTAAACCTAAACCTAAAACTAAACTAAATCTAAACTAAACCTAAACCTAAAAAAAGAAAAAAAATAGGAGAAGATGAGCTCACCTAGAGGGGAGGAGGGGGCCGGTGGAGGAGGCGGCCTGTGGAGGAGGGCCGCCATAGGGGAGGGGGCGGCACCGCGTCCTGCCTCACGGCAGGGGCGGGGGCGGCCGACGAGAGGGACTCGGGTACGGGGCGGTAGGGGTGGCCGGTGGCACGGGGGGGGGGGGGAGCTTGGGCACGGGGGCGGCGGGGGTGAGATGAGGGGATAGAGAGAGGGGTGGGGCGCGGTACATATAGGTAAAACTCTTTGCCGTCTGCTAGCAGAAGGCAAAGAGCCTAGTTAGTGGGGTGGTGCCGGGGGGACGAACGTCAGTTGGCCACTTTCTTTGCACTCCGCTAGCAGACGGAACAGAAAGTGGCCGTTAGCTAGTTCTCGTTAGTGGGCCACCCATCCTCTTTGTTGTCCGCTAGCTGACGGCAAAGAAGCTTTGTCGTCCACTAGCAAACAAGAAGGAGCTGGCTGACAGCAAACATGATCTTTGCTGTCAGTTTTATTGAAGCTGATGGCAAAGACCTTCGTTGTCGTCAGCTAGCAGACGGCAAAGAGCTGGCTGACAGCAAAGATCCTGATTCCAGTAGTGTATCTTGGATGTTTTATAATCATTTTATAGTCATTTTATATCATTTTTTGGTACTAACGTATTGACATGGTGCCAAGTGCCAGTTTCTGTTTTTTCCATGTTTTTTACATCGTAGAAAATCAATACCAGACGAAGTCCAAACGCCACGAAACTTCAAGATGATTTTTTATGGGCCAGAAGGAACACAACTGGCCCTGGCTGCACCTAGGGGGGTGCCCCAAGGGGGCCCAAGCGCGCCCTGGTGAGTTGTGCCCACCTCGGGTGCCCCCGGACTGCCTCTTTGCTCTGAAAATACCCTAATATTCTAGAAACCCTAGGGAGACAGATGAAATATTCACCCAACAATCGCAAAGTCCAGAACCACCAGATCCAATCTAGACACCTTCTCGGATGGGGTTCACCACCTTCATTGGTGCCTCTGCGATGATGCGTGAGTAGTTCTTTGTAGACCTTCGGGTCCGTAGTTAGTAGCTAGATGGCTTTCTCTCTCTCTCTGAATTCTCCATACAATGGTCTCTTGGAGATCCATATGATGTAACTCTTTTCGGTGTATTTGTTGGGATCGATGAACTTTGAGTTTACGATCAGATCTATCTTTTTATATCCATGAAAGTTATTTGAGTTTCTTTGATCTCTTATATACATGATTGCTTATAGCCTCATATTTATTCTCCGATATTTGGGTTTTGTTTGGCCAACTTGATCTATTTATCTTGCAATGGGAAGAGGTGCTTTGTAGTGGGTTCGATCTTACGGTGCTTGATCCCAGTGACAGAAAGGGAAATGACACATATGTATCGCTGCTACTAAGGATAAAACGATGGGGTCTATCTCTACATAGATAGATCTTGTCTACATCATGTCATCGTTCTTATTGCATTACTCCATTTCTCCATGAACTTAATACACTAGATGCATGCTGTATAGTGGTCGATGTGTGGAGTAATAGTAGTTGATGGAGGTAGGAGTCGGTCTACTAATCTTGGATGTGATGCCTATTTAATGATCATTGCCTGGATATCGTCATGAGTATTTAAGTTCTGTCAATTGCCCAACAGTAATTTGTTCACCCACCATTTTCTATTTTTCTCGAGAGAAGCCACTAGTGAAAGCTGCGGGCCCCGTGTCTCTCTTTCTCATATTATTTGCCTTTGCGATCTACTTTTCCTTTTCTTTCAATTTCAGATCTATATTTCAAAAAACCCAAAATACCTTGCTGCACTTTATTTTATTTGGCGTTCGATCTATCAACATTACAACTTTGTCCCGTCCACATGCCTTTCTTGCGCCGTTACCCGAAAGGGATTGACAACCCCTTTAACACGTCGGGTTGCGAGTATTTGTTATTTGGGTGCAGGGGCTGTTTACGTTGTGTTACTTGGTTCTCCTAGTAGTTCGATAACCTTGGTTTCATATCTGAGGGAAATACCTACCGCCGTTGTGCTGCATCATCCCTTCCTCTTTGGGGAAATACCGACCTAGCTTCAAGCGACACCAATCCGCCAGTAGCTCATCAATCCAGTGTCTTGCGCACTTGCATAGCCTGTCGAAAGTTCTTGTGTTAAGTCCTCACAGCACTTCAGTATTTGCCCTTTCTGCTTTGCCGTTCCTTCTTGGATGAGCAATAGAAGCAAAATAGATCTTGCCGCCAAGGTCTTCGACATATTGCATGAATGTGTGGCTTGTGAACTGTGTGCCGTTTTCATTGATGACCCTGTTTGTTACACCAAAACGGCAAACTAGTCCTTTCAAGAACTTGACGACTGATGGCGCTATCACCTTTGTCACTGCTTCCACTTCCGGCCACTTTGTGAACTTGTCGATCGCAACGTAAAAGTACTCAAAGCCCCAGGTAGCACGGGGAAAGGGGCCCAAGAAGTCGAGCTCCCAGAACGAAAATGGCCAAGAAAGAGGGATTTTCTGAAGAGCTTGAGCTGGTTGATTTAGTTTATTTGAATGGAACTGGAACACTTCACACTTGGTTACTAGTGGAGTTGCATCCCGGTGATTAGTGGGCCAAAAGAAACCTTGCTGGAAAGCCTTACCGGCAAGAGCTCTTAATCCTATTCGGGAGCCACATATGCCTCCATGTATCTCTGCCAACAGCTCTTGTCCATCCTCCCGTGGAATGCACTTTAATTTCACACCGTTCGATCTCTTTATGTATAGGACATTGTCCACAAACTTGTACATATTAGACTGACGGGCTACTTTCTCCGCTTATTCCCATTCCTCGGGGAGTTCTCCTGTTTGAAGAAACCGAAAAATGTGATGTGCCCATGCTGGAGCCTAGGGATCGACAACAAGGACTAAAGGCATGTCTTCTGTCGCGAGAATGTTTGTCTCTACGGCAAGGGCTTGAGGCCCTGCCGGAGCCTGTTGCCCCTGGCAAGCTTGGCGTTGATCCCGACAACTTCCTTGTCGGTAGCTCCTGGGAGCTTTGCGGGGAAGTACTGGACGGAATTCAACTTCGTCTGATGGTGCTACGAATGGCTGAGTCAATTAGAGCACAAAAGTCCCTGGTCCCATAGGTAACTTGAGGGCAGCGCGCTTCAATAGCTCCTCGACAATTCTGTTCTCCACACGAGGAACATGCTCTATTTGCAGACCGTTGAAGCGCTCCTTTAATTTCCTCACTTCATCTACATAGGCTTCCAACAACGGGCTCTGATAATATTTGGTGACTTGTTTGACGACAAGCTGTGAATCACCTCTCACGATGATCTTCTCAATCCCAAAGTCTGCCACGATCCTGAGACTAGCAAGCATCCCTTCATATTCTACGGTGTTGTTTGTCGACCTCTCCTAGGGAAAGTGCATCTGAATTACATATTTGAGGTGCTCTCCGATGGGTGCGACAAGCATCATATCAGCATCGGCTCCTTGCAAGGAGAAAGCCCCATCAAAATACATAATCCATTCTTGATTTGTTTCCTTGCCGGGGAGAGTCGTTTCTTCGATCTCTTCGTCCGACATTGGATTCCATTCTGTAATGAATTGTGCTAAGGCTCTGCTCTAGATAGTTGAAGTACTTTCAAATCAAAGACCAAGGCTTGACAGTTCAAAATCCCACTCCACAATCCTGCCAATCGCATCTAGATTTCTTAAAATACGTTGTAACGGAAAGCAAGTGACAACTGTGATCTCATGCGCTTGGAAATAATGGTGCAACTTCCTCGAGGCCATAAGGAGGCCGAAAAGCAATTTTGGCATGCCAAAGTGTCTCGACCTAGCCCCCCTGCAAAAGGGATCTGACAATATAAACTAAGCGCTACACCGTCTTCTTCCTTTGTGTCACTTCATCTATCTTCTCAAATCCTGCTTTGGCGGCACCAGACTCTGCTGGGAAAAATCCTGGCTTGCCGCTTGGCGGTCTTGACGCTATCCCAACTTCTTCGTGGACTTCTCTCCGCGCCACTAGCACAACACTAACCACTTGATTTGTTGCCTCCAAGTATAGCAACAATGGCTCTTGTGGTTTAGGTGCGATTAGTATTGGTGGAGAGGAGAGGTACCTCTTCAAATCTTGCAGTGCTGCTTCCACTTCCGGAGTCCATTTCATTGGTCATGCCTTTTTCAAGATTTTGGAAAAGGGCAGGTTGCGCCCAGCTGATTTTGAGATGAACCTACTCAGAGCAGCAACACAGCTGACAAGACGAAGCACATCTCCGACGAGTCTTGGTGATTCAATATGCTCAATTTCCTTGATCTTGTCGGGGTTCGCCTCGATCCCATGCTGAGACACAAAGAATCCAAGAAGCTTGCCGGACGGAACACCAAACACACACTTCTCAGGATTGAGCTTTAAATTGATGTTGCGTAGATTTGCAAACGTCTCTTCTAGATCTTATATGAGTGTTTCTTTGTCGTTTCTTTTAACCACTATGTCATCCATATAAGCTTCCATATTTCTATGTAGCTGAGGTTCAAAACCGATCTGGACTTCTCTTGCAAATGTTGAACCAACACTTTTTAACCCGAAAGGCATGCGTACAAAGCAATATACCACATGGGGTGATGAATGTGGTCTTCTCTTTGTCTTCCTTAGACATGAAGATCTAATGATATCCTGAATAAGCATCTAGAAATGATAGCAAATTGCAGCCTGCAGTGGAGTCTACAATTTGGTCGATGCGCGGCAAGGGAAAAGGATCTTTTGGACAAGCTTTAGTGATATTTGTATAGTTGATGCACAGCCTCCATTTTCCATTCGCCTTGCACACAACAACGGATTGGCCAACCATATCGGATCACTCCTCTGACCAAACCTGCCACTTGCAACTTCCTGATTTCCTCGGCAATAAATTCTTGCCACTCAAAGGCTTGCTTCCTAACTTTCTGCTTGACGGCCATGCATGAGGACAGGTAACAAGATGGTGCTCAGTTACCTCCCTAGGAACATTGGGGACATGATATGGTTGCCATGCAAACACATCGACATTCGCCTGCAGCAAGGCAATGAGCATACTTTCATATTTGTCGTCGAGGGTGGAACTTATGGAGAAAATTCATCCCATAGCATCCTCCTTGCAACGACTAAGAAGATTTTTTTATTATAAAACGTCTCATACAAATTTAAGAGCACCCAAGTGACTTGGGTAAAAGAATTTTATGTATAATGATTGTATGTATTGAAGTACTTATATCATATATGTGTTTGCCCGAACTTTAAAAGTGTCTTAACTGACTGTCGGCTTCTCCCTCTTCGGACAAGGGCCGAAAAGTGTTATCTACTATTCCATCTGAGGATATCAGAGGTGTTTCGAATAACCAGGCAATCATGCCATTAGGCTATAACAGACAAAGCGCACCCAGGGAACTTATGCTATATTACTATTTAACATAACAAGCATATTCAAAGAAAATAGTTCCGCCAACGGTTCCTTTCGTTGGGTTCTCATGATTACCATGAGGGGTGTCAAATATATTTATGTGTGCTTTTCTTCTGTAAGAGCGCTACAGTTCGGCTGCACCCACCTGAGGTACAAGTTTGGATGACCCGATCATAAAAATCGCACAGGTGCTCCCTTTACTCCCTAGCAGAACAATCAGGAACGTAGGGGTACGCACAGGAGCATGGAAACCCAGCTTTGCGGAACACTTAAGTTAACATGATGCATATATTGGCGTAAACACGAACAAGGAAAGGTGCGATACATTAATAATGATATGCAAGAGGAATGGCTTCATAATGGAAACCCCAAGTAAACGGGGTATTTGAATTTGTTTGGAACAAACAAAGTTTTGACAAAGAAAGTTTTACACAAACAACTTTTTGTCAAAAAAGTATAATGCTTGGTCGAACGAAAGAAAATTTTCAAATTTGAGCATGAAAGTGACTTTTTGTCAAGAGATATAAATCCCAAGTGTGTTAGAGAATAGAGCTATAATCCGCGGCAACGGTGCCAGAAATAGGTCCTGATAACCCACAAGTATAGGGGATCGCAATAATTTTCGAGGGTAGAGTAAGGGGATCCAAGCCAGATTTATTGATTCGACATAAGGGGATCCAAGCAATATTCTCGATTATTCGTAGTTGAGGTGTCAATTCAACGGCTACTATAAGACTTAATATCTGGAGCAAAGTATTCAGTAGCAAAGCAGTATGGAAGTAATGGTAACAGTAGTGAAAGTAACAATAGTAGTTTTGTAGTGATTGCAACAGTAGCAACAGAGAAGTAACTTAGCAAGGATCAATATGTGGAAACCTCGTAGGAAATGGATCGGTGATGGATAACTATGTCGGATGTCATTCATCATGCAGCAGTTATAACATAGGGTGACACAGAACTAGCTCCAATTCATCAATGTAATGTAGGCCTGTATTCCATATATAGTCATACGTGCTTATGGAAAAGAACTTGCATGACATCTTTTGTCCTACCCTCTCGTGTCAGCGGGGTCCTAATGAAAACTAAGGGATACTAAGGCCTCCTTTTAATAGAGAACCGGACCAAAGAATTAGCACTTAGTGAATAAATGAACTCCTCAAACTACGGTAAACAACGGAAAGAATCCCAATTATTGTCACCCTAGGGGATGCGGATCATAACTCGTAATAGGTGTCTACAACTTGCAAGATAGGATCGAGAACACACACACATATATATATATATATATTCATGAAAATATAATAGGTTTAGATCTGAAATCATGGCACTCAGGCCCTAGCGACAACCATTAAGCATAGCAAAGTCATAGCAACATCAATCTCAGAACATAGTGGATACTAGGGATCAAACCCTAACCAAACTAACTCGATTACATGATAAATCTCATCCAAGCCATCACCGTCCAGCAATACTACGATGGGATTACTCACGAACGACAGAGAGCATCATGGAAGTGCTGATGAAGGATGGTTGGTGATGACGATGGCGTCGATTTCCCCTCTCTGGAGCCCAAAATGGACTTCGGATCTTGTCTCCCGAGGAAGACCAGGAGGTGGTGGTGGCTCCATAGTATGAAAGGCGATGAAATCTTCTCTCTGATTTTTTTCTCTCCGCGAATAGGGTTATATGGAGGTGAAGAGGACGTCGGAGGAGCCACGAGGGCCCCACAAGCCTGCTAGGCGTGGCCAGGAGGTGGCCGCGCCTAGCAGCCTTGTGGCCTGCAGGTGGCCTCTCACACCCTGTGTTTGTATCACCTTGTTATGTTTGGATTTATAAAATCGGAGCCAATTAAAAACTTTTTCAAAGCTTGTGCTTGATAGAATTGGTGCTTGTAGCTTGATGATTGTTGTGTATGGCACTCTTAGATTCTATCCCTCTTCTTATTCATCCTCCTTGACACAAACCTCTTGACCAATGATATTGCCATATGAATAGTACCCAAAACTATTTTTATCAAATTTTTTGTTAATCGAAATTGATTTATTTAGACTAGGTTTTCAAAAAACCCTGAATTGAGGTTTGCACTGCAAGTCCTCAAATTGGGTGGATTGTTCCTCCCCAAAGGCTTTATTTCAAACCTACTATATTTATGACTTCCCAAAACCACCAAATATTAATTTTAAAGATTATTTTTATATTTTATGTAAAGGCTTTTTATTAAGACCAGAAATGGTTTACCATGGGGAAAATTATTTCAATGCTTTCAAAATATTTTAGAAAAACTAGGGAAGCTCACTTGACATATATTTTTCATATATATGAGTTTCAGCACAAGGGCATGTTCAAATCTTGTGAAAAACCCCTCAAAACCCTTTCTGTTCAAATCAAGCTTTTGAAATATCGCTATAAGAAAAATTCTCAATAAATTCCAGAAAAATTCTATCAAGTCAACACCATCATCTGTGATGATCTTGCAAAGTTTCAGCTCAATCCAAGTTGATTTGGCTCATCAAACCATCCCAAAACCCTTCCTATCCAGATTGAAATTTGAACAACTTTACATTGTGAAGTTTCTCCCCTTGACCCCAAACTTTTTGGACATGCTCTAGTCACCAAATAATGATGCTACGCTAAGTGGTGCATGAAGGGTAAAAGCTTAGCATAACTAGATCTACAGAAGCCTGATTCTATTAGTTTCTAGGGTTCACAAAGTTTCCATTGTCAACTTTGCTCATTTGAGCTCAAACTTGGTGATCCATCTCATTTTCACCTAAACTTTTGACCCTTGTGAATATCTTAGTAAGTTGGTAAATCTTTCTTGCCCAAAACCCCATCAAACACCTTCTGGTAAAATAGTAAAGTCACTATTTTCACCCCTTTCACTATTCCCCTTGCCCCCAAATATTTACCACAGTTGCTCCCTCACCTCTCACCCCTCCAGTAACTTTCTCTGGCCAAGACTCAATTGAGAAGTTGGGTAAAACCCTCACTTTACCTCATGGACAACAGTAAAACCTTCTCCTCTCCCCTTCCCTCTTACCGAGCACTCCACCACCTGAGTCCGAAAACCCCTAGGGTAGGATCAGTCATGTACCCCTCATGCAAAGTCGAGTCCGTGTAATGGTTCATATGAAACCATGTGTGCTTGTTGTTTGTGATCCGATGCAAGTCACGCTTTTGCCTTAGGCAACTTGTAAGCGAATCCATCGTCTATCTTAATATATGTTGGTCTTTCTACCTTTGTTTTACCACACATGCACTCGACAAACCCCCTTAGGTGCGCTCTTCCATTATTGCTTTTCCTCTGATCTATCCTAGTTATTTGACTTGGCTGCTCCAAACAGGATGGTGACTGCTACCCATAACAGCTCCTTCGCCAACCCTGAAGCCGGCAACTCAGGCTAGCAACAGGGAGCTGGTGGGGCTGCTCACGCTGGAGGACACCAGGAGCAGCCACAAGGCGACATTCCCCCCCCCCACCACCTCCACCAGAGAATATGACCATAGCTCAGTTTCTCCAAGTTCTCCGGGAGGAACATGAAGCCAACAATGCTGCTATCCAGCAGATGGCACATGGTCTTGTGAACAACCAGCAGTAAGGCAAGAACGGCAATGGCCGCTCCTCTTTGTCAGAGTTCATGAGGAATTCTCCCCCAACCTTCACCGAGACTGCTAAACCATTGGATGTTGATGACTGGATCTGCACCATCTAAGACCTCCTTGCACTGGTCAATTGCATTGAGGATCGTGAGAAGGTGCTTTATGCCTCTCAGTGTCTCGGCGTACCGCTCGAGATTTGTGGGATGTATTCAAGGTCATGCAAGGTGAGCATGTGACCACTTGGAATGACTTCAAGGAAGGATTCCGCACTGCCAACATTCCTTCTGGGAACATGGCTATCAAGAAGAGAGTGTTCTGCGCGCCGAAGCAAGGAAGTGGCTCTGTCAAGGAGTACCTGCAGGAGTTCAACCTGCTGTGAAGGTATGCACCTGAAGATGTCAACATAGAAGGTGCCAATAATGAACTCTTCATGGAGGGACTTCAACAGACCCTGCAGTATCAGATTATTGTCTGCGACTGTCGTACCTTCTTCGACCTGGTGAACAACGCCCTCATGCTTGAAGACAAGCATCGTGCCATAGACGACACTTTCAAGCACAAGATGATCAGCAAGGGTAGCTCCAGCAACCAGAAGCCTCGCCCCTGGCAGCCAGCCCCAGCCAAGTCGACCTATCAGCCACAACAGGCTAGACCTCCTGCGCCTCACTCGAGCTACCAGCCTCGGTAGTACGCCAATCCCAGGGGAGCCTACAACAACCCCAATAACAACAATGTAGGAAGGAACTACAACAGGAACCCTGGGCAAGTAACTTGCTTTGGATGTGGTCAGTCTGGATACATCTCTATGCTCTGCCCCAACAAGAAGCCCGATGCACCGCGCCCCAATGCGCCAGCTCAAGGTCAAGGTCATGGAGCACCACCAAGGAACGCAGCTCCCCGCAACCAGCCCAACAATGGCATGGGTCGTGTGAATCATGTCATCGCAGAGGAAACCAAGGAAGACCCGGAGGTCATACTGGGTACGATCCTCGTCAACTCAACCCCAGCAACAGTACTGTTTGATTGTGAAGCTTCGCATTCTTTTGTCAGCCAAAAGTTTGCATTAGAGAGTGGGATGAAACCTACACCCCTAGGTAGTCGTATGTTGATACAAACCCCGGGATCAATTATGAAGTCTGGGATAGGTTGTAAAGGAGTGGAGATTAACATCAACGGGGTAGACTTCCCAGCAGACCCTATAATTCTGGATTCACCTAGGTTGGACGTCATCCTTGGCATGAATTGGTCGACCAAGCACCAAGGCTTGTTAGATTGTGCCAAGAGGATTGTCACCATGACCAATAGCCAAGGAGTGGAAGTCAAGTATGTTCCCAACGCTACCTCCACTCAAGCCCCTCAGGCTAACTGTCTATTGGGAGTTGAGTTGGATCAAGTGCCAGTGGTATGTGAATTTCCAAATGTGTTTCCTGATGAGCTGCCTAGAATGCCTCCTAACCGCGACATTGAGTTCATCATTGAGCTTATGCCCGGATCAAGTCCCATCCATAGGAAGGCCTATAGGATGGGATTCGAAGAGTTGGCTGAATTGAAGAAGCAACTCACAGAGCACCTCAAGAAAGGATCCATTTGCCCTAGTGCCTCTCCTTGGGGATCACCTGTTCTATTTGTGTCAAAGAGGGATGGAACTATCAGACTCGATGTTGATTACCGTGCTCTCATGAAGTCAAAATAAAGAACAAGTACCCACTCCCCAAGATTGAAGACCTATTTGATCAGTTGAACGGAGCCAAGGTGTTTTCCAAGATCGACCTCCGGTCGGGATACTACTAGCTGAAGATCAGACCCCAAGACATTCCGAAGACATCATTTGTAACCCGGTATGGCTTGTATGAATACACGGTCATGTTATTTAGGTTAACCAATGCCCCTGCCTACTTCATGTACCTCATGAATAAAGTCTTCATGGAGTACCTGGAAAAGTCCGTTGTCGTCTTCATTGATGACATACTCGTCTTCTCCAAGTCTGAAGAAGAGCATGAGGATCACTTCAGATGAGCGCTAGAGAAGCTTTGAGAGCACCAGCTTTATGCCAAGTTCAGCAAGTGTGAATTCTGGCTGCATGAAGTTGGATTCTTGGGTCATGTGCTAACTACGGAAGGACTATTAGTGGATCCTGCCAAGATTGGAGCCGTGACTGAATGGCAAACCCCAACCACCGTGAAGGAAGTCAGGAGCTTCCTCGGACTCGTGGGATATTACCTCAAGTTAATGGAAGGGTTCTCAAGCATTGCTTGACCCATGACCTAGCTTTTGAAGAAGTACAAGAAGTTCGAATGGACAACTAAGTGTGAGGAAAGCTTCCAAGAGCTCAAGAAGAGATTGACCACAACCCCTGTTTTGGCCACCCCCAATATTCACAAGCAGTTTGTGATATATTGTGATGCATCAAGAAATGGGCTTGGAGGTGTTCTGATGCAAGAAGGCAGAGTTGTAGCATATCTATCCAGACAGCTACAACCTCATGCCTTGAAGACATGGCGACTCATGATCTCGTGTTGGCAGCCGTAGTTCATGCCTTGAAGACATGGCGACATTACCTTCTGGGGAAATGATGTGAGATAAACACAGACCACAAGAGTTTGAAGTATACTTTCAGTTAGAGGGAATTGAACATGAGGCAGCGAAGATGGTTGGAGTTAATCAAGGATTACGACCTCAGTGTTCAATACCATCCCGGAAAGGCCAACGTGGTAGCAGACGCCTTAAGCAGAAAGGCTTGTTCCTTGAATGCTATGATCAAGGAAAGGCTATCCGCCCTGTATGAAGAGCTTGAAAGCTTCGTCTTGGAACTGGTTGCACCCAGATTCCTTGCCAACCTCGAAGCAAAGCTTACCTTGATGGATGACATCAAAGAAGCTCTGAAGGGACACGGGATCATTGAAAGCATCAAGAGGAAGATCAAGGTAGGCAAGGCCCAGGATTCTCAGTGGATGAGCAAGGAGTGTATGGTTTGGGAGGCGCATTTGCATACCCATCAAGGAGGAGCTCAAGAACTTGATCTTGCAAGAAGCTCATCACACTCCATACTCCATCCATCCCGGAGGAACCAAGATGTATCAAGACCTCAAGGCAAGATTCTGGTGGCATGGCATGAAATGGGGATGTAGAGACCCAACTCAAAATGAGTCAAGGCTCTGTGTGTTCTGTGCCATCCCTAGATCAGTATGCTGGCACACATAGTACATCAATGTATATATCAAAGTGCAATCACATGTAATTAATGTAAAGCTGATATATACCTTAAAATCTTAGCGGAAGCGGTTAACGGGAGTGGAGTCCCAATAACACCAACGGCACGTTGAGTGCGGACCCTAACCCTGAATCGTACTCTTACTCATCGTGGAAGAGTATCTACAACATAAGACATTGCAGCCGTGTAGGTCAGTACATTGAATGTACTCGCAAGATCACCATAGCAGAACAAAAGATAAAAACTATTCTATATGCAAAAGGCTTTGTGGCTCTGTGTCTGAGTTTTTGCGTGAAAGATGATTTTGTTTTCCTACAACAAAGGAATATCAGGAATTTCACTATAGGGTTACCTATCATGACATGGTTCCGCCAACCGATGTCTAAAAGCCCACAAGTATCATAAGTTGTCCACAATTAATTATCAGTCCAGTGTTGAGAGTTCAGAGATAGATCCAAGTCTAGAAGCTCAAATTGTCCATAACCAGGGACATGGGTAATAGATTAGGTTTAACTCTGCAGAGTGTTGTGTACTTTACCCACAAGATTGGTTCCCTCCTGGTAAGTCCTCGCACTGCATGGTGTTTGAGAACAGGATGAACGAAACATGGTCTTTCAAAGTGTTTCCGTGACTACCGACAGTGCCCATCCAATCCTAACGTAGACTACATCTCGTAGCACTGCCTAGCTAGAGTCACAACAAAGATCAACCAAGACAAAGCCCATAATGACTTGTGGCTACACAGGTAAGCTTCCGAGAATGAAGTATTCGTCCGTCTCTTTGAGTCTGGGTGAGGCTTTCCGCGTGAATACTGGCACTTCCCCAGCAACACCTAGGCTAACCATTGGCTTCCCCAGGGTGCCGTTCCAACCATCCCTCACCTAGTAATGTGTGTTGAAAACTTGTTTCTCGAGTCTCGAAGTCTCGAGGTCTTGAAGATGCCTTCCTGAAGTTGTCATCTTGACATAGAGTCCTCCTTCTCAAACCATTCACGATCACTCATACCAGACCCTGTCTACTTTAGCATAGCATTGAAATAACTAACGATCTCGGGGCTTTAGTAACAAGTGGTGGGTTCCTACCTCATGCTTTCTACTCAACTACAAGAATTTCAATAACACTACTGGAGGGATTTGTTGAATGATGTCACTACATGCAATAAAACATAGGTATGAAATGGATGGTCAAAGTGAACTTGCCTGTACTGTTGATGAAGAATAATATCGCTCTCAGAAGTAACTTGATAGACTATTCATCGCTCTCCAATAAAAATCTAAAATCAAATATTGCATTCTTATAAGCAATCATACTAGCAGTCAATACTAACAATAAAAAATGCAACACAAAACCAAAAGTAACATGGTGGTGATGAAGGAAATACTTAAGACAAAACTCAAATAACAAAACTACATCAACACAACTAAGGTGGTGATGAAGGAAATACTTAAGACAAAACTCAAATAACAAATCTACATCAACACAACTAAGGTGGTGATGAAGGAAATACTTAAGACAAAACTCAAATCAACAAAACTTCATCAACACAACCAAGGGTTGGTTTTCTCTACAAAAGATCCTATTTTCAGAAGTAACTAAACAAAAACAAAGTAAGATATAACCATAGTGTTTTGGTAAATATTTTACTAGCAAAAAGAATTACTTTTGAAGAACAACTAATAATTTAGAAAACAATACTCTAGCAACATAAGTTTTTAACTACTAGAACATATCAGTAGAAAACACTAAGTTAATAAAAGAAAAACAATTTTTAAAGCAAATAATTAACATAAAGTATTTTCTCATAAGTCTTTATCTTGCAAAAAGAACTAATTAAAAAGCTTTTATAAAGATTCTTCTGTTGATATAAAACAAGGTCATCCTTGGATTAAACCACAAACAATCTCAACTATAATAAAAATCGTTTCTAGTCTAAACTTAGATTGACAGAAAATAAAAATTTATACAAAAATTTGTGGAAACTATTTTCAAATAGTAGAGTAAACTAGCAATGAAAATCAAATTGCAAGCTATAATTGAACTAGATTTGATTCTCATGCATTCAACTAATAAAATAATATTTGTTTGAAAGGCTACTATTTTCTAAAAGAAAACTTTATAAAATCTATCAACTAATATAAGAGAAAATATATTAAAACAATTTAAAACAAAAGAAAGATAAATAAACTTAAAAGAAAAACTAAACAGAATCTGTTTTGCTAAGAATACTAATTAAAATTATTCTAAAAATTTCCAAACTCTACCTACTGATAACTAAGGTCACTAGTGACAAGTAGAAAAAAGAATCAACTCAAAATATATTTTTAAACTCAAGATATTCAGAAAATAAGTTTTGAATCAATTCTGTTTGAATGAAATTTTAAATTATTCAAATATGGCCAAACTTTATATGAACAGAAACTAGAACAAATTTTGACACAATGAAAAAAGAATAAAATTAAAACACCTAAAAACATAAAATATATAACAAAAATAAAAACAGAACCTATTCTGTTTTCTAAAACAAAAACAGAAAAAGAAAAAAAACTAACTAACGGACAGGGGGTGACGTGGCAGGTTCTGATAAGCTACGGAGGGGTGCGTGCTAGACTGAAACGAGCGGACGACCGTAGTTTAGAGAAAAAGTTTTGGCTAAAAGTAACTAAAAGAAAACCGGACGGTTCGTTTAAATTAAACCGAAGCGGTACACTTCTTCTAATCTACGCCGTTGGAAAAAGATCTAACAGAGGGGAGAAGCTCCAGCGACTTACCATGGTGGAGGAGGTCTTCGGCGAGATTCTGGCGAGGCAAAGGAGGCGAGGTGATGCGGGGCGATGCTTCGATGGTCCTCCGGCATCGGGGTTTGCTCCGTTCGATGCAGGAGAGGACGGCGACGTGGTAGGTGGCGTCGGCGAGGCTCGAGGAGGACCGGTTGGAGCACGATGTCGGTAGTGGCGGATGACGGCATCGGGTTTTGATGGAAGGGCATCTCCGGCGGCTTTGGAGCACGTGCAAGTACACGGGGAGCTGCGCACGAGCGAGGGGAGGTGGATGGTGGGCTCGGGAGGGCTCGGGGTGGTCGGGGTGGAGCGGTATGATGGCAATGGCGTGGCGGCGGCCGAGAGCTCCGGCGAGTGTTTTGGCGAGCACGGGGGCATGAGAGTTGGGTGTTCGGGCAAGAATAGAAAGAGGCCCAACTGCTCTTTTTATAGGAGAGGTCAGGAGGGTCGGTGAAGGAAGGGAGAGGGAATTGCGCCTCCGGTGATTTCGCCGGCGAGGTTCGGGGCGAGAGGAGGGGGTTGACCGCGGTGATGATGTTGTCAGACAATGGTCCCACGCGTCAGAGAGAAAGAGAGGGGGGGCGCGGTCATCGGTGGCCGATGCGGAGGGATTTTGGGAGAGGGATTAGAGGCAGGTGGGCCGGTGGGCTTTAATACACGTTAATAGTTTCCTTTATTAATTTATAGAGCATTAAAAATACCATTAAGGCATTCAAAACCTGTCCAACAAATAAAGTTTTATATACCAAAACGATCAGGGAATTAAATGCCATTTAATGAACATTTTTCCACGGCCAAATTAAATACGTTTGCAAAACATTATTTCCAGAAAATGCCTAAATGGCTTTATTTATTTTTGCAAATATTTTTTCAAATAACACCTTTGGTTTTATGGTTCAAATACTTCACAAAATTACCCCTGGTTTGAAGTGTCATATTACTCCTCTCAAAAACTTGTCAAGGGGTTTGAATGCTTACAAATTTCAAATAGGAAAATCAAATATGGAAGTGATCTCCGTATCAGAAATTTTCAAATTCACTTTTCAAATCCTTTTATAATGAATAAGTCATGCCATCTTCTCTCACTGATTTGAAATGTAGGAATTTGAATTCAAACACAAAGGGGAAAGTCATTTTATTCCCTCTCATTCAAAATTTTCAAATTTTCACTCAATTTCAATCACTCGAGCAAACAAGCATTCCTTCTAATATTTACTATATCTTTCCAAAGTTTGGGATGTTACAGGAGATAGGCACCTTTGTCGCCAAGTGCGACATATACTAGAGAGTCAAAGTTGAGCAACAGCGACCCGCTCGGCTATTGCAACCTCTCAAAGTGCTTGAATGGAAGTGGGACAAAGTCGGGATGGATTTCATCACCGGTTTTCCAAGGTCAAGCAAGGGACATGATTCAATTTGGGTCATTGTCGATCACCTGACCAAGGTGGCCCGTTTCATTCCCGTCCGGACCACCTACGATGGGAGCCAGCTTGTAAACCTCTACATCAACCGCATCGTAAGTCTTCATGGAGTTCCAAAGGAGATCGTGTCGGATCGAGGAACCCAGTTCACCTCAAGATTCTGGAAGAAGTTTCAAGAAGCTATGGGAACTAAGCTCTCCTTCAACACTGCTTTTCACCCCTAGACCGGTTCGCAAATAGAATGAGTAAATCAGATACTCAAAGATATGCTTGGTGCTTCTGTTTTGGCATATCGAGCCAAGTGGGAAGATTGCCTACCATTCGCCGAGTTCTCCTACAACAAAAACTATCAGTCGAGTCTTCAGACCGGAGAAGGATTAGTTTTTGGACCGGATATCCTCAGCGAGGCAGAAGAGGAAGTTCTACTCATCCGAGAGCGCCTTAAGACTGCCAAGTCAAGAAAGAAGAGCTACGCCGACTCCCACCGCCGAGAATTGAGCTTCTGTGTCGGTGACCATGTCTAACTCCGAGTCACGCCTCTTAAGGGAACCAAGCATTTCCACATCAAAGGAAAGCTAACATCAAGATACATCGACCCCTTCAAGATCACAGCGATGCAAGGAGAAGTTTCCTATCAGCTAGAGATACCTTCCGAACTATCGGATGTGCACAACGTCTTCCATGGGTCACAACTCCGGAAGTGTCTGCAAGTTCCCAACCGCCCCGACCTCTAGAAGGACATCGACCATCACGCCATCGATCTTCAGCCAGACCTCACTTATCGTGAGAGGCCAATTCGCATTCTGGATGAAGCTGAGTGCTGCACCCGACGCCGCACCATCAAGTACTTCAAGGTTCAATGGACCAATCACACTGAAGCTGAAGCAACCTGGGAGCATGAAGACTATCTTAGATCTAAGTTCCCTTATCTTTTTAGTGCTTAGCCTAGGTATCTCAGGGATGAGATTCTTGTAAGGGGGGTAGGTCTGTCACACCCTGTGTTTGTATCACCTTGTTATTTTTGGATTTATAAAATTGGAGCCAATTTTTTTTCAAAGCGTGTGCTTGATTGAATTGGTGCTTGTTGCTTGATGATTGTTGTGTATGGCAATGTTAGATTCTATCCCTCTTGTTATTCATCCTCCTTGCACCAAACCTCTTGCCCAATGATCATGCCATGTGAATAGTTCCCAAAACTATTTTTATCAATTTTTTGACCAAAATTGATTAATTCAACTAGGTTTTCAAAAACCCCTGAATTGAGGTTTGCACTGCAAGTCCTCAAATTGTGTGGATTCCCCCCCAAGGCTTTATTTCGAACCAACTATATTTATGACTTCCCAAAACCACCAAACATTAATTTTAAAGATTATTTTTATATTTTATTTAAAGGCTTTTTCTTAAGACCACAAATGGTTTTCCATAGGGAAAAATTATTTCAATGCTTTCAAAATATTTGAGAAAATTTAGGGAAGCTCAATGGACATATATTTTACATATATATGAGTTTCAACACAAGGGCAAGTTCAAATCTTCGGCAAAACCCCTCAAAACCCTTTCTGTTCAACTCAAGCTTTTGCAGTATTTCTATAATAAATATTCTCAAAAAATTCCAGGAAACTTCTAGCAAGTCAACACCATCATATGTGATGATCTTGGACAGTTTCAGCTCAATCCAAGTTGATTTGGTTCATCAAAATATCCCAAAACCCTTCCTGTCGAGATTCAAATTTGAATAACTTTACATTGTGAAGTTTCACCCCTTGACCCAAAAATTTGTAGACATGCTCTAATCACCAAATAATGATGCTACACTAAGTGGTGCATCAACGCTAAAAGTTTAGCATAACTAGATCTACAGAAACCTGATTCTATTAGTTTCAAGGGTTCACAAAAGTTTCCATTGTCAAATTTACTCATCTGAGATCAACCTTGGTGATCCATCTCATTTTTACCTAAAATTTGACCCTGTTGAATATCTCAGTAAGTTGGTAAATCTTTATTGCCCAAAACCCCATCAAAAACCTTGTGGTAAAATAGTAAAGTGACTATTTTCACCCCTTTCACTATTCCCCTTGCCCCCAAATCATTACCACAGTTGCTCCCTCACCTCCCACCCCTCCAGTAACTTTCTCTGGCCAAGACTAAATAGGGAAGTGGGGTAAAACCCTGACTATACCTCCTGGTTTGCAGTAAAACCTTCTCCTCTCCCCTTCCCTCTTATTCTAAGCTACCCCTAGAGCATCCAAGGCCATTTCCTACTTTCCTCTTCCCTCCTCTACCCCCTAGACACCTATGGCTGCACCTAGGACACTGTTGGCATGCCGAAGGCATGCTCCAGAGCACGCTACAGTGTGCATCCGCACTATAGCTGCCACCCAACCAGAGCCCCCGACAGCCTCGGGACCCTAGCCTTGTCCCTCGGTATGCCCTCGATGTCCGCAAGACGCTAGGCGGTCGGGCCCGTCCTCCCTCCTCTTCTGTTGCCCCCTTGCTCGTGCACGGTGCCGCTCGAGCCGGCCAACGGAGGAGCTCGCACACGCAGGTGCTAGAGCCCTCCCGTGTTCTCTCTTTCTCTTTGCCTGGACCTCGACCATGCCCAAGAACTCCCAAGACTCGACCCGAAGCCCCCGATGGCCTGTGGCGATAGCTCCGTCCTCGCCAGCGCACAACCCCCATGGTGAACCAGCGCCCAACTATTGAAAGGCCTCTCGCTCCTCTCCCCTCGCTTTCTCCTCCCCTCAGCCTCTCCCCAGTGCCCAGCCCCCTCACCCCCGTGCTCGGGAGCTCGATCCCGAGCCAAACCCTCGCCGGCGATACCCTCTTCCCTGGTGGCCCCCCTGGCCACCCACCGGTGCACGGGAGGCCCCTGAGCGCGTCGGTGCCGTCCACTTGAGCCGCCGCGGCCGGGAACCCCGCTGGTGAGCCTCCCCTGCTCCCTATCGCGAGGAGAGGGATCAGAGGTGGAGCCCAGCTATCATCCCCTCACTCCCCTCCTCTCTCGTTGACATGATGGGCCCGCGGGCAGGTTTTAATTAAATCTGCCACGCGCATCGCTTCGCTTGGGCCGGTTCTTTCGTGGGCTGGCTCAACTGCGGTTGGTTTCGGCCCAGCTGAGCAATGTGGCTTTCCTTTTTTTTCTTTTCTCCCCTGCTTCCAAATATTCCATAGATCACAAAATAAATCTAAATCCAATTATTTTTCCACCTAAATTCTTAGAATATTCCCTAGAATTTAATAGTACATTTTTGTAAAATTTTGAAAAATCCTTTATAACCTATGTTATTTTAAAACCCATATTTAGGCATCCTTTTGCCTCTGTTAAATAATTTCAAAAATATTTTCCACAAGAAAATCCTAGGCCAATATTATTAGTATAACCTCTAGTATTTATCAGAGTAGGGTAGCATTTTAAATTTAGTTTTGTGTGCTCTGTTTTTGTGTGATGCTTATTTTTATCGCTTTTATTCGTGACGATAGATTGCGCTGTTGACGATGAAGTTGGACCAGAAGACTTCGAAGAACCCAGAGACTTTGTTGAGCCAGGCAAGCAACCCTGTGACCATGTGAAGAAACTTTTTCATGCATGACATATAGCACTTGTTGTTTTGATGATTGATCATGGTGTGGTGTCCCCCTTCAGTGGGTTGTCTTCGATACTCTTACCGTTGACACTTGCATCGTGCATGAACCTACCACCTTATGAGGGTTATGCGGGTGGGTATAGATAGGATGCTAGTAGATGCTATGCAAGTGGGTTTGGGATTTATGCATAGTGATGGAAAGGAAGAAATGATTTCAAAGACTTTTCGAAAACCCCGTCGGGTGCCACTAATTCCCGAGGGAGATGATGATGAGGTGGGTGACCACTTGAGAAAGAAGTGGTGTGCCGGAACAAGATGAGGGTGTGTTTTCAAAAACGGAGGGTTTAAGATTTGTCGACTGTCCCAACCTTACATGTACGACCACAATACCCCTTATGCGACGGGGCTTTGTTGATTACTACGGATGGTGCTAGCAGGGATCTCGCATTACTCGTGGCAAGAGTGAAGTGGTCACTCTTGAGACGGGGTCGTCCCGGAAGTTGAAGGCCATGCGTTATCTTTACGGGCACGTGGCACACCATTGCGTGCCCTCATGGATGATATGTGTGATGTATATCATGAAGGATGGCACCAATGAGTGGACTCTTTGTTTCGTATCACCATGGAAAAGGCATGGTTCGGGTGCTTACCTCGGGTATGTTATATACCGCGAGTCGTGGATGACAAAGAAGTTCCCCAAGTCTTGTAAGTAAAGTTCGCAACCTCTTCAAAATGTAAAAATATTCGAATAGCCATGTCCACGGTCAAGGACAATTGGGTGGTGCTGCTTATGCCACGTCCGGATGTTTTCACAAACTGGTGTGCTTGTGTTGGTCACAAAGATGTTACTTGGGGTAAGTCCTAAGACTTAGCATGACGTTGAACTAATTTCGATGACTTAGCATAATGATTGAACATGACATGTTCAACCCCTGTTTATGATGGTATCTATAACTTGTTCATATGGTTATTTGCTAACTGTTGATGCATGCTAACTTAGTTACCTGATCATGTCATTGCATTCAAAATTGGCTTTCCGCAAATTAGCTACTTAGTGTTATTTCATGCATCATTATTCCCTTGTTCCACAATTTGGGTTTCTTGTGAGTACATGCAAAGTACTCATTGGCTTGCCACTTGTTATTTAATATACCAGGCATGGAAGAACAGGCATATGTTGAAGAGTTTGTTGGAGACGAACATGCGAACTAGGACGCTTCCTAGTCAGAATGCCTATAGGTTTAAGGCAGATGGCATGGGTTCAAGCTTTGATCAAGACTTCCACTGCTTGTTTCTATTTATGTGATTGGCCCTCGTGGCCCTATCTATGTAAGACTAGACCTTCATGGTCTTTATTTTTTGTAAGACACTAAATGTGGATGTAAGACTCTTGTTATTCAGCTTCTGTGTTCACTGAGCATTGATCTCTGGGATCACTGTACACGTGCATTCGGTGATCACGACTTATGAGCCGGGGTTCCCACATGGCCCCCCTCTGGTTACTTCTTGCGCTAGTATTTTTTATTAATTCCAAAAATATTCTCCGTAAATTTTTAGGACAATTCGAGAACTTTTATTTCTGCAGAAAAATAATATCAAGGCAGTTCTGCTGAATACAGCGTCAGTCCAGGTTAGTTCCATTGAAATCATACAAATTAGAGTGAAGTTCGACGTATGGAAAAGTGGAAACGATGGAGACGTATCATCTGCCGTACTCAATCTTGACGGTCTGGACAAGGTCCAGCAAGACATCACTGCCAACACCAACGAGTGGAGTTCGACAAAGATCTGGCCCGCCTCTCGATCTTCGGATCATCTAGGGGGAACCGATGTCACCCTTCATCTCCATGCCCTCTTGTGCGGCTTGCTGCCACTGTTTTCAGATTTCTTCAATGCTATGCTCACCTACTACCAGGTCCATACATTGCATCTTGATCCTGGGTCCATCGTCCTCCTCTCCGCCTTCAATTTCTTATGCGAGGCCTTCACAGGCATATCCCCATCTATGGCCATGCTCTGCCATTTCTTCTCCCTCCAAATGGTCACCAGCGGACAATGCTTTGGGTGTGTGTCGCTCCAAGGGGTGGACGCGATGGCAGGCATGATCCTCGATATCAAGCTTCATCCAGACGCGGAAATCTTCCCGAGGCAGTGGGTGTTCATCGACACCACCATGTGTATCCCCTTCTCCATGTCCTCGAGGCCCCGGATGAACCTAGCCCGGGTTGGGAGCACTCGAAGCTTGTTTACCCGCGGCTCACACAGGTCACGACTATGTTGGTCGGCCTGAAGAAGGCGGGTGTGATGATGGCGACGGTGGTGAGGGAGTTTGTCCGCTGGAAAATTGCTCCCCTCCAGCGCCATTCCTGCCCCATGTGGACCTTTACCGGCGTGGGTGACGTCATGAGGCTTAAGGTGTCTTCTCATTCCTCCAGCACGTTGCGCGAGGCACTCCGCCTTCTAACTGGTGGGGAGCCTGTCGAGCTTCCTATGGAGGGGCTCGCCTTGTACAATTATAATAATGGGAGAGACTTTGTCGTGAAGAAGCCATGCTTAGATGAGTGGGGGATGCTTCCTGAGGGCCCCGCAGGGCCTCACGACGACTCACTCCTAGTGGCTCCAGGCCCTGGTGATCATGAGGTTAGTGCCCCACGAGCAATTGCAGAAGAGTGTCCCGAGTCGCACGTCCATCAAGCGTCCACCTTCGCCCTTCTAAGTGGCGAAGGAGACACCAAGACAGGAGGTGCGTCTGAGGCCCCTGCCATGGGGTCCCATTCTCCAGGTGTTGGCGAACCATCCACGGGTCCCTAGACACGCTAGCGGGGGAGAGAGTCTGGGGGCCGCAGCGGCCCGGTTCCATGGACTTGGAGGAATAGGAAGTGGGTCACCATGGATGAGTAAGCATTTTCCCTTACTTAGTTTCCGCATGATGCACATCTCTGGATCCTTGATCTCCAGGTCCCCTCCTCATAAAGGAATGAGCGCGCCTTTGCCACCGCCTCCTGAGGGCAATGGGCCCATGGGGGCCCAATGCCTCATGAGGCGTGTGAATGCGCACGAGGAGACACCCGCATCCAGGCCGAAGCCATCCCTAGCGAACCTCGGGCCCGGGCTTCCAATGTATTCCTTAAGGAACCTCAGCCCCCGAGTTCCTGCCGGGGACGGGTGGGCCTTCACGTGCCCTTCTTGCCTTCCAGGGGATGGAGGAGAACCATGGTCGAGTGCTGGAGCTCGCTTGTGGATGCAGCGCCATTCAGCATGGTCCCCTTCAGGGCGTGGTGAGCGTGCTAGGCCGCCTCGGGGCAGAGCTCAACCACGTTGACTCATACCTCGGGGCGGAGCGCTTGCGCCATGCGCGTGAATGGCGCCAGCTCGAGTTCGCCATCAGCTTCAGTCGTTTACAACGCGAGCACGCTCTCGTGGGAGCCGAGGAGTCCCTGCCGCCGCGAGGAAGGCCTGCGATCGTGCCCTTGAACAGGCCCAGGTCGCGGATGGCCGACGCGATGCTGCAGAGAAGCGAGGGGAAGAGCATTCGGGCTTCCAATGCTGCCCTCGGCAAGTGCAGGCCCGCATGGCCGTACTGGCTGCCTTGGTAGGCGGGCTGATCATGGACGAGGCAGGGCTTCGCACACTTGAAGACACACTTACGGTTGAGGCGCAAGAGGAGATCCTAGAGCTCGAGCGGCTGGAGGTGATGGAGCGTCAGGTGGCTGCCGCCGAGGACTCTCTCATTGGTCATGAGGCGAGGGTCTGTGAAGAGGCCGACGAGGAGGCGGTGGGGGTCCGCAGAACCCTCACCAAGGACTACCCATTTTGAAGCTTCATGAGTCCCGTTTTTGCAAGCGGCGGACGAGCTAAAAGCTGAGGTGGGCGGCCTCAAGAAGAAGTTAGCCCTGGTGGAGCGACGCGACAAGGCTTCGAGTGACATCATGACCACCATCGAGGGCGAGATGTCTTTCCTCTACACGTAGGTGGAGAATGTCGCTTCTTGCGGGGAGATGGCCTCGGACGAAGCGAAGCACACCTTGGGGCTGTAGCACACACGCTCCAAGATGTTTCAAACTCTTGAGGGGAGGGCCAACCGGGCCCTAAGCAGCATCTGCGATGAGAGCGTCTCCAGCCTGCTGGTTGCTGATGATGCCGACTACCTTGGCTTTTTCACCAGGATTGTGGAGCACCTTGAGAGAGGTGCGGAGAAGGTCTGCCAGCTCGCGGATGAGAAGAGTTGTGACCTCCTCGCACGAGCGTCCTCACGTGTCTTCAGCCACCTTGTTCGCTTCGACCCCAGCTTCGACTTCGTGACCGTGATAGCCCCCGTGCCCGAGGTGATTCAAGGTGCCCTGGGGTTCTGGGTGGAGGATCATGTGGAGGACTTGATCTTGGAGTTTACCACCACTGAAGGCGAGGGACAGCCTGCGGTCGGGTAGCGCGAGTCCGATGGCGGTGGCAGTAACGGCGTTAGCGGTGGCAGTAGCGACACATCTCCCTAGATTATCCTCCTTGTTCACCTGTAAAGATTTTGAATATGACCCTGTGGGTATTTGAATGTACCTTGGAAGAAACTCCTTTATCATGTATTAAGTAACGTTGCACTCCCTTGCGCCGCCTTACCTTGCTTACCGTGCGCTCACGGGCCCTAAAGAGGGATGCATCATTACTGGCATGTCAGACCGTGGTCGTCGAACCAATGCTGAGAGGCGGATGTTCGATGGCGACCCTGGGCTGCGTGCGCCTCCTGTCTCACTCGAGAGCATCACGCGAGGACTCGGATGGCAAACCTTGGTGAGCTGTGCGCGTGGGAAAGCCCGCGGCTGTCATGACCTAGGCCCTCAGGGAGCTCAATGCCACTAGGGCTGGCTCGAGCATGCTCATCGTGTCTATCCCTCGCTTACGGGGTGTGTGAGAGGGAGAGAGATGGCATCCGCGAAATAACTTAAAAACGAGACTCAAGACGCAAACACTGCATGGAGAAAAATCCCCCCTTTTTTCAAATAAGACGAGGAAACTTCAACTTCATTCCAAAAAGTGGAAAATTCGGTTACAAAAAAGAGCAAGTAACAGTCGCGTCCGGCACCTAAGCTAGCCTTCCCCAGAGAGGAGCATGGGGCCTCCACTTGGCATGGGCATAGTCGTTCAAAGACAATGTCATCCGCCAGCACGGAGCACGGGGCGTCCACTTGGGCGTGGGTGGGAGCCCCTCCACGGCCTCGTACGGCGCTACTCGGGGAGGGGGCTCCCGGTGTGTACAACCCAGTCATTTTTACATGAGAGTGTCACAGTTGGATATAGTTGGGCGGGCACCCCAGGCGCAAGGCTCTCGAGTTCTCGGCCCAGTTCTTGTGTCACCCCACACATTTCGGCCCAGTTACGTGCTCCTATGGCCCAAACATGAGTGCATTGCTCCCTGCGCGACCATGGGATTGCGCTCCCACGGCCCTAACATGTGTGCAACACACCCCGTGCGACCGTAGGAGTATCGTGTTGATGTATTCGCCTCAAGAGACGCCGAGGCACCAGCCGAGCCATGCCCCCGAGGCCTCGTGAGGCCCTAACACCTTACCAAGCATCGTCAAGTCCCTGGGGATGGCAACGAAGCTCCTCAAGGCGCGGGGTGCATGAGGCCTCTTGGAGCATGACTCTGCTGGCGCAGTGTCCTTGCGGCGCTGGCCGCACGTGGTCCGCTACGCTCGCGCCCTGCTAATCTTTTGGGCGACGAACTTCTATGGCCTCATTGCCCAGTGTCGTGTTCCCTACTCATGAGGGCGCCCATTGTTGCGCGGCCCCTCCATCATGCCGATTGGGCTATGTGCTCCCATAGTGGAAGCAACCGAGCCTGGTTTGACGAGGGGAGCCGAATGCACCCTCCTACGCCCGAAGGGCGCTGGTGCAAGTGGTGGATGCAAGACCCGCGGCACTGGCATCTGCCACGACACCTCCTGGGATGTTGGTTGCCATGCACAGCCTTGGATTTCCTCCTGGTTCTTCACGATGTGCCTTGTAGCTGGCCTCCCCGGGCAGCAGCGTGACGCCGTCCTGGGTGAGTGTCCTGCGGATGCGCCTGCTTCGAGAATCCGCCCGAAGTTGGCCGCCTCCGCTACTGTTACGAGGTTGGTTATGCCCTTCTTTGTGAGGGTTGCCTCCATGGTCATCCCCCGCACCCCTGTCGTGATCTCCTACATGTTCAGTGGCGCGTGCTGCATGGTCCATATGCTGGTTAGTATGCTCAGGCCGAGGGGGCACAAGCGGCCGGTGGTCCTCCATGTTGTTGGTTCGCGCGTTGTGGCGGGCGCAAGACATTCCATCATTTCTCTAGGGTATGCCCCTGCCGGGGCCAGGCGACAGTCCTAAACCGATCACTGGAACCCTGAGGAGAAGGAGTACGGCATGGAGCGGACCCTTCTCGGGCTCTTCAGTTTGGCGGATGGGCACGTTGATGCACGACGGCGGAGACGGTTCACTGGTCGAGCATCTCGCTCCTTGCGCCGGGGGTCGGAGAGAAAGGTAAGGATCTAGAGCCCTCCTTGCATCTGTGACAAGCTCGACAATGTGGTCGGCCCAGGCGTCGTAGCCCCCGTCTGTCGGGCGAGGGATACAGAGCTCCCTTGGCATGAGTAGCGCATCCTGTGCATTTAGGTCTCCCAGTGGATGCAGGCCATAGGAGCGCGATGGAGTGTTTGCTTTTCCGCTGATGTGGGCATGAGGGGCCCTGTTTTGTGGGAGTGGTACGAGCGGAGGTGGTGATGGTGATGACGCTGGTGGCCTGGTAACTGCCGTCCGACATGGAACCCTAGGGCACACGCATCGGGAGCTGGCCATGGCGTCGGCGAAGCAGGAGTCAACGAAACTGAAGGACGTCGGCGCACCCCTACCTTGCGTGCCAAATGTAGGAATCGGGGCTCCACAGACACAATAAGGTACGAGTGATGGGGTGCACATGCTCTCCGATCCCGTTCAACCTCACAACTTATCAGCGACTCTTAGACAATTCTCACAAGGGGAACAATGAAGACACACAGTCTTTAACCAGGTTCAAGCCACCTTTCGATGTAAAACCCTACTCCTGCTTTGTCACAGCCCAAGTGTTGTCTCTACCTTTTATGGCATGTATCCTATGTGAACCTTGTTGTCATGTGTTGAATGAATGAGTTTGCTCTTTGCCATGTCTTGTTCATGCATCATGCATCATATCATTCATCATCATGTCTTGCATATTCTTTCGTGTGGTGTGCTCTTGATCTTGTGTGTTGTGAGCGGTTTGTGTTTCGTTGTGTTAGAGTGGACATCATATCCTCCCCCACTCTCTCATTCTTTTTCAAACAAAACAACCTATTCTCTTTTTCTCCATGGCATTTAATCAATAGAATTAATCTACTCTATTAATTTTTTTAAAATGTTCAGCAGGTAGTAAATAATATTTTAAGCATGTAACTGTTGTTCTTTTGATGTTTTGGGCTATGTGAGTTTTGGGGTTTTAATAGCAGAGGGGCTATTGTTTATAAGTGTTTAAAAATACTTTCTTATAAAATCCACTTAATAATCTATTCAAATAGTTCATATTGTATTACCTGCAAAAGTATTTTTGTTTCGCTAAAAATCCTTCTTTATCCTCTGGGGTTTTATTTTGTTGTGTGGTTGTTTAAAATTATAGGAAAACCCCTTCTGGTTTGTTTTTCTATGAGAGAGAGAGGTTCATGGGCCTTTCCCTTCCTTCCCTCGTGGCCCAGCCTGCTCGCGGACGGCCACCTGCTCCGTTGGCGTCTTTCTGCCAGGTTCACATAGGAGAGAGTAAGTGCGTCGCCGCCGTCTGCTATCGCCGTCGCCGCGCCATCAGCCCGCGCCTATTTAGGTCCCCTCGACGTGCGTGCCTCCCCCTCTAGGGTTCTGCGCTGTCCTCCCATGCCACCGCCATCTCCTGTCCCCTCTTTCCTCTCCCTTCTTCTCCTTCTTCTGGGTGCAGAGAGAGCAAGGAGAGTTCAGAGAGTTGCGTCGGTCGTCTTCGCCATCTCCTTCGCGCTTCCAGAGGCTCTCGTCGCCGGTGGAGATGGAGTGGAGCACGGGGACGTCGTTCGCGTCCCACTGCCACCACTAGGAGGTGAGGAGCACCTCCTCGCAGTGCCGCTTCACCGTCGCATCGTCCGCAAGGGGGCGGGTCATTGCCAGTCTTCTTCCTCTTCGTCGTTGCCGCGTCTCTGCCTCTCCTTCCTCTTTATCGCGTCTCGGTCGTCATCGCCCTCCCCTCGGTGAGCCACCGCGATTTCCCCCTCCGTTGCCGTGCTGCGCTCGCCGTCACCATGCTGTTTCTGTCTACCACCTCCGTGCCCTGAGCCAAGCATAAGCTCGAGCTCGACCGCCTCGCCGCCGCCGCGCTTAGCCACCGTAGGTGTGGGGATTGGTGCCCCCAAGTCCCAGCGCTCCCCACTGGTGCTCCGCATTGCCTGAGAGGCCAGTAGTCGCTAGAATTCTGTCGCCGCCGTCCGTTGTCGCAGTTGTGGATTCGGGTTCAGTTTCATCAAATTATGTCTTTGAGGTTAGTAGTGATTCAGTGCCCCCTCCCTTTGGTCATAGCCGTGTAGTTAGCGTAGTAGTAGTCAGCTCGCTGCGTGCTCGAGAGGTTGGGGGTTCGATCCCCAGCTTCCCCCCCCCCCGCTTTTCGTTTTTTTGGATTGGTGGGATTCCGTGTGTGTTGTTCGGATCCAGTGCGATGACTGGATCCAGTGTAGTGTGTTTTGTGTAAGGCAGATCTGGTGTGGCCATAGCCAGGATCTGGTGTGGCTCCAGTGTGTGTGTATGCTTGTGTGTGTGGGGGGGTGTTTATGGAACTGGTGTGGTGCCAGATCCATGTGTGTGTGCATGTGTGGCTATGTATGTGTGTGTGTGTTGAGTGGTGTGTGTGACAAGTGGGCCCATGCCCTCCTTGTCATACACCATTTTTATTATGTGTTTTATATTTTATTGTTACAATTAGATCATTTCCAATTATAGTAATAATTCCAAATCTGGACATGATCATTTATGCACATGAGTATATTAGGTATGTTTTCACTTAAAGGAGTGGCTGATGATTTTGCTATGTAGATTTTGTCATGATGCTCCATGTGACTATATTAGTATGATACAAATTTGGGGTAGAAAAATCTCAGGAATTCATTGGTGCTATTGGTTTGGTCTTTGAGCAAGTTTGACAAAATGTCATTTTGTCTCAAAGTGCCATTTTGTCATTTTGTTATATTTAATCCATGCATGCTATGATGTTTGAGCCAACATGAATATGGTAGTCTTGGATGCTTAGAATGCCATGGTATTTATATTTGTCATGATAAACTTGAAAATGAGTGGGAACCATGCTCTAAAGTAGCCAATAAAATGTTGTTGTTTTCAACCATGCTAAATATTTCCATGTCTGGGAATCTGATAATATTTTTATGCCATGAAGAATGGTTGTTATCTTGTGAGATGTTGAGAATTAGCTCAAGCTTAGTGCTAGTGATTTGAAGTATATGTGGTGTTCTAGCATCCTGTTAATTTTCATGCCATGAGGTGGTCTCTAACACCATTAGTTTCTGCTGTCAACATGCTATCAGGTTAACTTAGATTCCAGAAAACTGTTATTTTCACTAAGTCCCAGAATTCTGTTTCATCATGCCAACTTGTGAGCTTCATGCTTATTAATGTCTGCCTCCTTTCCAGATTGTGTAGTTGGATAAGTTGATAAGCATGTTATATAGTTTCTGTGAATACCTTGTTTGTGGTTGTAGGATTCCTGTAGGTCCAGTTATTGGCTGTGAAAGTTGCTATGTTGCTGCTTGTGGCAGATTGTTTGTTTTAGTGTTTTGAGACTTCTGGGAGCTATACTCCATGGAATGGCTTGATATTTGGCTCTATTGTTGTTGGTTTTTCATTGCCTAACCAATGGCTACCTTGGAATGCAAAGGAATAGCCCACGACCTTCTTGTCTTGTGTTTTGCCTTCGTATCTTGCCGTGAGCGTAGCGTGAGAACCGTAACTCCGTTTCTTGCGTTCTGCATATGCATTTGTATCGTTTTTGCATGATGCATACATATTTGCCATGTTCATGCATGTCTACATAACTTAACAGGAGGTTCTGTCCAGATTCATTAATAACCAATCTTTTGCATGTGAAACATGGCTAGTTAGGATTGCCATGCTAAAACTCTTCACATCAGCATGCATCATTCTTGCTTGTGCATTGAACCATGGTTGATTGTTTATTCTTGTGGTTTCTTTTGGGTAGATGCAAACTTTGAACCTGAGTACGAAGATCCAGGCGAGTACCAATACGAGGATCCCACTACTTGTTCAACTAAAGAACCAACAGGCAAGATGATCGTACTCGGATCCCGATACTATTTTTGCTTGCTAGTTGTCTCGCTCTTATCGCTACTTTTGTGCTACCTACCACAGAATGACAGTCTTCTATTTGCCATGATAGCCTCTAACCCTCCACATCCTAGCAACCGTTGTTTGCCTAAGTTACCACTGCTCAGCCCCTCTTATTGCGTTCTAGTTGCAGGTATAGGTTGTTTCCATGTGATAACATGGTTGTATGGCATATCACAATAATATCTGTTGTTTAATTTAATGCAATTATACATCTGGTATTTGTGGAAGGCTTGGCCTTTTCCTAGGTGTTTTGTTCCGCTGTTACCCCATAGTTTCTTGTTACTGGTGTTATGTTTTGATACTTGACGCTCCTAACATGCTCGGGGTTGTCATGGGCCCCCCCTTGTTTATTCGGTTAAGATTAAAACTTGTCTGGCAGGACCCAACATTGGTACTAAATTTCCTTAACAACTTAATAAAATTGCATAGGGCTTAGATATGCCGTGGATAATTAATTAACAACTCAGGCTAGTGCTCCTTATGAGTGTTGGTCCAAAACGGGCTACCTGTAGGGCCGCCTCGAGGCAACTTGAGGATTGGTTTTCCCTATAGTTAGTCCCATCTGGTAGTGCCCTAAGACAGAGATACGAGTGTATCCTATTGGGATCTGGCCTGCCGGGTGGTCTTGCTGGACCTGTTTTACCTTATTGAGTGTCTTGCGTGTGGGGCTCTGACTTTCTTCGGGCTATCTCGAGGTGTTGGAATTCCTTTGGAGTTGCCTAGGATGATCACGAGATCCATGGTCAAGGATATTCCCGCGGAGTGTGGTTAATTTATGATGGACTAGTTGGAGCACCCCTGTAGGGTTAAAACTTTTGGAAAGTCGTGCCCGTGGTCATGTGGCAACTTGGATATTTGTTTAACACCCGGTTATAGTTAACTTGGAGTAAACTCTAATGAAATGCGCCAATTGTGTGAGTAATCGTGATCGTCTCTGCTCGTGAACATGAAACGATTGAGAACACGGTGGGGTTATGATTGACGTAAGTAGGTGCTCAAGATCTCATAGAGGTCATTCTAGATTTGATCGCTTATCATGGACCATATATTTACTTTTATGTTACGTAAGATTAGACACCATAAATGCATAGTGTTGCTGCAAACTAAACACATACCCCATCCCAAGCTATAAGCTTGAATAGTCTCGGTACCCGGGCGCGAGATTGCTGAGTCCTTGTGGCTCACAGATTACAACAACAATTCAGGTACATGTATAGATGAGGTCATGACAGATGACATGACGCAGCTCTAGTGGGAGTATGACGAGGAACGCGACAAGATGTACGTGACGTATCCAGATGAGTAGAGGACCGTGGTCGTGATCTTCGGGGCTAGCAAGATAGTATCATTGCATTTTCTTTTATCGTTTGTTTTTGTCCGTAGTCGGACCCTGCTTTCAAATTGATGTTTGAACTCTTGTGTGGCGAGTGTAAGCCAACTGATACTCCTCTCTTCTTAAATGTATGATGTAATGTTGCTATACTTGCGAACGTCGAGATGCGCCCCTATACTTACCTTAATATGGATAGGCTAACATCTTGTGTGTAACAAGTTGGTATTCATAGCCATACGACCATAGGAGCCCTTTGCTTGATCGAACATGGCCGAGTCTAGTCTAGTAAAACTATTTTGAGTCTAGTTATATCAGAGAGTAGGATTCTGTTTACTCCTCTTCTATGCTCTGGTGAGGTATTCAACTTAGGAATTTTGATTCTACTCCTCTTATCGCTCAAAATTTGTTTAGGATCACGCGGGTATTTTGGAGTCTATATGATACCGATGTGCCAGGGTTCTGTCTTGGTGCCTCCTATCTGACTTGATTTCTTCCGAGGAGTCGAGCTCCAGGGAATGTTGGCACATCATTATCATTCAGATTCCTTCATACCTTAGGACGGAGAGTGTTCGTAATTACTTCAATACTTGTCATGGTGAGATAAGGTGGGAGTCACCCAGTATTGGGAGGCGTCTGGGGTACCACCATGGTTTAGTATGGTTCTGCTTTCAAGGATTCGAGTTAGATGGTTTTGCGAAAGCCTCTGGTTATGTGTTGAAGGATGGAATAGTTGGGGTGTAGGATTGCTAGTTGTGTGAGATATTTCCTCCTTGTATCCCCCACACCGAATTGCATAACCAGAAAGTTTTCGGATGTTCTTAGGTGGGAACTCTCGTAGTCATCTAGGATCATCTTCTTCAGATGTATGTGGGCATAAACATTTGTTCCGAGCAACATTGGCTCAATACTTTTGTGTTATTGCAAGTGGCTTCTAATATCTGATGATGTTATCACAAAAGCGAAGAAGCATTCTTACTAACTTTTTCAGTAGGAAGGTTGTGATGTTATTGTTCAATTTCTTTCAAGCATTTGATTCAGCTATTGAATTCATCTTATCAATGAGGTGTTGATGTTCTTGTCCATCTTCAGGGTGGATCCACCAACTCGTGCGAATCCGGGTCGTGGTGAGGAGCAGGCTGATGTTCCACCACCCCCGCCACCGCCTCCTCCTCCAGAAGCTTGGCAAGCTGTGATGGCCGCACCCAATGCGAACACTCAGATGTTGCTCAGGCTGTTGAAAGAAAGAGATCAGGGTCAGCAAGGATTTCAAGGGATTTTTCGGAATCAATGTTAGTTTGCAATGCTCAACTAGTTCCTTGCCAACTAGCCCAAGTCTTTCACCTATTGTGTGTAGCCTTTTGATGCTGATGATTGGCTATGTGATATGAGTAAGCATTTTGAGTGCAACAATGTCAGAACAGAGGACTTTGTTAGATTTACATCGTTCCAGCTCAAGGGTCAGGCAGCTGACTGGTGGTAGTAGTACATGGATTCCAGGGATGATCGTGTTGTTACTTGGGACGATTTCTGTCATGACTTCAGGGCCCATTACATTCCAACAAGTTTTGTTGAGGAGATGCGTGAGAAAGTCAGGCACCTGAAGCAGGGAAGCAAGTATGTCTATCAGTACAATATCGAGTTCCAGAATCTAGCCCGCTATGCTAAGCAAGATGTTCCAGATGACAAGGCGATGATCTATCAGTTCAGAGGTGGTCTCAAGGATGAGCTGTTGCCAGGTCTAGTCCTTCAAGAGCTTAAGTTGGAGAACTCAAGGAATCGTTCAAGGGATTCATATTCTTCTTGTTCCAGCTCTAAGATGGTTCCTAAGAAGCAGAAGTATTGGCTGTCTAATCCTCCTCTGTTTCGTCGTCCTTAGCAGCAGAAGCAGTTCAGTTGCCGTGGTTCTTCGCACCCACCCAACCTAGGATATCAGTAGAGACCCCAGCCGTCCAAGGCAGCTTTTATTACTCCTGCAGGTAACTTTTGTCCATTATCTGAGGTTACTTGTCACAAGTATGGTCAGAAGGGTCACTACTCCAACAAGTGCAACCAGCGGCGTCTTCCGCCTCCACCTGCAGTCAGGCCTCCAGGAAATGCAATGATGAAGCATAATCCCAAGTTAGCAAGGGTGAACATGGTGAATGCAGCTGAGGCAGAGCAGTCTCATGATGTGATTATGGGTAATCTCTTAGTTAATTCTTTTCCTGCAAAAGTTTTGCTTGATACTGGTGCATTGCATTGTTTCATGCCATATCCTTTTGCGGCAAAACATGGTTTTACCACAGAGTTTTTGCCAAATGCATTGCAAGTTGTGTCCCCCGGGAAGCGTCTCAGCTCAAAAATGGTTGTTCGGGATGCCTCCATCAAGATGGGAAATTATTCTTTTCTGGCTTCCCCTATTGTTCTTGGCAATTCCAATATTGATCTCATCCTTGGTATGGATTTCCTTGCTATGAACAAGGCTTATGTTGATTGCCAAGCAAAAGAAGCCAAGCTGACTCATCCTTCAGAAGATGTGATTATTTTCGCGGCTCGCAATGACACAATCCGTCTCTTTGCTCTTAATGAGAAGGGTGAAATCTCGGCAATTCCTCAAATTCTGGTGGTTTGTGAGTATGAAGATATCTTTCCAGAAGAATTACCAGGAATGCCTCCGCATTGGCCAGTCGAGTTCGTGATTGACCTCGAGCCCAGAACTGAACCGATTTCCAAACGTCCTTATAAACTTGGCCCTGAAGAGCTCAAAGGGTTTAAGAACCAGCTAGATGAACAAGAACGCCTGGGTCTGATCAGACCAAGTTCCTCTCCATGGGGTTGTGGTGTTCTGTTTGTCAAGAAGAAGGATGGCACGGACCGGCTTTCTGTCAATTACCGTCCATTGAATAAGAAGACAATTAGAAACAAGTACCCACTTCCCAACATCAATGAGTTGTTTGAACAACTGAAATGTGCTAAGGTTTTCTTGAAGCTTGATATTCGCATGGGCTATCATCAGATTCACATTCGCGAAGAAGACATTCCTAAGACCGCTTTCAGGACGAGTTTTGGATCTTATGAGTACACCATCATGTCGTCTGGTCTTGCAAATGATCCTCCAACCTTCTCAAGAATGATGAACTTCATTTTTTCTCCTTTAAAGAATGAGTTTGTCTTGGTCTATTTGGATGATATCCTTGTGTTCTCGGAGACAGAAGAAGAGCATGGAGAGCATCTTTGCCTTGTGCTTGACAAGTTAAGAGAACATCGATTCTATGCCAAGTTTTCCAAATGTGAGTTTTGGCTCAATGAAGTGGTGTACCTTGGGCATGTGATCTATTCCGAGGGCATTAAAGTTCACCCTGAGAAAGTTGAGGCAATCTTGAAGTAGGAGCCTCCTCAGAATGTGAAGCAGCTTTAGAGTTTCCTTGGGCTTGCTAGTTATTGCAGAAGATTTGTGGACAACTTCACTCAAATTGCTAAGCCTCTGTCCAATCTCCTCCAGAAGAGTGTCAAGTATGTTTGGTCTCCTCAGTGTGATGTGGCGTTCAATATGCTCAAGAAGAGACTGACTTCAGCTCCAGTTCTTGTTCCTCCTGAGCAGTCAAAGCCTTTCCAAGTATTCTGTGATGGTTCTCTCCAAGGTCTTGGTGGTGTTCTCATGCAAGATAAGAAGATTGTTTCTTATACTTCGCGTCAGTTGAAGCCTGCCAAGAAGAACTACCCCACTCATGATATCGAGTTGGCGGAAGTTGTGCTTGCTCTAATGACTTGGAGGCATTTGTTGTTGGGTAGACCAGTTGAGGTATACACCGATCACAAGAGCTTGAAGTACATATTCACTCAACCCAATCTTAATCTTCGACGGCCTCGTTGGGTGGAAATGCTTGAGGACTTCAATTCAAGAGTTGAGTATACTTCTGGGAAAGCAAATATCATTGCAGACGCGCTTAGCCGTAAGGCGTACTGCAACAGTCTCATCTTGAAGCCTCTTCAACCCGAGATTTGTGAAGCCTTTCGCAAGCTCAACCTTCAAATGATTCCGCAAGGATTTCTTGCCAATCTTTAAGTCTCTCCGAATCTAGAAGATCAGGTTCACCAAGCGCAGCTTCTTGACGCAATGGTGAAGTAATTGAACAAAATTTTGGCCAAGGGCATTCCGAAGTATAGGTGCTTTCGTGTTGATGACAAAGACACCTTGTTCTTTGAGGACCGTCTGGTGGTTCCAAAAGGTGATCTCAGGAAGGTTATCATGGACGAAGCACACAACTCTCTTCTATCCATTCATCCAGGAAGTTCCAAGACTTATCAAGATCTCAAGCAAACCTTCTAGTGGACTGCATGAAACGTGAAATTGCTCTATTCGTGAATGAGTGTGATGATTGTCACAGAGTGAAGGAGGAACACCAACGTCCAGCACGTCTCCTTCAACCTTTGCCTATCCCAGAGTCGAAATTCGATCATGTGGAGATGGATTTCGTCACTGGGTTTCCCAAGTCTAAGAGAGGCAACGATGTTATCTTTGTGGTTATCGACAAGCTGACCAAAGTTGCTTATTTCCTTCGAGTCAAAGAATCTAGCTCGGTAGCTCAGCTTGCAGAGTTGTATACGTTAAGGATAGTTTCTTTGCATGGTATTCCTCAGCTCATCTCATCTGACCGAGGAAGCCTCTTTACTCCCAAGTTTTGGGAGTCCTTACACACTGCTATGGGTACCAAGATCCGTTTTAGCACTTCGCTCCATCCGCAGAGAAGTGGTCAAGTGGATAGAGTCAATCAGATCCTCGAAGATATGCTCAGAGCCTGTGTGATTTCGTTCGGCATGGATGGGAAGACTACATTCCATATGCTGAATTCTCATACGACAATAGCTTTCAGGCTAGCTCAGGCAAGGATCCTTTCGAGATTTTCTATGGAAGGAAGTGTTGTACCCCACTTAACTGGTCTGAAACCGGTGAGCATCAAATTTGGGGCAATGGCATGATCACTGAAACAGAAGAGATGTGCCATGTCATTCGTGAGAACCTCAAAGTAGGTCAATCCTGACAGAAGAGTTATTTCGATAACAAACATCGGGATGTTTCCTTTCAAGTTGATGATCTAGTCTATCTCAGAGTCTCTCCCATGAAGAGCACTCAACGGTTTGGAATTAAAGGGAAGCTAGCTCCTCGTTTTGTTGGTCCTTTTCAAAATTGTTGGCAAGAGAGGTGAACTTGCATATCAACTAGAGCTTCCTCCAAACTTCGCAAATGTGCACGATGTCTTCCATGTCTCTCAGCTCTGGAGATGCTTCAAGACTCTAGAGCGCACCATCGACCTCCAAGACATTGATCTCCAAGAAGATCTCTCTTATCGTGAGCATCCAGTGGCTATTCTCCAATAAACTGAGCGTAAGACTCGCAACAAGTCTATCAAGTTTCTCAAGGTGAAGTGGTCTCATCATTCTGACAAAGAAGCTACTTGGGAATGTGAGGACCTTCTCCGTTCCGAATTTCCATAGTTCTTTCGTTTCTAGATCTTGGGTCGAGATCCTCTTGTAGTGTGGGAGAGTTGTGACAGCCCAAGTGTTGTCCCTACCTTTTATGGCATGTATACTATGTGAACCTTGTTGTCATGTGTTGAATGATTGAGTTTTCTCTTTGCCATGTCTTGTTCATGCATCATGCATCATATCATTCATCATCATTTCTTTCATATTCTTTCATGTGGTGTGCTCTTGATCTTGTGTGTTGTGAGTGGTTTGTGTTTCGTTGTGTTAGAGTGGGCATCATCTCCTCCCCCACTATCTCATTCTTTTTAAACCAAACCAACCTATTCTCTTTTTCTTCATGGCATTTAATCAATAGAATTAATCTGCTCTATTAATTTGTTCAAAATGTTCAGGAGGTACTAAATAATATTTTAAGCATGTGAGTGTTGTTCGTTTGATGTTTTGGGCTATGTGAGTTTTGGGGTTTTAATAGCAGAGGGGTTGTTGTTTATAAATATTTAAAAATACTTGCTTATAAAATCCACAAAATAATTTAATCAAATTGTTCATATTGTATTACCTACAAAAGTATTTTTGTTTTGCTAAAAATCCTTCTTTATCCTCTAGGCGTTTTATTTTGTTGTGTGGTTGTTTAAAATTATAGGAAAACCCTGTTGGTTCGTTTTTTTGTGAGAGAGAGAGGTTCATGGGCCTTGCCCTTCCTTCCCTCGCGGCCCAGCCGGCTCGCGGACGGCCACCTGCTCCGTTGGCTTCTTTCCGTCAGGTTCAGAGAGGAGAGAGTCAGTGCGTCGCTGCCGTCTGCTATCGCTGTCGTCGTGCTGTCAGCCCGTGCCTATTTACGTCCCCTCCTCGTGCGTGACTCCCTCGCTAGGGTTCCGTGCTTTCCACCATGCCGCTGCCATCACCTGTCCCCTCCTTTCTCTCCCTTCTTATCCTTCTTCTTCCGGGGGCAGAGAGAGCAGAGAGAGTTCAGAGAGTTGTGCCAGTCGTCTTTGCCATTGCCTGTGTGCCTCCGGTGGATCTTTTCGCCGATGGAGATGGTGTGGCACATGGGTACATCGTCCGCATCCCATTCCCGCCGCTAGGAGGTGAGGAGCACCTCCCCGCGGTGCCGCTTCGCCGTCGCATGGTCCGCAAGGGGGCGGGTCGTCGCCGGTCTTATTCCTCTTTGTCGCTGCCGCGTCTCCTCCTCTCCTTCCTCTTCATCGCGTCCCGGTTGTCGTCGCCCTCCGCTTAGTGAGACGTCATGATTTCCCCCTCCGTTGCCTTGTTGCGCTCGCCGTCGCCGTGCTATTTTTGTCTGATGCCGCCGTGCCCCGAGTCGAGCGTAAGCTCGAGCTTGAGCGCCTCGCCGCCGCCGCGCTTAGCCACCGTAGGTGTGGAGATGGGTGCCCCCCAATCCCAGCTCTCCCTGCTGGTGCTCCGCATCGCCGGAGAGGCTGGTAGTCGCCGGAATTCCGTCGCCACCGTCCGCTGTCACAGTTGTGGATTCGGGTTCAGTTTCGTCAGGTTATGTCTTTGCGGTTAGTAGTTATTCAGTGCCCCTCCCTTTGGTCGTAGCCGTGTCGTTAGCGTAGTGGTAGCTAGCTCGCTGCGTGCTCGGGAGGTTGGCGGTTCGATCACCAGCTTCCCCACCCGCTTTTTTTGGATTGGTGGGATTCCGTCTGTGGTGTTCGGATCCGGTGCGATGACCGGATCCAGTGTAGTGTGTTGTGTGTAAAGCAGATCTGGTGTGGCTATAGCCAGGATCTGGTGTGCCTACAGTGTGTGTGTGTGTGGGTGTGTATGGATCTGGTGTGGTCCCAGATCCATGTGTGTGTGCATGTGTGGCTGTGTATGTGTGTGTTTGTGTTGAGTGGTGTGTGTGTGTGTGTGACAAGTGCGCCCATGCCCCGCTTGTCACACACCATTTTCATTATGTGTTCTATGTTTTATTGTTATAATTAGATCATTTCCAATTATAGTAATAATTCCAAATCTGTACATGATCATTTATGCACATGAGTATATTAGGTATGTTTTCACTTATAGGAGTGGATGATGATTTTGGTATGTAGATTTTGTCACGATGCTCCCTGTGACTGTATGAGTATGATACATGAATTTGGGGTAGAAAAATCTCAGGAATCCATTGGTGCTATTGGTTTGTTCCTTTGACCATGTTTGACAAAATGTCATTTTGTCTCAAAGTGCCATTTTGTCATTTTGTTATATTTAATCCATCCATGCTATGATGTTTGTGCCAACATGAATATGGTAGTCTTTGATGTGTAGAATGCCATGGTATTTATCTTTTTCATGATCAACTTGCAAATGAGTGGGAAACATGCTCTAAAGTAGCCAATAAAATGTTGTTGTTTTCAACCATGCCAAATATTTTCATGCCATGAAGAGTGGTTGCTATCTTGTGAGATGTTGAGAATTAGCTCAAGCTCAGTGCTACTGATTTGAAGTACATGTTGTCTTATAGCATCCTGTTAATTTTCATGCCACCAGGTGGTCTCTAACACAATTAGTTTGTGCTGTCAACTTGCTATCAGGTTAACTCAGATTCCACAAAACTGTTATTTTCACTAAGTCCCGGAATTCTGTTTCATCATGCCAACTTGTGAGCTTCATGCTTATTAATGTGTGCCTACTTTCCAGATTGTGTAGTTGGATAAGTTGATTCGTATGTTATGTAGTTTCTCTCAATTCCTTGTTTGTGGTTGTAGGATTCCTGTAGCTCAAGTTATTGGCTGTGAAAGTTGCTATGTTGCTGTTTGTAACAAATTGTTTGTTTTAGTGTTTTGAGACTTGTGGGAGCTATACTCCATGGAATTGCTTGATATTTGGATCTATTATGGTTGGTTTTTCATTGCCTAACCAATGGCTACCTTGGAATGCCAAGGAATATCCCAGGTCCTTCTTGTCTTGTGTTTTTCCTTCGTATCTTGCCGTGAGTGTAGCTTGAGAACCGTAACTCCGTTTCTTGCATTATACGTGTGCATTTATATCGTTTTTGCATGATGCATACATATTTTCCATGTTCATGCATGTCTAAATAACTTAACAAGAGGTTATGTCCAGATTTATTAATAACCAATCTTTTGCATTTGAACCATGCCTAGTTAGGATTGCCATACTAAAACTCTTCACATAAGCATGCATCATTCTTGCTTGTGCATTGCACCATTGTTGATTGTTTATTCTTGTTGTTTCTTTTGGGTACACGTGAACGTTGAACCTGAGTACGAAGATCCAGGCGAGTACCACTACGAGGATCCCGATACTTGTTCCACTGAAGAACCAACAAGCAAGATGATCGTTGTCTCGCTCTTATCGCTACTTTCGCGCTACCTACCACAGAATGTCAGCCTCCTATTTGCCATGATAGCCTCTAACCCTTCACATCCTAGAAACTGTTGTTTGGCTAAGTTACCGCTGCTCAGCCCCTCTTATAGCGTTCTAGTTGCAGGTACAGGTTGTTTCCATGTGATAACATGGCTGTGTGGCATATCACAATATTATCTGTTATTTAACTTAATGCACTTATACATGTGGTATTGTTGGAAGGCTTGGCCTTTTGCTAGGTGTTTTGTTCCACTATTACCGCATAGTTTCTTGTTACCGTTGTTATGTTTCCATACTTTGTGCTCCTAACATGCTCTGATTTGTTATGGGGACCCCCTTGTTTATTCGGTTAAGATTAAAACTTGTCTGGCAATACCCAACATTGGTACTACATTTTCTTAACAACTTAATAAAATTGCATAGGGCTTAGCTACCCTGTGGATAATTAATCGACAACCCGGGCCAGTGCTCCTCATGAGTGTTGGTCCAAAACGGGCTGCCTGCAGGGCCGCCTCGAGGCAACTTGAGGATTGGTTTTCCCTGTCGCTAGTCCCATCTGGTAGTGCCCTGAGACAGAGATACGCGCGTCTCCTATTGGGATCTGGCCTGCCGGGTGATCTTGCTGGACTTGTTTTACCTTATCGTGTCTCTTGCGTGTGGGGCTCTGACTTTCTTCGGGCTATCTCGAGGTGTTGGAATTCCTTTGAAGTTGCCTAGGATGATCACGAGAATTGTGGTCGAGGCTATTCCTGCGAGGTGTGGTTAATTTATGATGGACTAGTTGGAGCACCCCTGCAAGGTTAAAACATTCGGAAAGCCGTGCCCACGGTTATTTGGCAACTTGGATATTTGTTTAACCGCGATTATAGTTAACTTGAAGTAAACTCTAATAAAATGCGCCAACTGTGTGAGTAACCGTGATCGTCTCTCCTCGTGAACATGAACCGAGAGAGAACATGGTGGGGTTATGATTGATGTAAGTAGGTGTTCAGGATCTCAAAGCGGTCATTCTAGATTCGATCGCTTATCATAGACCACATATTTACTTTTGTGTTACGTTAGATTAGCCACCATAAATGCTTAGTGCTGATGCAAACTAAAAACACACCCCATCTCAACCTATAAGCTTGAATAGTCTCGATACCCGGGCACGAGATTGCTGAGTCCTTGTGGCTCAAAGATTACTACAACAATTCAGGTACAGGTATAGATGAGGTCATGACAGATGACATGACGCAGCTCTAGTGGGAGTATGATGAGGAACGCGACAGGATGTACGTGACGTATCCAGATGAGTAGAGGACCGTGGTCGGGATCTTCGGGGCTAGCAAGATAGTATCATTGCATCTTCTTTTATCGTTTCTTTTCGTCCATAGTCGGACCCTGCTTTCAGATTGATGTTTGAACTCTTGTGTGGAATTGTAATTTAGTATATGGGGAGTGTAAGCTAACTCATATACTCGTCTCTTCTTAAATGTATGATGTAATGTTGCTATACTTGCGAATGTCGAGATGCGCCCCTATCCCTTGTCGAGGCCACCATGCCTTAATATGGATAGGCACACATCTTGGGCGTGACATGCTTTTGGTGGATCGGCCTCACAAGGAGGCTGTGGATGAACTAGTATATTGGTTGCGCCTCCTCGCGAGGGTTCTCGGTGAGGATGAATTCGATCCCCATCTACAGTGGAGGCTAGTCCCTATTTATAGTGGCCACGGTTCTCTTCCCTTATGGCACAGGCGGGAAGGGATCCCACAATGTCCAAATTTTTAAGGGGACATGAGGTACGTCCTATCCCGACTAAAGGTGGTCTTCGCCTGCAAAGCTTCCAGGCATGATGAAGTGGTGGGATCGGTGATGACATCCGTCCTGCCGAGCTCGTGGTCTCGGCCTTGTTTCAACGGAAGGGAAACCATTGGGGGATTCCTTGGGAACCAGCATACGTCTTTGCCTCCTTAGCACGAAAGGGGAAATTATCCTACTCTGCACCCGCTTGCGCACGCCTGGCTCAGCCGTCAGAGCCCACGTCATCCCAGCTTCATGAGGCCGGGTACCTGCAAAGGAATCTCCACTCCTCGGGAGGCATCCTAGGGGATGCCACTCCTCCGAAGGTCTTGGCGTTGTTCGCCTCACGAGGTTGGGGCCCACATGACGTCTTTGACTTCGGGGGCTTGTCGCTGGGCCGTAACGGGTCGTTGAGGTGGCCCACATGCTAGGACATAGGCAGGCAAGTCTGGGTACCCCCGCTCCTAGAACGCCAACAGAGACTTTGTAAAGAAAACAAAAAGGAACGAGAATTTTAATTTTTAGTACTACTGAAAATAATGGTTGTTCTTATGAGGGTTGTTCTTATGAGGGTCACCTCCAACACTCAATGTATGCTCTCATACTATTTTGTAACAACCTAGATTTGATAAAATCCAAGTCTCTAAGCTTGCTGTGCTATCCCTAGATCAAAGTTAGCACACACAGTAACATCAATGAATATCAGCAATACATACATCATCCTACTACAAAGATAGATCCAGAGTTAGGAAACTACATACCATTGGCATAGCTTAATCCTGGCACATCACCCAATGGAATAATATGCAGTCGCTAAGTTAGGGCTCCATCAACGCCAATGGGCTCATTGAGTATAGAACGTAACCCTATCGTCTCCTTATCTATTAAGATCCGCACATGACAGGTGCAGATGAGTACGTGGAATGTACTCGCAAGTTACAAAGGAAATTATAACCGAAAAATATGAAGGATAAGTATGGTGCATGTTTTCTTTGCATAAAGCCAAATTTTCCCTATACTAAATTTTTATGAACTTCTTGTGAATTCAAAATAATTTTTAGTATAAAAGATAGGAGTGAGACATTTGGATATACGTGTTGGCGTTCTTGGAATGGGGGTACCCAGACTTGCTTGCTTGTGGCCCAGGGTGTGGTCCACTTCGACAGCCAAGTACAGCCCAACACGGCCCCACTCAAGCCGAGCTCGCGAGGGAAGCATCGCTAGGACCTGCAGGGGATAGGGCTCCACAGCCCCCCTCCTGTGTGGCGGAGATCTCTTTGCAACGGTTGGCCTTGGGAGGGCAAGGATGACGCAAGGCGGGCCCGGTAGGCACGAGCACGCCAGACGGTAGCGTTTCCTCTTTGGTGCAAAGGGGGCAAGGACGTACGCAGGTTCCCAAAAACGCTCCCAATGGTTTCCGTTCTAGTGCAAGAAGACCAAGACCTTGATCCCTGCAGGACGGATGTCATCGCCCAACCCACGACTGCATCACCAATAGCTACTTTGCAGGTGAAGACCACCTTTCGTTAGGATAAGGATTTACCCCTTGTCCCCGTTCGAATTTCGCCATTGTGGGATCCTTTCCCGCCATTGCGATAAGGGAAGGACCCGGGCCACTATAAATAGAGGCTAGGCTACTCCATAGAGAGAGAAGATGAGAGGAGAAGGAAGACCACCAGAACGCCCTGGCGAGGCAACTCTCCACTGTACTAGTTCATCCAGAAACAACTCGTGAGGAAAACTACCAAAGTAGGAGTGGGGTTTACGCTTTGCAGCGGCCCAAACCTGGGTAAATCATCGTGTATCATATTCTTCCTCGTCATCGTGCGAGTTCCTTGAGCTATGATACCGGTTTGTGAGCTTACGAGGGGTGAAGCTATTGGGGACCTTTGCACATCCCCCTGTATTCGAACTCTCTTGGGTTTTATAGATCCCGATAACCGATATTTGGCGCGCTAGATTGGGGGCGTGTTGAAGTCTTCCTCAAGCCCTGCTCTTTCTCCGCTTCACCGCTCCGATGGCTGACGGTTGTCGAGCCCGCGCGGAGCACCAAGCTTCCCGCGTCTCCTAGACAATGCCCGTGGGCCACGACCCCGCACACCAGTCTGCCTCTCCTGTGGCCAACACCACCACAGGCACGGAAGCCCACAAGCAGTAGGACTCATCATAGCCATTCACCGCGCGGGACGATGGATGCACCGCCACTCCGTTGATTGTTCCAGCTACTGGGTCGTCCTCCCACGCTCGCCTGAGGCCGGTGCATGGGATGGGCGCAATCGCCATGACGCACGAGTTGCTGCGTTACCGCCCTACCCTCGACCGCCATGAGGACCGGCTCGGGAGCATGGCAGAGTTCGTCAGAGCCACCGGTGACGCCTTGGCGCTCTTTTACTTGCTCTGGTCCCAGCCCTCTTTGGGAGATGACATGGGCCATGATGCGCCGCTCCCACCTCCCAAGCGCGACATCGACCCCGAACACAGGCATGAAGCACGCCCGCGCGTCCAGCCACGCGGGTCCCAGGCAATGGTGAGGGGTGAAGTAAGATGCCAAGTGGTGCCCCGGCCGCGCGCTGATGCATGTGCGCTCCCCGCGCCGCTGCATCAGCGTTGTGATCGGTCGCCCCTAGAAGCACTTGTGTATGAGCATCAAGACCGGGTCAATCCCGTGCGCGCGGCACCTACAGGTCCAGTGGGTTGCCGCGCCATTGCCCTAGAGCTCCATCCAGCCGTGTGGCCCAACAAGATCAAGCCTGACTTACCTCCTCTCTATAACGACACCCCAGATCCTGCTGAGTTCCTACAGCTCTACACGTTGAGCATCCAAGGAGCTGGTGGGGACGACAAGGTCTTGGCTAGCTGGTTCCCCATGGTGCTTAAGGGCGGTGCGCTCTCCTGGATCCTCACCTCCTAGAGGGGTCGGTCACTCCTGGGACGACCTGCGTAAGCGTTTTGTCGCCAACTTCCAAGGCACTCGCGACAGCGCACTCACCATGGGCGACCTGAGGCATGTGAAGCAACAGGAAGGAGAGACCCTGCACAAGTTCATACATTGCTCAAGGCCCCCGCAGTGCTCGCAGCTGAACACGAGGCGAAACAAAGTCGAGGCGAGGACCCCCTCGTGGAGGCGACCATATTGCATCTTCCATGGCACCAATAGGAACAACACCATCGACTGTCAAGAGCTCGGGGTGGTCCATTACGAGAACTTCGGCCGGCGCCATGGGCGCAACTATCGTTGTTATGGATGTGGTGGAGGCCACGACGGAGGCCACTGGGACAATCGAGACCCATGTGAGGAGTGGCGAGACCGGCCTCAGGAGGACCACTGGCGCAATCAAGATCGGGAGTACCGCTAGCGCGGCGAACCTCAGGAAGTGTCACATCATGATCAGCCTCGTGAGGCCTGCCCTCGTGAGACCGGACTACCCCTGTTGCCTCCGCCACCCAGGCAGAAGTAAGAGGACATGAAGAATGACGGGGCTGGGGGCTTCCAGGAGGTTAGGGCAATAGACTACATCCTAAGTGGCGCTCACCCCAGCATCGAACCGCATCTTCAAGCAGTTCTCACGGGATGTGAACGCTGCTCTCCTGAAACCCGAGGCTACGCGCCCCCTCAGGAGGTCCCAGTGTGCTATCACCTTTGACTCAAGGGATCAACTCAGCTCAATGTCCTCATCACCAAGGCCCTCATCGAGGGTGACGCGGGGCTCAATGTCCTCTCCATTGAGACGTTTGAGATGCTCAAGGTGACATACAACCAGCTCATGACAACCAAGCCTTTCTCCGGAGTCACTCATGGCTCCACAGTGCCCACCAGGCAAGTATGCCTGCCTGTCACCTTTGGCGGGCATAACAATTACCACACTGAGCTCATCGTCTTTGAGGACGCCCACATCCACCTCCCGTACAACCCGATCCTTGGGTACCCAGCCCTCGCCAAGTTCATGGTGGTGACTCATCATGGCTACAACAACCTCAAAATGCCGGGGAGTGGCGCCGGAGTGGCCGGGCACTCAGAGGACAAAGGAGATGACCTGCATCATGAGGATGTCCCTAGGAAGAAGAAGCAGCTCCTTTCCAAGGGGCGCCAGGGGGTTGAAACCTCTAACGACGGTGCCTCAGGCTCAGGGTCTAGGGACGAGGCCCCTCTGACGGTGTTCTGGACTAAGGGTACTCACCACGTCATCTCCCGACCAGTGGGTCAGGTCGAGGACCCCCATGATGATTCGCTGATGGGACACTTCGGGCAGCCCATGACGCATACAACGGAGATTCCACAAGACTTGGCACACACGACAAGGACTCCACTAAATCCTAGGCCTACGGTGCATATATAGACTGAGGCCAGGCTAGTCAATAGACCATTATATTACATCTGATATTCATTACTAAAATCTAGTGGTAGATATTTGTACTATGTACTATCCCCCATATCAATACAACCAAAAGCAGGACGTAGGGTATTATCTCCTTGAGAGAGCCCGAACCTGGGTAAAATCATCTATCCATGTTACCATCGCTCCAAGACGCCTAGCTTAGTACCACTACTAGGAGATATGCCGGATTTGACACCGACAACAATGGTGCTATCATTGAGATCCTGTTGGGCGATCGTCACGGATCGATGGATGATTAGGTGATATTTTTTTAATTGTATCTGATTAAATGTATAGTATCTTTACTTGCGAAATATTGTTTCACACAACTTTGTTAGCAGAACTAAATGAAGTCATAAATTGTTGGACGACGGTTCTTGGTGAGACATGGGATGGCTGTGTTCCAAACTAGATCACTCGTCAATCAATCGGAGTGGACATAGAGCCTATGAAGATTATTCTGTCAATAGTCCTAAGAGCAGTCGTTGACCGGGCAAAGATGGCGCCCAAAACCGATCCCATATAGCCATATGCTACAAATTGCTTGCAGGAAACCACATGGCGTCGGCACCACCGCGTTGTCATTGGACCGTGCGGCCATTGTAGTCCGGGAAGTTCCGACCTGCACTGATATTGGTTACACGATGTCGAATCTGAGCTATGCTACAATTACTAGCGCCAATCCACCTCTGAAGAAGCGTGATCGGACAATGGCCTAGAATTGACGAATTCCTGGCATAGGCCAACGCAAAAATTAAAAGCAATCCGACCAGTGGCAATCCAGCCGAGGACTCTCCATGGAGCAAGTACTGTTCATAACGGAGAAGTGCAGGTGGGCCGACATCGACTCTACTCAGCAGCAGCGTACAATTCTTTATGCGTGACATGGTCAATGATGCAAATTTGACTTCATCACATCGTCAGTGCATTGCCTCGACGTTGTCAACCAGCGTCAACCTCTGGACACCCCCGATTTGACCTCATCGCTCATGTCATATTTTTTCTAATTTTTTACTTCACTTAAATTAATTAAGTAGAAGAATTTTTTTATATAATATATATTTTTTCATTACCTTTATTTATTATTACTTTTTGCTTGGACTATATTATGTGCGTAGGTAATAGAATTCGACTGTGCAACGCGGTCACCTCGACGCGCCGACGTGGTTGCGTCGCCTCCGTTGACCGAACTATGTTGTCACCTTTGTGTACTGCCCAGTTGGCATACACGTGTCATCACTTCATTAAGTCGGTGTCGCACTGTCGATGTCACCTCGGCTGGATTGGGGGCTTTGACATCACTTCACCAAAGTACTCTTACGGCTCTGACGTCACCTTGCCGAGATGTTGTGTCCCCTTGGCTAGATCAGGGGCTGCGCCCGCCACATCAGCAATGTTGTGTCACCACTTCGACAGGCCGAGTTCTTCGCTCGGGCACCCAGGGACCGGCTTGGGGGTTGGCATCTAGGCCCACTAGAAGCTCGACACCGGCCATCAACACGGAGCACATTAACCAACTAAGTCGCTTTCATGCTCAAATTTTGAAATTTTGTATGGTTCGACCAAGCATTATACATCTTTGACAAAAAGTTGTTTGTGAAAAACTTTCTTTGTCAAAACTTTGTTTGCTCCAAATAAATTCAAATACCCCGTTTACTTGGGCTTTCCTTTATGAAGCCATTCCTCTTGCAAATGATTATTAATGTATCACACCCTTTCTTGTTCGTATTTATGCCAATATATGCATCATGTTGACTTAAGTGTTCTGCAAAGCTGGGTTTCCTTGCTCCTGTGCTTACCCCTACGTTCCAGATTGTTCGGCTAGGGAGTAAAGGGAGCACCTGTGCAATTGTTACGATCGGGTCATCCAAACTCGTACCTCAGGTGGGTGCAGCCGAAAGCTAGCGCTCTTACTGTTTTCAACTATGGTCGGCCATGACGAAAGAAAAACATACATAAAACTATTTGACACCCCTCATGGTAATCATGAGAACCCAAAGAAAGGAACCATTGGTGGAACTATTTTCTTTGAAGATGCTTGTTACGTTAAATAGTAATATAGCATAAGTTCCATGGGCGTGCTTTTTCTGTTATAGCCTAATGGCCTGATTGCCTGGTTATTCGAAACACCTCCGATATCCTCGGATGGCGTAGTAGATAACACTTTTCGTCCCTTGGCCGAAGAGGGAGAAGATGACGGTCAGTTAATACACTTCGATACATACAATCATTATACATAAAATTCTTTTAACCAAGTCACTTGGGGCCTCTTAAATTTGTATGAGACGTTTTATAATAAATGTTTTCTTCTTAGTCGTTGCAAAGTCTTTTTCTACCACTCCTTTCTCGACTCGAATGCTTGGTCAATAGCCGGGTAGCCTGGTTTCTCTTTAAAGGCCCTCACTTGAGAAACTGGCATGAGAAACACTCTGCCTTCGGGATATGGAGGTTGAAGCTGAAGGCTGACCGACCTGAAGTTCAGAGATCAAACGTGTCATGTTAAAGCACGACGGACGCACAATTTTAAGACCAATTTCATATTGGCCTCAAAAACCTTGATTCAATTGACACGTATAGTTTTCACGTAAGTTCTTTGGGTTTTTGCTCATAACTTCTTCAACCTATTTTATGTTTTCCTTTAAGGACGTGGGACATCCTCTTGGCCGAGGTGTTCGGCGTGATAGTCTTGCTCGAAAACTTTTTTCCGAACTACGGTTTGGCATCTTTCCTGCCGAACTCCACCTCGCTGTTGTCAAAACATACATGGCGATTGAGCTAGTACCCATGGAGATACGATCCTAGGGTCGGCCATATTGCCCAACCCAATTCTCGGGGGCAACTACATTGACAATTCAATGCAGAAAATTTCAGTGCAACACAATTTCCGAGGAGATTATGATCCTTGGGTTGGTCGGCCGCACCCAACCTGAGTCTCGAGGTCTGTGCACGCCGCTTTTGTGTTTCGAAGTATACTGACGAGCTAGGAGTTGATCCTCAGGCCGATTTTGTGAATCGACCTGAGTTTCAGGGGCTGCTGGGATCAGAGGTTTTATGTAATCCTTCAGGTGCAGCTCGGGTTTTAGATCGACCAACACCTTGAGGGCTACTGGCTATATATCTCGGCAGAGAATAAATTACACCAATCAAAAATCAGCCCACGGTCGGGGTGGTGCACCACCTCGAAAGCAGTCCGGCATAAAGCTCGAGCGAAAGTGGATGGCTCCATAGAGACAATTTGCGACATTAAGCTCGGATTAAATCCTTCAATTTTTAAGGTTCAAGTTAGTTTATGATACCTCGGACGCTGAGCATCTTTAGAGGTCGGATGCAGTCCGATGTTGGAGCTCGAAAGTTGTCCGACATAAAACTCGGATTCGAATGGTTTGTTCCATACAAGACTATTCCGACATTTAAGCTCGGATGGACTCATTCAAATTTTCAGAAGCCAAGGTAATCTATGATACCTCAGGTGCTAACCATCGTCGGAGCTTGGCTACAAAAACACACCTCAGATGCAGTCGACGTTGGAGCTCGGACGCAAGAGGATAGCTTGAATGCTGAATAGTGTTGGAGCTTGGCTATGAAAAGACGCATCGGATGTAATTTGGCGTTGGAGCTCGGATGCAAGAGGACGCTGCCGTACGGGAAACTCTTCACCCCAGGTGTGATGTATAAAATTACAAGGCATTGACAAAGGCCGATAACTTAAAGGGGATCCTCGGATGCCCGACATCCTCAAGATCGGACATGGGAAGATTTGTCGAACCAATTTTCAAGACCGACAATCGAAGACAAAGAATTATTCGGAAGAACTGAGCAGCATCCCCAACTTGAAGACTGGTTCAGGGGACTACTGACGGTGTCCTGGACTAGGTAATACTCACCACGTCATCCCCCGACCAGTGGGTCGGGCCGAGGAACCCCATGATGATTCGCTGATGGGCCACTTCGGTCAGCCCATGACACATACAACGGAGATTCCACAAGACTTGGCGCACAAGACAAGGACTACACTAAACCCTATGCCTACTGTGCATATATAAACTGAGGCCAGACTAGTCAATAGATCATTATATTACATCTGATATTCATTACCACAATCTCGTGGTAGATACTTGTACTATGTACTATCCCCATATCAATAAAATCAAAAGTAGGACATAGGGTATTATCTCCTTGAGAGAGCCCGAACCTGGGTAAAATCATGTGTCTATGTTACCAGTGCTCCAAGACGTCTAGCATAGGACCCGTACTACGAGATATGATTGGTTTGACACCGACACCCTCCCTCCCTCGCATAGGAAGGTGTGCTCGGCACCACCCTTGGCTCAGGCTTGGGGGCTTCCATCCGGAAGACAACCGACCTGGCCGCTGAGACGAGGGAGGTGTTCGGGGACAACTTTGAGGCGTGTTCCGACACGCATCTACCCAAGCCGAGAACACGGCGCGAGGCGAAGTTTACGAGAATTCATCCCATAGGAATCGAGCAACTTAGGGAAGCATGGGCCATGCGAGGCAGGAGCTATCCTACACAGCCAAGTGCAGTCACCATCGTCGATTCGGGTGGCATGTCGCGCGCCTGCGTGAATGTGCCCAGGATCAACAGGGCCGAATCTCAGGACATCTTCTGGCCCACGCATGCCGGCCGTGGAGGGGTCTACCCGTGCAACTACGTCTGCATTCCTTTGGCCTAGCGAACGCGGGCACCACGTTCCAGCGGCTCACTCGGGACAGGCTGATGCCTTACTGGGAGGAGTTGGAGGAGGAGCCAGGACCGAGCGAGTGCCTCGAGCCTCGGGAGGCTTCGGGCTCATGAAGGCCAAGCTCGCAGAGACACAAGGTCAGGCTCCAATGACTACTTCAACGCTTCAGCGGTATTGCTGCCACGCGACTTTTTGGTTCGTAGTAGATAACATTTTGGTTTGCTCTATTTGAAGGCCCCCATCGGGGTGCATCATCCTCAGGTGGTCAGGGGTCATCCCCGTAGCCGCGTCATTTACGCATATGTCAGAACCTTTCATGCATATGATCTATTTCCTAACATTCTAACTTGCTGATACGTCTGCAACATATCTATAATTTTTGATTGTTCCATGCTATTATATTATCAACTTTGGATGTTTTCTATTCATGAATATGCTATTTTATATTTTTTTTGGGACTAACTTATTCATCCAGTGCCCAGTGCCAGTTCGTGTTTTTCCGTGTTTTTGACCTTTTTCAGATAGGAATATCAAACGGAGTCCAAACGGAATAAAACTTTCGCCATGATTTCTTTTGGAAAATATCAAAAATATCTGAAGAAAAAGATACCGGAGAGGCGGCCTGAGGAAGCCACGAGCCTGGGAGCAGCGGGCCCCCCCTAGCCACGGCTAGGGGGCTCGTGACCTCCTTGTGGCGCCTCTCGACTTGTTCCTGACGCCAGACGGTCTTATAAATACGGAAACCCTTAGAAATAAACCTAGATCGCAAGTTCTGCCGCCGTAGACCTCCAGATCCACCAAAAACCAATCGGGAGACCGTCCAGCATCCTGCTGGAGGGGAATTCATCACTGGTGGCCATCTTCAGCAACACCATTGCCTCTCCGATGATGCGTGAGTAGTTCACCTCAGACCTTCGGGTCCATAGCTAGTAGCTAGATGGCTTCTTCTCTCTCTTTGATCTTCAATACAAAGTTCTCCATGATGTTCATGGTGATCTATCCGATGTAATCTTCTGTTGCGGTGTGTTTGTTGATATCCGATGAATTGTGGATTTATGATCAGATTATCTATGAATATTATTTGAGTCTCCTCTGATTTATTATATGCATGATTACATATCCTTGTAATTCTCTTCGAGTTATGGGTTTCGTTTGGCCAACTTGATTTATAGTTCTTGCAATGGGAGAAGTGCTTGTTTTTGGGTTCATACCGTGCGGTGTCCTCACCTAGTGACAGAAAGGTAGCGAGGCATGCATCGTGTTGTTGCCATAAAGGGTAAAAAGATGGGGTTTATATCATATTGCATGAATCTATGCCTCTACATCATGTCATCTTGCTTAAAGCGTTACTCCATTTGTCATGAACTTAGTACACTAGATGAATGCTGGATAGTGGTCGATGTGTGGAGTAATAGTAGTAGATGCAGAAAGTATCTGTCTACTTGTCTCGGACGTGATGCATATATGTATGATCATTGCCTTAGATATCGTCATGACTTTGCGCTATTCTATCAATTGCTCAACAGTAATTTGTTCACCCACCATAATACTTGCTATCATGAGAGAAGCCTCTAGTGAACACTATGACCCCCGGGTCTATTTTACACATTATATATTCAGATCTAAAAACAAAAACACTAAAAATACTTTGCTGCAATTTTATTTACTTATTTATATTCATCTATTACCACTATCAGATCTCACCTTGCAAGCAATCGTAAAGGGATTGGCAACCTCTTTATCGCGTTGGGTGCAAGTTTGTTTGTGTTTGTGCAGGTTCCTCGTGGCTTGATCTTGTTACACCTACTGGATTGACACCTTGGTTATCAAACTGAGGGAAATACTTACCTCTACCTTGCTTCATCACCCTTTCCTCTTCAAGGGAAAAACCAACGCAAGACAAGAATTCTCCCATCAACTTGCCAATTTCTGGTGATGTTGTAGAGAAGTAGCAGGAAGAATTTCTTGCGCCGTTGCCGGCGAGTACTCATGTGAAGCATATCTACCAAGTACCTATCACAAACTCACCTCTTACATTTACATTATTTGCCATTTGCCTCTCGGTTTCCTCTCCCCCACTTCTAAAACAAAATTTACAAAAATAGTTACCTTTCTTTATTTGCCTCTTTCGTTCACCTTTTCGTTGCTATGTTTGCTTGTGTTGCCATGTGTCTTCTATTTTCTTGCATCTTTGCTTGCTAAAAATCTATTGATATGGATCCACATCCACTTGCTAATCTTTTCAAAAGACCAAATTACGATGAACCAATTGCCAGTGAGTTGAGTGCACTTGATTATCTCTATGAAATTTTGTTTGAAAATCATGAATCTGGAATTTTTGATGAGTATTGATAGAAGAAATTTATAAGGAGATTTATGATAGTAACTTGAATGAAAAGCATGATTTACATGTTGTTAGTATGTATTCTCTGAATATCCATGATGCTAATGATATGCAAAACCACAAGCTTGGGGATGCTATGCTTGATGAAGATGATATTTTTTGTTCCCCAAGTTTTGGTGATGACAGGTATGCTATAATTGATCATGAAAGGAATCCTTTATGTGTTCAAATTTTCAATGATGCTACTAAAAATATTATGAGGGAGGAACATATGCTTGTAGGAATTGCAATGATATCATGTTTCCTCTCTATGTGTTCAAAGTTTTGAAGTTATGCTTATTTTGCCTTCCTATGCTAGTTGATTCTTGTTCCCGTAAATTGTTTGCTCACAAAATGACTATGCATAGGAAGTGGGTTAGACTTAAATGTGCTTTTCATGCTCTTCATGATGCTCTTTTGCATATCTAAATTACTACTTTTTTGTATGTGAGCATCATTGAAATCGATATGCCTAGCTAAGGGCGTTAAACGATAGCGCTTGTTGGCAGGCAACCCAATGAATAGGTTTATTTTTTGTTTTTTACTTTATGTTTTGTTGACTTAACACCATCATAATTCTGTTATGATTGTGTTTTTTTATGTTTTAATTAGTGTTTGTGCCAAGATCGGACATGGGAAGATTTGTCGAACCAGTTTTCAAGACCGACGATCGAAGACAAAGAATTATTCGGAAGAACTGAGGAGCATTCCCAAGTTGAAGACTGGTTCAGGGGGCTACTAACGGTGTCCTGGATTAGGCAATACTCACCACGTCATCCACCGACCAGTGGGTCGGGCCGAGGAACCCCATGATGATTCGTTGATGGGACACTTCGGTCAGCCCATGACACATACAACGGAGATTCCACAAGACTTGGCGCACAAGACAAGGACTCCACTAAACCCTATGCCTACCGTGCATATATAAACTGAGGCCATACTAGTTAATAGATCATTATATTACATCTGATATTCATTACCACAATCTCGTGGTAGATGCTTGTACTATGTACTATCCCCATATCAATAAAATCAAAAGCAGGACATAGGGTATTATCTCCTTGAGAGAGCCCGAACCTGGGTAAAATCATGTGTCTATGTTACCAGCGCTCTAAGACGCCTAGCATAGGACCCTACTACGAGATATGCTTGGTTTAACACCGACACCCTCCCTCCCTCACATAGGAAGGTGCGCTCGGCACCACCCTTAGGTCAGGCTTGGGGGCTTCCATCCTGAAGACAACCGACCTGGCCGGTGAGACGAGGGAGGTGTTCGGGGACAACTTTGAGGCGTGTTCCGACGCGCATCTACCCAAGCTGAGAGCACAGCGCGAGGCGCCAAGTTTACGAGAATTCATCCCCGGAGCAATCGAGCAGCTTAGGGAAGCACGGGCCATGCGAGGCAGGAGCTGTCCTGCACCACCAAGTGCAGTCACCATCGTCGATTCGGGTGGCATGCCGCGCGCCTGCGTGAACGTGCCCAGGATCAACAGGGCCGACTCTCAGGACATCTTCTGGCCGACACATGTTGGCCATGGAGGGGCCCACCCATGCAACTACGTCTGCATTCCTTTGGCATAGCGAACCCGGGCACCACGTTCGAGCGCCTCACTCGGGACATGCTGATGCCTTACCGGGAGGAGTTGGAGGAGGTGCCAAGACTGAGCAAGTGCCTCGAGCCTTGGGAGGCTTCGGGCTCATGAAGGCCAAGCTCGTAGAGACACAAGGTCAGGCTCCAATGACTACTTCAACGCTTCAGCGGTATTGCCGCCACGTGACTTTTTGGTTCGTAGCAGGTAACATTTTGGTTTGCTCTATTTGAAGGCCCCCATCGGGGTGAATCATCCTCAGGTGGTCAGGGGTCATCCCCGCAGACGCGTCATTTACGCATATGTCAGAACCTTTCATGCATATGATCTATTTCCTAACATTCTAACCTGCTGATACGTCTCCAACATATCTATAATTTTTTATTGTTCCATGCTATTATATTATCAACTTTGGATGTTTTCTATTCATGAATATGCTATTTTATATTATTTTTGGGACTAACTTATCCATCCAGTGCCCAGTGCCAGTGTGTGTTTTTCCGTGTTTTTGACCTTTTTAAGATAGGAATATCAAACGGAGTCCAAACGGAATAAAACTTTTGCCATGATTTTTTTTGGAAAATATCAAAAATATCTGAAGAAAAAGATACCGGAGAGGCGGCCCGAGGAAGCCACGAGCGTGGGAGGCGCGGGCCCCCCTAGCCGTGGCTAGGGGGCTCGTGATCTCCTCGTGGCGCCTCTCGACTTGTTCCCGATGCCAGACGGTCCTATAAATATGGAAACCCTCAGAAATAAACCTAGATCGCAAGTTCCGCCGCCGTAGACCTCCAGATCCACCAAAAACCAATCGGGTGACCGTTCCAGCATCTTGCCGGAGGGGAATTCATCACCGATGGCCATCTTCATCAACACCATTGCCTCTCCAATGATGCGTGAGTAGTTCACCTCAGACCTTTGGGTCCATAGCTAGTAGCTAGATGGCTTCTTCTCTCTCTTTGATCTTCAATTCAAAGTTCTCCATGATATTCATGGTGATCTATCCAATGTAATCTTCTGTTGCGGTGTGTTTGTTGAGATCCGATGAATTGTGGATTTATGATCAGATTATCTATGAATATTATTTGAGTCTCCTCTGATTTCTTATATGAATGATTACATATCCTTGTAATTCTCTTCGAGTTATGGGTTTCGTTTGGCCAACTAGATTTATAGTTCTTGCAATGGGAGAAGTGCTTGGTTTTGTGTTCATACCGTGCGGTGTCCTCACCTAGTGATAGAAAGGTAGCGAGGCATGCATCGTGTTGTTGCCATAAAGGGTAAAAAGATGGGGTTTATATCATATTGCATGAATCTATCCCTCTACATCATGTCATCTTGCTTAAAGCGTTACTCCATTTATCATGAACTTAATACACTAGATGAATGCTGGATAGCGGTCGATGTGTGGAGTAATAGTAATAGATGCAGAAAGTATCTATCTACTTGTCTCGGACATGATGCATATATGTATGATCATTGCCTTAGATATCGTCATGACTTTGCGCTATTCTATCAATTGCTCAACAGTAATTTGTTCACCCACCATAATACTTGCTATCATGAGAGAAGCCTCTAGTGAACACTATGGCCCCCGGGTCTATTTACACATTATATATTCAGATATAAAAACAAAAACACTAAAAATACTTTGCTGCAATTTTATTTACTTATTTATATTCATCTATTACCACTATCAGATCTCACCTTGCAAGCAATTGTAAAGGGATTGACAACCTCTTTATCGCGTTGGGTGCAAGTTTGTTTGTGTTTGTGGAGGTTCCGTGTGGCTTGATCTTGTTACTCCTACTGGATTGATACCTTGGTTATCAAACTAAGAAAAATACTTAACTGTACCTTGCTTCATCACCCTTTCCTCTTCAAGGGAAAAACCAACGCAAGACAAGAATTCTCCCATCAACTTGCCAATTTCTGGTGATGTTGTAGAGAAGTAGCAGGAAGAATTTCTGGCGCCGTTGCCGGCGAGTATTCAGGTGAAGCATATCTACCAAGTACCTATCACAAACTCACCTCTTGCATTTACATTATTTGCCATTTTCCTCTCGTTTTCCTATCCCCCACTTCTAAAACAAAATTTACAAAAATAGTTACCTTTCTTTATTTGCCACTTTCGTTCACCTTTTCGTTGCTATGTTCTCTTGTGTTGCCATGTGTATTCTATTTTCTTGCATCTTTGCTTGCTAAAAATATATTGATATGGATCCACATCCACTTGCTAATCTTTTCAAAATACCAAATTAGGATGAACCAATTGCCAGTGAGTTGAGTGCACTTGATTATCTCTATGAAATTTTGTTTGAAAATCATGAATCTGGAATTTTTGTTGAGTATTGATAGAAGAAATTTATAAGGAGATTTATGATAGTAACTTGAAATAAAAGCATGATTTCCATGTTGTTAGTATGTATTCTCTGAATATCCATGATGCTAATGATATGCAAAACCACAAGCTTGGGGATGCTATGCTTGATGAAGATGATATTTTTTGTTCCCCAAGTTTTGGTGATGACACGTATGCTATAATTGATCATGAAAAGAATCCTTTATGTGTTCAAATTTTCAATTATTCTATTGAAAAATATTATGAGGGAGTAACATATGCTTGTAGGAATTGCAATGATATCAAGTTTCCTCTCTATGTGTTCAAAGTTTTGAAGTTATGCTTATTTTGCCTTCCTATGCTAGTTGAGTCTTGTTCCCATAAATTGTTTTCTCACAAAATTACTATGCATAGGAAGTGGGTTAGAATTAAATGTGCTTTTCATGCCCTTCATGATGCTCTTTTTCATATCTAAATTACTACTTTTTTGTATGTGAGCACCATTGAAATCGATATGCCTAGCTAAGGGTGTTAAACGATAGCGCTTGTTGGCAGGCAGCCCAATGAATAGGTTTATTTTTATCTTTTACTTTATGTTTTGTTGAGTTAAAACCATAATAATTCTGTTATTATTGTTTTTTTTTATGTTTTAATTAGTGTTTGTGCCAAGTAGAAACTTTATCATTAGTTTTGGTGATAGTTGTTTAATCATGCTGGAAAAAGACAGAAACTTTGTGCTCACGAAAGTATTTTTCATTTCTATCCAGAGAGAGATTTTGAGATGATTCTTTTTGATGCTCTTTGATATGCAAATTTACCTAATTTTAGTAATTGTTAAAGAATTTTTTCTTTATCATACGTTTACTAAATATACAGATTGCTACAGACTGTTCTGTTTTTGACAGATTCTGTTTTTGTTGTGTTGATTGCTTATTTTGATGAAACTATGGGTAGTATTGGGGGTACGAGCCATGGAGAAGTGAGAATACAGTAATATAACATCAATCTAAATGGAAATTAAAGTTTACTACAGTACCTAAAAAGTTGGTGGTTTGTTTTCTTATGGTAATGCTATCACGAGTTTCTGTTTAAGTTTTGTGTTGTGAAGTTTTGAAGTTTTGGGTGATGTTCTTATGGACAATGGAATAAAGAGTGGAAAGTGCCTAAGGTTGGGGATGCCCAAGGCATCCCAAGCCAAATTCAATGGCACCAAAAATCCTAAGCTTGGGGATGCCCTGGGAAGGCATCCCCTCTTTCGTCTTCAATCCATCGGTAACGTTACTTGGAGCTATAATTTTATTCACCACATTATATGTGTTTTGCTTGGAGCATCGTGTATTATAAGAGTCTTCGCTTTATGTTTTGTCACAATCATCCTTGCTGAACACCTTTTGAGAGAGACATGCACTCATCGTGAATTTGTTAGAATACTCAATGAGCTTCACTTATATCTTTTGAGTTAGGCAATTTAGCTCACACGTGCTTCACTTATATCTTTTGAGCGTGGAAATTTTGCTGACATGTGCTTCACTTATATCTTTTGAGCGTGGTAATTTTGCTCTAGTGCTTCACTTAAATCTTTGTAGATCATGGCGGTGTCATATTTTGTAGAAATACAAACTCTTGAATCTTCACTTATATCATTTTGAGAGTTATGTGTCTAAGTAACTTGGTAATAGGCGTGTGTTATGAAATTAGTCCTAAATATGATAGGCATCCAAAGAGGATATAATAAAAACTTTCATATCGAAGTGCACTGATTAGTAAGATAAGTTTGTTTCCTCGCAATTAGTTTTGAGATATGAATATGGTAATATTAGAGTTATGTTGGTAGGGTGTTGTGAATCTAGAAATACTTGTGTTGACGTCAGTGATTCCCGTAGCATGCACGTATGGTGAACCGCTATGTTAGGAAGTTGGAGCATAATTGATTTATTGATTGTCATCCTTTGTGTAGAGGTAGGGATCGCACGATGGTTAACTCCTACCAACCCTACCCCTAGGAGTATGCGTTTAGCACTTTGTTTCGATTACTAATAAAACTTTTGCAATAAGTATATGAGTTCTTCATGACTAATGTGAGTCCATGGTATAGATGAACTTTCACCTTCTACCATTGCTACCCTCTCTAGTGTCGCGCAACTTTTGCTAGTGCACAAACCCACCATATGCCTTCCTCAAAATCGCCACCATACCTACCTATTATGGCATTTTCATAGCCATTCCGAGATATATTGCCATGAAACTTCCACCGTTCCGTCTCATGACATGCACCATCATTGTCATATTGCTTTGCATGGTCGTAAGATAGCTAGCATGATGTTTTCATGGCTTCTCTATTTTTTGATGTCATTGCTATGCTAGATCATTGCACATCCTGGTACACCGCCGGAGGCATTCATATAGAGTCATTATTGTTCGAGGTATCGAGTTGTAAGTAAATAAAAGTGCGAGGATCATCATTATTAGAGCATTGTCCCATGTGAGGAAATGAAAGAGGCCAATGATGCCCACCAAAAAAAGGCCAAAGTGCCCAAAAAATGAGAGAAAAAGAAAGAAGGGACTGCTACTATCTTTTTCCACACTTGTGCTTCAAAATAGCACCATGTTCTTCATGACAGAGAGTGTCTTGTTTTGTCACCTTCATATGCTAGTGGAAATTTTCATTATATAACTTGGCTTGTATATTCCAAAGATGGGCTTCCTCAAATTTCCCTAGGTCTTCGTGAGCAAGCAAGTTGGGTGCAGACCCACTAGTTTTCATTTGTGAGCTTCCATACACTTATAGCTCTAGTGCATCCGTTACATGGCAATCCCTACTCATTCACATTGATATCTATTGATGGGCATCTCCATAGCCTATTGATACGCCTAATCGATGAGACCATCTCCTCCTTTTTGCCTCACAACCTCCACTACACTCTAATCCACCTATAGTGCTATATCCATGGCTCACGCTCATGTATTGTGTGGGAGTTGAAAAAGTTTGCAAAAATAAGAGTGCAAAAACAATTACTTGATCAATACCGGGGTTGTGCATGATTTAAATTCGTTGTGTGGGGATGATGGTGCATAGCCAGACTATATGATTTTGTAGGGATAACTTTCTTTGGCCTCGTTATTTCAAAACTTCATGATTACCTTGCTATTATGCTTGAAGTATTATTGTTTTCATGTCAATACTAAACTATTGTTGTGAATCTTATGGATCTGAACATTCATGCCACAATAAAGAGGTTACATCAAACAAATATGTTAGGTAGCATTCCACATCAAAAATTCGTTCTTTATCACTTCCCTACTCGAGGACGACCAAGAGTTAAGCTTGCCGATGCTTGATATGTCTCCAACGTATGTATAATTTTTTATTGTTCCATGCTATTATATTATCAACTTTGGATGTTTTCTATGCATGAATATGTTATTTTATATTATTTTTGGGACTAACTTATTAATCCAGTGCCCAGTGCCAGTTCCTATTTTTTCGTGTTTTTGACCTTTCTTAGATAGGAATATCAAACGGAGTCCAAACAGAATAAAACTTTCGCCATGATTTTTTTTGGAAAATATCAAAACTATCTGAAGAAAAATATACCGGATGTCACGCCCAAGATGCGCGCCTATCCATTTATGGCACGAGGGCCTCGCAAGGGATAGAGGCGCGTCTTGCCATTAACAAGAATAGTATCATCACAAAATACAATACTGAATGAGAAGAGTATACAAGTTGGCTTACACTCACCACATGCCACTTACAATGTCACTCAAATCATAGCATCAAGTTGAACACAGGGTCCGTCTACAGACGAAATCAAACGATAAAAGAAGTTGCAAATGATACTATCAAGCTGTCCCAAAGATCACGACCAGGTCCTCTACTCATCCGGATATGTCACGTACATGCTGCCTCTCTCCTCATCGTACTCCCACTGGAGCTGAGTAAGATCATCCGGCACAAACTTATCTGATCCTGCACCTGGATTGTTGTAGTAAACTGTGAGCCACAGAGGACTCAGCTATCATGTGCCCGGCTACCAAGACTATTTAAGCTTTAGGAAGGAAGTGTGATGTTTAGTTTGCAGCAGCACTAAGCATTTTATGGTGGCTTGCTTACGTAACATGAAAATAAATATGAGTGGCCTACAAAGAACGATCGAATCTAGAATGATCTCTAAGAGATCCTGAACACTTACTTACGTCAATCATAACCCCACCGTGTTCTCTCTCGGTTCATGTTCACGAGCAGAGACGATCATCGCTCCTCACACAGTTGGTGTATTTTAATTAGAGTTTACTTCAAGTTTTCTATAACTTGGTGTTAAACAAATATACAAGTTGCCACATAACCGCGGGCATGGCTTTCTGAAAGATTTATCCCTGCAGGGTTGCTCCAACTAGTCCATCACAAATAACCACACTCCGTGGGAATAGTCTCGAACGCGGTTCTCACGATCATCATAGACAATTCCAAAGGAGGCCAACACCTCGAGTAAACCCGAAGACAGCAAGACTCCTCACGCAAGACATTCGATAAAGGTAAAACAAATCCAGCAAGACCTCCCGACGTGTCGACGAACCCGATAAGAGCCGCGTATCTCGGTCTCAGGACACGACGGATAAGCTACGTGTACGGAGGCCTGATAGAAATCTCCCAAGTTGCCCTGGATTGGCCCCGCACAGTGCTCTAGTTTGGACCAACACTCATGAGGAGCACTAGCCTGGGGGTTGATTAATTAGTTATTAGCAAATGTAGTACCAAAGCAGGGTCTTGCCAGACAAATTTTAATCTCAACCGAATAAACAAGGGGGTCCCCATAACAACCCCAAGCATGTTAGGAGCGCAAAATATGGAAAAACATAACACCGGTAACAAGGAACTAATGACGGCACGAGTGGAATAAATCACTTAGCAAAAGGCCAAGCCTTCCACCAATACTAGATATATATGTGCATTAAATTAAATAACATAATTTATTGTGATATCCAATCCATGTTAACACATGGAACAACCTGCACCTGCAACTAAAAACGCTATAAAAGGGCTGAGCAGCGTTAACTTAGCCAATCAACGGTTTGCTGGGATGTGGAGGTTAGAGGCTGTCATGGCAACATGGGGCTGATAACATGTGGTAGGTAGCGCAATTGTAATGATAAGAACGAGAAACTAGCAAGCAAAGATAGTATTGGGATCCGGGTACGATCATCTTGCCTGTTGGTTCTTCAGCGGAACAAGTAGAGGGATCCTCATAGTGGTACTCTCCAGGGTCCTCGAACTCATTTTCGACACTCGCGTCTACCCAAGAGAAACAGCAAATAATTAACCAACCAAGGTGCAATGCACAACCAATATGATGCATGATCCATTTAATGAACTTTTATATCATGGCAATCTGAAACTAGTCATGTCTCACATGCAAAGTTGTTAATTAATGGATCTGGACAGAACCTCATGTTAAGTTATTTAGACATGCATGAACATGGGAAATATGGATACATCATGCAAAATCGATGAAAATGCATATAATGATGAACCGGAAGCGGCATAAAGCCGAGAGTATGAAGGGTAATGTAAGCTATACCTGACGGTAAGAAGCCTCCTTTTAACAACAAATGTTTTATGCGCGAACGTCGGCTGTCGATGGGTACTGTAAGCTATAACCTAAGGCAAGAATCCTCCATCGACAACCGCGCCTAATGATTAGCCTAAAACGGCATAAAGCCGGCTGTGTGACGGCATAAAGCTATACCCGAAGGCAAGAAACCTCCTTCAATAGCTACAGTTGATAAGCAACTGAATTTTGGCGTAAAACGCCGGTTGTTAGGGTGAGATAAGCGAACCCATCGGTAAGAAAACCCTTCGACAACTGCGGTTAATAAGTAACCGAAAGTGGCATAAAGCCGTCCATTAGGGTGAGATAAGCGATACCCGTCGGTAAGAAGCCCCCTTCTATGGCCGCAGTTGATTAGCAACTGGAGTTTGGTGTACACACAGGTTTGTCGTAGGGTACTATAAGCAATACCAAAGGTAAGAAGCCTCCGTCGACAACCGCGTTTAATGTAACCAAACTTAGGCATAAAGCCGGCGGCGCAAGGGTGATGTAAGCTATACCCTAAGGAAAGAAGCCTCCTTGCAATAGTGTGGCGCGAACGCCGGTTGTTTCAGGTGATAAATCTATACCCGGAGGTAAGAAGCTCCCTGCAACCATGATTAATTTGTCTTGAGCCGGATGACGGCTTTGACCGTCGGCGACCGAGAGCCGCTGTAACTCAGAATTTGAACTAGAATGAGTCGTCTTGCCTAAGCAAGGATATATATAAGAGCAGAGGCCCCAGTCTATGTGGGGATGCTAACTTTTATTCACATAAATATGACATGCACATTGATAGCGGTTTCCAACATCTGCTAAGTGAAATAAGGTCGCAGATGTGTGATGTTCCTTGGCCGCTGGGTCTCCTGATCTGCTGTGTCCGACTCATGCCGGATATCCATGAGGTAATATAACCCATTGTTAAGGTTCCTGCTGAATATAAAAGGCCCCTCCCATGGTGGAGATAACTTATGCATGACCGTCTAGTCTTGAATCAACCGGAGCACCAAGCCGCCTTCCTGGAACGTCCGGGTCTTCACCCTGCGGCTATGATAGTGTCGCAGGTCCTGTTGATAAATTGTTGATTGAGCCGCTGCCAACTCTTCCAAAGCGTCCAACGCATCTTGACGTGCCGTCTCATTATCTGCCTCAACATAAGCCGCCACCCTTGGTGAGTCATGCCGGATGTCGCTGGGTAAAACCGCCTCAACACCATATACCATGAAGAAAGGCATGAATCCCGTAGATTTGTTAGGGGTGGTTCTCATGCTCCATAAGACGGAACATAGCTCGTCCACCCAACATCCGGGTGTCCTTTTTAAAGGAACCACAAGCCGAGGTTTAACCCCTCGTAGAATTTCTTAATTAGCGCGCTCCGCCTGACCATTGGACTGCGGATGTGCCACGGCTGAAACATCAAGCCGGATATGCTCCTTCTCACAGAATGCTTTCATAGCCCCTTTGGAGAAATTTGTTCCATTGTCAGTAATGATACTGTGTGGGTAACCAAAGCGATAAATCAGCTTCTTAATGAATAGAACCGCCGTAGCTGCATCACACTTGCTGACCGGCTCTGCCTCTGCCCACCTAGTAAACTTATCAACCGCCACCAGTAGATGTGTTTTCTTGTCCTTGGATCTCTTTAAAGGTCCTACCATATCAAGCCCCAAGACCGCAAACGGCCAAGTGGTTGGTATCATCCTCAACTCTTGAGCCGGAACATGAGCACGCCGGCCAAACTTCTAACAGCCGTCACACTTGCGGACTAAATCCTCTGCATCCTTGTGAGCCGTCAGCCAGACAAACCCATGTCAAAAAGCCTTGGCCACCAAAGATTTTGACCCAGCATGATGTCCACAATCACCAGCATGAATTTCACTCAAGATTTGCTGGCCGTCCTCTGGTGAGACGCAACGCTAAAAAACACGTCCTCTGGCCAGCATTTATGTAACTCGCCATTGATTATCGTCATAGACTTAGAACACCGGGTGATCTTCCTGGCCAGGTCCTCATCTTCAGGTAACTCACCGCGTGTTAAGTATGCCCAATAAGGAATAGTCTAGTCTGGGATGGCATGTAGAGCCGCGACCAACTCCGCCTCCGGGTCAGGAATAGCCAAATCCTCTTTGGAAGGTACCTTGACAGTCGGATGATGCAAGATGTCCAGAAAAACATTAGGCGGCACCGGTTTACGTTGAGAACCTAACCGTGATAACGCATCAACTGCCTCATTCCTGCGATGATCAATATGATCCACCTGATATCCTTTAACATGACCTGCAATAATATCAACCGCCTGTCGATAAGCCGCCATCCGCGGATCCTTAGAATCCCAGGTACCTGAAACTTGCTGAGCCACAAGATCTAAGTCGCAAAGACATCTGACCCGGGTTAAATTTATATCCTTAGCGACACTGAGACCATGAAGCACAACCTCATATTTAGCCGCATTATTTGTGCAACGAAACATCAGCCGGAGCACATAACAAAACTTATCACCCTTGGGAGATGTCAAAACGACTCCTGCTCCTGATCCCTCTAACTGTTTAGACCCATCGAAGTGTATGGTCCAGTAGGTATTATCCGGCTTTTCCTCAGGAGCTTGACTTTCTGTCCAATCATTTATGAAATCCACAAGGGCTTGAGACTTGATAGCCGTGCGAGTAACATAGGTTAAATTGCGAGGTCCTAGCTCTAATGCCCACTTAGCAATCCTTCCCGTGGCTTCTCTTTTTTTAATGATATCTCCCAACGGAGCAGAGCTGACCACCGTTCTCTGGTCCCCTAAGAAGTAGTGCTTCAGTTTGCGGTTGGCCATAAAAACTCCATATACCAGCTTCTGACAATGCGGGTATCTTTGCTTAGACTCTATCAAGACTTCGCTGATATAATAAACCGGCCTTTGCGCTGGATATTCCTTTCCAGCCTCCTTACGCTCAACTACAATTGCAACACTCACCGCCCGCTTGTTATCCGCCACATAAAGGAGTAAGGGCTCTTTCTCAGCCGGAGCTGCTAATACTGGTGGCTCAGTCAACTGCTTTTTAAGAGCTTCAAGTGCCTCAGCCGCTGCCTTGCTCCATGCAAACTTGTCTGTCTTTTTCATCATCTGGTATAAGGGAATAGCCTTCTCCCCGAGCCGGCTTATGAACCGGCTCAACGCAGCGATCCGCCTAGCAAGGCGCTGAACATCATTAATGCAAGTCGGCTCTCCTAGAGAAGTGACAGCCTTAATTTTATCCGGATTAGCCTTGATGCCCCGCTTAGAGATTAAGAAACCCAATAGCTTGCCTGCCGGGACCCCAAAGACACATTTGGTCGGGTTAAGCATCATCTTGTATACCCGGAGATTTTCAAAGGTCTCTATCAAATCCTCCAAGAGCGTCTCTTTCTTTCAGGACTTGATCACGATGTTATCCACATAAGCAAGAACATTACGGCCGATCTGACTGTGAAGGCAATTTTGTACACACCGTTGGTAAGTCGCCTGGGCACTCTTGATCCCAAAAGGCATAGAAACATAACAAAAAGCTCCAAAGGGCGTAATGAAAGCCGTCTTCTCCTGGTCTTTAACCGCCATCTTGATCTAATGATAACCCGAGTAAGAATACAGAAAACATAAACTTTCACATCCCGCTGTTGCATCAATGATTTGGTCAATACGAGGGAGGGCAAACAGATCAGCCGGACAGGCCTTGTTAAGGTCTGCGTAATCCACACACATACACCACGTGCCGTTCTTTTTAAGCACCAGCATCGGGTTAGCCAGCCACTCCGGATGAAACACTTCCACAATGAACCCTGCTGCCAAGAGATGGGCAACCTCCTCTCCAATGGCCTTCCGCCTTTCTTCATTGAACCGCCGTAGAAACTGTTTGATTGGTTTGAACTTCGGATCCACATTAAGGTTGTGCTCAGTGAACTCTATCAGTACACCCGGCATGTCAGAAGGTTTCCATGCAAAGATGTCTAGATTCTCACGAAAGAATTGGATGAGCACGCTTTCCTATTTGGGATCCATATGAGCTCCAATGATGAACTGTTTGGATGAGTCGCCCAGAGTAAAATCCAATGGCTTAGTATCATCCACCGAAAACTTAAGGGGTGGCTCAACCTCCGTAGTAGGCTTCTTTAGCAGGGTCATATCCTCTGGGTCAACGTTCTCCTTGTAGAACTTAAGCTCCTCCTGGGCGAAGCTAGACTCTGCATAATCCGCATCACCTTCCTCACACTCAATAGCCGTATTCCGATTACCATGAATGGTAATTGTACCCTTTAAGCCGGGCATCTTGAGCTGTAAGTAAACATAGCAAGGCCTAGCCATAAACTTGCATAAGCTGGCCTCCCGAACAGTGCGTGATAGGGACTCTTGATCTTAACCACCTAAAACCATAAGGACTCCACACTATAGTTATACTCATCGCCAACGGCCACTTCCAAGGAAATCCTGCCTACTGAATATGCCGACTTACCCGGGACCAAACCATGAAAGACTGTGGAAGATGGTTTAAGATCCTTGTCAAGCAACTTCATCCGCTGGAAGGTGTCATAATATAGGATGTTAATGCTGCTACCTCCATCCATGAGCACCTTATTCACCCCATAACCGTTTATCTGAGGGGCCACAACCAACACCAGCCGTCTGTGTCATCCACCCATGGCGGGTGGTCCTCTCGGCTCCACGTTATGTCATATTCAGACCACTGCAAATACTGCGGGAGAGCCGGCGCAACCATGTTAACCGCTTGCTTCCACAACTTCTAGTCTCGTTTACTATGACCGGTCGTGAAGACGTGATACTGCCCAGAACTCAACTGTTTCAGGTTACTCTGATAGGCAGATTGATTGCGCTGCTGCTGCTGATTATTGTTGTTGTTGTTGCCAGGATGTTGTTGGTATCCCCCTTGGTTATTCTGACCCGGATGTCCGGCTCCTGAACCACCGGCGCCGAATCCAGCTCCTGATCCGCGTGGCCTTGGGCCTTTTGACGGGATGCCACCTTGGTTGTTGTGTTGCTATGAATATTGGTTTCTGAACCTTTGCATGATAAAGCAATCGCCCCATGCATGCATCGAGGGTTTCTCAGGCGTGCTGTGCTCCGGACAAGGTTCCCTAAGCACCTCTTCTAAATTGAAATGGGCCCTATTCCTGTTATTATACGGTCTGAACTTCCCGTTCCCCTTGGGATGGTTCTGGCCTGTGCTGGTACACGGCACCAGTTCTGACCCACCATCAGAGTTTTTTCGATTATTCTGATTTCCGTTGCTCACAAAGCCCTTGCCTTGACCATTCTTATTTCCTTGATTGACCTTTTCCTCTTCCGAACCCGGATCTTTGGTATTATCTGAGTCGGCATAGTTTGTCAGGGCTGTCATAATCTCTCCCATATCCTGACATGTGCGCTTGAGCTGGCCGAGTTTCTGCTTCAACGGTACAAAATGACAGTTCTTCTCCAGGATAAGCACTGCTTGGGCCGCCGTGATCTGCTCCAAAGAGTGAATAATGGTCGACACCCATCGTACCCAATGATGAGCCGACTCATTCTCCTGTTGAACACAATGATCCAAGTCTACGATGGTCATAGGCTGCTTGCAGGTCCCCTAAAAATTCTTAATAAACTTCTCTCTCAACTCGGCCCAAGAATTTATCGTGTTGGGTGGGAAGACCTTTAACCACGTGTGCGCCAGACCCTCAAGCATCATGATAAAGTACTTCACACACACTACCTCACTGACGTCTAACATCTCCATGGCCAGCTCGTAACTCTCAACCCAAGCCTCAGGGGGCAGATCAACCGTGTAATTCGGAACTTTCCGAGGTCCCTTGAAATTATTTGGTAGCCTTTCACTCCTCAGATCCAGAGTTAAGCACGACACTCCCATGGCTCGAGCACTAGCGGTAGTTTTGGCTCCCACCGAGACGGAGAGTTCAAGCTCTGGATGAACTGCTGTCGCCTCTACCTCTCGCCTGTTCCTTGCCCGGTCCACGAGGGCTTGTGCGTCCAGAGCTGCTTGCTCAACTTCGAGCGGTCCATGACAAGGACCACTGCTGGAAACCATCGGCGACTCGTAGCGCCGGCTAAAACTTCGACTATGGAGAGGGGTAGTGTTAGCCCGACTCCGGCTATGAGTGTACTTCTCCTGCTGAGCCACGGCCGTCTGTAAGTATCCAATAGCGTTTCGTACATCTTCTGGAAAGGGCGCCTCATCTAGGATAGGAATTCTCCCGAGCCGGGTGGCCGCCGCCAGCATATTCTCGGCTAGGTTAGAATAATGACACGCCGGTGTGGTGAAACCCCTGGCTGGAGCTTGATCACGCTGGGCCGTGTGAGCCGCCGCTCGTCCTATCTCGGGCGTGGCTGCTGCTCTCCTCGAGCCGGGAGTGTTAAAAAGATTCCTTGCTTCGTAGCGCTCCGATAGACGGGTTTGGTGCCTTCTACGATGCACAGCCGCCGCTGATACCTGTTCCAAACCTAAACAGAATGCATCGGTCTGGATACTTGCCGCCTCTGCTTCCATCTAGTTCTTTAGCTGAGTCATCCTTTGACGTTCCTCCGCCATCCGACCCTTGATCCTTGCGATCTCCATGTTCCGAGCCGCTTGATTGTCCGGCGTTACCTTTGTGGCCATCGAAGTCTCGAGCTCCTCCATCAGCTCCACTAGAACTTGGGTCGACAGCAGCGGTGGTGGGTTATCGCCTGAGGCGGCAGCCCCTGGCCCCGCCATGAACACCGCAGCGTGAACCGGTGGTCCAAGATCATCCGACCAGGAACGATCTGATTCAGGGCAAACATCGCCGTAGCCCCCAAGGCCACCATTGCTGAGCCGGTACACTGATTCTGTTTCCCCACTTGAGGACTCATCTTCTGAGTAAATGAGAGTTTCCTGAGATCCGGAAGCTTCTAGATCCATACCTTCAATAAATCCCACGAATACATGCCTCTGACCCGAATTAGCACGGGCTGGGCTCACATCACGTGTAGGTTGCAGGCACCGAGCCGGTTCGACGATGTTGGTGCAGATGTCCGGCTCAGGTGTAGATCCGTCAACCTTTCCAATGAAAACATGAATCCCGCCAAATGGAACCCGGAATCCATACTCCACACACACAGCATCAAGTCCCCAACCGGCATCGTCGATGTAGAGCTGGCCACGGCGACTCTTGCTCATCCTTCCAACCACGTATCCCTCGACCCTGGAAGGGAGCCCTTTGAGAACTCAACACCACCAAGCGCTAGGCCCACGGTGGGTGCCAACTATTGTGGATTTGTCACGGTAGATGTCCGGGTTACCGAACTTGAGTTTGGGGCTGTCGCCGTTGCGGTGGACTCAAAGGGGTTGATCGGGACAGAGGACACGAGTTTAGCTAGGTTCGGCCCCTCAACTCCAGGTAAAATCCTACGTCCTGCTTGTGTTGTTATTGCTTGTTGTATCGATTACAAGGAGCTAGAAGCTTGACCTAGTTCTCGATAACCTGTCCTCTAAGCCACCCTGGGTCTGCCTTTATATAGGAGGTCAGGACCACCGGGTCGTTACAATTGTTTAACCGAGTCTCATCGTATGTCTGAGTCTCTCTCTATCTTCTTGTCCAAACTGTCTCTTAGACAGCTTACACGCTCGGATCTTCTCCGTCCGGGCCGCCTATCTTCCTGGGCCACCCGTCTTACGGCTCACCCTTGGGCCGGCTCACGAGCCACTAACGTGACCCGGAGTCTCCAGGGCGGGTCATATTGTGGGGTTATATCCCCAACAGAATTGCTAGGGGTTTGGGCGTACCATGCTTCCCCCTATATATATGTGAGAGGGAGGAGGGCAGCCACACCCTAAGCCTTGGCACAACCCTTCCTCCCTCTCCGATAGTCTCTCCTCTAGTGGATTGGTTCGATGCCGCTTAGCGAAGCACTGCCGGATCAACACCACCACCACCACCATCACGCTGTCGTGTTGCCGGCAAACCGATCTAGCTCTACGCTCCCTCTTGCTGGATCAACAAGGCGGAGATCTTCATTGAGATGCACGTGTGCTGAACGTGGAGGTGTCGTCCGTCCTGCACTTGATTGGGAGTTCGTGGGACGGCTTGCGATTTGGATCGCAGAGACGTACCACTACATCAACCGCGTTCTTTAAAGCTTCCTCTTAGCGATCTACAAGCGTACATAGATCCAATATCTCCTCTAATAGATGCTCATCTCCTAGATTGATCTTGGTGAAGCATAGGAAATTTTTTGTTTCCCATGCAACATTCCCCAACACCTCCCAGGTGGGTCACAAGCCTGTTAGGCGTGGCTAGGGGGGTTGTCACGTCTAGCAAGCTTGCCACCTCATGGTAGGCTCCCTCAAGTATATGTTTCGCCCAATATTTTTTATATATTCCAAAATAATTCTTCGTAAATGTTTAGGACTTTTGGAGTTGTGCACAATAGGTATCTCAGATTTGCTCATTTTCCAGTCCAGAATTCTAACTGTCGGCATTCTCCCTCTTCATGTAAACCTTGTAAAATAAGAGAGAAAAGGCATAAGTATTGTACCATAACGTGTAATAACATCCCACAATGCAATAAATATCAATATAATAGCATGATGCAAACTGGACGTATCAACTCCGCAAGCTTAGACCTCGCTTGCCCTCAAGCGAAAGCCAAGATCGATAAATATGTCCACAAGTTTAGAGATAGAGGTGTCGATAAAATACAATACGGACATGAGGGCATCATGAACATCTTCAGAACAACAATACTTATTGTATATGATTTCTTATGCTAGAGTAACAATTCATTCACAAGATAAAGTATAAACCGAGAACTCTATTGACAAGCAACAAACTATGATCTTAGTCACCGAAGCGATTGGCAATTTATCATAACAATGGAAAGAGTCAATATAATAGCTTGCAAAGCCAACCCACATACTCAATCATATTTTAATCTTTAACAATTGCTAACTCTCACGCGGTACCCATGACATCAAAGCTTCAATCAGACATAGAGAAAGATAGGGGCTTATAGTTTTGGCTCCCAACTATTCACCTCAAGGGTCATGCCAACAATAATAACTCATGATCACCCACATCCATGTGGATATATGCGTCTAGATCATTCCAAAACAAATAACGCATGCCAAGAGCGAGGCGAAATATAGGAAGTATTGAGGATCACCATGACTCTTGTGTGAGGGTAACTACTTAAAAAGTGGAAGTAACAAATAGGCCCTTCGCAGAGGGAAGCAAAGGTTGTCATGTGCTTTTTGTTTTAGGATGCACAAAACCTTAGTGTAGAGGAACGCTGCGTTGTATTTCCCTTTGTGATAGCAACCTTTATTATGGAGTCTGACGCTTTTATTTCTTTAATATCACAAGTTGGTACAATGCTTATGTCGTGGGAACCAACACCTATGGGATCATAGGGACCCCTTTCGGTTCGGCGGGGGGAATGCTCGTAAAAAGAGCCGGTCTGATGAACAACATGCAGGGATCTTTACCAAGGTTCAGGACGCATGGATGCGTAAAACCCTACTCCTGCTTGGTGGTATTGAAAGTGTTCTTAGGGTTCTTGATATAGAGACGCTACGAGCGGCTGCCACGCGTGTGTGGTAGAAAGTCCCAAAAGTCGAAAAGTCCTCTACCGTATCGCCCTGAGCCTCCTTTTATACTCTAAAGGGGACCCCAACAATGGCGTACAGTGCATACACGGGGTTTATAGAGTTACAATGCTATCAAACCTAACACTGACAGAGTAGGATAGGCGCATTTAATGCACTGTCAAGCATCTCTGTTTGTTAGTGGGATGGGATAGGAGCTCGTCCCATCGGCACCGCTTAGCCCCCTCCAACATCGACGCCATGACACGCGTCCACGTGGATCGACACCTGGCCCGTTAGCTGGTGGGGCCTTGCCGGGGCTTCACCTTGCTAGGGCTTTGCCTTGCCGGGGCCTTGCTTTGCCAAGGGGTTCAATAGCCCTTCCGACAAGACCTTGCCGGTGGTCATGATTCTCCTGTGTTGGTATATGGCAAGTCCCTTCCGGGCCTTGTTGCTAGGGTGGCCACCACTGCCCGTGCACGAGTAAGGGGCACTAGACACACCAAAACTGTATTGCACCGACAGGAGCCCCCGGGTCTGGGCGACACACATCACGAGGAGCTGTTGGGATAGGCCCAATCAGTGCACGGGCCTGCATGGCAGGGCCTTGCGGTTGTGATCATTGCGCTCGCTGCGCTTCCCCATGACACCCATTGAATGCGGGACGTGGGATACGTGCGCGACACAGCCTTCAAAATTTGTAATTACCGCGTCAGGTCATATCTGCAATGCGCGCCGCATGCATAGCGGGGAGCCAGCAATGGGCGTGCATGATTTAAAGTCCCTGGGAAAAGTAGTAACTACAGCGCCACGGATTGGGGCAACGGGGCGGTTGTTGTTCGTCCCGTGCTTGAGGGCACCGCTATTGGAGGAGGTGGGTGGCATCCTTTGGAGTGGGGGAGAGCCAGCCCCCATGCTCCCCCTATAAATTGGGGTCTAGCGAGGGCGATACTCAATCATTCTCCTTCCATCTTCCGAGTACAAACCTCCATAGTTCGTCCTTCCATGCCTTCCCTACATTTAGGTAGCGCTCGCCCTTAGCCATCAACAGGGGGCGGGGCGACCACCATCCTCCACTCCAAGGAGGAGCTCTCGTCGGGATCATGTTGCCGCTTCAACCATGGAGGCGCGGGATGGTTCGAGCTCACACGGTGGAAGAGGTGCAAGGGGTCACATCCACCGTGGAGGCCGAGGTTAGGGGAGGTAGAGCGCTGCTCCACTCCTCCTCCGACGTCAGGCCTGTCCATTCAGGAAACCCACGCCGAGAGGACGGCTCTGGATTTTGTCCTCGAGCTGGACGTTCCTCTTCGGAGCCATCTGCGTCTCCCTCGCTTTTTCGCCAGGGCAATAGAGGGCAAGGAGCCGCTAGTCCTGTGGTTACGGGTGGCTGGTTGTTGTAATAGCATGACGCAGGTAAACGTCGAGTACCCAGCGAACCGCGTCATGTTCCTTAGGCGCAGCTGGAAGATCTTCGTTCGCGCCCACAATCTCCAGGTGGGGCATGTCCTTCACTTTAAAATAACGTACGCCAATACTCTCTGCCCCAAGATTTATGGGCGCTTCGGCGTCCGTCTCAGCTACTGCGAAGAGAGCTCAAGAAGCGCCTAATGACTGTCCTCGGGCGGGAGTGATGAGGAGGATAGCGGCAAAGACAGCGACAATGAGTCCGATCTTCGAGCGGTCAAGTCGGAGCCTGAGGACTCGAGCTCGGATTGATCGCTGGCCGCACCATCAACACCATCCACATGCCTCTCGCCCTCCTGGCATTATCCCCTTGCCAGGGGCCTTAGTCCCGGGCGCTGCCTCATCTTCCAGCTGGGTCATCCGGCAGGCTCATGGACTTCGGCTTCTTGGGTCCATCCCCTTTTTGCCCGTGCTGGCCCTCTCCTGCACGCAATGCTGGTCCAGGATTGGCCATCTTCTTGCCTGCCCATCTGGCAACTCTGCTCCTCCGCGCAGTGCTAGTCCAGAGGGGTCAGGCCGGGCTTTTGCCGGGGGCCTCTCGCCATCTTTTTATTCTTGTAGCTCGCATCTCCTTTCCATCTTTTTCCTCTTGTAATCTCCCCTATGGGAGAAAGTCAAATAAAGATGTACTTAGGAAAAAGATATATCTGATGTAAATTTCACCCTATTTTTAATAACCAAGTATTATCTTCCTTGTTAGGCCGTTTCTGTGTATGAAACTTTCCCTATGCCTTCTCGAAAGAAACTTACCGACGTGTGTAGCCCTACCGCGAGCACTTTGAGGAACGGGTCCTTAGCAGCCTGCTGGTGGTGCTACTGCCGGCAAGACACCTTGGCGTCCTTGGTACAACCGTTGAAGGTGTTGGTCTCGCACGAAACAGAATAAAGGCATGAGCGCTGTCACTTGAGTCCTTGAGAGGACTCGAAACAAAACAAGGAGTGCGGGCGCAACCACTTAAGCCACCGAGCGGTTCCGAACACGGTGAGGGCGCAGCCAATCACGGCAAGGTTTCTGTGCGTACAGTTTTTTCGTACAAAAGCCGAAATCTCACAAGGAAAATAATTCCACGGCAAGAATTCACTTGGGTTTTTTGCAACTTATCTTTTTTCGCCGTGCTCCCTCCGGCAAGTTTTTTTTGGGACGTCGCTCATAGGTATCTGTACCACCATTCCCCCCCGGCAAAGCTGCACGCGAGGTGACCTTCTATCCTTTGAGAAAAAGAAAGAAGAGAAAATATGGATATGGATCCTTAGCGGTCCATTATCCCTTGTTGGGATCAAGTGCAATGCAATACTTCGGACAAACATGCACATAAGTAAACATGAGAACCGATCAGGATTGCAGAACACTTATCTTTATTCAACTACGAATAGGGTCTGAGCCCGACATCTTACCAAGGATTACATGCTTCAGCGGCAAGACTAGTACAAAAGGTGGTTGCTGGGAGGCCCGACAACCGTGCCTCTTGGGTAGAACTTGCGAAGGTGTTCGATATTCTAGGAGTTGCGCACTGGGATGCCATCTTCGGTCTCCAGGCGGACTGCGCTAGGCCTGGTGCTTGTACTAGCCGATAAGGGCCTTCCCACTTCGGCGTCAACTTGTTGGAATTCTTGGCGGACTGAACTCGCCAAAGAACAAGGTCGCGTTCCTCAAGACTTCTGGCTATATTTTGCGGCTATGGTAGCGGTGCAAAGCTTGCTAGTAGCATGGAGCTCTCACAACAGCCTGAAGACGATCTTCCTCAAGGAGTGTCGCGTCATCTTGCCGCAACTGCTCTTGCTTGTTCTCATCATAAGCGACCACTTGAGGCGACCTGTATACGAGTTCCATGGGGAGAACTCCCTCCACCCCATAGACGAGGGAGAAGGTTGTCTGGTCGGTAGCTCGATTTGGTGTCGTTCTTATTGGCGAAAGAACCACCAGCAACTCATCAATCCAGTGCCTTCCAAACTTGTGCAGCTTGTCAAAACTTCTTGTCTTGAGGCCTCGCAGCACTTGAGCATTAGCCCTGTCCTCTTGGCCATTGCTCCTCGGGTGGGCAATGGAAGCAAAATAGTGAAGATCCTGCATGAAGGCGCGGCTAATGAACTGTGTGCTGTTGTCAGTGATGATCCTGTTGTGGACACCAAAGTGACAAACTAGTCCCTTGAAGAACTTTACAACTGACAGTGTTGTCACCTTTCTCACTGCTTCCACTTCTGGCCACTTTGTGAACTTGTCTATTGCAACGTACAAGTACTCAAAGCCCCTGACAGCGTGGGGAAAGGGGCCCAGGATTTCAAGCCCCCAGACCGAAGATGACCTGGAGAGAGGGATCATTTTAGGTGCTTGAGCTGGTTGTGGTAATCTCTTTGAATGAAGCTGGCATGCCTCACACTTGGTTACTAATGACGTTGCATCCTTGAGGGTAGTGTGTCAAAAGAAGGCTGGTCGGATTGCCTTCCCGGCAAGGCCTCTTGATCCTATGTGGGAGCCACATATGCCTCCGTGTTTCTGTGCCAACAGCTCCAGTCCATCTTCCCATGAAATACATTTGAGTTTTACACTGTATGGCCTCTTTCTATACATGACTTTGTCCACGAACTGGTACGTATTAGACCGGTAGGCTACTTTCTCTGCTTGTTCTTGGGAAGTTCTGCTATCTAAAGGAAGCAAACAATGTGTTGTGCCCTTACTGGAGTGTGGGGCTCGTCAGCAAGGACTAAAGGCATATCCTCTGCTGGGGTAGCATTTGCCCCGACAACAAGGGCCGGAGGGTCCGCCGGAGCCTGCTGCACCCCGGCAAGGCTGGCAGGAACATGTGCTTCCACGGCAAGAGTAGGGGGCCCTACCAGAGCACAGTACTAACCGACAAGCCTGTCGTTCCCTTTGGCAACCTTCTCACCGACGGCTTCCGAGAGCTCTGCCAGGAAATTCTCGCTGGAACTTAACTTCCTTGTCTTCTCTTGTCAAGTTGATGGTGTCACAAAGGGTTGAGTTAGTTGGAGCACGAAAGTTCCTAGTTCCATAGGTAACTTAAGGGCAACACACTTTGATAGGCCATCAACAATGCTATTTTCTGCATGTGGAATGTGCTCCATTTGCAGGCCATCAAAACATTCTTCCAACTTCCTTACTTCATATACATAAGCTTCCATCAATGGGCTCTATTAATCTTTGTTCACTTGCCCGATGATAAGTTGAGAATCACCTGTGACAATAAGTTTCTTGATCCCGAGGTCTGCCACGAACCTGAGGCCGGCAAGCAGTCCTTAATACGCAACAGTGTTGTTCGTTGATCTCTCCCGGGGAAAGTGCATTTGGACCACATATCTAAGATGCTCTTCGGTGGGTGCGATAAGTAGCACTCCAGCACTGGCACCTTGCTGCGAGAAAGCTCCATCAAAATACATGATCCATCCTCGATATGTTTCCTTGTCGGGGAGAGTTGATTCTGGAACTTCTTCATTGGGAGTTGGGGTCCACTCCGCAATGAACTCCGACAAGTCCCTGTTCTTAATGGTCGAAGGGCATTCAAACTTGATACCAAATCTTGATAGTTCGAAAGCCCACTCCACAATCCTGCCGGTAGCTTCTGGGTTCCGCAAGATCTGCTGTAATGGGAAGCGGGTGACAACGATGATCTTATGTGCTTGGAAGTAATGGCACAACTTACTCGAGGCCAAAAGAAGGCCGAAGAGAAACTTTTGCATCCAGAATATCTTGACATAGCCCCCTACATCAAGGAACTGACAAAATAGGTTGGTCCTGCACCATCTTCTTGTTCTGGATTGTCTCCTTCAACTGCGCAGATCCTTCTTTCCCGGCACCAGACTCTGCCGGGGAATGTCCCGGCTTGTCTCTTGGCGGTCCCACTATTGCCGCCACTTCCTCATAAACTTTTCTTTCAACCACTAGCGCAACACTCACCACTTGATTTGTTGCTCCTAGATATAGCAGCAACGACTCTTGTGGTTTCGGTGCGACTAGGACTGGACGAGAGGAGAGTTATTTCTTCAAATCCTGCAGCACTACCTCTGCTTCTGAGGTCCATTTCATTGGAGCTGCCTTCTTAAAGATTTTGAAGAAGGGCAAGGTGCGCTCGACAGACTTTGCGATGAACCTACTCAGAGCAGCAACACGACCGGCAAGACGACATACATCTTTGACACATCTTGGTGCTTCGATTTGCTCAATTGCCTTGATATTGTCAGGGTTTGCTTCAATTCCACGTTGAGATACAAAGAACACGAGATGCTTGCCGCATGGGACGCTGAACTCATACTTCTCAGGATTGAGCTTCATATTGATCTTGCGCAGGTTTGCAAATGTTTCTTCTAGGTCCGATATGAGCACAGATTTGTCCTTGGTTTTGACCACTATGTCATCGATATAAGCCTCCATATTTCTATGTAGCTGGGGTTCAAAACCAATCTGGACCACTCTTCCAAATATAGAACCACCACTTTTCAACCCTAAAGGCATACGCAAAAAGCAATACGTACCACATGGGGTGATAAATGCGGTCTTCTGCTCGTCTTCCTTAACCTTGAAACTCTGATGATAACCGGATTAGGCGTCAAGGAAAGACAACAAGTCGCAATCGGCGGTGAAGTCCACAATTTGGTCGATGCGCGGCAAGGGAAAATGATCTTTGGGGTAGGCTTTGTTGATCTCTTTGAAATCAACGCACAGTCTCCATTTCCCATTCGCCTTGCGCACTACTACTAGGTTGGCCACCCATGTCGGATGGAGTACTCCTCTGATCAAGCCAGCCGCTTCTAGTTTCTTAATCTCTTAGGCAATAAACTGTTGCCGCTCCAAAGCATGCTTCTGGACCTTCTGCTTGACGGGTCGCGCGTGTGGGTAGGCGGCAAGGCGACGAACGTGCTTTCCTATTTGTCGTCAAGGGTGGAACTTATGGTGAAAGTTCCCCCTATGCCGTCCTCCTTGGCGAGTACCTTCTTGGTCTCTGGTGGAGTAGCCTTGGACTTTTTGCTCTTGCTTATGGAGCTCTCTGGCACATTGTCAATGGGAGCGCAACACTCCGAGGAGGTATGCTTGCCGGAATGTGTGCCAGAGGCCTTGCCGGTCTTCTTCCCCCCGGGAGCTTTAGCGGCAGGAGCAAGTGCCTTGGTGGCAAGTGCTGCGACTACACCCTGGTAAAGTTGGTTGGCGTTGATAAGTGCGCTTTTCTTGTCGGTGTTGATGGTGATGACGCTCATTGGCCCGGTCATCTTCAGCATGTTGTAAGAAAAATGGGTGGCCGCCATGAACTTGGCCAGTGCCAGGTGACCAAGGATGTCGTTGTATAGCAACGAGGTCTTGGCGACGTTGAAAACTACCTTCTTCGTTCTGAAGTTGATATCACCACCAAACATCACCGAAAGTGTGACCTTGCCTTTCGGAAGAGTTCTTCCCGAATTGACCCCTTGGAACGCGCATGTCGGCTTGAGGTCCTCATTAGGAATTTGCAGCCTCTAGATGACATTTGGCAAGATCAAGTTCAGGTTGGCCCCACTATCGACTAGCATCTTCGTCACGTTGTGGTTGCGGAATGTCGGAGAAACCAACAGTGCCAGGCACCTGACCAGAGTTATGTGATCAGGGTGGTGCTCGTCGACGAAGATGATAGGAGTGTTGTACCACTTCAGAGGCCTCTAGGAAATGATAGAGGGCTCTGTCGCATTAACCTCGTGCTCCCAGTGTTTAAGTTGGCGGTGGGAGGAATGCGATGAGGCACCTCCTTCTATGCACATTATCTTTGTAGCCTTCTGGAACTCGTGCTCGCTGGACTTGTCATCCTCGTTGACGTCATCATCATCTCCCTGTTGCTTGTCGCGTCCACGGGTTGGCCGATCTTTTTGTTGCTTGGGCTTGCCACACCGACCACCTCGGCGGACACGCTTCTTGCCAGACCAACCGGCACCATCCTAGGCTTTCTCCTTGTCTCGCCTCTCATACTCGGCTTTTTGCTTCTCGGTAAGCTGCTCAACTTGTCGGTAGTCTTGGAGATCATGGCCTTTGGTGTGGTGGATCTTGCAATACTGCTTGTCGGAGCCTTCTGGCTTGTCGGCAGCCGCCAGGGCATGGGAGGAGGCGCACCCGGCAACATCATTGCCATGGCCATCAATCTTGCCCTTCTTGGGGGCGTCGGTGTTGCCGGATCCCTCGACGGCAAGTCAGGTCTTGCCCTTGCACTTCTCGTTCCGCCGTCGGCTCTTCTTTGCCAGGGTAGCTATGTCTTGATCTTTAGAGTCTACACCTAGGCCGGCCTCTTTTCCGGGGAGTCTCCTCCCTTCTTCAGCCCAAGAACATTTGTCTGCCAAAGCATAAAGCTCGGTGATGTCCCTGACTCTGTTCATCGCTAGTTTTTCCTGCATCCCGCGGTTGCACACGTTCAGATAGAACGCGCTGATAATAGCGGCAGGATGAATGTCTGGGATTTTGTGTTGGACGCGGGTGAACCTTTGGATGTACTTGCGTAAGGTTTCGCCCTCCTTCTGAGGGATGATGTGTAGATCACTTTCTTGGCCAGGAGCTTGATGACCTCCTGTGAAGGTGACAACAAACTCGTGGCACAAGTCTGCCCAGGAGGCGATGGACACCTCAGGCAAGTGCATCAACCACGACCTGACGTTGGTCTTAAGCACCAATGGGAAGTCGTTGGCGAGTATCTTGGCGTTGCGACCCCCGGCATCTTGCACCACAATGGTGTAGATGCTAAGGAACTCCAATGAATGAGTCTTGCCCTAATACTTCTCCGGGACTTCTAGCTTGAACTTGCGGGAGTTGGGCCATTGGTCTTGTAACAGCTCACGGTAAGCGCTGGACAACCCACCTCATAAGGTAGGCTGACAGGATACCCTGGCCCAGACTTGTCTAAAGTGGGCCCCGCGCAGCTATCAGACTAGAGGCGCGGTTCCTGCCGCCACTCGATTTTAGTTCGAGCATCTTCCTTGCCACGTTCTCAAAGAACTTGACGCTGATCATGGCGTGTCCATGGGTCAGATGATGCCGTTGAGTAGCCATCCTAAGCGTCGGTCTGTCGAGTCGATGACCGGCGTCGTTGTTGTGGAGGAGAGTGCACTGAAGTCGCGCCGCCTCCGGCCCTCTCACCACTGGTGTGAGCCGTCTCGGTGGATCGAAACTTATCTGCGAGGCTGAGGAGGCTCTGTATGGTTGGTCACCATTCATCGAGCTTCTCTGCAGTAGCAGGGAAGTTTATGAGTAGTTGCGCCCGCGCCATCACTTCTTCCAACGTGGTCGGTAGCTAACGACACGAGGAACACGAGGTGTTGTGACTCCTAACCATGTTAGAAGGAGCACCGCCGCAGTCCCATGTCGGCATTCCACTCCCGCTTGCATGCTGGTGACCATGTTGGTCCCAGGCATCTTGGGAATGATGCGTAGGAGCTCTTCCATGGGGACATTGAGCTCTACAGGCGCTGGGGCGCAGCCCTCCACGCTAGTCCATAGAAGGTCGCGGCGTAGGCTCCGGCGTGGGTGCCCTAGAAGATACCCTTCGGCCCCCGGAATTCACGTTACCACCCGCAGGCGGTACCACTCCGTCCTGAGACCCAGGGGCATGGGGGTTCCTGCCGCCACCATGCGTGTTTCCACGGCGAGCATCGCCACTTGGTTGGCGTTGATCACCGGAGCGTCGCAGAAGTTTCGAACCTCCATCTCCTCCTCCACCACACGCGTCTATGTCGTCTCCTGTTTGCGCAGTTACATGGAAGCGGACATGGATGGGCCAACTGTTTTCAGGCCCTTCTTCTTGGGGGCCATGGTGATGACTAGTATGAAGGAACTGGTGCGCTGATTACTAGAACAGATTCAAACGACCTAGCCCCCCCTACCTGGCGCGCCAAAGATGTTGTGGGAACGAAGACCTATGGGATCATAGGGACCCCTTTCGATTTGGCAAGGGAAACTCTTGTACAAAGATCCGGTCTGATGAACAACATACGGGGATCATTACCTAGATTCGGGCCACACGGATGTGTAAAACCCTACTCCTACTTGGTGGTATTGAAAATGTTCTTAGGGTTCTTACTACAGAGACGGTATGAGCGGCTGCCAAGCGTGTGTGCTAGAAAGTCGAAAAAGTCGAAAAGTCGTCTACCATATCGCCCTCGGCCTCCTTTTATACTCTAAAGGGGATCCCAACAGTGGCGTACAATGCGTACACGAGGTGTACAAAGCTACAGTGCTACCATACCTAACACTAATGCAGTAGGACATGCGCATTTAATGCACCGTCAGGCATCTCTGTCTGTCAGTGGGACAGGACGGGAGCTCGTCCCATCGGGACCGCTTAGCCCCCTCAAACGTCGATGGTGCAACATGCGTCTAGTTGGATCGACACCTGGCCCTTGTGTTAGAGGGGTCTTGCCGGGGATTTACCTTGCCGGGGCCTTGCTTTGCCTAGGGGTCAATAGCCCTCCCGACAGGACCTTGCCGGTGGTCTTGATTCTCCTGCGTTGGTATCTGGCAAGTCCCTACTAGGCCTCGCTGCCAGGGTGGCTACCACTGCCCGTGCACGAGTAAGGGGCACTGCAGAGCCCAAAACTCTAGTGCACCGACAACTTATTTCCCTTACAATAAAATATCACACATATTTAGGAGCAATTTTTATTGCTTTTTGCACCGATGACAACTTACTTGAGGATCTTATTCAATCCATACATAGGTATGGTGGACTCTCATGCCAAAACTGGGTTGAGGTGTTTCGATGCACAATTAGTATCTCTACTTGGTGCGGAAGTTTTGGATAATATGAGGTGGAAGCAAGCACTACATGTTGGAGGATCTAAAACCATGTAACTTCTATCCAGAGGCAAGCAAACCTAACCCACTATGCTGTCTTCCTTGTCCAACATCAACTTCTTGGCATGTAATATTTTAACGAGTGGTCACAATCATAAAATATTTCCACGATAATATATTTATATGTGAATCTACCTTTCTTTATCACTTCCTTTTCAATTGCACCAATGACCAATTACTATGTTTGTTAACTCCCAACAAATTTCAATCGACATACTTTTTATATGTGAAGTCATCACTCCCTATAAGATCATTATGTATACTCTTTGCTTTTATCTGTTATTCTTTATTCATTACTCTCAAGAGCATAGTGATCTAGCAAAGCCCTCTCATCAAAAGTACTTTTTATTATATAACTCTTGGACTTGCGTACATAAGGGTAGAAAAAGCAAAAACTAAAAGGTAGATCATACCAAAATTTTATTCTACTCGATCAAAACAAAATCAAAATGGATTGAACTAAGAAAAATAGGAAAAAGGGTAAAGGAAAAAGGGTGTATTGGTGATACGATACCGGGGCAACTCCCCCAAGCTTGTCACAATCCAAGGGGAGTGCCCATACCCATGTGCTGACATGTCCTTCTTCGAAGGTGATGGCGCAATATTCTTGGCGATGATACCCCTCAAAATGTGATTCTCCTCCTCAAGCTTGTTGTGCTTGAGATCCGTTATTATCTTGTGAAGTTTTCCAGTGATGGTTAGAGATCCCTTCACCAATGGATGTTTCATTGCTGCGGGTGAAAAGACAACACACATTTTCATGTTTTCATAAGTAAGAAATTTAGCGTCAGGAGGAATAACCGAATTCGGGATTGCTGAGCTCTGAAGTTCCTCCAACATGACTCTGGGTTGTGGATGAGAGTTGACTTCTTGGTCTTACTCCATGGCATCCACCCTTTTCAAGTCGGCCGCCATATCCTCCTCTGTAGTTCGCCCAAACTGATTAGCTTCAATGTACGCTCCCGATTCCTGTGTTGGGTGAGAAACACGACTCTCCCTAGTTAACTCTTGTGAAGACATATTGCTCTAAATCTCCTTGCAGAAACAGCTCAAAACAAAAACAAGAGGTATTTTCGTGATACGAAAGTGCAAACCTTCGGGAGATTATATAATGAATTTTTGCCGACCAGAAGGGGTGTACGGCAAGAAAATGGAGTCCGGAGGGCGCACGGGGTGCTGGCAAGCCCCCTAGGTACGGCCAGGGGGGTGGCCGCGCATAGCAGGCTTGTTGCCTCCCCGTGCATCCTTCAGACTACGTTTGATTTTCCTGAATTTTTAAATATTCAAAAACTGAGTAAAATTGCTATTTGGAAAGTTATGGAGTCGGTTTACTTACTATACCACATACCTATTCCTTTTTGGAGTCTGAGACGTTCCGGTAGGTCTCCCTAATATGCTCTTCCGAAGTTATGGTGTCGATAACATTGGTTTCAACATTTATGGGAGTACCTAAGATATAATGTTTGATTCTTTGCCCGTTCACCACCTTCGGATTTGTTTCTTCGGCGTTGTTGATCTTGATGACACCAAAACGATGTACTTCCTCAACAATATAAGGCCCTTCCCATTAAGAGAGAAGTTTTCCTGCAAAAAATCTTAACCGAGAATTGTATAGCAAGACATGATCACCTACATTGAATACACACTTTTGTATCTTTTTATCATGCCATCTCTTATCTTTTTCTTTAAACAACTTGGCATTCTCATAGGCCTGGATTCTCCATTCATCAACTGAGCTAATATCAAATAACCTCTTCTCACCAGCAAGATTGAAATCATAGTTGATCTCTTTTAGTGCCCAATAAACTTTGTGCTCTAGCTCTAGAGGTAAGTGACATGCTTTACCATAAACCATTTTATATGAAGACATACCCAAAGAATTCTTGTAGGCGGTTCTATAGGCCCATAATGCATCGTCAAGTTTCTTAGACCAATTCCTCCTGGATCTATTAACCGTCTTTTGCAAGATCAATTTAATTTCTCTATTGCTTAATTCTACTTGACCACTAGTCTGAGCATGATAAGGAGATGCAATTCTAAGATAAACATGGCCGGCCAGAGAGGCTACCAGCTAGGGCCCTCCCGCGACTTTCCATTCATATTGTAATCCGGGGGTTGGACTATAAAACCAACCGGAGCCCCCCATGCAGAGGCAGGCAAAAGATAGACCAACAAGCGCACACACACGCACAAAGGAACACCTCGTTCCACAGACACCTTCGTAGCAAGGGAAGTGGAGTTGGCTGCTCCCTCTTCCACCTCTAGATACAGGTCTCGGAGCACCATTGTAACCTTCCCTCATTGATCAACAAGATCAGGCAGGACTAGGGGTGTTACCTCCCACGAAGGGCCCCGAACCTAGGTACATCGTGTGTCAGTCACCGCTTGTGCCTAATCCCACTCCCAGAGTACATCGGCATCCTCCGGCCCCAACCACCTTCGATAAGCCTATCCATGGTATCTGTCGTGAGAAAACGAGGACACCAAGCAAAGGAGGGATCATCAGCACATAAGCCACCGGCAAGCAGCCAAAGCTAAACACGATTACATACTCTTCAACGTCGACCCACTTCCCCTTCTTCTCCACCTCGACGACGGTGGGAATGCCCTCGCTCTTCTTCAGGAGGACGTTGCTGCGTGGGGGAGCAAGGGCACTGTCCACAAGGGCCATGGACGAAGAGGCCATTCCGGCCCAGACACGTGTGCTCGCCCACAGGTTGCAGTTCTGGTGGTAGCGAGACGGGCACTTTAGCCACATCGCTACCACGAGGAGGGTACATCGGAGGGGGCCCGTACCCGTGCATCCATGGGGTTTCTCGGCCAATGGACCAAGCAGCACGGGGAGTGGGCCTGGCCCCCTGAGGACCCTAACAAAGCACGGAGGACTTGCAGCAGAGGTTTCACTGGCATCATCATCATCTTCGAAGCAGCACAAAAGCACGCTCCACGATTGAGGGGACACTTCCTCTAGATCGTCGTCCGCTGTCTCCTCTGAGTCCTCACCGCCCGCGGTTTCACCGGAGGACACTGCCACCGAGGACCAAGAATCTCGTCCGGGGAAAGCCCCAGTTCGTGAAAGATGGGCATCACGGCGACCAGATCAGCCTTGTCGTCGCGGCATTACAACGGGGCGTAGTCCTCAAGGAGGTCTCCAGGGTTGTCGTTGAGCAGGGCCGCCGTAGCCGTCTTCAGCTCCCCGGGGGTCAGGCGTGTGGACCGAAGCCTGATGTCGTTGTTGTTGTGTTGATAGTCCCAGATGGGCCTCGAGTGAAACTATAGGGGGCCAAACGCTGCACCCAGAACTCTTTCATTATAATTCCCCCTGTCAGCTTCCTAGCGTTCATATCGCGAGAGATCTACTCGAGGATGGGCCTGGCCTAGGGATCGGAAAGCTTCACGGAGCTCCACGTAAGACCCAGCGGTGCCTAAAGTTCTCCACCTTCTTCCCAACCTTTAAGAGCATGTTCCCGGTCTGGACCACAATGAAGGAGACACATGCCGACCTCTGAGCGTTCTCATGAAGCCGCAAGCTGAAGAAATGATGGAGCAGGTCCACCGAAGGCTTCACACCTATGATGGCCTCGTAGTAAAGGGCGAAGACGGACAAGAGCAGGATGGATTTGGGGTGGAGATGAAGAGCTTAGATCCCGTAGTGCTCAAGGACGGTGGTGCAGAACCTGGAGAAGGGCGGGAAAATCCCGGAGAAGATGCTATGGAGGAAGGAAGGGTAGGCTTACCTGGCGGGCGATGCTTCTCCGCGGAGCCGCACCATATCAAGGTACGCCCCCACTCATTGCTCTAATCTTCCATGGACGGGACCACCGGGGCGAGGTCCCCGTCCTTGGCTATGGTGGACTCCGAGAGCGCTAGTGAGATATGTCACACCTTGTGTTTTGCCTCATAACTAAGTTAAGAAAACTCAAAAATTAGGGCCAATTAATACTTTTTGAGTGCCTATGAATGTTTAATTGGTATGATATTTGCTTGCTTGTTCGATTGCTTGCGGGTGCTCTATATTCATAAAACTCCCTCCTACTCTCAAACTCCTATCCTTGCCCCAAATTTTTCCCTAATGATGATGTCTTGTGAATAGTACCCAAAACTATTTTTATCAAAATTTATTTTGACGAAAAAGCATTTATTCAAATAAGGTTTTCAAAACTCCCTGAGTTGAGGTTTGCACTGCAAGTCCTCAAATTCGAGGGACCCTTTTTCCCCAAAGACTTAAATTGGAATATAATATATACATTACTTCCCGAAACCACCAAATGTTATTTTTAAAGATTATTTTGTTATTTTATTCAAATGCTTTTTCTCAAAGCCAGAAATGGTCTTTCACAAGGAAAAATTATTTAAATGCTTTAAAAATATTTGAGAAAATTTAGGGAAACTCAGTGGACATATATTACCCATACATATGAATTTCAATAGACGGTCATGTTCAAAATCATGGGCAAAACCCCTCAAAACCCTTTCTTCCCAAATTACAGCTTTTGAAATATTTATATTAGAAATATTATCTAAAAAATCCAGGAAAATTCCAGCAAGGCACACATGTCATATGTGATGATCTTGCAAAGTTTCATCTCCACCCCCTTGATTTGATCCGTCAAAATATTCTAATACCATTCTTGTCTAGATTCAAATTTGAAAAACTTTACATTGTGAAGTTTCTTCCCTTGACCCCAAACTTCGTGGGCATGTTTTAAACCCCAAATAATTATACCAAACCAAGTGGTGGATTTTTGGGAAGTGAAATGCATGCCTAGTTCTACAGAAATCTGATTCTGATGATTTCTAGGGTTTTACCAAGTTACATTGTCAAATTTGCTCAAACCAGTTCAAACTTGGTCATCAACCTTATTTTTAACCACCACCTGACCCGGTTAAAACTCAGGTCAAGAAAAATCCATTTGCTTGCCGAATCACCCATCAAACACCTTCTGATCATTTCTAGAAACTGTTGCCTCCTCCCCTATTCTCCTTCCCTTGAAACTTTTACCACAACTTCTTACTAAGGTAATTCACCACCAGCAAGAAACCCAGGGCTCAGCGTAATGGTTACAAGGTGTAAAACCCATTTCTTCCTTCTGGACAGCAAGAATCTCCTTCTCTCTCCCCTCCCCTCTTATTCTATCAACCTCCCAGTGCATCCTATGCAATTTCCCCTTTGTCTAACACCACCTGGATCCACTGGACATGACTGGCCACGCCTAGGATGCCATTGGCATGCCATGGCATGCCAAATGGGCACTCCAGAGCGTGCTACGGTGCCCGGCCGCACTATAGCCACCGCCCACGGCATGGTCCTGAAAGCCTCAGGGCTACAACTCTTGCCACTTGGCGCCCCTTGGCGTCCGTGACATGCAACGTGGTCGGCCCCCTCCTCTATCCTCCTCCTGTGGCCCCCTCTCATGCGCACCATGGCCACCTGGCTTGGCCAGTGGGCGAGCTCACATGCGCGGGCTCATGGTGCGTCCCCACACCCCCTCACATGAACCTCACCCACAAAGCTCGTTGACACGCCTTAAACTTCCCCCGTGAGCTCTAGCAGCGGCTTCGACGCCGCCAAGCTCCCTGCCCATAGTGCTCTGGCGCTATGGCTACTTAAGCTCACACCTGAGCACCCCGTTGCCTCCCTTCGCTCTCTACCTCACCCATGGACCTCCTGGATCCTAGCCATTCTTGTCCCCGTGTCCTCCATAGATGCCCATGGCTGGAGCCATCCCGTCGGGGTTTGCTCAAATTCGAGCCACCTGAGGCCCTAGCCCCCCTCTAACCCTCACCGTTGAGCTGCCCTAGCAACTATGAGCCCATACCAAAGTCCCTTCCTTCCTTCGGGTGGCTGTTGCACCTTGTCCATCATCGCCGTGAATCACGCCCGCCCCGGTCGGTTCCCTTCTCGATGTGGTCCTCCCTAGCGTACGCTCTGTAGATCACCCAAGCCGCGTGCCCTTCCTGAGCTCTCCGGTGGGTCAAGCCTCGTCGAAGGCAGCATGGGCTACCGAAACGAGCACCGCCGCCTCCCCCTATCCGCTCCAGATCAGTTGAGGCGGGAGGAGGAGGACGGACCTTCTAGTGGGTCCCGTCTCCTCCCGGACCCACCCGTCAAACGAAGCAGCAATCAGGCGGCCCCACGGTTAGTTTAAGTGGAGGCGGGTTTCCTCGGAAACTGTCTTCACCGCAGGAAGGCTCATCCGCTGGGACGCGCATTAGACATGGCAGCTCGCCCTACAGGCCGCGCCACTAGACGACCCAGTTGGTATCCTGCGCCCGTTGCACGGTAAAGTCTTCTAGTAATTTCTTTTTTTCCTTTTTCTCTTCTATAGAATCAAAAAAAATCCATAGTATATTCAAACTAACTCCAAATTTGGTGATTCAAGTTTCTACAGATCCCTAAATTCATTTACTAACCAAATATGTGCAATGACCATTTTTACTACAAATTTTCCTAGAGTTCAAATTCAAAATTGAATTTGAACTATGAAAAATCCTCATTGCAAACTTCCTAGAGAGTCCAAATCAACTCCATATGGCTATAAACATTAGTACCTATTTATCTAGCCATGGTTAACATTTTTACCATGCACCTATTCTGTTGGATCTAATAAATGGCCCATTTCCCCTTTATTTCATCTTAGGAAAATAATAGGAAAAATATCCCATCTCCAAATCTTGTGAGACAAATTTTTAAAAGCTTCTCAAATCATTCCCTACTTGATGAGTGCATCCACTCATTTGTACAAAAAAAAATTGTAGACTTCTCATGAGACCATTAATCCCTTCATGTACACCGTTCATAAATCCCCCTTGATCCACATCCTATGAAACCTCCTTGGATTGTTTTTCTTGTGACCAAAGTTGTCCAAATCCCCCTTTTTAGTTTTTTTGTTTTTGTTTTGTCCTTTATTTATTTTCTTTTGTTTCTGAGTGAATCTTTTTCTTTATTTAAATATTTTATTTGTGAATCTTTGTGCTTTAGGTAAAAAAATTATAAACTTTATGTTAGTGCTAATAGTTTTCAAATTTGAATTATTTCAAATTTGTATGAATCACTACTTTGTGAATAACGTTACTTCAAAAATAGATTTTTCTGTGATTCTCTTGTTGTTGTTTAATATTAGTGTGTTTTATAATTATATTCAATTTTCAATTTTTAGGTTATTTAAAAAATGAAACGCCTTTGTAACAGATGATTTTTCATTCAAAAGCCTGATACTTCAAAAGAGATTGTCCATTTTGTACACGAAGTGGGTCCAGTTTTTCCTATAACCCTCTCAACTATTTAGAACATGCTATTTGGGTGAAATGATGATACTATGCCAACTTTTATCCTTTTCAGAGTTCATTTGTAGTGCTTATCAATTTCAGGGCCATTTAGCTGAAAAAATCAGTAAATGCATGAAAAATCACAAATGAAGTCAGAAAGGGTTGAAAAATGATGATGTGGCTTCGAATGGTGCATACTGAACAACCAATAAGTCTAGATTTGAAATAAGTTTTAAAAATGAAATGCCTTTGTAACAAATAATTTTTTGTTCGAAAGCATGATACTTTAAAAGACATTGTCCATTTTATATACGAAGTGCGTCCAGTTCTTGCCGTAATCCTCTCAACTTTTTAGCACATGCTATGTGGTGGAAATGATGATACCATGCCAACTATCAACCTTTTCAGAGTTCATTTGTAGTGCTTATCAATTTCAGGGTCATTTAGCTCAAAAAATCAGTAAATGCATGAAAAATAGCAAATGAAGTGACAAAGGGTTGAAAATTGATGGCCTAGCTTCGAATGGTGTGTACTGAATGCACAAAACACATAAGTACACCACTATTACAAAATTCCCTTCGATTTGTCCGAAGTGGGACTTTCCAGATATATAAGTCCGGAAACTAACTAGAGAAGTTAGTCACATCCCAGAGTGGGATCCTAGGGTATAAAACTTTTTCTTCACGTGTGTCCCTTTGCGTCGTAACCATGGGAAATCTTCATCGTTTAACTTAATGCTAGGGTAAACATTCAATGTGAAGGGAGCAACTTCATGAAACTTTTCATAATATTCTGACATGTCTGTCTTGTCCTCCACTCCCACGATGTTTCTTTTCCCTGAAAGAACTATGTGGCGCTTTGGCTCATCATATGATGTATCCGCTTCCTTATCTTTTCTTTTTCTCGTCTTGGTATACATGTCCTTCACATAGAAAACATGCGCCACATCATTGGCTAGGACGAATGGTTCCTGTGTGTACCCAAGATTGTTGAGATCCACTGTTGTCATTCCGTACTATGTTTCTTCATTTACCCCGCCTTCTATCATATTGACCCATTTGCACCTATACAAAGGGACCTTGAAACCAAGTCCAAAGTCAAGTTCCCATATGTCGTGGATGTTGGGAGATGTAGTAGTAAATCAAAAAAATTCCTAGGATCACCAAGATCTATCTATGGAAAAATCAGCAACGAGTGGGGAGAGATTGCATCTTCATACCTTTGAAGATCTCTAAGAGGAAGCGTTACAAGAATGCGGTTGCTGGAGTCGTACTCACCGCGATTTAGATCGCGGTGGAATCCGATCTTAGCGTCGAATAACGGCGCCTCCGCGTTCAACACACGTGCAGCCCGGTGATGTCTCCCGCGCCTTGATGCAGCAAGGAGGAGGGAGAGGTTTGGGAAGAGCTTAAATAGCAGCATGATGGCATGGTGGTGGTGAAGCAGGAAGGTATTCTGGCAGGCTTCGCCTAAGCACTGCGGAGGATGAAGAATAGAGGTAGGGCTGCGCCATGGAGAGAGAGATCAATCTGGTCTCAAAACAGCCAAAACATCAAGTATATATAGGAGGAGGGAGAGGGAGGGCTTCGTTGGCCCCTCCTCCAAGGAGGAGAGCTTCGGACGAGCTAGGGGAGGAGTCCACCTCCCATAAGGAAGGTGGATCTCCTCCTATCAAACTCCTTTTTGCCTTATCTCTTTATCCCGATGGGCATGGGCCTTTAGCAAAGGTCTTGCCCAGCCCAATAAGGGCTGGTACACTTTATCTAACAGACCATAAGGTCCTTTGGTCGTCACTCCCCTCCCGGGGTCCTCCGGCACCCTCCCGGCACTCCCGGTGCACTACCAATGAGCCCGAAAACTTTCCGGTGACCAAAATGGGACTTCCTATATATCAATCGTTACCTCCGGACCATTCCAGAGCTCCTCGTGACATTTGGGATCTCATCCGGGACTCCGAACAACCTTCGGTAATCATGTATACCATTTCCCTAAAACCCAAGCATCATCGAACCTTAAGTGTGTAGACCCTACAGGTTCGGGAGACACGTAGACATGACCGAGACACCTCTCTGGTCAATAACCAATAGTGGGATATGGATACCCATGTTGGATCCCACATGCTCCACGCTGATCTCATCAGATGAACCACGCTGTCAGGGATTCAGTCAATCCCATTTACAATTCCCTTTGTCTACAGGTATGATACTTGCCCGAGATTTGATCGTCGGTATCCCTATACCTTGTTCAATATCGTTACCGGCAAGTCTCTTTACTCATTACGTACACATCATCCCGTGGATAAATCCTTTGTCACACTGAGCTCATTATGATGATGTCTTACCGAGTGGTCCCAGAGATACCTCTCCGTCACACAGAGTGACAAATCCTAGTCTTGATTCGTGCCAACCCAACAGACACTTTCGGAGATACCCGTAGTGTACCTTTATAGCCACCCAGTTACGTTGTGACGTTTGGCACACCCAACGCATTCCTACGGTATCCGGGAGTTGCACAATCTCATGGTCTAAGGAAATGATACTTGACATTGGAGAAGCTTTAGCAAACGAACTACACGATCTTGTGCTATGCTTAGGATTGGGTCTTGTCCATCACATCATTCTCCTAATGATGTAATCCCATTATCAACGACATCCAATGTCCATGGTCATGAAGCTGTGACCATCTATTGACGAGCTAGCCAACTAGAGGCTCACTAGGGACACATTGTGGTCTATGTGTTCACACATGTATTATGGGTTCCGGTTAACACAATTATAGCTTGAACAATAGACAATTATCATGAACAAGGAAATACAATAATAACCATTTTATTATTGCCTCTAGGGCATATTTCCAACAGTCTCGCACTTGCACTAGAGTCAATAATCTAGTTACATTGTGATGAATCGAATACCCATAGCATTCTGGTGTTGATCATGTTTTGCTCATGAGAGAGGTTTAGTCAACGGATCTGCAACATTAAGATCTGTATGCACTTTACAAATATCTATATCTCCCTCCTGATTGCAATCACGGATGGAGTTGAAGCGACACTTGATGTGTCTTGTTTTCTTGTGAAACCTGGGCTCCTTCGCAAGGGCAATAGCTCCAGTGTTGTCACAGAATAGAGTCATCGGGCCCGATGCACTTGGAATCACTCCTAGGTCGGTGATGAATGCCTTCATCCAGACTCCTTCCTTTGCTGCTTCCGAAGTAGCTATGTACTCCGCTTCACATGTAGATGCCGCCATGACGCTTTGCTTGCTGCTGTACCAGCTGACAGCCCCTCCATTCAAAATATACACGTATATGCTTTGTGACTTCGAGTCATCCAGATCTGTGTCGAAGCTAGCATTGACGTAACCCTTTACGACAAGATCTTCGGCACCTCCATATACGAGAAACATGTCCTTTGTCCTTTTCAGGTACTTCAGGATATTCTTGACCGATGTCCAGTGTTCCATTCCGGGATCACTTTGGTACCTCCCTACCAAACTGATGGCAAGGTTCACATCAGGTCTGGTACACAGCATGGCATACATAATAGAGCCTATGGCTGAAGCATAAGGGATGACACTCATCGCTTCTATATCCTTTGCCGTGGTCGGGCATTGAGTCATACTCAATCTCACACCCTGTAACACAGGCAAGAACCCCTTCTTGGACTGATCCATATTGAACTTCTTCAATATCTTGTCAAGGTATGTGCTTTGCGAAAGATTGATGAGGTGTCTCAATCTATCTCTATAGGTCTTGATGCCTAATATGTAAGAAGCTTCTCCAAGGTCCTTCACTGAAAAACACTTATTCAAGTAGGCCTTTACACATTCCAAGAGTTCTATATCATTTCCCATCAACAATATGTCATCCACATATAATTTGAGGAATGCTACAGAGCTCCCACTCACTTTCTTATAAATACAAGGTTCTCCATAAACCTGTATAAACTCAAACACTTTAATCACCTCATTAAAGCGAATGTTCCAACTACGACATGCTTGCACCAGCCCATCGATGGAATGCTGGAGCTTGCATGCCTTGTTAGCATCTTTAGGATCGACAAAACCTTCCGGCTGCATCATATACAGTTCTTCCTAAGGAATGACGTTTTGACGTCCATTTGCCAGATCTCATAATCATAAAATGCGGCAATTGCTAACATGATTCGGACAGACTTCAGCACCGCTACGGGTGAGAAAGTCTAATCGTAGTGAACTCCTTGAACTTGTCGATAACACTTAGCGACAAGCTGTGCCTTATAGACGGTCACATTACCATCCGCGTCAGTCTTCTTCTTTAAGATCCATTTATTTTCAATGGATCACTTATCATCAGGAAAGTCCACCAAATTCCATACTTTTTTCTCATACATGGATCCTATCTCGGATTTCATGGATTCAAGCCATTTGTTGGATTCCGGGCTCGCTATCGCCTCTTCATAGTTCGAAGGTTCACCATTGTCTAACAACATGATCTCCAGGACAAGGTTGCCGTACCACTCTTGCGTGGAACGTGTCCTAGTGGACCTTCGAATAGCGACTTGATCTGAAGTTTCATGATCATCATCATTAACTTCCTCTCTAGCCGGCGTAGGCTCCACGGAAACAACTTCCCGTGCTGCGCTACTCTCCGGTTCGAGTGGAGGTACGATTACCTCATCAAGTTTTATTTTCCTCCCACTTACTTCTTTCGAGAGAAACTCTTTCTCGAGAAAGGATCCATTCTTGGCAACAAAGACTTTGCCTACGGATCTGAGGTAGAAGGTATATCCAATAGTCTATTTGGGATAACCTATGAAGACGCACTTTTCCGCTTTGAGTTCGAGCTTCTCAGGTCGAAGTTTCTTCACATAAGCATCGCATCCCCAAACTTTTAGAAACGACAGCTTAGGTTTCTTTCCAAACCATAGTTCATACGGTGTCGTCTCAACGGACTTTGAAGGTGCCCTATTTAAAGTGAATGCGGCAGTCTCTAATGCATATCCCCAAAATGATAGGGATAAGTCGGTAAGAGACATCATAGATCGCACCATATCCAATAGAGTGCGATTATGACATTCAGACACACCATTTCGCTGAGGTGTGCCAGGTGGCGTGAGTTGTGAAATAATTCCACATTTCCTTAAGTGCGTGCCAAACTCGTGACTCAAATACGCTCCACCATGATCAGATCGTAGGCACTTTATTTTGCTGTCACGTTGATTCTCCACCTCACTCTGAAATTCCTTGAACCTTTCAAAGATTTCGGACTTGTGTTTCATTAAGTAGATATACCCATATCTGCTCAAGTCATTAGTGAGGGTGAGAACATAACGGTAGCCACCGCGAGCCTCGACGCTCATTGGGCCGCATACATCAGTATGTATTATCTGCAATAAGTCAGTTGCTCGCTCCATTGTTCCGGAGAACGGAGTCTTGGTCATCTTGTCCATGAGGCATGGTTCGCACGTGTCAAATGATTCAAAATCAAGAGACTCCAAAAGTTCATCAGCATGGAGTTTCTTCATGCGCTTGACACCAATATGACCAAGGTGGCAGTGCCACATGTAAGTGGGACTATCGTTATCAACCTTACACTTTTTTGGTACTCACACTATGGACATCTGTAACATCACATTCGAGATTCATCAAAAATAAACCGTTTGACCAGCGGAGCATGACCATAAAATTTTTATCTCATATAAATAGAACAACCATTATTCTCATATTTAAATGAGTAGCCATCTCACTTTAAACGAGATCCAGATACAACGTTCATGCTCAAAGCTGGTACTAAATAACAATTATTAAGGTTTAAAACTAATCTCGAAGGTAGATGTACAAGTAGCATGCCGACGGCGCTCACATCGACCTTGGAACCATTCCCGACGCGCATCGTCACGTCGTCCTTTGCCAGGCTTCGCTTATTCCGCAACTCCTGCTTGGAGTTACAAATGTGAGCAACTGCACCGGTATCAAATACCCAGGAGCTACTACGAGCGGTAGTTAGGTACACATCAATAACAAGTATATCACATATACCTTTAACGTTGCCGGCCTTCTTATCCGCTAAGTAATTGGGGCATGTCCGGTTCCAGTGACCGGTACCCTTGCAATAAAAGCTTACCAGGTGCGGCGACAGCTTTTCCGTCCTTCTTGAAGTTCTTATTACCCTTGCCTTTCTTGAAACTAGTGGTCTTATTCACCATCAACACTTGATGCTCCTTTTTGATCTCGACCTCCGCTGATTTCAGCATCGAGTACAACTCAGGAATGGACTTCTCCATACCCCGCATGTTGTAGTTCATCACAAAGCTCTTCTAGCTAGGTGGAAGCGACTGGAGGAATCTATCAATGACCAATTCATCTGGGAAATTTACTCCCAGTTGAGTCAAGCGGTTGTGCAACCCAGACATTTTGAGTATGTGCTCACTGACAGAACTATTCTCCTCCATCTTACAGCTAAAGAACTTGTCGGAGACATCATATCTCTCGACCCAGGAATGAGCTTGGAAAACCAGTTTCAGCTCTTGGAACATCTCATATGCTCCGTGTTGCTCTAAACGCTTTTGGAGACCCGGTTCTAAACTATAAAGCATGTTGCACTGAACCAGGGAGCAATCATCACAGCATGACTGCCAAGCGTTCGTAATGTCTTGGTCCGCTGGGAAAATGGGTGGGTCACCTAGCAGTGCATCAAGGACATACAATCTCCTGGAAGCTATGAGGATGATCCTCAAGCTACGAACCCAGTCCACATAGTTGCTTCCATTGTCTTTCAGCTTGGTTTTTCCTAGGAACGCGTTGATGTTGAGGGTGACATTAGCGTTGGCCATTGGATCTACAATATAGATTGTAATGAAAATTTTATACTAAGTTCATGATAATTAAGTTCACATAATCAAACTATTTAATGAACTCCCACGTAGATAGACATCTCTCTAGTCATGCAAGTGACACATCATCCACGTCGACTAGCCCGTGTTCGATCATCACGTGAGATGAACTAGTCATCCATGGTGAACATCTTCATGTTGATCGTATCTTCTATACGACTCATGTTCGACCTTTCGGTCTTTCGTGTTTCGAGGCCCTGTCTGTACATGCTAGGCTCGTCAAGTCAACCTAAGTGTATGGCATGTGTAAATATGGCTTACACCCGTTGTATGCGAATGTTAGAACCTATCACACCCGATCATCACATGGTGCTTCGGAACAATGATCCTTAGCAACGATGCACAGTTAGGGTGAACACATTTCTTGAAATTTTATTGAGAGATCATCTTATTTACTACCATTGTTCTAAGAAAATAATATGTAAACATGATAAACATCACATGCTATCAATATAGTGACATGATATGGCCAATATCATCTTGCTCCTTTGATCTCCATCTTTAGGGCACCGTGATCATCACTGTCACCGGCACGACACCTTGATCTCCATCATCATGATCTCCATCATCGCGTCTTCATGAAGTTGTCTCGCCAACTATTACTTCTACTACTATGGCTAACGATTAGAAATAAAGTAGAGTAAGTACATGGCGTTTATGATTGACACGCAGGTCATACAATAAAATAAGACAACTCCTATGGCTCCTGCCGGTTGTCATACTCATCGACATGTAATTCGTGAATCCTATTACAAGAACATGATCAATCTCATACATCACAATGCATCACATCACATCCTTCGACCATATCACATCACAAGGCATATTCTGCAAAGACAAGTTAGACGTCCTCTAATTCGTAGTTGCAAAGTTTTACGTGGCTTCTATAGGTTTCTAGCACGAACGTTTCTTACCTACGCCAAAACCACAACGTGATATGCCAATTGCTATTTACCCTTCATAAGGACCCTTTTCATTGAATCCAATCCGACTAAGGTGGGAGAGACAGACACCCGCTAGCCACCTTATGCAACAAGTGCATGTCAGGCGGTGGAACCAGTCTCACGTAAGCATACATGTAAAGTCCGTCCGGGCCGCTTCATCCCACAATACCGATGAATCAAGATAAGACTAGTAACGGCAAGCAAATTAACAAGATCGATGCCCACAACAACTTGTCTTATACTCGTGCATAGATTCTACGCATAGACCTAGCTCATGATGCCACTGTTGGGAGATGTAGTAGTAAATCAAAAAAATTCCTACGATCACCAAGATCTATCTATGGAGAAACCAGCAACGACTGAGGAGAGATTGCGTCTTCATACCTTTGAAGATCGCTAAGAGGAAGCGTTACAAGAACGCTGTTGGTGGAGTCGTACTCGCAACGATTCATATCGCGGTGGAATCCGATCTTAGCGCCGAACAACGGCGCTTCCACGTTCAACGCACGTTCAGCCCGGTGACGTCTCCTGCGCCTTGATACAGCAAGGATGAGGGAGAGGTTGGGGAAGAGCTCCTATAGCAGCACGATCGCGTGGTGGTGGTGAAGCAGCAAGGTATTCCGGCAGGGCTTCGCCTAAGCACTTCGGAGGAGGAAGAAGAGAGGTAGGGATGCGCCGTGGGAGAGAGAGATCAATCTTGTCTCAAAACAGCGAAAACCTCAAATATATATAGGAGGATGGAGAGGGAGGTCTGGCTTGGCCCCTCCTCCAAGGAGGAGAGCTTCGCCCGAGCTAGGGGAGGAGTCCACCTCCCACAAGGGAGGTGGATCTCCTCCTTTTAAACTCCTTTTTGCCTTATCTCTTTATCACTATGCGCATTCGCTTTTAGCAAAGGTCTTGCCCAGCCTAATAAGGGTTGTCACACTTTATCTAACAGCCCATAAGGTCCTTTGGTTGTCACGCCCCTCCCGGGGTCCTCCGGCACCCTCCCGACACTCCCGGTACACTACCAATGAGCCCGAAAAATTTTCGGTGACCAAAATAGGACTTCCTATGTATCAATCTTTACCTCTGAACCATTCTGGAGCTCCTCATAACATCCGGGATCTCATCCGGGACTCCAAGAAACCTTCGGTAATCACGTATACCGTTTCCCTATAACCCTAGCGCCATAGAACCTTAAGTGTGTAGACCCTACGGGTTCGGGAGACACATAGACATGACCGAGACACCTCTCCGGTCAATAACCAACATTGGGATCAGGATACCCATGTTGGATCCCACATGCTCCATGATGATCTCATCGGATGAACCACGATGTCGGGGATTCAATCAATCCTGTATACGATTCCCTTTGTCTATCGGTATGATACTTGTCTAAGATTCGATCGTCGGTATCCCTATACCTTGTTCAATCTCATTACCGGCAAGTCTCTTTACTCATTCTGTAATACACCATCACGTGTCTAACTCCTTAGTCACATTGATCTCATTATGATGATGTATTACCGAGTGGGCCCAGAGATACCTATCCGTCACACAGAGTGACAAATCCCAGTCTCGATTCGTGCCAACCCAACAGACACTTTCGGAGATACTCGTAGTGTACCTTTATAGCCACCCTGTTACGTTGTGACGTTTGGAACACCCAAAGCATTCCTACGGTATCCGGGGGTTGCACAATCCCATGGTCTAAGGAAATTATATTTGACATTGGAAAAGCTTTAGCAGACGAACTACACGATCTTGTGCTATGCTTAGGATTGGGTCTTGTCCATCACATCATTCTCCTAATGATGTGATCCCGTTATCAATGACATCCAATGTCCATGGTCATGAAACCATGACCATCTATTGATCAACGAGCTAGCCAACTAGAGGCTCACTAGGGACACATTGTGGTCTATGTATTCACACATGTATTACGGTTTCCGGTTAACACAATTTTAGCATGAATAATAGAAAATTATCATGAACAAGTAAATACAATATTAACCATTTTATTATTGCCTCTAGGGCATATTTCCAATAGTGGATTTTTCACTGCAGATGTCCGGGTGAACGGACTTTAGATTCGGGGCACAAGCGCAACTATGTGGCAGCTTGACGGGGTTGATCGGAATCGAGAGGCACAGAGTTTACCAAGGTTTGGCCCCTCCGATGGAGGTAGAAGCCTATGTCTTCCTTGTCTGGTATTGATGATGAAGGAGATCTCTCGGTTACAAGGGTGTTGTTTGCTACCTCTAATCACGAGAGCCTATAATCTATCTATCTTTAATCTCTTGTGTTGTCTAAACTTGTGGACTTGTGAATCTTGTCTTTCTAGGGGTGCTCTACCCCTCCTTATATAAGTGGAGAGGGTAGGTTTACAAATAGAGTCCTACTAGGAGTAGGATTAGGACTAGTCTCTCTAGAATCCTATTCCGGGTCTTGTTTCCTTCGGCGGGGAGTCTTTCTCACTTTGGGCCTTGTCTTGTGAGCCGCCTGGCACCGGCTTACACGCCGGGTCTTGGGCCTGGTTATCCTGCGACCCTTCTCCAGGTCATTAATGAAATGTCATGTCTTTACCGGGTCTCCTCTGAGTCGCCAGGCCCGGTCATACTGCGGGGTATATCCCCGACATTAGCCCCCAGGTTAGCTTGAATTTATTCATGCTAAGCTCTTGAAATAAGAGTAACAAATATGTTAAGTGGCCCTCTTGCTCCTTTGGCCGGCTTATAAAATGGCTCCTCAGAAATTCGGGTATTTTCTGCATATGAATGAGTTGTCTTGATAATCATCTTGCTTGTCAATGTCCTTTGAGAAATATTGAGAATAGAACACCCATATGCCGTTGAGTCGGCTTCCAATACTCTCGGTGGGTCATCTCCTCCGGGTCATAATCATTGATGATGCCGGGTCATTATCGTTGGTCACAGCGAGTCAAATAACTAGTATCCAGCTCACTTGATAAAAATATTGGGATGAAAATCCAACTGATGCAAAGCCGGACTTCCATTGTTGTGAAGCAGGGCAGCTTATATAAAATCTGGCGGGTGATGATCTTTTGATAACACCGGGGTATAAATGTTGGTGACGCCAGGTCTAACAACTGAACTCCATAATTAACATCTTGAAAATTCTCCTCAAAGTTTTTGAAATGTCCATATTACCTGTAGCCCCCAAGCTCCGATATTATCCATGATAACTTGGTGCTTTGCAATAATATTTTGGACTGTGTATCCCCAAGTGTCGGGTTGTCTTGCCTGCAGCAACCTGGGACTTATAACTGTCTTATACCTTATGAAACTTCAGCAGGTGTAGCCCTCAAGGTCCGGCTCATCAGTATGTGATGGCCAGGTCTTCAATTTGAACCATATAATCTATTTGGACAACCGAATGTTGTAGCCCCCAAGTGTCGGGTCAGTAATAATTACTGGGCTGGGATTTAGAAAAATATAGAAAGGCCGGCTCATCACCTTGAGACAATATGGTCTTGCTGACAATGTGATGATATTAAAACCGGCTTGCATTAGCCCCCAAGTGTCGTGGTGCGTGCTTGCAGCGACATGGGACTTGCATAATTGATATAAACTTGGACTTGAATAATGTAGCCCCCAAGTGTCGGGTTGTTTGTGTGCGACGACTCGGGACTATGTGAGAATAACATGACTCACCACAATTTGTTGAATGAATCTTTGACCGTGGCTGTAGTATAACCCGGAATGAATATCCTGGACTAATTCCTTTTTCTTTGACATGAAATCCCTGCTCGTGGTTGCGATGCAACCCGGCAAATATATATTGGAGAAATCCATGAGTGTTGTAGATTACTACAGAGCATAATTGAAGAAATCTGAGAATTGGTCAATTAGATGACACGACATTATATCTGATAGGGTGGCTTTGGAAAAATAATGAATTCTCCGAGCTGGCTTAAAAACCCCAATCATTTAGTACTGGTTATGATAAACCATGAAGATCCAGCCAAGGTTGGCTATTAAAGATCCATTTGCTTTTGCAGAATAGTTAACAGCGACTCATCTTAAGAGATAAAACCTGCAAAAATGAACAAGACATAATATATTCTGCATTGCTGTAAGGGCGGCTTGAAAAAGCATAACCCAGAGATGTTACAATCTTTCAAAACATTGCTCCTTCTTTCATAATCTTGCTCAGACCCAGCTGGATAAGCTGGCATGACATGTGAATATGATGCAGTGTAGGATGCAATGTATGATTCTATGTATGATGCAATGTATGATGCAGTGTTGACTTGTCAACATTTTTGGCTTAAGAGCTGGTTGTTAGGGTTAGATAAGCTACACCCAGAGGGTGGGAAGCCCCCTCCAAAAACCAAGTTGACTTGTCAACTTTGTTGGCATAACAGCCGGCTGTTAGGGTTAGATAGGCTACACCTGGAGGTGGGAAGCCCCCTTCGATAGCTATGTTGACTTGTCAACATTTTTGGCTTAAGAGCCGGTTGTTAGGATTAGATAAGCTACACCCGGAGGGCGGGAAGCCCCCTTCGACAACCAAGTTGACTTGTCAACTTTTTTGGCATAAGAGTCGGCTGTTAGGGTTAGATAAGCTACACCCGGAGGTGGGAAGCCCCTTCGATAGCTATGTTGACTTGTCAACATTTTTGGCTTAAGAGGCGGTTGTTAGTGTTAGATAAGCTACACCCGGAGGTGGGAAGCCCCCTTCGACAACCAAGTTGACTTGTCAACTTTTTTGGCATACGAGCCGACTGTTACAGTTAGATAAGCTACACCCGGAGGTGGGAAGCCCCCTTTGACAACCAACTTTTGTGCACCGTCTTGTAAGTCGCCATCTTATAAACAACCATCTTGTATGAAGAAACGACAAAAACTCCAAGCGACTTTATGATGATCCAATAAATTCGGGCACCCAGGTTTGAATGGTGCATTACGGTGGTTCGTCTTCTTTGGCAACTTTTTAATCTTCCGCCAATACTGTAATAGCTCTTGCAAAGACTCGGGGTTCTCGTTGAAAATGACCAAATGAATCTCGCCATGTCTGTAGCCCCGAGTCTTAAGTTGACTCAAAGAGGCGGCTTTAGAGTCTCCACTTATGGTCGAGGTTGACCGTGGCGGGTTATAGATGATCCCGTATGAATTGCGTCAGTAATCCGGTCGATGGTTCATCCCGGCTGGTTGTTGAAGTGAACCAAGCTATAATGTTTGTGACTTATGCACTTGTCCATTGGGCAGCTCGTATCGACGAGCACTGCACTCATATGTTGATGTAGATAAAATTGTTGATGGCGTCTTGCGTGCATCCACTGGGCGGATCATATAAGCGAGCACTGCACCGATATGTTGATGTAGATCAAACTGTGGGTGGCAATTCAGAACCATCTGTTGCGCGGCTCGCACCGGTGTATGCAGCCCCTGGGCGTGTTGATGCAGATGTAGAAGACAGTCGCGGTATTGTAAACCGGTGTTGTTGTGAAAGACGCCCCTACGAGGTGAGCCGGCATGGGTGGCGAGAGACATCCATAGCATTGTCAGCCGGTGCGGTTGCGAGAGACGGACATGGCATTATAAGCTGGCGTGGTCGCGAGAGACAACCGCGGCGTTGTAAGCCGACGCGTCGCGAGAGAAGGCTGCGGCGTTGTAAACTGGCACAGACGGTGAGTCGCCCGTGGTGTTGGAAACCGGCATGGATGGCGAGAGACGGCCACGGCGTTGTAAGCCAGTGCGGATGGCCAGTCGGCTGTGGCGTTGTTGGTGAAAACCATATCACAAATGCGACGGCTTGCCACGTCCATTGGGCGGCCGATACTAGCGGGTGAGCGCGCACGGTACCGGCAAGTTGATGTAGACCGGACCGCAGGGCGGCGGCTCGCGAATGTCCATTGGGTGTCTTGTATAGGCGAGCACCGCACCGGCAACTTAGCATAGACACAAGAGACGGTCGCGACGTTGCAAGCCGGCGCGATCGTGAGAGACGACTACGGCATTGTAAGTCGGCGTGGGTGCGCGCTCCATCTCCATGGTGTAAAGCCACTTGAATAATTGTCCTGCTTAAAAATATTACACGCCAGGGTAATTGTTCTAGGATGAAATATATATTGAACAACAGATATGATAAATATCACCTGGTATTTTTGTCGGATGAACACAGACGACAACTGGGTCAAAATAGACAAAATCAGTGTCTAACATGTCTCCTGTGCCAATTTTTAATAGTAGCCTTCCTCTTGTCCTCGTGATTTAATGTATCTGATCCTATTATTCCTCGCTTCTCTTATACAGAGCCGCCGAACCTCGGACTCTAGAATTCCTCCCACGAAGTATTTCGGTCGGCAAGAAAAAGCTGCATCAAATCGGACTTGCTAGCAGATTTGTTTGCTGAACGGAGAAGGAACAATGACATCGTTTGAGCGTGGCTTCTCAAGGCATGGCAGAGGCCTGCAGTACAAGAAGGTGAGCAGCGGTTGAGGCGGATGCTACGTAGTGGAGTGACGAACGTGGGTGAAAGCAGCGAGGCGGCAGTAGAGGCGCGGTTGCAGCGGCCGGGGGCCAGCGCATGGGCGCGTGGTGATGCCAGGACAGAGACGCGCGGGAGGCGCGACCTGGGCTAGCAACCATGGTGCAGGGCCCAGTGCGACTGCGTAGACGGCATGGACGGCGGGCAGGAACCATGGCATAGAGACGAAGCCGACTCAAGGCGGGGCAAGAGTGAGCCACGACGAAGGTGAGAGCGCACACACGGCTCAAAGAAAGCACGACAAGGCGGGCAGACGGGGTTAACTCGCGTTCAACCCGCAACGGCGCATGCCAAAGCAGAGGCAGGTGCGGCGAGCTAAGGTGGAGGCAAACATGGTGAGTCGAGGCGAGGTCGTCTGTGCAGCGCAGTGGGCTGGTCGAACTGGTTGCAGCCTTGGTGCGGATTGAGACAAAGGCGATCCCGACCCGGAGACGAGGTCGTGGTGGCGAGGTAGGCGCTGGCTGGCCCATCGTGCGCCGACGATTCGATGTGGAGCCGGTGACCAGCAGAGCGGGCGGCAGGAGGAGACTGAGCCCTAGTCGTGTTTATTTCCAGATCGTGGCCGGTTCAGTGAATCAGTGTCTGCTTACCCCTCCGGGTCATGGCTTTCATATTTTTTCACCACGCCTCTGCTTTGGTCCATGCACGCATGAGCCGCTGCAAGCTGCGGTTTTCTCTCGGCCTGATCGTCTTTGGTCGCCTCGTGTTTAGCAATAACCGAGTAACCTGATCTCAGGACTTGAGCCATACATGGAGCTACAGTGAAAACTCGTCGGTTTGTACGTGTACGGAATTCCAGCCAGTCTCGGCTTCTTGCGATGGTGCTCTAGAAATCGAATCGGCTTCGGATCGCCGGATCGCAAGTCGTGTGTGGCGTCTCACCATGAAATCCATATTTTTCATTCAGTTTCAATCTCGTATATGCTGTTTCAACTGCTCGCCATGAAGATAATACCGATCCTTCTGCAACGACTCTTTCATCTGAAACCAATGAAATCTCCGTGCACGATCGTTCCTTGCTAGGTCTTCTTCACCTGAGCAATTGTGAGCTTCTCGATCCCTAAAGATATCCTTTCAAGAACACAAAACCACTGTGCGTGCCCCATGGTGGGCGCCAACTGCCGTGGATTTGTCACGGCAGATGTCCGGGTGAACGGACTTTAGGTTCGGAGCAAAAGCGCAACTATGTGGCGGCTTTAAGGGGTTGATCGGAATCGAGAGACATAGAGTTTAACCAGGTCCGGCCCCTCTAATGAAGGTAAAATCCTTCATCCCGCTTGTCTGGTATTGATGATGAAGGAGATCTCTCGGTTACAAGGGTGTTGTTTGCTACCTCTAATCACGAGAGCCTCTAATGTGTCTATCTCTAATCTCTTGTGTTGTCTAAACTTGTGGACTTGTGAATCTTGTCTTTCTAGGGGTGCTCTACCCCTCCTTATATAAGTGGAGAGGGTAGGTTTACAAATAGAGTCCTACTAGGAGCAGGATTAGGACTAGTCTCTCCAGAATCCTATTTCAGATCTTGTTTCCTTCGGCATGGAGTCCTCTCTTAAACGCCGGGTGTCAAAGATATACCCCGTGGTACGACCCGTCCTGGCGACTTACAGGAGACCTAGTAACGACATGACATTTTATTAATGACCCGGCAGGCGGGTCGCAGGACGACCAGGCCCAAGACCCGGCGTGTAAGCCAGTGCTAGGCGGCTCACGAGAGAAGTCCCAAAGAGAGAAAGGCTCCCTGCCGAAGGAAACAAGACCCGGAATAGGATTCTAGGGAGACTAGTCCTAATCCTACTCCTAGTAGGACTCTACTTGTAAACCTACCCTCTCCACTTATATAAGGAGGGGTAGAGCACCCCTCGAAAGACAAGATTCACAAGTCCACAAGTTTAGATAGACACAAGAAATTAGAGATAGAAAGATTAGAGGGTCTTGTTATTAGAGGTAGCAAACATAATCCTTGTAACCGAGAGATCTCCTTCATCATCAATACCAGGCAAGCAGGATGTAGGGTTTTACCTCCATCGGAGGGGCCGAACCTGGGTAAACTCCGCGTCTCTCGATTCCGACCAACCCCTTCAAGCCGCTACATAGTTGCGCTTCTGCCCCGAACCTAAGTCCGTTCACCCGGACATCTGCCGTGACAAATCCACGATAGTTGGCGCCCATCGTGGGGCCCGCGCACGGGGGTGTTGTGTTCTTGAAGGGAATTCTTTAGGGATTGAGAAGCTCATGATTGATTGGATGAAGAAGAGCCGACACAAAACAATCATGGAGGATAACCTAGCATGGGACAACCTTGGACAGATTCGGAAGTAGGATTACAGCTTGTCCGCCGCTACAAGCGTATCTGCCGATCTGCCAATCCGAGGAAAGATGGATTTTTCCAGTCGAGGCCGATAGGAATTTGATTAACAACGTCATCAAGCAATTGGCCCGACGCTGGTGTAATCCTGTATGGTTGCTACTCGCGTGCTCGACGTCGTCATACCAAGGACACCCATTCAAGACTTCTCCACATGAAGTGCTCTCAACTTGTACGATTACTGTACAGGCATAGACATCAAGGAAGGATTTAATATAAAAAGTATTATTAGACGATGAGTATATGGTCTGTCGTTTCCATGTGATCTGCAAAATCGCAAGTCTCACCGAGTCTACCAAAGTTGGTCAGCGTGGTTGGTTTACCCCATGTACCTAGGTGCTCCATGTCTCAAGGAATTCTATGGTGACAACACAAGGCGAGTTATTTATTATATTTTTTTACGTAAAGGCAAAAGTCAAAAGTAGACCATCAAAGATCAGACAAGCGGGGGTGCTGGTCCTACATGAAGATCAGGAAGAGAATGTCGCGACTTGAACGTGGAAACGGACGTGGATACCTCAATCCAGTCTCGTCCTCGAGATGGACGTGTACGCGGACTCCACAGGCACCCACCGCGACCGGCAGGGTCCACATCTGAGTCGGCCTCGGCTTCCCCCGGCCTGTGACTACAGCTGCCTGTCTCCACTAGAGAATTCGTGGCCTGACCTTGAATCAGCCATCACAGTGGCCATCGTCGGGATTCTGATTCGGCCACTACGGCTTCGCCTTTGCAGCACCGGCCTTCGCCGCCTCTCACCTCGAGTTGGCTCTCCACCACGGCCTGACCTCACTCCGTGTCAGCAATGGTCATGGCCTGACCGCGCACCTTCATTGTACCATCCTCAGTCCACCTCGCCTTGCCTTGACTCCTCCATCGACAACGTCGCCTCACCAACCATGGCACCTGCCCGGTTGCCCTTCGGCTCCAGCTGCTCCACCCTGCGCACACCTTGTTGTGGATCGCCGAGCTTTGTCGCCTCTCCAAAATGCACGCGCTTCCTCCAATTTCGAGTCGGCCTCTGACGCGCCTCAAGCCGCCATTGTGCCGGCCTCTGCGGCGCTGGCCTCCGACGCGCCTTAAGTCGCCGCTGCGCCGGCTGTTGCCGCTGTGCGTACGAGCCACTCCGTGCTGTTGCTCCTGCAAGCCGCCTTCTCCTCTGTCAAGGCCTCACCTCCTACCCCGGTCGCTCTAGCCTCCGCGCATTACAGCCAGCTGCACCCTATTTTCGTGCGTCGCTGCCTCGGGCGATTCTCACTGATGCGTGCCCCGCTTTCCGCTATGCCTCATTCCTTTGCCGTTGCTACGTCACTGCACGCGGCCTCTGCCTCCTCCAACTTCTTCGGCACATCCATGTAGTGTTGACAACCGCGTCAGGAGGTGACCGTGACATGTTCGTAAGGAAAAGGAGAAGACATCTGTCGCATACGCAGCAAGCTCCTGGACAGCAGAGAATATCCACTAATGCCACAGGGAGAAGTTTCCCAAAGCGTAAATTCCAGAGATTTGACCGGGTACTAGGTACATATGATTCGAAGTTCGCCTGAATTTTCATCAGGCAATTTTGTGTCCGCTACTCAACCGGACTGGTAGACTCGTCAATGAAAATCGACAATTCGCCTCCGCCGTTTTGCATCATCGGAGCGCAAGTCGCTATCCATGCAGTCAAGTTTACAATAATGCTCACATGCCGCATCGGCATCGGTAGCACACACTGCCGGTGAAAGCATGCGTAACAGATAACCCACAAGTATAGGGGATCAATTGTAGCCTTTCTCGATAAGTAAGAGTGTAGAACCCAACGAGGAGATAAAGGTAGGACAAATATTAACTCAAGTTCAATAAACCACCGATACAACTCTACGCACACTTTACGTTCGCTTTACCTAGAACTTTGTAGGTGTGATAGGATAGATTTGCAAGATATTAAAGAACACGTAAATAAACACTAGGGGCTGTGTAGATAAAGAAACAATTACGTTAGTTTAACGAGTGTGGAAAAGTGGTGGTAGGAGTTGCGGAATTGTCCCTAAGCAATTGACTATGTTACTAGACCGATAGCAAGTTTTATGTGGGAGAGGCCACTGCTAGCATGTCATCCCTTACTTGGAATTCTATGCACTTATGATTGAAACTATTAGCAAGCATCCACAACTACAAACGTTCATTAAGGTAAAACCCAACCATAGCAATAAGATATATTGGTCCCCCTTCAATCCCGTATGCATCAATTTCTATGCTAGGCTGAAGCTTCTGTCACCCTTGCCCTCCAATACATAGTCCTAACAACATACAACTAACCCTATGGTGTGATCCACGCACGCGCTCATATGATGGGCACCAAAAGGACAGGAACATAACCACAAGCAATTTAAACCAATCATAGCAATTCATCAATCACGGATAGGACAACGACAATCTACTCAGACAGCATAGGATGGCAACACATCATTGGATAATAATATGAAGCATAAAGCACCATGTTCAGTAGAGGGTATAGCGGGTTGCGGGAGAGTGGACCACTGAATATAGATGGGGGAAGGTGATGGAGGTGTTGGTGAAGATGACGGAGGTGCTGGTGTTGGTCGTCGTCACACGATGATGTCTCGGGAGAGAGGGGGAGAGAGCCCCCCTACTTATTCTTCTTCCTTGACCTCCTACCTAGATGGGAGAAGGGTTTACTCTCTGGTCCATGGTCTCCATGGCAACGGAGGGGCGAGATCCCGTCCGAGATTGGATCTCTCTCTCTCTTTGTGTCCTTCTATTTCTGCGCTCCTAGATTCTGGCCTTTCACCGTTTCTTAAATTCCCGGAGATCCGTAACTCCGATCGGTCTAGAATTTTGAGGGCAGTTTCCTTATAAAAATATCTTTCTTGTGGCGAAAGAAGGGCCCCAACAGACCTAAGGGTTGGTCACGAGCCGGCCAGGCGTTCCTGGGGGAGTAGGGTGCACCTCCTGGGCTCGTGACCCCCTCGGGCATCGTTTCGCGTTGATTCTTCTTCCCGAAAATCATAAATATTCCAAAAAAATCCCTGTAGGTTTTTTAGTGCGTTTGTACTTCATTTGGTATGGATATTCTGTGAAACAAAAAACATGCAACAAACAGGAACTGGCAGTAGGTACTCAATCAATATGTTAGTCCCAAAAATAGTATAAAAAGTTGCCAAAAGTATATGAAAGTTGTAGAATATTGGCATGAAACAATCAAAAATTATAGATACGGCGGAGACATATCAGCATCACCAAGCTTAATTCCTGCTCGTCCTCGAGTAGGTAAATGATAAAAAAGATAATTTTTGATGTGGAATGGTACCTAGCATAATCTTGATCATATAATCTAATCATGGCATGAATATTAGAACACGAGTGATTCAAAGCAATAGTCTATCATTTCAAATAAAGACAATAATATTTCAAGCATACTAATAAATCAATCATGTCTTCTCAAAATAACATGGCCGAAGAAAGTTATCGCTACAAAATCATATTGTCTGGCTATGCTCCATCTTCATCACACAAGGTGTTAAATCATGCATAACCCCGGTTTTAGCCAAGCAATTGTTTCATACTTTACTATTCTCAAACTTTTTCAACTTTCACGCAATACATGAACGTGAGCCATGGCCATAGCACTATAGGTGGAAGAGAATATGGTGGTTGTGGAGAAGACAAAAAGGAGGAAATAGTCTCACATCAACTAGGCGTATCAAGGGGCTATGGAGATTCCCATCAATAGATATCAATGTGAGTGGGTAGGGATTGCCATGCAACGGATGCACTAGAGCTATAAGTGTATGAAAGATCAAAAAGAAACTAAGTGGGTGTGCATCCAACTTGCTTGCTAACGAAGACCTAGGGAAATTTGAGAAAGCCCGTCATTGGAATATACCAGCCAAGTTCTATAATGAAAATTTCCCACTAGTATATGAAAGTGAAAATATAGGAGACTCCCTATCATGAAGATCATGGTGCTACTTTGAAGCACAAGTGTGGTAAAGGATAGTAGCATTGTCCCTTCTCTCTTTTCTCTCATTTTTTTATATATTTTATTTTTTGGTGGGCTTCTATGGCCTCTATTTTTATTTGGGCTTCATTGGCCTCTTTTATTACTTACTCACATGGGAAAATGCTCTAATAATGATGGTCATCACACTTTTCTTTACTTACAACTCAATATTTAGAACAAAATATGACTCTATATGAATGCCCCTAGCGGTGTACCGGGATGTGCAATGATCTAGCGTAGCAATGACATCAAAAAAATGATAAGTCATGAAAACATCATGCTAGCTATCCTACGATCATGCAAAGCAATATGACAATGATGGTGAGTGTCATAATAAACAGAACGATAGAAGTTGCATGGCAATATATCTCGGAATGTCTATGGAAATGCCATAATAGGTAGGTATGGTGGCGGTTTTGAGGAAGGGTATGTGGTGGGTGTAATGCACTGGCGAAAGTTGCGTGGTACTAGAGAGGCTAGCAATGGTGGAAGGGTGAGAGTGCGTATAATCCATGGACTCGACATTAGTGATAAAGAACTCACATACTTATTGCAAAAGTCTATTAGTCATCGAAACAAGGTACTACATGCATGCTCCTAGGGGAAGGGTTGGTAGGAGTTAACCATCGCGCGATCCCGACCTCCACACAAAGGATGACAATCAATAAATAAATCATGCTCTGACTTCGTCACATAACGGTTAACCATACGTGCATGCTATGGGAATCACAAACCTTAACACAAGTATTTCTATGAATACACAATTACTCACTAGCATGACTCTAATATCGCATCTTCATGTCGCAGAACAATTGCAAGGAATCAAACATATCATATTCAGTGATCTACAAGTTTTATGTAGGATTTTATGACTAACCATGTGAATGACCAACTCCTGTTAACTCTCTAAATAGGTATAAGTGAAGCATGAGAGTTGAATTCTTTCTACAAAAGATATGCCCCGCTCTAACAAATATAAGTGAAGCAAAAGAGCATTCTACAAATGGTGGTTTTCTATGTGTAGGGAAACAGGCAATCCAAACTTCAAATGATATGAGTGAAGCACATGAAGCATTCTATAAAGCCATACTAAAAAGATATAAGTGAAGTACAAAGAGCATTCTATAAATCAATGAAAGTCTATATCATACCAGCATGGTGCATAAAAGAAAAAGAAAAATAAACACAAAAGACGCTCCAAGCATTTGCACATATCATGTGACGAATAAAAATATAGCTCCGAGTAAAATTACCGATAGATTGTAGACGAAAGAGGGGATGCCTTCCGGGGAATCCCCAAGCTTAGACGCTTGAGTCTTCCTTGAATAGTAACTTGGTGTGCCTCAGGCATCCCCAATCTTAGGCTCTTGCCTCTCCTTATTCCTTTATCCATCGTGGTCTCACCCAAAACTTGAAAACTTCAATCACACAAAACTTAAATAGAAACTTGTGATAGCATTAGCATAAGAAAACAAACCACCAAATTTTTATATACTGTAGTAAACTTAATTTCCATTTAGATTGATGTTATATTACTGTATTCTCAATTTTCCATGGCCCGTACCCCCCGATACTAACCATAGTTTCATCAAAATAAGCAATCAACACAACAAAAACAGAATCTGTCAAAAACAGAACAGTCTGTGGAAATCTGTATATTTCGTATAACTCTGCTAACCCAAAAATTCTGAAACAATTATAAAAATTAGGTAAATTTACATATAAATCAGAAGAAAAAATAATCAACTCAAAATCTCTTCCTGGATAGGAATTAAAAATAATTTCGTGCGCACGAAGTTTCTGCCTTTTTTTAGCATGATCAAACAACAATCACCCAAACTAATCATAAAGGCTTTACTTGTCACATTATTTTTATAATACAGTGGAATTGTACAAGGGGATAATTATTTGTGCGAGAAACTTCCATGAAAAATTCTACACTATTTCCATGAGTATGAACACAAGTGTTCAAGGTCGACCCTCACTTCCGCAATGCATCACCTTTCAATCGCTTCTCTTTTTGGAAAACTTTTAAGTTACCGTCTATATTTTTCTTGTTTTTTAACTATACAACAGCACTCAACATAAATAAATGACTCTCTAAAACTTCTGGGTTGTCTCCTAGGCAGCACTTTCTTTAAAGCCATTAAGCTAGGCATAAAGTGCTCAAGTAATGGATCCACCCGGATCCCAAGGTATATCAAAGCCAATTTTAATTAAAAATGATTTGTAATTTAGTAGTGAGCACAAGGTAACATATATCATGCAATTACAAAGTCTAACTCTTTTCCTATGCATTGGCATGTCGTCAAAGAACAATTCTTGCACATCAAGTAAAGGCCAATACATAGCATAAGCAGTTTCTTGCAATTTTATCGTATTGGAAACATAGAGAGGTGGAGATGTAGTTCCTCTCTCATAATAATTGCAAGTACGATCAGCAATCACATGCATATTATATTCATCAAAATCATCATGTGTAATAGTAGAAGGCAACCCATCAATGTAATCCCTAATAAGAGCAAACTTCTCCGATATAGTGTAGTTGGGAGAATTCAAAAAGATAATAGGATTATCATATGTGGGTGCAATAGCAACAAGTTCATGTTTAACATAAGGACCTATATCAAGTTCATCTCCATAAGCATCATTCATATTGGCTCATGGCTACAAGCATAGCAAGCATCAAGTTCGTAAAAAAGGATATTTCAAACGAATCCAAGGGATCATAGCAATCAACATAGCATTCATCCTTCGGTAAGCACAAAGGGAAATTAAAAAATGTATGAGTTGAAGAGTTACTCTCATTAGAAGGTGGGCACGGGTAGTTAGTACGCTCTTCCTCTTTTGTTCTTCGCTCTCCTCGTCATCTTTTTCATCTAATGAGCTCACAGTTTCAACATTTTCTTCTTCCATAGTTTCCTGCAAAATATTAGTCTCTTCTTGGGCAGCGGATAATTTCTCCATAAATCAATAAATCTGGGCATTATATTCGTAATTAGTATAACAATAACGAAGCATAACCAAATTTTCAGATCGGTAAGAACACAGCTTCAATTTCAAAGCACCCATAAAAGCAACAAACTCTTCTATTTGTTCCACATCATAGTAATCATATACACCATTAGCATAAGAAGCCAAGGTTTCATTAGCATTAAATTTACAAGAAAAGGGAAGGTGCTTAGCCTTCATCTTAGAGCAACAAGTAATATCATATCTCAAGGATAGATCCCAAGCATACCATTTCAACATATGAATTTGATCCCATAATAGTTTCCCTTTTTGAGATAAGCAACCTAAATATTCACGTTGATCCAACGTGTATCCCATTATCAAGTCGAATGGGGTTTTCGCAGGATTATCAAAGTAGTGCATAATATTTTCCACATAATGAGCATCGAGGGTTTTAGGAGGTTCCCCATCTCCATGAGTAGTAAGTACACCTAATTTTTTTGGTATTTCATGTTCCATATCCATAACTAAAGATAGAGAACAACATAGAACAACAAATAAATCTACTTAGTGATAAAGCAAACAAGCACACACGAGAATATTCACCCCACGCTATCTCTCCCCGGCAACGATGCTAGAAAAAGGTCTTGATAACCCACAAGTATAGGGGATCAATTGTAGCCTTTCTTGATAAGTAAGAGTGTCAAACCCAACGAGGAGCTAAAGCTAGGACAAATATTCCCTCAAGTTCTATCGACCACCAATACTACTCTACGCACACTTTACGTTCGCTTTACCTAGAACAAGTATGAAACTAGAAGTACTTTGTAGGTGTGATAGGATAGGTTTGCAAGATAGTAAAGAACACGTAAATAAAAACTAGGGGCTGTTTAGATAAAGAAACAATTACGTTAGTTTAATGAGTGTGGAAAAGTGGTGGTAGGAGTTGCAGAATTGTCCCTAAGCAATTGACTATGTTACTAGACCGATAGCAAGTTTTATGTGGGAGAGGCCAGTGCTAGCATGTCATCCCTTACTTGGAATTCTATGCACTTATGATTGGAACTATTAGCAAGCATCCGCAATTACTAACGTTCATTAAGGTAAATCCCAACCATAGCAATAAGATATATTGGTCCCCCTTCAATCCCGTATGCATCAATTTCTATGCTAGGCTAAAGCTTCTGTCCCCCTTGCCCTCCAATACATAGTCCTATAAACATACAACTAACCCTATGGTGTGACCCACACGCGCACTCATATGATGGGCACCAAAGGACAGGAACATAACCACAAGCAATTTAAACCAATCACAGCAATTGATCAATCACCAATAGGACAATGAAAATCTACTTAGACATCATAGGATAGCAACACATCATTGGATAATAATATGAAGCATAAAGAACCATGTTCAAGTAGAGGGTACAGCGGGTTGTGGGAGAGTGGACCGGTGAATATAGATGGGGGAAGGTGATGGAGGTGTTGGTGAAGATGATGGAGGTGTTGGTGTAGATCGTCGTCACACGATGATGTCCCAGGCGGCGTTCCGGCACCGCCGGGAGAGAGGGGGAGAGAGCCCCCCTTCTTCTTCTTCTTCTTACTTGACCTCCTCCCTAGATGGGCGAATGGTTTCCCCTCTGGTCCATGGTCTCCATGCCGACGGAGGGGTGAGAGCCTCTCCAAGATTGGATCTCTCTCTCTGTGTCTGTCTGTTTCTGCGCTCCCAGATTCTGGCCTTTGCCCGTTTCTTAAATTCCCGGAGATCCGTAACTCCGATCGTGGTGAAATTTTGAGGGGATTTTCCTTATAAAAACATCTTTCTTACAGCGAAAGAAGGGCACCAACTACCTTAAGGGTTGGTCACGAGCCTACCAGGCGTGCCTGGGGGTAGAGAGCGCCTCCTGGGCTCATGACCCCCTCGGGCATCTTTTCGTGTTGATTCTTCTTCTCGAAAATCATAAATATTCCAAAAAAAATCCCTGTAGGTTTTTTATTGCGTTTGGACTTCGTTTGGTAGGTATATTCTACGAAACAAAAAACATGCAACAAACAGGAACTAGCACTAGGCACGGGATCAATATGTTAGTCCCAAAAATAGTATAAAAAGTTGCCAAATGTATATGAAAGTTGTAGAATATTGGCATGAAACAATCAAAAATTATAGATATGGCGGAGACGTATCAGTAACCCACCGCTTTACAGGCACGACCATCGTCCGTTCGAATACATTAGGTGATATTCATCCAGTCTATTTTAATAGCACTTATTAATTTCTTTGAAAGCAATTACTTTGCCTTGTAAATATTTTTACGCAGGACAACTGTTTGTGCGGCATTATACCACGGAGATGGAACATGGACCAGCGTGTCTTGTTGCTTGATAGACACGCGTGAGTCGGCACCCCTACGGACGGTCTACATCAGCTCGCCGGTACTGCGCGCGTTCACCTGCTAGTATGAGCCACCCAATGGACTTTGGAAGCCGCCGCATTCGCGATATGGTCTTCACCAACAACGCCATGGCCGACTCGTCGTTCTCGCCGGCTTTCAACATCGCCGGCGACTCGCACGTCCGTACTGGCATACAATGCCACGGTTGTCTCTCGTGGCCGAACTGGCTTACAACACTGGGGCCGTCCCTCACCATCGCGCTGCCTTACAATGTCATGGCCGTCTCTCGCCACCACGCCTGCTTACAATGCCGTGACCGTCTCTCGCCACCGCGCCAGCTTACAATGACGTGACTGTCTCTCGCCACCATGCCGGCTTACAATATCATGACCGTCTCTCATCATCCGCGCCGGCTTACAACGTCGTGGCATCTTTCACAAACAGCAACGACATACATTGCCGTGGTTGGCCTCTACGTCTACATCAACACGCTAGGGGGCGCATTTACTAGTACGAGCCACCCCACAGATGGTTCGGAATCGCCACTCGGTGGGCCAATCTATATTGACATAACAGTGTCAGGCTTATCTATATGAGCCGCCCAACTGACGCGCGCAAGCCGCCATCCACAGTCTGATATACATCAGCATATCGGTGTTCTGTTTGTCAATACGAGCCGCCCAAATAAACAGGCGCATAAGTCGCCGCCATTGTAGTTTGGTTAACTTCAACAACCAGCCGGGACGAACCATCGACCGGATTATTGAAACAAATCATACAGGATCATCTATAACCCACCACGGCCAGCCTCAAACTTTCAACTGGAGATTCTCAAGCCGCCTCTTCGAGTCAACTTAAGACTCGGGGGCTACAGACATGGCGAGACACATTTAGTCGTTTTTCAACGAGAACCACGGGTCAAGGCAAAGTTAACCCGATCCAGGGGGCTATTATATTATTGGCGGAAGATTAAAAAGAAGTTGCCCAAGAAGATGAACTGCCATGACGCACCATTCAAATATGGGTGCTCGAATTTATTGGATCATTATAAAGCCACTTGGAGCTTCTTTCGTTTCTTCATACAAGATGGCATTTTACAAGATGGAGGCTTACAAGATTGTGCAAAAAGTTGACTCCGTCAAAAAAGGTCATTTGGGGGCTTCCAACCCATCGGGTTTAGCTTACATACCCTCTTGAACGGCTCTTATGCCACCGCAAGCTCGGATTAAACCGTCCTCTAAGTTGATGCTGGTCCGCTATGTGACCCACCAAACTCTTACCAGTTAATCTCGCCTAGAGACCCTGAGCTGGTTCAAAGAAATTGACAGCCAGTCTCGATAGAGACCCTTTTACTAGTTAAGGTTAAACCGACGGTTCTTGTCACGTGAGGGACGGCTTACGGAAAGCGATGATAAAGTCTCTCATCTACTGTCAACTCTCTGTTATGTCACGTGAGAGGCAGTTTATGGGCTACTAGGGATATTCATGCCCTGCTGTGTCTCTAGGTGGGATGCTGCGCTCATCAATCCTCGCCCGGAAAACGAGCATTGTTATGAGTTCAAGTAGCGAGTCCTCTCGGCGGAACCAGTGTCTGTGTCTCTTTTTGGTTAGTTACGCTCATCAATTCTCGCCTGGAAACCGAGTGTTTCTCTGAGTTCAAGCAGCGAGTCCACCCAGAAGAACCGGTGGATGTGTTTCTTTCTGGTTCGTTGCGCTCTTATCAGTTAATCTCGCCTAGGGACTCTAAACCGCTCAAAGGAGTTGACGTTTACTCTCGTTAGAGACCCCGCACTGGTGTGAGTTCAAGCATCAAGTCCACCCAGAAGAACCATCATATGAGTTTTATGAAAATAAAAATGAAGAAAAGCTTGAGTCATACACTGCATCTTGCATTATATCATGCTGCATTGCATCATAACATCAAACATTGCATCATACATAGCATCATACATTGCATCATATATTTTCATCATATTCACATGTCATGCCAGCTTATCAAGCCGGGTCAGAGCAATGTTATGAAAGATATAACATCTCCAGGTTGTGCTTTTTAAGCTGCCCTTATAACAATGCAGAATATATAATGTCTTGTTTATTTTTGCAGGTATTATCTCTTAAGATGAGCCGCCGTTAAGTATTCTAGAAGAGCAAATGGATCTTTAATAGCCAACCTGGCTTGATATTCATGGTTTATCATAACTAGTACTGAATGATTGGGTTTTCAAGCCAGCTCAGAGAATTTATTATTTTTCAAGAGCCGGCCTATCAGATATAATATCGTGTCATCAAATTGGCCGGTTCTTGAATTTCTTGAAATGTGCTCTGTAGCAATCTATAACACTCATGGATTTCCCCAACATATATTTACCGGGTTGCACCGCAACCACAAGCAGGGATTTCATGTCAAAGACAAACGAATTATTCCAGGATATTCATTCCGGGTTATATTGCAACCACGGTCAAGGATTCATTCAACAAATTGTGGTGAGTCATATTATTCTTACATAGTCCCAAGTCGCCGTAGCCAGACGACCCGCACTTGGGGGCTACACTATTCAAGTACAGTTTATATCAAGTATGCAAGTCCCTTGTCACTGCAAGCACGCACCACGGTACTTGGGGGCTAATGCAAGCCGGTTTTCAAATCTTTACATTGTCAGCAAGACCATATTGTCTCAAGGAGATGAGCCGGCCTTTCTATATTTTTATGTCCCAACCCAGTAATTCTTACTGACCCGACACTTGGGGGCTACGCCGCTCAGATCACATTTTCTAAAGTCCCAAGTTGCCGCAGTCGTGCGACCCGACCCTTGGGGGCTACAATATTCAGGTGTTCAAACAGAGTATGAGGATCAAATTGAAGACCCGACGCATCACATTCTGATGAGCCGGCCCTTGTGGGCTAAACCAGCTGAAGTTTCATAAGGTATAAGATAGATATAAGTCCCAGGATGCTGCAGGCAAGACAACTCGACAATTGGGGGCTACACATTCAAACATATTATTACAAAGAACCAAGTTATCATGGATAATCTTGGAGTTTGGGGGCTACAGGTAATATGGACATATCAAAAACTTTGAAGAGAATTTTCAAAGATGTTGGTTATGGAGTTCAATTGTTAGACCAGTCATCACCAACATTCATAACCCGGTGTAATCAAAAGATCATAACCCGCCATATTTTATATAAGCTGCCTTGCTTCACAACAATGGAAGTCCGGTTTTACATCAGATGGATTTTCATACCAATATGTTTCTCAAGTCAGATGGATTCTAGTTATTTGACCCGACATCACCAACGATAATGACCCGACATCATCAATGATTATGACCTGGCGGAGATGACCCGCCAAGAGTATTGGAAGCCGACTCAATGGCATATGGGTGTTCTATTCTCAATATTTTTTAGAAGGACATTGACAAACAAGATGTTTATCAAGGCGACTAATTCATATGCAAAAAAGACCCGGATTTTTGAGGAGCCATTTTATAAGCCGGCCGAAGGAGGAAGCCGGCCACTTAACATATTTGGTACTCTTATTTTAGGAGCTTAGCATTAATAAATTCAAGCTAACCTGGGGGCTAATGTTGGGGATATACCCCGCGGTATGACCTGGCATGGCGACTCACAGGAGACCCAGTAAAGACATGACATTTTATTAATGACCCGGCAGGCGGGTCGTAGGACGACCAGGCCCAAGACCCGGCATGTAAGCTGGCGCCAGGCGGCTCATAAGAGAAGTCCCAAAGAGAGAAAGACTCCCTGCCGAAGGAAACAGGACCCGGAATAGGATTCTAGAGAGACTAGTCCTAATCCTACTCCTAGTAGGACTCTATTTGTAAACCTACCCTCTCCACTTATATAAGCAGGGGTAGAGCACCCCTAGAAAGACAAGATTCACAAGTCCATAAGTTTAAACAGACACAAGAGATTAGAGATAGACAGATTAGAGGCTCTCGTGATTAGAGGTAGCAAACAACACCCTTGTAACCAAGAGATCTCCTTCATCATCAATACCAGACAAGCAGGATGTAGGCTTTTACCTCAATCGGAGGGGCCGAACCTGGCTAAACTCCGCGTATCTTGATTCCGACCAACCCCTTCAAGCCTCCACCTAGTTGCGCTTCTGCCCTAAACCTAAGTCCGTCCACCCGGACATTTGCCGTGACAAATCCATGACACCGGGTCTTGGGCCTGGTCGTCCTGCGACCCGTCTCCGGGTCATTAATAAAATTTCATGTCTTTCCCAGGTTTCTTGTGAGTCGCCAGGCCGAGTCATACCGCAGGGTATATCCCCGACACAATGTCTCCTCTATGTAACCATAATATGTGTCCTATGGCCAATTGCTATATGCTGCATCAAAGCGGACGCCACGTTTTTGGTTGGAGCTCTTTTTATGTTGGGTGATCGTGTAAAATGTATTCCCATTTATCTCGGACCCTTTCAAAGTCAATATAGTAGAAGATGGTAACTTCGACAGCAAGCACAGGTCATCTTCAACAGTGTCGTCATGCATGAGACGTGTCTGCAACCAACCGGCAAAAGTCACCATTTGTTCATGTGTAACCCAGTCGTCAGACTTCTCCATGTGTTTGGAGAGTAGAATATTCTTGTGTTGCTCGATCTACAGAGCCACCAAGGTGGAAGTGTAGCGACCCGACCTGAAAGGTCGAATCTCCGGTGTTTCCGTACCATCCCAAGATCACGCTGGTACACACACGGTACATCAATGTATATATCAAAGGGAAATCACACAGCATTATATTAATCGAAATCTCATATCGAGTTCTTTATTACAATAAAAATTACAATAAAGTGGCTGAAAGCCAACTCATGAGAATATCTAAATCTTGTGGAAGCGTCGAAGGTAGATGAGTCCATCTGACTCCAAGGGCATCTCACTGAGAGTAGAGCGTATCCTCACTCCTGGTCGGAAAAGTACTCTGCAACATGATACATTGCAGCCGTGTAGGTCAGCATATGGAATATGCCGGCAAATTCACAAGAGGGGGTGAAAAGATAATCATCAATCGCCCACATCAATCGCCCATATGGAATATGCCATATGGAATATGCATATATGGCATGTGGGGTGGTAAGTTTTTGCGAAAAGCCAATTTTTTCCTACATCAAAAAAGGGCTAAGCAAAAAATATTACTAAGTTGGTTTATTAATGAGATGGTTCCACCAAGCAATTCTCATACACAAATTATTAATACCCACATCATCATATTAATTGTGTTGAGAGTTTCGGAAGTTTCAGTTCCTTTGGCTCAAGTCCTCCATGACCGTGGACACGGCTAATCGATTAGGTTTGAGTACTCTGCAGAGTTTTGCACACGTTCCCCACAAGATTTGGTCGCCTTCGTTTAATTTCTCGCAGTTAAGGGTGTGTGAGAAACGGATGACCAAAACATGGTCTTCCAAAGGGTTTCCCTATGACTCTGTCGGTGCCCATCCTTTCCTACTATTCTTCTACATCTCGTAGCACCGCCTGTCCAGGGTCACCACGATATCCAACCAAGCTAGAGCCCATAATGACTTGTGGCTGTGCAGGTAAGCCTTGGGTCTTGAAGCACCCATCCATCTCTTGGTGCCTGGGTGGATCTTTCCGCGTGAGTACTGGACATCTCCAGCATCACCTAGGCAAATCCACTGGTTTCTCCAGGGTGCCGTTCAACCATCATCCACCCAGAGGTATGTTGAAAACTCGGAGTCTTGAATTCTTGATCATTATGTAGGTCTTGAAATTATTAACTCTCTCAACTCTCATGAATCACACAACCAACCCCGTCTACTAATAGCATAGCCAAAAAGTAAAACAACGTTTCCAGGGGCCAATGTGTCAAGGGGATTTGAGAGGGGTACCTACCACATGATGCTACTACAATGTAACCAAGTTTCCAAGTAACCTATCTTGCATGCAATTGGGGAGATGGTAGAACTAATGCATATAAAACATGGGTAAAACATGATCAAAGTGACTTGCCCGATTGATGATCTTCGTACGTGAGTGACTCTAAGTAACAAGCCTCGCACTCCGGATAATCTAACGAAGCAAACAAGAGCACTAAATAAGCATACAACAAAAATAATAACTCACAACATTCAGTAAGGAAAATAGTAAACCATCAAGGCAAACAATGCACAAAATCACAAGCAAGAAAACACACAAAGTTTTGTTTTCTAGAAGATGATTGATAAAACACTACTAACATAATGAAACTATTTTGTAATAACAAAACAATTGTTGACAGCAAGGAAAACAATAAAATATTTAATTAATAAACAAAATAAAATCTATTTAAGTTTGTTGGGAAAACATTAGTAAAGTTTTTTTTTAACTTTTAATAAACACTATTAGATGAGGTAGCTATGGTTTTACTAACAAAAGAATGAAACTAAACTTATTATTTTATTCATAAAAAATTATCTTAACAGAAAAGAAAACTACTAAAACTTGTCTTAGAAAACAGAATTTATTTATATAAAACTTTGTTGAAAGCAAAACTATTACTAAACTAGTTGTTTTAATCAAATTAAACCTATTTGAAAAGAAGTTGTGATGCCTATATTAACTAAGAAAATAAACTAGACAATTAATATTTTTATTAACAATAAGTAAAACACATCATGTTTAATCAACATAACCTACTAAACAAATTAAAACTAAATCTAAGTTAAACTAACTAAAACTAAGTAAATAAAGCTATACTATAATACTAGGCAGATTATGTTTATAGATAAAACACTAGCAATAATCATCCTAAAAATCCTCAAACTAAACATGTAGGTAGTCCTAACCAATATTAAACAGTAGCAACAAGATTCATGTCAAAATCTGTTTTCAAACTCTAGTTATTCAGATTTGAATATTTTGAGCAAATTTGATTCAATTCAAATTTTATAAGTCAAATTTGAAATTTCAAAGTACAGGGTGAAACTACATGAAAAATGTGAGCTAATGCAAAAAGAATCAACTCAAAACATTAAATAGATTAAAAGTTATAGCTAAAACAATTTCAGAATAGTTTGTGTTAACTAAAACAAAATCAGAGAAAGGAAAAATTTACCGGGCGTGCACGGGGTGATGTGGCACTATCCTATTGGCTGGCTAGCGCGTGTGTTGGACGGTTGCGGGCGGTCCACCGGACCAAAAAGGAAAACGATTCGGGGATTAAGTTGATCTAATCTGGGCCGTTGCGTCTGGATCGCAGGGAGGGGGTGAGCTCGAAGATTTTACCGGAGGGGGGAGGTGGACTCCGGCGATGGTGACGGCGGCCGGTGGTCGAGGACGTCACCGGAGGGGTCCCCGATGGTCGAGAGAGGCAGCAAAGGGGTTCAGACGACGGCGGGTGAGGTCCGGTGTCGAACGGAGGGGTCGGAGAGGCGAGGAGACGTCCGAGGCGACGGGCACGAGGGGAGAGAGCTTCGGTGGTCGGAGCAGCTCCGGCGAGGTGTTTGGGCAGCATCTCGGCGAGGGAGAGAGGGGATTCAGGGGGGAAATGGAGAGAGGAGGGGCAGCGCTACTTATAGGGTGCTCGGGGTGCGGGGGAGGAGAGAGGAGAGAGATCCGGGGGGGAAGAAACTGCCGGCGGCGGCGCGCGCGGGAGGAAGAAGGCGACCGCGCGGGGCAAACGGTCGGTCGGGGTGGGTCCCGGTGTCAGAGAGAGAGGGAGCGTCAATTGCGCATCGGTCGACCGGTCGGTATTAACTTCGCGAATAAATGCTGTGGGCCGGCCCGTTTAATACAAAAACCGTTACTCTTTTTATTAACGAGAGTAGTAAAACGTCTTTAAAAACATTCAAAACATTTTTAAAAATAGGAGTATTATATATCAAAATTAACAGAATAATAAATGCCATTTATTGAACATTTTTATTCTGTCATTTTAACAATTTAAAAAACTATTTTCAGAAATTGCCTAATTGTTTTTAAATCCTTTTTGCAAATATTTTCAAAATAACCCCTGGTTATTTTTGTTCAAATATATCACCAAATGGGTCCTGGTGTGGAGTGTCATGTTCCTCCTCTCTTATTTGAACTTTTTACCAAGATTTCAAATAGGTGAAAGCAACACATTGAAAGTAGAAAGGGCTTTCAGAAATTTAGAAAGAACATTTCAACATTGCATACATTCAAACAATGATGATGATAGATGCATAGCTATATTTCATAACATTCCAAAATGGAATTTTAGGACGTTACAGGAAGTTTGTAGAACTGTGTAGTGTGCTTGCGCCAAAGAATGCCCGTACCGGCATATTAGTGAATTCTTTCCTAGTGTGCCTTTTCCACCCAGACTGCCCTCATGCTGCGATTCAGTAACACCAATCGGCTTAATGTCAGGAATAAAGTCAACACAAACTCAATGACCTCCTCTGTTTAATGTCCCTTGGAGATGCTTCCTTCTGTCCTAGCATGATTATGAACATATTTCTTTAAGACTCCCATGAACCTCTCAAATGGGAACATATTGTGTAGAAATACAAGACCTAGAATGGCAATCTCCTTGACTAGGTGAACTAGGACGTGTGTCATCATATTTAAGAAGGATGGTGGGAACAACAGCTCGAAACTGACAAGACATTGCACCATGTCATTCTCTAACCTTGGTAGGATTTCTAGATCGTTACCTTTTGAGAGATTGCATTTAGGAATGCACATAGCTTCACAATGGCTAATCGAACGTTTTCCAGTAGAGGCCCCTCAATGCAACCGGAAGCAGTTGCATAATAATCACGTGGCAGTCATGACACTTTAGGTTCTGGAACTTTTTCTTTGTCGTATTTATTATTCCATTTATATTTGACGAGAAGACAGACGGGACCCTCATATTGAGAAGGTATTCAAAGAAGATTTCCTTCTCTTCTTTGGTAAGAGTGTAGCGGGATGACCTTGAAATTGCTTTGGATCCATGCCGTCTTCTTAGTGCATACGTTGCTGGTCCACCCATGCGTCTGTTGTATCTTTTGTCTTCCCATACACACCCAAGAAGCCTAGCAGGTTCACGCAAAGATTCTTTGTCACGTGCATCACATCGATTGCGGAGTGGACCTCGAGGTCTTTCCAATAGGGTAGGTCGCAAAATGTAGATTTCTTCTTCCACACGGGTGAGCGTTTGTCAGCGTCATTCAGAACAAATTGTGCGCTAGGACACTTGCCAAAGATTACTTTTAAATCCTTGACCATATCAAGTATATCATCACACGTACGGTGGCGAGGCTTCTTCTGGTGATCTACCTTCCCTTTGAAATGCTTGCCTTTCTTTCTTACAAGATGCCTGCTCTGAAGAAATCGACGATGCCCAAGATACACAGTATTCTTACATTTATCCAAATATATACTATCGGTATCATCTAAACAGCGCGTGCATGCGTGGTATCCCTTGTTTGTCTGTGCTGAAAGGTTACTGAGAGCATCCCAATCATTGATGGTTACAAACAGCAATGCATGTAGGTCAAATTCTTCCTGTTCTTTCGCATCCCACACACGTACACTATAGCGACCCGACCTGAAAGGTCGAATCTCCGGTGTTTCCGTACCATCCCAAGATCATGCTGGTACACACACGGTACATCAATGTGTATATCAAAGGGAAATCACACAACATTAATTAATCGAAATCTCATATGGAGTCCTTTATTACAATAAGAATTACAATAAAGTGGCTGAAGGCCAACTCATGAGATAAACTAAACCATACTCTTGCGGAAACATCATGGTAGTTGAGTCCATATGACTCCAAGGGCATCTCACCGAGTGTAGAGCGTATCCTCACTCCTGGTCAGAAAAGTACTCTGCAACATGATACGTTGCAGTTGTGTAGGTCAGCATATTGAATATGCCGGCAATGTCACAAAAGTGAGGGGTGAAAAGAAAATCATCTATTCTATATGCAAATATGGCAGGGGGTGGTAAGTTTGCGTAAAGCCAATTTTTCCTATCCCAAGAGGGGGCAAAACAAAGGTTATCACTACAATGTTGGTTGATTAATGAGATGGTTCCGGCAACCAATTCTCAATCACCCAAGTTATTATTACCCACATCATTATAGTACTCGGTGTTGAGAATTCCAGACAGTTCAGTTCCTTTGGCTCAAGTTGTCCATGACCGTGGACACGGCTAATCGATTAGGTTTGAGTACTGTGCAGAGTTTTGCACACGTTCCCCACAAGATTTGATCGCCTCCGTTGGATTTCTCGCACTTCAGGGTGTTTGAGAAACGGATGACAAAAACAAGGTCTTCTAAAGGGTTTCCTTGAGACTCCGCTGGTGCCCATCCTTTCCTATCGTTCTTCTACATCTCGTAGCACGGACTGTCCAGGGTTGACACAGTATCCAACCAAGACAGAGCCCATAATGACTTGTGGTTGTGTAGGTAAGCCTTGGGTCTAGAAGCATCCATCCATCTCTTTGTGCCTGCGTGGACCTTTCCGCGTGAATACTGGCACTTCCCCAGCAACACCTAGGCTAACCACTGGCTTCCCCAGGGCGCCGTTCAACCATCATCCACCCAGAGGTATGTTGATAACTCGAAGTCTTGAAGTCTTGATCATCTTCCAGGTCTTGAAATTGTTACCTCAAAACTCTCATGAATCACACAACCAATCCCTTCTACTAATAGCATAGCAAAATGAAATCAACGTTTCCCGGAGCCAAGTGTCAAGGGTTGAGGTGTGCCTACCACATGATACTACATCAAGTAACCAAGTTTCCAAATTACTTACTTTGCATGCAATTGGGGAGATGGTAGAACTAATGCAATAAAAACTTGGTTAGACATGATCAACGTGACTTGCCTTGCTGACGGTCCTCGTACTCGAGTGATTCTAGATAACAAGCTTGACACTCCGAATGATCTTATGAATCAAACAAGAGCACACCATAAGCATAAACACAATACAATTCACACAATTTAGCAAAGTCAAACATGCAATACTAAAACCGTTCATTGGTAACAATCAAGAAAAAGAATTGAAAACAAAATTTGACTCACAAATTTTTAGTGTCAAAACTACTACTACTTTAAGACCAACAAATATTTTGTTAACCAAGAAATAGTTGGTAGAAAAGAAATAGTAAAAAAAATTATTAAACAGAACCAAATTCCCTAAAACTTTTGTGTAAAGAGAAACTACTAAAAATTATAAGTTGTAAGACACCACTGAATGAAAATAACTAGAATTTCCTATAACATTAGAGTAGGAACAAAACAACATTTTTATTATCACTATTATTATTATCATCCTATCAGAAAAGATTTATTAATATTATTTATTAGAAAACCTAATTTAATCTTCTAAATAGTTTGTGAAAGTAAAACTAAATTGTTTTATAAAACTGTACCTAATGAAAAGAAATAAAGATTTCCTATAACAATAGGGTATAAAACTAAACAATTATTTTTATTATTAGCAAGTAATGTCACCTAAATGTTTGAAAGAACAGAACCTAATGAAAACTATTAACAAAAGTTAAACTAATTCAGGTTCAAATTAAATTAAACTAATGTTGTGATTGGACGAGGGTGTGTGCGCGTGAGTGCTTACGAGCAGACGGCCAAAAACTAACCGTACCGATTCGTTTATTAAATAGATCTAATCTAGATCGTTGAGTACAGATCCGACGGCTATGGGTGGAGGTGGCGGCTTCCAGAGAGGGGGTCTAGGTCTCCGGCGAGGTCGACGCCGGCCGGAGGTCGGAGGTGCTTGGGGACAATGGTGCGGTGGTCGGGGGCGGTGTCCGAAAGCTTCAAACGGCGGCGGTGAGTCTTCGGCGTCGATTGGTGGCGTCGGAGGGGGCTGGGGGTGAGTGTGGTGACAGGCACGAGCTTGGGGAGGTCCGGTTGGGTGCCAAACTCCGGCGAGGTGTGGGGCAGCATTCCGGCAAGGGAAGAGGGGGTTTCGGGTGGGGAACAGAGAGCGGAGGGTCGAGGGGGTTCTTATAGGGGCGGTGAAGTGGTCGGGGAGGGAAAGGGGAGCGAGATCCTCGGCGGAGGGATCTCCGGCGAGGTCGGAGGCCCAGGGAAGGGGACGAGCGCGCTGATGTCACGATCGGACGGTGGGTGCCACGCGTCCGTGAGGGTGGAACGCGGGATTAGCGCCTCGGTGGCCGACCCAGAGTGATTTCGGGTCTTAAAGGTTGTGGGCCGGCCTGTTTCTATTTAATTCATTCCCTTTTCTATTTCTAGAGTGTTTAAAACAACTTTAAGGCGTTCAAAACATTTCCATACATAGGAAATATATATATATCAAAATGATCAGGAAAAAAAATCTATATAATAAACATTTTTCCTCTGTCATATTGAATACTTTTTAAAAATTTATTTTCAGAAAATTCCTATTTGATTTTAAATCCTTTTGCAACAATTTTTCAAATAACCCCCCTGTTTTTTTATTGTTCAAATATTTTACCAAGATGCCCCTCATGCGGAGTGTCATGTTACTCCCCTCTTTCTTTGAACATTTCTAGAGGTTTTCAAATAGGTGAAACAAATACACGGAAAAATTGAAATGGCCTTTCAGAATTTCAAAGGAAGCACTTCAACCATTCTATTCATTCAAACAGTGTGATCAAGATGCATAGCTATATTTCATAACATTCCAAAATGAAATTTTCTGATGTTACAAACCTACCCACCTTAAGATGAATCTCGCCCTCGAGATTCGGGTTGGCTAGAAAATAGGTGCGGGTGGTCTCTACGAAGATCTTCTTCGCGTTCCCAGGTGGCGTCTTCCTCGGTGTGGTGACTCCACAGAACCTTACAGAACTTGATGATCCTGCTACGGGTAACTCTGTTGGTAGTCTCGAGGATCCTGATGGGCTTCTCCTCGTAAGTCAGATCACTGTCAAGTTGTATGGCCTCTAAGGGCACTGTGTCTCTCAAAGGAATATTAGCCATCTCAGCATGACATTTGTTCAATTGGGAAACATGGAAGAGATCATGAACTCCGGAAAATTCTTCCGGCAATTCCAATTTGTATGCAACTTCGCCTCTACGTTCAAGAATTTTGTAGGGGCCTATAAATCTGGGTGCTAACTTTCCTTTAACAACAAACATCTTGATTCCTCGAAGTGGGGACACACGAAGGTGTGCTCGGTCTCCTACTTCATACGTCAGTTCCTTGCATTTGCTGTCAGCATAGCTCTTCTGTCAAAATTGAGCTATCTTGAGTCTGTCACGAATCAACTTGACCTTCTCTTCAGAATCTCGGATAAGATTGGGACCAAAAAGTTTTCAGTTTCCAACACCATCGCACATCAATGGTGTTCTGCATCTCCTTCCGTATAAAGCTTCAAAAGGGGCCATCTTTAGACTGGTCTGATAACTATTGTTGTATGAGAACTCTGCGTATCAGAAGTTGTCATCCCAACTAGACCCATAGTCTAGCGCACAAGCTCTAAACATGTCCTCTAGAATCTGGTTGACTCTCTCAGTCTGTCCATCGGTCTGCGGATGAAAAGCTGTACTGAACTCCAGCCTCGTACCCAAAGTTTCATGTAGATGATGCCAAAACTTTGAGGTAAATTGTGTTCCTCTGTCTGACACGATACTCCTCGGAACTCCATGCAAACACACGATCCTGGTCATATATATCTTAGCTAACTTAGTACTAGTATAGGTGGTTTTTACCGGGATGAAATTCGCCACCTTGGTCAAGCGATCGACCACTACCCAGATGGAATCATAACCGGAACGGGTCCTGGGTAATCCTGTGATGAAGTCCATACCAAGCTTATCCCATTTCCATTCGGGTATCGGCAAAGGTTGGAGTAACCCTGCTGGTTTCTGATGTTCCGCCTTTACTCGCTGGCAAACATCGCATACAGCAACATCTTCGGCAATATCCTTCTTCATACCTGTCCACCAGTAGCTTTCCTTCAGATCCAGATACATCTTGGTGTTCCTTGGGTGTATCGAGTAAGGTGAATCGTGGGCTTCCTGAAGTATCAACTTCCTGAGCTCTAGGTCATTAGGCACATAGATTCGGTTCTCGAACCACAGGGTCCCTTGTTCATCCTCACGAAAACCTTTAGCTTTTCCACCCTTCATTCTCTGTTTTATCTCAACTATCTCCTTGTCCGACTTCTGGGCTGCACAAATTCTTTCGGTCAAGGTGGACTAGATCTCTAGTGTGGCAACATATCCTCTTGGAACTATCTCTAGCCGGAGCTCTCAGAGATCATCGGCTAACTCCTTGGGTAATCCTCCCGCTATGAGTGTGTTTACATAACTCTTTCGGCTCAAGGCATCTGCTACAATATTTGCCTTTCCTAGATTGTAGGGTAATCTCATGTCATAGCCCTTGATTAACTCTAGTCATCTCCTCTGTCTGAGGTTCAACTCCTTCTGCATGAAGATATACTTCAGGCTCTTATGATCTCTATAAACATCACAACTGTTCCCGACGAGGAAATGTCTCCAAGTCTTGAGTGCGTGCACTACGGCTGTTAATTCCAAGTCATGGGTGGCATAGTTCAACTCATGAGGTCGTAGTTGTCTGGATGCATATGCAACAACTTTTCCCTCTTGCATGAGTACTCCTCTGAGTCCTTGACGTGATGCATCACAATAAACCTGGAAATCCTTCCGAATGTTTGGCAGGATCAACACTGGGGCTGTGACCAAACGTTTCTTCAACTCCTGTAAACTAGCTTCAAATTCCTAAGTCCAAATATACTTAGACTCTTTCTTCAACAGCTCCGTCATGGGCTTGGCAATCTTTGAGAAATTCTCAATAAACCTCCGGTAGTATCCGGCAAGTCCAAGGAAACTACGGATCTCTTTAACTAATGTGGGTGACTTCCAGTCGGTGACTGCTTCAACCTTAGAGGGGTCCACTGCTATTCCATCTCCGGAGATAATGTGTCTAAGGAATCCGACTTCCGTCAGGCAAAATTCACATTTGCTGAACTTAGCATATAACCGATGCTCTCTAAGCTTCTCAAGAACTAAATGCAAGTATTCTTTGTGTTCTTCTTTGTTCTTGTAGAATATCAAAATACCATCGATGAACACCACGACAAACTTGTCCAGATATTCCATAAACACTTTGTTCATCAAACTCATGAAATAGGCAGGTGCATTAGTCAAACCAAAGGACATGATGGTATACTCATACAAGCCATACCTTGTGGTGAAAGCTGTTTTGGGTATATCCTGTTCACGAATTTTCAACTGGTGATACCCTGATCGAAGATCGATCTTGGAGAACACTTTGGCTCCTACTAGGTGATCAAACAAGTCATTTATCATCGGCAGAGGGTACTTGTTCTTGATAGTCACCTCGTTCAATGCACGATAATCGACTACCATCCTCAAGGTTTTATCCTTCTTCTCCGCCAAAAGAACTGGGGCTCCCCAAGGTGAAGAACTTGGGTGAATATACCCCTTGTCCAATAACTCCTTAATTTCCTTGTTGCTTTCTACTAAATCATTTGCGGGCATCTGATAGGGTCTCTTGGAATTTGGGGCTGTTCCTGGCAGTAACTCTGTCAGGAACTCAATTTCTCTATCTGATGGCATGCCTGGTAATTCTTCCGGGAATACATTTGGAAAGTCTTGTACCACCGGTACTTCCTCCTGCACAACTCTTGTGAGAGAATTTAATCGAGCACTCATCCGTGTGCGTCGGGATACATGCTTAATCCTCTTGTTCTCTGGGGTGGTGAGTAAGATAGACTTGCTGGGGCAATCCAGGTTTCCCTCATACTTGGTCATCCAATCCATGCCTAGAATTACATCCAATCCTTGTGACTCTAAGACGATGAGGTCGGTGGGAAAAATGTGTTTTCCTATATTGAGTTTCAATGCATGGCATCCTATTCCTGCCATCATCATGCCTCCTAGGGAACTAACCTTAATGGGCTGACTAAGTGTTCTGGTGGTTAAACCATACTTTTCCACAACTACCCTTGATATGAATGAATGAGTTGCACCTGAATCAAAAAGTACTGTAACTGAACGTGAATTCTATAGAAACTTACCAACCACAGTCTCGGGCTGATCATAGACTTCCTCCACATCAATGTGGTTCACTTGAGCACGGGGAAAAGGGTTGGGCTTCTTGGCTGCTGAGTTGTCGTTGTTATTGCCATTTCCATTTTCCATCTTGTTCTGAGGGCAATCATTGGCATAGTGCCCGGTCTTCTGGCACTTGGAACAGGTGACATGGTTCAGATCCTTCTAAGCTGGTGCAGGATGGTGCTGGTTGCCATTCCCACTTCCATTGCCATTCTTAGAGTTGCCATGGTTGCGCCCTCCATGGTTGTTCCCATTGCCTCCATTATGTGGCTTCCATGGTTGTGGCTTCCATGGTTGCGCCCTCCATGGTTGTGCACGACATGAGTGTGTCCTCCATACTTACCGGTTCCTGATCCGGTATTCCCTAAGTACAGGGAGGAGCAGGGCTTCTGATGAGATCCAGAGTTGGACTTCCCCCGTGCATACTTCCTCTTGCGGTTCTCAATTTGCTCCTGCTTCCCCTCCAAGATGAGGGCCTTCTCTACCAGCTCCTGGTAGTTGTTAAAAGTTGCTACCATCAATTGCATGCTTAACTCATCGTTGAGTCCTTCCAAGAACTTCTCCTGCTTGGCTGCATCATTGGCCACATCTCCTGGTGCATAACGTGCCAACGTGCTGAATTCATCCACATACTGGGCCACGGAGCGACTTCCCTGGCGTAAGTTGCGAAACTCATGCTTCTTCAAACTCATGGCTCTAGCTGAGACATGAGCGTTGCGGAAAGATAACTTGAACTGATCCCAAGTCACATCCGCAATGGGGTATGTGGTGGTGTAGTTCTCCCACCATGCAGCTGCGGGTCCCTCAAGTTGATGTGCGGCAAAACACACCTGTTCAGCATCAGTGCATCCAGCGGTGGTGAGCTCCCTCTCCACCTTGCGAAGCCAATCATCTGCCACAATGGGATCAGTGATGCTAGAGAAGGTTGGTGGTCTGAGCCTCAAAAAGCGGGTGAGGTTGTCACCCTAAGGTGGAGGGTTGTTGTGGTGGGTGTTGTTCTGATTGTTGCTCTGATTCTGTATCAACGGTTGCATCAGGGCATTCTGCTGCTGGAGGAGTTGCGTGAATTCCGGAGGGAAGGTGAATTCGGGTTCACGTCGAGGAGGCATCTTGCTGTTTTCAGAGGGATGAGAATTAGAATAGAACAATGGCCTAGAAAAAATTCACTACCCATATGCAATGCAACAAACATATCACACCAAACATCATTCATTTATTCAACTCAAGGTTCAAACATCGAGATACATGTCTCGAATCAACTAAGCATCGACCTACACTTTATCGCTGAAAAAAAATGAAAGATACATGGGGGGCAATGACTAAAGTTCTCCTTAGAAGTACATGGTAGTGGGTCCTGTGGTGGTGCTCTCCTCATAGTCATCATTGTTGCTGATCAACGGAGCCACATCTCCTTCTGGGTGAAGGTTTTCTCCCATGTCCAGCTGTTCCTCCAGAGTTGCAATGCGAGTGTTTAGCTTCTCGATCCTCTTCAAGAGATCCTTCTCTTCATGCTCATGCTCGTACTTGGCTTCCCGTAGGTTAGCCTCCAGGTCAAGCTCGCGGTTCATCAGCTTCTTGATCGTCTTCGTGTCAGCACGTACCTGAAGCTCCAGAGTCCTGATGTGAGTAAGACATGATCGTATTCCCGGTGATGGTCTTGTGGGTAAGACATGATCGCATTCCCGGTGATGGTTGGCAGATCAATCCTTACGTCCTTGACGATCCGTGTCAGCTCTTTGCCAAAAGGCATGGTAGCGTCAGGCTGGCAAAACTCCGTGAAGCGAACTGGGGCGAAGGTGGCCATCTAGAAAAGTTGAAATAAATTGGAGAGAAGTCAGAAAATGAAATAGATGAGAATATAAGACTTTGAAAAGAAAAGAATATGATCCTAAGGCTTTTCCAATCCAAGAGGTTACGTCCTATGGTCAGCGTGTGCTCTGATACCATTTCTGTAGCGACCCGACCTGAAAGGTCGAATCTCCGGTGTTTCCGTACCATCCCAAGATCATGCTGGTACACACACGATACATCAATGTGTATATGAAAGGGAAATCACACAACATTAATTAGTCGAAATCTCATATTGATTCCTTTATTACAATGAGAATTACAATAAAGTGGCTGAAGGCCAACTCATGAGATAAACTAAACCATAGTCATGCGAAAGCATCAAGGTAGTTGAGTCCATCTGACTCCAAGAGCATCTCACCGAGCATAAAGCGTATCCTCACTTCTGGTCGGAAAAGTACTCTGCAACATGATACGTTGCAGCCGTGTAGGTTAGCATATTGAATATGCTGACAATATCACAAAAGAGAGGGGTGAAAAGAAAATCATCTATTCTATATGCAAATATGACAGGGGGTCGTAAGTTAGCGTAAAGCCAATTTTTAATACAACAAGAGGGGGCAAAACAAAGGTTATTACTATAATTTTGGTTGATTAATGAGATGGTTCTGCCAACCAATTCTCACACCCAAGTTATTATTACCCACATCATTATAGTACTTGGTGTTGAGAATTCCAGATAGTTCAGTTCCTTTGGCTGAAGTTGTCCATGACCGTGGACACGGCTAATCGATTAGGTTTGAGTACTCTGCAGAGTTTTGTACACGTTCCCCACAAGGTTTGATCGCCTCCGTTGGATTTCTCGCACTTTAGGGTGTTTGACAAACGGATGACCGAAACATGGTCTTCTAAAGGGTTTCCCTGAGACTCCGCAGGTGCCCATCCTTTCCTACCGTTTTTCTACATCTCGTCGCACCGACTGTCCATGGTTGCCACAGTATCCAACCAAGCCAGAGCCCATAATGACTTGTGGCTGTGCAGGTAAGCCTTGGGTCTTGAAGCATCCATCCATCTCTTTGTGCCTGGGTGGACCTTTCCACGTGAATACTGGAACTTCCCCAGCAACACCTAGGCTAACCACTGGCTTCCCCAGGGCGCCGTTCAACCATCATCCACACATAGGTATGTTGAAAACTCGGAGTCTTGAAGTCTTCATCATCTTGCAGGTCTTGAAATTATTACCTCACAACTCTAATGAATCACACAACCAACCCCGTCTACTAATAGCATAGCAAAATGAAATCAACATTTACCAGGGAAAAATGTCAAGGGTTGAGGTGTGCCTACCACATGATACTACATCAAGTAACCAAGTTTCCAAATTACCTACTTTGCATGCAATTGGGGAGATGGTAGAACTAATGCCATAAAAACATGGTTAGACATAATCAAAGTGACTTGCCTTGGTGACGGTCCTCATACTCGAGTGATTCTAGATAACGAGCTTCGCACTCCGAATGATCTAATGAATCAAACAAGAGCACACCATAAGCATAAACACAATACAATTCACACAATTCAGCAAAGTCAAACAGGCAATACTAAAACCATTCATTGCTAACAATCAAGAGAAAGAACTCAAAACAAAATTTGACTCAGAAATTTTTAGTGTCAAAAGTACTACTACTTTAAGACCAACAACTATTTTGTTAACCAAGCAATAGTTAGTAGAAAAGAAATAGTAAAAAAATTTATTAAACAGAATCAAATTCCCTAAAACTTTTGTGTAAAGACAAACTACTAAAAATTGTAATTTGTAAAACACCACTAAATGAAAATAACTAGAATTTCCTATAACATTAGAGTAGGAACAAAACAACATTTTTATTATCACTATTATTATTATCGTCATATAAGAAAAGATTTACTAAAATTATTTATAGAAAACCTAATTTAATCTTCTAAATAGTTTGTGAAAGTCAAACTAAATTGTTTTATAAAACTCTACCTAATGAAAAGAAATAAAGATTTCCTATAACAATAGGGTATAAAACTAAACAATTATTTTTATTATTAGCAAGTAATGTCACCTAAAGTTAAACTAATTCAGGTTCAAATTAAATTAAAATTAAAATAACTAAACTACATTAAGAACTAAACATATTCTGTTTTTGTTAAAAACCCTAACCAAATTTATCGTAAAACTTCTTAGACTATGTAGGATGATAGGTCTAAGAAATACAAATCAATGGCAAAAGGATTCACTCAAAAATAAATTTTTAAACTCATGTTATACAGATTTTAGTAATTGAAGCAAATTTGGTTAGATTCAAATTTTAAAATTTAAATTTGAAATCTAAGGATACAGACATAAACTACAACATATTTGTGACCTAATGCAAAAAGAATCAACTAAAAACACCAAATATTTGAAAAGATATGATAAAAACAAAAACAAAATACATTCTCTTTTCTAAAACGGAAAGGAAAAAGAAAAACTAACCTAACTAACGGACAGGGTGACGTGGCATGCTCTAATTGGCCGTGGGTGTGTGCGCGTGAGTGCTAACGAGCGGACGACCGACAACTAACACGTACCGGTTCGTTTATTAAATAGATCTGATCTAGATCGTTGACTATGGATCCGACGGCTACGGGTGGAGGTGGTGGCTTACAAAGAGGGGGTCGAGGTCTCCGGCAAGGTCGACGGCGGCCAGAGGTCGGAGGTGCTCAGGGACGATGGTGCGGTGGTCGGGGGCGGCATCCGAACGCTTCAAACAGCGGTGGTGAGTCTCCGGCGTCGATTGGTGGCGTCAGAGGGGGCTAGGGGTGAGTGTGGCGACGAGCATGAGCTCGGGGAGGTCCGGTTGGGTGCCGAACTCCGGCGAGGTGTGGGGCAGCGTTCCAGCGAGGGAAGAGGGAGTTTCGGGTGGGGAACGGAGCGCGGAGGGTCGGGGGGGTTCTTATAGGGGCGGTGCGGTGGTCCGGGAGGGAAAGGGGAGCGAGATCCGCGGCGGAGGGATCTCCGGCGAGGTTGGAGGCGCGGGGAAGGGGACGAGCACGCTGATGCCATGACCGGACGGTGGGTCCCGCGCGTCGGTGAGGGTGGAACGCGGGATTAGCGCGTCGGTGGCCGACCCAGAGTGATTTCGGGTCCTAAAGGCTATGGGCCGGCCCGTTTATATTTAATTCATTTCCTTTTCTATTTCCAGAGTGTTTAAAACATCCTTAAGGCATTCAAAACACTTCCAAACATAGGCAACATATATATCAAAATGATCAGGGAAAAATAATTCTATTTAATGAACATTTTTAATCTGTCATATTGAATACGTTTAAAAAAATTATTTTTAGAAAATGCCTATTTGATTTTAAATCCTTTTGCAATAATTTTTCAAATAACCCCCCTAGTTTTTTATTGTTAAAATATTTCACCAAGATGCCCCTGGTGTGGAGTGTTATGTTACTTGACTCTTTCTTTGAACATTTCCAGAGGTTTTCAAATAGGTGAAACAAATACATGGAAAAATTGAAATGGCCTTTCAGAATTTCAAAGGAAGCACTTCAACCATTCTATTCATTCAAACAATGTGATGATGATGCATGGCTATATTTCATAACATTCCAAAATGAAATTTTGGGATGTTACATACACATTGTCCATTCCACAGTTGTAATAGTTCTTCAACGAATGGCCTTAGGTACACATCAATGTCATTGCCGGGTTGCTTGGGGCCTAGAATGAGCACTGGTATCATAATGAACTTTAGCTTCATGCACAACCATGGAGGAATATTATAGATACATAGAGTCACAGGCCATGTGGTATGATTGTTGTTCTGCTCCCCAAATGGATTAATGCCATCTGCACTTAAACCAAACCACACGTTCCTTGCGTCCTTTGCAAAGTCCTTCCACTTTCTCTCATTTTTTCTCCACTGCGATCTGTCAGCGGACACTCTGAACTTCCCATCTTTCTTATGGTCTTCGTTGTGCCATCGCATCAACTTGGCATGCTCTTTGATTTGGAACAAACGTTTCAACCATGGTATTATAGGAGCATACCACATCACCTTGGCAGGAATCTTGTTCCTGGGGCGCTCGACCTCAACATCACCAGGGTCATCGCCGATCTTATAGTGCAATGCACAACATACTGGGCATCCATTCAAATCCTCATACTCACCGCGCTAGAGGATGCAGTCATTAGGGCATGCATGTATCTTCTCCACCTCTAATCCTAGAGGGCAGATAACCTCGTTCCTTCGTACATACTCTCTGGCAATTCGTTATCCTTTGGTAGCTTCTTCTTTAACATTATCAGCAACTTTTGAAATTCCTTGTCAAAAACACGATTCTCTGCCTTCCCTTGCAGAAATTCCAGTGTGGTACCCAGCTTTTTCTTGTCATCTTCGCAATTTGGGTACAACCCTTTTTTTGATCCTCTAACATGCGCTGCAACTTCAACTTCTCATTTTCACTTGCGCAGTTTCTCTTTACATCGGCAATGGCCCGACCAAGATCATCACCGGGCTCATCTGATGCCTCTTCTTCAGCTCCTTCCTGCATTGCTGGCTCAGCTTCTTCCCCCAATGTTGTACCATCGTATTCATGGAACCCATCGCCAGGATAGCTGTCCTCATCCTCTTATTCTTCATTCTACTCCATTAGGACCCCTCTTTCTCCATGCTTGGTCCCACAGTTATAGCCAGACATGAAACTGGACTCAAGCAGGTGGACATGAATGGTTCCTGAGTTAGAGTAATTTTGATCACTCTTATAGCCAGCCCATGGACAATACATAAAACCATCCGGCCGCTTGTTTGCCTCAGCCGCAACCAGTAAAGTATGCACGCCATTAATGAACTGGGGAGAGCATCGGTCGTCATACATCCATTGCCGGCTCATCTTCACTACACAACACCGAAAAGACCACATTAATACAAGTTCATGCATAAAAGTTCATACACACTTGTTCTCATAAAACAACATACAAACTGTCTAGCTAAAGAATTTAAATGCAAGAACAAATGCGATCAACCTTTCAACTAAGGTAACAATTGATCCATCAACATAGTGATACCAAGCCTCACTATTAAAGGCATTTCTTTTAAATTTTCTAATATATATGCGCATTGCATCCATCTTGATCTTGTGATCATCGACGACATCGGCAACATACAACTCCACTTTCATCTTCTCTTGTTCAATTTTTTCAATTTTTCTTTCAAATACTCGTTTTCTTTTTCAACTAAATATAACTTCTTGACAAGAATATCTATGTCAGCTGGAATTTTCGGTTCACATACCTCCTAGATAAAAATATCTATGTCAACTTGATGGGCATAATTGTCATAAACACGAAATGCAACAAAGAGTTATAAAAGAAAGTATATACCACATCTGAATCATAAACCAGACGAGGGCCGACGGGGACGGATATCAAAAATGTGCCACTATGTATAACAAACAACCATATAGGTAAGAAAACTATACAAGTAACTAACTAAATCTTAACATGATTTTTTTTAAAACGATAAGAACAAGAGCCTCACCAAGGTGGTTCCGGCGACGGGACGGTGTAGGCGATCGACGGTGGTTAGGATGGGGACGGGAAGGCACTAAGTAAACCACAACTACAAATGCAAAGCAAGAAGTTAGTTTGAGCTCAAATTGCATAAATCAAATAATCTACCACATACAAACTAAAACCCACAAATCACTATACTTATGGAGCATTGGAAGAGCTAATCTAGCTATGAGAGATGAAAGGACAAAGTTGCTAACCTTTGTGAACACTTGCATGGATGGGGTGCCTCCAAATCTTGATAAATTTTGGCAAAAATGGAGGATGAGCTCGGGGAAGAGAGGAAGAACACAGAGAAGAGGAAAGGGGAAGAACACAGAGCTCGGGCTTGCAGAAGGGTTTCATATAGGGGACCTTTAGTCCCGGTTGGTGGCTCCAACCATGACTAAAGGTTAGCCTATAGTCGCGGTTGGAGCCACCAACTGAGACTAATGGTTTCCATGGGGCCCCAGGCTGACGCTAGCCTGCCACCACACCTTTAGTACCGGTTCATGGCACGAACTGGGACTAAAGGTCCAAAACGAACCAGCACTAATGATGCCCGTCACGAACCGGGACTAATGATGCGGACGAAATGTCTGGTTTCTACTAGTGGTAGGCTGAATTTAGTTTCAAATATTTTAAAGAAAAATGACTTCTTGCATTTTTCTTCAAGTTCTATATTTTTCTTCCTTTTATATGCAAATTTGAAGTGGACATGTGATACGTGGACATGTGATTTGGACATGTCATATTACAAATCTAAGTTACAAATCTATGTCATATTTCTACATGTGCTGTAGATAAAGTGCAAACAAATCTAAGTTACAAATCACATCAAAATCATCCCCTACATATAAGTCAAAACTTGCTATAAATGCTCATGCCAAAAATTCCTATGAACAGAAATGGACATTTGCTAAAAATGGAAATAATCAGTTAAACAAAAAAAACTAATAGAAAAAGAAACAAAAGAAAAAACAAAAGGAGGGGTCCCACCTGGCATAGACACCAGGGCCCCTCTATGTGGATGACATGTGGTCTAGGGCCAACTGTCAGCCTCACTCTCTCTCACACACACACATGGATCCATCTGCCATAGCAGATCCCACCACACCAGCGCACACACACTAGCACACACGCACACAAGATCCCACGTGGCCAAACTAGATCCTGCGCCACACAAAAACACAACAGAGCACCAAAATCACAAAAAAGGGGGGAATATGTGCCCGTGGGGTTTCGAACCCAGGTCTCCCTGGTGGGCAGGCGCACACTGAACCAGTAGGCTACGAGGGGGAGTCTGCCTATAGAGGGATCTCAACACACCTATTCTAACACTATCGGGCCTTACTGATGAAACTGAAACAAAACACACATGCACACAACAGAGTGACGCCAGCAGCGATTCCGGCGACAGAGGAGTTCTCCGGCGAGGAGGACCTCTTGCGGGGGGATGCGGGCTGACCGGGGGTTCCATCCCTGTGGCTAGAGCAACTATGCGTGACGGTAGAGGGGGCGCTTGAGCTCAGGTTGTTGCTCGGCTCGGGGCACGGCAGAGACAGCGAACCTACGCCGACGGGGAACGGCTGCAGTATACCGAAAGCAAGTGCGAGGCAAGGGGGTACTCTGAGGCTCACCAGCAAGCTAGTGATCCAGGCACGTGAAGAAGAGGCGAAGTGGGGCAGCGTAGCCTGATGGAGCGAAGAAAGGCGACGACGCGATGATGGCCCGACGATGCGGAGGCTCTCCGGTCCTCCTAACGCCGGGAACTGAACGTGGGCAGCACCAGGAACCACCTCGCCATCTTGGAGGGGGGAAGAAGGCCACCAGAGGCGATGGCGACGACGACGGCTGAAGCGGCGCTCTGCTCTGAACCTCTTTGAAGCCTCTCTTCTCTCTGAATCTCACCGTGGGAAGGGAGAGGAAGGAGGGGATATGGAGATGGTGGTGGTGGAGGGAAAGCACGAAACCCTAGGCAAGGCAGTGGCCCGCTTTATAGGAGGGGAGAGAAGACACCGTCCTTGGTATCCGTGAAGGACTTCACGGCGTCAGGAGCTCGCGCCTCTCTCACCGAACCGACGGAGGTCATCAATGGGGCAGGTAGGCTTCTGCGCAGGGTGGGTTGGGCATTGCCAGCAAGTTGGCCAAGAGGCCCACTATTGTCTCTCTCTCACACACAAAACGGAAAAAACACAAGTTTTATCTTAAAAACTTAGAGAAACAAAATGTCCAGGCTTAGAGAGAGAGGTTTTAAAAGAAAAGAAATACATCTTTGAGTCTGCAAAAAATGCATGCTATTTAATAAAATGAAAATGACATTTTTGGAACAAATTAATCATACACATATATTGTGAATTGGAATCGGTTGCAATTGTTTGAAATAACCAAAACCAGTAGAACACGCTTGAGGCTACACAACAATTCTCTTCTGGTTATTTAGAAAAGGAGCAACATTTTTAATATATGAAAATAGCAAGCAATTATTTAACATGTTGCATTATTGGAATAAGAGAGAAATGGGAATAGTTTTCTTATGGAAAAATAAGTAGAACCTTACCCACACACTATCACCCAAAACACAAACACTCACATCACAACAATCACAAGCACAAGTATGGCAATAATTACCATGCACTTGGTATGATGAGTATGATGGCATGATGCATGATGCATAAATGGAAATGGCAATGTAACTCAAACTCTTGATGGCATGAAAACATCTATAGAAGGTCACACATGAGAAATATACTACAAATAAGGCAAGGATTACACTTGGGCTGTTACAACTCTCCCACACTACAAGCGGATCTCGACCCGAGAACTAAGAACGAAAGAACTCTGGAAATTTGGAATGGAGAAGATCCTCACATTCTGAAGTAGCTTCTTCATCGGAATGATGGGACCACTTCACCTTGAGAAACTTGATAGATTTGGTGCGAGTCTTACGCTCAGTTTCCTCGAGAATAGCAACTTGATGCTCACGATAAGATTGGTATTCTTGGAGATCATTGTCTTGGAGGTCAATGGTACGCTCAGGAGTCTTGAGGCACCTATGGAGCTGAGAGACAAGGAAAACATCATGCACATTTGCAAAATTCGGAGGAAGCTCGAGTTGATAAGCAAGGTCACCTCTCTTGCCCACAACTCTGAATGGACCCACAAAGCGAGGAGCTATATTCCCTTTCATTCCAAACCGCTGAGTGCCCTTTCATGTCATCAGAGCAAGCACAACTGCCGCAAACTCAAGATCATGAGTGGGTAGTTCTTCTCAGCAGGGTTCAACTGACGCGAGGTATAAGCAACGATCTTGTTATCTTGCATGGGAACACCACCAAGTCCTTGGAGGGAAGCATCACAGAACACATGGAAAGGCTTTGATTCCTCGGGAGGAACAAGAACTGGAGCTGAAGTTAGTTTCTGCTTGAGCCTATTGAACACCACATCACACTCAGGAGACCAAGCATACTTGACATTCTTCTGGAGAAGATTGCACAAAGGCTTAGCAATTTGAGATAAGTTCTCCATGAATCTTATGCCATAACTTGCAAGCCCGAGGAAGCTACGAAGCTTCTTGACATTCTGAGGAGGCTCCCACTTCAAGATTGCCTCAACTTTCTCAGGGTACACTTTAATGCCCTCGGTAGAGATCACATGCCCAAGGTACACCACACTTGGAAAACTTAGCATAGAACCGATGCTCTCTTAGCTTTCAAGCACAAGCCTGAGATGATGTGACTGTTCTTCTTCAGGAACACCAGAATATCATCCAAATACACCAAGACGAACTCATTCTTGAAAGGAGAGAATACGAAGTTCATCATTCTGGAGAAGGTTGGAGGAGCATTGGCGAGATCAAAAGACCTGACGGTGTACTCATAAGAGCCAAAACTTGTCCTAAAAGCAGTCTTTGGAATATCTTCTTCACGAATGTGAATCTGATGATAGCCCATGCGAAGATCAAGCTTTGAGAAAACCTTGCCACATTTCAGTTGTTCAAACAACTCATTGATGTTGGGAAGTGGGTACTTGTTTCTGATTTTCTTTTTATTCAATGGACGGTAATCGACACAAAGTCGGTCCGTGCCATCCTTCTTGTTGACAACTAGCACAACACAAACCCATGGACAAGAACTTCGTCTGATCAAACCCAGACGCTCTTGTTCATCTACCTGCTTCTTCAACTCTTTCAGCTCTTCGGGGCCAAGTTTATAAGGACGCTTTCAAACCGGTTCAGTTCCAGGTTGGAGATCAATCACAAACTCAACTGGCCGGTGCGGAGGCATCCCTGGCAATTCTTCGAGAGCTCACAAATCACCAGAATATGAGAAGTGGCTGAGATTTCACCCTTCGCATTAAGAGCAAAGAGACGAATCGTGTCATTGGGAGCAACAAAAATGATCACGTCTTCAAAAAGATGAGTCAATTTGACTTCTTTGGCTTGACAATCAACATGCGCCTTGTTCATATCTAGAAAATCCATGCTAAGAATGAGATCAATATCAGAATTTCCGAGAACAATTGGAAAGGCCAGAAATGAATAATTGCCCATCTTGGTAGAGACATCCAGAACCACCTTGTTGGCACTCAAGAGAGTGTCAAGTGAAACAACATGCAAGGCCTTGCTCAAATATTTAGAATCGAAGTCATGCTTGGCGAAGAATGCTTTAGACATGAATGAATGTGATGCACCAGTATCAAACAACACTTTTGCAGGAAAATAATTAAGGAAGAGAATACACATGATCACTTGAGAAGAATCACCTGCCTCGGCTGAGTTCACCATATTCGCCCTTGCTGACTTGGGATTATGTGTCACCATAGCATTTCCTGAAGGCCTGACTTGAGGAGGAGGCGGAAGACGCCGCTGGTTGCACTTATTTGAATAGTGACCCTTATGACCACACTTGTGACAAGTAACCTCTAAAAGCGGACAAAAGTTGCCTGGAGGAGGAACATTAGCTGACTTGGGAGCTTGGGGTCTCTGCTGATATCCTGGGATGGGTGGGTGGAAAGAACCACGACCACCAAACTGCTTCTGCTGCTGAGGAGAACAAAACAGAGGAGGAGGAAGCCAATACTTCTGCTGCTTCGGAACCATCTGAGAGCTAGAAGAAGAAGAATTAGAGTCTCTGAATCGCTTCCTTGAGTTATCCAACTTAAGCTGAGTTTCCTTGACCTTCAAAGCCATGTTGTAAAGCTGATCAAACTCACGAGGCTCTTGCAAGACCAGGCCCAGCAGAAGCTCATCCTTGAGACCACCTCTAAACTGATAAATCATGGACTTGTCATCCGGAACATCTTGTTTAGCATAGCGGGCCAGATTCTGGAACTCGATGTTGTACTGGTAGATAGACTTGCTTCCCTGCTTCAGGTGCCTGAACTTCTGACGCATCTCCTCGAGAAAGCTTGTCAGAATGTAATGGGCCGTGAAGTCATGACAGAAATCATCCCAGCTGACAACACGATCGCCCCTGGAGTCCTTGTATTGCTGCCACCAATCTGCTGTCTGACCCTTGAGCTCAAACGACGAGAACCTAACATAGTCCTCTGGTCTGACATTGCTGCACTCAAAATGCTTACTCATCTCGCGGAGCCAATCATCTGCATCAATAGGCCACTCACAACATGTGAAAGACTTGGGCTGGTTAGCAAGGACCTGGTTGAGAGTCGTGAACTGAGGCTGATTCTGGAAATTCCCTTGAGAACCTTGCTAACCCTGATCTCTCTCTTGCAATATCCTGAGCAACATCTGAGTATTCGCATTGGTTGCGGCCATCACAGCTTGCCAAACTTCTGGAGGAGGAGGCAGTGGTGGGGGTGGTGGAGGATCAGACTACTCCTCACCCCGACCTGGATTCCCATGAGTTGGTGGAGCCATCCTGGAGATGGACAGGAACATCAACACATCATTGACAAAGATGATTGCAATAAGCTGAACCAAAGACTTGAAATAAATTGAACGTAATAACATAATAGCCTTCCTACTGAAAAATTACTAAGAACACTTTCTTCAGGTTTGCGATAACATCATCAGATAATAGAAGCCACTTGCAATAACAGAAAAGTATTCAGCTAATGTTGCTCAGAACAAATGTATATGCTCTGATACATCTGAAGAAGGTGATCCTAGATAGCTACTTGAATTCCAGCTAAGAACTTCCGAACTCTTTGGTTATGCAATTGGGTGTTAGGGATATAGGGAGGCAAAATATCTCACACAACTAACCAGCCCTACACTCCAACTGTATCCATCCTTCAACACATAACCAAAGGCTTCGGAACTCCACCTATCTCAGATCCTCGAAAACACAACGATACCAAACATGGCATTACCCCGGACGCCTCCCCAATACTGGGTGACTCCAACCTTATCTTGCCACGATAAGTATTAAAGCAATTTTGAACATCCTCCATCCTTAGATACTAAGGAAACTGAATGATAACGATGTGCAAAGAATCCCCTAGACCTCAACTCCCCGATAACAGGAGGCACCAAGTATAGAACTCCATCAATCGGCATCATATAGTTTCCAAAATACCGGCATGATCCTAAAAAAAATTGAGTGAGAAGAGGAGTAGAATCAAAATTCCTAAGTCCAATACCTCACCAGAGTATAGAAGAGGAGGAAAGGAAACCTACTCTCCGATATAACTAGACTCAAAATAGTTTTTAGCTAGACTTGACTCGGCCAAGTTCCATCGAGCAAAGGGATCCTATGGTCGTATGGCTCTGAATACCCCTTGTAACACCCAAGATGCGCGCCTATCCTTATTAAGGCACGGGGGCCTCGACGGGGATAGAGGAGCTTCTTGTAGTTTCGCAGTTACAGTAAGTCATTGCATACATTTATGAAAAAGAGAGTATATGAGTCGGCTTACACTCGCACAAGCTAGTTACAATTCACTCAAATATTCAATCATGATACAGAAGGCAGGGTCCGTCTATGGACGAAAACAAACAAAGAAAAGAAGCAATGAAAAACGCCTTGCTATCCCACGGATCACGACAAAGGCCACTCTACTCATCGGGGTACGTGACATACATCCTTCCATGTTCTTCATCATACTCCCACTGGAGCAGGGACACATCATATGGCACGAACTCATCCACACCTGCACCAGTATTGTTGTAGTAATCTGTGACCCACGAGGACTCAGCAATCATGTAATCTCGGGTACCGAAACTATGTAAGCTTTTGGGTTGGAAGGGGAAAGTGTCGAGGTTGCAGCAAGCACTAAATATGTATTTGGTGGCTAACTTACGGAAACATGAAAGTAAATATGTGGACTACGAAAGACGATCGAGGACTAGCATGATCAATAAGTGATCCTGAACACCTACTTACGTCAAACATAACCCCACCGTGTTCTCTCTCGGTTCGTATTCACAGGCAGAGACCATCACGGTTACTCACATAGTTGGTGTATTTCATTAGAGTTAACTTCAAGTTAACTATAACCGGGTGTTAAACAAAATATCCAAGTGGCCACATAACTACGGGCACGGCTTTCCGAAAGATTTAACCCTACAGGGGTGCTCCAACTAATCCATCACAAATTACCACATGCCGCGGGAATAACCTCAACCACGGATCTCGTGATCATCCTAGGAAATTCCAAAGGAAGATCGACACCTCGATATAGCCCGAAGAAGATGGGAATTCCTCACACAAGACATTCGAGAAAGGTAAAATAAGTCCAGCAAGACCTCCCGACGTGTTGCAGAACCCGATAAGAGCCGCGTATCTCATTCTCAGGACACGACCAGATAAGCAACGTGTACGGAGGCTTGATAGAGATCTCCCAAGTTCTCTCGGGTTGGCCCCGCATAGTGCTCTAGTTTGGACCAACACTCATGAGGAGCACTGGCCCGGGTTGTTGATTAACTATCCATGGGGTTGCAAAGCTCTATGCATTTTATTAAGTCGTAAGAAAATAGTACCAATGTTGGGTCTTGCCATACAATCTTTAATCTCAAACGAATAATCAAGGGGGTCCCCATAACAACCCCAAGCATGTTAGGAGCGCAAAATATGGAAACATAACACCGGTAACAAGAACTATGACGGTAAAAGTGGAACAAAACACCGAGCAAATGGCCAAGACTTCCACCTTACCAAGAGATATATGTGCATTAAATTAAATAGAAGTAAATATGGTGATATCTCAAGATATCCTTGTTATCACATGGAAACAACCTGCACTTGCATCTAAGAACGCTATAAGAGGGGCTGAGCAGCGGTAACTTAGCCAAACAAGGTTTGCTAGGTAGTGACGGGGTTAGAGGCTATCATGGAAATGTAGGAGGCTTTGACATTAAAGTGGTAGGTAACACAAGTTTAACAATAAGAGCGAGACATCTGGCAAAGCAAAATAGTGTCGGGGGCTGGGTACGAGCATCTTGCATGTTGGTTCTTTAGAGGGACAAAGAGCTGGGTCCTCGTAGTTGTACTCTCCTGAATCCTCGTCCTCAAGTTCAACACTCACGTCTACCCAAAGATAAACAACAATAATAAACAAGAACCCAAGCTTCAACGCACAAACAAAATGATGCATGATTCATTTGAAGTGTTTAACATGGCAATCCTAAGCTAGTCATGTTTCTCGTGCAATAGTTAAGTTATTTATAATTATGGATAGAACCTCATGTTAAGTTGTTTAAAAATGCATGAACATGGAAAATATGGATTCTTCATGCAAAATCGATTCAAATGCATATGTAGAACGTAGGAAACAGAGTAACAGTTCTCACGCTACGCTCACAGCAAGGTACGGAGACAAAATACAAGACACGGAAGGCTAAGGGCTATTGCTTGGTGTTCCAAGGTAGCCACTGGTTAGGGAATGAAAAACCAATCACAGTAGAGCCAAAGATCAAGAAAAACCATGGAACATAGCCCCCACAAGTCACAACACACTACCACACACAATCTGCCCAAAAGCAGCAATATGGCAACTTGCACAACCAATATCTAGAGCTACAGGAGGTTTCCAACCACAAAAAAGTTTGTATAGAAAGTACATAACATGCTTACCAAAACATCAAAATACACAAAACTGGAAAGGAAGCACATATCTCTAACCATGAAGCTCACAAGATGGCATGAAGAAACAGATTCTAGGGACTTAGTGAAAATCACAGTTTTCTGGAATCTGAGTTAAGCTGATAGCAAATTGACAGCAGAAATTAATGATGGAAGAGACCACCTCATGGCATGAAAATTAACAGGATGGTAGAGGACAACTTATACTACGAAACACTAGCACTGAGCTTGAGCTAAAACTCAACAGATCACTTGGTAGCATCCACTCAACATGATTTTGCGTCGGGGCTAGGCATGACGTCTATGTAGGATCCAGAGTGTATCATCGAAAACTCTAATTACCCGAGCTCTAACCCATGAGCTGGCCACCCATGTTGGTTATCTACCTTAGTGCCACACCCCCTTAGTCAACTGTCAGGGCGAAGGAATGGAAGACGGCTTGGCTAACACTGCAGCAGAGGGAGCGTCCTGTCCCAAGAATACATGCCCCTACGGACGCGCGGGGCGCTGATACTTCTTCGTCATATCTATAATTTTAATTGTTCCATGCCAATATTCTACAACTCTCATATAATTTTGGCAACTTTTTATACTATTTTTGGGACTAACATATTGATCCAGTGCCCAGTGTCAGTTCCTATTTGTTACATGTTTTTTGTTTCGTAGAATATCCATACCAAACGAAGTCCAAACGCGATAAAAACTTACGGAGATTTTTTGTAATATATTTTACTTTGGGAAAAATAATCAACGCGAGACGATGTCTGAGGTGACCACAAGCCAGGGGGTGCGGCCTACCCCCTTGTCGCGCCAGGGTGGCTTGTTGTCACCCCTTAAGGCAGTTGGTGCCCTTCTTTCTCTGCAAGAAATCTAATATCCGGATAAAAATCGTGTTAAAATTTAAGACCAATCGGAGTTACGGATCTCCGGGAATTTAAGAAGCGGTGAAAGGCTAGAATCTGGAAACGCGGAAACAGAGAGAGAGATCCAATCTCGAAGGGGCTCCCACCCCTCCGCCGCCATGAAGGGCAAGTACCATAGGGGAAACTCTTCTCCCATGTAGGGCGGAGGTCAAGGAAAAAGAAGAAGGAGGGGGGCTCTCTCCCCCTCTCTTCCCGTTGCCTAGGGACAAATAACTTTCTTGTGACAAAAAGCTCTCCAGTAAGACTAACTTAGTTGCTTCTTTATCTTAGAAGCCCATAGTTTTTATTTATGTGCTCCTTATTACCTTGAAAACCTATCCTATCCTATTACACCTACAAAGTACTTCTAGTTTCATGCATGTTCTAGCTAAAGCGAACGTTAAGCGTGCGTAGAGTTGTATCGGTGGTCGATAGAACTTGAGCAAATATTTGTTCTACCTTTAGCTACTCATTGGGTTTGACACAATTACTTATCGAGAAAGGCTACCATTGATCCCCTATACTTGTGGGTTATCAAGACCTTTTTCTCGCGCCATTGCCAGGGAGCAATAGCGTGGGGTGAATATTCTTATGGGTGCTTGTTTGCTTTATCATTAAGTACATTTTATTTGTTGTTCTAAGTTGTTCTCTTTCTTTAGTTATGGATATGGAACACGAAATACAAAACAACTTAGGTGTACTTGCTACTCATGGAGATAGGGAACCTCCTAAAACCCTCGATGCTCATTATGTGAAAGATATTATGCACTACTTTAATAATCCTGAGAAAACCCCATGCAATTATATAATGGCACACACGTTTTATGAACGTGAATACTTTTGGGATTATCACTTGACTCAAAAAGGGAAACTTTTATGGGATCAAACTCATATGTTAAATTGGTATGCCTCGAATTTATGCTTGAGGTATGATTATACTTGTTGCTCTAGGATGAAGGCTCCACGCCTTCCCTTTTCATGTAAGTTTCATGATAACTAGCAAAGTGGCCTGCTCGATGCGCGGACTAGAACTTATAAAGTTAAATGATGAGAACATATTGTTGGATTTTATATCAAGGAAAAATGAACAAACTATGATGACATTAATATAAGACTTGCAAAAATAGTTTAACAACTCAATATAAATCATTTGTATGGGCAACATTTGAGCCTTGATAATGAAGAAACAATCATTTTTTACATAAACAACTGTGGAAAAAACTATAAATGTTAGACATGGAATTTAACTATTTCAAGGCTAAATACAATAGTTTAGAGAACCAACCATTGTTTGATAGGTTAGTACGACATTTTTGAACCCATGCGTGAATGTGTCCGAGTAGAGAGAAATATTTTTCTCCATTTTTATTGAGGTGTTTCCCTGAAGTAGTTGACAAATTTTCTATATGGTTGCATTCTAGACACATGTTGGCTTTTCTCAATGGTATCTAAATATACAATATATGTTTTTCTTTAATAACATCCTTATTTGTTATACATAGTGTGCAAATTGAATATTTGTATGATCAGCCCGCTTGAGATATCTATATTGGTATCATATTTCTACATTTTTAGCATGCTGCATTGATTTGAGAAGTAATAATACTCAAATACATTTTGTAAAATAAAATTATGTATATGTAAATTTAATATTATCAGAGAAGCAAATGAATTTTAGGTGACCAACGGAATATTTAGTTTGTTACCTAATCATTAAAATTAAAATGATAGGTGATTTTTAAGAATGTATTTTTTGAATTGTTGTTGATCCATAAATTTTCTTAATGGACAGTTGTTGGTAATAAAACTTGTACGTCCTTTTTGGGCTTGGGACATGTATCGACAATGCGTATCTAACTTTGAATAAGAACTTTTTTTGTGGTTATATTATTAACTTCCGAAGAAACACTTTTTAAGTAGAGAATAATTGAATAGGAAAAGGAGTTGGCTGAATTCTAGGAGTAGGGTGTTTTGGCGAGAGGGCTCCATGGTGGCCGATTTTCTTAACACAAATCAAAATTGAAAGTTTTAAAAGGAAACTGAAAAAAATATGCATTTATGTAAGGATGAAATGTCTATGTGTCTAAAAATTCATGAAGAAATACCTTGAATTGCGACATGTACCAAAACACAAATTCATGAACTTTGGGAATGAGCAGTATCATGTGGTGAAAAACCACAAATTTGTTTTTTCTTCTCTATAGCCCTGATTTCAACGTATTTCATTATAAAATTGTATACACATGTACATTATTTCTTCATGTATATCTGTATTTTTTTCAGAATTTTTCGAAAATAAAAATACATATTTTTAATTAAAAAAGCCACCATGGAGCTTGGCCTCCAAAAGCAATTTTCGGCATTATAGTACGTATAAAGTATATAGATACACAAATGCACTCACACTATAGGCTTACTATATAATAAGCATCAAATATCTGATACCAAGGAATATCAATGTTCCGGATAGTATTACAATGATTATCAATCTGTACCTTTTATCCGATATAGAAATTAGAAGATAACATAAGCTTTATCCGAAGTTGCACAATAGCACCGCCATCCATTCACCGTTGCCTAACCTGACACTTTGGATGATATCAGGTAGGAGTGTCATTGCTAGGCTTTATTTCTATTTTAGCTTGGGCCTACTCTCATTCTCTCTTGCCCGTTCGTAGTAACCACTGCTACAGGTCTGACTCGACCAACTTCCTCTCCGTCAGCGTCCCTGATTAGACTTCATCAACATAATTTGTGTAGAAACTGCCGTACACATGTCCCGTATTTAACAAAGGGACGAGTTTTACATTGTTAAACATGCATGTATGTATGTAGGTCCAGATTTGTATGTCGTATCTGTAGTGTCTATCTCCCTCCTGTATTTACCTGTTTCTTGGGAGACAAGATACCGGTCGCACCTCTTATACCTATATATGTGCACTTGTACGATCAATGAGATTTATCGATGCAAACAATCTCTTCCAACATTGTATCATTCACCTCTCGATCCTAACCTAAACACCTTCTGCAACCCTAACCGCCGCCCCGCGCCGCCGCTCGCACCTCCTCGTGCCGCTGCTCCTCCCACGCAGTCGTGCCACTTACCAGCTGTCACGCCGTCTACCCAGCCATGCCGCCGCTCTCCCGCACCGCCGCCCCTACATGCCGCCGTGCAACCCGCCCGCCGCCACGCCGCTGACCCCGCCACGACGCCGCTCTGCCACGCCGCCTCCAGCTGCGCCATCCATCAGCCGCCGCGCCGTTGCCCAGCCGCGCAGCCGCTCTTCCCACGCCAGCCACCATGTCCAGCGCCTCGTCCCGCAGCAACCCCTTCACCGGTCCCGATCCGGCACCATCCGCGACATCTCCATCCAAGATCGCGTCCCCGTGATCCTCGATGCCATCAACTCCACATACTACATGTGGAAAACCTACTTCTCGCTGCTCTTCCGTGCGGAGAATCTCGTGGATCACATCGACGGCACCATCGACTCGCGCGCAATGGGAGTCGACCTTGAGTGGGCCGCCATTGAAGCTACGGTCATCCGGTGGTTTTTCACGACCATCTCAAAGGACATGTTCCACACGGTCGTGCGAGATGGCGATGATGCACGCACCGTGTGGGTCAAGCTCAATGGCCTCTTCACCGACAACAAACTTTAGCGTCACGTCTTTCTGCAACAGGAGTTCTTCGCCTGTCATCAGGACGATCAGTCCATCGATGATTACTGCCACCACATCAAGAAGCTATCGGATGAGCTACGCGACATCGGCGCCACGATTGATGACGATCTTCACTTCAACAACCTCACCCTGATGCCGGACCCCTCATTCCCCATGTTTGTGGAATACTTGAAGTTGGAGGAGGGTCGAATGAAGGGGGTGAACAAGAGCGTGCAACACCAAGACCTCGCCGCCGACACTGCTCATGGTGCCCCACCGCAGTCCCTCCTACACCTCGGCAGCAGCCACAGCCGCGTCTGCCTCTAGGGTTCTACCCCCTCCCGCCCACGGCACCTACCCCTCCTGCTGCTCCTCACCAGAAGCAGCAGGGCGGCAGACAGCGCGGCAACTAGCGTGGGGGTGGCAGCAGGCAGCAGAAGCAGCAATAGCAACCGCACGGTGGCGGCCATTCGCCCGGGGGGGCGCCTCGGCCGCACCAGCCCTCCCCGCCATGGAACTTCGGCTCCAACCCGTGGACAGGCATCGTCCATGCCTACTCCATGCCAGTGCCTCGGGCCCTGGTCCCGAGCCTTCTTGGGCCTCACCCGATGAGTCACCAGGCATATCTTGCTCGGCACGGTGCTGCACCTCCTGCTACACCCTACCCGACTCTCACAGCGTTGCCCGCGCCGGGTGGCTATGGCGCCACCACCGCGCCACCTCATGGTGGGTTCTACCTACCCCAGGTGCAGCCTCCGTGGGATCCTTCCCTCCTCGCCGCCTTGCACTCGGCACCGACACCAAACAACTACGGCGGCGGTGGTGACCGGTACATGGACTCGGGTGCCACGACTCATATGACATCTCATCCCGGTAACCTCACCTCTTGCACTCCAGTCAATACCCTCACTCGCATCACCGTTGGTAACGGTTCCTCTTTGCCCATTACACATGTCGGTCATACATCATTTCCTTCCACATCTACTCCTATTACCATGTCTAATGTTCTTGTTTCTCCTGACTTAGTCTCGAACCTCGTTTTTGTTCGTTGTCTTGCTCGTGAGAATCCTCTTACTGTAGAATTTGATGTTGTTGGTTTTTCTGTGAAGGACGCCTATACACGGATGGCTCTCCATCGATGTGATAGCCCTGAAGACCTCCACCCGGTGCATCCTTCCACCACAACCACTAACCGTCCAGCCGTCCTCGCCGCTAGCGTCGACCTTTGACACTCTTGTCTCGGTCATCCCAACTCCATAGTTTTGCGTCAGATTCTTCAAAGTTTTTCCTTTTCATGTAATAAGGTTGACAACCATACCGGTGAGGTGATACGTCTCCAACATATCTATAATTTTTCATTGTTCCAGGCTATTATATTATCAACTTTGGATATTTTATATGCATGAATATGCTATTTTATATTATTTTTGGGACTAAGTTATTAACTCAGTGCTCAGTGCCACTTCCTGTTTTTTCCGTGTTTTTGACCTTTTTCAGATAGGAATATCAAAGGAGTCCAAACGGAATAAAACTTTCGCCGTGATTTTTAATGGAAAATATCAAAAATACCAAAAGGAAAAGATGCCGGAGAGGAGGCACGAGGGATTCACGAGCCTGGGAGGCGCGCACCCCTAGGGCACGGCTAGGGGGCTCGTGACCTCCTCGTGGCCCCTCTTTACTTGTTCTCAACGCTAGACGGTCTTATAAATACAAAAACCCTCAGAACTAAACCTAGATCGCACGTTCCGCCGCCGCAAGCCTCCGTAGCCACCAAAAACCAATCGGGAGGCCGTTCCGGCATCCTGCCGGAGGGGAATCCATCTCCAGTGGCCATCTTCATCAACCCCATTGCCTCTCCGATGATGCGTGAGTAGTTCACATCATACCCTCGTGTCCATATCTAGTAGCTAGATGGCTTCTTCTCTCTCTTTGATCTTCAATACAAAGTACTCCATGATCTTCATGGAGATCTATCCGATGTAATTCTCTTTTGCGGTGTGTTTGTTGAGATCTGACGAATTGTGGATTTATGATCAGATTATCTAAAAATATTATTTGAGTCACCGCTGATTTCTTATATGCATTACTTCATATCCTTGTAAGTCTCTTCGAGTTATGGGTTTTGTTTGGCGAACTTGATCTATGATTCTTGCAATGGGAGAAGTGCTTGGTTTTGGGTTCATACCGTGCGGTGTCCTCACCCAGTGACAGAAAGGGTAGCGAGGCACGTATCGTGTTGTTGCCATCAAGGGTAAAAAGATGGGGTTTATATCATATTGCATGAATCTATCCCTCTACATCATGTCATCTTGCTTAAGGCGTTACTCCGTTTGTTATGAACTTAATACACTAGATGCATGCTAGATAGCGGTCGATGTGTGGAGTAATAGTAGTGACTTGTCTCGGACGTGATGCCTATATGTATGATCATTGCCTTAGATATCGTCATGACTTTGCGTGATTCTATCAATTGCTCAACAGTAATTTGTTCACCCACCGTAATACTTGCTATCATGAGAGAAGCCTCTAGTGAACACTATGGCCCCCGGGTCTATTTTACATATCATATATTCAGATCTAAATACAAAAACACCAAAAATACCTTGCTGTAATTTTATACTTATTTATATTCACGTATTATCACTATCAGATCTCACCTTGCAAGTAATCATAAAGGGATTGACAACCCCTTTATCGCGTTGGGTGCAAGTTTGTTTGTTTTTGTGTAGGTTCCTTGGTGCCTTAATTCTCAAACTGAGGGAAATACTTATCTCTACTTTTCTGCATCACCCTTTCCTATTCAAGGGAAAAACCAACGCAAGCTCAAGAAGTAGTAGAAAGAATTTATGGCGCCGTTGCCGGGGAATATTCAAGTGAAGCATATCTACCAAGTACCTATCACAAACTCATCTCTTGCATTTACATTATTTTCTATTTGCCTCTTGTTTTCCTCTCCCCACTTCTAAAACAAAAATTTATAAAAATATTTGCCTTTCTTTATTTGCCTTTTTCGTTCTCTTGCTTTCTGTTTGCTCGTGTGCTTGTCTGCTTGCTAAGTCACCATGTCTGAGAACACTAAATTGTGTGACTTCTCTAATACTAATAACAATGATTTTATTAGTACTCCAATTGCTCCCTCCACTAGTGCGGAATCATATGAAATTAATGCTGCCTTGTTGAATCTTGTTATGAAAGAGCAATTTTCCGGCCTTCCAAGTGAAGATGCCGCATCCCACCTTAATACCTTTATTGAGTTATGCAATGTGCAAAAGAAGAGAGATGTGGATAATGGTATAATTAAATTGAAGCTATTTCCATTCTCACTACAAGATCGAGCAAAGACTTGGTTTTCATCTTTACCCAAAAATAGTATTGATTCATGGAACAAGTGTATAGATGCTTTTATTTCCAAGTATTTTCCACCTACTAAGATTATCTCTCTCCGTAATGATATTATGAATTTTAAGCAACTAGATCATGAACATGTTGCACAATCTTGGGAGAGAATTAAATTGATGATTAGAAATTGTCTTGCTCATGGCCTAAGTCTTTGGATGATTATAAAAAAATTCCATGCTGGTTTGAATTTTGCTTCTAGAAATATCTTGGATTCCGCCTCTGGTGGAACTTTTATGGAAATCACACTATGAGAAGCTACAAAACTCTTAGATAATATCATGACAAAATATTCTCAATGGCACACCGAAAGGTCACCTACTAGTAAAAAAGTGCATGCTATAGAAGAAATTAACTCTTTGAGTGCTAAGGTGGATGAGTTAATGAAGATGTTTGCTAGTAAAAGTGTTCCTCTAGATCCAAATGATATGCCTTTATCTTCGTTGATTGAGAATAGCAGTGAAAATTTAGATTTTAATTTTATTGGTAGAAATAATTTTGGTAACAACGATGCTTATAGAGGTAACTTTAATCCTAGGACTTTTCCTAGTAATCCCTCTAATAATTTTGGCAATTCCTACAACAATACTCATGGAAATTATAATAAAATACCCTCTGATCTTGAGAGTAATATTAAGGAGTTTATTAATTTCCAAAAGATTTTCAATGCTTCCATAGAAGAAAAATTGCTTAAAATTAATGACTTGGCTAGGACCGTTGATAGAATGTCTCTTGATATTGATGCTTTGAAATTGAGATGTGTTCCTCCCAAGATTAATATGGATGAAACTTTGAAACCTATGCGTGTTTCTATGAATGAGAGCAAAGAAAGAACCGCCCAAATTCGTGCTAGACATGAATGGCTCAAAAAGGCATGTTCTCGTGATGAGAATCATGAAGATCTTAAAGTGCTTGGTGTGACTCCTATTGAATGCTTGTTTTCTAATGTCAATCTTAATGATTATGGGGCTGTATGTGAATCCACTTTGGTTGAGAAACACCCCAATGATTCGGAGTCTATTTATCTTGATGCTAAAAATACTAAAAGTGGAGTAGAGGATATCAAAACTTTCAATAGTGAGGAAACTACTACTTTGGATCTCAAGGAATTTAATTATTATAGTTTCTCTTTGATTGAATGTATTTCCTTGATGCAATCCATGTTAAACTCTCCACATGCTTATAGCCAAACTAAGGCTTTTACTAAACATATTGTTGATGCTATGATGAAATCTCTTAAAGAGAAACTTGAGTTGGAAATATCTATTCCTAGAAAACTTCATGATGAGTGGGAACCTACTATAAAAAACAACATTAGAAATTATGAATGCCATTCTTTGTGTGATTTGGGTGCTAGCGTTTCCACAATTCCAAAATCTTTATGTGATGTTCTAGGTTTCAATGAGATTGATGAGTGCTCTCTTAATTTGCATCTTGCGGATTCTACTATTAAGAAACATATGGTAAGGATTAATGATGTTCTTATTATTTAAAATAGCAACTATGTGCCCGTAGATTTCATTGTGCTTGATATTGATTGCAATCCGACATGTCCCATTATTCTTGGTAGACCTTTCTTTAGGACTATTGGTGCTGTTATTGATATGAAGGAAGGGAATATTAAATTTAAATTTCCATTTAAGAAGGGCATGAAACACTTTCCTAGAAATATAATAAAATTTCCTTATGAATCCATTATTATAGATACTTATGGTTTGAGCACTAAAGATGACAATACTTGATTCTATTGCCTTACGTCTAGCTAAGGGCGTTAAACGATAGCGCTTGTTGGGAGGCAACCCAATGAATAGATTTATTCTTGCTTTTTTACTTTATGTTTTTTTGAGTCAACACCATCATGATTCTTTTATTATTTTGTTTTTTATGTTCTAATTATTTTTTGTGCCAAGTAGGACCTTTATGATTAGTTTTGGTGATAGTTGTTTAATCATGCTAAAAAAAGACAGAAACTTTGTGCTCACAAAATTATTTTTCATTCCTATACAGAAAGAGATTTTGATTTGATTATTTTTGCTTATGATTGATATACAAATTTACCTAATTTTCATAATTGTTTAGGAATTTTTGATTTAGCATAGGTGTACGAAATATACAGATTACTACAGACTATTCTGTTTTTGACAGATTCTGTTTTTGTTGTGTTGATTGCTTATTTTGATGAAACTATGGTTAGTATCGGGGGGTACGAGCCATAGAAAAGAGAAAATACAGTAATATAAAATAAATCTAAATGGAAATTAAGTTTACTACAATACATAAAAATTTGGTGGTTTGTTTTCTTATGCTAATGCTATCACGAGTTTCTATTTAAGTTTTGTGTTGTGATGTTTTCAAGTTTTGGGTGATGTTCTTATGGACAATGGAATAAAGAGTGGAAAGAGCCTAATCTTGGGGATGCCCAAGTTATCCCTAGACAAATTCAAGGACACCAAAAAGTCTAAGCTTGGGGATGCCCCGGGAAGGCATCCCCTCTTTCGTCTTCAATCCATCGGTAACGTTACTTGGAGCTATATTTTTATTCACCACATGATATGTGTTTTGCTTGGAGCATCGCATATTATAGGAGTATTTGATTTTTATTTTATCATAATCATCCTTTCTGCACACCTTTTGAGAGGGACATGCACTCATCATGAATTTGTTAGAATACTCAATGAGCTTCACTTATATCTTTTGAGTTAGGCAATTTAGCTCACATGTGCTTCACTTATATCTTTTGAGCTTGGTGATTTAGCTCACATGTGCTTCACTTATATATTTTGAGCTTGATAATTTTTCTCCCATGTGCTTCACTTATATCTTTTGAGCTTGATAATTTTTCTCTAGTGCTTCACTTAAATCTTTGTAGAGCACGGCGGTGTCATATTTTGTAGAAATAAAAACTCTTGATCTTCACTTATATCTTTTTGAGAGTGCTCTCTCTAAGTAACTTGGTAATTGGCATGTGTTATGAAATTAGTCCTAAATATGATAGGCATCCAAAGAGGATATAATAAAAAAATCCATATTCAAGTGCATTGATTAGTAAGAGAAGTTTGATTCCTCACGATTAGTTTTGAGATATGGAAGTGATAATATTAGAGTTATGTTAGTAGGGTGTTATGAATCTAGAAATACTTGTGTTGAGGTTAGTGATTCCCATAGCATGCACGTATGATGTACCGCTATGTTAGGAAGTCGGAGCATAATTGATTTATTGATTGTCATCTTTTGTGTGGAGGTCGGGATCGCGCGATGGTTAAATCCTACCAACCCTTCCCCTAGGAGTATTCGTTTAGCACTTTTGTTTCGATTACTAATAAAACTTTCGCAATAAGTATATGAGTTCTTCATGACTAATGTGAGTCCATGGTATAGATGCACTTTAACCCTTCCACCATTGCTACCCTCTCTAGTGCCGCGCAATTTTCGCCAGTGCACAAACCCACGATATACCTTCCTCAAAACAGCCACCATACCTACCTATTATGGCTTTTTCATAGCCATTCCGAGCTATATTGCCATGTAACTCCCACCGTTCCGTCTAATGACATGTGCCATCACTTTCATTCATATAGAGTCATTATTGTTCTAAGTATCGAGTTGTAAGTAAATAAAAGTGTGATGATCATCATTATTGGAGCATTGTCCCATGTGAGGAAATAAAAAAAGAGCCCAAAGAGCCCAAACAAAAAAATATAAAAAAGAGGCCAAAGAGCCCAAATGAAAGAAAAAGAGAGAAGGGACAATTCTACTATCTTTTTCCACACTTGTGCTTGAAAATAGCACCATGTTCTTCATGATAGAGAGTCTCTTGTTTTGTTACATTCATATGCTAGTGGGAATTTTCATTATATAACTTGGCTTGTATATTCCAATGATGGCCTTCCTCAAATTCCCCTAGGTATTCGTGAGCAAGCAAGTTGGGTGCACACCCACTAGTTTTAATCTGTGAGCTTTCATACACTTATAGCTCTAGTGCATCCGTTTCATGGCAATCCCTACTCACTCACATTGATATCAATTGATGGGCATCTCCATAGCCCATTGATACGACGAGTCGATGTGACCATCTCCTCATTTTTGCGTCACAACCTCGACCACACTCTATTCCACCTATAGTGCTATATCCATGGCTCACGCTCATGTATTGCGTGAGAGTTGAAAAAAGTTTGAGAAATTAAGAGTGCGAAAACAATTACTTGGCCAATACCGAGGTTGTGCATGATTTAAATTCGTTGCGTGGGGATGATGGAGCATAGCCAGACTATATGATTTTGTAGGGATAACTTTATTTGGCCTTGTTATTTCAAAAGTTCATGATTACTTTGCTATTATACTTGAAATATGATTGTTTTCATGTCAATATTAAACTATTGTGTTGAATCTTATGGATCTGAACATTCATGCCACAATAAAGAGATTACATAGAACAAATATGTTAGGTAGCATTCCACATCATAAATTCGGCCTTTATCACTTCCCTACTCGAGGATGAGCAGGAGTTAAGCTTGGGGATGCTTGATACGTCTCTAACATGGTTTTGGGACTAAATTATTAACTCAGTGCCTAGTGCCGGTTCTTGTTTTTCCGTGTTTTTGGCCTTTTTCAGATAGGAATATCAAACGGGGTCCAAACGGAATAAAACTTTCGCCGTGATTTTTTGTGGAAAATATCAAAAATACCAGAAGGAAAAGATACCGAAGAGGAGGCACGAGGGAGTCACGAGCCTGGGAGGCACCCCCCTAGGGCGCGGCTAGGGGGCTCGTGACCTCCTCGTGGCCCCTCTTTACTTGTTCTCGACGCCAGATGGTCTTATAAATACCAAAACCCTCAGAACTAAACCGAGATCGCAAGTTCAGCCGCCGCAAGCCTCCGTAGCCACCAAAAACCTATCGGGAGACCGTTCCGGCATCCTGCCAGAGGGGAATCCATCTCCGGTGGCCATCTTCATCAACACCATTGCCTCTCCAATGATGCGTGAGTAGTTCACATCAGACCTTCGGGTCCATATCTAGTAGCTAGATGGCTTCTTCTCTCTCTTTGATCTTCAATGCAAAGTTCTCCATGATCTTCATGTAGATCTATCCGATGTAATTCTCTTTTGCGGTGTGTTTGTTGAGATCCGATGAATTGTGGATTTATTATCAGATTATCTATGAATATTATTTGAGTCTCCTCTGATTTCTTATATGCATTATTTCATATCCTTGTAAGTCTCTTCAAGTTATGGGTTTTGTTTGGCCAACTTGATCTATGATTCTTGCAATGGGAGAAGTGCTTGGTTTTGGGTTCATACCGTGCGGTGTCCTCACCCAGTGACAGAAAGGGTAGAGAGGCACGTATCGTGTTGTTGCCATCAAGGGTAAAAAGATGGGGTTTATATCATATTGCATGAATCTATCCCTCCACATCATGTCATCTTGCTTAAGGCGTTACTCCGTGTGTTATGAACTTAATACACTAGATGCATGCTGGATAGTGGTCGATGTGTGGAGTAATAGTAGTAGATGCAGAAAGTATTGGTCTACTTGTCTTTGACGTGATGCCTATATGTATGATCATTGCCTTAGATATGGTCATGACTTTGCGCGATTCTATCAATTGCTCAACAGTAATTTGTTCACCCACCGAAATACTTGCTATCATGAGAGAAGCCTCTAGTGAACACTATGGCCCCCGGGTCTATTTTACATATTATATATTCAGATCTAAATACAAAAACACCAAAAATACCTTGCTGCAATTTTATTTACTTATTTATATTCACTTATTATCACTATCAGATCTCACCTTGCAAGTAATCGTAAAGGGATTGACAACCCCTTTATGGCGTTGGGTGCAAGTTAGTTTGTTTTTGTGCAGGTTCCTTGGTGCCTCATCTTGATACTCCTACTGGATTGATACCTTGGTTCTCAAACTGAGGGAAATACTTATATCTACTTTGCTGCATCACCCTTTCCTCTCCAAGGGAAAAACCAACGCAAGCTCAAGAACTAGCATGAGGCATGCCGTCTAGGCAAGCACATTTGTCTTCCATTTAGCAAGTCTACATATATTTCCACTTTCCCGTTTCAGTTATTACATAGTGATGTTTGGACGTCCCCTGTTGCAAGCAACACGGGCTATCTATAGTATTCAGACATTCCCTCTACGTAGTAAATCCGACGCCCTAGCCACACTCACCACCTTTTAGTCTTATGTCACAACACAGTTCGGTCGTCCCATCCTTGCATTACAAACTGATAATGACAAAGGGTTTCACAATGCCGCCGTCCGACACCTTCTTGCATCTCATGCACCGTCTTTCATCTGACTTGTCCCTACACGTCGCAGCAAAATGTCCGCGCCGAGTGCATCATTCGCACCCTTAATGACTAGGTGCGCACGTTACTCTTTCACTCCAATGTGCCCCTCAGTTTTGGTTGGATGCTCTCGCCACCACCAGCCTTCTCGTTAACATTCGTCCATGTCGCCCTCGCTGGAACTATACCCCTCATCAACTACCCTTCGGTGCGGCCCCATCTTATGACGGCCTTCGCATTTTCGGGTGTCTCTGTCATCCTAGCATAAACTCGCTCCCTAGTTGGTTCCTTGCATCTTTCACCGGTGCTATGATCTAGTGTCCCATCGCGTCTAACATCGTTGCACATTTACTTTGATGAGTTCATGTTCCCGTTTCAGTAGGTACCGTCACCACTTGCACCATCTTCGGCGCCCGCTGCGGCGCGGCTCGCCCCTACACCCACCCTTGGCAGGTCGCCCACTTCATTGCCGAGCATCATGGCTCTGGCTACGCCTGCGCCCTCTACGTCCTCCACCGCGGCTGCTCCCTCCCACGACACTTCGGGTGTCGCTGTCCTCTCGAACGCCCCCGATGCCGCCGTGTCGGGCGCCCCCTCGGGTGCCCTCGTCGCTAAGACCTCTGGCTCGGCTAACTAGGTGCCTCCACGGTTCCATTGGAGCCTGGCTCGATATCACCCTCGCCGGTCTCCCCCACGGCTCCACCAGCCGCGACTCCACCTCTCACCGATGTGGTCACTCAGGCTCGGACTGGGACGTTACGTCCTAGCACGCGCTACCCTACTGACGCGTATGCCTGTGCCCTGACTAATTCGGTCTCGTTGCCATTGCCCACCTCCGTTCGGGCAGCTCTTCGGGATCCGAACTCGCTCGTCGCCAAGTGTGAGGAGTTGGACGCTCTTTAGCACAACCGCACGTGGAAGCTTGTCCCGTGACCTCCCCATGCCAATTTTATCACTGGCAAGTGGGTTTTTGGCCACAAGACTCGCCCTAACGGTTCCCTCGAGCGCTATAAGGCGCGTTGGGTGGTGCGCGGTTTCCGACAGCGCACCGGCGTGGACTTCACCGACACCTTTGCACCGGTTGTCAAACCGGGGACGATTCACGTAGTTCTCCAGCTCGCTGCTTCTCGCGTATTGCCCATTCACAAGCTCGATGTGTCCAATGCTTTCTTGCATGACCATCTCGATGAGCAGGTGTTTTGTCAGCAGCCGACTGGTTTCTTCGACACCGCCTCTATGGACCACATGTGCTTGCTCTACGATTCTCCGTATGGGTTGATGTAGGCTCCTCGGGCCTGGTACCAGCACATTGCGGCCTTCCTTCAGGAACAGGGGTTCTGGTCTACACGGTCCAATGCCTCCCTGTTTATGTATCATCAGGGTGCCGCCACCGCGTACCTTCTCCTGTATGTTGATGACATCATCCTGAATGTGTCCTCACCAGTGCTACTGCAGCACATCACCACTTGTCTTGGCACATAGTTCACTCTAAAGTACTTGGGAGCTCTTCACTACTTCCTTGCCATCGAGGTCGTTTGCCGTGCCACTGGCTTCTTTCTGCGTCAGTAGAAGTATGCTCACGAGTTACTGGAATGTGCCGGCATGCTTAATTGCAAACCTGTTTCCACGCCTGTCGATACGAAGGTGAAGGTGTCCGCCATCCAGGGGTCTCCGGCGTCTGACGCTCCGATCTACCGCTCCATCGTCGGTGTTCTTTAGTACCTTACACTGACGCGTTTGGATCTTCAGTATGCTGTTCAGTAGGTGTGCATCCACATGCATGCCCCTCGTGACATCCATTGTGCTCTGGTGAGACGTATCCTCCGGTACATCCACGGCAGCACAGCTATGGGTCTCACCTTGATGGCCTCCTCGTACACCAGCCTCGTCGCCTACTCCGACGCTAACTGGGTTGGGTGTCTCGACACCAGACGCTCCACCTCTGGCTACTGTGTCTACCTCAGTCCCTCTCTGATCTCATGGTCGTCTAAGCAACAACCCAGGGTTTCACGATTGAGTGCTGAGGCCGAGTACCGAGCTATGGCCAACGCCGTTGCAGAGTTTCCTTGGTTTCGACAGCAGCTCCAGGAGTTGCTATGTGAGGTTCCCAAGGCCAAGATTGTCTACTGTGACAACGTCTCCGCGGTTTACCTCTCTGCCAATCTTGTTCATCATCGCCGGACGAAGCATATTGAGCTCGACATCCACTTCGTTCGGGACCACGTCACCATTGGTCGTGTTCGAGTCTTGCATGTGCCCACCGATTAGCAGTTCGCCGATGTGATGACCAAGGGACTTCCTACCACGCCTTTCGAGGGCTTTCGGTCCATCCTTTGCGTCACTGGCAATGCTTTGGCTGTGGGGGGTGTTAAACATGTATGTAAGTATGTAGGTCCAGGTTTGTGTTGGGTTCTACCGTAGGTGCATAGCATGCAAATTAAAATTTTCCTACGCGCAAAACATCCAAGAACATGCTATGGAGATGGATCACAGATTGTTACCACTAGACACGCGGTGCCGTGCAGCGGAAGTAGAGTTGGGGCAGCACATTCGTGTGGTCAGTCTCCTCCTCGTCCGATCTCCCTCGAACAGCCGTTCCGATCTCCCTCAAACAGTCAGTCACCGGATCCCACATACAGGTTCGCCGGCGTGGCTAGTTGCAACTCATGCAAAGCCCTAATGACGGCGCCAAAGCGGTCAACTGGATGGGTGTGCCGCACCTCCACTATATATAGGCATCCTGCACGGGCTCAGCTCTTCAGCCTCGCACGGATCCTAAAGCCCACTGCTACTTCTCCACAACGTCACCAAAAGTTGGCTAGTTGATGGAAGAATTCTTGTCTTGTGTTGGTTATTTCCCTTGAAGAGGAAAGGGTGATGCAGCAAGGTAGCAGTAAGTATTTCCCTTAGTTTGAGGACCAAGGTATCAATCCAGTAGGAGAACCAAGATGAGGCAACAAGGAACCTGCACAAACACCAACAAACTTGCACCCAACGCGATAAAGAGGTTGGCAATCTCTTCACGATTGTTTGCAACGTGAGATCTGATAGTAATAGTAGATGAATATACAATAGTAAGTAAAATTGCAGCAAGGTATTTTTAATGTTTTTGGTGTTTAGATCTGAATATAAAATATGTAAAATAGACCCGGGGGCCATAGTGTTCACTAGAGGCTTCTCTCATGATAGCAAGTGTTACGATGGGTGAACAAATTACTGTTGAGCAATTGATAGAATGGTGCAAGGTCATGACGCTATCTAAGGCAATGATCATACATATAGGCATCACGTCCGAGACAAGTAGACCGATACTGTCTGCATCTACTACTGTTACTCCACACATCGACCGCTATCCAGCATGCATCTAGTGTATTAAGTTCATGATAAACGGAGTAATGCTTTAAGCAAGATGACATGATGTAGAGGGATAGATTCATGCAATATGATATAAACCCCATCTTTTTACCCTTGATGGCAACAACACGATGCGTGCCTCGCTACCCCTTCTATCACTAGGTGAGGACACCGCACGGTATGAACCCAAAACCAAGCACTTCCCCTATTGCAAGAACTATAGATCAAGTTGGCCAAATGAAACCCATAGCTCGAAGAGAATTACAAGGATATGAAATCATGCATATAAGAATTCAGAATTGACTCAAATAATATTCATAGATAATCTGATCATAAATCCACAATTCATCGGATCTCAACAAACACACCACACAAGAAGATTACATCGGATAGATCACCATGAAGATCATGATGAACTTTGTATTGAAGATCAAACAGAGAGAAGAAGCCATCTAGCTACTAGCCATGGACACGTAGGTCTGAGGTGAACTACTCACGCATCATCGGAGAGGCAATGGTGTTGATGAAGATGGCCACCGGTGATGAATTCTCCTCCGGCAGGATACCGAAACGGTCTCCCGATTGGTTTTGGTGGCTCTGGAGGTTTGTGGCAGCGGAACTTGCGATCTAGGTTTATTTTTTAGGGTTTCCGTATTTATAAGGCCGCTTGGAGTCGGGAACAAGTCAAGAGGTGGCACGAGGAGATCACGAGCCCCCTAGCCGCGGCCAAGGGGGCCCGCGCCTCCCAGGCTCATGACTCCCTCGGGCCGCCTCTCTGGTATTTTTTTCTTCAGGTATTTTTCATATTTTCCATAAAAAATCATGGCGAAAGTTTTATTCCATTTGGACTCCGTTTGATATTCCTATCTGAAAAAGGTCAAAAACACGGAAAAAACAGGAACTGGCACTAGGCACTGGATTAATAAGTTAGTCCCAAAAATCATATAAAACAACATATTCATGCATAGAAAACATCCAAAGTTGATAATGTAATAGCATGGAACGATAAAAAATTATAGATATGTTGCAGACGTATCACCCACGTGTTCCTTCCCTTAAGCGAGCGATCGTTTAGGTTCTCATCCACTTGGTCGCGAGTCAGATGACATCTGACTCGACCGGTCGGTAGCGGCCTCTAGCTAGACGTGCCGACTCCAAGTGTCCGATGAAGCTGGTTAGGTGAACCTATACTTCACACTTCTGTTCCCTTTGCCACACAATATATGTTGTCGCGCACAAGGTGGCATGGTCATCCTTGTTGCAGCACAACCTCTTTCTCTTTCCGGTGAATCCGACCAACACTTCGGATTATCTCATAAACCTCATCGCATGGCCATGCTTATCCAGGCCGGATCACCCGAGGGGGCCCAGAGTATATCTCTCCTGGTAGGAGGGGCAAATCCCATCTTGCTCGACCATGTCTCGCAACATGGGTGTGGACAAGCCCGAAACCTACCTTTGTAAATACCCAGTCACAGAGTAGCATTTGGTCAGCCCAAAGCAAGTCTGTCACCATCCCGAGTACATGCGCCAGCTCAGGCCTTAGGATATAGAACGTATGTTGTACTAGAGAGTCAGAGATGACCTATCGTTGCATCTCATAGTTGGGTCTGTCAAACTCAGATCTTATCTCGACTCGGATACGACTATGTCGAAACTGACCAGACCTTTCTGAGTCCATATTATCCGTCTAGCATCCAATGCTACATGGTTAGTGAGACCGAACCATCCACCGTGCCAAATGCTAGTCTGATTAGTTGCACGCCCAGACATACCTTTTGACTAGGGACCATTTAGGACAGTTATCATACAACGCATAGTCTCACAAACAAGTGACGTACTTATTAATACACATCACTGATAATGTCCAAGGACTATCTTTATTCATAAACACATAGGAAATATCATCATACATGATTGCCTCTAGGGCATATCTCCAACAGTCTCCCACTTGCACTAGAGTCAATCAAATAGACGTTGAATGCCTATAGCTTTAATGTGCCCCTCATGTTTGGGTTGTGGAAGAAGCTTAGCCAAGTGATCTCCATCATTTGCATCCATATGAATCTTGCACAAATTGGTATCACCTTTCTGTACGAGCTTTCATATCAAGTGATATTTTTGGTCTATGTGCCTAGTCTTGTGGTGTTGTCTCGGCTCCTTGGCATGTGCGATGGCACCTGAATTATCGCATTAAAGGTCCAACGGTTTTGACCAGCCCGGGAACACACCAACATCTTCCAGGAACTTTCAAATCCAAACACCTTCCTTTGCGGCTTCACAAGCCGCAATATATTCGGTCTCTGTTGTGGAGTCGGCCACCATATCTTGCTTGGAACTCGTCCAACTCACTGCTCCTCCATTCATGACATACACGAATCCAGTTTGCGATCGACAATCATCCCTATTAGTTTGGAAACTAGCATCAGCATAACCCTTTACGCAGAGCTCCTCCTCACCTCCATAAACTAGGAACATCTCTTTAGTCCTTTTCAAGTACTTCTAGATAGCTTTCACCGCTGCCCAGTGACTCTCACCAGGGTCGGCCTGGGTTCTGCTTGTTAATCTTATTGCATAGGCAACATCAGGCTGTGTACATAGCATGGCATACATGATGTCCAATTGCCGAGGCATATGGAATCCTGTCATCTGGTTTTGCTCATCAGAAATTGTAGGACTCTGAGTCTTGCTTAGCCTTATACCATGTGAGACAAGAAAGAACCCTTTCTTGGCCTCACTTATGTTGAACCTCTTCAACGATTTGTCTATGTACATGCTCTGGCTTAAGCCGAGCAGCCTCCTCCATCTATATATCTCTATAGATCTTGATTCCTAAAATGTACACTGCCTCTCCAAGGTCTTTCATCTAAAACTTGCCATTCAATGATTCCTTGACTGAGTTCAACTTCGATACATCATTTCTGATCAGCAGTATGTCATCCACATACAAGATCAAAAATACTACCGAGCTCCCACTAGACTTCTTGTATAAACAATAGTCCTCTTCGTTCTTGATGAAACCAAGGTCAACGATGACTTCATAAAAAAAATGTTCCAACTCCGAGATGCTTGCCTCAATCCATAAATGGATCTATTGAGCTTGCATACTTTACCAGCGTTAGTTGGATCGACAAAACCTTCGGGATGTATCATGTATACATCCTATTTTAAATTTCCATGAAGGAAAGCCGTTTTGACATCCATCTACCATATCTCATAATTGAAATATGCAGCTATAGCTAGTATGATCCTCACCGACTTTAGCATCGCTACCAGCGAGTAAATCTCGTCATAGTCAATTACTTGAACTTGTCCATAACCTTTAGTGACAAGCCAAGCTTTGTGGATCTGAACATTTCCTTCCACATCGGTTTTCTTCTTAAGGACCCACTTGCAACCAATGGCAACTATGCCAGGTGGCAGATCAACCAAGTGCCACACTTGATTATCAACCATGGACTTTAACTCGGATATCATGGCCTCTAGCCATGCCTCGGAATCTGGGCTCACCATCGCTTCCGCATACGTGGCCGGCTCGTTGCTTTCTAGCTACAAAACGTCGTGCACTCTGCGCAATCTTTCCGACCTTCGTGGCTCCGGTGCTGACTCCACTACGGGTTCCCTGATCAACTCCGGTATGATCTCATCGCCAGCCAAGTCGTCCCCGAGTTGCGGAATTTCTTCGAGTCGCACCATTCTCTCACTGGCCTCCCGATTGAGAAACTCTTTCTCTAGAAAAACCTCATTCCGAGCAACAAACACTTTCTTCTCTTCTTGGTTGTAGAAGCTATATCCCAAGGTTTCCCTTGGATATCCCACGAATATGCATTTATCCGACTTGGGTGTAAGCTTGTCCAACATGAGTCGCTTGACAAATGCTTCACAACCCCAAATCTTTAGAGAAGACAAACTAGGAGTCTTCCCAGTCCACATCTCATGTGGTGTCTTGTCAACGGATTTTGATGGTACCCTATTAAGTGTGAAAGCTGCAGTTTCTAGAGCATATCCCCAGAATGACAAGGGCGAATCCGATTTGCTCATCATCGACCAGACGATGTCCAACAAGGTTTGATTTGTCCGTTCTGACACACCGTTTCTCTATGACGTACCCGGAGGTATGAGCTGAGGTACTATACCTCTGCTTTTCTGATGATTATCAAACTCCTGGCTCATGTACACATCTCCATGATCTTATCACAGAAGTTTTATCGTCTTGCCGAGCTGATTTTCAACCTCGTTCTGGAATTCTTTGAACTTTTTAAAAGTTTCCAACTTGTGCCTCATTAAATAGATATATCCATATCTACTCAAGTCATTAGTAAAAGTCACGAAGTACTGATAGCCACCTCTGGCCGTCGTTCTCATTGGACCACACACATCACTGTGTATAAGCTCCAACAGCTCGGACACCCTCTCGCAACTCTTTGCAAAAGGAGACCTAGTCATATTTCCTAGCAAGCATGATTCGCATGTCTCGGATGAGGTTAGGAGTCCATCATCATGGAGCTTCTTCATGCGTTTTAGACTAATGTTTCCAAGCCGGCAATGCCAGAAGTATGTCGGATTTATCTCATTAGGCTTATGCCTCTTGACATTCACGTTATACACTGGTTCCGTTCCAAGATTTAAAATAAATAGCTCATCTACTATGGGTGCATAGCCATGGAACATTTCATTCAAATAAAATCAACAACCATTATCCATTATATTGAATTCATAACCTTGACTCATCAAGCATGTGGCAGAAATAATGTTCCGACTAAGTGCGGGAATGTAATAACAATTATTCAATGCCAAAATAAATCCACAAGGAAGCTTGAGCTGCATCGTGTTGACCTCCAACACAGCAACTCTTGCTTTGTTGCCGACCCTAATGTCAATCTCCCCTTGTGCCACACGCCTAGTTCTTACCAACCCCTGCACCGAGTTGCAAATATGAACATCCGATCCGGTATCAAATACCCAAGAGCTACTAGGTATGTCAACAAGGTAAATGTCTATAACATATGTAACAAGTGTACTTTTGCCTGAAGAAGCATCTCCGGCCTTCTTGCCGTGCTCAGCAAGCCACTTGCTACAGTTCCTCTTCTAGTGACCAGCTTCCTAGCAATGAAAGCAAATGGTATTTGAGTTCAATCCGGACTTTGGCTCAGCGGCGGAGACAGCCTTCTCCGCGCCCTTTGCCTTACCCTTTTTCTTGGACCAACTATTCAACTTAGCCGAGTCCTGCACCATCAACACTTGATGTGTGCCTTTCTTAATATCTTGCTCTGCCTCCTTGAGCATCCCATGCAATTCAGTGAGCTCCTTATCCATGTCGTGCATATGATAGTTCGAGACGAACGTCCCATAGCTAGGTGGAAGAGAACCCAAAATTGCATCTGTGGACAACTCGTCCCTAAGGGAAGCCTAGCTGATCCAAAGCTTGCACATACCCGATCATCTTGATCACATGCGGGCTCAATGGATCACCCTCCTTCAACTTAAAATCCGTCAAGGACTGGGAGATGTTGAACCTTTTGGTCCTAGCCTGCACCTGAAACATGCTCTTCAAACTCTCGATCATATCGAAAGCCTGAATGTTTTTGAAATGCTGTTGTAAATCGGGCTCCATACAAGCCAACACGAGGCAACTGATCTTGCTTGATTCATCAACGAGTTTCTCGTGGGCATTATTATTTGTGGCGTTAGCATTCTCGGCAGGTTCCTCTCGAAGTGGATCCTCTAAAACATGTTCCTTTTTATCGTGCTTGAGAACAATTCTCAGATTTCTATACCAGGTGGTAATGTTTGTTCCATTCTGTTTATCCTTTTCTAGAATTAATTTCAATGCAAAGTTGGGTTGAGCAGGTGGTGCCATTGATCTACAACAGAAAATATGCAATCACTTAGGAGTGTGTTTATGTAGAGTAATTCAAGCCTTAAACAGAACTACTCCCACTGAAGTCAGCATCCCTCCACAAACTCTCAGTGATTCAGGACCCGTCTAGCGCGAGCGACTAGTGAGCTTTAGCATCACTGCTAGCCAACTTGCCTATTCAATAAGGAACATCTTGCTAATCGTATCTCTATACGACTCCTGTCGGTTGGGTAGGTATCTCATACCCTGGCTCCCAACCTTCTTTGCCACAAGGCCCAAACCGTTTTGATAGCCTTGTTAAGTTTAGCCGATGCAGTGCATGCCCGTGTCCGACACGAACCCTCCCATTCAAGGACACCTAGTAGCACCTCAATTTTATGAGCCCACTACTAGACGTACTTGACGTGCGAAGGTGCAACATCCGGAATGACAATATACTTGATATTAATGAGGGATATTTCTACCATTATAACATGCATAGAACAAGAAGCAATATCAATCACATATAAACATAAATATGTGAAATAGTATGGCTCCTTCATGGGCGTCGTTCCATGGCTGGCTCCTACTCCGATGAGCAAGGCAGAAATCAATCTTGTCCGTCATGCCAGGACGCCAAAACCTCGAACTTATCTCTGTCCTCCAACTACTACAACTTGTAATGTCCCCGATGAGCAGGTCGTTATACAATATAATGACAACACTTTGGCTCCTGCCGGCTGACAATCATGACACGCAAGTTATGTTAAATTACACACATGCATCACATACATATGAGCCATACGACTCACATCAAACCTGCAAAACAAACTTATGCATAGAATCGTATTCTACTGGTTTGTGTGATTGTGTACGAAATACAAGGCGCTACGCACATGGCGGTCCTGCCGAACTTCCTGAAATCACAGATTGCATTTGCACTCCGATCACGCCGAATTTTTTGATCTATCCCATCTCATCGATCATAGCGAACCTGATTCGGATTTACGTTTCACTGTTAACCCCGATGGAAGATACCGACCGGCAGGGGTAGGTTGTGTCACGACCTCATTGATTTTGATTGACAGAAAACACAGCCTCAATCTATCCCGATGTGCAGTTGATCTCATCAAGCGTGCACATAGCCGATGTCAGGAATGAAGACGGATCTCATCCGCCGCCTCTGCATATCAAATATGCATCCGATCTGAATCCAAATCCGATAACAGAGGCTCTGATACCACTGTTGGGTTCTACCGTAGGTGCATCGCATGCAAATTAAAAATTTCCTACGCGCACAACATCCAAGAACATGCTATGGAGATGGATCATAGATTGTTACCACTAGACGCGCAGTGTCATGCAGCGGAAGTAGAGTTGGGGCAATGCGTTTGTGTAGTCAGTCTCCTCCTTGTCCGATCTCCCTCGAACAGCCATTCCGATCTCCCTCGAACAGCCGGTCGCCGGAGCGGCGCAAGTGCATCGCCTCTAACGGAATCCATGCGTGCAGCCCGTGCGGCGGACTGCTAGGTCCAATCACATGGTCGGCGGTGGCGAGTGGAGGTGGCTAGTTGCAACTCATGCAAAGCCCTAATGATGACGCCGAAGCGATCAACCGTATGGGTGTGCCGTACCTCCAATATATATAGGCATCCCGCGCGGGCTCAACTCTTGGGCCTCGCACGGATCCTAAACCCACGTGTTCGTTCCCTTAAGCGCGCGACCCTTTAGGTTCTCCTCCACTTGGTCGCGAGTCAGATGACATCCGACTCGACCGGTCGGTAGAGGCCTCTAGCAAGACGTGACGACTCCAAGTGTTCGATGAAGCTGGTTAGGCGAACCTGTACTTCACACTTCTGTTCCCTTTGCCACACGATATATGTTGTCGTGCACAAGGCGACATAGTCATCCTTGTTGTAGCACGACCTCTTTCTCGTTCCGGTGAATCCGATCAACACTTCGGATTATCTCCTAATCCTCATCGCATGGCCATGCTTATCCAGGTCGGATCTCCCGAGGGGTCCTAGAGTATATCTCTGCTGCTAGGAGGGGCAAATCGCATCTTGCTCGACCATGACTCGCAGCATGGGTCTGGACAAGTCCGAAACCTATCTTTGTAACTATCCAGTCACAGAGTAGCGTTTGGTCGGCCCAAAGCAAGTCTGTCAATATCCTGAGTACATGCGCCATCTTAGGTCTTAGGCCATAGAACGTATGTGTTACTAGAGACTCTCAGATGACCTATCGCCGCGTCTGATAGTTGGGTTTGTTCAACTCAGACCTTATCTCGACTCGGATCCGACTATGTCGAATCCGACCAGACCTTTCTGATTCCATATTATCCGGCTAGCATCCAATGCTACATGGTTAGTGAAACTGAACCATCCACTGTGTCATATGCTAGTCTGATTAGTTGCGCGTCCACACAACCCTTTCGATTACGACCATTTAGGACAGTTATCATACAATGTATAGTCTCACAAACAAGTCACGTACTTATTAATACACATCACTGATAATGTCCAAGGACTATCTTTATTCTTAAACACATAAAAAATATCATCATACATAATTGCCTCTAGGGCATATCTCCAACAGTTTGCACGTCGTACCTATAGTGTCTATCTCCCTCCTGTATTTACCTGTTTCTTGGGAGATAAGACACCGGTCGCACCCCTTGTACCTATATATGTGTACTTGCACGATCAATGAGATTTATCGACGCAAACAATCTCTTCCAACAAACATAATCTTGTAGTATTATATGTAAAAACAAATTTCAGGTTCCAATATGGACGGCTATTAAGTATGTCTGTGTGCGTATCTACATCTAATTGGCCTAAAAAACATTATAGTTTAAGAAAAACTGTTATTAACTTAATAAAGAATGAACTTAGGAGCAGTGCCAAGAAACCCTGACCTCCAAGGTAAATGGTCGGCCGAGTCATAAAGTTGTTGCACGTAAACAACTTCAATCGGCGTTGTCGTTATGGCCCCTCCCATGTGTAGATATTGCCTGCAGCTGACTGCAATGACTACTTGACTATGTGGGAGGGTTAAAATGTCCATATATACAAACATTAACTGCAACGTCTATGCGTTTGTCACTAAAGGCCACCTTAGTCATATATTTGTCTATCTAGCTACTGATGCATATATGGATCAACCATGTACCACATCCATGCATGCCACCATGAAACTCACGTATGTCCCTCTCTTCAGATCCAATGAAGCAATTACCAGTTAGGCATGCTAGGAGTCCCTGTAACCCACCATGGTCTCTGCTCTACACCGCCATATCCTTTGTCCCTAAGCCAACCTTCCTCCGAGTGACCATGACAAGCCTCTAGTACTACAACTCAAACTATATATATCCGCATGTAGCTTCACAATTACATTTGCCTTTCTGCTTGACTACGATACTCTCTCGTCCCTCGCCTTTCTTGCAACGTGCGACTTCTGTGGTTGACGGCTCATTTGTTATTGTTACTGATGTACTTTCATTTGACTAATCATTAGCCAAAATTGAAATTTGGACAATCAAATACCCACTATATCTATGAACAGAAGCAGTACTAAGATACATGTTGAGGCCAAACATACACATTATATTCGTTTTGCTCATGTGAAAACATTGAAAGAAAACAATAGTTAAATAATACTACCTATCATGAGTGTTTAAACAACGACTATTTTATGGAGATAGGGGTACAGTAATTATTACATCTACGAAGATAATTTTTAAGACAGATAAAACAATACTAATAGAAGAAAGTAAGTTTGTAATTAATACCAAATTGTTGGATGTGCAGGTATTGAAAAAGAAAACACACTATGTACATGTGGGAGAGCACGCCGATGGCTGCCGATTTCCTGCAGGCAGAAAACGTGTGTCTCCAGCTAATAAGCTAGTAAAGCAAACAGATTGATTGATTTCTTTCGGAAGCTAGTACGTACCAAGATGTTAGCTGGTCAATTCCTCCACCGGCATGAAACACATGCAGGAAACACCGATTCGTCTTGATTTCTTGTGGAGGCTAGTACGTATGGAAAAAGCCTACTAAGCAATTCTTCTGCTGGCCGGAAACACACACAAAAAGCAGATCTATCCACATATATAGGAAGCCACGGACACACACTTCAGAACGCACAGGAAACACATATCCATCTTGATTTCCTGGGGCGGCGAGTGCGTGTGGAGAGGCCCCATAATAAATTCTTCTCCAGGTCGGAACACGCACAAAAACACAGATCGATCGATAGAGAAAGACACGCACACACACCTCAGATTGATAATGAACATGACTCTTGTTTTACACTGACAACGAAAGGGTACGATGGTAAGTGATTTTAAGGATGACATTGGTGGGTAATTCTATGACTCTATAGTACATCTAACGGTTGTGATTTTTAGATGTATAAAATTAAAGGTTAGATCTTTCTATTTTTTGTGGTAATTTTTAGCATATTTTTTTTTCTGGTTTACCCTTCAAGCACAGCTCTTCGTGCGGGCTATACTTAATAGTAGTGTTTGGTTGAAATAAGTTCATATTCACCAGTTGTTTGGGTTGGTCGTAAAGTCATGATTTTAAGAATATAAGAGTTACCACTAATGTTTCGGGGAGATGTCTTGAGGCTATGTTGATGCTGAACCTTTTTAGTGCTATGTGTTCGAATCCATGAGATTGACTAATGTAGTTGTAGAGATGTGTACATGGTGTGTGGCACTTGACAATCCCGTTGAGGCATATTATAGTTTCTTATTTTAGGTATATAATGTTTCCCCAGGATGTATCATAGGCATCAAATTTTACTCAATATGGGTGATTTTGTAACGATCATATTTTTTTGTTCATATGCCCATGAAGTATATGTTAGCATGAATTTATATTTAGAAAAGTTTACATCACCAAATATTACATAATTTAAAGTAAAAGTATGTATATGAACTATACTTTTTCCATACATGATGTACATTAATGATAGGTGTTTTTGTATAATTCATAGCTGATTTTGTTGGAACAATTTATAACTGATTACTTGAGATTTTTGTAGTAAAATGTTTTTTTTTGTGCTTGGACCAACAGGCTCATGTAGATCCACACATCATCTGGGCATCTCGCGCACTCCACGGTCCGCAGCTTCACACGGAGATTGGTCTTGCCCGACCCCCCTTGTCCCATTTCTCCTTTCCTTCCTTTCTACGTCCACTCCTATATTGCTATCGCTGGCTAATGTCCAGCTACTCATAAAGCAAAGACACCCACCTTTTCTCCATTGACTGCATGACTGATGCCATCGAGTGATGTCCACCGATGCAAAGAGCAACGTTGGTGTTGTTTCTGATTGATTGTGGGCATGGATCTCATCTCTCATAGCTAGATTGAATCCGGATTGAGTTCATCCTCCAGAAGACACATCCACATTAGTGAAATCAATGCCGATAGACACATCATCCATAGAGGTTGCTATCTTCCACCTGCAAGTCCAACTTTTTCCCCTTTCCTCTCATGTCATATCCCCCTTCTTCTTATCCTTGTCCTATATTTGTACTGTTGAACCGTTATAACTAAGGCATTGAAAATATTAGTTTTTTTATGCATATCCACTTTATTCATTCTTGGAAGCCACCGTAGCCCTATTCATATTCTGGATCTCAACTAAGTAATGAGCCTCAAGTATCAGATTATATTGAGCGTCGATGTTAGGTATGAATGATATGCCATATCATGTTAGCATCGATATGTTAGTTATTATTTTTAAGATAGTTTGTAGTATAAGTTTTTTTTCATGTACTTATTCTCATCCAATAAAAGGTCAGTAGCAACATCTTGTTGAAGAAGAACAATAATAAATATGCTTTCCATGCCTTTAGAATATTTACATATATATTATTACCCTTACTCCATTCCTTTATTGCAACTCTTAAGAACGCTACATATAGTTCTCCATGTGCAAGCACATGTTTAGGCAGAGATAGGTCTAATTTTTTGATCAAAGGTTCTCGCATCCCCTTATTTATTTGTTCTCACTGTACGCTTGAACTAATAAATTAATTAAGAAAGTTTTTGTTAGTGACTAACCTTCGAGTTCATGTTTTCGTATCACCCTGTATGCTGACTGCTCTTGTGCCTCACTCAATTGACTGATTGCAGAGTTACAAAATGATGATAGTAAGTTATGAATGTCAAACCAAAAGGTGTACTGTTATTTTGTTTATTCTCCCTCCACTTTTTTCTGGTGTTTGGTCCAACATTGGCAATGTTAGACTCTCCTACACCTATTAATTTTCAACAAACTCCCAAAGACACATTAAGATTTGATACCTGAATAAGAAAACTTGTTTGATTGCATTCTAGATATAAAATATAGCAATGTCCATATGCTCTCATTATTGGTTGCACCATATAAAAAGCTTGAGAAGCCAAAATCATATAATATAGATTTGTCAATGTTTGAAACCAATGAACTTTTTCCAACAATTGTTACTCTGAGAATTGTTTGTTCATATATATTGTTCCAAAATATGCAACCTAATTAATCAACTGGCATCCACCTCAGAGCTGGAAGGCGTGTACTCAGTGGCACCACCATCACAATACCTATAACAAGGATCTAATCCATTAATTATGTCTTTTAAGTTATGGTCCACCAAATCAACAATCAAATGTTTCAAATTATTGTGGTAGTTTCTATCTTATTTATCTTTTTTCTCATAAACCCATCAAGCACTTCTTATATATAATAGATGAAACCTTGGCTTCTTATGCTAATGGTATATATGATTACTATGATGTGGAACGAATAGAAGAATTCGTTGCTTTTATGGGTGCTTGTGAAATTAAATGTTTGTTTAAGAAGTATGAAAATTATGATGATGTTGTTTATAGATTTGAAAATCTTGCTATACTTCAATATTGCTATGAGAATTATAAATATAATGCCAGTATTAATGCTTTTATTGAGAAAGTCTCTGCTGTCCAAGAAGAGACTAATATTTTGCATGAATCTATGAAAGAAGAAATTCCTGACACTGCGAGCTCGTTAGATGAAAAATATGACGAGGACAGTGAAGAACAAAAGGAGGAAGAGTAGATTAGCTACCCGTGCTCACATTCTAATGAGAGTAACTCTTCAACTCATACATTGTTTAATTTCCCTTCGTGCTTTCCGAAGGATGAATGCTATGTTGATTGCTATGATCCCTTGGATTCATTTGAAAAATCCCTTTTTGATGAAATTGATACTTGCTATACTTGTGGTCATGATGCCATTATGACTAATGCTTATGGAGATGAACTTTCTATAGTTCCTCATGTTAAACGTGAAATTGTTGCTATTGCACCCACACATGATAGTCCTATTATCTTTTTTAATTCTCCCAACCACACTATATCGGAGAAGTTTGCACTTTTTAAGGCTTATAAAGATGGGTTTCTTTTTACTATTACACATGATGATTTTGATAGATATAATATGCATGTGCTTGCTGCTCCTACTTGCAATTATTATGAGATATGAACTACATCTCCTCCTCTCTATGTTTCCAATACGATAAAATTGCAAGAAACTGTTTATATTATGCATCTTTTACTTTCTGTGCATGAATTGTTCTTTTATAACATGCCGATGCATAAGAAGAGAGTTAGACTTCATTGTTGCATGATATATGTTACTTTGTGCTCACTACTAAATTAAAAATCATTGTTAATTAAAATTGTCTTTGATATACCTTGGGATCCGGATGAATTCATTACTTGAGCACTTTATGCCTAACTTAATGGATTTAAAAGAATCGCAGCCAACGAGACAACCCGGGAGTTTTAGAGAGTCATTTTACTCTGTTGTGTGCTTTTATATAGTTCAAAAACAAAATAAAATAAAGAGGGGAACCTAATTTTTTTTCAAAAAGAGAAGTGAAAGTAAGAAGGACTAGTACCGTTGAAGTGGGGGAGCTCCTTGAACTTTGTTCATGCGCATGGAAACTTTTGAATCTTAATTACAAAAACTTTTCAACAAAAATAATTATCCCCTTATATAAATCCCTTGTATTATAAAAATATTGTGCCAAGACTTGCCTTTAGGGTGATTAGATTGCTTGTTTGGTGTGTGGAGTGCAAAAACAAAAACTTTGGCTGTAGTGCGTGAATTTACATTTTTTACTGGAATGTCAAAAATTTCTGAATACTACTATGCATTTTATTTTCCTAATTTTTCAGAATTTTAAGAGTTACAGAAGTATAGTAAATGTTCAGATTGCTACAGGCCGTCCTATTTGAGAGAGATTCTGTTTTTGATGCATTGTTTTGCTAGTTTTGATGAAACTATCGATTTTATCGATGGTATAAGCCATAAAGAAGTTATAATACAGTAGCTACAATGCAAAAACAAAATATGAATGGGTTTGTAATAGTATTTAAAACGGTAATTTGCTTTGTTATACTAATGTATCTCACGAAAGTTTTCTTATGTTTTGTGTGATTGAAGTTTTCAAGTTTTTGGTGGGATCACGATGGATGAGGGAATAAGGAGTGGAAAGAGACTAATATTGGGGATGTCCAAGGCCCGCAAGTTAATATTCAAGGACTCCCTAGAAACTAAGCTTGGGGAGGCCCCGGAAGGCATCCCCTCTTTCTTCTAACAACCATCGGTAATTTTACTTGGAGCTATATTTTTATTCGTCACATGATATGCGTAAATCTTGGAGCGTCGTGTGCTTTTTATTTTTATTTTAATAATGCACCATGCTGGTATGAGAAATTCCTTGGTTGATTTATAGAAGGCTCTTTGCACCTCACTTATATCTTTTGAGTATGGCTTTATATAATGCTTCATGTGCTTCACCTATATCATTTCAAGTTTGGATTGCCTATTTCTCACACGTAGAAAACCGCCATTTGTAGAATGCCCTTTTTCTTCACTTATATTTGTTAGAGCATGAGCATATCTTTTGTAGAAAGAATTAAACTCTCATGCTTCACTTATATCTATTTAGAGAGATAACAGGAGTTGGTCATTCACATGGTTAGTCATAAAATCCTTCATAAAACTTGTAGATCAGTGAGTATGAAGTGTTTGATTCCTTTCAATAGTTTTGCGACATAAAGATGGTGATATTAGATTCATGCTTGCGAGTAATTGTGGATTGGTAGAAATATTTGTGTTAAAGTTTGTGATTCTCGTAGCATGCACGTATGGTGAACCGTTATGTGAACAAGTCGGAGCGTGATTTATTTATTGATTGTCATCCTTTGTGTGGACGTTGGGAGCGCGCGATGGTTAACTTCTACCAACATCTCCCCTAGGAGCATGCGTCTAATATTTTGCGTCGATAACTAATAGAATTTTGCAATAAGTATGTGAGTTTTTATGACTAATGTGAGTCCATGGATTATACGCACTATCACCCTTCCATCATTGCTAGCCTCTCTAATACCACGCAATTTTCGCCGGTGCATTAAACCCACCATATTCTCTTCCTCAAAAAAGCCACCATACCTACCTATTGTGGCATTTCCATAGCAATTCCGAGATATATTGTCATGCAACTTCCATCGTTCCGTTTATTATGACACGTACCATCATTGTCATATTGCTTTGCATGATCGTAGGATAGCTAGCAAGATGTTTTCGTGGCTTGTCCATTTTTTTGATGATCGTAAGATAGATAGCATGATGTTTTCATGGCTTGTCCCTTTTTCGATGAATTGCTATGCTAGATCATTGCACGTCCCGGTACACAGCCGGAGGCATTCATATAGAGTCATATTTTGTTCTAGTATCGAGTTGTAATTCTTGAGTTGTAACTTTTAAGTAAATAAAAGTGTGATGATCATCATTATTAGAGCATTATCCCATGTGAGGAAAGGATGACGGAAGCTATGATTACCTCACAAGTTGGGATGAGTCTCCAGAATTTACAAAAAACATAAATGAGGCCAAAGAAGCCCACCAAAAAACAAAAGAAATGAGAGAAAAGAGAGAAGGGGAAATGCTACTATCCTTTTTCCACACTTGTGCTTCAAAGTAGCACCATGATCTTCATGATAGAGAATCTCCTATATTGTCACTTTCGTATACTAGTGGGAATGATTCATTATAGAAGTTGACTTGTATATTTCAATGATGGGCTTCGTCAAAATTGCCCTAGGTCTTCATGAGCAAGCGAGTTGGATGCACACCCACTTAGTTTCTTTTTGAGCTTTCATACACTTATAGCTCTAGTGCATCCGTAGCATGGCAATCACTACTCGTTGACATTGATATCTGTTGATGGGCATCTCCATAGCCCGTTGATACGCCTAGTTGATGTGAGACTATATCCTTCTTTTTTGTCTTCTCCACAACCACCATATTCTATTCCACCTATATTGCTATATCCATGGATCACGCTCATGTATTGCGTGAAAGTTGAAAAGGTTTGAGAATACTAAAGTATGAAACAATTGCTTGGCTAAAACCAGGGTTGTGCATGATTTACTACTTTGTGTGATGAAGATAGAGCATGGCCACACTATATGATTTTGTAGGGTTAACTTTCTTTTAGCCATGATATTTTGAGAAGACATGATTGCTTTATTAGTGTGCTTGAAGTATTATTGTCTTAATGTCAAATGATAGACTATTGCTTTGAATCACTCATGTCTTAATATTAATGCCATGATTAGATTATATGAACAAGATTATGCTAGGTAGCATTCCACATCAAAAATTATCTCTTTTAACCTTTACCTGCTCGAGGACGAAAATGAATTAAGCTTGGGGATGCTGATATGTCTCAGTCGTATCTATAATTTTTGATAGTTTCATGCCAATATTCTACAACTTTCATATACTTTTGGCAACTTTTTATACTATTTTTAGGACTAACATATTGATCCAGTGCCTAGTGCTAGTTCCTGTTTGTTGCATGTTTTTTTGTTTTGCAGAATATCCATACCAAACAAAGTCCAAACGCAATAATAACTTTTGGAGATTTTTTTGGAATATATTTGAATCAACGCGAGACAATGCCCGAGGTAACCACAAGCGAGGGGGTGCAGCGTACCCCCTGGTCACGCTAGGGTGGCTTGTGGTCACCACTTAAGGCGGTTGGTGCCCTTCTTTCGCCGCAAGAAAGCTAATATCCAGATAAAAATTGTATTAACATTTCAGCCCAATAGGTCTAACGGATCTCCGGGAATTTATGAAATGGTGAAAGGATATAATATCGGAACGCAGAAACAGAAGGAAATAGAGAGAGAGATCCCACCCCTCCGCCGCCATGGAGGCCAAGGACCATAGGGAAAACTCTCCTCCCATCTAGGGGGAAGGTCAAGGAAGAAGAAGAAGGAGGGGATGCTCCCCCCTCTCTCCCGGTGGCACCGGAACGCCACCAGGGCCATCATCGTGAGGCTGATCTACACCAACGACTTCGCCGCCGTCATCACCAACTCTCTCCCCGTCTATGCAATAGTTCAACACCTCTTCATCCTGTTGTAATCTCTACTTAAACATGGTGCTCAATGCTATATAGTATTTCCCAATGATGTATGGCTATCCTATTACGTTTGAGTAGATCCGTTTTGTCCTATGGGTTGATAGATGATCATGATTGGTTTGAGTTGCATGTTTTATTGTTGGTGATGTCCTATGGTGCTCTCTATGTCACGCAAGCGCGAGGGATCTCCGCTATAGGGTTTGCAATATTTTTATGACTCGCTTATGGTGGGTGGTGTGAGTGAAAGAAGCAGAGACCCGAGTAAGTAGGTTGCTTGTGTATGGGAATAAAGAGGACTTGATACCTTATAATGCTATGGTTGGGTTTTACCTTAATAATCTTTAGTAGTTGCGGATGCTTGCTAGAGTTCCAATCATATGTGCATATGATCCAAGTAGAGAAAGTATGTTAGCTTATGCCTCTCCCTCATATAAAATTGCAATAGTGATTATCAGTCTAGTGTTGGGACCCCAACTCATAAGTTCTTCTCACCGAATGTACATGCACAGTGATCCCAGAGATCAATGCTCACTAAATAAACAGAAACTGAATAACAAGAGTATTACATCCATTACATACCGTTTTACTCGAATATGGCCCTTAAGGCCCAGTCTTCATAAACTTGTAGCGAAAATCTTCAATGACGGCGTGAACCCATGCCATCTTCCTTAACCCTACATGCATTTTGATTGGGAAACGTCCTAGCTGGCATGTTCTTTCAATCCTGGGCAATAAAATAACTAGTGGCAAGCCAATGACTACTTTGAATGTACTCGCAAGCAACCCATATTTTGGAACAAGGCATAAAAAAGCATGATATAGGAGTAAGCAGGTAAGTTTGCAGAAAGCTAATTTTTAGTGCAATGGCATGATCAAGTAAATTGTGTAAGCATGCATCATTAATTGACAACTATGGATACGAACAATTTACAGGTATCATCATAAGCAAGGGTTGGACATCTCATGTTCAACCATCAAACCAAGTCCTCAGACTTGTCTGAAGTACCACCTGAACATCTCATGTACAGTCATCAAGCCAAATCATATGAGTCAACTCAAGTATCATCCTTGTCACCAACACACACGCAAGTTTGTGAAAACATCTAGACATAGCTTAAGTAGCACCACTCAACTGTCCTTGACCGTGGACACGGCTTCATGAATAGTTTTACACTCTATAGAGGTTGCACTCTCTACCCACAAGACTCGGGGAATTTACGTGTCATCCACGACTCGCGATACATTACATACACGAGGTAAGCACCCGAACAATGCCTTTCCCACGACGATCCTAAACAAAGAGTCCACTCGATTGGTACATAGACCTCATGATGTACATCCCATGAGCCTCACTCCAGATTGTATCATCCATGAAGGGACCAACGGTGTGCCCGGTGCCTGTGAAGACAGCGCATGATCGCCCATTCCGGTACGACCCCAGCTCGAGAGTGACCACATCACTCTTGCCACTAGTAATGCGGGCTCCCTGCTAGCACCAACCATAGTAGTCAACAAAGCCCCGCCCCATAGGGGGTATCGTGGTCGCACATGTAAGGTTGGGACGGTCGACAAATCTTAAACCCTCCATTTTTGAAAACACACACACACATCCTTCCCCGGTACATCACTTCTTTCTCAAGTGGTTACCTAGCACATTATCATCATCACCCTCGGGCATTAGTGACACCTGACGGGGTTTTCAAAAAATCTTTGAAATCATTTTGTTTGCATCACCATGCATATTGTTTTCCCACTTTGCGTAGCAACTACTTAGCATCCTAACTACACCCACTCGCGTAAACCCTCATAAGGAGGTGGGGTCATGCACGATGCAAGTGTCAATGGTAAAGTATCGAAGGCAACCCACCGAAGTGGTCACGACATCAACATGATCAACATCACAGAAATAAGTGTTATATGGCATGCAAATAAAAGGGTTCATAGTCATGGTCAAAGGGATTCTTGCCTTGCTTCGCAAAGTCTCTGAGGTCTTCAGACACTCTTTGTCCAACTCCGACAATCCGTCTATTCCGTCAACTACCGTCGGAAACAACCATAATAAGCAACACAACAAGCAGAAAATAAAAGTGCTCTATAAATAGGATTTTTATTTTTCTTGGATCAAGGGATGATCCAAGGAGGTTTTATTGGATGTGGGTCAATGGGGAGTTTTGAATGGTGGAAATAAGGGAATTGGTGGTCCTACACGAAGTCTACAGAAAACCTTTTTATAAAAATGGGTGGATGCGCCCAACTATTTTTTCATGATTTTAGAAGATGTTTCAAATTCGTCTCATTGGTGGAGTTGGGATGAATTCCCTAGGATTTTCCTAAGATGAAATTAATAGAAAATGGGCAATTTATTAGATCCAACATAATAGGTGCATGGTAAAAATGTTCACCATGGCTACATAAACAGGGAATGGTTTTTGCAGTATGTGGAAACTTAAATAATCCCATTTGGAGTTGATATGAGTGCTCTAGGGATTTTTTAAGTGGGGCATTCAATAGTTCAAATTCAAATTTAAATTTGAACACTACAATACTTGTAGTGAAAACATATGGAAGTTGTATCATTACGTAGAATGGGATTTTAGAAAAATATAGGAATTTTAATCACCAAAATTGGAGGTCATATGAATTCACTATGGATTTTTGAATTATTCTAGAAAAACAAAAGGTGAAATTGTTATACCTAAAAGGCTATATCGTGCCGAGGGCGCACAACAGTAGATGGGCCGACCGAGTTGTGATAGCTTGGCTTATTAGGGATGATAGATTACTCATATCTATAAGGAATTCTTTACTTTTCGGGAGCCCATTCAAACAAAACTACCAGGTTAAGCGTGCTTGGGTTGTAGTAGTTTTAGGATGGGTGACCGATCGGGAAGTTAGTCCCAGTTGTGCATGAGTGAGGACAAAGTGCGAAGCGTGAAGTAACGACTATCGACGGGTGTGTCCGGGCCATTACAAGTTGGTATCAGAGCCAACCCTTGCGGTTGCTCGGATGTTTGACGAGAGGTGTGCAGTCATGTTTTTCATGAAGTCGGTGACCCATTATGGCACATAGAATGACACATGTATCGGACTGGAAGCATAGACGTTTGTGACAAGAGGAAACATTCCTGTGACCCGATGAGGATGTCGATTCCTCTGAGTAGTGGTGTATGTGATAGACTGGCTTATTAGGGATGATAGACTACTCATATCAATAAGGAATTCCTTCCTTTCCGACGGATGATAGACTACTCATATCAATAAAGAATTGCTTCCTTTTCGGGAGCCCATTCGAACAGAACTCCCAAGTTAAGCATCTGACCGGGAAGTTAGTCCAAAAGAGTAGTATTGATCTGTGAGGTCAGTCTAGATCCCACCAGAAGTAACGACTACCGGCGGGTGTGTCCGGGGCGTTACACTAGTAGTCCAGCCATGCGGGAAATCGGGCCACGTCAAAGGCGCACTCAGGGAAAGCCCTTTTCCGTGAGCAGAAGCGAATCTGGGGTGAGCCCGTCTCCACTTAAACAGGGGCCCAGTCCTTCGCTGACCGATAGGTGGGGTGCGCCTGTCGGGTTCTGCCCTCTCCTCCCGCCAGGCAGAGGAGAAACAGGGTAGACGGGGCCATGCACCCGCTGACGATGCTCCGGCGGCTCGGGCCACCTCCGGCGGAGCTCTGACTGCCGGCGTGATCAGGGAGGCACGCCTAATCACCCTAGGTAGTTCACGTCCATTGGGGAGAGGTGCAATAGTGAGGGTTCGGATGGGCGCGATGGACGATGTCGGCCAAGATGGGCAAGGTGCCACAGGCTCCGGAAGGAGGAAATGGATTGCGAGGGAAAAAGATGAGGTGCCGCTGGCTCCTTGGGGGCTTTAGAGAAGAGGGGAGCAACCATAGTGCTCAAATTTGAGCAGGGGCCGGCGGGAGAGCTTCGGCAATGGGGGTGGAAAGAGGGCATGGGAGGATGGGGAACCGGTCCAAGGGTTCTGTTGGAGAGAGAGGGAGCGAAGGGATCCAAGTGAGGGGCTCGGGGAGGCCTTAAGTAGCTGCAGCGCCGGAGCATGGTTGGCCACATCTACGGCCACACTCCGGACCATGCCAGAGGCCACCATGGTGAGCTAGGGCGTGTCGACGGTCTCTGTGGTTGCGGTCCACATCGAGTGAAGTAGATAAAGAGAGAGAGAGAGAGAGAGAGAGAGAGAGAGCGGAGGTAGAGGCTTGCGCGTGCGAGGTCGCTCATTGGCTCTCTCGGGGCAGCCGACACGCATGCGAGGGGAGGTCAGCAGAGGGAGAAAGAGGAGGGAGAACAGGGTCAAGGCATGTCCCAGATGTGGAGAGCCTCAACTGGCGCGCGGGGGAGGCCCGAGGTGGCCAGAGGGCGCGGGTCAGCGCTTCACTGCGCTGCAGCGCGCTCCAGAGCGGGATTTTGCCGGTATGGGCGTGTCTGCACACGCTCTAGCGCGGCCACTTGCCTCTACTAGCTGCAGAAGGAATAAAATAGGTTGTAGGGGGCTTTGGATGCTCTGGAAATGGTCATGAGTGTGCGAGAGCAGAGAGAGTGGTGGAAATGGAGTTGTCTAGGGGGTGCATATGGGGTTTCCACCTCCTCAATCATGAATCCAATCATTGGGGTTGCTACTAGTGGTAAAGGGGGGCTAGTAGAAGCTCTGGTAAAAGTGTGGAGAGCAGAAGAACAATGGAATGGGTCAAAATAGCAGTTTTACCAAACAACCAGAACGTGTTTGATGCTGGTTTGGGCCCGCAAAAGGATTCTACTTTCCATGAGATTTTCCAGGATGAAATGGTTGGTAAAACTAAGGTTGTCCACCAAGTTTGAGCCTAACTGAAGAAAGTTTCCAATGGAAACTTTATAAACCCTAGAAATGGGCAGAAATGGATTTCTTTAGATCTATCTATGCAAATCCATTCCCATTGATGCACAATTTGGAGTGGTGGAATAATTTAGTTATTAGAGAATGTCCAAAATGTTTGGGATCGAATGCGTAGATTTGATAATGCAATCATTTCAAATTCTTGAAATCAATAGAAAGGGATTTGAGAGAATTTGGACAAGTAAATATGTTCTCCTTAATGCACCACTTGGTTTGGATGCATTATCAGAGTACTTGAACACGTCCACAAAGTTTGAGCATAATTAGAGACATTTGGCAATGTAGAGTTGATCAAATTTGGATCTGGACAAAGAGGGGTTTTGAATATTTTGGTGTATAAAATCAATTGGGATTGAGATGAAATTTGGCAGGCTTCTCAGATATGTCATATGTGTCATGCTAGAATTTTCTTGTACTTATTTGAGAATATTTCCTATATAAATATTTCAAATGCTTGAAATAGGCAGAAATGGTTTTGAAGGGCTTTGTCCAATATTTTAAACATGACCATGTGTTTAAACTCTTGTATATGGAAAATATTTGTCCACTGAGTTTCCCTAAATTTTCTCAAATATTTTGAAATCATAAAAATAACTTTTCCCTATGAAAACTATTTCTGGCCTTAAGAAAAAGCCTTTAAATAAAATAGTCAATGTGAACACACTTGGACGTAACACAAGAGCGGTCATCCAACCGTCCTTGACTATGGACATGGCTATTCGAATAGTTTTACACTCTATAGACGTTGCACACTTTACCCACAAGACTCGGGGAACTTCCGTGTCATCCAAGACTCGCGGTACATCACATACCTAAGGTAAGAACCCGAACAATGCCTTTCCCATGGTGATACTAAACAAAGAGTCCACTCGTTGGTTCCATCGCTCATGATATACATCACACGTATCATCCATGAGGGCACGCAACGGTGTGCCCGGTGCCTGTAAAGACAACACATAGCCTTCCACTTCCGGGACGACCCCATCTCAAGATTGACCACTTCACTCTTGCCACTAGTAATGCGGGCTCCCTGCTAGCACCATCCATAGTACTCAACAAAGCCCCGTCCCATAAGGGGTATTGTGGTCGTACATGTAAGGTTGGAATAACGGTCGGAACTTACACAAATCCATTTTTAAAAACCACAGACACTCACTTGTCCCGTCAGACCACTTCTTTCTCAAGTGGTCACCCATCTCATCATCATCTCCCTCGGGCATTAGTGGCACCCAACGGGGTTTTCGAAAAGTCTTTGAAACCATTTCTCCCTTTCCATCACTATGCATAAATCCCAATACACTTGCCTAGCATCTATTAGCATCCTATCTACACCCACCCGCACAACCGTCATAAGATTGTAGGGTCATGCACGTTGCAAGTGTCAATCGAAAAAGTATCGGAGGCAACCCATCGAAGGGGGGTCACCACATCATGGTCAATCATCGAAACAACAAGTGCTATGTGTCACACATGAAAAAGTTTCTTAACATGGTCACAGGGCTGCTTGCCTGGCTCAACAAAGTCTCCGAGGTCTTCGAAGTCTTTGGGTCCAACTTCCTCGTCAACCACGCAATCTATCGTCGCGAATAAATAGCGATAAAATAAGCATCACACAAAAACAAAGCACACAAGCCACTATTAAAAATGCTAACCTATTCTGATAAATACTAAATGTATACTAAAAATATTCTCCTAGGGTGTTGTTGTGAAAAAATATTTTGGAAATCATTTAACAGAGGCAAAAAGATACCTAAATATAGGTTTTAAAATAAAATAGTATATGAAGTATTTTAGAAATATTTTACAAATGACACTATTAAATTCTGCATAGAATTTCAGGATTTATGGTGGACGAATAATTGGACTTAGATGAATATTTCTATCCTATGGAATTTTTGGAAGTTGGAGAAAAAAAGGAAAAGGAGCACTATGCATTTGGGGCCACAAGTGCATAGTAGTGCCGGCCCAAAAGAAAAGCCGGCCCGGGGAGACCCGCCACGCGGGGCAGGTTTAATTATAAACCTTCCCACAAGCCCTTCTTGCCAGCGAGAGAGGAGGGGGTGAGGGGATGATAGGTGGGCCCCACCTGTCATCCCTCTCCTCATGATAGGGATCAGGGAAGGCTCACCAGAGGCGCTATGGTCGATGGCGAGGCCAGGGAAGAGGAAATCACCGGTGAGGGGGAAACCCTTACGACAGCGAGGGTTTGGTGCGGGCGTGGGTTCCCGACCACATAGGCGAGCGGGCTGAGCATGGGGGAGCAGCGGAGGGGAGGAGAGAGCGAGGGGAGAGGAGCGGGAGCTCGGGGAGGGCCTTTTTATAGGCGGGCGCCACCTTACCGTGGACATGGTGCGCCGGTGAGCACGAGGTACTCGCTAGAGGCCGAGGGGGAGGTAGTTAGCGTGTCCAGGGTGCTCGTGGGGGTGGTCTAGTCCAGGGGGAGAGAAGAGAGAGGCGGGGGCGCTCGCGTGTGTGAGAGCTTCCATGTTGGCCAAGGTGCGCGGCGCCGGGCACGCGCGCGGGAGGTCGCCGGAGAGAGAGGGAGGTGGGGGCCGAGCACGTGGAGTGTTGCGGACGTCGAGGGGGACAGGGGGGACTTGTTGGGGAGGCTCGGGGCTGTCGGGAGCGCTCGTTGGGCAGCGGCTACAGTGCGGGTGTGCAATGTAGCACGCTCCAGAGCGCGAGCTCTGCATGCCGGGGCATGCATTAGGCACCTTGGGTGCATCCACTTGTGTCCAGGGGATCCAGGGAGTTAAACAATGCACCTGAGGCTAGGAGGGACTATGGAGGTGCCTTAGGGTAGAAGAAAAGGTGCGAGGGGGAGGAATGGGTGCTGTCTAGGGGTAAAAATGGAGGTTTCACTCCCCAAATCATTGATCCGTGCCCCTAAGGAATTTACTTCATGTACAAGGCATCAACAAGAGACTATGGTAAAAAGTTGGGGGCAAGGGTAAAAGAGAAATGGTGTCTTTACTATTTTACCAAAAGGTGTTTGACAGGGTTTTAGGCAAGAAGAATTTACCAACTTACTGAGATATTCAAGAGGATCAAATGCTAGGTAAAAATGAGATGTATCACCAATTTTGAGCTCAAGTGGGAAAATTAGACAATGAAAACTTGGCAAACCCATGAAACTAACAGAATCAGGTTTCTGTAGATCTAGTGTTGCTAGGCTTTTACCCTTTATGCACCACTTAGTGTAGGATCACTATTTGGTGATTAGATCATGCCCACAAAGTTTGGGGTCAATGGGAGAAACTTCAAGATGTAAAGTTGCTCAAATTTGAATCTGGATAGGGAGGGTTTTGGGATGGTTTGATTAACCAAAACAGCTTGGATTGAGCTGAAACTTTGCAAGATCATCACTTATGATAGTGTTGACGTGCTGGAATTTTCCTGGAATTTATTGGTAATATTTCTTATAGAAATATTTCAAAAGCTTGATTTGAACAAAAAGGGTTATGAGTGGTTTTGCCCATGTTTTGAACATGCGCTTGTGTTGAAACTCTTATATATGAAAAATATATGTCCACTGAGTTTCCCTAAATTTTCTCGAATATTTTGAAAGCATTTAAATAATTTTTCCCTATCAAAAACCATTTCTGGTCTTAAGAAAAAGCCTTTAAATAAAATATTAAAATAATCTTGAAATTAATTTTTGATGGTTTTGGGAAGTCACATATGTAGTAGGTTTGAAGTAAAGCTTTTGGTGAAGAAGAATCCACCCAATTTGAGGACTTGCAGTGCACACCTCATTTCAGGGTTTTTTTGAAAATCTATTTGGATAAATGATTTTTGGTCAAAACAAAATTTGATAAAAATAGTTTTGGGAACTATTCACATGGCATGATCATTGGGCAAGAGGTTTGGGACAAGGAGTATGAATATATAGAGAGATAGAATCTAAGAGTGCCATACATCACCATCATCAAGCAAACAAACATCATTTCAAACAAGCACAATCACTTTGAAAAAAAGTTTTAGTTGCGTCTAAATTTTATAATTCCAAACACAACAAGGTGATACAAACACAGGGTGTGACAGACCTACCCCCCTTACATGAATCTCGTCCTCGAGATACCTAGGAGAAGCGCTAAAAAGATATGGAAACTATGATCTAAGATAGTCTTCATGCTCTTAGGTTGCTTCAGCTTCAGTATGGTTACTTCACTAGACCTTTAAGTACTTGATTGTGCGGCTTCGGGTGCAATGCTCGACTTCATCCAGAAAGCGAACTGGCCTCTCACGATAAGTGAGGTCTGGTTGAAGATCGATGGCTTGATGGTCGATGTCCTTGTAGAGGTCGGGGCGGTTGGGACCTTGCGGACACTTCCGGAGTTGTGACACATGAAAGACGTTGTGCACATCCGACAGCTCGGAAGGTATCTCTAGCTGATAGGCAACTTCTCCTCGCCTGTCGATGATCTTGAAGGGGCCGATGAACCTTGGTGCAAGTTTTCCCTTTACGTGGAGTCGCTTGGTTCCTTTGAGAGGCGTGACATAGAGGTAAACATGGTCTCCAACACGGAAACTCATGTCCCGACGATGAGAGTCGGCGTAGCTCTTCTGCCTAGTCTTGGTGGTCTCGAGTCGCTCTCGACGAGTTAAACTGGCTCTTTTGCTTCGCGGAGGATGTCTGGTCCAAAAAATAATCCTTCTCCGGTCTGTGACCAGTTGAGGGGGAGTACAACACTTGCATCCATACAACGCCTCAAAGGTTGCTATCTGAAGACTCGCCTGGTAAACACAAGCGCGGAGCATATCTTCGAGTATCTCATTTACTTGTTCTGTCTACCCACCGGTCTGATGGTGGAAAGCAGTGCTGAAGGAGAGCTTGGTTCCCAAGGCTTCTTGGAACCTATTCTAGAACCTTGAGGTAAACTAGGTGCCTCGATCTGATACAATCTCCTTAGGAACTCCATGGAGGCGCACAATCCAGTTGATGTAGAGGTTGGCCAATTGGTTCCCATTGTAGGTTGTCTTGACGGGGATGAAGTGGTCTACCTTGGCCAGGTGATCAACAATAACCCAAATGGAATGATGTCCTTTCCTTGACCTTGGTAAACCGGTGACGAAATCCATCCCGACTTTGTCCCACTTCCATTCAGGAACTTTGAGAGGTTACAAAAGTCCAACAGGTCGCTGGTGGTCAGCCTTGACTCTCTGCCATATGTCACACTTAGCTACAAATGTGCCTACCTCCCGTTTGATGCCATGCCACCAGAGTCTTGTCTTGAGGTCTTGATACATCTTGGTTCCTCCAGGATGGATGGAGTATGGAGTGTCATGAGATTCTTGCAAGATCAATTTCTTGAGCTCCTCTTTGTTGGGTACGCAGATGCGATTCCTAAACCATACTACTCCTTGTTCATCCATTGAGAATCATGGGGCCTTGCCTGCCTTGATCTTCCTCTTGATACCTTCAATGTTCGCATGTCCCTTCTAAGCTTCCTTAATATCATCCATCAAGGTAGGCTTGGCTTCAAGGTTGGTAAGGAATCCAGGTGCAACTTGTTCCAAGCCAAAGCTTTCAAGTACTTCATACAGGGTGGGTAGCCTTTCTTTAATCATAGCATTCAAGGAACAAGCCTTTCTGCCTAAGGCATCTGCTACCATGTTGGCCTTGTCGGGGTGGTATTGAACATTGAGGTCGTAAACCTTGATTAACTCCAACCATCTTCGCTACCTCATGTTCAATTCCCTTTGGGTTAAAGTACACTTCAGACTCTTGTGGTCTATGAATATCTCACATCGCTTCCCCAGAAGGCAATGTCGCCATGTCTTTAGGGCATGAACCACGGCTACCAACTCGAGATCATGAGTTGCGTAGTTCTCTTCATGAGGACGTAGCTGTCTAGATAGGTATGCTACGACTTTGCCTTCTTACATCAGAACACCTCCAACCCTGGTTCTTGATGCATCACAATATATCACAAACTCCTTGTGAATATTGAGGGTGGCCAAAACTTGGGTTGTGGTCAATCTCTTCTTGAGCCCCTGGAAGCTTTCCTCGCACTTAGCTATCCATTCGAACTTGTTGTCCTTCGACAAAAGCTGGGTCATGGGTTGGGCAATGCTCGAGAACCCTTCCACGAACTTGCGGTAATATCCCGCGACTCCGAGGAAGCTCTTGACTTCCTTCACGGTGGTTGGGGTTGGCCATTCAGACACAGCTTCAATCTTGGTAGGATCCACTAATAATCCTTCTGCAGTCAGTACATGACCCAAGAATCCAACTTCTCGTAGCCAGAATTCACACTTGCTAAACTTGGCATAAAGCTGGTGCTCTCGAAGCTTCTCTAGGACCAATCTCAAGTCCTCCTCATGCTCTTCTTCAAATTTGGAGAAGACAAGTATGTCATCAATGAACATGACAATGAACTTGTACAAGTACTCCATGAAGACTTTATTCATGACATACATGAAGTAGGTAGGGGCATTGGTTCACCTGAATGACATGACCGTGTATTCATGTAGGCCATACCGGATTACAAACGCCGCCTTCGGAATATCTTGGGGTTTGATCTTCAGCTGATAGTATCCCGACCTCAGGTCGATCTTGGAAAACACCTTGGCTCCGTTCAACTGATCAAACATGTCTTTTATCTTGGGGAGTGGGTACTTGTTCTTTATTGTGACTTCATTGAGAGAATGGTAATCGACATATAGTCTGATAGTCCCGTCCCTCTTTGACACAAATAGAGCAGGTGATCCCCAAGGAGAAGCACTCGGACAAATGAATCATTTTCTGAGCTGCTCTGCCAGTTCCTTCTTCAATTCGGCCAACTCTTCAGATCCCATCCTATAGGCCTTCTTATAGATGGGCCTTGATTGGGGCATAAGCTCAATGATGAACTCAATGTCATGGTCAGGAGGCATTCTGGGAAGCTCATCAGGAAACACATCCGGGTATTCACATACCACTAGCACTTGATCCAGCTCAACTCCCTATAGACAGTTAGCCTGAGGGGCTTGAGTGGAGGCAGGGTTGGGAACGTATTTGACTTCCCCTCTTTATCTATTGGTCATGGTGACAATCCTCTTGGCACAGTCTAGCAGGCCTTGGTGCTTGGTCAAGCAATTCATGCCAAGGATGACATCCAAGCCGGGTGAATCCAGAACTATAAGGTCTGCTAGGAAGTCTACCCCGTTGATGTCAATCTTCACTCCCTTACACCCTATCCCAGACTTCATTTATGAACCCGAGGTTTTTATCAACATACGACTACCTAGGGGTGTAGGTTTCATGCCACTCTCTAATGCAAACTTTTGGGTGACAAAAGAATGTGAAGCTCCACAATCAAACAGTATTGTTGTTGGGGTTGAGTTGACGAGGAACGTACCCAGTATGACGTCCGGGTCTTCTTGGGCTTCCTCTGCGGTGACGTGATTCACATGACCCTTGCCATTGTTGGGCTGATTGCGAGGAGCTGGGTTCCTTGGTGGTGCTCCACGGCCTTCACCTTGAGCTGGCGCATTAGGGCATGGGGCATCTAGCCTCCTGTTGGGGCAAAGCTTAGAGATGTGTCCAAACTGACCACATCCAAAGCAGGTGACTTGCCCAGGGTTGTTGTTGAAGTTTCTGCCACCGTTGTTGTTATTGGGGTTGTTGTTGTCAGCTGGCTTTGGATTGGCATATTGCTGAGGCTCGTAGCTCAGACGAGGCGCAGGATGTCTAGCCTACTATGGCTGATAGGTTGGCTTGGCTGGGGCTGGCTGCCAGGGGCGAGGCTTTTGGTTGCTAGAGCTACCCTTGCTGATCATCTCACGCTTGCGAGTGTCGTCTATGGCATGATGCTTGTCTTCCAGCATGAGGGCCTTGTTCACCAGGTCGAAGAAGGTACGACAGTCACAGACGATGAGCTAATACCGCAGGGTCTGTTGAAGTCCTTCCATGAAGCGTTCCTTCTTGGCAGCTTCTGTGTTGACATCTTCAGGTGCATACCTGGACAGCAGGTTGAACTTCTGCAGGTACTCCTTGACAGAGCCACTTCCTTGCTTTAGCGCTCGGAACCCTCTCTTGTTGATATCCATGATCCCAGAAGGAATGTGGGTGGTGCAGAATCGTTCCTTGAAGTCATTACAAGTGATCACACACTCACATTGCATGACCTTGAATCCATCCCACCAAGCTCAGGTGATACCTCCGAGGCAGTGAGAGGCATAAAGCACCTTCTCACGATCCTCAATGCAATTGACAAGTGCAAGGAGGTCCTCAATGGTGCGGATCCAGTCATCAGCATCCAATGCTTCAGCAGTCTCGGTGAAGGTTGGGGGCGAGTTCCTCATGAACTCAGACAGAGTGGAGCGTTCGTTGCCGTTCCTGCCTTGCTGCTAGTTGTTCACAAGGACCTGAGCCATCTGCTGGATAACAGCATTGTTGGCTTGGCTTTCCTCCTGGAGAACTTGGAGAAACTGAGCTATGGTCATGTTTTCCAGCGTGAGCGGTGCCACGAGCTCCCTATTGCAGGCTTGAGTTGCCAGCTTCAGGGTTGGTGAAGGAGCTGTTGCGGGTAGCAGTCGCCATCCTGTTTGGAGCAGCCAAGTTAAACAACTGGGATAGACGAGAGGAAAAGCAACAATGGAAAAGCGCGCCTAAGGGGGTTTGTCGAGTGCAAGGGTGGTAAAACAAGGTCAAAAGACCAACATATATTAAGATAGACAATGGAGTCGCTTACATGTTGCCTAAGGCAAAAGCACGACTTGCATCGGAACACAAACAACAAAACAAACAACAAGCACACATGGTTTCATACGAACCATTACACAGACTCGACTTCCCATGAGGGGTACATGACTGATCCTACCCTTGGGGTTCTCGGACTCAGGTGGTGGAGTTCCTGGTCTCGTAGTCACACTCGGTTGGGTCTTCTTCCCGTTCGTCATTTGAACATGCATCATTCCCGGTTGAAGGGGTCAGGGAACGAGGAGGCCCATCGCGATGATGCTTTGTTAGCGGGTCGGTGAAGAGATCACGATACTCCTTCGCACTCATACGATGACGACGTGTGGGTGGATCACTAGCTGGGGTACTCCTCCTTTGTAAGCAACAGGTGGTCGTCCCTCGGGGGCTCCATCCTTCTTGATCTTTCCCGGCATCGTCTTGGCTTGCCGAAGTAACTCTCGGGTGTGGTGAAGTTCCTCGCAGAGCTTCACACACTCCTTCATCAGGTTATGAACCAGGCTATCGGCGAAGAAGCTGAAGTAGGTCTGGAACCTGAGTCGTGTGACATTCTCTTTGGTTGGAATCAGCGTCCAACTCTCATCAAGATCATCCTTCCTGAAGGGAAGGTAGCGAGTAGCCCGCTCATCAGCTATCTCTGGAATGATGTCTCGAAGGTGTAGGAGTGCCTTGCGTGCAGCTGACTCGACTGCAAGTATCATGGTCTCTATTCGTGGTCCTTCAAAGAACCAACTAGTTGGGGAGTTGTTTTCCTTCACAACCACATCCACGTGGTACCCCTTCGTGATGGCATTGACCCAGTGCTCGTGGTAGAGGAAAATGGGTGGTTGATGAAACTAGCACTTCTCCAGGCTATCCCCAAGGAGTAAGGGAAAGCCTGATGTTAGGAAGGCTTCGGGTATGACGGCCATCTACAAAGGTTTGAAGGGAGGAGAGTCAGCAAAGTGTTGTGTGAAGAATAGAAGAGGTAAATAGTGCAGAATTCCTAAGTATAAATACTAGGTGTAGTTTTGAAAACGATTTTTATCCTAACTAATGTCCATGCTAACTAAGGGCTTCCTATAGTCAGGATGGCTCTGGTAACAGCTTTGTGGGGACACCTACTCATAAGTCGTGATCACCGAATGTACGTGCACAATGATCCCAAAGATCAATGCTCCCTGAACACACAGATTCTAAATAACAAGAGTCTTACATCTATTACATACCGTTTTACTCGAATATGGCCCTTAAGGCCTAGACTTCATAAACCTGTAGTGGAAATCTTCAATAATAGTGTGAACCCATGCCATCTTCCATAACCCTACAAGCATTCTAACTGGGAAACGTCCTAGCTCACATGATCGTCATCAATGTAATCTCCATCATGACATGGTCTTTCATGCCTGGCCAATGAAATAACTAGTGGCAAGCCAATGAGTACTTTGAATGTACTCGCAAGCAACCCATGTTTTGGAACAAGGCATAACAAAGCATGATATAGCACTAAGCAGGTAAGTTTGCAGAAAGCTAATTTTGAATGCAATGGCATGATCATGTAACTTGTGTAAGCATGCATCATCAATTGACAGCTATGCATGTGAACAATTTACTGGTATCATCATAAGCAGGGGTTGGACATCTCATGTTCAACCATCACACCAAGTCCTCAGACTTGTCTCAAGTATCGCGTAAACATCTCATGTCCATTCATCAAGCCAAGTCATCTGACTCATCTCAAGTATCATCCTTATCACCAACACACATACAAGTTTGCAAAATTATCTGGACGTGGCTTACGCAGCACCACTCAACTGTCCTTGACCGTGGACACGGCTATTCAAATAGTTTTACACTTTGCAGAGGTTGCATGCTTTACCCACAAGACTCGGGGAACTTCCGTGTCATCCACGACTCGTGGTACATTACATACCCGAGGTAAGCACCCGAACAATGCCTTTCCCACAGTGCTACTAAACAAAGAGTCCACTCGATTAGTACACAACCCTGATGATGTACATCCCATGAGCCTCGCTTCAGATCTTATCATCCATGAAGGGACCAACGGTGTGCCCGGTTCTTGTGAAGACAATGCATTATCGCCCATTCCGATACGACCCCGTCTTGAGAGTGACCACTTCACTCTCGCCACTAGTAATGCAGGCTCCCAGCTAGCACCAATCATAGTAGTCAACAAAGCCCCATCCAATAAGGGGTATCATGGTCGCACATGTAAGGTTGGGATGGTCGACAAATCATAAACCCTCCATTTTCGAAAACACACACATCCTACCCCGGTACACCACTTCTTTCTCAAGTGGTTACCTAGCACATCATCATCATCTCCCTCGGGCATTAGTGGCACCCGGCGGCGGTTTTGAAAAATCTTTGAAATCATTTTGTTTCCATCACAATGCATATTCCCGTCCCACTTTGCGTAGCAACTACTTAGCATCCGAACTACACCCAATAGCGTAAGCCTCATAAGAAGGTAGGGTAATGCACGATGCAAGTGTTATAGGTAAAGTATCGAAGGCAACCCACTGAACTGGTCACCACATCAACATGATCAACATCACGGTCAAAGGGCTGCTTGCCTGGCTTCTTAAAGCCTTTGTGGTCTTTACACACTTTTTGTCCAACTCCGAGAACTCTGTCTAAACCGTCAACTACCGTCGGAAACAACCATAATAAGCAACACAACAAGCAGAAAATAAAAGTGCTCTATAAACAGGAGTTTTATTTTTCTTGGACACCTCTAGTCATGAGAAAAATAACCAAGGAGGTTGTATTAGATGTGGGTCAGGGGGGAGTTTTGAATGGTGGAAATAGGGGAATTGGTGGCCCTACACGAAGTCTATAGAAAACCTCTTTATAAAAATGGGTGGATGCACCCAACAATTTGGTCATGTTTTTAGAAGATGTCTGAAATTGGTCTCACTAGATTTGGAGTTGGGATGAATTCCCTAGGATTTTCCTAACATGAAATTAATATAAAATGGGCCATTTATTAGATCCAACAGAATAGTTGCATGGTAAAAATGTTCACCATGGCTACATAAACAGGGAATGAGTTTTGGAGTTTCTGGAAACTTGAATCACCCCGTTTGGAGCTGATATGAGTGATCTGGGGATTTTTCAAGTGGGGCATTCCATATTTCAAATTCAAATTCAGATTTCAACACTGCATTACTTGCAATGAGAAAATATGGAAGTTGTATCATTATGTAGATTGGGATTTTAGAAGAATATAGGAATTCGAATAATCAAAATTGGAGGTCATATGAATTCACTATGGATTTTTCAATTATTCTAGAAAAAAGGAAAGGAGAAATTGTTATACCTAAAAGCTTATATGGCGCCCAGGGCGCAGAACAACATATGGGACGGTGCAGTAGTCCAGCCGTGCGGGCAATCGCGCCACGTCGAACTCAGGGAAAGTCGTTTTCCCTGAGCAAAAGTGAATCCGGGCAGAGCCCATCTCCACTTAAAAAGGGGGCCCGGCCATTGTCTTGCCAACAGGTCGGGCCCGCCTATTGGGTTCTTCCCTCTACGCTTGCCAGGCAGAGGAGAAAGAGGGGAGGCAAGGGCGTATACCCACCGGTGACGCTCCGGCGGCTCAAGCCATCTCCGGTGGAGCTCCGGCTGTAGCGTGATTAGGGAGGCGTGCCGGATCACCCTGGGTGCTTCACGTCCACCGGGGAGAGGCACAATAGCGAGGGTTCTGACGGTCGCGTGGGACGATGTCGACCGAGATGGGCAAGGCTCCACAGGCGCGGGAAGGAGGAAATGGAGTGCGGGGGAAGAAGATGAGGTATCGCTGGCTCCTTGGGGGCTTTAGAGAGGATGGGAGCGACCATAGCACTCGAATTTGGGCAGAGGCCGGCGGGAGAGCCTCAGCCATGGGGGTGGAAGGAGGGCATCAGAGGAATGGGAAATGGTCCAAGGGGGCTATGGGAGAGAGAGGGACCAAAGGAAGCTGAAGGATTGGCTCTGGGCGGCCTTAAGTAGCCGCAGTGCCAGAGCACCATAGGCCATGTCTACAGCCATGCCACGGACCATGCCAGAGGCCATGGGGGTGAGATGGGGCATGTCTATAGTCTATGTGGGTGCGGTCCATGTCGAGAGAAGTAGAGAGAGAGACGAGGGGGGGGGGCGGAGGCTCCCGCGTGCGAGGTCGCTCATTGGCCCTCTCGGGGCGGCTGACGTGCGTGCAAGGGGAGCTCGGCAGAGGGAGAGAGAGGAGGGGGAACATGGTCATGGCATGTCAAAGACGTGGAGGGCCTCGACTGGCATGCGGGGAGGCCCGAGGTGGCCAGAAGGCGTGGGTCAGCGCTTGAGTGAGCGGGTCAGCGCTTGAGTGTGCTCCAGCATGCTCCAGAGCGGGCTTTTTGCCGACATGGGCATGTCTGCACGCGCTCTAGCGTAGCCACTTGCGTCTACCAGCTGTAGAAGGAATAAAATAGGTGGGAGGGGGCTTTGGATGCTCGGGAAATGGTCATGATTGAGAGCGAGCAGAGAGAGAGAGGTGGGAAAGGAGCTGTCCAGGGGGTGCATATGGGGTTTCCACCCCCTCAATCATGGAGCCAGTCGTTTGGGTTGCTACTCGAGGTAAAGGGGGGCTAATAGAAGCTCGGGTAAAAATTTGGAGAGCAGAAGAACAATGGAAGGGCTGAAAATAGCAGTTTTAGCAAACAACAAGAAGGTGTTTGATGCTGGTTTGGATCTGCAAAAAGATTCTACTTGCCATGAGATTTTCCAAGATCAAATGGTGGGTAAAACTAAGGTTGTTCACCAAGTTTGAGCCCAATTGAAGAAAGTTGCCAATGGAAACTTTATAAACCCTAGAAATGGGCAGAAATGGATTTGTTTAGATCTATCTATGTAGATCCATTCCCCTTGAGGCACCACTTGGAGTGGTGGCATAATTTGGGTATTAGAGAATGTCCAAACAGTTTGGGATCAAATGGAAAATTTTGATAATGCAATTATTTCAAATTCTTTAAATCAGCAGAAACGGATTTGAGGGAATTTGGACAAGTAAATTTGTTCTCCTTAATGTACTGATGACCCACAAGTATAGGGGATCTATCGTAGTCCTTTCGATAAGTAAGAGTGTCGAACCCAACGAGGAGCAGAAGGAAATGACAAGCGGTTTTCAGTAAGGTATTCTCTGAAGCACTGAAATAGTCTCTAACAGATAGTTGTATGATAAGATAATTTGTAAACAGCAATATTGACCAATCCCTTTTGTAGCAAGGGACAAGCCTAAACAAACTCTTATATAAATTAAAGTGCTCCCGAGGACACATGGGAATTACTGTCAAGCTAGTTTTCATCATGTTCATATGATTCGCGTTCGCTACTTTGATAGTTTGATATGTGGGTGGACCGGTGCTTGGGTGCGGTCCTTACTTTGACAAACATCCCACTTATGATTAACCCCTCTCGCAAGCATCCGCAACTACGAAAGAAGAATTAAGACAAAGTCTAACCATAGCATTAAACTAGTGGATCCAAATCAGCCCCTTACGACGCAACACATAAACTAGGGTTTAAGCTTCTGTCACTCTAGCAACCCATCATCTACTTATTACTTCCCAATGCCTTCCTCTAGGCCCAAATAATGGTGAAGTGTCATGTAGTCGACGTTCACATAACACCACTAGAGTTGAGACAACATACAATGCATCAAAATATCGAATGAATACCAAATTCACATGACTAGTATTAACAAGACTTATCCCATGTCCTCAGGAACAAACGTAACTACTCACAAAGCATGATTATGTTCATGATCAGAGAGGTATTGAATATCATTAAGGATCTGAACATACGATCTTCCACCAAATAAACCAACTAGCATCAACTACAATAAGCAATTAACACTACTAGCAACCTTAGAAGTACCAATCGGAGTTGTGAGACGGAGAATGGATACCAGAGATGAACTAGGGTTTGGAGATGAGATGGTGCTGATGAAGATGTTTATGGAGATGAGTCCCCTCCGATGAGAGGAGTGTTGGTGATGACGATGGCGGCGATTTCCCTCTCCGGGAGAGAAGTTTCCCCGGCAGAACAGCCCTGCCGGAGCTCTAGATTGGTTCTGCTCAAGTTCCGCCTCGTGGCGGCGGCGTCTCCTCCCGAAATCTCTATATTGATTTTTTTCCTCGGACGAAACCCTTCATATAGGAGAAGGTGGGGGCCAGAGGAGCTACAAGGGGCCCACGAGCCCCCCAGGCGCGGCTAGGGGTAGGCCGCGCCTGGTAGGCTTGTGGCCTCCTGGTGGCTCCTCTTTCGTATATCTTCGGCCCAGTATTTTTTATATATTCCAAAATAACTCCTCATTGATTTTCACGGCTTTTTGAGTTGTGCAAAATAGACATCTCAAACTTGCTCCTTTTCTAGCCCATAATTCTAGCTGCCTGCATTCTCCCTCTTCAGGTAAACCTTGTGAAATAAGAGAGAAAAGGCATGAATATTGTACCATAATGTGTAATAACAACTCATGATGCGATAAATATCAATATAAAAGTATAATGCAAAATGGACGTATCATGTACCACTTGGTTTGGATGCATTAGTAGAGGGTTTGAACATGTCCACAAAGTTTGGGCATAATTGGAGACAATTGGCAATGTAGAGTTGCTCAAATTTGGATCTGGACATAGAGGGTTTTGGACTATTTTGGTGTATCTAATCAATTGGGATTGAGATGAAATTTGGCAGGATTATCTCATATGTCATATGTTTCATTCTAGAATTTTCTTGGATTTATTTGATAATACTTCCTATAGAAACAGTTCAAATGCTTGAAATAGGCAGAAATGGTTTCGAAGGGCTTTGTCCAATATTTTAAACATGACCATGTGTTGAAACTCTTATATATGGAAAATCTATGTCCACTGAGTTTCCCTAAATTTTCTCAAATACTTTGAACGGATAAAAATAATTGTTCCCTATGAAAAAACATTTCTGGCCTGAAGAAAAAGCCTTTAAAGAAAATATTAAAATAATTTAAAAATAATAATATTTGGTGGTTTTGAAGTTATATATATAGTAGGTTCCAAATAAATCCTTTGGGGAAAACAATCCACCCAATTTGAGGACTTGTAGTACAAACCTCAATTCAGGGGGTTGGAAAATCTAAATTGAATAAATGCTTTTTGGCCAAAATAATATTTGATAAAAATAGTTTTAGGTACTATACACATGGTATGATCATTGGACAAGAGTTTGGATCAAGGAAATGAGTTTTGAGAGTAGGAGCGAGTTTTATGAATATAGAGAACCAACAAGCAATCAAGCAAACAAGCAATTTGCACATATGTCAAGCATTCATAAGCACTCAAAAAGTTTTAATTGTCCCTAATTTTTGAGTCATGCTAAATTAGTCATGAGGCACAACAGAGGGTGTGACATCTAGTTATCGATTGCCTAGGGACAAATAACTTTCTTGTGACAGAAAGCTCTCTACTAAGACTACATTAGTTGTTTCTTTATCTTAGAATCCCCTAGTTTTTATTTACATGCTCCTTATTATCTTGCAAACCTATCCTATTCTATCACACCTACAAAGTACTTATTGTTTCATACTTGTTCTAGGTTAAGCGAACGTTAAACGTGCGTAGAGTGGTATCAGTGGTCGATAGAACTTGAGGGAATATTTGTTCTACCTTTAGCTCCTAGTTGGGTTCGACATTCTTACTTATCGAAAAAGACTACAATTGATCCCCTATACTTGTGGGTTATCAGGCATGCCACGACACTCATGTTTGGGCCGTTGGTGCGACAGTCGCTGAACATGCAACCGGTGAACAACAACTCCCCTGTAGACGTGCCATTATGGATTCGCGAGGTGCGCCACAGTGCTCATGTTTGGGGCGTAAGGGCGTAAGGGTATGCAGCCGCTGAAAACGCAACTGGTGAATAGCGACTCCCTGGAGACATGCCCTTAAAGACGTGTGGGGTGCGCCACGGTGCTCATGTTTGGGCCGTCAGGGCACGCAACAACACTTTTGTGGCCACGCGGTGTACGATGGCACTCGTACACATGGCGCTCCTTCATCGAAATGTGAAGAAACATCTGAAGACAGGGTTGGGAACTACTAAGCCTGGTGCCTGGGGTGTCCAACCAATTGAACCACCCAAAGTGGAAGCCCACGACGAGTCGCGTTGTGGCCATAGAGGGAAGGTCTCCCACCCACGCCAAGTGGAGGACCCTATGCTCCATGCTGGGGAGAAGACAAAATGCATAAGGGGGGTCGCTCCCCCGGTGAGAGTATGGAATCAGTGCTTGGGTCTGTCCCGGTGGCACTGAAAGTTCAGAGACCGAGCTCCGGCTCATGGGCATATCTCTCGCACATCGACCCTCTAGGGTCTTGAGGCCCACCCTTTTCGCGTAACGCCTGGATGCAAGCGGGGACGTCCAAATGGAGGCAAGCATGTGCATAATACTTGGAACATGATGACTTCCTTGTAGGACCTTTGTTCGGAGGCCCCACGGGGCAGGCCTCACGAGCAATGCCCCCCCTAGCGTGGGCCATCGGTGTGCCCAAGACGGACACCCAAGTGCCGTGTCTCAGGAGACATTACTACCTTAACGCTCGAGTATGAAGGACGAAATCCCTCTTGCCATGTTCACATGACCGGAACGAACGCTATTGGAAAGGAAAACAACACTGAAGGAGGGGAATTGGGTTCTTGCAGCGCCGCCTCTGACAGCCTGATGCTGGCATGGCCTTGGCATCACAAACGAAACCGTCACAAGGGCACCAGCCTCGGGAGGACTGAGTGAGCAACTGGCACTGAGAAGCCGTGCGGCGTTCCCAGAGCTCCCCTCCCCTTGAGGAGAGTCTGAGCCAGAGAAGCAGCCTAGCAAGGAGAGCATAGGTGCGAGGAGGTGCATGGGGGATGACACCCTGAGGCCTCCACCACGCGCCAGAAGCAAGAACCTCAGAAGCCGTGCGCCACAGACCCCTACTGGCCGGGGCGCAGGAGGCGAGCAAAGAAAACCAAAAATCACGAGAAGGAAATAAGGTTGTTCAAAGCGCGGCGGGCTACTACTACGTAGAAGCGAGTTATCGTACAAACGTTTAACACCCCACAGGGGTCAAATGGTTCGTGATGCAACATGGGTAAAGGAAAATAAGCTCAGAATCTTTAAGAATACACACTTATGGATGGCCTCCTCCCACCTCCCCTCTCCTCCCTCTTCCCACCACCTTATCCCACCTCCGTCCGATTCCAATGGCCTCCCATAGATTTCTAGGATGGACTCCATAATTGATTGAGATTTGTCCCATGACCATAAGGTGGCTGCTCAGGTGCGTCATTGGTTCAAATAAACTGTGCACTTTGATGGATCTTACGGTTAGTCGGAGTTCTTCTTGGTGGTCTCCTTTCTTGCTTATTCTATCCGCTTGGACGTTGATGCCGTGTCTATGGCTTTGTGCTCCTGTCTGGGGGTACTATTAAGAGATTCAAGGTGCATGCTATTTCTGATCGCCGGTTCATATTCTCTGTGGCCTCTAACCGAGTGGGTTATTTCATTCGATCACTTAAGGGGTTTATGGCCTCAGCCTTTTCTTGTCGTTTTGAGTTGTACCATAATCGCCCCTTTAATGATTTGATCTCCCCTGGTTTGGATTCTGATAATCCCTCTTGGTCTCGGTTGGCTACTCGGAGACATTCCACTCAGCATTATTTACGTTGCATTATGGATCATTTGATGAATGGACCGCGCCATAAGGATCATAGCATTCGGATAATTAAAGCTTCGTTTCAGAGTTCAGATTTTGTCAATCCCACTGCACTCAAGTGGGCAGAGAAATTCTCCTCTACTGACCATGCGAAATTAACTGATAATTCCTTATTGCAAGATTAGCTCTCTGCATCCAGTTCATGTTGGCATTCTTGTTCGTTAGATGCAGAAATCTTTCTCAGCCGTTCAACATTGGAAATTTTGAATTTTGTTGTTGATCCAACAACTCCCTATTTGATTACCTTTTTTTCAGGCCGTGTATATTTCGGACGGGTTATCCTTTGCGGGATCTCCTCTTTGTGGAGACTTTTATGCTAGATCACGTCAAAGATTTGAAGCATGCTGGGTATTCAGATAGTTCTGTTCTGAAGTTTGTCAAACTTCATGTTTCGGCCTGCACGCAATGCTTTGAGTTTGGTCACGATAGCTTGGACAATCACGTTGGACCCCGATGTTTGTCTTCCTTCGGTCTGGGACACTTTCGTATCAATTGTAATTCGATTCGCAAGGGTTGTCTGCATAACAAACATTGGAAGCCGATACACTCAGCTGATTCTTGTGTCAGGTGTCTGACTACGGGCCATACTTCGCTTGGGTGCATGGGTACGCCACGATGTCAAAATTGTGCTCGATATGGTCACTCCGTTGTTGGTTGTAAGAGGTTGCAATTCTCGAGGCAGGCGCTCTGGATTCCAAAGAATATCATTATATCCTCTAAACACTCGCCCGACGTACCGTTTTTTTCCTCCTCTGCTCTGCGTCTCTCCGCTACACCTTGCTCCGCCGCCATGGCCAACTTTCGTGTGAATCCCTTTGCCTTTTTCCCCATGGCATGACGGTGGACCACGGGTCGGTGAATCGAAGGGCGCGGGCGGACCTAGCATTGGCTAAACATCCCCCCTCAACCATGACGAAGCTCGTAGAGCGATTCTGGTACATCTACGTGACGAAGCTCGTGCGGAAGTTGCTGGTATGCTCACTCACGATGGATTTCTTGTCAGATTCTTTGAAGATTATCCTCTTGTTCTTGGTCTGTCCTACATGCGTACTCTGCCTACCCTGGATGCTACTTAGGGCAAAACTTATCTGATCTATGAAGATGTGGAGGTGACCTTTGTTCGACATGACGAGGGGATTAATATGCGCATGCTTATTCTTGGGAGATACACTTGGGTACTTCTCCTTCCTTTCCCGCTAGATTACCAACCAACTTTGTGGTGGACAAAGCGGTGTCATAGTTTGGAAAACTCATTAGCTGGTACAATCCTAGAGAGCCGCTCTTAGGTGTTCTGGTTAGAGTTTGGGTTATAAGCCACGCTTTGATTCCAAAAGATTTTGTGATGAGGCAATTGGGGGGTCATTGCCGATCTTGGACAGTTGTTGTGGTTATTATTAGATCGGACGAAGGCAATACTTCTGTTCATGATGTGCCACTCGATGGTGAAGATCCTCTTCCTCCTAGTGGTGATGCTCATCCTATGTTTGGCCCGCACACAACTGTTGATCAATCCTTCCAAGTCAGACTGCAGGACTGGCTGCTCCGCAATGGTGTCATTCCTTAGGGGGCGGCAGCTGGTGGCAATCAGGCTGCACTTCAGCATGATATTCAGTACGTTCTTGCTCCGCTAGTTGTCATGCAAACCAGGGGACAGGTGAATTATCAGGATCTTTTACGTGAATAGGGAGTTCACTTTTCAGATGCGTTGATCCCTGAGAACAACGTGTTGGATAGCCCTCTTTCTGCTTACCAAGAAAACCTGTCAGGTAGTCCGGAGGAAGAACTCTCGTGGGACTCTGTTATGACTGGTTCGGGTGCTGTCAATGAATCGCAAGCCCTCTAGGTTTTCAGCTGTCAGATATTTGATCAACCTTTGCAGGGGGATTTACCTATTGCCTGGCATGTGGGTCAGTCGATCTTCAAGTCCTCCTTTGGGTTGTTCTCCCTACTGGGAGTCAGGAATTATCATCTTCCTATTATTCCCCATTCTTTGGTTAAATTTAGCAACAGTTTGCCTGAGATGTTTGGCTGTACCTCACCAAGATTCTGTACAAAGTTGGCACGTAAGCTCGGCTTCGAGGACACCCCTTGCCCTCTGTCCTTGGATATTTCCTACCTGACAACAACGAAACATATCTCAATCTCTGAGATTGTAGAAGATACTAGAAGCTCCATTGGACATGATGCACTGACAGGTAGTACCACTATGATGAACAGTCCTTCTACAATTGTTAGTTCAAAGAAAACAAGATGCCGGGCTCCAACTCTAACCTTCTCATGATGTACTGACAGGCAGTACCACTATGATTCGTGTACCAGATTCTTGTAGTAGCTATTGTGATTGAATTCCTATGTGAGACGACTACTATTTCGTTGGTGAGATATCAAGGGGATCCTTAAACAACTACACTATGTGGGCGATCAAGGTGGAGGCCAACCTCGACTCGGCCTAGCTATAGGAGGTGGTGGTTCCGGCGTAGGACGCGGCCACGGTGGTGATCGCGAAGAAGGACAAGCCGGTGAGGGTGTATTTTCTTGGAGCGCTCTCCGAGGAGATTCTGCTGCAGATCTCGTCAAAGAAGACGACGGCGGAGCAATGGGTGACCTTGAAGACGAGGTTTGTTCGTGTGGACCGGGTTTGGGCGGCGCGGTAGGACACTCTCCGTGGAGAGTCCGAGCGGCTTTGCATGGCAGAGTCGGAGATACTGGATGCGTTCACCGGCAAGATCGGCGAGATAGCGGTGCGCTACGCGGGACTGAGTTCGACGTTGGATAATGCCGAGATGGTGAAGAAGCTGCTACACTTAGTGCCGGATCGACTATACGCCGTGGTCGCCGAGATCAAGCAGTTCTGCGACGTGAGCACCATGGCGTTCGAGGAGGCTCTCGGGGGGGAGGGGGGGCTTAAGACCTTCGAGGAGGGGAGGAGGCAGCGCACGCAGGACTGTGGCAAGCGGGTGGACGAGTAGCCGATGCTCAAGGCAACATAGTGGGACCCGCGGAAATGCCATCGCGATGGCATGCACGACCACAACAACGATGGCATCAACAACATGGCCTTGGGCATGAGGAGGCGGCATGGGAAGTGCTACAATTGTGGCGTGTGTGGCCACTTCTCCCGCGACTGCCAGAAGCCCAAGAAGGCTGAGGAGGAGAAGGCACTCCTTGCCGATGTCGACGACGAGCCGACGGTGCTGGAGGTCATGTCTTAGGGGGAGATTGTTAGGAAATAAGATACGACGTGATAGTTGAGACCAGTGTGTGCGTGCACTGGGTGTGGTGAGCACCGTGGCATGTAAGTGCGTGTGTGCATTAGTTGTGTACGTGTGGATCGTGGGTGAGTTTGTGCACGAGATTAGTGCCCGTATGTGTTGTGTGCGTCCGAGGATCCGTTGGAATCCCAGCCGAGTCATGCGCGCACGAACGCGTCATGGGCGTCAGCGTGGGATGCGGATTGCACGCACGACAGGTGCGGCATGAGTGGGTGCCTGCGTATAAATCTCTCCTGATCATGTGTATTGTTAGTTGGTTTTTAGCAACCACAGTTTGAGCTGAAAAAAGAGGCTGTACGCGTAGCCGGGCATTCATTGCTGTAAATCTCCATTGTGTTCTTCTCATTCTTCTACCTCCACCAGAGAGAAAGAGAGAGCTGCACCAACAAGGCGCGCAGGCAGCTGAGCTCCTTCAGCTGTGTGTGCTCTGGCATGCATGAGCAAGCCCTCGGGAGGAGCTGCGGCTACGCGAGGTCCTCAGGGCAACGGCAAACTCGGTTGGACGACGTGCAAGATGATGGAGGTGGTCGGAGGCTACGAGAGGAGGCTGAGAGGAATTTTTGATCGGGGCGTGGGCGTCTGGTTGAAAAGGAGGGACAACCGGCCACTAATGGCCACAAACGTAAGCAAAGATTGCTTGCAAACATCAAGATATGCAAAACTTCTTTCACCAAGAGGATAAGGAGAAAACTTGGATCGTTTAAGAGCACCATGATAACACAATCATTAGGAAATGGCTTAGGTGAAATCGATGCCAAGATAACTCCGAGAAAGGAATGATAGGTTTAAATATCTCATTCTTGATAAATTATCTTTGAGACCCCTCATGAATCAAGAATGCTCTAACACCATCTCAAAAGATAAGGGAGAAAGGATTGCACTTTAAACGCAAGAGAAAGAATACTTGAGGTACTACCAAAAGAATCTTGAAGAACACTTCGAGAATGAATGAAATCCTTGACGAACCACCCTAAAGAACATCTTGGAAGTATTTCGGAAACAAATGATGACCAAAGAATGAAGGTTGAGAAGAATAAGATTATGACCGTACAAGATGTTGATGAAGCTTCGTGACGAGATAGTTGAGAAAAACTTGATCCCGGAAGAGAAAAGATGAGCATCTTGGAATCGAGAATTTGATATCATGAACAAACTTCGGAAGAAGGATTGAAATCAGCTTAATGACACGAGAATAAGAATTATGTTATATTTATCCTTCATCAAGTTAAATTGATGACAAGCAACGGAATATGCATACCACTTATTCTTCGTGAAGATTAAAGAGAGATATCATAACCTTGAAGGGGTCTTTAATGAAACACGATAAGAATTTGCAAATGAATGAGGATACCAAGAATAAATGGAGAAACATGAGAACGAAGAGATCATGATCCGCCTAATAGAGAACCTCAACAAGGCACTAGAATAATTGACATACGAAGGAAGGAACAACAATTGAGAAGAGTTTGAGAACGAAAGCTGAAAGCTGAGAACGAAGAAATCTTCTAAAATGATGGCCTTCAGAGGAACAAGAAATGAAAACAACTCTGGAAGTCTTCGGATAGATATAAAAAGAATTACTCATGAATGTAAACAATTTAAGAGGCTAGCATAAATAAGCCGATACCATGATCTTTGGATGATCGGACAGAGATTTAAGAGGAACTCTCCTTTGTCTTCAACGCGTAGAATGATGGCGAGCAACACCACCAAGAATTACTGAGACACTCTGGAATAATGAATCAGGAAAGGTTGGCACCAAGGATGAAAATGATTTAGAAGCAATCTTCGAGAAGTAATATGACTGATGAAAATCAATCTTTCATCATATTGAAAAGAACTTGAGTATATCCTTGAAAGATTAGAAGAGCTACGTAAGATCCTAGGGAAAAACCTATGGGTTATGGGGCCACTGAAAGGAAACCACCGTGGAAGCAATTGCTTAGAAAGAGAGATTGCACCGGTGCAAATGAAAACTCGATGAGGTGAGAGCCTCGAAATAGTTTGAAAGGATTTGAATGCAAACACGAATCTTCTACGATATCTTTGACACACCGGATAAAATAGAAAGAGGTGAATAAACAAGAGAGGCTTGAATAGAAACTTCCAACATGAAAAACATTTACCAAATGAAAAGGATATGATGACCAACGAACCTGGAATTGAGTCCACTAGGAAGGAAAACAAGAACGAAGAATGATGAACAGAAGTACTTGAGGACCTTCACAATGAATTGCAGGATACCAAATGGAAGAAAAGATAGCAGAAGCATCACATGAATAGAGAAGGCACTTGGATGAGCATTTAATCATTGAAGAAAAATGGCGGGTGGGTGGGGAAAACAAAGACAACTTAAGATAGATGAAAAGAACTCGAGAAAGGAATATGAGTATTGACCTTGCAAATATTGGAGAGGATAGAATTATCTTCAAGAGAAGCACACCCCATGAAAAGAATTTATATGAAAACTTGATTGAGCAAAAGAATTAGCATTCTCACGGGAATATGAGAAGACTTCTTAGGAAAGATGTGAAATCATCACTTGGCATTGAAGCAACTCGAATTACCATCCTCCAACAAAACAAAGGATGAGGCTTACGAAACAAGCCAGAAACCAACACATAACAGAGATTCCGTTCGATATTTTTGTGCTAAGGTCCGCATGGGCTCGATCTTTACAGTAGCCATCATGTACAAGGTAGTGCACATGACATACGAAGCGTCCCCGAGTCGTAGCAAGGTACAAGGACCTCATAAGACACAGCAAGAACCGCTGTAAGAAAGATCATGACGAAACGAACCACTAGATGTCCAACCCCAACCTCACATCTTGCATCTGTTGAAAGATAGACTAGGTAACTACTTGAACTCCCACCTGAGAACTCCCGAAATCTTTTGCTTATGCAATTGGGTCCACGGATACAAGGAGAAAAATCGATCCCTCAACTCCTAACATGATACTATGCTCCAATGTAACACATCTGTCAACACATAACCAAAAGTATCACAAATTCATCTACCTCAGACCCTTGAAAACACAACGATACTATGTATGGAAGTACATACGAACTCTCTCCACCAGTATCGGGGATGCCAGACTCCTCTCGCCACTAATAGTATTGATGCAATTTCGAACATCCTCCGTCCTGAGATAATAAGAAATCTGAATGATGACGATGTGCATAAGAATCCACTGGAGTTCAACTCCCCAGAAGAAATCTAGTCAGATAGGAGGCACCAAGACAGAACTCCGTCACATCGGTATCATATATATTCCAAAATATCTGCATGATCCTAAAAAAATTGAGTGAGAAGAAGTTAGAATCAAAATTCCTAAGTCGTAATTCCTCACTAGAGCATAGAAGAGGAGTAAAAGAAACCTACTCTCTGATATAACTAGACATAAAATAGTTTTTCACTAGACTTGACTGGGCCAAGTTCGATCAATCAAGGGGGCTCCTAGGTAGGTACAGGCTCTTATACCAACTTGTAATGCCCAAGATGTGATCCTATCCTTATTTTGGCACACGTGCCTCGACGGGAATAGAAGCGCATCTTGTCATTTCGCAAGAATGGATATCATTACAAGTACATGTACAAAATAGAGGATTAGATGGAATTGGCTTACACTCGCCACAAGCTACTTTAATATCACATTAATACATCAAGATATTTAATTATCATAGATAAGAGCAAGGTCCGACTACGGACGAAAACAAACGATAAAATGACATCCATCCTTGCTATCAGCCTAGAACCCATCCTAGATCGATGAAGAATAAGAAGAACTCCAAATCAAACAAGCATCACTCTCATGTCAAATCATCGCATTACCTATACCTGCAACTGTTGTTGTTGTAATATGTCAGCCACAGGGACTCAACAATCTCATTCCAAGGGTATCAACACTAGCAAAGCTTAATGGGTGTGGTATGGTTAAGTGGTTCCGTTGCAGCAAGCAACAAAGCATTTATTTGAGTGGCTAACTTATGCATACAACAAGTAAAATGGGTGCTCTATGCATAACAAGCATGAACTAGTAATGATCACTAAGTGATCCTTAACACCTACTTACGTCAATCACAACCCCACCATATTCTCTCTTAGAAAAGGACTCGCGAGAAAAGACAGTCATGGTTACGCACACGGTTGGTGTATTTTATGTGAGTTTACTTCAAGTGTTCTATGACTAGGTGTTAAACAAAGTTTCCAAGTTAACACGTAACCGCGGGCATGGCTTTCCAAAAGATTTAACCATGCAGCGGTGCTGCAACTCATCCATCAGAAACTAACCACATGCCGTGGGAATAAGCTCGACCACGAAACCCATGATCTCCTTGGGTATTCCATAGGAAAATCTCAACCTTGGCATAGCCCTAAGTGTATTCGAAATTCCGCACACAAGTCATTCGAGAAAACTAAAACAAATCCAGGAAGATCGTCCCACGTGTCGATGAACACGATAGGAGCCGCGTATCTTGTTCTCAGGACATGACTGGATTGTCCAAAATTCTGGTAGGCCAATGGCAGAGTTGCCCTTGGCAGCCGCCGGTGGTTGACAGGTTGGACCAACACTCATGAGGAGCAGTGGCCCAGATTGGTGATTAATTATCCACGTGGTTCGGAAAGTCCCTATCCAAGTTCTATTAGGTTGGCGAATGGAAAAAACAAAGTTGGGCCTTGCCACAAGAGTTTTATCCCAAAACGACGATCAAGGGGGTCCCCATAACAACCCCGAGCATGTTAGGAGCACAAAATGTGGAACATAACACTGGTACACAAGTACTAGGGTGGCAGAAATGGAACAAAGCACCGAGAAAAAGGTGAAGCCTTCCACCTTTTACCAAGTATATATGTGCATTAAATTAAATAGCAATAATATTGTGATATAACAAAAGTATCGATGTTTTCACATGGAAGCAATTTCACCTGCGGCTAAAAATGCTATAAGACGGGTTTAGTGATGTCTACTATGGAACCTTCTTCTTGTAGACTCGTGTTGGGCCTCCAAGCGCAGAGTTTTGTAGGACAGTGGAAATTTTCCCCTCAAGTGGATGACGTAAGGTTTATGATTCTGTGGGAGGCGTAGGATAAACATGGTCTCTCTCGAACAACCCTGCAACCAGATAACAAAGAGTCTCTTGTGTCCCCAACACAGCCAATACAATGGTAAATTGTATAGGTGCACTAGTTCGGCGAAGAGATGGTGATACAAGTGCAATATGGATGGTAGATATAGGTTTTTGTAATCTGAAAAATATAAAATAGCAAGGTAACTAATGATAAAAGTGGGCACAAATGGTATTGCAATGCTTAGAAACAAGGCCTAGGGTTCATACTTTCACTAGCGTAATTTCTCTAGCTTGATGACGATCTCCACCTTCTTGATCCAGAAAGAGGAAGTGGAGAGGAAGAAGATTTCACTGGCTGGGTGATGGCACTCCTGCGATGGTGGTGAAGCAATTCCGGCAGGGCTTTGCCTAAGCACTACGGAAATCCGATCTAGAGGAGCACCGGTGGAACGGGTAGCACGTGGCCGTAAAAACTAGTGAAAAACCCTAGAAATCCACCAGTATATATAGTACGATAGTAGGAGAGACTTGGCACAATGGACAAGACCAAAGGAGTCGGCCGAACCTATTAGGATTGGAGGACTCTCCTCCAATCCTAGTAGGACTAGGATTCGTCCCTTTTTATTCTATTTCCACCTTTTCCTATTGGGTTTTCTTCTCCAACCACATGGGCCTTGTGTGGGAGTTTCCACCAGCCCACTAAGGGATGATATTCACTCTCCCAAAGCCCATGAAGATTCTTGGGTCGAAATACACCTCCCGGAGGTCTCCCAGTACACTACCGGCACTCCTGGTACACTACCGATGAGCCCGAATCTTTTCCGGCGACCAAAATAGGACTTCCTATATATGAATCATTACCTCCAGACCATTCCGGAGCTCATCATGATGTCCAGGATCTCATCTGGGACTCCGAACAACCTTCGGTCACCACCTTGCATAACTCTATACTACCGAAACGTCGCCAAACCTTAAGTGTGCAGACCCTATGGGTTCGAGAACTATGTAGACATGACCGAGACACCTCTATGGTCAATAACCAATAGCGGGACCTGGATGCCCATATTGGTTACTACATATTCTACGAAGATCTTTATCGGTCGAACCTCTATGTCAAGGATTCAGTTAATCCCGTATGATGTTTCCTTTGTTATTCGGTGTGTTACTTGCCCGAGATTCGATCGTCGGTATCTCCATAGCTAGTTCAATCTCGTTACCGGCAAGTCTCTTTACTCGTTCTGTAATACAAGATCACGTGAATAATACTTAGACACATAGCTTGCAAGGCTTATTGTGATGTTGTATTACCGAGTGGGCCCTGAGATACCTCTCCGTCACAGGGAGTAACAAATCCGAATCTTGATCCATGCCAACACAACAGACACCCTCGTAGATACCTGTAGAGCACCTTTATAGTCGCCCAGCTACGTTGCGACGTTTGATACACACAAGGCACTCCTCCGGTGTCCGTGAGTTGCATGACCTCATGGTCATAGGAACATATACTTGACATGCAGAAAACAGTAGCAATAAACTGACACGATCATATGCTATGTTTGTAGTTTGGGTCTTGTCCATCACATCATTCTCCTAATGATGTGATCCCTTTATCAAATTACATCTCATGTCCATGGCTAGGAAACCTTAACCATCTTTTGATCAATGAGCTAGTCTATTAGAGGCATACTAGGGACATGGTTTTATCTATGTATCCACACATGAATCTAAGTCTCCGATCAATTCAATTATAGCATGGATAATAAACGATTATCATGAACAAGGAAATATGATAATAACCAATTTATTATTGCCTCTAGGGCATATTTCCAACAGTCTCCCACTTGCACTAGAGTCAGTAATCTAGTTGACATCACTATGTGATTCGCATTGTTTTGAATCTAACACCCAATGAGTTTTGGGGCTCGATCATGCTTTGCCTGTGTGAGAGATCTTATAGTCAACGGGTCTGCGACATTCAGATCCGTGTGTACTTTGGAAATATCTATGTTAAACTGTAACACTGCTACCACACTCCAGCTTGTACTATTCCTAATGGCTGCTCCACTATACGTATCCAGATTGCTACTACGAGTCATCCGGATTGGTGTTAAAGCTTGCATCAACGTAACTTTTACGACGAACTCTTTATCACCTCCATAATCGAGAAACAACTCCTTAGTCTTTTAGTTACTAAGGATAATGTTGACCGTTGTCTAGTGATCCACTCCTAGATCACTCTTGTACCCCTTGATAGACTCATGGCAAGGCACACACAGGTGCGGTACATAGCATGGCATACTATACAGAGCCTATGGCTAAGGCATAGGGGACGACGTTCATCCTTTCTCTTTCTTCTGCCGTGGTCGAGCTTTGAGTCTCACTAAACTTCACACCTTAAAAATCAGGAGAGAACTCTTTCTCTGACTGATCCATTTTGAACTCTTTCAAAATTTTGTCAAGCTATGTACTCATTGAAAGTCTCATCAAGCATATTGATCTATCTCTATAGATCTCGATGCTCAACAATTAGGTAGCTTTATCCAGTTTTTCCTTTGAAAATCACTTTCCAAACAACCGATTATGCTTTCCAGAAATTCTACATTATTTCCGATCAACAATATGTCATCCACATATACTTATCATAAATTCTATAGTGCTGCCACTCACTTTATTGTAAATACAAGTTTCTCGTAAACTTTGTATAAACTACAAAAACATTGATCACCTGATCAAAGTGCATATTCCAACCCCTAGATGCTTGCTTCAGTCCATAGAAGGATCACTGAAGCTCGCTCACATTTTAGCATCCTTAGGACTAACAAAACCTTCTGGTTGTATCACATACAACCTTTCCTCAAGTAATCCGTTAAGGAAACGATGTTTTGACATCCATCTGCCAGATTTCATAATTGAAAAATGCAGGAACTGCTAACATAATTCCAACAGACTTTAGCATCGCTACGAGTGAGAAAGTCTCATCGCAGTAAACTCCTTCAACTTGTCATAAACTTCTTTGCAACAAGTCAAGCTTTCAAATGGTGACAATTACCATCAGTGTCTGTCTTCATTTTAAAGATCCATTTGTACTCAACGACCTGCCGTCCAACGAGCAAGTCTACCAAAGTCTATACTTGGTTTTCATACATGGATCCTTTCTCAGATTTCATGGCCTCTAACCATTTATCGGAATCCGGGCCCATCATCGGTTCTCCATAGCTCGTAGGTTCATCGTGTCCAATAACATGACCTTCAAGATAGGGTTGTCGTACCACTTAGGAGCAGTGCGCATCCTTGTCGACCTATGAGGTTCGATAGTAACTTGATCCAAAGCTTCATGATCATCATCATTAACTTCCTCTTCAACTAACGTAGGCTTCACAGAAACATCTTCCTGCGCTGCGCTACTATCTTGTTGAACAAAGGTTCAATAACCTCATCAAGTTCTATCTTCCTCCCACTCAATTCTTTCGAGAGGAACTTTTTCTCGAGAAATGACCCATTTTTAGCAATAAACACTTTGCACTTGGATCTGAGATAGAAAGTATACCCAATTTTTCTTAGGGTATTCTATGAAGATGCATTTGTCCGCTTTGGGTTTGAGCTTATTAGGTGAAAACATTTTCCTCACAAGCATCGCAGCCCCAAACATTAAGAAATGACAGCTTAGGTTTCTATCAAACCATAATTCACACGGTGTCATCTCAACGGATTTAGATGGTCCCCTATTTATAGTGAATGTAGTTGTCTCTAATGCATAACCCCAAAATTATAGCAGGAAAACGATAAGAGACATCATAGCACGCACCATATCCAATAGAGCACGACTATGACATTCGGACACACCATCACACTATAGTGTTCCAGGTGGCATGAGTTGTGAAACAACTTTCACATTGTCTAAAGTTGTATGCCAAACTCGCAACTAAGATATTCACCTCCACTATCATATCATAGATATTTTTATCTTCTTGTCACGATGATCTTTAAACTTCACTCTGAATTTTCTTGTACATTTCAAACAATTCAGACTTGTGTTTCATTAATTAAATATACACTATATCTACTCAAATCATCAGTGAAGGTAAGAAAATAACGATATCCACCGCACGCTACAATACTCATTGGATTGCATACATCAAGATGTATCATTTACAATAAATACTTGCCCGCTCCATCAATCTGGAAAACGTGGTCCTGAGTCATCTTGCCCAAGAGGCATGCTTCGCATGTCTCAACCGATTCGAAATGGAATGAGTCCAAAGATCCATAAGCATGGAGTTTCTTCATGCGCTTTATACCAATATGACATTTACCGGCAGTGACACAAGATGTGGTTCTATCATTATTAACTTTGTATCTCTTGGCATCAATGTTTATGAACATGTATATTACTACGATCAAGATTTCAACAAACCATTCTTACTGGGTGCATGACCATTGAAGGTATTATTCATGTAAACGGAATAACCATTATTCTCTAACTGAAATGAATAACCGTGTTGCAATAATAACGATGCAATCATGTTCATGCTTAACGCAAACACCAAATTATATTTAGGTTCGTCACTAATCCCTAAGGTAGAGAGAGCGTGCGATGTTGATCACATCAACCTTGGAAACATTTCCAACACACATCGTCACCTCATCCTTTAGTTAGTTCTCCGTTTATTCCGTAGCTTTTACTTCGAGTTACTAACATTTAGCAACTGAACCGGTATCCAATACCCAGGTGCTACTAGGAGTACTAGCAAGGTACACATCAATAACACGTATATCAAATATACTTCTGTCGACGTTGCCAGCCTTCTTATCTACCAAGTATCTAGGGTTGTTCCGCTTCAGCGACCGCTCTCCTCATAATCAAAGCACTTAGTCTCGGGTTTGGGTTCAACTTTGGGTTGCTTCACTGGAGCAGCAGCTGACTTGCCGTCCATGAAGTTTTCCTCCTTGCCCTTGCCCTTCTCGAAACTAGTTGTTTTACTAACCATCAGCACTTGATGCTCCTTCTTGATTTCTACCTTTGCGGTGTCAGACATCGCGACCAGCTCAGGGAATTCTATCCCAGGTATTTTATAATTCATCACCAAGTTCTAGTAGCTTAGTGATAGTGACTTGGAGAACTATATCAATGACTATCTTATCTGGAAGATTAACTCCCACTCGACTCAAGCGATTGTAGCACCTAGACAATCTGAGCACATGCTCAATGATTGAGCTATTCTCTTTCATTTTTCAGGCAAAGAATCTTGTTGGATATCTCATATCTCACAACACGGGCACGAGCCTGAGATCCTAATCTCAGCTGTAAGAACATCTCATATGTTCCGTGACGTTCAAAACGTTTCAGGGCCTCAATTCTAAGCTCTAATGCATGACGCACTAAACTATCAAGTAGTCATCAGAACGTGCCTGTCAAAGGTTCACAACATCTACAAACGACGCTAGAGGGGTTGGCGCACCGAGCGATGCATTAAGGACATAAGCCTTCTGGGCAACAATGAGGTCAATTCTCAGATCATGGACTCAGTCCGCAATATTGCTACCATCATCTTTCAACTCTATTTGTCAAGGAACATATAAAAATTCAAGGGAGCTATAGCGCAAGCTAGTATTCTACAACATAATTTGCAAAGACACTACTGACTAAGTTCATGATAATGAGTTCAATTAATCATATTACTTAAGAACTCCCACTCAAATTGACATCCCTCCGGTCATTCGAGTGATACATGATCCAAATTCACCAACTCAAGTCCGATCATCACATGAGTTGAGGTGGCTGCAATGGTGAGCATCATCATGTTGATCATATCTACTATATGACTCATGTTCGACCTTTCACTCTCTTGTGTTTCGAGGCCATGTTTGTACATGCTAGGCTCGTCAAGTTTAACCCGAGTATTCTGCATGTGCAACACTGGCTTGCACCTGTTGTATGTGAAAATAGACTCTATCACACCCAATCATCACATGGTGTCTCAACACGACGAACTTTCGCAACGGTGCACACTCGGGGAGAACACAATTTAACTTGAAATTAAGTGAGGGATCACCTTATAATGCTACCGTCGTCCTAAGCAAAACAAGGTGCATAAAAGGATTAGCATCACATGCAAATCGGAAGTGACATGATATGGCCATGAACTTGCGCTTTTGATCTCCATCTAGAAAGCACCGGCATGATCTCCATCGTCACCGGCACAACACCATGATCTCCATCATCTTGATCTCCATCAACGTGTCGCCATTGGGGTTGTCGCGCCCAACATGCTTCTACTACTATTGCTACCGTAGCGATACAGTAAAGCATTACATAGTGCTTAATGATTGACACGCAGGTCATACAATAATTAAAGACAACCCTATGGCTCCTATCGGTTGTCGTACTCATCGACATGCAAGTTGGGATAATCTATACATCACATGATCATCTCATACATCACATATATCACATCATGTAATTGGCCATATCATATCACAACATACCCTGCAAAAACAACTTAGTCGTCCTCTAATTGTTGTTGCATGTTTTACGTGGCTGCTATGGGTATCTAGCAAGAACAATTCTCACCTACGCATAAACCACAACGGTGATACATAAGTTGCTTTTCAACCTTCTCAAGGACCGCCTTTGTCGAATTCGATCCAACTAAAGTGAGATAACCTGGCACCCGTAAGGCATCAATGCAACAAGTTGTGGTTGAGGGAACCGGTGTCTCGTAAGCGTACGAGTAATGTTGGTCCGGGCTGCTTCATCTCACAATACCGCTGAACCAAAACACAACCAAGGGAGGAAGCAATCTAAGCATCAATGCCCACAAAGTCTTTGTGTTCTACTCGAGATCTCATCTACACATAGACCTAGCTCTGATACCACTGTTGGGGAACGTTGCATGGGAAACAAAAAATTTCCTACGCACACACAGATTTAACCATGGTGATGAGCATCTACGAGAGGTAGAGTGGATCTACGTACCCTTGTAGATCGCTAAGCGGGAAGCGTTAAGAAACACGGTTGGTGTAGTCGAACGTCTTCGCAATCCAAATCGCCGAGCATCCCACGATCTCATCACCATCCGTCCGGTGATCTCATCACGATCTGTCCCATGAACACATCACGATCCGTCCTGCGATCTCATCATGATCCGTCACGCGATCTTGATCACGGTCCTTCTGATCTAGCGTCGAACGGATGGCACCTCCGTGTTCAGCACACATGCAGCTTGATGACGATCTCCACCGTCTTGATCCAGCAAGAGGAAGTGGAGAGGAAGAAGAGTTCACCGGCAGCATGACGGTGCTCCGGCGATGGTGGTGAAGCAATTCCGGCAGGGCTTCACCTAAGCATTGCGGAAATCCGATCTAGAGGAGCACCGGTGGAACGGGTAGCACGTGGCCGTAAAAACTAGTGCAAACCCTAGAAATCCACGAGTATATATAGGAGGAGAGTAGGAGAGCCTTGGCACAAGGGCCAAGGCGCATAGGAGTCGGCCGAACCTATTTGGATTGGAGGACTCTCCTCCAATCCTAATAGGACTAGAATCCGTCCCTTGATTTTCCATTTTCCACCTTTTCCTATTGGGTTTTCTTCTCCAGCCACAGGGGCCTTGTGTGGTAGTTTCCACCAGCCCACTAAGGGCTGATATTCACTCTCCCACATCCCATGAAGCCTCTTGGGTCGAAATACCACTCCCGAAGGTCTCCCGGTACACTACCGGCACTCCTGGTACCCTACCGATGAGCCCGAAACTTTTCCGGCGACCAAAATAGGACTTCCTATATATGAATCTTTACATCCGGACCATTTTGGATCTCCTCATGACATCCAGGATCTCATCCGGGACTCCGAACAACCTTCGGTCACCACCATGCATAACTCCATACTACCGAAACGTCACCAAACCTTAAGTGTGCAGACCCTGCGGGTTCGAGAACTATGTAGACATGACCGAGACACCTCTACGGTCAATAACCAATAGTGGGACCTGGATGCCCATATTGTTTCCTACATATTCTACAAAGATCTTTATCGGTCGAACCTCTATGTCAAGGATTCAGTTAATCCCGTATGATGTTCCCTTTGTTCTTCGGTATGTTACTTGCCCAATATTCGATCGTCGGTATCTCCATACTAGTTCAACCTCGTTGCCAGCAAGTCTCTTTACTCGTTCCGTAATAAAAGATCCCGTGACTAGCACTTAGACACATTGCTTGCAAGGCTTATTGTGATGTTATATTACCGAGTGGGCCCTGAGATACCTCTCCGTCACACGGAGTAACAAATCCCAGTCTTGATCCATGCCAACACAACAGACACCCTTGGAGATACCTGTAGAGCACCTTTATAGTCACCTAGTTACGTTGTGACATTTGATACACACAAGGCACTCCTTCGGTGTCCGTGAGTTGCATGATCTCATGGTCATAGGAACATATACTTGACATGCAGAAAACAGTAGCAATAAACTGACACGATCATATGCTATGTTTGTAGTTTGGGTCTTGTCCATCACATCATTCTCCTAATTATGTGATCCCTTTATCAAATGACATCTCATGTCCATGGTTAGGAAACCTTAACTATCTTCTGATCAACGAGCTAGCCTATTAGAGGCATAGTAGGGACCGTGTTTTGTCTATGTATCCACACATGCATCTAAGTCTCCGATCAATACAATTATAGCATGGATAATACACGATTATCATGAACAAGGAAATATGATAATAACTAATTTATTATTGCCTCTAGAGCATATTTCCAACGGTGCCAACCCCTATGTATAGATTCCCAAGGTGACGGAACCCGCAAGTTGATCACCAGAACGTACACCAAGTGGATCAATAGAACATCCCATTGTCACCACGGATATCCCATCGCAAGACATACATCAAGTGTTCTCAAATCCTTGAAGACTCAATCCGACAAGAAAACTTCAAAGGGAAAACTCAATTCAGCACAAGAAGATAGAGAGGGGAAAACTCCATATGATATAACTATATCAATATAGCTCGCGGTACATCAAGATTGTGTCATCCCAAGAACAAGAGAGAGAGATCAAACACATAGCTATTGGTACATACCCTCAGCCCCGAGGGTGAAATGCTCCATCCTCGTCATGGAGAACGCCGGGATGATGAATATGGCCTACGGTGATGGTTTCCCCCTCCGACAGGGTGCCGGAACGGGCTCCTAACTTGATTTCCGTAGCTCTGGAGGCTTGTGGTGGCGTAACTCCTGATCTAGCTTTCTTTTCAGAGGTTTCTATATTTATAGGAATTTTTGGCGTCGATTTCACGTAAAGGGGGTCCACAAGGCGGTGACAAGCTTGCTAGGCGTGGCCAGAGGGGTGGCCGTGCCTAGCAGGCTTTTGACCTCCTCGTGGCTCTTTTGTCCCAATTCCAATGCTTCGGGGGTCTCTTTTGGTCCAAAAAATCATACTAAATTTTCAGCCCATTCCAAGAACTTTTATTTCTGCACAAAAAATGACACCATGGTAGTTTTGCTGAAAACAGCATTAGTCCGGGTTAGTTCTAATAAAATCATACCAAAATCATATAGAATTATTGTAAAGATGGCATGAATACTTCATAAATTATAGATACGTTGGAGACGTATCAGCATGCCCAAGCTTAATTCCTGATCATCCTCGAGTAAGCAAATGATAAAAGAAATAATTTATGAGGTGTGAATGCTTGAATAGTGCATAAATTTGATCAATGATAGTTCCAAACAGTTTTTATAGCATAATTATATATCATAAACAATAGGTCATCTCATAAAACTTCTCATGATAAAGTAACAAGCCGTTCACATGTTAAAGTATAGACCATAAAGTTTCTTGAAAACTGACAAACTATGGTTTCAGTCACCAAACAATTGCAATTCATCTTATTTTTAGGAACGGTATATGTAAGAGAATTGATTTAGAAAATTCCACATACTCAACTATCATATAGTGTTCCATGATTGCTAACTCCCAAAGCATATTTTTGGAGCAAATGGCATCCGTCGAACACAGAGAAAGATAGGGACATAAAGTCTTCTATGATTGCTAACTCCCAACTTATTTATCATATAGGTAATTGTCAACAATAATAATTCATGATCAAATATATTTGAATGGCCATATATCCTTGGATCTTTCCACACCACATGATGCTTGGCAAGAGGAAAAGACGAAATATAGGAAGTGGTGAAGATCACCATGACTCTTGCATAAAGGTAAGTACTAGAAAGTAAAATATAGGACCTTCGCAGAGGGAAGCATTCATTTGCAAAGGTGCTAGAGGTCGAGCTTTTAAAACAGAGATGAATAATAATTTTGAGCGATATGCTTTCATTTTCACCCTAACAACCGAGAGATCTCGTATCTTCCATGCTAGATACATTCACTATTACAAAATGGCCCATTTTCCCGATTGAAGAGGCCCATTAGCCCCGGTTCTGGAACCAGGACTAAAGGGTCGGGACTGAATCCCAAACCTTTAGTCCCAGTTACGAACCGGGACAGAAGGGGCTCCACGTGGCTGCTGTCGGGAGCCCAGGTAGGAGGACCTTTAGTCCCGGTGTTGGAAATATGCCCTAGAGGCAATAATAAATTAGTTATTATCATATTTCCTCGTTCATGATAATCGTTTATTATCCATGCTATAATTGTGTTGATCGGAAACTCAGATACATGTGTGGATACATAGACAACACCATGTCCCTAGTATGCCTCTAGTACACTAGCTCGATCAAAAGATGGTAAAGGTTTCCTAGCCATGGACATGAGATGTCATTTGATAACGGGATCACATCATTAGGAGAATGATGTGATGGACAAGACCCAAACTACAAACGTAGCATATGATCGTGTCAGTTTATTGCTACTGTTTTCTGCATGTCAAGTATATGTTCCTATGACCATGAGATCATGCAACTCACGTATATCGGAGGAGTACCTTGTGTGTATTAGACGTACAACGTAACTGGGTGACTATAAAGGTGCTCTACAGGTGTCTCCGAGGGTGTCTGTTGAGTTGGCATGGATCGAGACTGGGATTTGTTACTCCGTGTGACGGAGAGGTATCTCAGGGCCCACTCGGTAATACAACATCACAATGAGCCTTGCAAGAAATGTGACTAACTGTTAGTTGCGGGATCTTGTATTACGGAACGAGTAAAGAGACTTTCCGGTAACGAGGTTGAACTAGGTATAGAGATACCGACGATCGAATCTCGGGCAAGTAACATACCGAAGAACAAAGGGAACGTTATACGGGATTAACTGAATCCTTGACATAGAGGTTCAACCGATGAAGATCTTCATAGAATATGTAGGAACCAATGTGGACGTCCAGGTCCCGCCATTGGTTATTGACCGTAGAGGTGTCTCGGTCATGTCTACATAGTTCTCGAACCCGCAGGGTCTGCACACTTAAGGTTCGGTGACGTTTCGGTAGTGTAGAGTTATGTATGGTGGTGAACGAAGGTTGTTCGGAGTCCCGGATGAGATCCTGGACGTCACGAGGAGCTACGGAATGGTCTCGAGGTAAAGATTCATATATAGGAAGTCCAAGTTTGGTTTCCGGAAAAGTTTCGGGCTCATCGGTAGTGTACTGGGAGTGCCGGTAGTGTATCGGGAGGCCTCCGGGAGGGGTATTTCGACCCTAGAAGGACCATGGGCTGTGGGAGAATTAACCAGCCCTTAGTGGGCTGGTAAATCATCCACAAAAGTCCCATGGCACAGGGAGATAAAAAGGCTAAGGAAAAGGTGAAAAATCACCCAATAGGAGGCAATCCTACTCCAACTGGGATTGGAGGTGAAGTAGGATTGCTTCCCACCTCCTATTTCGACCAAACCAAAGGCCTTGGATGACTCTCCTATCCTCTCCTCCTATATATACTAGTGGAATAGAGGGGTTTTGCACAGATTTTATGGCCACGTGCTACCCGTTTCACCGGTGCTCCTCTAGATCGGATTTCTACAGCGCTTAGGCGAAGCCCTGCCGGAATTACTCCACCACCATCACCGGAGCACCGTCACGCTACCGGTGAACTCTCTCTCCTCTCCACCTCCTCTTGCTGGATCAAGATGGTGGAGATTGTTATAAAGCTGCACGTGTGTTGAACGCGGAGGTGTCGTCCGTTCGGCGCTAGATCGGAAGGACCGTGATCGAGATCGCGAGACAGTTCGTGATGAGATCGCTGGACGGATCGTGATGAGTTCGCGGGACAGATCGTGATGAAGATCGTGAGATGGATCGTGATGAGATCGCGGGACGGATCGTGATGAGTTCGCGGGACGGATCGTGATGTTATCGCGGGACGCTCGGCGATTTGGATCGCGAAGATGTTCGACTACACCAACCGCGTTTCTTAACGCTTCCCGCTTAGCGATCTACAAGGGTATGTAGATCCACTCTCCCTCTCGTAGATTCTCATCACCATGGATAGGTTTGCGTGTGCGTAGGAATTTTTTTGTTTCCCATGCGACGTTCCCCAACAGTGGTATCAGAGCGAGGTTGATGGTTCGATGAGATCTCGAGTAGAACACAAAAGGTTTGTGGGCGTTGATTCTTAGATTGCTTCCTCCCTTGGTCGTATTTTGGTTCAGAAGGATTGTGAGATGAAGCGGCCCGAACCAACATTACTCGTACGCTTAGGAGAGACCGGTTCCCTCGACGCAACTTGTTGCCTAGATGTCTTGCAGGTGACAGTTTCTCTCACTTTAGTTGGATCAGATTCGACAAAGGCGGTCCTTGAGAAGGTTGAAAAGCAAACTAGTGTATCACCGTTGTGGTTTATGCGTAGGTGAGAATTGTTCTTGCTACATACCCGTAGCAGCCACGTAAAACATGCAACAACAATTAGAGGACGTCTAACTTGTTTTTGTAGGGTATGTTGTGATATGATATGGCCAATTACATGATGTGATATATGTGATGTATGAGATGATCATGTGATGTATAGATTATCACGACTTGCATGTCAATGAATACGGAATCCGGCAGGAGCCATAGGGTTGTCTTTAACTATTGTATGACTTGCGTGTCAATCATTAAGCGCTATGTAATACTTTACTTTATCGCTAAACGGTAGCAATAGTAGTAGAAGCATGCAGGGCATGACAACCCCGATGGCGACACGTTGATGGAGATCAAGATGATGGAGATCATGGTGTCATGCCGGTGACGATGGAGATCATGCCGGTGCTTTCTAGATGGAGATCAAAAGCACAAGTTCATGGCCATATCATGTCACTTATGATTTGCATGTGATGTTAATCCTTTTTATGCACCTTGTTTTGCTTAGGACGACGGTATGATTATAAGGTGATCCCTCACTTAATTTCAAGATAAATTGTGTTCTCCCCGAGTGTGCACCGTTGCGAAAGTTCGTCGTGTTGAGACACCACGTATGTTGGATCTTGTATCACTCGAATGATCGGAGGGATGTCAATTTGAGTGGGAGTTCTTAAGTAATATGATTAATTGAACTCATTATCATGAACATAGTCAAAGTGTCTTTGCAAATTATGTTGTAGATTACAAGCTCGCGTTGTAGCTCCCTTGTATTTTTATATGTTCCTAGAGAAATAGAATTGAAAGATGTTGGTAGCAAAATTGCGGACTGGGTCCGTGATCTGAGGATTGTCCTCATTGCTGCACAGAAGGCTTATGTCCTTAATGCACCGCTCGGTGTGCCACCCCATCTAGCGTCGTCTGTAGATGTTGTGAACATCTGACAGGCACATTTCGATGACTACTTGATATTTTAGTGTGTCATGCGTTGCGTCTTAGAATTAAGGCTCCGAAACGTTTTGAACATCACGGAACATATGAGATGTTCTAAGAGCTGAGATTGTGATCTCAGGCTCGTGCCCGAGTTGCGAGATATAAGATCTCCAATGAGATTCTTTGCCTGCAAGATGAAAGAGAATAGCTCAATCGTTGAGCATGTGCTCAGACTGTCTGGGTACTACAATTGCTTGAATCGAGTGGGAGTTGATCTTCCAGATAAGATAGTGATTGATGTAGTTCTCCAAGTCACTGTCACTAAGCTACTAGAACTTGGTGATGAACTATAAAATGCCAGGGAAAGAAATGTTGATCCCTAGCTGTTCGCGATGTCTGACACCACGAAGGTAGAAATCAAGAAGGAGCGTCAAGTGTTGATGGTTAATCAAACCACTAGTTTCGAGAAGGGCAATAGCAAGGAGGGAAACTTCATGGATAGCAAGTTAATTGCTGCTCCAGTGAAGCAACCCAAAGTTGAACTCAAACCCGAGACTAAGTGCTTCTGTTATGAGGTGAGCGGTCGCTGAAGCGGAACAACCCTAGATACTTGGTAGATAAGAAGGCTGGCAACATTGATAAAAGTATATTTGATATACGAGTTATTAATGTGTACCTTGCTAGTACTCTTAGTAGCACCTGGGTATTGGATACCGGTTAGGTTGCTAAATGTTAGTAACTCGAAATACAAGCTACGGAATAAACGGAGAACTAGCTAAGGGTGAGGTGACAATATGTGTTGGAAGTGTTTCCAAGGTTGATGTGATCAACATTGCACGCTCTCTCTACCTTCAGGATTAGTGATGAACCTAAATAAATTTTATTTGGTGTTTTGCGTTGAGCATGAACATGATTATATCATGTTTATTGCAATACGGTTATTCATTTAAGTTAGAGAATAATGGTTATTCTGTTTAAATGAATAATACCTTCAATGGTCATGCACCCAGTGAGAATGGTTTGTTGAAATCTTGATCGTAGTAGTACACATGTTCATAACATTGATGTCAAAAGATACAAAGTTAATAATGATAGTACCACATACTTGTGGCACTACCGCTAAATGTCATATTGGTATAAAGCGCATGAAGAAACTCCATGCTGATGGATATTTGGCCTCATTCGATTTCGAATCGGTTGAGACATGCGAACCATGCCTCTTGGGCAAGATGACTAAAGGACCCCGTTGGATGGAGCAGGCAAGTGATTCATTGGAAATGATACATGTTGATGTATGCAATCTAGTGAGTCTTGTAGCGTGCAGTGGATATCATTATTTTCTTACCTTCACTGATGATTTGAGTAGATACAGTGTATATTCACTTAATGAAACACAAGTCTGAATCGTTTGAAAGGTTCAAGCAAATTCAAAGTGAATTTTAAAGATCATCGTTACAAGAAGATAAAAATAACCGCGATATGATCATGGAGGTGAATATCTCAGTTACGAGTTTGGCATACAACTTAAGACAATGTGAAATTTGTTTCACAACTAAACGCCACCTGGAACACCATAGTGTGATGGTGTGTCCGAACATCATAGTCATGCTCTATTGGATATGGTGCATGTTGTGATGTCTCTTATCGTTTTACTACTATAATTTTGGGGTTATGCATTAGAGACAACTACATTCACTTTGAATAGGGCACCATCTAAATCTGTTGAGATGACACTGTGTGAATTATGGTTTGATAGAAACCTAAGCTGTCATTTCTTAATGTTTGGGGCTGCGACGCTTGTGTGGAAAATGTTTTCGCCTAATGAGCTCGAACCCAAAGCGGACAAATGTATCTTCATAGAATACCCTAAGAACAGTTGGGTGAACCTTCTATCTCAGATTCAAGCATAAAATGTTTGTTGCTAAAACTGGGTCCTTTCTCGAGAAAGGGTTTCTCTTGAAAGAATTGAGTGGGAGGAGGATAGAACTTGATGTGGTTATTTGAACCTCTGCTTCAACCAGAAAGTAGCGCAGCGTAGAAAGATGTTTCTGTGAAGCCTACGTCAATTGAAGAGGAAGTTAATGATGATGATCATGAAACTTCGGATCAAGTTACTATCGACCTACGAGGAAAATAGAACTTGATGAGGTTATTGAACCTTCACTTCAACCAGAAAGTGGCGCAGCGCAGAAAGATGTTTCTGTGAAGCCTACGTCAGTTGAAGAGGAAGTTAATGATGATGATCATGAAGCTTTGGATCAACTTACTATCAAACTTCGTAGGTCGACAAGGATGTGTACTTCTACTGAGCGGTACGACAACCCTGTCTTGGAGGTCATGTTGTTGGACAACGATGAACCTACGAACTATGGAGAAGCGATGATGGGCCCGGAAACCAACAAATCGTTAGAGGCCATGAAATCCAAGAAAGGATCCATGTATGAAAACCAAGTATAGACTTTGGTGGACTTGCTCGTTGGACGGCATGTCGTTAAGTACAAATGGATTTTTAAAATGAAGACAGACGCTGATGGTAAATGTTACTATTTGCAAAGCTTGACTTGTTAAAGAGTAGTTTATGACAAGTTCAAAGAGTTGACTGCGATGAGACTTTCTCTCTCGTAGCGATGCTGAAGTCTGTTGGAATTATGTTAGCAGTTGCTGCATTTTTCAATTATGAAATCTGGCAGATGGATGCCAAAACATCGTTTCCTTCCTCAAGGAAAGGTTGTATGAGATACAACCAGAAGGTTTTGTCAGTCCTAAGGATGCTAAAAGATGTGCGAGCTTCAGTGATTCTTGTATGAACCGAAGCAAGCATCTCGGAGTTGGAATATACACTTTGATGAGGTGATCAAAGTTTTTGAGTCTATACAAAGTTTACGAGAAACTTGTATTTGCAATAAAGTGAGTGGGAGCACTATATAGTTTCTGATAAGTATATGTGGATGACATATAGCTATTCGAAAATGATGTAGAAATTCTGGAGAGCATAAACGGCTGTTTGAAAAGAGTTTTTCAAAGGAAGACCTGGATAAAGCTACCTAATTGTTGAGCATCAAGAGCTATAGATATAGATCAAGATACTCGATGAGACTTTCAACGAGTGCATACCTTGACAAGATTTTGAAAGAGTTCAAAGTGGATCAATCAGAGAAAGAGTTCTCGCCTGATTTGTATGGTATAAAGTTGAGTAAGACTCAATGCCCAGTGACTACAGAAGATAGAGAAAAGATGAGTGTCATCCCCTATGCTTCAGCCATAGGCTCTATCATGTATGCAATGCTTTGCACAAGACCCGATGTCAGCCTTGCCATAAGTATGGCCAGAAGGTTTCAAAGTGATCCTGGAATGGAGCAGTGGATAGCGGTCAAGAATATCCTTAGTGACTAAAAGACTAAGGAGATGTTTCTCGATTATGGAGGTGATAAAGAGTTTGTCGTAAAGAGTTACATCGATGCAAGCTTTAACACCAATCCGGATGACTCGTAGTAGCAATCTGGATAAGTATAGTGGAGCAGCCATTTGGAATAGTACCAAGTGGAGTGTGGTAACAGTGTTTACGGTTTGACATAGACATTTGCAAAGTACACATAGATCTGAATGTCGCAGACCCGTTGACTATGAGACCTCTCTCACATGCAAGGCATGATCGAGCCCCAGAACTCATTGGGTGTTAGATTCATGACAATGCGAATCACATGGTGATGTGAACTATATTATTGACTCTAGTGCAAGTGGGAGACTGTTGGAAATATGCCCTAGATGCAATAATAAATTAGTTATTATCATATTTCCTCGTTCATGATAATCGTTTATTATCCATGCTATAATTGTGTTGATCGGAAACTCAGATACATGTGTGGATACAAAGAAAACACCATGTCCCTAGTATGCCTCTAGTAGACTAGCTCGTTGATCAAAAGATGGTAAAGGTTTTCTAGCCATGGACATGAGATGTCATTTGATAACGGGATCACATCATTAGGAGAATGATGTGATTAACAAGACCCAAACTACAAACGTAGCATATGATCGTGTCAGTTTATTGCTACTGTTTTCTGCATGTCAAGTATATGTTCCTATGACCATGAGATCATGCAACTCACATATATCGGAGGAGTACCGTGTGTGTATCAGACATACAACGTAACTGGGTGACTATGAAGGTGCTCTACAGGTGTCTCCGAGGGTGTTTGTTGAGTTGGCATGGATCGAGACTGGGATTTGTTACTCCGTGTGACGGAGAGGTATCTCAGGGCCCACTCGGTAATACAACATCACAATGAGCCTTGCCAGCAATGTGACTAATTGTTAGTTGCGGGATCTTGTATTGCGGAACGAGTAAAGAGTCTTGCCGGTAACGAGGTTGAACTAGGTATAGAGATACCGACGACCGAATCTCGAGCCAGTAACATACCGAAGAACAAAGGGAACGTTATACGGGATTAACTGAATCCTTGACATAGAGGTTCAACCGATGAAGATCTTCGTAAAATATGTAGGAAGCAATGTGGATGTCCAGGTCCCGCCATTGGTTATTGACCGTAGAGGTGTCTCGGTCATGTCTACATAGTTCTCGAACCCGCAGGGTCTGGACACTTAAGGTTCGGTGACGTTTCGGTAGTGTAGAGTTATGTATGGTGGTGACCTAAGGTTGTTCGGAGTCCCGGATGAGATACCGCATGTCACGAGGAGCTCCGGAATGGTCCGGAGGTAAAGATTCATATATAGGAAGTCCCAGTTTGGTTTCCGGAAAAGTTTCGGGCTCATCGGTAGTGTACTGGGAGTGCCGGTAGTGTACCGGGAGGCCTCCGGGAGGGGTATTTCGACCCTAGAGGGACCATGGGCTGTGGGAGAGTATTAACCAGCCCTTAGTGGGCTCGTAAATCAGCCACAAAAGGCCCATCGCGCAGGGAGAGAAAAAGGCTAAGCAAAAGGTGAAAAATTAGCCAATAGGTGGCAATCCTACTCCAAGTAGGATTGGAGGTGAAGTAGGATTGCTTCCCACCTCCTATTTCGACCAAACCAAAGGCCTTGGATGCCTCTCCTATCCTCTCCTCCTATATATAATAGTGGAATAGAGGGGTTTTGCACAGATTTTACAGCCACGTGCTACCCGTTTCACCGGTGCTCCTCTAGATCGGATTTCTGCAGCGCTTAGGTGAAGCCCTGCCGGAATTACTCCACCACCATCACCGGAGCGCCTTCATGCTACCGGTGAACTCTCTCTCCTCTCCACCTCCTCTTGCTGGATCAAGATGGTGGACATTGTCATCAAGCTGCACGTGTGCTGAACGCGGAGGTGCCGTCCGTTCGGCGCTAGATCAGAAGGACCGTGATCGAGATCGCGAGACAGTTCGTGATGAGATTGCGGGACGGATCGTGATGAGTTCGCGGGACAGATCGTGATCAAGATCGTGAGACGGATCATGATGAGATCGAGGGACAAATCGTGATGAGTTTGGGGACAGATCGTGATTTGACCGCGGGACGCTCGGCGATTTCGATCGCGAAGATGTTCGACTACACCAACCGCGTTTCTTAACGCTTCCCGCTTAGCGATCTACAAGGGTATGTAGATCCACTCTCCCTCTCGTAGATGCTCATCACCATGGATAGGTTTGCGTGTGAGTAGGAATTTTTTTGTTTCCCATGCGACGTTCCCCAACACCCGGTTGGTAACACCAACCGGGACGAAAGGCATCCACGCGTCAGCATCTGGCAGGTGTTGGGTTTTCGTTTAAGGGGGGATAGGGGGTTTTGGAGGGTTAATTTCTCCATCAACATCTGGCAGGAATCTTTCTCCATGCTTGGTCGACGCTAGCTAATATAGAGAGAACTCGACATGCTAGCTAGTAAGAAAATGAAGGAACCATTAAGTGCACAAGATCGACATGAACATATACAAAGAGAAGTGATCGACCTCTCTTTCTCCGAGAGATTGGTTGAACAACAAGTTTTCATTTATCTATCCGACGTTACTAGCTACATATATACAATGTAAGATCCCTTACAATCCCTAACATCTAATTTCAAATTCCATATGGTATTCTCCGGTTTTATTTATGACGTGGTCAAGAAAGAACCCCGCCAATTCCTCTTCAATTGCTTGTATGCTATCATGTGGTAGGAGTACATCCCGGATCTGCCACATCTAATTTGAAGAAGGGGGTCAATACATATATATGAATGAAACTCAACTCAAATCAAGGTAATAAAATAAAATTTTGAAAATTAATTCTTAGGCACTTCATATTGTTTTTTAGAGTAGCCTCGCTTAGAGGTCGTCGTGTTGTAGGTGAACTCGCAAACATAGTATCCACATAAATCAGTGCATTATTCCCGCCACAAGCACTGTACGAGAAATAGAGTTCAATCAAACTAATAATCAATCATGATAAATGGTATTGATGAAACTAGAATCAATGGGAGATGCGCGGAACTAGCTAGTAGTATGTACTTTCGGGTCTGTAAATCACAGCTCTCTCGGCAGTGCCGGAACAATTGCGGTGAACTCTTTCCAAACCCTGCTAGACAAAGAAAATAATTACTCGATATCAGGAAATGAATAAAGTTGCCGATATGATGTGATAATGATTGATTGAACTTACTTTTGGAGCATTTCAGTCATGTCCGCATATTCCTGGGGATCTTTTCGTCTTTAGTCTAAGACGATTACTACTCCCCGCTCAAGGTTAATCTCTAGAAGAATAAAGTGCAAGCTGCGCACGCATGCATAACTCATCAATTACATTAATATAACCTCGATTAATAAGGGGAACTGAATATGCACAAGACAGTAACACTCACTGGAAGTTGTAAGGAAAGAGTATTCTCTCTTTGTTTTGATTTATACGCAACAATTGTAGCAAGTTGTGCTCGGTTTCTGTGACTGTGTGTTTAACCGTCCATTCAAGTATGATATTTGGGCTAATAAACCCAATGTCATAGATTTGTGCTTTTCTGCATTCGACAATCATCAATTTGCACAATACAGTGAGGATAATTATATATACATGCAATGAAAGAGCTGAGCTATATATAGAGACTTAATTACAGAAGTAGTACTTACAGAGAGTAGGAAGTCACGATTGTTTTGTCGATGCCTTTTCTTTGTATAACTGGAATATCTCGTCAAATTCAACACACAACTGATTCATTCCAACGAGATCATGCTCCTCTTTAATTCTCAGCGTCAAAGTATCATTCCTAGACTCACGGCAGGTTTTTATGTACCATTCACGCAATCTTTGCATCGTCATTGTAAGAGGAGGATGATTAGGTTTGATGAGAGGTTGGATGTACTGGTATCTGAATTTGTCCACCTCCATTGCTTTAGACAGTAAATCATCACTCATGTAATCAACAGGATTGGTACCGGGCACCATCCCCGGACGATCAGCAGTGATATCGCTAGACACCTTGAGCGGGGGGCACGATTGGTTCGCATGTTCGCCGAGCAGGGGATTTTTTTCCACTTCCTCATTATCCTAACCTTGCATCACTGGAAGTACTTCCCGACCGCCGCGCATCTTGATATGTGTTTTTAATATAGCGGACATAGTTGGAATCCGGCGGAGGCGGTGGTGGTCACTTCAGCTCATCGATAGTGCGCTTCACTTTCACCGGATCTGGCTTCTCCTTCGGAGGTGGAGTTTTTGTTGCAAAATGGTCCATCACTTTGGCACAATAGATGTGTGTATTTTCCTTCTTGGTCCTCTCATATGGTAACTTTTCCGGAACCTTGAGAGATGGATCGTATCTGAATTGCCTCCTGCCTCTGCTTGTACTGCTAGCCGCCAGAGCGGCATCGTCTCTCTTCTGTTGTTGTTGACGAGGAGGAGGAGGCAGAGTGATCCGATGCGCCGGTGGAGCCGGAGCGGCAGCGTCTGTCTTCCGCCCCTACTGACGAGGCGGAGCAGGAGGCGGACTACTCCGACGCACCGGAGTAGGCGAAGGAGGAGGCGGAGTCAACTCACGCGTAGGAGGAGCCAGAGAAGGAGGCGGGGTGCCCTGATCACTCACCGGAGGAGGAGGAGGAGGAGGCGGAGTGCCCTGACTCACCGGAGGAGGAGGAGGAGGCGAAGGCATCTAGTTTGGAAGCTTGATATACTCCTTCCGCCATAGACATGTACTCCTTGGATCATGAACCAGTTGATTCTCCCCTTCACCTATAGGGTGGTCAAGATCAAGCTCCTTAAATCCCTCTATTAATTCATCCACCATCACAACAGCATAGCCATGTGGAACTGGAAGGTAGTGAAAAGTTCCATTTGGTTTAGCAGGTGCAACAGAGCCGACAGCCGCCGTGACAGTGAGGTTCTGGAAATTCGTCATAAGCTCGCAATGTTGAGCCTCCGGGATAGTGTCCACGGGGTAGCTACGAGCCGTGAAGTCAGGATGAATGAGCTCCATGGAAGCCACACTACTTCTTCGCTGAGATGGCGGGGTAGCTTCATGCCGCTGAGATGGTTGGCCGGCAGGTCGCTGGCTCTGAAGTTCCTCTAGCTTTTGTAGTCTTGCATTGAGCTTGTGCATGTCGCTCAACTCCGTTTTCCTCTTTCTCTCCCGGCTTCTGTAACCTCCTGCGCCGCGAAACCCAACCACCCACGGAATAGATCCTGGTGTGCCTCGTGGTCGTCCAAGGTGCTCAGGATTCCTAAGGGCCTCAGACAGCTCGTCCTTCTCTCTGTCGGAAATGAATGCCCCTTCCTGCGCTGCGGTGATATACTTCTAAAGCTTCTTGACAGGTATTGCAAGTTGCTCGTCCGTCCAATGGCACTTCCCTGTTTCAGGGTCGAAAGTTCCCCCAACCCTGAAGAACCAAGTCCTTGAACGGTCTGGCTAGTTCAATGTCTCTGGTCCCACAACGGCCGGGCTTTGAGGTAGCCACGTGACCCCATATGATGGTGATACTACTTCTTTGTACCATTGTTCTTGTTTTTCTCTGACATTTTCTTACTCTTGTCCGTTGTCTTGTAGGCCACGAATGCGGTCCAGTAATATCTTATCTTCTCAAATCGGCCGGTGAATTCTGGAGTCTTCCCTTTGTCGACAAACTTTGATTTCAATTCATTCTTGCACCTCCTGAATAGATCTTTCATCTTCTTAAGAGCACATGCCTTGACTAGTGGCTCTATAATTGGGTAATTCGGATCTTCCTCTGGCGGTAGGGTGAAATTTGCCGTCAGCGAGGTCCAAAAATCATATTTCTATCTATCGTGACGTAAGAAACTTCAGGGTCGTCATCCTTAGGCTTATTCCATTGCTTGATGTTGACTTGGATGTTGTCCCTAATAATAGCTCCGCACTGAGTAAAAAATGCGTCCTTGGTCCGCTTGGGTTCAATCGGTAGGCCATCGTCCGTGATTGTTGTGATCATGAACCTTTCATCCTTGTGCAACCTTTTTTTCGGGCCTCGTCTCGTTACGGAAGTTTGGCTCGATCCGGAGAGATATAAAATAAGAAAGAAGAGTTAACATATGTACATACCATAACAATTAATCCATCAATTAGCTAGCCAGCATAGGCTTAATTAATATATATACCTCGCGAGACTTTGCAACAGCTCCCTCCTCCGTTCGATCACCGGAGCCGTCATCATGGTCTCCTTCTTCCTCCGGCATTCGGTCACCAGAGCCATCATCATGATGTCCTTCATTCTCCATTGTTCAATCACCGCATCCATCATCCTCTCCCTCCAGACCATCAGTGTCATTGAGAAACAACAACACATCACGTCCGGCGAGGATTATCTCCCCCACCAAATGTGCTTGTTCCAAGTCTCTTTGATCCATAGTTTCTGCAAATATTACAACGTGGGAATTAATATACAAACATGAATGTCCGACTTCCAGACAGCTTCTCTCATGAATGTCCGACGTCTGGACTGCCTCTCTCATGAATGTCAAACAAGGAATTCTCTTAACCTTTAATGGATTTAACAAAATGGGGCAATTCTGGATGTGCAGAAAATGGTTCGTATTTTTCCTGATCTCATCTACCCTTCTATATGTCACGCTGTCTAGTGTCAAAGGATTCAAGAAAACCATGGCTTCATCATTAGCCGGAAGTAAAAGGAGCATAATGGTACAAAGCTCTCCAAAATTGTTTTGGAACTGAGTCCCAGATGGGATAATTAATTAGCTTTTTAGTACGAAGTTCAGTAAGAGCCTTCCGAATATCGCTAGTTGGAAGGCCTTTGCTGAAATTCGTACCAAAAAGAAAATCATTCTATCCGGAACTCCGTTCCAAAACAACTTGGATGAGCTTCGTAGAATCATACGCCTGTTAGTTCCGGCTAATGATGAAGCCATGGATTTCTTCGATCCTTGATAGAGAATGTGGCATATAGAAGAATATATATATAGATGGGATAAAAAAAATTTGATCAACTTGTGCACATCCATAATCGGGACATTCTTGATAAATCTATGTCAAAAATTCCACATGACATGTCCGATGTCCCCGCTCATGTCGAAGTTATCGGGGAAGGGGTAGATGACAATGATGCTCACCCCTCATGTCCGACGTCCGACGTCCCCTCTCGTGTCATATCCATCGTGCTCCCATATGTCGAAGTTATCGGGGAGGGGATAGACGACAACGACGCTCACCCCTCATGTCCGGAGTCCGACGTCCCTCTCATGTCATGTACGATGTCCCCCCTCATTTCTAAGTTATCGGGGAGGGGGTAGGCGACAATTACCCTCACCCCTCATGTCCGACATCCAACGTCCCCCCTCATGTCATGTCAAACGTCCCCCTCATGTCGAAGTTATCGGGGAGGGGGTAGACGACAACGACGGTCACCCCTCATGTCCGATGTCCGACGTGTCATGTCCGACGTCCCCCTCATGTCGAAGTTATCGGGGAGGGGGTAGACGACAACGACGCTCACCCCTCATGTCCAATGTCCGACATGTCATGTCTGACGTCCCCCCTCATGTCGAAGTTATCGAGGAGGGGGTAGATGACAACGACGCTCACCCCTCATGTCATGTCCTACGCCACCCCTCATTTAACTAATTTCTATAAACAAAAAAATTCTATGAACAAACAAAAATCATCATATTAATAGTGTCTATATACATCCATCCATCCGTACATACAAACATCCATCCATCCATACATATGAAAAAATGCTATGAACAAAAAAAACTGACAGCGGCGGCTGCGGCACAGGAGCGGCGATGGTGGCACCAACCGGGACTAAAGGGGTGCATTGATCCCGGTTGGTGGCACCAACCGGGACCAAAGGTTGGTGCTGCCCGGGGCCAAATTTTTAGGCCCACCTCACTAGCCCACCCTCTTAAGCTCCTCTCAAATGCAAGCTTGCCGGCCTAATCTGTCACTCCTTTGCCTATGGGCCTATTGGGCCTGTTGCGGGCCTGAATCCTGTCCCAACCATGCCGTGGTGGCCCAGTAGGTGGCATTTTTTTTAAATCCAGTAGGTAGCCCAGTAGCTAAATACTTACTGTTTTAAAGTGATTCTTTTTGCTTTTAGGTCACACAAATTATAACATTTCTGATAGTGCCATTAGTTTTCAAATTTGAATAGTTTAAATTTGATTTTGTTGAAATTTGTGTGAATCATAGTTTTGGAATAAGTTTACTAAAAATAGATTTTTGAGTGATTCTTTTTCTTGCTATTTAATATTATTGTGTTTTATCATTATATTCAATTTGGTAATTTTAGGTTATTTTATATTTCTGTTTTAATCAAAAACATATTTTGTTATTTTAGTTTGCTATTAAAGTTTCTAACAAAAAATTTGTTTATGAAAATTGTTTTGGTTATCGATGTTTTGAACAAAAAATACTTTGATAATTTTAGTTGCATAAATTTTATATAATTTTAGTTTCAAAAATACTAGAGGTTTATAAAAGCTTTTTAGTTGATTCCTTTTGCTATTAGAGTTTTATAAAAGCTTTTTAGTTGATTCTTTTTGCTATTGAAGAATATTATAGTTTTGTTTTAGTTGATCATAATAGAATATTTTAATTGATCATTTTTAGTTCGTTCTTTTTGTTATTAGAGTTTCATAAAAGTTTTCTAGTTCAGTCTTTTTGCTATTAGTTCATTCTTTGAGATAAATGACCCTGAAATTGAAAAGCACTACAAATGAACTCTGAAAAAGTTGAAAGTTGGCATGGTATCATCATTTCACCCACATAGCATGTGCTAAAAAGGTGAGAGGATTACGGCAAAAACTGGATACACTTCGTGTACAAAATGGACAATCTCTTTTGAAGTATCAGGGTTTCGGACGAAAACTCATCTGTTACAAAGGGATTTCATTTTTTGAACTTATTTGATCTATTAGTTCATTATTTGAGACTTTTTGTGTGTTCAAAATGAACCATTCAAAGCCACATCATCAATTTTCAACCCTTTCTGACTTATTTTTGTATTTTTCATGCATTTGTTGATTTTTTTAGCTAAATGGCCCTGAAATTGAAAAGCTCTACAAATGAACTCTGAAAAGGTTTAAAGTTGGCATGGCACCATCATTTCACCCACATAGCATGTTATAAAAAGTAGAGAGGATTACGGCAAACAGTAGATGCACTTCGTGTACAAAACGGACAATCTATTTGACCAATGAGACGTGTTTGCAACCAACTGCCGAAAGTCCTGATGTGTTCACATGTAATCCAGTCATCTCACTACTCCGGGTGTTTGAAGCATAGAATATTCTTGTGTTCATCGACATATGGGGTCACCAAGGTAGAATTCTGTAGAGCTGTGTAGTGTGCTTGAGACCAAGAATGCCTGTCCCTACATATTATTGAGTCCACTCCTAGTGTGCCTTTTCCAGTCAGTCTCCCCTGATTCCGCGATTGAGGGAGACCGATCTTCTTAAGGCCAGGAATGAAGTCAATACAAAATCCAGTGACATCCTCTGTTTGATGGCCCATGGAGATGCTTCCTTCTGGCCTAGTGCGGTTATGAACATATTTCTATAAGACTCCCATGAACCTCTCAAAGGGGAACATATTGTGTAGAAATACAGGGCCTAGAACGACAATCTAGTCGACTAGATGAACTAGGACATGCGTCATGATATTGAAGAAGGATGGTGGGAACACCAGCTCAAAACTAACAAGACATTGCACCAAATGTCTCCTTAACCTTGGTAGGATTTATAGATTGATCACTGTCGTGGGAACGACCCTAACAGTAGAAGGTAGGGGTACGAAAGGAGATGGCAGAGTCCTAGCTACGGCGAGGATGTACACATGGATGTATGAGTTCAGGCCCCTCTCGTGGAGGTAACAACCCTACCTCTCAATGCTCTGGAGCTTATGTCGTGTGGAGAGTCTGAGTTATAGAGGTTGCGAACCCTTGTGCCAAAGGGGAGGGATGACTTATATAGAGTACGCTGCCCCTCATAAGTGCGAGGCATCCAAGGGTTCGATTGTGGGTATAATTTCTAGTAATGACGACTGGCCTAACGTCTGCCCGTTGGCCTCCCAAGAGTGGCTTCTAATCTTCTAACATTGACTGGAAGTGAGTTCTTACGAGTGACAGGTGACTTGAGCACCATGGAGTGGATTAAATGTCGAGTGACTTGAGCACCATGGAGTGTCCAGTCGGAATCTCTCTTATAATCTTCAAGTCCTCCAATATAGTGCCCTTAGGTAGGGTATGTAAGACAGGCCTAAGACCCTACCCTAGGTACATATCCTCATCGTTAGAGCCCCGAATGGATGAGGGTTCGAGTGGTAAAGGGGGTATCGATGTCAGTTCTGAAAAAGGCACCGAACTTCCAAATGAATATCAGGGCTTCAATGAAACTTGCGTCGATTGAATTCTTCGTCATTCGCTTGGATCAATTCTGCCTTGAAAGTGTCCGAGAGAATTCTCAACATCAATCCTGTTCTGAGTGACCTGAAGGGATCTTTAGACGTGACGGGTCGCTCTGCCAGGCCTGGATTTGGCGGGATTCGAAAATTTGGGAAGCACGCGCGCTCGCAATGATGACGCCACGACCAGAGCAAGTGGGGGCATGATGCCTCGATTCACGCACCTCCCATTTCTCCAAGTACTGTGCGACATCTGCGGTCGAGATTTGTGGGGATCCAGCAGGCCCACGAGTTAGTGAGACACTAGACGAGGTATAAATTCTGTTGTGCTGCAGTCTAAATAGTACTTTTCCCCAAATCTCCTCTCTTCCTCAGCCTCCTCTGCTTCCAGCGCACAGCTCTGCTCCGCCCCGATGAACACCACCAGCACGATGACGAAGGGGATGACTGAGAAGCTGGAGCGCTCCAAGAAGGGGGCTATGAAGGGCAAGGCCAAGAAGCCATCAGCCATGTGGTTCACTACGCCGCCGGGGTGGATCCAGCGGGATTTTCTCCCGTCGACGGTTACCGCCGCGGATGTTGAGAATCTTGGCGTCGACGGGATCATGGCGGAAGGTTCTTGGAGGCTATCGGAGGAGGAGCCCGAGCCGGAGCAGCGCTAGGGGGAGCGGGTCCTCCTCCTCACCCATGGCGAAAGAGGTTTCTCCATGCCTCCTCATCCATTTTTCTGAGTGTTTTTGAACTTCTTCGTAGCTCAGCTCCACCATTTTCCTCCATACGGCATTTCCTATCTTTCTACTTTCATCACTCTATGAGAGTGTTTTCTTGTTTGTTCTCCCCACTGGGGTCTGTTCAAACACATCTTTACCATCTGGTCTCAGTCGGTCGAAAAGGCCAATCCTAAGGATGATAAAAATCATGTAGTCCAACTGTGCAGTGGCATGGGAATCCAGAAGATAGCTAGGAGGTCTTTTCCTTCCATGACTTTCCTAGAGTCTTTTAGGGGTTGGCAGTCGACTTGGTTTGACTGCAAGGATGTAGGTTCTCCCAATATGTCGCCTGGTCTTTCCCCTTTCACGTTAGATCGTCCTGCTGTTCCCAAATCCCTGAAAGTGTCAGAGGGAGAGAAAGTTCAAGTGGGGACCCTGGTGGATGTCGTAATGAACCTTGTCCGTAGTGGACTGACTGGTATGGATCTCCTAGAGACATTCCTCAGTTGACAGATCGAGCCGCTCTAGGCAAGGGACCATGCTATGTGGCATTTTGTAGGCCCTGAGGACTCGACCCCGACACACCCGGAAGAAGTTTCTCAGAAAACTATCGAGCAATGGCTTCGAAGCATTACCGGAGCTTGCGACAACCTCGGGGAGCCAAGAGGATCCAACCTTACTCTACTGAGAATCCGCCGAAGAATCTGGCAAACTTTGCCTTGTCGATTGTAATATTACTTTGTCGAGTGATTGGTTTATATGTCGACTGACTTCATTGTTTGGATCTTGGAGGAGTGGCCACACATGCACTTGTCGGTGCCAAACGGGAATCAGCCTAAAGACGGTGGGGAGAGTGAGGGCGGCAGTGTGGACATCGACTATGCTGACAAATGCAAGGATAAGTGTGAAGCCTCTGACGGGGACGAGGAAGAAGTCGAGTCTCCTCCGGGCACGGAACATTGCTCCAAGCCGTGTCAGGACCCAGCAACTGCGATGGGCAAAGCGCTGGTGTCGAGTGAGAGGAACCCAAAACGGGACCAAACCTCGACTGTTGCTTCGAGTGATCGAGCCGCGAAGCAGCCCAAGCCCAACGCACCAAAACCTCGCAAAGCTCTGCCCCGCATGAAGATGGTTGTGCCTGTCTTCTCAATGTAAGTGTTTGCTTTCATTTTTCGCTGTCGACTGTGACTTCGAATTCTTGCTGACCGAGTGGAATTTGGTCTACCACTGCCGCTACCTCAGTGACGTCGCCTTCATGGGACGGAGAGGAACAAATGGATGTGTATACTGCTTACGCGTCCACTTCCCAAATAGGTATACAAATATTCTCTCAGCTCTATTTCTTGAAAATGATTCGTCAATTGCAAGAGTTTAATGTTGCCGATTGATTTTTGCAGAGATCATTCAACCGGAGGACGATGAAGAACTGCCTCAGGATATGGGAGGTGAAGGTGCGACCTTAGGCACCCTCCGCGTACGCGCCCGAAGAACTCCATCAGCACACGCACCTCAATGGTCGACTGCTGCATCATCCCAGGGGATAGGCGACTCGTCCCCAGCCAGAACTAAGATCTCGGTTCCGTTGTCGAGTGCTCCACCAGGTGCTTCAACCATCATGGCATCAACTCCAATCGGACCACCCCAGACTACCTCAACTACTCCAGCTGCAACATCCACTCAGCCAATGACTTCCTTTCCTCTACACCATGTCCCTGAAGATCAGACCGGAGCTGCGAAGGAAGCCATGATCCATATGGAGCTTATGATGCCAGCATGGCACTTCGTACCAACGTCCGAGTAAGTGCGATTGTAAGTGCATTTCCGATTGAATTCTTGTCTTTCTTGATTATACCCCCATTGGGTGATTTCCTTATGTAGAGTACTTGTAAACTCTCCACTCGAATGGATCAGGTCTTAGTCGAGTAGGTTCCGGTCTAGTGGGGGCACGCTGAGTGCACCCACTGGGTGTAGTACCCAAGACCACCGTCGAGTGCTTGCACTGGCAGGGTCTGAAAAGAGACAATGTTCATATGTTGGCGCACGTTCCTTGTTATTGTTATGCCAGTCGACAGATCGAGTGTTAGCAAGTCTAGTGGGGTCACGCTGAGTGCACCCATTGGGTGTAGTCCCCGAGACCTCCGTCGAGTGTTTGCACTGGTGGGGGTCTGATAGAGACCATCTTGTATGCGGACAGGGACGACCCTATCAAATGATTTCAGGAACCAGTGGGGGCACGCTGAGTGCACCCACTAGGTGTAGTCCCTGAGACTACTGTTGATCATTGACGATGAGCAGTAGGCTTAAGAACTTGAACTGGGGGTTCTTCGTCGTACGCAGGGTACGCTTGCCACTCGACATATCGAGTGAACTTTTCGCTTTAGCCACATCACTCTGAGGCTACCTTGTAGGCTTCATGGATATCGCCATCAACCATGTTATGACGTAGGTTTCATGGACATCATTTCCTCAACTATGATATGATGCCATTTCAGGAGTGTGGGGTGGGGTGGTGGGCTGCCCTTTAGTTAACACTTTCCACTCGGGGGTGAAGGAACTTTTCTGTCGACTGAATTGTATATTTTTGTTGATTTCAGAGAGCTTGTGAACTTGGCACCCAGTACAATGATTTGGAGGAAAGGAACCAGCTGCAATTGGATCTGGAGGTCACCAAGAACAGCCTGGAACGTGCGCGGACCGAGCTAACGACTCTGGGAGGTAATCTTTGTCGACCCCATGCATTTTTATTCCCATCTTCCATCCTTTGAACCGAGTGCTCTCACTCGAAAAGACGTACGTGATGAAAATTGCCGAATCCAAGCGCGACTCGACAATGTTATTTCCTTAGATACCATGAAGAAAGCATTGGAAGACAAGGAAAAGGCACTTGCTGATGCCCAAATGGTGGCAAGGGAGAAAATTGAAGCCGCCAAGAAGAAACTGTCTGCCGTCAAGAACTTAGAGGAAGAAAACTCCATGCTGAAACTGGAACAGGGCGAACACATCAAGAAATCAGAGCAGTTGTCCAAGAGGAGCAATGGCCTGGAGAAGCACTTGGGCGAATTCGCGAGGAAGATGTTCGTCATGCTCGACGGTAATTATCCTTGTCGAGCGAATTTCCTCAATTTCCACAGACTTGAAATGTAATGCTCCTCCCATTCCTTCTTCCATATAGAATTCTGCCAAGACTTCAAAAAAGTGACCGAAGAAATCGACCCCAATCTAGATCCCACTAAGTCACCTGTTGGAGATGTCGTGGCCGTGAATATGTTCTAACTCAATGTTCGACTCCAGGGCTTTCAAGCATACATCGTTCGACTGAAAGCTGCACTGGAGAAGATTGACAAAGAACTATGGCCAGAAGACACTCTTCAGACTGACCATGCATCCATGGTGGCTCGTCACAATGTTATCCCCAGTCGAGTGAAAGCTTGGAAGACATCAGCTTCTCGCTGCGGAGCCAATATGGCGCTCTCCCTTGTGAGAGTCCGTTGCAAGGAGGCAGGAGAGGACAGGTTGAAGGACCTCCGAGTGATGAACATGGAGAAGCTTCAGTTTGAATATTTCATGGAGACCTTCATTGACGCCGCCACTAGGATCGCAAATGGGATCGAGCTGGACACCTTAATCGAGCCAGCAAGTCCATCTAGCTCTTGAAAAAACTTTATTCGCGGACAAAACTTTATTTGCCTCGGAATGCGAGTTCAAATTTTTTGGTCGTCAAACTTCATTCATGCCTTAAGCCTGAGCACCTTTGCTTGCGTGTGAAGCCTTATCCGTGCTGAAACATTTGACTTTATCCGTATTTGGTTTTCAATCATTTTCTCGACTGAATTTATTTTTAACTTAGGCGAAAGCTGGTTCGTAGCTAAGCCTCCGAGTGTGATAATTGCTCGTCACTCGGAGAAGTTTCTAACTTAGACCAATACTGGTTCGTAGTCAAGTTTCTGAGTGAATAGATAGTAATTCACTCAGAATTCATTTTTAGCTTAGGCAAAGACTGGTTCGCGGTTAAGGCCCCGAGTTTGAGGATTGCACAACACCAAGAGAAATTTTGAACTTAGTAGAAGACTAGTTCGCAGCTAAGTTTCCGAGTGAATAGATAGTAATCCACTCGGAATTTATTTTTAATATATGCAAAAACTGGTTCGCAGCTAAGCCCCCGAGTGTGAGGGTAGCTCAACACTCAGAGAAGTTTTGAACATAGATGAAGACTAGTTCGCAGACAAGTCACCAAGTGAATGGACTGCTATCCACTCGGCAGGGTTTTTAACTTAGGAGAAAGCATGTTCGCAGCTAAGTCCTCGAGTGCGAGGATTGCTCAACACTCGGAGAAGTTTTGAACTTAGGTGCAGACTGGTTCATAGCTAAGTCACCGAGTGAATGGACAGCTATCCACTCGGCATGGTTTTTAACTTAAGCGAAAGCATGTTCACAGCTAAGCCCCCGAGTGCGAGGATTGCTCGACACTCGGAGTGTTCCCAAGTGTGAAATCGCATGATCAAAATCGATGAAAAGCTACGGAGGTCATACTTGCATAAATGACATTGTCTGAAATACATTTTATTACATCAATACCACACTGTTTTTAGGTATAGAAATGCTAGAGCAGATCTGCATTCCAGGCTCTCGGCTCATCAATCTGCTTCTGGAGGTTGGACAGGTGATAGGCTTCGTTGTTCAACACCTTGGTGATGACAAAAGGACCTTCCCATGCCGGAGCGAGCTTGTGGGGTCGCTATTGATCCAATCGGAGCACCAAGTCGCCCTCATGAAATGATCGACTCTTGATGTGCTTTTCATGAAAATGTCACTGATATTGCTGATATGTTGCCATCCGAATCAAAGCCATCTCTTGCTCCTCCTCCTAGAGATCCACGCCAATCTGTCTTGCTTGTTCAGCTTCAGCTTTAGAATAAAGATCCACTCAAGGATAGTTATGAAACAAATCACTCGGCAGGACAACTTTGGATCCATAGACCAACAAAAAAGGAGTTCGTTCAGACGACTGATTAGTTGTTGTTCTCAAGCCCCATAAAGCAGAATGCAACTTAGACACCCAGGCTCCAACTGCATGTTCTAGGTCCCACATGAGACGAGGCTTCAAACCTTGTAGGATGAGGCCATTGGCTCGCTCATGTTGACCATTGGTTTGAGGATGTGCAACGGAGGCATAATCCACCCGACTGCCCTGGGAGAAGCAGAAGTGTCTGAATTCTTCTGATTCGAAGTTTGTGCCATTATCTGTGGTGATGCTGTGGGGAACTCCATATCGGTAGATTATTTCTCTCAAGAATTTGACTGCAGTATGAGAGTTCAATTTCATTATTTCCTTGGCCTCAATGCACATTGGAAACTTGTCGACTACAACAAGCAAATGAGTAAATCCACTTTGTCCAGTCTGAAAGGGACCAACCATATCCAGACCCAAGATAGCGAATGGCCAAGCAAGGGGAATGGTCTTCAGAGGAGAGGCAGGTTTGTGAGACACGTTTGCATAAAACAGGCACCCTTCACAGTGATCGACAATGTCCTTGGCCATCTCATTGGCACGCGGCCACAAGAAACCGGATCGATACGTTTAGCAAAAATTGTCCAAAAGGATGCATGATGGCCGCAAGTTCCCGACTGGATTTTATCCAGGATCATTCGACCTTCTTCAGGGGAAATGCATCGTTGCATCACACCAGTCACACTTTCTCTTTATAGCTGATCATCCACCAAAGTAAAAGCTTTGGATTTGCACACGATTTGCCGGGCTTCAATCTCATCTTCCGGAAGTTCCTGTCTGAGAATATACGCAATATAGGGCACTATCCAGTTGGGAATGATGACCAGAATCTCCATGACCAAATCAATAATTGTAGGGACATCGACCTTAGTCGGATTAAAGGAGCCCATAGCTTGCGGGGGCTATTCAGTGAAGGGATCCTCCTACACCGAAGGAGTGTGAAGATGCTCCAAGAATACATTGCTAGGGATAGGTCGTCGAGTGGATCCAATCTTTGCCAGCTCATTGGCCGCTTGATTCTTCAGTCAAGGAACATGGTGGAGTTCCAGACCTTCAAACTTCTTCTCAAGCTTTCTGACAGCATTGTAGTATCCAGTCATAGTGGGGTTCCAAACATCCCACTCTTTCATCACTTGATTGACCACCAGATCTGAGTCGCTATAGACCATCAAACGCTTGACTCTGAGTGTGATTGCCATGCGCAACCCGTACAAGAGTGCTTCATATTCTGCCACATTGTTGGAGGAATCAAAGTGAATCAGCAGGAGATAACTGAGTTTGTCGCCTTTTGGGGATACCAAAACAGCACCAGCACCAGAACCATTCAACATTTTAGAGCCATCAAAGAACATGGTCCAGTGTACCGAGTGGATCTGGATTGGCTGCTGCTGTTCAATCCACTCGGCCATAAAATTGGCAAGTGCCTGAGACTTGATCGCTTTCTTGGCTTTGAACTTGATGTCAAAGTATAGGAGTTCAATCGCCAATTTAGCCACTCGACTAGTCGCATCTCAATTGTTAAGGATCTCAGATAACGGAGCATCACTAACGACTGAAATCGAGTGGTCTTGAAAATAATGTGCTACCTTCTTTGCTGGCAGATAAATGCAATAGAGAAGCTTCTGATAATGCGGGTACCTTTGCTTCGAAGGAGTTAACACTTAAGAAATGTAGTAGACTAGGCATTGGACTTTGTATGCCTTGCCTTCCTCTTCCTGCTCAATAGTAAAAACTGTACTGACGGCCTGATTAGTGGCCGCTATGTACAGGAGCAAAGGATCATTGCTGCCGAAGCAGCAAGCACCAGCTGGGTGGAAAGCAGGGCTTTGATCTCGACAAACGGTGCTTCAGCTTCTGGAGTCCACTCGAACGTGTCAGACTTCTTCATCAATCGTTATAAAAGCAATGCCTTCCCACCAAGATGAGAAATGAATCGACTCAATGCTGCCAAGCAACTTGTGAGCTTCTGAACATCGTGCACTAGCACGAGACTATTCATTCGGGTAATGGCGCTGATTTTCTCAGGGCTGACGTCGATCCCTCGCTCGAAAACGAGAAAACCGAGTAACTTGTCACCAGGGACGCCGAAAGTACACATAGCCGGATTCAGTTTTATGTCGTACCTCCTTTGATTGGCGAATGTCTCAGCCAAGTCGGCCAGCAGGTCGGAACCTTTGTGGGACTTGACAACAATATCATCAATGTATGCTTCGACATTCCGAGGGATTTGGTCGAGTAAACACTTCTGAATCATGCGCATGAAAGTAGCGCCGGCATTCTTCAAACAGAATGGCATGGTGATATATCAAACACACCTGAATAGGGTGATGAAGGTTGTTTTTATCTCATCTAGACCAAACAGGCAGATCTGATTGTAACGAGAGTATGCTTGCACCCGACAGTCGAGTCAACAATCTGATCGATGCGAGGGAGCGGGAAATGATCTTTCGGGGATTCCGGATTGATATGCTTGAAGTCAATACACATGCCGAGTGACTTGTCCTTCTTGGGAACCATGCCAACATTCGAGAGCCACTCGGAGTGGTAAATTTCTCGAATGAACTTGGCCTTCAAGAGATGGGCCACCTCTTTGTCGATTGCTTTACGCTTCTCTGCTGCAGACCGACGCAAATGTTCTTTAACCATATTGTCCGTCGGATCAACTCTCAATCGGTGCTCAGCCAGCTCCCTGGGAACCCCCGACATGTCAGCAAGCTTCCATGCGAAGATGTCCTGGTTCTCATGGAGGAACTGGATGAGCCCGGTTTCCCGTTTGCTTTTGAGTGTTGACGATATGTTGGTCGGGGCAGCAGTGGATTCTGTCGGGTGGATGTGCACCTTTTTCGCTTCCCTGGCCGATTGATAAGCTAACTCAGAAGCGTGCTTCTTAGCACGCAACAAATCAGGAGGGTCAGCACTCTTCTTGTAATCTTCTAGCTCGACCATAGCCATCTGATGACCGGCAATTTTGGATCCCTGCTGGAGGCAGTCCTCGGCCCTCGGTCGATTGCTAGTGACTGTGATCACACCCTTGGGCCTAGGCATCTTCACATTGAGATACGCGTAACATGGACGGGCCATGTAAATGAGCATAAGCTGGTCGACCAAGAATGGCATGGTATGCGCTTTGGAAGTCCACGACTTCGAACGTCAATTTTTCCTTGCAAATTTTTTTATCCGTCCCGAATGTCACATCCAATGCGATTTGGCCGAGTGACTTGGCCTTCTTCCCTGGGATGACTCCGTGGAACTGCATGTTGCTCTCACTAAGTCCGGACATCGGAATGCCTATCCCTTTAAGGGTATCCGCATACAGAATGTTCAAACCACTTCCACCATCCATGAGGACCTTGTGTAGTTGAGTGCCTCCCAGAACGGGATCATGCACCAAAGTCTGCCGACTGGGAGTGGCCACATGAGCAGGATGATCCAACTGATCAAATGTGATGGCAGTCTGAGACCACTTGAGGTAGGTGGGAGTTGTAAGCACGATCATGTTGACTTTGCTGTTTATTAACTTCAGTTGACTCTTGCTTTCAACATTAGCAAAAATCATCAGCGTAGTGCTGACATCAAGAAAAGTTTCTTGGACTTCATCATGATCTTTTTCGGGGGGTTTCTCACTCGACGGGCCTTCCTTGAACTGCTGAATCAACAGACGGCACTGCCGAGTGGTATGCTTGGGCAATATCAGATTGCCCTCTTCATCTTTCCTCGTGTGGATTGCACATGTTAAATCCGTAACATTAGCTCCTGGTTGAGTTTTCCCTTTCTTGGGATTGAACTATCCCTTGGACTTCCTCTTGTTTTTTCCACGGGCTGCCAGAGCGGCTGCCTCTGCATGAATAAGGCCATCAGTCTTCCGCTTCTGCTTCCGACTGGAATTACCTCCAACATCGTTGTCGACTGCTTTTCCTTTACCCCTACAGAGGCAGTCTTCTTCTTCGCCATTTGTGTAACGAGTGGTGATTTCCATCATCTTACCCAGCGAAATATCATCTATTTGCCCAAACTTCAGATAAAGCTCTCTCTATTTCACTCTAGCCTTGAAAGCACAAACAACCTGATGCTCGGAAACGTTCTCCACTTTATGATGCTCTGAAAGGCAGGACATTTGCAAGTGCCCTCAAACGTTCTGAAGAACACTCGGCCAAGATCTTCCCAGCAGTGGATGCTAGAAAGAGCCAAGCGATTCAGCCATGCACGAGCCAAACCATCTAACATCAAGGACAAATGCTTCATTGCAATGTTATCATTACCACAACCGATCTGAACAGCCACTCGGTAATCATCCAACCATGTTTATGGCTTTGACTCACCAGAAAACTTGCCGATCCCTCTCGCCAACCTAAAGATGGGGGGAATCTCTACACAACGAATAGCCCTGCTAAAGCACTCATGAAAGTGCGTTATATCGACTAGAGGGGGGTGAATAGGCGATTTTTACAAATTCATCACTTCAGGAAATTCTACTTTGAGGAATTTGAAATGTGATGAATAACTAGCAGCGGATTAAGTACTCAAGTGCATGAGGAACATAGTAACAGTATAGTCTTCATGATGAAATGAAACATGCACAAGCAGTGAGTAGCGTGATACATGATAAGCAACGATGAACAATGTAACTTGAAGAATTTGAGATGAGGAATTTGTGAAAGTCTTCAGTAAAATTCTTCAAACAGTGACAATCAATTTCATCAACAAATTTATGAGGAATAAGAGGGTTGAGGAAATAGAACCAGGGAGCTCGATGAAGACAATGGTTTGATGACCCAGTTCCAACTGTTGTGACAGTCGTACGTCTGGTTTGGAGCGGCCTGGTATTTAAACCAGAGGACACGCAGTCCCAGGACACACAGTCCTTACCGTATTCTCCTTGAGCTAAGGTCACACACTCCTCGCCCAACACTCGTGGTAAATCTTCAGGGTAGACTTCCAAAACCCTAACAAACAGGTCACCCGGTGATCCACAATTTACTGCTGGATGCTCTAGACCAAGGTCACTTCGTGATCCCCAATTTACTGCAGGATACACTAGACCATGACGCCTAACCGTCTGGAGGATGCACAGTCCTCAAAGGTAACAAGCATCGTTTCCACACAGGAATTTCTTTAGTGATGCTCAATCACTTTGGGTTTTGTGGTTTGGTTGCGGGTTTTTCCTCACTGATGATTTTCTCTCAAAGTCCTTGGAGGATGGGATGATCTCAATTGACAAGTGTGAGTTCTTTCTGGGAGGAGCCAACCAGCTAGTGGTTGTGGGGGTCGGCAATTTATAGCCAGCGAGCAACTCGACATGAGATGACATAAATGCCCCCAATCATATGACCGTTATGTGGATAGTTGTGAATGGGGACAACTAGCGCTAAGCACAGCAACGGTCGGATTTTCGAGCTATGAAAGTCCTCAGACATATCACGTTCCTCACTTGTAGGCAATTCGCACTGGCAAAATCCTAACTCCTCAGTCAGATCAATTTCCTCAGAGACCAGAAGAACAACGTCTCTGTCACTGAAGTACTTGACTGAGCCATAAGATATTTCCAAAGGCTTCACTCGAAGGATTGTATAGATTGAGGATTTTGAGTTGAGCATCAGTTGGAAAATTCCTTAGTATTACCTCGGCCCCCTCTAACAGTATGGAGTTTCCTATGACTCAAGTAAAGGAAATGAAACAACAACAACAAGTCTTCATGTTTCATAGTCCTCATTCATATCTTCAAGGTCACACCATCTTCTTCAATTTCAAAGTCTTCAAAAAGTCTTCACCAAATTCTTCAGAAAGTCTTCAGCAAAGTATTCACTTGAAGACATACATTTTTAGGGGTCGATAATCTCTGAATATCTCAAACTCCTCATTGACTTATAGAGCCTGTGTACACTCACAAACACATTAGTACCTTAACATATAAGTCTTCAATACACAAAAATTACTAAGGGGCACTCGATGCACTAACAATCTCCCCCTTTTTGGTGATTGATGACAAAGAGGTTAAGTTTTCAACGGGGATAAACTTATAAAGTGATTGTACAGAGGTTGAGGAATTTGATTGCAAGATATAGAGGAACTCCCCCTGAAGATGTGCATATTTGAGGAATTTGCTTTGGACTGCAAATGCACATGGCAGGTTAAAACATGGAGAGCTCCCCCTATATCTTGTAATCCATACACGCATTTGTGCATATGATATGAAGAATTTGAAATGCGTGAGGAAAATGGTGTCTGACGAAATTCAGCATGTATGCATTAAGGTACTTGAGGAAATAAACATGCGAGGAAATAGTTCAAAAGTGTCAGACCACCATCGGTCTTAAGTTTACAACTCAATCAACAAAAGTTTCGGAATAGCGAGAGTTGTAACTTAAACAAAAATGGCCCATATATAGAGACCCATTTGAAGACTAACTCAAATTTTCTCCCCTATTGTCATCGAAGACGAAAAGGGAAGAAAAAGTGATTCTGAAAATCAGCTTTGTAGTGCACTAAGGACTTCTCCCTGATGAATTTCATCATCCATGGCACAAATGGCTTCTGCTCAAATGGAGCAAAAGCAGCACTGGCTAAAGTCCTCATGAAGAAATCATGCAAGTTAATGGGGATACCATGTATGATATTGAAGAGCATATTCTTCATGACTCCTTCAACTTCTTATTCGTCAGAGTTATGGCCTTTCTGAGGATAGAGCGTGTTTGTCAGAATATGATAGACTGTTCTTGGCACATACAGCAGGTCCTTCACCAAGAAGATTGTTTGTTCAGGCTGACCATGCGGTAGTTTCGTCATCAACACATTAATAAGCTGATTGGGTAGAGGAGGTTCGTCAAACAACTTGCGGGCTCCATCTGAGGGAATTTGGACTGGGGCACACTGAAGCAATTCATAGGCTTGAGCAGTGAAGTGTGTCGTGCCAGTCATCAAGTCCAATATCCATGAGTTGATGTCTGAGGAATTTCTGCTGATGTGCAACGTGGCATAGAATTGTATGATGAGTCCTCATTCCAATCGCAAATGTCAACGCAGAATGGAAGAAGTCCTGCATCATATAGGACTTGGAGCACAGGAGTGAATGATGGAAGACTTTCCATCTCAGCGTGAGTAATCCTATGGTGCTCAAAGACTTTCTTCTTCTCATAGAGGACTGAAGCAAAATAATTCAGTTGAGTGGCAGTTAAAAACCTGTTGCGACCAGCCCTTGTAGAGTCATAGGGGTTTGGTCCTGAGAAGAACGAGTGTTCATTGAAGAAATTGGTCTTGAGGAATGTGGGACGAAGAGCGCCTTTGAATGGCAGTTTTGGCTTGGGTTGAAGATTTGTTCGTTTCCGCCCCTTGATCTCTGTGGGCATGGGAGGAACAGCAGACTGAGTAATTTCAAGAACTGGTTCCTCAGCAGTGGCCAGAGCATCAATTTCCTCAGCTGTTGCAGCTAGAATTTCTTCACTGTCTGGAAGGTACATATGTTCAGAATCTTTAGGCATTTGTGCAGTCCGTGTGGGTGATAGAGGAATCATCATAAGAGGAGTTGCCATTGGTGAATTTGGATGGGCAGATTCCCAATATTTATCATTGATGACTAGAGTAGTGTCAGCAATGTCAACGTCTTCATCAATTTCTTCAATGCCAGCTTCTTCTGCAGTTAACAGAAGCTGGGGCGATGATACCTTGGGGGTTGATGCAGTGTCATCAATGACAATTTCCTCATCAATGGGCTCTGTGGAAGCAGTCGAATGATTGTCTTCTTCTTCAGGGATGACATACTCCACCCCATAGGGCACGATAGCATAGGCCGGTGCCGAGGAGATTGGAGTTGCATCAATTGGAGTTGCTGAGGAACTGGATCAAGTTTTCAACTTCTTCAACATAGGGGCATGAGAAGCTGATGCTTTTTGCTTCAGAGGATTTTCCTCAGCAGTGGCAGTTTCTTCAGAGACGACTGATGTAGCCGCCCTGGGTGGTTCAGTTTCTTCTCGCATAGTAGATTCTTCAGCTGGCCTCAGAGATTCTTCAGGCACAACATTGTAGGTTGCCCTAGCATGTTCATCAGTGGTCTGAGTTTCCTCAGCATTACTGGCAGTGGCTTCTGGTGCAGAAGCATTTCTTTGAGCACATTGCTCAGGCTGTGCATTTTCATCAGCTGCCTGAGGAATTTCATCCGCATTCTGAGGAATTTCTTTAAACTGAGGCTCTTGCGGTTGCGATCAGGCTGCAACCCTTGAGTTGTGGTCCTTCACAGCAGCTTGAGCAGCCTTGACGAATCTGACCTTTTTTCCTTTCCATTTAGCATCATATCTCTCCTGATCTTTAGAGAGAGTATGAATCTCCTTCTAAACTGTGACTAGCTGTTTAGGAGTCAAGTTCATCACATTATAACGCAGAAACTTCTCTTTGCAAGCTCTGTTTCTTCTTGATCTCAAAGCTTGCTCTCTCTTCCACTTTTCCATACAAATGAAGTGGGTGAGGACATGATTTACGCCCGGAGCTAGTTTCAGTGAAGCGAGGGGAGTGTTTGGGTCTTCATGCGAAATATCGATGAAATTCAGGATCGTCTTGGGATTCATAAGAAGAGGAATGGAGCTTCCTTTTGCAGTGGCAGCCCTTTGCTGACTTTGTCTGATGATTTCCTCCAATTCCTCATCATCAGGTTGATCATCATCTTCATCATCAGCTTCATCATCAGCTTCATCATCATATTCATCATCAGCTTCATCATCATATTCATCATCAGGTGCTGAAGCTTTTCTCGCCTGATGCCTTTGACCTTGAGGAATTTGCATTGAGGATTTGGAAGTTGAAGAACCAACCTTCAGAGCAGATTTCTTTGCCATTTTCTTCGGAGCTCTAGCAGAAGCTGCGGCAGAGGCAGCAGCAGCAAAATCCTTGTTGATTTTCTTCACAACATCTTTGGCATTTCTCGCCAACTTGGCTTTTTGCTTCTCCCAGAGTTGAGGAAAACCCTCACTAGTCATGAGGCTTGAGGGATCAGCGATCTAATTCTGAGCCAGAGGAGGCCTGCTGCACGGTGGTTTCACAGCGAATTTCATCATGTATTTTGGAGTCACATAACGATATTCTCTCCACTCTTTGGCCCATCTCCTCTCAATCTTTTGCAGGTGGATCTTCCTCTGCTTGGTTGTTTCCTTTCCATGTGTTTCTTCGTCAGGTGTGCAATATTCATCATATATTTCCTCAGGGATCTCGAATGCAGTGTGCACATCTGGCTTGTTCCCTCCTTTCTCAGGTTTCTATCAGTCAGCCATTTTCTTCACTTGAGGAATATGAACTCTTGAGGACTCTAAAGAGGTATACAATCTTTCTTGAAGTAGCGTTGCAAATGAGTTAAGTTGATGAAAACCTAGTGATTCATCAGCGGACATGTTTGTACCTCTGAACAGAATATAGGTGCGAGGAATTTAAAGAGGTCATATGCGTTCTTAGAAGTTTGAAGTAAAATAGGTTTGAGGGATTTGATCATGGTTGTCTTGAGGAATTTCACTAAGTGTTCTTTGTCTCAGGTTCCAGAGTTGTGCAAATTTGAGAGCTCGCACAATTAGGGAAAACCATCAGGTATGAGGAGATGTAAGGTAATTGAGAGCTGGATTTATAATGTATAAACACCTTTTGAGGAACAGTAGAAGTAATTGAAGATCAAACTAGGGCAGTAAAAATAAATTTTAATTACCCTGGTGAAGAACACGACAAACACAGAGATGAAATGAGGAAGTTCGTCAGTTCAAATCTCCCACGCCCTAGCTTGGCAGAGGGAGACAGCTACAGCGGCGGTGGGATGAAGATTTCCATGGCCTATGCGAGTAGGACGACGACGAGGTTGAGGCAGTGAAGCTCTTCCTCACCGGTGAGAGATGACTTTAGCGGCGGCGCTTTGCGGGAGCTTGGGAGAGGTATGGGATGAGAGTAACCGAGCTCAGTTGTAGGGGAGGGAGTATTTATAGAGGGAGTGAAAACCGATCCATCCGAAGATTTTGGACAGGTTTACCCCTGACCCTTGCTCTCCTCGCAACAGCTGTCATGCACGTTCTGAGTAGTGGAGATTGTGGGGGATCATGGGTTATCCAGGCGCGGGAATAGGAATAGTTTGAGCGGGAACCGCCAAAATTTTTGGTAGTGAAGATTTAAAGTTTCCGTTCGCAAATTCTTCAATTGTCAAGGACACAGTGAAGACTTTGAACGAGTTTCAAAGAAGAACTCATATGAATAATTTGTGAACAGACTGGGTTGAGTTTAGCATAGATGGGGAAAGGGTCCGATCACATTCACTTAGATGAAAATCAACTTGAAGAATTAGCTATAAGTGAATGCTGTTGAGGACATTGAAAACTCAAATATTAATATATATATATAGTCAATGAAACATATGAGTCTCAAGGTTTTGAAGAATTTAAAAGTTGAGGAATTTTAAAACTTGAGGAATTTGCAAATTTTGAGGAAATTGACAATTTGAAGAATTTGCAAAGAAAACGCAATGCTCAATTTTGAAGAATTTCAACTTTTGGTTGGTGGCGTAACCCACCGTATAAGAATGATGATTTTAGACACCGCGTACAATTGCCGTAGGGTTCTGGGAATCAAATTCTTCATTAATTTCATCATACTTAGAGAGTTATTCTTCATTGTTTGAAGAAAAACGTTACTTTGTGTGTTGCACATCTAAGTCATCAATTTTGCATAAGTGTTAGGATGCGTGTTCTTCTTCAAAGAACATTCGAAGATTCTAAGATAATTAGCTCACACCACAACTTGCAAAATCTCTTTTCATCCAAGCGCTTTGTGAAGATATCGACCAGTTGTTCTTCAGTGGGAATGTGGTCGATGGAGATGTCACCCTTGAGTACAGTATCTCGAAGAAAGTGATGATGAATCTTGATGTGCTTGGTCTTGTAGTGCTGAACTGGGTTGTATGCAATCATGATAGCACTCTCGTTGTTACAGTAGAGAGGCACATTCTTCAACTTGATGCCATAGTCCTTGAGGGTTTGCTTCATCCATAGTAACTGAGCACAACACGAGCCAACGGCAGTGTACTCAGCTTCAGCAGTAGAAAGAGAAACGTAGTTCTGCTTCTTCGAGGACCAGCAAACTAAAGATCATCCGAGGAAATGACATGTGCGTGAGGTTGACTTGCGATCCACGCGATCTCCAGCATAGTCAGCATCAGAGTATCCAACGAGGTGAATATTTGAGCCTTTGGGATACCATAATACAAGTGTTGGTGTGTGAGCTAAGTATCGAAGAATATGTTTCATAGCCTTATGGTGTGATTCCTTCGGTGTTGCTTGGAATCGAGCACACATGCAAACACTTACCATTATATGAGGCCTAGATGCACATAGATACAATAAAGAGCCAATCATGGAGTGGTATACCTTCTGATTGAAATCTTTACCATTTTCATCACTGCAGAGGTGTCCTTTTGCAGGCATTGGAGTCTTGACGCCTTTGCAATCTTGCATGTCGAATTTCCATAGAACATCTTTGAGGTATTTCTCTTGTGAGATGAAGATGCCATTGTCTTGCTGACGAATTTGAAGACCTAAGAAGAATTTCAATTCTCCCATCATAGACATTTGATATTCTTCACTCATCATATAGGCAAATTCATCACTGTAATGTTTGTTAGTGCATCCAAAGAAAATATGATCAACATATATTTGGCATATGAACTGTTCATTGTCATAGGATTTTGTGAAAAGAGTTGGGTCGAGTGAACCGGGTTTGAAGCCTTTCTTCATGAGGATTTCCTTTTGAGTTTCATACCACGCCCGAGGGGCCTGCTTAAGGCCATAGAGGGCCTTGTTGAGTATGAAGACTTTGTCAGGATGCTTAGGATCTTCAAAACCTGGGGGTTGAGCAACATATACTTCTTCCTCAAGCTTACCATTGAGGAATGCACTTTTCACATCCATTTGATATAAGATGATATTGTGATGGTTAGCATAAGCAAGCAATATTCGAATAGCTTCAAGTTTAGCAACAGGTGTAAACATTTCATCAAAATCAATTCCTTCGACCTGTGTGTAGCCTTGTGCTACGAGTCGAGCCTTATTCCTCACCACAAGGCCATTTTCATCTTGCTTATTGCGGTAGATCCACTTGGTACCTATAATGTTATGCTTGCGAGGATCTGGCCGTTTGACAAGTTCCCACACATTGTTGAGCTTGAATTGATGCAATTCGTCTTGCATAGCTTGAATCCACTCAGGCTCCTTGAATGCTTCATCAACTTTGGTGGGCTCTATGACAAATACAAAAGAAAAATGCTCACAAAAGTTAGATAAATGAGAAGCTCTTGAGCGTGTGAGAGGACCTGGTGCATTGATGTCATCGATGATTTTGTCAATATGCACTTCATTTGCTACTCTTGGATGAGCAAGTTGACGAGGCTGAGGATTTTCATCAGCACCATTTTCTTCAGGTGTATCAACATGAGATTCTTCATTTGTTGGAATGATTTCCTCAGTGGGTATGACATCTTCAGTTGCCGTTAGCATGATGGATTTCTCTAGAGACTGTTCATCTAACACAGAAGGTAGGTACTCTCTTTGCGAGCCATTAGTTTCATCGAACCGCGCATCTACAGTTTCAACAACCTTGTGATGAAAGGTGTTGAATACATTGTAGGTGTACGAGTCCTTTCCGTAACCAAGCATAAAACCTTCATGTGCTTTTGGTGCAAACTTAGAACTGTGGTGAGGATCTCTAATCCAACATTTTGCAACGAAGACTTTGAGATAACTTACATTGGGTTTCTTGCTTATCATAAGCTCATATGAAGTCTTCTTGAGGAATTTGTGAAGATATACCCTGTTGATGATGTGGCATGCAGTATCAATTGCTTCAGGCCAAAAACGTCGAGGAGTCTTGTATTCATCAAGCATGGTTCGAGCCATCTCAACAAGAGTCTTGTTCTTGCGTTCCATGATGCCATTCTGTTGAGGAGTACAAGGGGCAGATAACTCATGAGTAATACCAAGTTCATCAAGATATTCATCAAGATTAGTGTTCTTGAATTCAGTCCCATTATCATTCCTGATATGCCTGATCTTGACGCCAAAGTTGGTGGAGGCCCTTGAAGCAAATCGTCTGAAGACATCCTGCACTTCATTTTTGTATAGAATGATATGCACCCATGTGTAACGAGATTAATCATCAACTATGACAAATCCATACAAACTTGAAGCATTTGTTAGTACAGAGTAGTAAGTGGGACCAAAGAGATCCATATGAAGCAATTCAAAAGGTGGAGTAGTGGTCTTGATTGTCTTCGAGGGATGCTTGGATCTGGTCAACTTCCTAGATTCACATGCGCCACAGAGGTGGTCCTTGAGGAATTTGACGCCCTCGATGCCAATGACATGCTTTTTCTTCACGAGTGTGTGCAAGTTCGTCATGTCCGCATGTCCAAGTCGTCGGTGCCACAACCAGCCTTCTGAGGACTTTGCAAGTAGGCATGTGGCAGGTCCTGTAGAGAAATCAACAATATACAAGTCTCCTCTCCTAAATCCTTTGAAGACTTTGGAATTGTCAGATTCCATGATGACAACACAATGATATTTTCCAAATACGACAACCATATCAAGATCACAAAGCATTGAGACAGACATAAGATTGAACCCAAGGGATTCGACAAGCATCACCTTATCCATGGTTCGGTCCTTTGAGATAGCAACCTTACCAAGTCCCAATACCTCGCTTTTTCCTTTGTCAGCATAGGTGATATGCTTCAGATGAGATGGAGCAAGTGGCAAATTCATCAGAAGACTCTTGTCACCAGTCATGTGGTTTGTGCATCCACTATCAAGGACCCACTCAGTAGCTTTTGGAGTATCATCCTGCAGATGAATTAGTACAACTTACGAACTCATATGCTTCAGATTGAAGAATATGACATCAATTTCATCAGATAGTATTTCATCAAACAAGATAGTAAGCAAGTAATGTGAGGACGTGAGAAATGAGGAATTTCATTTCTACATAGTTAGCTTGCGTCCTTTCAGGCATTTCCTCAGGTCTCCAGCAGATTCAACAGATGTTCCAATTCATCTGGAGACCTGACCCTGCATGAAGAGATTAGTTTGATTTCTTCACCACCCACATCTCAAGGGGTGGCAAAGAGTTCATCAACCTGCGAGCACCATATAAGAAGGGAGGCATTGAGGCAAGTGCACTTCGTTTCACGGGGCGAGGGTTAGAATACTCATATGCATAAGCAAAGAAATTCTTCGAGGACTTGTGAACATAATGGTTTGAAGAATAATGCACATATTCGTAACTCTTAGGTTTTCCCTGCGAAACAAAGGCATTAGCACGAGAATGATGATTTTGATCATTTGAGGAATTTGGTCCAAGTGAGGACTTTGATCCACTTGAGGAATTTGATCTGGGGTTCCTTTTCTTCAAGTGTGGTGTCGTGAGGACATTCACTTGAAGATTTTGTAGGTAGCTCTTGGGAACCTAGATTTTCTTCAATGGAGAGCCATTCCTGAAGTTAGTTCCAACAAATCTAGCAAATACTTCACCTTTCTGATTTTTTAAGAATTTGAAGTTTGAGTCAAGTGATTCATCAGAGGAATATGAAGTTTCACATGCAAATCCAGATAAAGTAGATGGATCTACAGGAGGTCCTTTTGCAACAACCCATGAGGTTTTGGGGTACTGCTCAGGTGTCCAGTAGGATCCATTAGCATTGAGTTTCCTCACAAAGGCAATACCCTCTTTCCTAGGGTTCCTGTTGAGAATCTGCTTTTTGGGGACATCGCAAAGGGTTTGATGCCCTTTGAGACTTTTGTACATGCCTGTCACATTGTGAGAGACTGTCTTAATAGGAATGATAGCCTACTCATATCAACAAGGAATTCCTTCTTTTCCGGAAGCCCACTCAAAAAGAACTCCAAGGTTAAGCATGCTTGTCTTGGAGCGATTCTAGGATGGGTGACCGACCGGGAAGTTGGTCCCGGGTGCGCACGAGTGAGGACAAAGTGCGTAGGAAAGACTAGTGTTGGTCTGTGGGGCCAGTCTAGATCCTGGCAGGCGTAACGGGGTGTTACACACATACAATTACTTCAACCCTGCATTGTCATCAGTGATACTTGTGGTATCCTCAGATGAGGAATTTGAAACCACTGGAATAGTTGAATAATTTGCAGTAATAGAAGCATTTGAACATTCAGGTGAAGAACTAGCAGTTTCACGTTCGATGCATTTCAAACAAGGTGGAACAAATTCTTCCCGAGCGGTACTGACCTATTGAGCTGGTAAGGAATCGTTTTCCCTTTGGAGATCCTCATGTGACACCCTCAGTTTCTCAAGATCTTGCTTTCTTTGAAGAAATTCATAGGAAAGCTTCTCCTGATCGGCTAATAGGTTTTTATGATGACTCTCTAGGTTATCATACTTTGTTTGAAGACTTTTGAGATCGACAAACAGAGTTTGAGTCCGATCCACTTCATGGTTTAACAGGTCATCGCTTTTGTCTAGCATTTTCTGAAGCTTTTCAAGTGCACTTTTTTGTTTAGTGGCAAGCTTAACAAGTTTAGCATAGCTAGGTTTCACATATTCATCCGATTCACCTTCACTTGATTCAGAAGAGGAATGATGTTTATGTACCTTTGATCCTTTTGCCATGAAGCAATAGGTAGGAGCATAGTCATCATTGCTAACGTCAGAGTCGTCGGTGTAGTCGAATTCTTCATTGTTGAAGATGGACTTGCTGACGAAGGCAGTAGCAAGAGCAAGGCTAGCAACACCAGATTCTAATTCCTCCTCAGATACTTCCTCTTCTTCATATTCTTCAGATTGTTCCTCAGAATCCACTTCCTTGCCGATGAATGCTCAAGCCTTTCTGGAACCATTCTTCTTGTGCTTTGAGGACTTTGAAGATGAGGACTTTGTAGATGAGGACTTTGAAGACTTCTTCTTTTTCTTCCAGTGATCAGAACTATCAACCTTGTATTTCTTCTTTTTCTTTGAGTCTTTTTCCCAGAGAGGACAGTCAAAGATAAAGTGACCAGGCTTCTTGCAGCGATGACAGGTTTTCTTCTTGTAATCTTCTGAGGAATCTGATTTCCTCAAGCCACTTCTTGATGACTTTCCAAATCCACCTTTCCTTGAGAACTTTTGGAATTTCCTCACAAGCATAGCTAGTTCCTAACTTAGTTCTTCAGGATCACCAAGGCTGCTGTCTGAATCTTGTTCTTCAGATGAGGAAATTGCTTTTGCCTTTAGAGCACGAGATCTTCCATAGCTTGGCCTGTAGAGGTCTCTCTTCTCAGCTTGTTGGAGTTCATGAGTATTGAGTCTTTCTAGAATATCAACAGGATCAAGAGCTTTGTAGTCTCCATGTTCTTGAATCATCAGAACCAGAGTGTCAAATGATGAATCGAGTGATCTCAGCAGTTTCTACACAACTTCATGATCCGTGATATTAGTGGCACCCAGTGCTTGAAGTTCATTGGAAATATAAGTGAGGCGATCAAACGTTTGTTGGACATTTTCGTTGTCAAACCTTTTGAAGCGGTTGAAGAGATTGCGAAGAACATCAACACGAGAGTCACGTTGAGTAGAGACTCCTTCATTGACTTTGGACAGCCTATCCCAGATAAGCTTAGCAATCTCCAAAGCACTCACTCTCGTATACTGGCCTTTCCTCAGATGACCACAGATGATATTGTTTGCTTGAGAGTCGAGTTGCTTGAATCTCTTCACATCAGTAGAAGTAATAGTGGGAGTGACGGAGGGCACACCATTTTCCACGACATACCAGAGATCGTTGTCAATCGCTTCAAGATGCATACACATCTTGTTCTTCCAGTAGGTATGACAGCCCGCGAAAACCTTGATCATACCTGCAGTCGACATAGCTAGAACTCCAGGTGGTTAAACCAAAATCACACAGAGCGAGGGAGTACCTGCTCTGATACAAATTGAAAGTGCGTTATATCGACTAGAGGGGGGTGAATAGGCGATTTTTACAAATTCATCACTTTAGGAATTTCAACTTTGAGGAATTTGAAATGTGATGAATAACTAGCAGCGGATTAAGTACTCAAGTGCATGAGGAACATAGTAACATTATAGTCTTCATGATGAAATGAAACATGCACAAGCAATGAGTAGCGTGATACAGGATAAGCAGTGATGAACAAGGTAACTTGAAGAATTTGAGATGAGGAATATGTGTAAGTCTTCAGTCAAATTCTTCAAACAGTGACAATCAATTTCATCAACAAGTTTATGAGCAATAAGAGGGTTGAGGAAATAGAACCAGGGAGCTCAATGAAGACAATGGTTTGATGACCCATTTCCAACTGTTATGACAGTCATACGTCTGGTTTGGAGCGGCCTGGTATTTAAACCATAGGACACATAGAACTTACCGTATTATCCTTGAGCTAAGGTCAAACAGTGCTCGCCCAACACTCGTGGTAAGTATTCAGGGTAGACTTCCAAAACCCTCACAAATAGGTCACCCAGCAATCCACAATTTACTGCTAGATGCTCTAGACCAAGGTCACTTCGTGATCCCCAATTTACTACAGGATAGACTAGACCATGACGCCTAACCGTCTGGAGGATGCACAATCCTCAAAGGTAACAAGCGGCGGTTCCACACAGGAATTTCTTCAGTGATGCTCAATCACTTTGGGTTTTGTGGTTTGGTTGTGGGTTTTTCCTCACTGACGATTTTCTCTCAAAGTCCTTGGAGGATGGGATGCTCCCAAATGACAAGTGTTAGTTCTTTCTCGGAGCAACCAACCAGCTAGTGGTTGTGGGGGTCAGCTATTTATAGCCAGGGAGCAACCCGACATGATATGACATAAATGCCCCCAATCATATGACCGTTATGTGGATAGTTGTGAATGGGGACAGCTGGCGCTAAGCATAGCAACAGTCGGATTTTTGAGGTATGAAAGTCCTCAGACATATCACGTTCCTCACTTGTAGGCAATTCACACTGGCCAAATCCTAATTCCTTAGTCAGATCAATTTCCTTAGCGACCAGAAGAACATATCTCTGTCACTGAAGAACTTGACTGAGTCGTAAGAGATTTCCAAAAGCTTCACTCAAAGGATTGTATAGATTGAAGATTTTGAGTTGAGCATCAGTTGGAAAATTCCTTAGTATTACCTCGCCCCCCTTTAACAGTACGGTGTTTCCTATGACTCAAGTAAAGGAAATGAAACAATGAAAATAAGTCTTCACGTTTCATAGTCCTCGTTCATATCTTCAAGGTCACACTATCTTCTTCAATCTCAAAGTCTTCACAAAGTCTTCACCAAAGTCTTCAGAAAGTCGTCAGCAAAGTCTTCACTTGAAGAAATACATTTTTAGGGGTCAATAATCTCTGAATATCTCAAACTCCTCATTGACTTATAGAGCCTGTGTACTCTCACAAACACATTAGTACCTTAACCATAAGTCTTCAATACACCAAAATCACTAAGGGGCACTAGATGCACTAACAACTCAGCACTACATGCTCTAATCTGCAACAGACCTCTGATCATGACGGTTGAATGGAATCTGCTATCCTAGCCGCTGCTGCAACCTTTAAGACTGGAGTACGATATACCTCGACATTGTTCTATGAACCACTCGGAAACAGATGTCGCTATCGTCGACTGGGAGCTGGTGGACGTTGGCGAGCGTGCTCGTCGAGCTCCCTCTGGAGCTCTTTGAGCCGCATCCGCACGGCCTCCAAAGCCTAAGACTTAGCGGTCGCTCCGACAATGGGAGTATGGAGAACCTCCTCATCTCGACGTGGCTTCTCATTCGATGGTGCACCGGCTTCACGCCTGCCGTGGCCGAAACCTGGCAGCGGGCTCTAGTGAGAACCAGCCATAAGAACCTCCGCTGCAGGATTGCAGCTCTCGCACTCGGAAGGAACGTTAGACTTATCGGAGTGTGACTCGAACATGCCGTGAAGTGACTCGGCGGGTTCGATCACCTCAATCTGCGGAGACGAAACTTGGCGGGCCTCCGTGTGCCTCACCTAGCGCTGGAGTCGTGAGCGACCAGATTGCTTGCAACCGCGAACAGTGGGGAGATCCGAAGAGTATGAGGTCGACGATTGCCACAGAAGTACACCGTAGGAGCTCGCACGGAAGTGCGTGGACCCATAGACTCGGAGCGCCTCAACATCGAGAGGCGCTTCCTGGAGCCATGCCAAATCGTCGGCGATGAAGGTGAGCGCTTCGAAATGGATATCGTGGCCCAGGGAGAAGACACCGCCGGAAGACATGAGGAAGGGAAAAAAATGCAACCTCGTCCGAAGTCGCTTAGAAGCCTTCCCCGAGGTGGGCGCCAACTGTCGTGGGAACAAGCCTGACACTAGAAGGTAGGGGTACAAAGGAGAAGGTGGAGTCCTAGCTATGGAAAGGATGTACACATGGATGTATGAGGTAAGGCCCTTCACATGGAGGTAACAGCCCTACGTCTCAATGCTCAAGAGCTTATGTCGTGTGGAGAGTATGAGTTGCAGGGGTTGCGAACCCTTGTGCCAGAGGGGAGGGTCGGCTAATAGAGAGTATGCTGCCCCTCATAAGTGCGAGGCAACCAAGGGTTCGATCGTGGGTATAAAGATGAGCATTACTGGTGACGTACATCATAATTTCTACTAAAGATGACTGGCCTAACGCCTGCCCGTTGGCCTCCCAAGAGTGGCTTATGGTCTTCTGGCGTCGACTAGAAGTGAGGTCTTCCGAGTGATAGGTGACTGATGAGTAGAGGTAGAAGATACCGAGTGGATTAAATATCGAGTAACTTGAGTACCATGGAGTGTCCAGTCAGAATCTCTCTTATAATCTTCAAGTCCTCAAATATAGTGCCCTTTGGTAGGATATGTAGGACAAGCCTATGATCCTACCCTAGGTACATATCTTCATCAATCACCTTCGCAGAGATTGCATTGAGGAATGCACATAGCTTCACAATGGCTAAGCGAACGTTTTCCGGTAGAATCACCCTCAATGCAATGAGAAGCAGTTGCGTCATAATCACGTGGCAGTCAAGAGACTTTAGGTTCTGGAACTTTTTCTCTGCCATATTTATTATTCCCTTTATATTCGATGAGAAGCCAGACGGGACCTTCATAATGAGCAGGCATTCAAAGAAGATTTCCTTCTCTTATTTGGTAAGAATGTAGCTCGAAGGACCTTTATACTACTTTGGATGCATGCTGTCTTTTTCATGCACACACTGCTGTTCCTCCCGTTCCTCCGGTGTATCTTTTGTGTGCATGTGTGGTATCCCTTGTTTGTCTGTCCTGAAAGGTTACTGAGAGTAGGCCAATCATTGATGGATACAAACAACAATGCATATAGGTCAAATTCTTCCTGTTCTTTCTCATCCCACACACATACACCTCTTCCGTTCCATAGCTATAAAAGTTCATCAACTAATGGCCTTAGGTACACATCAATGTCATTGTCGGGTTGCTTAGGTCCTTGGATGAGCACTGGCATCATAATGGACTTCCGCTTCACGCAAAACCAAGGAGGAAGGTTATACATACATCGTGTCACAGCCCATGTGCTATGCTTGCTTCTCTGCTCCCCAAAAGGATTAACGCCATCTACACTTAAACCAAACCATATGTTCCTTGGGTCACCTGTAAAGTCGGTCCACTTTCTCTCGAACTTTCTCCACTGCGACCCATCAGCGGGTGCTCTCAACTTCCCGTCTTTCTTATGGTCCTCTTTGTGCCATCGCTTCAACTTGTCATGCTCTTTGTTTCTGAACAGAGGTTTCAACTAGGGTATTATAGCAGCATACCACATCACCCTTGCATGGACCCTCTTCCTGGAGATCTCGCCGTCAACATCACCAGGGTCATCTTGTTTGATCTTATACCGCATTGCACTACACACTGGGCATGCGTTCAAATCCTTGTATACACCACGGTAGAGGATGCAGTCAAATCCTCGTATACACCACGGTAGAGGATGCAATCATTAGGGCATACATGTATCTTCAACACCTCCAATACTAGAGAGCATACATTCTTCTTTGTTGCGAACATACTGCCAGCCAATTCGTTATCCTTTGGAAGCTTATTCTTCAATATTTTCAGTAGCTTCTCAAATACTTTGTCAGGTACACCATTCTCTACCTTCCACTACAACAATTCTAGTGTGGTACCGAGCTTTGTGTTGCCATCTTCACAATTGGGGTACAACCCTTTTTTGTGATCCTCTAACATGTGATCGAACTTCAACTTCTCCTTTTCATTTTCGCATTGTTTGTTTGCATCAACGATGACCCAACAAAGATCATCATCGGGCACATCGTCTGGTTCCTCTTGATCTTTAGCTTCCCCTATTGTTGCATCACCATATTCACGAGGCACATAGTTGTCATCATCCTCTTCTTCTTTGCTGTCTTCCATCATAACCCCTCTTTCTCCATGCTTGGTCGAAACATTATAGTGTGGCATAAAACCCTTCTCAAGCAAGTGGAAGTGTAGGGTTTCAGAGTTGGAGAAAGCCTTTGTATTGTCACACACAGTACATGGACAATGCATAAAACCATTCTGCTTGTTTGCTTAAGCCGATTGGAGAAATTATGCAGGCCCTTAATATACTCGGAGGTGTGTCGGTCACCGTACATCCATTGCAGTTCATCTGCATGCATTACATAATAAAGTGTATTAAAAACCATTACAGAATATCATGAATAGAGAAGTGACCAAATTAATAGAAATTCATCATCACGTTAAAGCCAAAGTACAGTAGTGACCAAAATAAATACATAAAGTTGATACATACTTCTCATTATTGAACAACATATAGCTCTCTAGAGCATCTAATTAAAACAACCAATGCGATCATAACTACAACTAAGGTACCAATTGATCCAACAGCATAATGATACCAAGCCTCGGTCTGAATGGCATATTTTCTAATCTTCATGCGCATTGCATCCATCTTGATCTTGTGATCATCGACGACATCGATAACATGCAACTCCAATTTCATCTTCTCCTCTTCAACACTTTGTAATTTTTTCTTCAAGTAATTGTTTTCTTTTTCAACCAAATTTAACTTATCAACAAGAATTTGTATGTGAGTTGGTATTTCCGGTTCACATAACTCCTAGATTAAAAAATCTATGTCAGGTTGGTCGGTATAATTTTCATAAACACTAAATAAAAAAATAGTTATAAAATATAATATATACCACATCCAAATCATAGACAGGATGAGGGTCGACGGAGGCGGGTACCAAAACCATACGGGTAAGAACTTTTTCCTTTTAGAAAGAAGATAAGAAGAAGAGGCTAACCATGGTGGTGTCAGTGCCGAGATCGGCGTGGGCTATCGATGGTGGTCAGGACGGGGATGGGACAGGACGGACCACCAAACCTAGACAAATCTTGAGGAAAATGGAGCTTGGACAAGTAGCTTCGAGAGGAGAAAGCTTAAGTGTGGCTCGGGCATTTCATCGAGCACCTCATGTGCATAGGAGGTGACCTAGAGCACCACAAAGCTCTCCCATGGTCGGCCAAAAATAGAGCAGCGCACTGCTCTGCTTGCGAGCAGGGGCAGGGGGAATATGTAGGCTTCCCTTTGGTCCCGGTTTGTGGCTAGAACCGTGACTAAAGGACCCCATTTGGTCCCAGTTCCAGCCACAAACCGGGACGAATAGTTGTGGGCGAGGAGCGAGGCCGATTGGTCCTGGTTCGTGTGTGGAACCGGGACCAAAGGGGTCACACGAACTGGAACCAATGGCCCACGAGACCCGGCCGGCGCCCTAGCCTCACGAACTGGGACCGATGCCCCCAGGGGTCCAGGTTCTTGAGTGAACCGGGATTAATGGGCCTTTCAGGTTTGTACCAAAGTTGTGTTTTCTACTAGTGATTATAGGCGGTTCCCAAACAAAATGGTAAAGTTTTTACTCCCCCTCCACCAGTCAATCACACTCCACGGTGAGCCGTATCCACGGGTACCGTCCATACCAACAACATTTTTGGGAGGTGGACGCAAGCACCACATGTTGGAGGATCCATAACAATAGAACTTCTATACAAATATACCCAAGCATAACTCATTACGCTGTCTTCCTTGTCCAACTTCAACTAATTTTGTCAAGTTTGAAAATAATTAATGAGTATTCACAATCATAGAAGTTGTCCAAGATAGTATATTTATTTGTGAAATCTCTCTTCCTTCAATATTCTTTCATGAATGGCTCAAGTGACCAATGCGGTGTTTGCTAACTTTCAATAATATTTTCCACCTATACTTCTTATATGTGAAGTCATTACTCCCCATGGGATAATCATACAAAACATATATATAATTACAGATTTATTATATTCAATTCATTCAACCATTTACTCATGGGATATAAGTGAAGCACGAGATTAAATGACAAAACTACTCCAAAACATATAAGTGAAGATCAATGAGTAGTAAAAAATTAAGTTGCTATGTGAGGACTTTCTTTCGCTCTCTCTCTCTCTCAATAAATATTTTCAGATCTCAAAATTTTATTTAAATAAAAAGCAAAACAAATATATCACTCCTAGAATAGCACATATCATGTGGACAAATAAAAATTTAGGCTCCACATAGGCTAACCGATAGTTGACGAAGAGAGGTGGGACGCGTAGCATCCCCAAGCTTAGATGCTTGAGAGTTATTGAAACATTTACATGGGGTGCCTTGGGCATCCCCAAGCTTGAGATTTTGCATCTCGTTCAATCCTCTCATATCCCGGTTTCACCTATTCTCAAAAACTTCATCCACACAAAACTCAAAAAGAAATCGTGAAATAGGTGAGTACACATAAGAATAAATCAACTCTTTATGTACTGCCAAGACAAGTTGCACAATAATTTGCAAACATTATTTACTGTATACTATCATTTCCACACTTTATATCTAGCAATATAGGCTATGGAAACTAAAGGATAAGTAGATAACAAAACTATGACAACAATCTGTCCAAACAGAACAGTCCGTAGCAATTCATTAAACTAGTGTACTTATGTAACTCAAAAAAGTATGAAAATTTAGTACATGCTAAATAATTTATATGAAAACACTGTGAAAAATTTCAGAAACTTTCCACTTTTAGTAAAATATGAAAATTCAAATACTATACCAGAAGTTTCTCTATTTACCAAGCGCATATCAAAACATGCAATGCAAGCATCCTAAAGGCAATTCTTGGAACTTTTTATTGAAAAACAAGATTATAAATAAGACCTAACATAAAACAACAAAATAAATGACGCTATAAGGAAAACTCATGTTATGTGACAAAAAAATATAGATCCAAGTAAGATATACCGATATTGTTGAAGACTAAAGAGGGGATGCCTTCCGGGGCATCCCCAAGCTTAGGTGCTTGAGTATTCCTGCGACATTACCTTGGGAGTGCCTTGGTCATCCTCATACAGGTGTCTCACCCAAAACATGAAAACTTCAATCACACAAAACTTAACGGAACTTTGTCAGATGGGTTAGAATAGTAAATATAGATCATTCACTTAGGTACTGTGAAGACAAGATTCATAATTATTCCCACATTATAACTAATATATTCCATAATTCCCACAATTTATATTACTCAATATAAGCTATAGGAACACTTGAAACAAGCAAACAATGCATGCAAAACAGAATCTGTCAAAAACAAAACAGTCTGTAAAGATCTAAATGATCACCATACTTTGCTAACTCTAAAAATTGTAGAACATTAGTACAACTCAAGGAATTTTCATAGAAACGTTTTTTAATAATTTCAGAATTTTTTGACGCTCCAATAAAATCAGATAATTCATATACTGGACAAAAAACATTCTGTTTTTGCACAGAATCAAACAAGCAAGAATCCACATTATGCCAAAGGCTTTACTTGGCACTTTATTGAAATAAAAGACACCAAACATGATTACTACATTATCTTAATCATGTGAACATATCAAAAAAGAAGGTAAAAGTGTTGGGTTGTCTCCCAACAAGCACTTTTCTTTAATGCCTTTTAGCTAGGCATGATGATTACAATAATGCTCACATAAGAATAATAACTGAAACATGCAAAAGAGCATCATGAATCTCATGAAAAGAACATTTAAGTCTAATAAAATTTCTATGCATAGGGATTTTGTGAGCAAACAATTTATGGGAGCAAGAATCAACTAACATAGGAAGGCAAAACAAGCATAACTTCAAAATTTAAACACATAGAGGGGAAACTTGATATTATTGCAATTCCTACAAGCATATGTTCCTCCCTCATAATAATTTTCAGTAGAATCATGAAGGACTTCCAAAATATAACCATCACATGAAGCATTCTTTGCATGATCTGCAAGCAAAGAAATTTTACTAGTCTCCACACAACAAAATTTCTTATCATGACTAATAGTGGGAGTAAACTCATCAAAATAACTATCATGAGATACTTGATTGACATAACCACATTCAATATTAAAATCATGATGACAAGTTTCATGGTTACTATCACTCTTTATAGCATAAATGTTATCATCATACTCATCATATATAGGAGGCATGTCATAATCATAAAAAAAAATTCGTCAAATAATGGGACACTAAAAATATCATCTTCATCAAACATAGCATCACCAAGATTGTGGATTTGCATATCATTAGCATCATGGATATTCAGAGAATTCATACTAACAATATTGCAATCATGCTCATCACTCAAAGATGTAGTGCCAAACATTTTAATAACTTCTTCTTCTAATACTTGAGCATTTCCTTACCATTATTTTCACGAAAGACATTAAAAAGATGAAGCATATGAGCCAACCTCAATTCCATATTTTTTATAGTTTCATTTTGTAAAACCAAACTAGTGGAAGATGGAAACTAAAAGATTTGATTGCAAGATCTAAAGATATACCTTCAAGCACTCACCTCCCCAGCAACGGCTCCAGAAAAGAGCTTGAAGTCTACTATGCTAACTTCTTGTAGACTCGTGTTAGGCCTCCAAGCGCAGAGTTTTGTAGGATAGTGGCAATTTTCCCTCAGGTGGATGAACTAAGGTTTATCAATCCGTGGGAGGCATAGGATGAAGATGGTCTCTCTCAAACAACCCTGCAACCAAATAACAAAGAGTCTCTTGTGTCCCCAACACACCCAATACAATAGTAAATTGTATATGTGCACTAGTTTAGCGAAGAGATGGTGATACAAGTGCAATATGGACGATAGATATAGGTATTTTTAATCTGAAAATATAAAAACAGCAAGGTAACTAATGATAAAAGTGAGCACACATGTTATTTCAATGCTTAAAAACAAGGCCTAGGGTTCATACTTTCACTAGTGCGATTTGTCTCAACAATACTGACATAGTTGAATCATATGTAAATACCTCTCGTGCGAGAAGGAGTTCACTCCAAAGTCACAAATACTGGAGAACTAACAAAGAAATTATTGTAGCATACGAAACCACCTCCGAGTTATATTTTCCAATCAACCTTATGAGCTATCCCTATAAGTGTTACAAACATCCCTAGAGTTCGTACTAAAATAACACCTTGAGATACACACCAACCAAAACCCTAATGCACCTAGATACTCCAATGTCACCACAAGTACCGATGAGCTTGATTATACGATATGCATCACACAATGTCAGATTCATCATTTTCAATCCAACACAAAGAACATCAAAGAGTGCCCCAAAGTTCCTACCGAAGAATCAAGACGAAAACATGTGCCAACCCCTATGCATAGATTCCCAATGTCATAGAACCCGCAAGTTGATCACCAAACCATACATCTAGTGGATCAATAGAACATCCCATTGTCACCATGGATATCCCATCACAAGAAATACATCAAGTGTTCTCAAATCCTCAAAGACTCAATCCGATAAGAAAACTTCAAAATGGAAAACTCAATTCATCACAAGAAGGGAAAGAGGGGAAAACTCCATATGATTCATCTATATCAATAAAGCTCGCGGTACATCAAGATTGTGTCATCTCAAGAACACGAGAGAGAGAGAGAGAGATCAAACACATAGCTACTGGTACATACCCACATCCCCGAGGGTGAACTAATCCCTCCTAGTCATGGAGACCGCCGACATGATCAAGACGCGCTCCGGTGATGGTTTCCTCCACCGGTAGGGTTCCGCCACGGGCTCCCAATTGGTTTTTCATGGCTCCGGAGGCTTGCAGCGGCGGAACTCCCAATCTAGGTTTCTTTTTGGAGGTTTCTATATTTATAGGAATTTTGGGCGTTGATCTCATGTCAAGGGGGTCCACGAGGCGGTGACAAGCTACCTATGCGCGGCCGGGGTGTGGCTATGCCTGTCAGGCTTGTGACCTCCTCGTGGCTTTTCTGGCCCAACTCCAATGCTTTGGGGGTCTCTTTCGGTCCAAAAAAACCATACTAAATTTTCTGCCCATTCCAAGAACTTTTATTTCTGCAAAAAAATGACACCATGGTAGTTCTGCTGAAAACAACGTCAGTCTAGGTTAGTTCTAATAAAATCATACCAAAATCATATAGAATTATTGTGAACATGGCATGAATACTTCATAAATTTTAGATACGTTGGAGACATATCACTGAGCAAGCGCTAACATAGCCAAACAAAGGTTTGCTGGCATGTGGAGGGGTTAGAGGTTTGTCATGGCATTTTGGGAGGCTTGACATACAAGTAGTAGGTAACGAGAAATAACGATAGAAACGAGACAACTAACATGGAAATGATAGTAGTTGCATCTAGGGAAATGGTTATCTTCCTAAGATCCCTCTTGGAAGAAGAACAAGTCTGGGAACAAGACGATCCGTGAAGTAGACGAACTAATTCTCACACTCCAAACGCTTTCGGAACTCTATCAATAAGAAGCATTCGGAATAAACAATCAACACATAGTACACCACAACATGTGCATGATATGATGTGCAAACAAATACGATGCATGTCTGGTTTAATATATAAGGCATGACATGGGATGGCAAGAACAACAAACAACTACTACATGTTAAATGAAGTTCAATATGCAACGAGTTGCATATTGACGTAACTCCATGTTTGAATTATTTAGTTCACTCTAGTTAGGTACACAACAATATTAAATGTTGTCAAACATGGCAATAGGTGAAGCATAATGAAACTACACTACCTAGGCATCTCAAAAGAGGTCGGAAACTACATATAGCACTTCCCAAAAGACCCCATATGGAATTTATGATTTTGGTACAGATATGCCCTAACACAATTTTAGAGTTATTAAACAACAAAATAAATATCACCATCTTATTCTACACATTTTTTAGGTTAAGATACAGACGTGGAACTTCTTTATTGGAGATATGATTATTAAGTTATGAAATAAACTGTTTTTCACATGGAATTATGCGAAATAAATAAAACAACAAGTTAAACATTTTTCTCATGCATGAAAGTTGGATATTATTAATCTTCACAAAATTCTGAGCATTTTCCATATGTAAAATATTATGATACGATGCATGGTTGTTTATTTATTCGCATTCTAAAACAATGGCAAATGCTGCAAATATGCAATGTCTTGGAATTTTTTTAAATGCGCAGAGGCATAGTAAAATATATATAATTGGGCCGAATCTAAAAGCCTAATGCAACCAGCAGCATATTAGGCCCATGAACGTGCGTGAAAACATTTAATAAAAACATAGGCAAAATATGAGGCACCTGGAATCGATCCCAAGACCTCCCGGTTGCAAAACAGCACTATGACCATTTGGGGTAAGACTGAATTGTGATAACATACACATTATGTGCAAGATGACCCACAATCTCGCGCTGAGCTGACGAAACTGAATACGGGATTAGAGATAGCTTGCTTTGCTGGGTTGCAGGGGTCAAGACGAGCGATGCACTGGTCCATCCGCGGTCGGACGCGGTGTCGCAAAGGCTCGCAGCTGCTCCTCCTCCTCTCGAGCAGGAGGCAACAATGGGACTTGGAGCTTCAGTTATGGAGCTTTGTAGGCGATCTGGTGATCCTAAGACGAGGTGGGTTGGCAGTGCGGAAGGCCGGCACGACTTCGGATCCACCCCCGGGCGAGGTGCATGACTGAGAGGAAGCTCCGGGCAGCCATGGCTGCTCCTTGCGGCTCGCTGGGAGAGAAAGCAAGAGGGATTAGGGGAGAGAAGGGAGGAGGCAAAGGCAAGGCAGGGGAGCATCATCCTAGAACACCGACAGCATGTTGTCGAGACAGACATGGAAGACGGGGGCTAATCTGGGCAGGGACATGCGGGCGCGTGAGCTGTGGTCGCAGGTGCTACTTCTCGAGCATGCGTTGGTTTCCGAGAAGAGGAACGTGTGATGCAGCAAAGTAGATAACTATTTCCCTCAGTTGTTTAGAACCAAGGTATCAATCCAGCAGGAGATACAAGCAAGTCCCCGATAGGTGTACCTACACAAAGAATCAAACTCTTGCACCCAATGCTATAAAGGGGTTGTCAATCCCTTCACGGTTACTTGCAAAGATGAGATCTGATAGAGATAGATCGCTTGAAAGTAAAGTAAAACAAAAGTTAAAAATAATGCATCAAAGTATTTTTCGTTTTATATCTGAAAGTATAAGATGGAAAATAGACCCGGGGGCCATAGGTTTCACTAAAGGCTTCTCTCATGATAGCAAGTATTACGGTGGGTGAACAAATTACCGTCGAGAAATTGATAGAAAAGCGAATAATTATGAAGATATCCAAGGCAATGATTATTCAGATAGGCATCACGTCTGTGTCAAGTATACCGAAACGATTCTACATCTACTACTATTACTCCACACATCGACCGACTCCTGCCTACATCTAGAGTATTAAGTTCATGAAGAACAGAGTAACGCATTATGTAAGATGACATGATGTAGAGGGATAAACTCATGCAATATGATGAAAACCCCATATGGTTATCCTTGATAGCAACAATACAATACGTGCCTCGCTACCCCTACTTTGTCACTGGGTGAGGACACCGCAATATTAAACCCAAAACTAAGCACTTCTCCCATTGCAAGAATTACCAATCTAGTTGTCCAAAGCAAACCAATAACTCGAAGAGATTTCCAAAGAGATGAAATCATGCATATAAGTATTCAGAAAAGACTCCAATAATATTCATGGATAATCTGAACATAAACCCACAATTCATCGGATCTCGACAAACACACCGCAAAAGAGTATAACATCGGATAGATCTCCATGAAGATCATGAAGAATATGGTATTGAAGACCAAAGAGAGAGAAGAAGCCATCTAGCTACTAGCTATGGACCCGAAGGTATGTGGCGAACTAATCACGCATCATCATAGGGGCAATGGAGTTGATGTAGATGCCCTCCGTGATCAAATCCCCCTTCGGCAGATTACCGGAAAAAGCTCCAAGATTGGATCTCTTGGAAATGGAGGCTTCTGGCGGCGAAAAAGTGTTTTCGTGGCCTGTTCTGGTATATTCGGAATATTTCGGAATTTATAGGGCAAGAAATAGTGTTAGGAGAGTTGTCGTGGGCCCACAAGCCGGTGGGGTGCGCCCCTAGAGCTTGTGGCTCCATAGTGGCTCTCCCAACTTCATCTCCAAGTCTCCTGGTTTCCTTCTGGTCCAAGAAAAATCAATCCGGAGATTTTATTCCATTTGGACTCCGTTTAATATTCCTTATCTGCAATTCTACAAAACAAGGAAAAAACAGAAACGGGCACTACGTCTATATTAATAGGTTAGTCCCAAAAATAATATAAAATAGCATATTTGTCGGTGCACTAGAGTTTTGGGGCCATCTAGTGCCCCTTTACTTGTGCACGGGCAGTAGTAGCCACCCTGGCAGCAAAGCCCAGCAAGGGCTTGTCAAGCACAAGCATAGAAGACCCGAAGGCTACCGGCAACACCTTGCCAGGAGTGTTGTACAGCCTTTGGGCGAAGCATGGCCCCCGGCAAGGCAAAGCCCCAGCAAGCCCCGCCAGCACATAGACTAGGTGTCGATTCACCTGGACGCATGTCGTCGTGTCGACGTTGGAGGGAGCTAGGTGGCGCCGATGGGACAGGCCCCCATCCCGTCCTAGTGATAGACTCAGACGCCTAATGGTGTATTAAATGCTCTTGTCCTACTTCATCAGGGTTAGGCATGATAGCACTATAGCATTATGCACCCCGTGTGCACACACTATGGCACTATTGGGATCCCCTTATGTATAAAACGAGGCTTAGGGCATTACAGAGAAAAGGGGATGGAGAGTTCGACAATTGGGCCGATGTTAGACGGCTCGACAGTTGAATATGAATAGTTGGCCAGTTAGGCAATCAGACACTTAGACAGTTAGGCGATTGGAGACTACCTAGCTCATATAAGTACCATTCATGGCCCTCCTCTAGCCAAAATCCTAGAGTGTGCTCAATACAACCAAGCAGGAGTAGGGTTTTACGCATCCGTGCGGCCCAAACCTGGGTAAAATCTCCCCATGCGCTGCTTACCAGACTGGCTCTTTGCCTGAGCTCGCCCCCTGCCGAACCGAAAGAGGTCCCTTGGATCCCATAGGTGTTCGTCCCCCATGACATCTTTGGCGTGCTAGGTAGGGGGACACCTGAGAGCGGTACGAACCCGTTCTGGTAATACGCGCCTCAGTTTCATCATCTCCATGGCCCCTAAGCGGAAGGGCTTGACAGCAATTGGCCCATCCCCTCTTGACGCTCTCGCATCTGCGAAGGTGGAGGACGGCGGAGACTCGTGTGGAAGAGGAAACTCTGAACTTCCACGACACTCCGGTGACCATGAACAAGCAAGCGCCAACGCTCGCCGCAGAGACGCCCATGGCGGCGGGAGGAACTTCCATAACGCTAGGCCCCAGGACGGAGTGGTGCCACCTGTAGGTGGTACGGCGGACTCTGGGGTCAGCGGAAGGATGTCTGCTAGGACGCCAATGCTGGCGCCCACACCGCGACCTTCCAAAGGCGCGTGCGGGGAGACGCGCCGTGGCTACCGTAGTCGTCAACACCCCCATAGGAATCCACCTGCGCGACTGTAGGACCGAAAGTAGGTCTAGAGGGGGTGATTAGACTACTTGACCAATTAAAAGTTTTAGGGTTGGCAGTTTTTAGCATTTCATGGCAAGTCAAATACACCCTACACATGCAAGTCTAAGATCATATAGCAGCAGAAAGTAACAACAAGCTTTTATAGAAAGGATAGGGTAGGTAGATCAAACGCAATTGTAGACACGATGATTTTTCCCATGGTTCCGATAGGTGGCGCTATCATACATCCACATTAATAGAGTCTTCAACCCACAGAGGGTAACGGTCGCGAGAGTCCACAAAGGGCTCCACCCAAAAGGGTCCATGAAGTAGCGACGTTGACTATTCCATAACGGCTTCCGTCCACGAAGGACTAGCCTCACTATGGGTAGATCTTCCACAAAGTAGGCGATCTCCTTGCCCTTACAAACTTCTTGGTTCACTCCACAAAACAAAGTAGGAGGCTCCCAAGCGACACCTAACCAATCTAGGTGGCACCACCCTCCAAAAGGTAATAGGCTCGGTAATGACGATGAACTCCTTGCTGTTGTACGTCAAGATGATAAGCTCCTCAACACACAATCTCTCTCTCAAAGGTTTGTCTTGGTAGAAGTGATGGGATTGGTGGAAAGCAACTTGGGGAGGCTAGAAATCAAGATCCATATGATTTGAGTGGAAGATCTTGACCTCAACACAAGGTTAGGTGCTTCTCTCTCAGAATATCTGATAGGATAGGTATGGAATAGTCCTGAGTGCTTCTCTTTCGAGTAGGTGGTGGTGAAGGGGTATATATAGGCATCCCCAAAAATCCACCCGTTACACACAAAATGACCAACTCGGTGACACCGATGTGTTAATCTCGGTGGTACCGAAGTGATCAAAAGGTGGCAACTTTTGAATCTCGGTAAAGTCAATATAGGAAACTCGGTTGCACCAATAAGGTGACCAACAGTCAGATCTCCAATCTCGGTGACGCCGATCCAGCATTCTCGGTGGGACCGAAAATGTGAATTTGTGTAACAGAAAGTTGGCAACAGAAACTCGATGGCACCGGTATAGAATCGGTTGCACCAAAGTGGCTAGGGTTTGGCATAGTCTGTCTAGGTTCTGGAATCGGTGGCACCGACGTGGGAAAGTTGGTTGCACCGATTTTGAGTGGTAGGTATAGTACAGACTTTGGTGGGAGAGTTTGTGGATGTTTTTGGCGACTATCACTTGTGCACGTTTGAGCATATTGTTCACCAACAAAACCTTACCAACTTTTAATAGTATTGCCTTTCCTATGACTCAAAGTCATTTGTCACAAATATAAAATGTAGAGTCCTCTTGCTTGAAGATTTGGCCAACCTATTTCCTTGCATCTTGGGGTTTCTCCACAATCTCCTTTTGCCAATCCTCTCATTGAACATTTCCTGAAATATACTTGGTGGAAACATTAGTTCAATGACTTATATGTTGTTATTAATTACCAAAACCACCAAGGGAGCAAATGTGCTTTCAATCTCCCCCTTTTGGTAATTGATGACAACATATAGATCAAAGATTTGACATATGATAAAATCAATGAATATAATCATAGCTTTTAGAGGTATGTGATAAGAAAGAGCTCCCCCTAAATTTGTGCATTATATTGAATTTGCGTTTGAATGCAGATGCACAATCGATTAGGTATGTGGGGCACTTCTTCCATGTCACATACAACTAGGTGGTGTGCGAGAATAATTAGAGTGAATAACATGGCACAAGACACATAAGCAGGGGGGAATGATCATCTCATGAGCATTAAGATGATAGGGAATAGTTGCATCACACATAACGTAGTAGCATAACACAAACACAAAAGTATCTCACATCAAAGCAAAAGAACCAAATGTTTTGAAAAGCAATAAAACAGCAAAACGCTCTCTCGCTCGAAGCCTAAAGATCTATATACACTTATCCCCCTTTGGCAGCAAGTTTCCAAAAAGTTCAAAGGCGTATATCTAAGCGTTCTTGGGCATATCTCCTCCAGTTGTTGATGAAGGAGTCAAGATGACAGCATCGGCGAAAATTTCTGCAGATGTCGTGGATGGAGCTGGAGTGGTCACTGATGGAGCTGAAGTTGATGGAGCTGATGGAGCTATTGGAGCTGGCGTTGTGGATGATCTAGCCTAAGTAGTGAACTGAGTGCCTGGCCCTAGAGGTGAATCATCCTCATCATCATCATCCTCATCTGAAGTAGAAGAGACCCGAGGGATCTACACGGAGTAAACTTCATGTTGAAGTTCTGTGATTATCTTTGTCAGCCCGTCCACCTTAACAGTAAGGGTCCTTATTGTGGTCTCAAAGATGCTGACAAGACTGTTCTGGTTGTCCAGAATACCCTTAATTAATGTCCTTTTGCATGCCGTGAACTGATGCAATCAGTAGATCCATTTGCTCGTTCCTGGATCATGGGACTTGAGCACTAGTGACTCTAGCTGCCTCTGCCTCTGCCTGAGCTGCAGCTAAAGTGGGATGATCAGTATCCATCACCACAACATTGTCCTGGAGATCTGGCTGTAGGGGCAAATGTGTGTGATCTAGGGAAAATATGTGCTTCTCCAATTTTGAGTTGATGTGCATCTGGATGTAGGTTGCATAACAGCATGAGCGCTTCTGATAAGCAGCAACCCTCTTGATTGTCTCTATAATCAGATCCATGACTCTGATCCTAGTGTGAGTGTCAAGGTGGATCAACATGTTTATGGGGTGGCCTCGGATAATTTTGTCACCTCCAGACTTGGGCATCAAGGTGTGCCTCAGAATGGTGTTGATAGTGCGGAGGCCAACCTGGAGAAAACAGATTGATCCTATCTCGTGAGACTTCACATTAGCACCGGGGATCTCCTTGTACATGTTAGCCATAGCATTGTGACTAGCCTTGGATTCCGAGTAGACATCCAGTTCACCATCCTATGCTTCAGGAACTCCTAAGATATCAGCCCATTCTTCCACTGTTGATTTGTATCTTGCACCTTCAGTCATCCACACAATTCTACCATCTCCGTAGAAGTGTGCAGTGAAGTAGAACTGCATGATCATCTCGTCATTCCATGCTGTGAATTCTCCGCCAACGAACTCATCAAGACCTATGCACTCGAAGTTGTCCTGGACACTTGTAAAGTAGTCCTCATTCTCCTTTATGAACTTCCAATCAACGTACCGCATATCACTGACAGCTGGACTCTTGTCAAAGAGCACAGTCTCATAGACGTCCTGTTGATCCTTGGTATAGAACATGTAGTCCACAGTTGTTTTCTTCCTCTGGGCATAAGGATCAATTGCTCTCCATGCCCTCAATCCCGAGTCCTTCATCTTCTCCATGTCCTCAGCTAGTGGGTAGCTGGCATTATGAACTGGGAGGTGTGGTTTGAGCTTCATCAGTGTTGTCAAGTCATCCACATCATCAACTCTGGAAGCAGTTCCTTTGTTCTTCTCAGAAGCTGGAATCTGCCTAGTTGTTCTCTTGGCCTTCTCAGTAGCCTTCTTGGATGTTCTGGTCTTAGGCATAGCATCAGACATCAATTTCTTTGCCTTCTTCTTGGGAGGAGCCTTTTTAGCTAGCTCAACCTCCTCTTCGTCAGTAGTAGCAGCTTCTTCAGGATCCTCAAACATGAAGGTAGGTCTGCCAAGCACATGAATGATCCTCTTCCTTGACTTTTTCTCTCTTGCCTTCTTAGGCATAGCTCTCTTGGGGATCTCAACAAACATTGTTGCTCTGGCAGTGTCATGAGCCTTGAAGGTAGAAGCTGGAGCATATATCTTCCTGACACCTCTTCGAGAGAAAGTATCTTCAGTTGCAACTTTTGTGGCAGCCTTCTCTTGCTTCTTAGCAAGAATCTCCTCACGCACAAAATATGAATCCTCTTCATCTGAGTTCAACCTTTTCCTGGTTTTGGTGGCAGCCTTGGGCAACCCATGAGAGCTAGGCGTGCCTGGATCTGAGAATGAACTGGGCTCTGGGCTTGTGCCCGAAATCATGTTTGCTCCCTGCTCTGACCTGTTCTGACTGTCTTTTGAACCTGACATGCTGACCCTATGAATAGTGTGTAGATGAGCAGAAGGAGAGGAGACATCACAAAATGAGTTTGTTTTTGAAAATTAAGCAATGAGTTTTCAAAAGTTTTGCAATCTGTAAAATACATATCGGTGCAGCCGAAAAGAATTTTATGGTGAGACCGAGACTAACCAACTCATTAACAGAAACTTGGCAGCCTTTTCGGTAGGACCGAAAAGAGCTACTCGGTTCCATCGAGTTAGTTCTCGCCCTCACAGAAACGCATATCGGTGACACCTATATTTCCGTTTCGGTTCCACAGAGATGTATCTTGCGGACAGCAAAACCCTAGAAAATTCATCTAACTAAAGATTTTACAGATTTGATTGGATGAATATATGATCAAGGGGTGGCTTATAGACAAAACTAGATCCAATGCGGAAGAATCAGAATGGGAGCGCACTAGAGATCAAATCTGTACCCTAGCTTGGTGTGGATCCCCTATGGCGCCGATGTTCATGTAGATTACGTCGAGGGCGGCTATTCCCAGCGGCGGAGGAGCGCAGGGAGACAAGGGCGACGACCAGGGATCTTCAGAGCGGCAGCTTAGGGTTTTGGAGCGCGATGTTTCAAGATAGAATCTCAAAGCGTCGGGGTCCAGAGTTATATACCGACCACTATCAGTGACACCGATTCTAAGTTTTCGGTGTCATCGAGTGCCTCAATTGTCAACTGATAGGGACACTCGGTGGAGCCAAGAAAATGGAAACGGTGGTACCGAGATTGAGAAACTAGATCAACCCTAGGCAATCGGTGAGACCGAGTTTTTGGGATTGGTTCCACCGAGATGCACTTGGGAGGTTTTAATGGTCAGTCCTTGTCGATACGGAATCCTAGTGCTCCACACACAGAGCGATCGAAAAGCACTTGTTCAAATTTTGTGTTGCAGCATGAATGGAATATGAGGTGAGAAAGCATAGATAGCTAAAGAGTGGTCCTAGGCATTCTTGTCCATCCAATTGGCAAAAGATAAATCAAAAGCCAAATAGCAACAATTGGATGTCCTCGAATGAGAAAATAAATGCAGACCAACATGCTCACACAATAAGATGTCAAAGGAAATCATGAAAAACATGCACAAACACACTAGCATCTAACAAGTACTTGGGCGATGACGAAGTCATCTATATATGAGTATTCGACTTAGGAGCCAAGTAAGTGTACTTGATCATAGGTCATACTCATCATTTAAGCACAAGTGGGGTTACCACTTTTTCATAAAGCATTTAATGTTGTCACATACTAAGAGATGTTCGACTGAAGAATTAGAGTAAAGCTCCCCCTTAATGTGACATCCCCCCATAAGAGGGATAAACAAACCTTGGGTTTTGTCGATGAAGACTTTATGTTGGTGAGGTAGTTGTGGACGCTCAATGTTGATGAAGATCACCAAGAGTTGTGAGCATCCTTGTTGTTTCCTTACTCCTCTCACCTACATGGGTTAGTCCCAACAGACAAGAGACAAATACAAGGATATCTATGGACATGGAGTGCAATGCATGTGTTATGATGTCCATTGATTTATTGATTACCTTGTCCCTTGCTTACCATTGAGGGAATGTGCGACTCCTTGAACTATTGCATTGAGTTGAAGTTGAGTGCAAAAAGTTCTTGCCAATAATGAATGTGAGTGAATTTCATTGGCGGAGTCACCCATCAAGAACTTACTAGTTCTTTTTCTTGGGAACCCACATCAAGTATATGGGGATCCTTGGTGTTGAAGTGGCCTTTGTAGTAGTTGATCTTGAAGTAGCCTTGGGAACCCACTCCACCAAAGCTAGGGGTTCATCTTCATATGAGTCTATGTCCTCTTGAAGCTTGTTCTTGCCCTTGAGCTTGTGGTCTTGTGGTGGAAGGTCATCTTGAGTGCTTGTCCCCTTGGTAAGAGTGTTTTCATACTTCTCCTTTTGAGATATTGACCATCTTCCCACTCAACTCCATTAGCGTTGAAGTAGCCAACACCACGATTCTTCCAGTATCCTCCGTGCTTGCGTACAATTTCCTCAAATTGCTTACATCCACAAAGACTCTTGTAGATACCTTTTTCTATAATTACTTTCAATAAAGAATTTTCTTGCTCAAGTGTAACATGGCTAGGAGAATCATCATTAGTGGAATCAATAGAACTACTAGAAGCAACATCATTGGGTTTAGTATTTTTATTGTTGCTACTAGACGAAGAATCTTTCTTCCCTTTGTTACTAGATTGCGTAGTTTTAACTTGAGGCATGAGAGTAGACAAGAGTAGTCGTTTGGCTAGATAAGATGAGGTCTTATTTTAGAGATCTTCATTGATAGCTTTAAGAAACTCATTCTCTTGCCCCAAGTTGAGCTTCTCGAAGCGTAGCTTCTCACGAGTTCTCACATGCTCTCTATGATCTTCGAGAGTAGATTCATGAGCTAACTTAAGAGTGTTTAGTTCTTTAGTTAGTTGTTCTATTTTCATCTTATCATCATCAAATGACTTATGTTAACTAGCATGAGGATTATCACGTTCATTTTGATCAACATCACTAGTTTTATCACAAAGCAAGTCATCATCACAAAGTAAATCATCTTCATCACTATCAAAATCAAGATATTCGGGGTGTGATACCTTGGGGCCTTCAACCATGAAGAAACTTCCACTCCCTTCATTTGGTGAATCAAATATATCGTAGGAGATGGTAGTCACTAGAGCAATTCCGGCAACACCTTCATCTTTACTATAGTCGGAGTCGGAGTGATAGCTTCTCTCAGAGTAGGTGTCGGAGTCAGAGCCGGAGACACATTCACCAACATGAGCTTGATATTTTCTTCTTGTGTAGCTCTTGGTGTGCTTGTCCTTCTTCTCCGAATCTCTACTTCTCCTTGAGTGTCTTCGTTCATAACGATCATCTCTACTCCTTCTCTCTCTTTGTGGTGACTCATTTCTTGAGCTTCGTCTTCAAGGTGACTCTTCTCTTCTTTTGTAGGGAGTCGTGCACTCATTTGAGTAGTGTCCAGGCTTCCAACGATTGTAGCAATTGCGGTCACGACTTGACGAACGCTTCTCTTCATATCTTGAGTTGGAGTTTCTTTCTTTGCTTCTATACTTGTAGAATTTGTTGAATTTCTTCACCATGAGGCTTATTTTTCATTGGTGAAAAGGTTGTTGCTTGAAGTTGTGGGAGAATCACTTGTGGCTTTGAAAGCACTGCTAGACTTGTGATGAAGCTCTTCTTTATCTTTGAGTGTCATCTCATGACAAATAATCCTTCCATTGACTTCCGTAGGCTTGAGATCTTTGTAGTTTGGCATCATTTGGATCAATGTGCAGACGGTGTCGTATCTCTCATCCAAAGCTCTAAGTATATTCTTGATGATGAATTTGTCGGTCATATCTTCGCTTCCTAAGCCGGAAATCTCATTTGTGATGAGAGCTAGCCTAGAGTACATCTCTGCGACTCCTTCACCATCCTTCATCTTGGACTTGTCAAGCTGACCTTGAAGAACATATAACTTGGATTCTCTCACGGACTCGGTTCCTTCGTGCATATCAACCAAAGTATCCCAAATCTCTTTTGCATTCTCAATACAGTTGATTTTGTTGAATTCTTTGGGGCATAAGCAGTTGAAGAGAATGTCGCATGCCTGAACATTGAGGTCCAACATCTTCAATTCATCCGCGGTCGCTTCACGATCTGATTCCCGTCCATCCGCAAAGAACTCACCTTGCAAGCCAACACGAACAACAGCCCAAACGGCGGGGTTATGACCGAGAATATGCGTTTTCATTTTATGCTTCCAACTAGCAAAATTAGTGCCATCAAAGTACGGACCTCTATGGTGATAACTTCCCTCACTAGACGCCATACTTCTCCTAGGTTGTGAGACCTAAGCAATGGAGATCAATGCTCTGATACCACTTGTTGGACCGAAAGTAGGTCTGGAGAGGGTGTGATTAGACTACTGGACCAATTAAAAGTTTTGCCTATACCAAGTTTTAGGGTTGGCAGTTTTTAGCATTTCATGGCAAGTCAAGTACACCCTATACATGCAATTCTAAGAGTATATAACAGCGGAAAGTAAAAACAAGCATGTATAGAAAGGATAGGGTAAGAAGATCAAACGCAATTGTAGACACGATGATTTTTCCCGTGGTTCCGATAAGTGGTGCTATCGTACATCCACGTTTATGGAGTCTTCAACCCACGGAGGGTAACGGTCGCGAGAGTCCATGAAGGGCTCCACCCAAAAGGGTCCACGAAGTAGCAACCTTGAATATTCCATAACGGCTTACGTCCATGAAGGACTAGCCTCACTATGGGTAGATCTTTACGAAGTAGGTGATCTCCTTGCCCTTACAATCTCCTTGGCTCACTACACAACACGAAGTAGGAGGCTCCAAGCGACACCTAACCAATCTAGGAGGCACCACCCTCCAAAAGGTAATAGGCTCGGTAATGACGATGAACTCCTTGCTCTTGTGCTTCAAGATGATAGACTCCTCAACACACAATCTCTCTCTCACAAGTTTGGCTTGGTAGAAGAGATGGGATTGGTGGAAAGCAACTTGGGGAGGCTAGAAATCAAGATCCATATGATTTGAGTGGAAGATCTTGATCTCAACACAAGGGTAGGTGCTTCTCTCTCAGAAAATCTGATAGGATAGGTACGGAATAGTCCTGAGTGCTTCTCTTTAGAGTAGGTGGTGGTGAAGGGGTATATATAGGCATCCCCAAAAATCCAACCGTTACACAGAAAATGACTAACTCGGTGACACCGATGAGTTAATCTTGGTGGTACCGAAGTGATCAAAAGGTGGCAACTTTCGTATATCGGTAAAGCCGATGTAGGAAACTTGGTTGCACAGATAAGGTGACCAACGGTCAGATCTCCAATCTCGGTGGCGCCGATCCAACATTATCGGTGGGACCGAAAATCTGAATTTGCATAACAGAGAGATGGCAACCTAAACTCGGTGGCACCGGTATAGAATCGGTTGTCACCGAAGTGGCTAGGGTTTGGCATAGTCTGTCTAGGTTCTGGAATCGGTGGCACCGAAGTGGGAAAGTTGGTTGCACCGATTTTGAGTGGTAGGTATAGAACAGACTTTGGTGGGAGAGTTTGTGGATGTTTTTGGCGACTATCACTTGTGCACGTTTGAGCATATTGTTCACAAACAAAACCTTACCCCCTTTTAATAGTATCGGCTTTCCGATGACTCAAAGTGATTTCTTGCAAATATAAAATGTAGAGTCCTCTTGCTTGAAGCTTTGGCCAACCTATTTCCTTGCATCTTGGTGTTTCTCCACAATCTCCTTTTGTCAATCCTCTCATTGAACATTTCCTGAAATATACTTGGTGGAAACATTAGTTCAATGACTTATATGTTGTTATTAATTACCAAAACCACCAAGGGAGAAAATGTGCTTTCAGTGTTGCCCCCAAGTTGCGCGAGACCAGCATGCAAGCGGGAGTGCCGTGCCAACACTAGACCGTAGCGGTGCTCCTTCTAACACGGTTAGGAGTCAGGGCACCTCACGTCCCTCGCACCATCCATGACGGAGGAAGCGATGGCACAGGCGCAACTACTCCTAAACTTCCCTCCTGCTCCGGAGAAGCTCGACCAATGGAGAGATTCAATTCAGATCCTCAGCCTCATGGATAAGTTTCGGCCCATGGGGCCACCTCACGCTAGCGGTGAGGCACCCGAAGTCGGCGCGACCTTGGTGCGCTCTCCTCCGCGTCAACATCATCAGTCGCTGATGACCCACAAGTATAGGGGGTCTATCGTAGTCCTTTCGATAAGTAAGAGTGTCCAACCCAACGAGGAGCAGAAGGCAATGATAAGCGGTTTTCAGTAAGGTATTCTCTGCAAGCACTGAAATAGTCGATAATAGATAGTTGTATGATAAGATAATTTGTAGCGGGTAGCAAGTAACAATAGTGACAAAGGTGCAAAAATATGGCCCAATCCCTTTGTAGCAAGGGAGAAGCCTGAACGAACTCTTATATGAAGCAAAGTGCTCCTGAGGACACATGGGAATTACTGTCAAGCTAGTTTTCATCATGTTCATATGGTTCGCGTTCGCTACTTTGATAGTTTGATATGTGGGTGGACCGGTGCTTGGGTGCTGTCCTTACTTGGACAGACATCCCACTTATGATTAACCCCTCTCACAAGCATCCGCAACTATGAAAGAAGAATTAAGACAAAGTCTAACCATAGCATAAAACTAGTGGATCCAAATCAGCCCCTTATGACGCAATGCATAAACTAGGGTTTAAGCTTCTGTCACTCTAGCAACCCATCATCTACTTATTACATCCCAATGCCTTCCTCTAGGCCCAAATAATGGTGAAGTTTCATGTAGTGGACGTTCACATAACACCACTAGAGGAGAGACAACATACAACGCATCAAAATATCGAACGAATACCAAATTCACATGACTGCTATTAACAAGACTTATCCCATGTCCTCAGGAACAAAAGTAACTACTCACAAAGCATGATTATGTTCATGATCAGAGAGGATTTGAATATCGTTAAGGATCTGATAATATGATCTTCCACCAAATAATCCAACTAGCATCAACTACGATAAGCAATTAACACTACTAGCAACCTCACAAGTACCAATCGGAGTTGCGAGACGGAGATTGAGTACAAGAGATGAACTAGGGTTTGGAGATGAGATGGTGCTGATGAAGATGTTGATGGATATGAGTCCCCTCCAATGAGAGGAGTGTTGGTGATGACGATGTCGACGATTTCCCTCTCCGGGAGAGAAGTTTCCCCGGCAAAATAGCTTTGCCGGAGCTCTAGATTGGTTCTGCTCAAGTTTCGCCTCGTGGCGGCAGCGTCTCCTCCCGAAACCTCTGTTCTGATTTTTTCTCGAACGAAACCCTCCATATAGGAGAAGATGGGGGCCAGAGGGGCATCAGCGGGCCCACGAGCCCCCCAGGCGCGGCCAGGGGGGTGGCCCGCGCCTGGCAGGCTCGTGACCTCCTGGTGGCCCCCCTCCGATATATTTCTGGCCCAGTATTTTTTATATATTCCAAAACAATTCCTCGGTGATTTTTACGGCTTTTGTAGTTGTGCAGAATAGCCATCTCAAACTTGCTCCTTTTTCAGCCTAGAATTCCAGCTGCCGACATTCTCCCTCTTTGTGTAAACCTTGTAAAATAAGAGAGAAAAGGCATGAGTGTTGTGCCATAATGTGTTATAAAAACTCGAGATGCGATAAATATCAATATAAAAGCATGATGCAAAATGGACGTATCAGTCGCCGACCCAACGGGCCGAAAACTACGAAGGTTATTCAACGGCGTCATCTGACCCACGGTTGCGTAGCAATAAGCGTCTAGTTCTTTGGGAACGCAGCAAAGAAGACGCCCGAACTGTGATCGAGTGGCGGCAGGAAGCGCGCCTCCAGTCGAACAGGCGTGCGGGGCCCACTGTAGACAAGACCACGCCAATATACCCTATCAGCTTACCTTACGAGGTGGTTTGTCCAGCGTTTACCCATGAGCTGCGGCAACTCTAGTGTCCCAACTCCCGCACGTTCAAACCAGAAGTCCCAGAGAAGTATGACGGCAAGACCCACCCGTCAAAGTTCCTGAGCCTCTACACCATTGCGGTGCAGGCTGCCTGGGGCCGTGACGACAAGATATTAGCCAAGTACTTCGCGTTGGTGCTTAAGCCCAACGTTAGGTCATGGCTGATGCACTTGCCGGAGGGGTCCATCGCCTCCTAGGCTGACCTGTGCCATGAGTTCATTGGCGCCTTCACTGGAGGTCACCAGGCTCCTGGCCAGGAAAGCGATCTGCACATCATCCCCCAAAAGGAGGGAGAGACACTATGCAAGTACATCCAGAGGTTCAGCCGCGTACACCTCAACATCCCAGATGTTCACCCTATCGACGTTATCAGCGCGTTCCATCAGAATGTGCACAACTACAGGATGCAGGAAGAGCTGGCAATGAATAGAGTCAGGGACGTCGCCGAGCTTTATGCTTGGGCGTACAAGTTTGCCCGGGCTGAAGAAGGAAGAAGAATCCCCAACGAGGATGCTGGAGGAGGGCTCGACTCTGAAGAGGAGGATACCGCTGCCCCGGCAAGGAAGGCTGTCGACGGAACAAGAAGCGCAAGGGCAAGACCGTACTTGCCGTCAAGGCGTCCAACAACCCCGGCGCCACCAAGAAAGGCAAGGAAGGTGACCCCGACAACGATGTTGTCGGGTGCGCCTCTTGCCATGCCCTGGCGGCTGTCGGCAAGCCACAGGGCTCCGGCAAGCAGTATTGCAAGATCCATCGCGCCAAGGGATACGACCTCCAAAACTGCCGGCAGGTTGAGCAGCTTGCCGAGACATAGAGGGCCGAGTATGAGAGGCGTGGCAAGGAGAAGGGACAGGAGGGTGCTGAGGGATCCGACAAGAAGCGTGTTGGCCTTGAAGGTTGCTGCGGCAAGGCCAAGCAGCAAAAGGACCCACCCGCCTATGGGTGAGACAAGCAAGATGATGATGACGATGCCGAAGATGACGGCGAGTCCAGTGGGAATGAGTTTTACAAGGCTATAGAGATGATGTGCATAGAGTGAGGTGCTTCATCGCATTCCTCCCACCGTGAGCTCAAACAGTGGGTGCAGGAGGTTAACACGGCAGAGCCCTTTATTGGTGCCCAGAGACCTCTGAAATGGTCCAAGACTCCTATCATCTTCGATGCTGAGGACCACCCAGACCGCGTAATCGCGGTCGGGTGCTTGTCGTTGTTGGTTTTGCCAACAATCCGCAACCTCAAGGTGACAAAGATGTTAGTTGATAGTGGGGCCATCTTGAACCTAATCTCGCCTAGTGTCATCCAAAGGCTACAGATTCCTGATGAGGATCTCAAGCCAATAGGCGCGTTTCAAGGAGTCAGTTCGGGAAGAACTCACCCGAAGGGCAAGACCACGTTGGCGGTATCAACTTCAGGACAGAGAAGATCATTTTTTACGTTGTCGGACAATGGCATTCTCGGCCGTTCGTCGCTCACCAAGTTCATGGCGGCCATCCACTTCGCTTACAATGTGTTGAAGATGCCCGGTCCAATGAGCTTCATTACATCGACTCCGACAAGAAAAGCGTGCTCATCTGTGCCGACCAACTCTACCGGGGCACAACCGCATCACCTGCTGCCAAGGCACTCGCTCCTACCGCTGAAGCTCCTGGGGGGAAGAAGACCAGCAAGGCCTCTGGTGCACAATCAGGCAAGCGCACCTCTTCCGGGTGTTGCACTACCGTTGATGATGTGTAAGAGAACTACACCAGCAAGACCAAGAAATCCAAGGCTGCTCCGCCAGAGACCAAGAAGGTGCCCGCCAAGGAGGATGGCACGGCGGGAACTTTCACCATAAGTTCCACCCTTGACGACAAATAGGAAAGCATGCTCATTGCCTTCCTGCAGGCGAATGTCGATGTGTTTTCGTGGCAACCATCTGATATCCCCGGTGTTCCCATGAAGGTGATTGAGCACCACCTTGTCGTATGTCTACACGTGCGACCCGTCAAGCAGAAGGTCCGGAAGCAAGCTTTGGAGCGGTAATAGTTTATTGCCGAAGAGATCAAGAAACTGGAGGCAGCTGGCTTGATCATAGGGGTACTCCATCTGACAAGGTTGGCCAACCTGGTTGTAGTGCGCAAGGCAAACGGTAAATCGCGGTTGTGCATTGATTTTACAGACATCAACAAAGCCTACCCCAAAGATCCCTTTCCCTTGCCACGCATCGACCAAATTGTGGGCTCCACCGCCGGCTGTGATTTGTTATCCTTCTTTGATGCCTATTCCGGTTATCATCAGATTTTTACGGCCAAGGAAGACGAGGAGAAGACCGCGTTCATCACCCCATGTGGTACATACTTCTTTTTGCGTATGCCTTTCGGGTTGAAAAGCGCTGGTTCTACCTTTGCAAGAGAAGTCCAGATTGGTTTTGATCCCCATCTACATAGATATATGGAAGCTTACATGGATGATGTAGTGGTCAAAACCAAGGACAAGGCTACACTCATATTAGACCTAGAAGAAACATTTGCCAACCCGTGCAAGATGAACATGAAGCTCAACCCTGAAATGTGTGTGTTCGGCATTCCGTCCGGCAAGCTCCTCGGGTACTTTATATCTCGACGGGGAATCGAAGCAAATCCCAACAAGATTATGGCGATTGAGCAAATCGAGGCACCAAGACGAGTCAAAGATGTGCGACGTCTTGACGGCTGTGTCGCTGCTCTGAGTAGATTCATCTCATAATCTCCTAAACGTGCCCTGCCCTTTTTCATAATTTTATAGAACGCAGGTCCAATGAAATGGACTTCGGAAGTAGAGGCGGCACTGCAAGATTTGAAAAGGTACCTCTCCTCCCGGCCAATCCTAGTTGCGCCAAAGCCACAAGAGCCATTGCTTTTGTACTTGGCGGCAACAAATCAAGTGGTGAGTGCTGCACTACTGGCTAAAAAGGAGGTTAATGAAGAAGCAGCGACAGCGGCAGGGCCACCAAGCGATGAGCCAGGACGTTCCCCGACATGGTCTGGTGCCGGCAAGGAAGGGTCTACGTAGTTGAGTGAGACAATTCAGAAGAAGAAGGTATTGAAGTGACCAGTTTATTTTGTCAGCTCCTTTTTACAAGGGGCTAGGCAAGTTATTATGACGTACAAAAGTTGCTCTTCGGCCTCCTCATGGCCTCAAGGAAGTTGCGCCACTACTTCCAAGCACATGAGATCACCGTTGTCACTCGCTTCCCGCTAGAGCGGATCTTGCGGAACTCAGAAGCTATCGACAGGATTGTTGAGTGGGCTTTGGAAATACCAAGCTTTGGTCTCAAGTTTGAAAGCACTTCAACCATTCAAAGAAAGGCCTTGGCGGAGTTCATTGCGGAATGGACCCCAACGCCCAATGAAGAGGTTCCAGAGTCAAAACTCCCCGGCTACGAAACCCATCAAGAATGAATCATGTATTTTGACGGAACCTTTTCACTGCAAGGGGCCGGTGACGGAGTGCTGATTGTCACACCCACCGGAGAGTCCCTCAAGTATATGGTCCAGATGCATTTTCCCCAGGAAAGATCCACAGACAACACTACCGAGTACGAAGGCCTGTTGGTCTATCTAAGGATCGCGGCAGACATCGGGATCAAGAAACTTATCGTCAGGTGTGATTCTCAACTTGTCGTAAGGCAAGTAAACAACGATTACCACAGTCCATTGATGGAATCTTATGTAAACGTTTTGACGAGGCTGTAAGAACGTTTTGACGACTTGCAAATGGAGCAGGTTCCTCGTGCAGAGAATAGCATTGCCGATGGCCTGTCAAAATGCGCCACCTTAAGTTACCGATGGAACCAAGAACTTTTGTGCTCCAGCTAACTCGACCCTCCGTGACATCGTCAGCTGGACAACGGAAGAGGAGGAAGTTAGGTTTGGCAAGTATTCCCTGGCAGAGCTCCCAAGGGTCACCGGCGAGGAGGTTGCCAGAGAGAGTGGAAGGCTTACCGGCGAGCACTATGCTCTGGCGGAGCCTCAGGCTCCTACCGTGGATGCACCCGCTCCTCCAGCCTTGCCAAGATGCAGCAGTCTCCGGCAGGGGCTCAGGCCTTTTCCGTTGAGACAAATGCTCCCCCAGCAGAAAATATGCCTTTAGTCCTTGTTGTCGAGCCCCAGGCTTCGGCATGGGAACAACACATCGTCCGTTTCCTTCGTACGGGAGTTCTTCCCGAAGAACAAGAGGAGGCAGAGAGAGTAGCCCGCCGGTCTCATATGTACCAGTTTGTGGATAAATACCTGTACAGAAAAATATCGAACAGTGTGAAGCTCAGATGTATCTCTCGGGAAGACGGACTGGAGCTGTTGGCAGAGATACATGGAGGCATATGTGGTTGCTACATTCGATCAAGATCCCTTGCCAGTAAGGCATTCCGGCAAGGCTTCTTTTGGCCCACTACCCTCCAGGATGCAACGTCATTACTAACCAAGTGTGAAGCATGTGAGTTTCATTCAAAGATATTACATCAGCCAGCACAAGCACTTCAAATAATACCTCTCTCCTAGCCATTCTTTGTCTGGGGCTCAACATCTTGGGCCCTTTTCCCCGCGCTGCCGGGTGCTTTGAGTACTTGTACGTTGCGATCCACAAGTTCACAAAGTGGCCAGAGGTGGAAGCAGTTGTAACACCCCAAAAATTTTAATTTGGTTTTTAACAAAAAATTTGATTTGTTTTGAGGAGGTTATTTGAATTTATCAAAAAAAAAATTTATTTGGATTTGGGTTTATTTCTCCCTAGTCAAGATTGTCTTATTCAAACTTCTAGCCATGACTTGTTTTGCAAGTTTTTCTTCTCAAAACCCTTTCCCCTACCTTGAAGTCAAGTCATGCATCTTATTCCAGCAAGATTTATTCCATCTCAGATTTTTATCCAAATTATTTTTCGCAAAAAAAATTTCTATCAATTATTTGAGACCCTTGTGAATTACAAAGGAACTGCTAGTTCCCTTAGAGCATTAATCCCAAATAAATTCCTATGGCTAGTCCTTTGAACCCTCAACCAAGATCCATAGGGACCTAACAGTTCATAGTTCAAACATTTCAAAATTTGAACAATACAAGTTTGGACCAGTTTTGCTATTTTTGATGGATTTCATCTTTTTGTTTCTCCAAAATTCTGAGAAAATTCAGGTAGTCTCTAGATGGATCAAGAGACCACCCCTCCAAGTCTCAGCCCCAGAATTTTTTTCCATGTGGGTCAAAGCACCCCATCAAGCAGATGAATAACACAGTTCCTGTCAGGTTCAGAAATTTAGTGTCATTTTCTTGAGAGAGGTTTCTGTTCGACAATCAGCGGCGTCAATCTCGCTAGTAGCTTACCTGGCGGCTTGCTGCATTGTTCCTTCTTCTTATCCAGACTTGCACGGACGGCTGGTGTCTTCCTCTGGTCACCTGTGAGCTGGCAAGGGCTTAGCTCCCCCGTGAGCGACGGTAGCAATGGCCGCTGCGGGGGCCATAGAGGTCAGCGAGGAGAAACAACATTCAGCACCGCCCGCACTACCCCGAACCTTCACGTGGCCGTCCTCTTCGCTGGAACGCACCGCAGGACCATCGCCGTGGACTAGGATGCACAAAGCACGCCCTCTGCCACCAACGTGCCCGCAAGCTCCGTTCCGTCGAACTATGGAGTGCCACCCAAGATAGCTCCAACTCAATACAAAAATGGAGTCAACAAACCAATCCAAAGCTGCCTCGTCCCCCTGCCGCTCCGTCCGATCACCTCTTCACCGTAATTGCTCGCCGGACTTATCCCATCCTCGGCAACCGACTCGGGATGGCTATAAATAGATGCCCCGAGCTCCTTTTCAACCCAGTACAACTAATTCTCCACACCAGAGCCCCGCCCAGCCATCAGGAGGCCTCGGGAGGATCTTCTTCCCCAGCTCCGACAGCCTCCGTCCGCTTCGGTAGCCAGAAAAATTCTCTCCACTCAGAGCTTCTCCCCTGCTCATCTTTGGTCAGAAGCTTTCTGGTCCACCACCTCGTCTAACCCATGCATACATTTAGTGATTGAAGCCTCATCCGGTGAGATCCACCATCGCCCGAAGCTGCCGTCCGTCGGAGAGGAGGGGGTCGTCACTGTGGTGCACTCCGACGCCACTTTCCACCACCCACCGAAGCGGAAGGATCCCCTGAGCATGCCAATATGCTCCATTTACCCTATACCGTAGTGGATCGCAAGCTTCTGGCACCGGGGAACACCGCAAGCTTCTGGCGCTGGCGAGCTCTGTTTCCCTTTTTGAACCCGACGAGTGGGACCCCCTCGTCAACCTCTCTTACTATTTCCCGAACCGTTTTATGGAAAGCACCTTCGGGCAAAATCTGTTTTCTCTGTGGGCTGACGCACTTTGGACCGAACCGTTTTCTGTTTTACCAGTCTACCCCCTGGACAGTTTCTGTTTTATTACAGACTAGTCCCTGGGTTTAATTGTCTTATAACTTTTAAACAAAATATGGTTTTGAGTTGATTCTTTTTCTATCACCTCTGTTTTTCTGTCTAGTTTTTTTATAATATTTACTTGGAAAATATTTTGAACACTTTTTATGCACACACGGTATTTACGTTAGTATTCGATATTTTTGTATAACGTGGATACCGAGGGAGGTGACGGTGCCGTCAACTTCGCCCAGCTAGACTCCGACTACTCCAAACCAGGCAAGCATGTTTGAACATTTAATGCGATGAGTGTTTTCACGTTTGCTTGAAATGGTTGTTCTCATGGCATGCTATATGAGCATACGATACATGTTATATTTCATGCATGACAAGTTGCAAGTAAGCTATAAACTTGATGTGTTGGACAACCTAGTCATGTGGTGGCATGATAGGTTGTTGGCTGGTATTTTTGGAGCATGCCAGTATTACCTAAGAAACTGTTTAACCCCAGTGTGGACATAGATCGTTTTCGTGCCCGTTCACCTTTCGTTTACCTAAGAAACTGGTTTTGTCCCCGTTCACCTTTCGTTTTCGTGCTGGCACATGCTTTCAGAAAGGAATACGGTTTAGTAAGTTGCAAACCTCTTTCTATGTACACACCAAATAGAGGGGCCAGGATGAGGGTTCCATGGCCCTGGATTAAAGCCCGTCATCCGGTCAGGGGGCATGGGTGTTTCTGGTTCGAACCGAGAGGGGGGCACCCCTTAGAGTGCACGATATAAATTTGGTCCCATGCTATTCGAGGTAGTGGCCTCCCCGTCTCAGTTTTTCTTGAATGTTGCCTAGGGTGATACCTAGCTTCGGGACATGAAATGGGTGTGTACTGGATTGGTGTGTTCTCTTCTAAAACACCGTAGACGGAACTAGTCCTTTGTGACTACTGAAATCCGTTGGTTGTGGGTAAAGAATACAACCTCTGCAGAGTCAAAACTATTCGAGTAGCCGTGTCCACGATCATGGACATTGGTTGACAGGTCAAGTGTCGGTCTCAGTGTCAGTCTCTGGAGAACCAATATGTTAAATATCAATAGAAAACTTGGTTGAATATTATTTCTGTGGATGGACTAACCCGTTGCTTACTTTCAATATAAGCCCTTTATGAGATGTCGCTCAGACGTTCGACTGTGGCATTCTTGTTATTTATTTTCAATATACGTCCTTTATGAGATGTCGCTCAGATGTCCGAATGGGCATTCTTGTTATTTATTTTAAATATAAGCCCTTTATGAGATGTCGCTCAGACGTCCGACTATGGCATTCTTGTTATTTATTTTCAATATAAGCCCTTTATGAGATGTCGCTCCGACGTCCGACTGTGGCATTCTTGTTATTTATTTTCAATATAAGCCCTTTATGAGATGTCGCTCAAACGTCCGACTGTGGCATTCTTGTTATTTATTTTCTATATAAGCCCTCTATGAGATGTCGCTCAGACGTCCGACCGTGGCATTCTTGTTATTTACTTTCAATATCAGCCCTTTATGTGATGTCGCTCAGACGTCCGGCTGTGGAATGTACTGCTATTTAGTTTTCAGCATAAGCCCTGTATGTGGTGTCGCTTAGACGCCCGACTGCGGCAAGCTGTTTACTTTTCACCTTTCGAGCCGTCGCTTCAGACACCCGATCGGCCTTCTCTAATTTTATAGGGATTTCGGGAGGACTACCGCCCGACTTCCTTTTATTTACATTTTACTATGCATAGTTAATGCCTGTGTGTATATTACTTTTCTGCTCTTGTGCATCAAGATTGCATTTGTTATATCTCTTGTTCCGACTGTCTTGCGAGTACATTCAAAGTACTCACCTGGCTTGTTGATTTGGCTAGATGTTCATGAAGGCAATCTTATGGATGAAGAGTTTGATACCGAGTCTGATGCCTCGAGGAGTCCCAGTAAGTCTTCCGCGATCCTAGAGTTGGTTACTGTATTATATACGCTTCCGCTACCCAAATAAATCATCAAGCCTCACTCCGACGCTTGATGAGTGTGAGATACTGGAGTCTTGTCACCCACATCACTTTGACATACCCACCACCGCTTTCTTTCTGCGAGTCAATAGTATGCCACCACTTCCATTGTGACATATCCGCCTTTATGTATAAAATGGGCATGCTTGTACTAAGTTGTTGAGCAACCTCTACTCAACCTTGTGTAATATTTAGTGCTACTGGACTTCTGTATCAAGGATTTGTCTATCAGTGAGAAGGATTTTCTGCACTGGTCTGACTAAAGGGGCGATTTTTGAATAAATATTTTTATTGAAAAAAACGGTCCTGACAACCTTGGTATCAGAGCCAGGCTGACCGTAGGAAACCACTAGGTGCGACTGCTAATCGGTTATTAGCGAATTAGTGCTATTTTAGCATTTTGCATAGTGTAGCAATTTTTCTATTAGTCATCATAAATTTATGATTTGACTATCTGAAAATTTTGTCTACTTGTGTAGATGGCTGGCCACTACTGCGAATCGCAGGTGTTCGCCAATGTGCCTGAGGGGTTCATCAAGCTCCTCTCCTCTATCGCCAATATCGCGATCGGGCCATCGACTCATCCAGAGTTCACACTCTACCAGCACAAGCTTAGCAACAGCGTTTCCATGCATCAGCCCGTGGTGCAGTTTAAGGGAGAGCGTTCTGAGTCTCGCCACTTCCATTTCACTTGAAGGGCCATACCTACGGAGAGGCATGCTATGCAGATAGCTGCCCAGGAGGCAGTTGCTCGTATCCGGGATGTTGTTCCTGCAATGAAGGCCCGTCGCTACCGCTACCTCCCATGCCACGTGCCATACACCTGTCACTATGCATTTGCCTGCACTAGGGGAGAACGTGATGACGCTATTGAGATGCTTGTTGAGTATCTCAAGGCCCTCGAGGCAGCCTTTGATAACCTCTTTGACAACTTTGTGGCTGCTCGTATGGACTCAGTGCAGGGTTGTGTCGCCAACAGGAGGGAGTTACTCCATACAGCACCACCACTATCGTACGTCACATCTAGAGGCCCTTATTCCCCAGCTACCTTAGCCACTGCTTGCCTCCTGCCTACTACTGAGGAGTTTAACCAAGTCATTGCTCCTACTCCAGTTAGTGTTGCGCCTCCTGCCTCACCCGTTCCAGCTCCGTAGCCCAGCACTTCGCATCTAGAGCCTATTAAGGAAGAGGAAGAGGTCGAGTCTCCTGCGCCTCTGGCACTCACCCTCGGCAGGCCGAAGGAAGTCTTCGACATCTCCGACTAAGTGTGCCAAGCGGCAATGTGATGTATCAACTTGTATGATATGTTTATATGTACATAGGCTTGGTGTGAAGTAGTCTGTTTGCGCATCATGTAGGAACTCGGAGAAGTGCACTAGCCTATATAAAATGTCAGGAATGTGTACGCGCATCCTGAGTGATGTACTGTATAATTATGGCTTGCTTGTAAGATATGTACTGAGCAGTCCTTCTCCTTGCGCAATAAAATATGTTCTTGGAAAAACTTGGAGCCTTTGAATTTCCGCCTTTGCTATAGTTAATTTATTGCCACACAGATTTTCTCATGTGTTTTGCAAAAATGCCCCAGAGTGGAAAATGCCTCATCCCTGGAATCGTTCCATGCCAGGTCCTCCAGAAGAAAATCATGATAAACAGTCAGGTAACAATTTCACACAGGGACAGTCAAGTCAGCAAGACAGCGAAGCAGCATTTTCTCAAGTATGTCGACTTTATGAACAAAGCCAGCAACAGCATCAAGAAATGATGAGTCGTATTATCAACATGGGGAATCACCGCGAGCCCTACCCACAACACTCCAAATTGTCTAACCTACAAACGACACGTCCACCAACTTTCTCTCTCACTGATAAACCTCTTGAGGCTGATGATTGGCTTCGAGATATTGAAAGGAAGTTGATTATTGAAGAATGTTCAGACCGTGAGAAGGTATTAGATGGACCTCACTATCTCACTGGAGCAACTGCATTGTGGTGGGAAAACTTCCTACACATGCACCCCAATGAAAACAACATCACCTGGGAGGAATTTAAGGAGAATTTTCGTGGGGCACACATTCCCAGAAGCATTATGAAGATTAAGAAAAGAGAATTTGATGACCTCAAGCAAAGGAGTATGACAGTGACTGAGTACAATAGTCAATTTACTCAGCTGGCTCGCTATGCAAAAGAAGAGCGCATGTCTGAGGATAAAAAGATGGAAAAATTTCTGGACGGCTTAGCACCAACACTAAAATGTCAGTTAGTCGTTCATACTTTTCCAGATTTCAAGACAATTGTGGACAAAGCCATTACACTAGAAAATGAACGCCGCAGCTTGGATGATATTCGCAAGCGCAAAAGGGACAAGACTGCAAATTCCCGCAACAACAAGAACAAGAATGAATTCCAGAAAGATGGGGCGAACAAGACCTCCACATATACACCTCTCCCAAATAAGAATTTTCATGCAAGGGACAAGGATTTTACATATCACCCAGGCGTTACCTACTTCGCTTGTGGAGAAGAAGGGCACTATGCCAAGCAGTGCCCAAAGCCAAGGAATTCGGCTCCAAAGCCGAAGAACAATGGAAATAATTCAGCTCCCAAGCGCAACAACTTCAACCCCAACAACAACCACAGGAAGGGTCACATGAATCATGTGACCAAGGATGGGGCACAGAAACCTCCGGATATCGTACTCGATACGTTTCCTATCAACACCATACCTACCACAGTTTTGTTTGATTGTGGAGCTTCTCACTCGTTCATTTCCAAGAAATTTGCTTTGCAAAATAATTTTCCAATTCTCCCTTTGGAAAATTCGATGACTATAAATTCCCCCGGGATTAAGTAGATCACTCAAAGTTACTGCTAAGGTGTGATTATCGAGATTGATGGACTGAAATTTTGGGATGGATTGGCTAACAACTAATAAAGGTTTTATTGATTGCTACAATTGGACTGTGATTCTTACTCATCATCACAGGAAAACAATAAAAGTTGCAGCACATGAAAGACCAATATCACTCCGGCCAAGATTGAACAAAGTGGATATTTCTGAATTAAGTAATGTTCTAGTGGTGTGTGAATTTCCTGATGTATTTCCCGAAGAGCTACTAGGTATGCCACCAGACAGGGAAATAGAGTTCATCGTTGAATTAGCACCTGGCACCACTCCCATTTACAAGAAACCTTATAGAATGGCACCATCCGAGTTGGTAGAATTGAAGAAGCAAATTAAAGAATTATTGGAAAAAGGTTATATTAGACCCAGCTCATCACCATGGGGTTCACTAGTATTATTTGCGAAGAAAAGGAATGGAACCCTGAGATTATGTATAGACTACCGAGCACTCAACATGGTCACCATCAAAAATAAATATCCGATGCCACGGATAAATGATTTATTTGACCAGCTCGCTTAAGCCAAGGTCTTCTCAAAAATTGATTTAAGGTCAGGATATCACCAATTAAAAGTTTGGACAGAAGATATCCCTAAAACAGCATTCACCTCTAGATCTAGGTTGTATGAATTTACAGTGATGCCTTTCGGCCTAACGAATGCCCCCGTATATTTTGTCCATCTCATGAACAAAGTGTTTATGAAGTTTATGGACAAATTTGTTGTGGTGTTTATTGATGATATTTTAGTATATTCCAAAACACCTAAAGAACATACTGAACATCTCAGAATGGTACTGGGAGAATTGAGGAAATATCAATTGTACGCCAAATTCAGAAAATGTGAATTCTGGTTAAAACAAGTTGGTTTTCTGGGCCACGTCCTCACCCAAGAAGGAATTGTCGTGGATCCTGAAAAAGTCAAGGCTGTGCTTGACTGGAAACAACTAGCCAATATAACGGATATACGAAGTTTTCTTGGGATGGCTGGATATTACAGAAGGTTTATTGAGGGATTTTCCACCGTAGCAAAACCTATGACACAGCTACTCAAGAAAGATAAGAAATTTGAGTGGACTGAGGCATGTGAGAAGAGTTTCCAAGAGTTGAAGAAAAGATTAATGATAGCCCCCGTATTAATCGTGCCGGACATACGAAAAAAATTTGAAATATATTGTGACGCATCTAGGAATGGTCTTGGATGCGTATTAATGCAAGAAGGTTTGGAATTAGCAGCAGTTATTCATGCACTCAAGGAATGGAGCCACTTTCTGCTTGTGAACCGTTGTGAAATATATACGGACCATAAAAGTCTCAAATACATTTTCACACAGCCAAAGCTCAATTTACGACAGCAACGCTGGTTGGAATTAGTGAAAGACTATGATGTTGGTATTCACTACAATCCAGGCTAGGCAAATGTCGTAGCAGATGCTCTTAGCAGAAACCCACGCTCAAACAACAGCAGCTTGCAAAATTTAAGAACGGAATTTCAGCAGCAATTGGCCAAGCTTAACATGGCTTTAGTCACCGAAGGTACTGTGGCAAATTTAGAAATTCAGAACACCCTAATGGAGCAAATCAAAGAAGCCAAACATGGACATCCTAGCATCAAAGGCATCAATAGAAAAGTAAGTATTTGCAAGGCCTCAGAATTCGTCATAGATGACCAGGGAATATTATGGTACGAAGACAGGCTTTGTGTACCAGATATAGGGGGCCTAAAGCAACAAATTTTAACCAAAGCTCACACCGCTCCATATACCATCCACCCAGGAGGAACTAAAATGTACAAGGACATTCAGGAAAAAATTTGGTGGCACGGTATGAAAAGAGATATAACCACGTTTATTGCATGTTGTGATTCATGTCAACGTATTAAAGCCGAGCACCAAAAACCAGCAGGACTATTACAACCAAACAAGATAACTGAGTGGAAATGAGACGATATAGGAATGGATTTTATTGTCAGATTACCTCGGTCACAACATGGGAATGATGCCATATGGGTCATCATCGACAGGCTAACCAAGGTGGCACATTTTATTCCAATAAAGACAACTCACATAACTCAAAAGGTCGCTAGGCTCTACCTTGCACGCATCATTTGTCAACATGGAGTTCCAAAGACCATAATCTCTGACAGAGGCACTCAGTTCGTCTCTAGATTTTGGGATCATCTACAACAAGTGCTGGGAACTCAGCTAGTATTCAGCACAGCCTACCACCCTCAAATGAGAGGACAGATTGAGGGGGTGAACCAAATTTTAGAAGACATGCTAAGAGCATGTGTTCTCACCTATGGAACCAGTTGGGAAGAAAGCTTACCATATGCCGAGTTCACATACCACGACAGTTATCAAGCTAGTCTAGAAATGGCACCTTTTGAAGCCTTGTTTGGGCGAAGATGCCATGCTCCACTAAGTTGGTCAGAGGATGGGGACAACCGTATCTTTGGCCCAGACATGCTCAAGGAAGCTGAGGAAAAGGCTAAATTAATCAGGGAATGACTCAAGACAGCCTAGAGCCGACAAAAGAGTTATCATGATCAAAGGCATCGTGAAGTTAGTTTTGAACCAGGTGATTATGTATACCTGCGAGTATCCCCAATGAGGGGCCTACAAAGATTCAAAGTCAAGGGAAAGCTGGCACCACGATTTATTGGACCCTTCTGTGTAGTTGCACGAAGAGGCACAGTGGCCTACCAGCTAGACCTCCCTGATGAACCGTCAGACGTGCATGACGTGTTCCACATCTCACAGTTAAGGAAATGCGTGAGCAACCCCGAGAAGCACGTATCGCATGAGGACATTGACGTTCAACCAGACCTTACATATAGGGAGCGTCCAATCAAAATTTTGGAAGAGTCAGAAAGAAGAACCCGACAAAAGACAATAAAAAATTTCAGGGTTCAATGGAGCAACCACACTAGGGATGAGGCAACATGGGAAAGAGAAGATTTTCTCTGGGCAGAGCACCCACACCTATTTGAGGATCAGCTGAAATCTCGGGGACAAGATTTTTCCTAAGGGGTAGGTGTTGTAACACCCCAAAAATTTTAATTTGGTTTTTAACAAAATCTTTGATTTCTTTTGAGGACGTTATTTGAATTTCTCAAAAAAAGAATTTATTTGGATTTGGGTTTATTTCTCCCTAGTCAAGATTGTCTTATTAAAACTTCTAGCCATGACTTGCTTTGCAAGTTTTTCTTCTCCACACCCTTTTCCCTACCTTGAAGTCAAGTCTTGCATCTTATTCCAGCAAGATTTATTCCATCTCAGATTTTTATCCAATTTTTTTTCTCAAAACAATTTCTATCCATTATTTTGAACCCTTGTGAATTACAAAGGAACTACTAGTTCCCTTAGAGCATTAATCCCAAATAAATTCCTATGGCTAGTCCTTTGACCCCTCAACCAAGATCCATCAAGAGCTGCTGGTTCGTAGTTCAACCATCTAAAAATTTGAACACTACAAGTTTGGACCAGATTTGCTATTTTTGATGGATTTCATCTTTTTATTTCTCCAAAAATTATGAGAAAATTCAGGTAGTCTCTAGATGGATCAAGAGACCACCCCTCCGAGTCTCAGCCCAAAAAAAATTTCCACGTGGGTCAAAGCACCCCATCAAGCAGATGAAGACCACTGTTCCTGTCAGGTTCAGAAATTCGGTGTCATTTTCTTTAGAGAAGTACTCTGTTCGATAGTCGGTGATGTCAATCTCGCTAGTAGCTTCCCTAGCGGCTTGCTCCCCTCTTCCTTCTTCTTACCCAGAGTTGCACGGACAGCTGGCATCTTCCTCTGGTCACCGGTGAGCTGGCAAGGGCTCAGCTCCCCCGTGAGCGATGGCAGCAATGGCCGCTGCGGGCGCCAGAGAGCTCAGCGAGGAGCAACACCACTCAGCACCGCCCGCACCACCCCGAGCCTCCACGTGGCCGTCCTCTTCGCTGGAATGCACCGTAGGACTGTCACCGTGGCCTAGGATGCACAGAGCACACCCTATGCCGCCAACATGCCCGCAAGCTCCGTTCCTTCGAACTATGGAGTGCCACCCAAGATAGATCCAACTCAAGACAAAAATGGAGTCAGCAAATCAATCCGAAGCTGCCTCGTCACCCTGCCCCTCCGTCTGATCACCTCTTCACCGTAATTGCTCGGCGGAGTTATCCCGTTCTCGGCAACCGACTCGGAACGGCTATAAATAGATGCCTCCGAGCTCATTTCCAACCCAGCACCACTCCTTATCCACACCAGAGCCCCGCCCAGCCATCAGGAGGCCTTCAGAGGATCTTCTTCCCCAGCTCCGACCGCCTCCGTCTGCTTCGGTAGCCAGCAAAATTCTCTCCACTCAGAGCTTCTCCCCCGCTCATCTTTGGTCAGAAACTTTCTAGTCCAACACCTCGTCTAACCCATGCATCAATTCGGTGCTTGCAGCATCCTCCGGTGAGATCCACCATCGCTCGAAGCTGCCGTCTGCTAGAGAGGAGGGGGCCGTCACTGTGGTGCACTCCGACGCCACTTTCCAGCACCCACCGACGCGGAAGGATCCCCTGAGCACATCGGTACGCTCCTTTTCCCCTGTCACGCAGTGGATCGCCATTGGTGAACACCACAAGCTTCTACTGTCGGGGAGCTCTGTTTCCCTTTTTGAACCCGACGAGTGGGACCCCCTCATCAGCCTCTCTTACTGTTTCCCAAACCGTTTTATGGAAAGCGCCTTCGGGCAAAATCTGTTTTCTCTGTGGGCTGACGCACTTTGGACCGAACCGTTTTCTGTTTTAGCAGTCTACCCCCTAGACAGTTTCTGTTTAATTACAGACTAGTCCCTGGGTTTGATTTAGTTATAACTTTAAAAAAATGGTTTTGAGCTGATTCTTTTTCTGTCACCTCTATTTTTTTGTCTAGTATTTTATAATATTTATTTAGAAATTATTTGGAACACTTTTTATGCACACACGGTATTTACGTTAGTATTCGATATTTTTGTATAACGTAGTACCGATGGAGGTGACGGTGCCATCAACTTTGCCGAGCTAGTCTCCGACTACTCCGAACCATGCAAGCATGTTTGAACTTTTGATGTGATGAGTGTTTTTCATGTTTGCTTGAAATGGTTGTGCTCATGGCATGTTATATGAACATATGATACATGTTATATTTCATGCATGACAAGTTGCAAGTAAGCTATAAACTTGATGTGTTGGACAACCTGGTCATGTGGTGGCATGACAGGTTGTTTGCTGGTATTGTTGGAGCATGCCAGTATTACCTAAGAAACTGTTTAACTCCAGTGTTGACATAGATCGAGTCTTGTCCCCGTTCACCTTCCATTTTCATGCTACCACATGCTTTCAGAAAGGAATACGGTTTAGTAAGTTGCAAACCTCTTTCTATGTACACACAAAATAGACGGGCCGGGATGAGGGTTCCATGGCCCTGGATTAAAGCCCGTCATCCGGTCAGGGGGCATGGGTTTTTCCGGTTGGGACCGAGAGGGGGGCACCCCTTAGAGCGTGCGATATAAATTTGATCCCATGCTATTCGAGGTAGTGACCTCCCCGTCTCAAAGTTTTTCTTGAACGTTTCCTAGGGTGATACCTGGCTTCGGGACGTGGAATGGGTGTGTACTAGATTGGTGTGTTCTCTTCTAAAACACCGTAGTCGAAACTTGTCCTTTGTGACTACTGAAATCCGTTGGCTGTGGGTAAAGAGTACAAACTCTGCAAAGTCAAAACTATTCGAGTAGCCATGTCCACGGTCAAGGACATTGGTTAGCAGGTCAAGTGTCGGTCACAGTGTCAGTCTTTGGAGAACCAATATGTTAAATATCAATAGAAAACTTGGTTGAATATTATTTCTGTGGATGGACTAACCCGTTGCTTACTTTCGATATAAGCCCTTTATGAGATGTTGATCAGACGTCCGATTGTGGCATTCTTGTTATTTATTTTCAATATAAGCCCTTTATGAGATGTCGCTCAGACGTCTGGCTGTGGCATTCTTGTTATTTATTTTCAATATAAGCCCTTTATGAGATGTCGCTCAGACGTCTGACCGTGGCATTCCTATTATTTATTTTCAATATAAGCCCTTTATGAGATGTCGCTCAAACGTCCGGCTATGGCATTCTTGTTATTTATTTTCAATATAAGCTCTTTATGAGATGTCGCTCAAACGTCCGACTGTGGCATTCTTGTTATTTATTTTCAAAACAAGCCCTCTATGAGATGTCGCTCAGACATCCTACTATGGCATTCTTGTTATTTAGTTTCAATATCAGCCCATTATGTGATGTCGCTTAGACGTCCGACTATGGCATGTACTGCTACTTACTTTTCAGTATAAGCCCTTTTTGTGGTGTCGCACAGACGCCCGACTGCGGCAAGCTGTTTACTTTTCACCTTTCGAGGCGTCGCTTCAGACACCTGATCGGCCTTCTCTAATTTTATAGGGATTTCGGGAGGATTACCGCCCGACTTCCTTTTATTTACCTTTTACTATGCAGAGTTAATGCCTGTGTGTGTATTACTTTTCTGCTCTTGTGCATCATGATTGCATTTGTTATATCTCTTGTGCCGATTGTCTTGCGAGTACATTCAAAGTACTCACCTAGCTTGTTGATTTGGCCAAATGTTGATGAAGGCGATCTTATGGATGAAGAGTTTGATAGGGAGTCTGACGCCTAGAGGAGTCCCAGTCAGTCTTCCGCGATCCTGGAGTTGGCCGCTGTATTATATACGCTTCCACTACCCAAATAAATCATCAAGCCTCACTCCGACGCTTGATGAGTGTGAGATACTGGAGTCTTGTCACCCACATCACTATGACATACCCACCACCGCTTTCTTTCTGCGAGTCAATAGTATGCCGCCACTTCCATTGTGACATATCCGCCTTTATGTATAAAATGGGCGTGCTTGTAATAAGTTGTTGAGCAACCTCTACTCAACCTTGTGTAATATTTAGTGCTACTGGATTTCTGTATCAAGGATTTGTCTATCAGTGAGAAGGATTTTTCAATAAATATTTTTATTGAAAAACCAGTCCTGGCAGCAGTGAGAAAGGACTACTCTGCCGCTTTGGTGTTCCCAGCAGGATCATCATAGACAACGACACGCAGTTCACGAGCCGCACCTTCATGCAGTACGTCCAAGACCATCATGCAGTATGGCCAAGAGGAAAGGGCTAATGCTAAAGTGCTGCGAGGCCTCAAGACAAGAACTTTTGACAAGCTGCACAAGTGCGGAAGGAACTGGATTGATGAGTTGCTAGTGGTTCTTTGGTCAATCAGAACGACACCAAATCGAGCTACCGTTCAGACTCCCTTCTCCCATATCTATGGGGCAGAGGCAGTTCTCCCTACAGAACTCATATACGGGTCTCCTCGAGTGCTCGCTTCTGATGAGCTGGAGCAATAGCAATTGCGGCAAGAAGACGCGACGCTCCTTGAGGAAGACCGTCTTCAGGCTGCTATGAGAGTTGCACGTTACCAGCAAGGTTGGCACCGCTACCATAGCCGCAAACTCAATGCCAGAAGTCTTGAGGAAGGCAACCTTGTTCTTCAGCGAGTTCAGTCCGCCAAAGATAAAAACAAGTAGACAGCAAAGTGGGAAGGCCCTTATCGGGTAGTATGAGTCACTGGGTCTGGCGCAGTCCGCCTGGACACCGAGGATGGCGTTCCAGTGTGCAACTCCTGGAATATCGAACATCTTCGAAGTTCTACCCATGAGGTACGGTTGTCAGGCTAGCCCCGGCAACCACCTGTTTCTACAAGTCTTGACACCAAAGCATGTAATGCTTGGTACAAAGCCAGGCCCAAATCGTGTGCGTAGGTAAATAAAGATAAGTGCCCTGCAACTTTAATCGATTCTCATGTTTCGTTATGTACATGTTTGTCTGGAGTGTTGCATTTTACTTAACCCTGGCAAGTTCTAACGGACCGCCAAGGTTCCATACCCATATCTTCTGTTCTTTCGCTCTCCAAAGGACAGAAGGACGCCTCACGTGCAGCTTTGCTGGGGGGGATGGGAGTACGGATACCTATGAGCGACGTCCCGAAAAAAACTTGGCGGAAGGAGAATAGCAACAAAAAGGTAAGTTGCAAAAAACCCAAGTAAATTCTTGCTATGAAGTTAATTTCCTTCAGTAAATTCGATCTCCTTACAAAAAACCTACACGCACGGGAACCTTGCCGCGATTGGATGGGCCCTTGCTGTATTCGAGACCGCTCAATAGTTTAAGTGGCCTCTCTCGTGCTCCTTGTTTCATTTCGAGTTCGCTCAACGATTCAAGTGATAGTGCTCACTCCCTTATTCCATTCCGAGTAAGGCCAACACCTTGAACTGCCATGCCAAGGATGCCAAGGTATCTGGCCGGAAGTAGCACCGCCAGCTAGCTACTAAGGACCCGTTCCTCGAAGCGCTCGCGGTAGGACTATGTACGCCGGCAAGATTTTTCCAAGAAAGCGTAGGGAAGAATTCCATACATGGGAACAATTTAACTATGAACATAACATAGCAATAGTTGAAAGCGTAAACGAACAGCATTACATCGACCTTGCCGAGACTCTAACAAGAAATAAAATGCTCTTGGCATGCGCAGCAGCAAGGAGTAGGGCAGCTAATCACGGTGATCGCCCTCAACCCGCTTGACCTGGCTCACCAGCTTGATGATGGGCGCGACGAGTTCCTCGAGCACCTGGACGCCCATACCCTCCGGCAAGTAGTCAAGGAAATTGGCGAGGTTTAGTCTTGTGTTCTTGTATGCCACCTTGACGAGCACCTTGCGGAGGACAACTTAGCAGAGCTTGCGCGATTCGCTTGCCAGGTGGGCTGCTCGGTCGGGAAGGAGCTGCTCGAGTGCCCCGAGTAGGCTGTCGAACAACATGGTCACCTTGGTGCTCGTGGGGACCCTGTTGTCAAGAGAGTACAAAGGGCCCTCCAAGCCCATGGCGGTCAGTCTTTTGGAGAGCTTCTCCATGAAGTTGATGATCTTCTTGGCCAGACTTCCACCCCACGAACATAATCATTATGGGAGACGGTGGTGCTCTCGATAAGCTGCTTCTCATCATGGAGCTCCTTGACCAGAGCCTTCTCCCGAGTCTTGGCGGTCTCGAGGGTCCCAGTCAATGTGGCCAGCTTCAAGGTTAGATCCTTGATGGACTCGTTAGCCGCGGAGAGCTGCTTAGCCTTGTCAGAAACGGCGACCTACACCTCCATCAAGAAGACAATTGCCTTACTCCGTTCAGCCTCAAGGATGGCCTCCAGTTCCTTCACCCTCTCCTCTAGCGAGCGTTTGGCGGTCTCCACAGCCTCGGCTCCATCGACAACCTCCTTCATCTTGCCAGCATGGTCTGCCGCCAAGGCTCCGAGTGCCTCTTTGTGCCTCTGCTTTAGACCCGGGGTCCGCGCCGCGACGAGATTCTCGATCTCCACCTCCTTACCGTGGAGATTATCAGTAGGCGCCTTCCTGCGGGCTATGAGGTCTTCTTCTTGGGCATCGAGAAAGATGTGGCGCTCAATCAAACGAGTGTTCTCTTCAGCGGCCCGTTGCTTGGCCTCCTCCTGCGCCTGCTCAGTGTCAGACTGCTGCATATAGAGTTGGCTCGAGCCTTCACTCAGTTGCGACTGGGAAGTATTTAGGTCCTTGGAGGCTTGGGCATACCAAGCCTAGGTCTCCTCGACGCGTTCCTGGAAACCGGCCTCAGTCGCTTCGATGACCACGGCCCTGGAGTCGAGTTTCTCCTTCCGGGCACGGTGAAGTGCCTGAAGCTTCGGGAAGCCGACACCCATGAATTGGAGGAGCTGATCTTGCTGAGACCTGCTACCGATGTTTGGCTCATCAACAATGTCGAGCCCGGCTTCGACAACGGCCTCCTCGACAAGGACTCCCTCCTCAGGTGGCGCCCCAGCGCTCACCACGCTGGGGATGCTGATGAACAAGTTGTCGCCGACCCTAAAGTAACTGCTCAATGAAGGGGCTTCGGACATGGACGACTGGCCCTTAATGGCCATCTCCATGTAGGCCTCCCCTCCGGCCGTCTCAGCAGACTTCTTTGTGGCCTCCTCCCTCCGTGCAACCTTGGCGGCCTCAGCATGAGCAGCCTCAGCGGCAGCATTCTTGGCAGCCGCTTCGGCAACGTTCTTGGCGGCCTCTTTGGCAGCGTTCTTGGTGGCCTCCTTGGCGACAATCTTGTCGGCCTCGGCGGCAGCATCCCTCGCGGTCTCCTCAATGATGGGGTCGACGACCATTCCCTCTGCCATGGTGTTATCTAAAGACCAAGTGGACAAAACGAAGAAGCTGAAGAGGAAGTTCAAGAATACAAAAAAGCGATAGTGAAGATGAACATGACAAAAGAATACCTACGCCTACGACGGTTGCCGACGAGGACCCGTTGTCGTCTATGCTTGCCGGCTCTCCTCATTGCGATAGAGCGTGTTGGAGGAAGTCCTGACTGGAGAAAAATCCCTGGGCGGCGAATCCGGGACGATCGCCGATGACTCTCCTTGTCGCCGCCCTCCTCCTACACGTCCGGTGATGTCAGTGGTAAAGATGCACACCCCAGCCCCTGACAGCGGGAATTGAGTAATGAACTCACGCTAGGGGCTCCACCGGGGGCTGAGTCGGGACTGCGACGCGGGCTAGCCTACGGATTGTCAGTGGCCGCCCTGGGCGCTTCTGGGGCACTTGCCGGCGACCCCTCGAACGTCAAAGTCTTCGCTCTCTTCGCGACCCGCTGAGCTAGCATTTCCGCGTCCCTATGGAGAGGAACCGAGATAGATTAGACAAGCGGAGGAAAGAAGCCCGAGGATTGGAGGAATGCAGTAGTACCCTTACTCTTCTTCTTCCTCTCCCGGGCTAAGGACAGAAAGGTCGAATGCGACCTCTACCATGCAGCCTCTGGGAGGAGGTGGAGGGGTGATCCTGGATCACTTGGCCACGACAGGTGCAGGCTACTGAGGCGCTTCTTGTCGCTCCACAGCCTGTTGCCCCTTTGCGGGTGCTGCGCTACTCGAAGAGGCTTGCCGTGCCGGGAGCCCAAAGGAAGCGTTCCTAAGGACGCGCCTTTTCCATTGGATGAGGGGCGGGACCTCCTTGAGCAGCTACTCTTCGGACACGTCTTCGGCAAGGTGACCCGGGGCGAACATGTCACCTCGCTCCTCGGCGATCCCGCCCTGCTTAGCAAGATCCTCGCCTGGCGGTGCTTCCTCCTCCCCGGCATCTTCTTCTAAGAAGACGGCGCTGCCGGCCTCCGCGGCGAGCTCTGCTTCTTCCGCCTTGCTAGCGATATACGCCAGCTCCTCCTCGGTGGTGTCACAAACGAGCCCCTCTTCCTTGCGGATGGTCGTCTCCACTAGGTTGTCGAAAAACACTTTCACCTCCTCCGCAGGCGGCTCTATCCAAGTCGCATCAAGGCTATGTGCATCGAGCACCGGCATCATGGCAATGATCTCGGCCAGGGCAGAGTTATTGCACAAGGGGACTATGCCTGCTGGCAGCTGAATTGTTGTGATGCTCCTGAACAACCTCTGGCAGAGGGCCACATGCTGCATGATGGTCAAATTGTGGTTTAACCCAGGATGCAGCCTCATGCAGTTCACCGCATTCTTGAAGTCCCAGGGCGACCTCTGCTTGTTCTACAAGGGGGCGATGCACCGTCGAAGGAAGTCAGCACCTATCATCCCTACGGAGAGGTCGGCATTTCTGAGGCGGAGGATACTGGTGGTCGCAACCGTGAGCTTCTCGTCCCAAGGATCTAGGGACTTCCAGTCCTTGCCACGCACCATCTTGGTCTGCCGTGGCATACAGAAGCACTTGGGCTTCTCCTTCCGGAGCCAGCACCACTTGACCCTCCACTCGTCCCACCTATCGCAGTAAGCCCTTCGGGATAGACCTCCTTGGTTCCTAGCAGAGGAATCCAAGTGATGGCACTAGAAAGAGCTCCACCTTGCTGGATGCGGGGGTGAAATAATGGCGGAAGAGAGCGGTGCTAGGATTCACTCCGGCGAAGTTCTCGTAGAGGTGTGCGAAAACCGCCATGGACGTCACGGCGATCGGCGTGAAATCTAGGAGTTGGAAGCCATAAGTAAGCATGGGGTCGATGAAAAAGTCCGAGAAGGGAGGGTAAAGCCCGCAGTAAAAGTAATTGGCAAAGAAAGGATATTTTCCTAGGCCCTCCCCGAAAGAACCTGGATGCGCGCAGGTGGTGGGGTGCGGCGTTGTCGCCATCGCCCACATCCACCGGTACCGCCTCTTCAGGGTGTCCGTGCTGACCCTGGCGGGAAGACGACACGCTCCCTCCGCATCTTCACCGCCTTGTTCCCCAAAACGACCTCCATGTCCTTGCCCTTGCTGACTTTGGGCGACATGGTGATGTCTTGGATGGAGACCGGGGACGAGGAGGGAACAGGGGTGCGAACGGAGGCAAGGGGCTCTGTCTTGGGCGCGAGGAGGAAGACAACGACGGTTCTCAGATTGGGAAAGGAGAGAAGTAAATGGGCATCGGCTCTACAATCCCCCCCCTTTTATGGGGAAGGCGCAGGGTAGTCGCCTTTACCAAGAATAAGATAATACAAAAACGTTCTGCGGGCACACTATTGTAACAGCCGCGCCACACACATATCACACTACTTGCACTCAATGGGCATCGTGGGGAAGTGCAGCGAGCGCACTGATCACAACTACACGACCCCTATCACGCGTGCACGTGCACTGATTGGGCCTAGCCGAACAGCGCCTCGCGGCATGTGTGGCCCCGGACTGGGGGCTCCTGTCGCTGCACTAGAGTTTTTGGGCCATCGAGTGGCCCTTTACTCGTGCAAGGGCAGTGGTGTCCGCCCTGGCAGCAAAGCCTAGCATGGGCTCGTCAAGCACAAGCATACAAGACCCAAAGGCTGCCGGCAAGACCTTGCTAGGAGGGCTATAGAGCCTTCAGGTAAAGCAAGGCCCCCGGAAAGGCAAGGTCCCGACAAGGCAAAGCACCGGCAAGCCCCGCCAGCGCATATGTCAAGTGTCGATTCACCTGGACGCGTGCCGTGGCATCGATGTTGGAGGGACCCAAGCGGCAACAATGGGACAGACCCCAGTCCTATCCCACCGACAGACTAAAATGCCTGACGGTGCATTAAATGCTCTTGTCCTACTCCGTCAGGGTTAGGTATGATAGAACTGTAGCACTGTGCACCCCGTGTGCACACTGTACGCCACTGTTGGGATACCCTTATGTATAGAAGGAGGCCCAGGGCATTACAAAGAAAAGGGGTTGGAGTGTTCGACAATTGGGCCGAGGTTAGATGGCTTGACAGTTGAACAGGAATAGTTGGCCAGTTAGGCAATCAGACAGTTAGACAGTTTGGCGATTGGAGACTACCAAGCTCATGTAACTACCGTTCATGGCGCTCCTGTAGCCAGAACCCTAGAGTGCGCTCAATACAACCAAGCAGGTGTAGGGTTTTACGCATCCGTGTGACCCGAACCTGGGTAAAATCTCCCCATGCACTTCATACCAGACCGACTCTTTGGCCGAGCTCGCCCCCTGCCGAACCGAAAGGTGTCCCTTGGATCCCATAGGTGTTCTTCCCCGATGACATCTTTGGCGTGCTAGGTACGGGGACGCCTGAGAGCGGTGTGAACCCATCCGCGCCTGCCGCTCCCGCATCTGCGCAGGCAGAGGACAGCGGAGACGCGAGTGGAAGAGGAAACTCTGAACCTCCGTGACACTCCGACGACCAAGAACAAGCAAGCTCGGGCAAATGATAGTAGCAATTGTGGAAGTGGAAGTGGAAGAGGAAACTTTGAAGCACAACTCTGGAAAAAGATAGTAGCAATTTTCCCTTCTCTCTTTCTGTCATTTTTTGGTGGGCTTCTTTGGCCACTTTTATGTTTTTTGTTTGGGCTTCACTGGCCTCTTTTATTTTTTGTAATGTCCGGATACTCATCCCAACTTGTGAGGGAGTCATGGCTTTCATCATCCTTTTCTCTCACGGGACAATTCTCTATTAATGAAAAATCATCACAATTCATTTACTTATAACTCAAAAAGAAAATTACAACTCGATAACTGTGACAAAGTATGACTCTATATGCAATATGAAGTGATGGTGCAAGTCATGAAAAACTACATGGTGGAAGTTGCATCGCAATATATCTCGGAATGGCTATGGAAATGCCATAATAGGTAGGTATGGTGGATGGTTTGAGGAATATATAGTGGTTGTTTTGAGGAAGGACGGTTGTATGTACCAGAGCAAGTTGCGATGTACTAGAGAGGCTAGCAAAGATGGAAGGGTGAGAGTCAGCATTAGTCATAAAGAACTCACATACTTATTGCAAAATTCTATTAGTTATCAAACAAAGCATTAAATGCATGCTCCTAGGGGAGAGGTTGGTAGGAGTTAACCATCAAGCGCTCTCGACCCTGACACAAAGGTTGACAATCATTAAACAAATCATGCTCCAGCTTTGTTACATAACGGTTCACCATACGTGCATGCTATAGGAATCACAAACATTAACACAAGTATCTCTTCCAATTCACAACTACTCACTAGCATGACTCTCATATTAACATCTCTATTATCCGAAAACTACATGCAAGGAATCAAACTTCTCATAATATTCAATGCACTTAATATGAAAGTTTTTATTATACCCCTCTTGGATGCCCATTATATTAGGACTAAACAAATTACCATGCTACTTTAAGAAACTCTCAAAATAATATAAGTGAGGAACGAGAGTTCAATAATTTCTATAAAATATAACACCACCATGCTCTATAAAGACATAATTGAAGCACTAGAGCAATATTGCCTAGGTCAAAATATATAAGTAAAGCACATAGAGTATTTGTTGGAAATATGCCCTAGAGGCAATAATAAAATGGTTATTATTGTATTTCCTTGTTCATGATAATTGTCTATTGTTCATGCTATAATTGTGTTAACCGGAAACCATAATACATGTGTGAATACATAGACCACAACATGTCCCTAGTGAGCCTCTAGTTGACTAGCTCGTTGATCAATAGATGGTCACGGTTTCATGGCCATGGACATTGGATGTCGTTGATAATGGGATCACATCATTAGGTGAATGATGTGATGGACAAGACCCAATCCTAAGCATAGCACTAGATCGTGTAGTTCATTTGCTAAAGCTTTTCAATGTCAAGTATCGTTTCCTTAGGCCATGAGATTGTGCAACTCCCGGATACTGTAGGAATGCTTTGGGTGTGCCAAATGTCACAACGTAACTGGGTGTCTATAAAGGTGCACTACGGGTATCTCCGAAAGTATCTGTTGGGGCTTGGCACGAATCGAGACTGGGATTTGTCACTCCGTGTGACGAAGAGGTATCTCTGGGCCCACTCGGTAAGACATCATCATAATGAGCTCAATGTGACTAAGGAGTTAGCCACGGGATGATGTATTACGGAACGAGTAAAGAGACTTGCCAGTAACGAGATTGAACAAGGTATAGGGATACCGACGATCGAATCTCGGGCAAGTATCATACCGATAGACAAACGGAATTGTATACGGGGTTGATTGAATCCCCGACATCGTGGTTCATCTGATGAGATCATCGTGGAGTACGTGGGAGACAACATGGGTATCCAGATCCTGCTGTTGGTTATTGGTCGGAGAAGTGTCTCGGTCATGTCTACGTGTCTCCCGAACCCGTAGGGTCTACACACTTAAGGTTCGATGACGCTAGGGTTATAGGGAAATGGTATACGTGATTACCGAAGGTTGTTCGGAGTCCCGGATGAGATCCCGGACGTCACGAGGAGCTCCGGAATGGTCCGGAGGTAAAGATTGATATATAGGAAGTCCTGTTTTGGTCACCGGAATGTTTTTGGGCTCATCGGTAGTGTACCGGGAGTGCCGGGAGGGTGCCGGAGGACCCCCGAGAGGGGTGTGACGACCAAAGGACCTCATGGGCCCTTCGAGGAGGTGTGCCAGCCCATATTGGGTCGGCCAAGACCATCTATGAGGGCCCATGCGGCTGGAGATAAGGAGATAAGGCAAAAAGGATTCAAAAGGAAGAGTTCCACCTCCCTTGTGGGAGGTGGACTCTCCCTTTAATTCGGCCGACCCTCTCCTCTTTGGAGTAGAGGCCAAGCCAGCCCTCCACGTCCCTCCTCCTATATATACTTGAGGTTTTGGATGTTTTGAGACAAGATTTGATCTCTCTCTCTCACGGCGAAGCCCTACCTCTCTTCTTCCTCCTCCGCAGCGCTTAGGCGAGGCCCTGTCAGAATACCTTGCTACTCCACCATCACCACGCCGTCGTGCTGCTGTTGGAGCCCTTCCCCAACCTCTCCTTCCTCCTTGCTGGATCAAGGTGTTGGAGACGTCACTGGGCTGCACGTGTGTTGAACGCGGAGGTGCCGTCCGTTCGGCACTTGATCGGATCTACCGCGATCTGAATCGCTGCGAGTACGACTCCATCAACCGCGTTCTTGTAACGCTTCCGCTTAGCGATCTTCAAAGGTATGAAGATGCAATCTCTCCCCTCTCGTTGCTGGTTTCTCCATAGATAGATCTTGGTGAACGTAGGAAATTTTTTGATTTACTACTACGTCTCCCAACAGTATTGTGATAGCCTGGCTTATTAGGGATGATAGACTACTCATAACAATAAGGAATTCCTTATTTTTCGGGAACCGATTCGAACAGAACTCCCAGGTTAAGCATTCTTGGCTTGGAGTAGTTCTAGGATGGGTGACTTACCAAGAAGTTGGTCCCGAGTGCGCATGAGTGAGGACAAAGTGCGCAGAAAATACTAGTATTGATCTGTGAGGCCAGTCTATATCTCGCCAGAAGTAACGACTACCGGCGGGTGTGTCCGGGGCGTTACAAGTTGGTATCAGAGCCAACCCTCGCAATTACACAGATGTTTTCCGACAGGTGCACGGTCGTGCTGTTCACGAAGTTGGTGGCCCGTCGTGGCACATGGAATGACACATGTATCGGACTGGAAGCACAGACGTTTGTGCCAAGAGGGAACGTTCCTGCGACCTGATGAGGACGTCGGTTCCTCCGAGTGGTGGTGTATGTGATATCCTCGCTTATTAGGGATGATAAACTACTCATATCAATAAGGCATTCCTTATTTCCGGGAACCGGTTCAAACAGAACTCCCAGCTTAAGCGTGCTTGGCTTGGAGTAGTTCTAGGATCGGTGACCAACCGGGAAATTGGTCCAGAGTGTGCATGAGTGAGGACAAAGTGCGCATAAAACACTAGTATTGATCTGTGAGGTCATTCTAGATGCCGCTAGAAGTAACGACTACTGGCGGGTGTGTCCGGGGCGTTACAAGTATTCTAATGAATTCAAGATTCAGCATGTCTCTCTCAAAATATGTGTGCCGAAAGAATGATTGTGGCAAACTAAAAAGCAAAGACTCATATCATACAAGACTCGAAGCAAAACACATATCATGTGGTGAATAAAAATATAGCCTCAAGTGAATTTACCGATAGATTGAAGACGAAAGAGAGGATGCCTTTCAGGGCATCCCCAAGCTTAGGCTTTTTGGTATCCTTGAATATGGCTTGGGGTGCCTTGAGCATACCCGAGCTTACTCTCTTGCCACTCTTTATTCCATAGTCCATCAAATCTTCACCCAAAACCTGAAAACTCATGAGGCTATATTTCTGTAATACCTACTCATGAGATCCGTTAGTATAAGAAAAATAAATCACCACTTTAGATACTGTTGTGAACTCATTCTTTATCTTTATTTTTGTAATACCTACTGTATTCTAACTTCTCCATGGTTCATACCCCCTGATACGACCCACAGATACATCAAAATAAGCAACCAACACAACGAAAACATAATCTGTCAAAAACAGAATAGTCTGTAGAAAGCTGTAAACTTCGAATACTTCTGAAACTCTAAAAATTTCGAAAAATTAGTACAATGAGGAAATTTGTATATACATATTTTGTAAAAATTTCAGATCAATTCTACGCTATGAAAAAATTATAAAATTCCTGGACTGAGCACAAAAGTTGTTGTTTTTACTTGGCTGAAACGCTAATTAAAACACCAAAACACAATTACTACATAAGTAATAATGTGCAAAACTTACCAAAACATAAGTAAAAAGCAGAAAGAAAAATAAAATTGGGTTGCCTCCCAACAAGCGGTATTGTTTGACGCCCCTAGCTAGACAAAATGCAATAGATCTAGGTATTGTGATCTTTGGTATGCAATCCATAAGTAGCTCTCATGATAGATTCATAAGGTAAATTTATTTTCTTTCTAGGAAAGTGTTCCATGCCTTTCCTTAATGGAAATTGGAATCTAATATTCCCTTCTATCATATCAATAATTGCAACAATCGTTCTAAGGAAAGGTCTACCAAGAATAATAGGACATGTAGGATAGAAATCTATATCAAGAACAATCTATGGGCACATAATTCCTATTTGCAACAATAAGAACATATTTAATCCTTCCCATAGATTTCTTTATAGTGGAATCCGCAAGATGCAAATTTAAGGAACAATCATCAAATTCACGAAAACCTAACACATCACATGAACTTTTTGGAATCGTGGAAACGCTAGCACCCAAATCACACAAAGTATGGCACTCATAATCTTTAATCTTAATATTAATAGTAGGTTCCCACTCATCATATAGATTTCTAGGTATAGAAACTTCCAACTCAAGTTTTTCTCCAAAAGCTTTCATCATAGCATCAACAATATGTTTAGTAAAAGCTTTGTTTTGATTATAAGCATGAGGAGAGTTCAACATGGATTGCAACAAGGAAATACAATCAATTAAATAGAAGTTATCATGATTAAAGCCCTTGAAATCCAAAAGAATGGGTTCATTGCTATTTAAATATTTGACCTCTTTAATCCCACTTTTATCAATCTTAGCATCAAGATCTATAAACTCCAAATCATTGGGACGCCTTTTAACTAAAGTTGACTCAACTCCAGTCCCATCCTATCAAGAATTACATTGTAAAACAAATATTCAATTGGAGTCACATCAATAACTTTAAGATATTCATCAATATTCTGAGATTCTAGCTTCGCGTCCATGTTGTTAACTAAAGTAGTTTATTTATCGGAAATTTTACCCACTAAGTAAATTGAGATTTCAAACCATAGAATTCTTTAGAAATATCATCATGTTCCTTATTCATCTACACCCACGTAGTCTTTTGTTCCTTAAGGTCATTCTTGAAGAAACTATTGTGATCATATTGAAGCGACATGAAACTTTTAATGTTATCTGCAAATCTTCCGACTTTCTAAGATATGGATCAAATCCGTTAGGTTGAGCCATAAAGACGGCCAACCAATTGAACACGCAAGCAAACAAAAAAGAAAACTAAATGAGGAACGAAAAAGGGCGAATAAAAAGGAAAATATTTTTAGTATTTTCTGAAAATCGTTTGTGATGGGTACTTGGTAGGCTTGATGTAGATCTCCCCAACAAATCGTTCTTGCTACTTCTCTAGCATGCGTTTGTTTCCGTGAAGAGGAACAAGTGATGCAGCAAAGTAGATAAGTATTTCCCTCATTTGCTGAGAACCAAGGTATCAATCCAATAGGAGATACAAGGAAGTCCCCAATAGGTGTACCTACACAAAGAATCAAACTCTTGCACCCAACGCAATAAAGAGGTTATCAATCCCTTTACCTTTACTTGCAAGGATGAGATCTGATAGAGATAGATTGCTGGAACGGAAACTAAAAAAAACGGTAAAAATAATGCAGCAAAGTATTTTTTGTATTTTTGGTTTTAGATCTGAAAGTATAAGATGGAAAATAGGCCCGGGGGCCATAGGGTTTCACTAGAGGCTTCTCTCATGATAGCAAGCATTACGGTGGGTGAACAAATTACTATCAAGCAATTCATAGAAAAGCAAATAATTATTAAGATATCCAAGGCCATGATTATGCATATAGTCATCACGTCTGTGTCAAGTAGACCTAAACGATTCTGCATCTACTACTATTACTCCACACATCGTCCGACTCCTTCCTGCATCTAGAGTATTAAGTTCATGAAGAACAGCGTAATGCATTAGGTAAGATGACATGATGTAGAGGGATAAACTCAAGCAATATGATGAAAACCCCATCCTTTTATCCTTAATGGCAACAATGCAATACGTGCCTCACTACCCCTACTTTGTCACTGGGTGAGGACACCGCAAGTTTGAACCCAAAACTAAACACATCTCCCATTGCAAGAATTACCAATCTACTTGGCCAAACCAAACCAATAACTCGATGAGACTTGCAATAATATTCATGGATAATCTGAACATAAACTGACAATTTATCTAATCTCGACAAAGACACCGCAAAAGAGTATTACATCGGATAGATCTCCATGAAGTCATGAAGAACATGGTCGTGAAGAGCAAAGAGAGAGAAGAAGCCATCTAGCTACTAGCTATGGACCCGAAGGTCTGTGGTGAACTACTCACGCATCATCGGAGAGGTAATGGAGTTGATGTATATGCCCTTCGTGACCGAATCCCGTCCGGCAGATTACCGGAAAAGGCTCCAAGATTGGATCTCTCGTGAATGGAGGCTTCTGGCGGCGGAAAAATGTTTTCGTTGCTTGTTCTGGTATATTGGGAATATTTGGGAATTTATAGTCAGAGAAATAGGGTTAGGAGAGCTACCGTGGGTCCACAAGTCTGTGGGGCACACTCTACCCCCCTAGGCGCGACCCTAGGGCTTGTGGCCCCACGGTGGCTCTCCCAACTTCATCTCCAAGTCTCGTGGTTTGCTTTTGGTCCAAGAAAAATCAATACGGAGATTTTATTCCGTTTGGAATCCATTTAATAGTCCTTATCAGCAATTCTCAAAAAAATGGAAAAAACCAGAAACGAGCAGTAGGCTCTAGATTAATAGGACAGTCCCAAAATAAATATAAAATAACATATTAATGCACATAAAACATCCAACACAGATAATATAATATCATGGAACAATCAAAAATTATAGATACATTGGAGACGTATTAGCAGGCGGGGAGGCGCACAGTCGGCTGAGCTCCTTCAGCTACGTGCGCTTGGGCATGCGCGAGCGAGCGCTTAGGAGGAGCTGCGGCTACGCGAGGCGCTCGGGGCAATGACAAACTCGATTGGACGACGTGCAAGAAGAGGGAGTTGGTTGGAGGCTGCGGAGGAGGCTGAGAGGAGTTTTGGATCAGAGCACGAGCGTCTGGTTGAGAATGAGGGAGGTGGTCGGGACAAATCCCGTGGAAGATATGGCTGGCTGTGACTAAGGGAGTTGATGGTTGGGACAGGTAAATGGTCTAGGGTTATGCTGGGGTTGCGGCTGCTTAAATAGGTTGAGGGATTTCAGAGGCTAATCCAGACCCTCCGATTCAATCGGACGGTCGAAATTAAATAGGATAGGGTGTCCAGTTGAAAAATCGATGATGGTTTGGGGTATTACGTAGTTGATCCGGATCCAACGGTCACGACCGTATATTTTGGGTTCGGGAAAGCTATCAGGCGCGTGCGAGAGGGTTGTGCACTATGCAGAGGGGTTAGGCATAGCAGAGCGGGAAGACCGGCGGTCTGGCAACTAGTTTTCATAAACGAAAAATGTTTGCGATTTGTCTGGCTATAGTGCCGCTATAGGTTTATCCTTTCGAGTATCAAACGACCACTTAACATGACGAAATTTGGTAGGTGGCCTACCTACAATATATTACGACCGCTCGCCAGGTTTCAACCCAATCTCAGAAAGTTTAATACACACTATTAAAAACAATATTTTATCGATGCCGCGGGCGTGTGCGTGTGTGGTTTGTCTCGAAACAGTCGATGACAATAACGAAGAGAACCGACAAGTACGAATGAATGCAAGTTATTCGAAAACGAGTGACGAAGTGCTGATGCTATGCAAATGATGCGAATACGACGACCAAACGAATCACACAATGACCACGGAATAAAAGGGGAATCTTTTGGAGCGTTGATACCGGGCTGTTACAACGGCCCAGTGCGGCCCATCAATAGGCCTCTCAACTCAAGGTCCTCGTGAGAGCTCCCCCACCCCCCACCTCGTGAGGAGGACAACGCCAAGACCTCTAGAGAGTGGCATTCCCCCAGGTCGTCTCTCGAGAAGTGGAGATTCCTATGCAAGTGCCCTGCCTCCCGAGGCTAGGTGACGTGGGCTCTGACGACTGAGCCAGCCGGGCGCTAGTGGGAGCAGAGGGAGGACAATTTTTTTGAGTGGCAAGGGCATACACGGTTTCCCAAGGAATCCCCCAAAGGTTTACTTCCTAGTGCAACGATACCAAGACCATTAGTTCGTAAGGATGTATGTCATCACCGAGCCCACCACAGCGTCACAACCAAAAGCTTTGTAGGCAAAGACAAACTTTATTCAAGATAAGATGTACCTCCTGTCCCCCTTCGAATTTGGCCGTTGTGGATCGCTTCCCACCTGTGCGATAACAGAAGAGGATCGTGGCCTCCTATAAATAGCGACTAGCTCCCATCGTAGAGGGGAGGAGACACACTGGTTCAGCACGACCAAGAACCATCGTGAGGACATCCAATCATTGTACAAGTTCATCCAGAGCCCTTCGTGATGCTAATCCACCATAAAGCAGGAGTAGGGTCTTATACCGCAAGGTGGCCCAAACCTGGGTAAATCCTCGTGTCACTTTCATCTCATTGCGTGCATTCTCTGGCCTAGGGCATAGGGTGTGAAGTTTGAGACTTGAGTCGGTTAAAATCTATGCACACCCCTAGTGTTTGAACCTTGTTGGGTTTTGCAGAGCCTCGATTCCGACATTTGGCGTGACAGGTAGGGGCGTTTCATGATCCTCCTCTGATTCCACTTTGTCTCCGCTCAAGGTGATTCAAGGTGCCCTGGGGGACAGGGTGGAGGGTCATGTGGACAACTTGATCGCGGAGTTTACCCCCGCTAAAGGCGAGGGCCAGCCCACAGTCGGGGAGCGTGAGTCCGACAGCGGTGGCTCCGACGGCGACAGCGGTGTCGATGATGCATTTCCCTAGATTATCCTTCCCTGTTCATCTATAAATATTTTGAATATGACCCTGCGGGGATTTGAATGTACATTGGAAGAAGCTCCTTTATGATGTATAAAGTGACGTTGTACTCCCTTGTGCGGCCTTCCCTTGCTTATCGTGTGCTCAAAGGCTCTGAAGAGGGGCAAATCGTTACTAACACGGTGGACCACGGTCGTCTGACCAAGGCCGGGAGGTGGATGTTCGACGGAGTTCCCGGGCCACGTACGCTTGCTGGCTTGCTCTAGAGAGGGGGCTTAATGCCTCTGGTGTTGGCTCAAGCGAGCACATCATATCTATCCCCTGCTCGCGGGGTGAGCGAGTGGGAGAGAGATGGCATCCGTGAAACCTCTTAAAAACAATACTCAAGACGCAAAGGCTGGAAGGAGAAAATCCCCCCCCCCTCACTTTTTCAAATAAGACGCGAAAACTTCAACATCATTCCAAAAAGTGGAAAATTCGGTTAGGAAAAAGAGCAAGGAACAGCCGCGTCCGGTACCAAAGCTAGTCCTCCCTAGCGCGAAGCATGGGGCCTCCACTGGGCGTGGGCATAGTCATTGAAAGACAGTGTCATCTGCAAGCGCGGAGCATGGGGGTGTCCACTTGGGAGTGGGTGGGAGCCCCTCCGCGACCTTGTACGACGCTCCTCGGGGGGCTCCGGGCATGTATAGCCCACTCATTCTTACGTGAGAGTGTCACGGTTGGAGATAGTTGGGCGGGCACCCTAGGCGCCACGGTATTGGGCTCACGCGGCCCCAACATGTGCGCAACACACCCCGCACGACCGTACCCGTATTGTGTTGATGTAGTCACCTCGAGAGACACCGAGGCACCAGCCGAGCCGTGCCCCTGAGGCATCGTGAGGCCCTAACACCTTATCAGGCCTCGCCAACCCCCTGGGACGGCGCGAGCGCTCCTCAAGCCGTGGGGTACATGAGGCCCCTTGGAGCATGACTCTGCTGGCGTAGTGTCCTTGCGGTGCCAGTTGCGCGTGGCCCGTGCCGCTCGCGCCCTGCCAATCTTCTAGGCGATGAAGTTTTGTGGCCTCATCACCCAGTGCCATGTTCCCTGCTCATAAGGGCGCCTGTTGTGGCACGCCCCCATGCAACCCCAGGCGCGCCCTCCATCATGCCGATTGGACCAGGTCCTTGCACGGTGGAAGCCACCGGGCCTGGTTTGAAGAGGGGCGTCGGGTACGCCCTCCTATGATGGGAGGGCGCTGGTGCCAGTGGCGGGTGCAAGACCTGCGGGGTTGGCGTCTGCCGTGACACCGCCTGGGACGAAGGCTACCACGCGAGGGCTTGGATTTCCTCCTGGTCTTTCCCTGTGTGTCCCGTAGCTGGCCTCCCTGGGCAGCAGGGTGATGTTGTCCTGAGCGAGTGTCCCGTGGACGCGCCCGAAGTTCGCTACCTCTATCGCCGCCACGAGGTTGGTTGCACCCGTCTTGGCAAGGGTCGCCTCCATGGTCATCCCCCACGCCCCTGCCGTGATCTCCTCCATGTTCGTCGGCGCGTGCTGCCTGGTCCCTACGCCGGTTAATATGCTCCCGCCGAGGGGGCGTCAGTGGTCGGGGGTCCTCCATGTTGTGGGTTCGCGCATTGTGTCAGGCATAGGATGTTCCATCATTTCCCTTGGGCATTGCACAGCTGGGGATGGGCGTCGGTCCGAAACCGGTCAACGGAACCCTGAGGGGAATGAGTACAGCACGGGGCGGACCCTTCTCGGGCTCCTCGGATTGGGGCCCGGGCACGTTGATGCACGACAGCGGAGACGGTTCGCTAGTCGAGCCTCCCACTCCTTGCGCCGGGGGTAGGAGAGGAAGGTAAGGAGCCAGGGCCCTCCCTGCGACAGTGACAAGCTCAGCAATGTGGTCGCCCAGGTGTCGTAGCCCCCGTCTGTCAGGAGATGGCGAACGAGCTCGCTTGCCATGAGCAGCAGATCCTGCGCGTTCAGGTCTCCCACGTGGACATAGTTCATGGGAGGCATGGCGAAGCGGCCGCTCTGCCGCTGCTGTGGGTGCAAGGAGCTTTGTTGTGCACGAGAGGTATAAGTGGCAGCGCTGACGGTGACGACGCTGGTGTCCTGGTAACGGCTGTCTGGCACGGAACACTCGCGGGTGAGTTGCGTTGGGAGCTGGCCATGGCATCGGTGAAGCAGGAGTCGACGGAGCTGAAGGACGTCGGCAGACCCCTATGTTGTGTGCCAAATTTCGGAATTGGGGTTAGAGACTCCGATCCTAAGCCATATGAATCCAGCCTGTAACATGTATAAACCACTTTGCGACCTCATGCACGGTAACCCACGGCTGCCACCTTACCTTGGTCGGGACAATTTGCGTCTTTTGGATCAAGGATATGAACATGTCGCTAGCATTAACATGTCAAAGAACCAGGTTCGACATGACTAGTCATAGACCCAAGTGGCACAACCGTACATGGATAGGCATACGTAACCCAGCAATGCAGGTGTCGGCCATCAGCGTGTGTAGATGAGTCATAGCAAGCAACAAGGACTCCATTGCGCCATGGGACTTTAATTTCATCACTACACGTAGTCGAGTTGTAGCAAGATAAAGAAACTCCATTACACTGCGAGATATTTCCCCATAGGGACAGACACAACACCAAAGAAGGATACACGCCGGTCAATCAATGTGTCTGGAGCAGTAGCAAGCTACCAAGGCTCATGGAAGCACATAATGGCATTTCCCCATAAAGAAAGCTCCTATAGGCACACAACTAGGTGTTGAATCCCACACATATCAATGCATTTCAATCATACATGCACTATGCATGATATGCATAGCTACAACATGGCATCACAACAAAACTCTATGACTCAAGTATTTATTCAACACTCATAGGAGCCAACATAGTGTGGTATTACAAACAACAGGGGTCACACTACCCAACACTCAAGTCATACAAGCAACAAACGGAAGAAAAACATGTCTGGGTACAGACATCTACTAAAAGTGGCTGGAGGAGCCTGAAAAGCTACGATGACCCTAACAAAGGAACCAGACCTCTGTCTGGGATTCCAAGCTAATTCGGTCAACATTGAACTTCAAGTCGTAAGAATCACTAATGAGACTGAGGTCTCATCTGCAAAAACATATATAAGCAAACGTGAGTACAAAGGTACTCAGCAAGGCTTCCATCAGAACTAACTACATATAGATCATTTCCAACAAAGGGGGTTGTGGGGTTTATTGCAGCAAGCTAGCTTTGAATCTTGGTTGACCTGTACTACGACTATGACTGTTTTCTTTGAGGTGGCGTATCACACACGAGTCCACATATTTAATAGATCAATACACGACTATTGATCCTCTCTCATCTTTCTACGAGAAGCCATCCATAGCACTCACACTTATCTGGAGCATTTTAGAGTATCCATTTAAGTTATCTATGAACAATGCAAGTCTCCAAGTATTTCATATCTATGGACGCGACAATTTGAAAAGATAGATTACCCTGCAGGGGTGTACTTCGTCACACTTGCTCCCACCACTTATCGCCATGTGCATGTAAAAAGGCAGCTCGACAACCTTCAAGCAAAATCTCGGCGAGGGAGTCGGCCACAGACGTTAACCTACAACGACTCACGTCCAAGGTAGTCGCCTATCCGAGTTGGAACCCATAATGGAAGTCCATCCAATGTTTCCAACATAGCCTCAAACGTTCTAAGGAGGGCCCCAAGCCGGTCCCGACTGGTCCGTTCATCCACTTCGCAGGTCGTGCTACACCTATTAATGTTTCGAACTACTACGAACATGGTAGGTTAATAGGCCGAGAGGGTCCATTGGTTTCGGGCCCAATGTGCATTAGTAGCTTGACTTGGAACACCAACACGGAACTTAGTTCCTATGATCGATTTAAATGAGACAACTCACCATGTACTCCTACATGAACTCTCATCACTACCTTTACCAAAAAGGCTTCACCACTTAACCCTCATCATCAGGAGACATCCATTTCACTTCGGTTCATCACCCAGATGAATTAGCCCTGGCACAACTCTAAGCATAGCAAGCATAACAGGGTTATAGCAAAACATGACTCAAGCATCTACTAGTTAATGCTAGGTTGCATGGTCTAGTTATTTACTATGACAACGACAGGTCATCGAAAGAAGTGTGTTCATCTATCGCAATACAAGTAGTAGTTGAATCCCGTTGTCCTAATGCATTGAAATGAGACCAAGAGCGAGAGAGTGGGATTGTATCGAATATGCTCGAGGGGGTTGCTTGCCTGACACTTCCAAAGATAAAAGTGAGTCTTCATCGGTGGCATCAATCTCAACATCGGAATAACGTCTATCGAAAGGGAACTAACACCAGCTAACAACAAAAGAATAACATCTAGTGCAATGTAACAATCATCATGGATTACATGACAATTTAAGGTACTGAATTATCCTAGAGGAACAATTGACCAAGTTAATTGGAGTGGAATTCAAATGGACTTCAAATTGCAACTCCAAGCTATTTATCAAATTTTTCATACTCATGAAATGTCCTAGTTGGTGATGTTAAGTTGCTCAAACATGTATGAACATGAAATAATTAGGTTCATTGGATTTTTTTGATCATTTTTCATATATAAATTATTTTCATCCAACTTATACATTATTTTCTATTATTTTTCAAAGTTTTATCTATTTTCTGGAATTTTCTTAATTATATTTTATTCCAAAAATGACGAATACCTCAGCCTGATATCTCATGACGTCAGCAGGTCACCAACGCCTGGTCCATGTCAAACTTGACGGCCGGGGCCGTCACGTCAGTAACACGGGGCTAATCCCCGCGCTTACTGGGGTTTGACCCGCCCCAGGGGCCCACTGTCAGTGGTGGGAGGCCTAATTAAGCGGGGGGATTAGGCCTAATGGCCATGCCATGTCGGCACTCGCCGGAGCAGGGCCGGCGGCAACAAAAACCACGGCGCAATTTCGTCGGAATCGCGCTATTGCCGGAGGTTTGGCGTGCTAAGGGCACCAGGGGTAGCCCATGCTCGGCCACATCTAGGGTGGCACGTGACTAGCCGCAGGGATGCCGGAGTCGACGCCGGCGGCAAGGTGCACGGCGGCAGTGGCTCGGGATCGAGCGGTGTAGGGGCTACAAGGCATGGAAGAGCTGAGGAGAAGGGGGAATCGACACTGCGGCTCATGGTGGGCTCGATGGTGGTGACGGTGAGGTCGAGGGAGGTCCCTAGCAGGCGAATTGACTGTTGGAAACATGCCCTAGAGGCAATGATAAATTAGTTATTATCATATTTCCTTGTTCATGATAATCGTTTATTATCCATGGTAGAATTATATTGATTGGAAACTCAGATACATGTGTGGATACATAGACAACCCGATGTCCCTAGTATACCTCTGATGGACTAGCTCATTGATCAAAGATGTTTAAAGGCTTCCTAGCCATGGACATGAGATGTCATTAGATAACGGGATCACAACATGAGGAGAATGATGTGATGGACCAGACCCAAACTATAAACATAGCATATGTTCGTGTCAGTTTATTGCTACAGTTTTCTGCATGTCAAGTATCTATTCCCATGACCATGAGATCATGCAACTCGCTGATGCCGGAGGAGTACCTTCTATGTATCGAACATCACAACGTAACTGGGTGACTATAAAGGTGCTCTATAGGTATCTCCGAGGGTGTCTGTTGGGTTGGCATGGATCAAGACTAGGATTTGTTACTCCGTGTGACGAAGAGGTATCTCAAGGCCCACTTTGTAATACAACATCACAACAAGCCTTGCAAGCATTGTGCCTAAAGTGTTATACACGAGATCTTTTATTATGTAACAAGTAAAGAGACTTGCCGGTAACGAGATTGAACTAGGTATGCAGATGCCTATGATCAAATCTCGGGCAAGTAATGTACTGAAGAACAAAGGGAACAACATACCGGTTTAATTGAATCCTTGACATAAAGGTTCAACTCATAAAGATCTTCGTAGAATATGTAGAAACCAAGATGGGCATCCAGGTCGTGCTATTGGTTATTGACCATAGAGGTGTCTCGGTCATGTCTACATAGTTCTCGAACCCACAGGGTTTGGACACTTAAGGTTCAGTGACGTTTCAGTAGTCTAGAGTTATATATGATGGTGACCAAAGGTTTTTTGGAGTCCCGGATGGGATATCGAACATCATGATGAGCCCTGGAATGGTCCGGAGGTAAAGATTGATATATAGGAAGTCCTGTTTTGGTCGCCGGAAAGGTTTTGGGCTCATCGGTGGTGTATAGGGAGTGCCGGGAGGGTACCGGAGGACCATCGGGAGGGGTGTCTCGACCCAAGAGGATACATGGGCTGTCGGAGGAGGTAAACCATCCCCTGGTGGGCTGTCTAATGCCTCGCCTAAGGGCCCATGCGGCTGGAGTGGATTGGGAAGGAAAAACTCAAGGTGGAAAGAGTTTCCAAGTAGGAAGGAGGAGTCCTAATCCTACTAGGAATGGAGGAGGACTCCTCCTCGCCTCCTTGCGCCAAGGCGAAGGGCTGGTACCTTGTGCGCCAAGACTTTTACCTCCCTCCTCCTATATATACTAGAGGTTTTGAGGGTTTGCAGACACAGAAAAGAACCACGTGCTACTTCTCCTCTAGATCATAGTTTCTCATCTAGATCGGTTTCAGCGGTGCTTAGGCGAAGCCTTGCTGGAATAGCTCCACCACCATTGCTGCCACGCCATCGCGCTACCAGAGAACTCCTATACCTCTATGCTCCCTCTTGCTGGATCAAGAAGGCGGAGACCGTCAACGAGCTGTACGTGTGCTGAACACGGAGGTGCCGTCCGTTCGGCGCTAGATTAGAAGGATCGTGATCAAGACCGCGAGACGATTTGTAATTTGATCGCGGGATGGATCATGATGGCATCACGGGACGGATCGTGGTTGGATCGCGAGATGGATCGTGATGGGATCGCGGGACGCTCGGCGATTTGGATCGCAAAGACGTGCAACTACATCAACCGTGTTTCTTAAAGCTTCCCAATTAGAGATCTACAAGGCTATGTAGATCCACTCTCCCTATCGTACATGCTCATACCCACGGCTAGATCTTGCATGTGCGTAGGGAAATTTGGTTTCTCATGCAACGTTATCCAATATCGAGGATGGCGAGTGGTGGCCGAAGGTGGAGAATATGGCGGCGGCCCTGGCTTCGTGGTGCTCGCAGCAACATATGGCTCCACGGGGCAACGTCCGACTCCACGTGGAGCTTGGGGCGGCTCGGAGAGGTGAGGCAGCTGTGGTGCCCGCGGAGGAAGTGAGCAGCGGCAATGGTGCTTTCGGACAGTGAGAGGAGCAGAGGAGAGGGAGAGAACAAGAGCAAGAGGAGGAAGAGATGGGGGTCACGGCGTCCTTATCCCCTGAGCCAGGCAGGCACAGGAGCAGGTGGCGTGGCGTCCAGGCGCGCGCGCCATGCTCATCTCATCTCTACCTACTGGTACAGGTTGAAGATGATCCCTTCTCCCCTGGTGGGCTGGTTCATCTCCCTCCTGGTCCAGGTAAGTGGCCAGGTGAGGCTCTGCCCCTTTTTCTTTTTATTTGTTTTTCTTTCCTACTTTTTCTGGAATTTCGTACTAGTTTAAAAAAATACAAACCATTTTAATAAATCCTGGAAATTTCCATGTGGCCTAAATTAATTGTAACATCCCAAATTTTGGAATGTTATAATAAATATTAGAATGATTGTTTGTTTGTTTGAGTGTTTGAATCGAGTGAAATTTGAATTTTTTTGAAAACTTTTGAATGAGGGGGAATAAGATGACTTTCCCCTTTGTGTTTGATTTCAAATTAATACTTTTCAAATCCGTGAGAGAAGATGACATGACTTCTTCAATATAAAAAGATTTGAAGAGTGAATTTGAAAGCATTTGAAATTTTCTAACATGGAGTTCTTTTTCATATCAGATTTGAAGATTGAAAGAATTCAAACCCCTTGACAAAACTTGAGAGGAGTAATATGACACTCCAAACCAGGGATATTTTTGTGAAGTATTTGAACCATAAAAACCAGTGTTCTTTTGAAAATTTGTTGCAAAAGAATTAAAACCAATTTAGGCATTTTCTGAAAATATTTTTTAAAGAATTTAACTTGGCCGTGGAAAAATGTTCACTAAATAACATTTATTCCCGTGATCAATTCGATATATATATCTTTATTTGTTGGAAATATATTGATGGCCATAAATGAGATTTCAATGCTCTGGAAAATAGAAAAGGAAACAAATTTAAAGTTTGAATTAATAAACCGGCCGGCCCACCATCCTTAACTCCCGAAATCCCTCCAAATCGGTCACCGACGCCGCTGATCCCGCCCCCTCTCTCACTAACAAGTGGATGAAACCGCCCGACCGCGCCATCCCCACGTTCATCCCCCTCCCCGCACTGCCGACCTCGCCGGAGATCTCTCCCTCCCCGGAGATCCCTCCCCTGGCCTTTTCCCGACCCCGCTCCGTGCCTATAAAGAAGCCCCTGCCTTGCCGCACTCCATTCCCCTCCGAAACCCCCTTCCCCGTGCCCTCTCGCCGCCACCATTGCTCGCCGGAGCCCCGGCCACCACCGAAGCTCCTCGAGCTCGCGCAGCTCCACCCCGACACCACCGCCGCTTCTCGAGCCCACCACCTGCTCCACCTCTCTCGCGCGCACCTCCCCATCCACTTGCCCGAGCCCCGCAGCCACCGGAGCTCCTTCCTTGATGACTACCCGAGCGCCGCCGCGACCCCCGAGCTCGTTGTCGTCGCCATCGTCGCCCCCGAGCTCCGCTGACGCCACCAACGGAGTCGCCGTCCTCGCCCGCCTCGATTGGAGACCTCGCCATCACCGGAGGACCACCAAAGCGCCGTCCCCGTCGACTTCGCTGCCTCGGCCTCGTCGGACCTTCGCAGGAGTCGTCAACCACCATGGTGAGCTCTCTCCTCCATTCGATTTCCGTCGACGGCTCAGATTAGAAGCCCCGCACCCCTTCGGTTTAATTTTAGTGAACCGCCCAGTTTTAGTCGTTTTATTTTAGGCCGAACCATTTTCTTTTAGTATCGGTCGTCCGCTCGTTAGCAACCACGCGCACACACCTTCAACCAATAAGAAGCCGCCACGTAGTCCCCTGTCCGTTAGTTAGATTTTTTATTTTTTCTGTTCTGTTTTAAAAACACAATAGTTTCTGATTTTGTTTTATTTATATCTTTTATGTTTTTAATTCCTTTAAATTGATTCTTCTTGCATCATGTCACAAATTTCATCTAGTTTCTGGAGATATAAAGTCTGACCATATTTGAATAATTTAAAATTGAATTCAAACAGATTTGGGTTCAAATATTATTTTCTGAATACCTTGAGTTTAAAAATTTATTTTGAGTTGATTCTTTTCGCTACTTGTCACTAGTGACCTTAGTTATTAGTAGGTAAAATTTTTGAATTTTTGAAAATCTTAAATTAGCATTGTTAACAAAACAGATTCTGTTTTAGTTCTTTTTAGGTTTATTTCTAATTCCTTTGTTTTAAATTGTTTTAATTTGTCTTATTTTATATTAGTTAATTTATTTTAACTTGTTCTCTGTTAGTTAGAAATAGTACTTCAACCAAATTTATTTTATATTATTTATTATATTTTAACATGAAATCAATTATAGTTTCATAGTAACTTGCATATTGATTTCATTGCTAGTTTGACTTCTTATTTCAAAATATTTTATAAATTGTTTTCTAAAGTTTTAGTTTATGTTAACTTAGTTGTTTTATATTTTGTTTTATGTTATTTTAATATTTCATTTGTTTTCACGCTGTTAAGTTTATTAGGCAAAAACTTATGTTGTTTAGAGTGCTATTTTCATAATTCCTAGTTTTTCTTCAAAAGTAATTCTTTTTGCGAAGTAAAATATTCACTAATATATCTTTGTTATATTTTAATTTGTTTTTTGTGTTTTTACTTTTGAAAATAGGATTTATTTGTAGAGAAAACCAACCTTAGTTGTGTTGATGTAGTTTTATTATTTTGAGTCTTGTCTTAAGTATTTCCTTCATCACCACCTTGTTGCTTTTAGTTTTGTGTTACTCTTTAATTGTTAGAGTTGATTGATAGTGTGATTGATTATATGAATACAATGGTTGCTTTATATAGATTTTCATCGGAGAGTGATGAATAGTTGTATCAAGTACTTTCTGAGGGCAATATTTTCTTCATCAATAGTAGAGGCAAGTTCACTTTAACCATCTATTTCATACCTATGTTTTATTGCATGTAGTGACATCATTCAACAAATCCCTCCAGTAGTGTTATTGAAATTCTTGTAGTTGAGTAGAATGCATGAGGTAGGAACCCACCACTTGTTACTAAAGCCCCGAGAACGTTAGTTATTTTAATACTATGCTAAAGTAGACGGGGTCTGGTATGAGTGTTCGTGAGTGGTGTGAGAAGGAGGACTCCACGTCAAGACGACAACTTCATGAAGGCATCTTCAAGTCCTGCATCTTCAAGACCTCAAGACTTCGAGACTCGAGAAACAAGTTTTTCAATACACACTACTGGGTGAAGGATGGTTGATTGGGCATCCTTGGAGTAACCAGTGGATGGCCGGGATGCATGGAGAAGCGCCATGAAATCTTGCGGAAAGCTTCACCCAGACTCAAAGAGACGGATGAATACTTCATGCCCGGAATCTTACCTGTGTAGCCACAAGTCATTATGGGCTCTGGCTTGGTTGATCTTTGTTGTGACTCTGGCTGGGCAGTGCTACGAGATGTAGTCGACGTTAGGAATGCATGGGCACTGACAGAGGTCAGGGAAACACTCTGAAAGACCATGTTTCATTCGTCCTGTTCTCAAATACCCGACAGTGCGAGGACTTACCAGGAGGGAACAAATCTTGTGGGTAAAGTACACAACACTCTGCAGAGTTAAACCTATTTGATTAGCCGTGTCCCCGGTTACGGACAAATTTGAGCCTTTGGACTTGGATCTATCTCTAAAACTCTCAACACCGGACTGATAATTAATTGTGGGCAACTTATGTTACTTGTGGGCATTAAGACATCGGTTGGCGGAACCATGTCTTGTTAGGTAATTCTGTAGTGAAAACTCCATGATATTCCATTGTTGTAGGAAAAGAAATAAAATAATCAGCTTTTATGCAAAAATTCAGACACAGAGCCAGAAAGCCTTACTGCATATAGAATAGTTTTATCTTCTTTTCTACTGCGGTGATCTTGCCAGTACATTCCATCTACTGACCTAGACGGCTGCAACGTCTTATGTTGCAGATATTTTTCTACGACGAGTAAGAGTACGATTCAGGGTTACGGTCTACACTCAACCTGCCGTTGGTGTTTATTGGGACTCCACTCCCGTTGACTGTTTCTGCTGCGATTTTAAGGTATATATCAGTTTTACGTTAATTACATGTGATTGCACTTTGATATATACATTGATGTACTGCGTGAGTCAGCATATTGATCCAGGGATGGCACAGAACACACAGATGCTTGACTCGTTTTGAGTCGGGTCGCTACAGAAATGGTATCAGAGCACATGTTGACTTTAGGACGTGACCCTAGGAAATGCATTAGAAATAGGAAGACCTTGATAGGAAACAACTTTTGTTTTCACTACTCCCATAACTTCTAAATTCTTTTACTGAACCCTCCCTGTTTCAAACTATAGATGGAGAACTACACCCTGAACAAAAGAGAGGACTACGAAGATGTTCTCAGAGGCTCATTCCTCATGGAGCTAGTGTAGATGGTGAAGCTGCCAATACCTGAGATCAAGGCAACTAAGAGGAAGTCTGGATTCTAGGGCATCAAAACTAAAGTTTTTGGATGTACAGAAGACCCCAAGACTGAAGACATCAACTATGGCACATTGAGCCACGAACGTGAGATGGGCATGAACACTGCCGTCCATGATGCCATCACACATTTGAGCTATTGTCATCGTGCTGAGTTGTGCAACCACTATTTTGGAAGGCTTGGATGGAAGAAGCCTGATGGAGCACTCATCAACCTGACCTACGAACAGAAGATGAAGTTTTCACCCATACTTGTGTTCAATCAAGAACTGGAGCACTACATCAAGAACCTTCAAATGGACATTATCTTCGGGAGAACGGAACACTTTGGGAGAACCTCAAGGCTGAGAAGCTGAAGGTAGCCAATCTGAAGAAACACGATCAAGAGATTAAGAAGCATTGTCAAGACTTGAAGAACAGTCAGGCCATGGCTCATGCTGGAGACGTTGAAATACAGAAGCTCAAGAGCCAACTTCTGGAACTACAAGGACGACACCAAAAACTCCGCATCAACAAGGAAAATCTGGTAGAAGAACTTGAGAATATCAAGCATGACCACAAGAAGCGCACTGAAGATGAAGACATGATATAAACTAGCTTAGTAGTGGCCCCACCATGAGAGAATAAAGGATAAACGTTGTTACGATTTGAGTGATCGACTATACCAACCTTATGTGGGTGGCGATACTATAGTTTGATTGAACTTTATGAATGTGTGGATGTGAGTTTGATGTTTTGTGTGTTTGTATCCCTTCTCTCTCTCTTTGTCTCAATCTCTCGCATCTTATCCCAAAACCTTTAACCGAATAGTTGGTGAATGAAGCTGGACTTGAATTCTCTAGACCTATGACCCAGTTGGAGGTAGAAGTATGGATTCAAAACATGGATGAAAATGAATTGTTGATACATAAACTGGGATTTTTCTAGAGAACAAGGATATAATAGAATATGGTAAATGGATAACCCAAGTTGTTCTAAGGATGACAATACTTTGTAAGATGTTGGGAAGTGAAATAGAAGCTTGGTTTGGATGATAAGGATTCTTACCCAAGAAGAAACATATGTTAAATTTTGAGTACCCTTTTTTGATACCTGCAGATGACCACCCTTTATGAGTCTTTTTTCAAGCGCCCGGAGACGATCGTGACCCTGACTAGTGATCATGATTACCCAAGGATCCTGAAGGATATGATGAAGCACATCCATCTTGAAGGAGATGCAGTCCACAAAGGCTACCTATTCATGGAAAATGGAGTGGAACTCTGGTATGTGGAGGTACACCTCCACCGTGTGAAAGGAGTTTGCCCAAAGACCATGGGACAATACTTTTTGATATCTCGTGTACCACGAGCAACTTTCTTCGACACTATTCATGATGCTGCGATGGAAGACATACGTCAGATTGGAGAAATACTTGAAGCAAGACACCGTCATACTCGGGAATACCTACAGGAGGTGCATACGGAGATGATGGAGATGAAGCTCATGTCCACCCTGATCAAGCAAAACATGGATTAATTCAAGGAGCACATCGCAAAGTACCAGTGGTACTAAAATATCTCCAATAGGGGATAAATAAATAAAGTTGGGAGTAATGCTGGACCATACCAAACTATGTGGATGGCAGCATTTGTAATAAAGTATTTTTGGAGTTTTAGGAAGTGATTGAGGTTTTGTAACGGAAGTCTCAGAGTTTGTAACAAATTCATGAACCAATGGAATTTATGGAGTCATGATTCTCCTATGTTGAATTGTATGAATGGTTACTCTATGAACAAAGATCTCCGACTATTTTCGAGGATATGAGAAAATATGGTCTATGCAAGCATGAGTGCATTTCATTTTAAGCGTGGTAGTACCCACAGGGATAAATGAATGAAGAAAATACCATTCATTTTAAGGACTTTGGACAACTGAATACAGGTGAAGAGAATGTGGAACCACCTCAAACTATCTGGATGATAACCTTTGAGACAAAGTGCTTTCGAAGCTGGAATGTTGAGAAAAAGAATAATTGTGATGAAACCATACCCAAGGTTAAACAGACCAATGGAAAGGAAAATGGATTCCGTAGAATGGAATCTAAACAAGAATAAGTCTGTGAAGGGTATAATGGAGTGAACTGAAGGTAATGTTGTTATATGAAATGATAGTAACCCCAAGAGTGAGTTAAAGCTATTCAAGTATTCAAGTGAACCCACAACTCACTGACCTCAGGATTGATAAGGATCAAGCCCCACCTTTGTGAAGGAAGAAACTTGGAAGAAGCTATGACTGATCAGCAAACGTTTTTCTTAGGAGTATATGAAAACCTGAGAGTTGTGAAGAAACGATAGATTGTTTTAGCTCAGCTTGCGGAATCAATGGATTTATCCGAATTTTGTTCGTTGACAAGAGAAATTTCTACAACGCTTGTGAGGAAGCCCAAGTGTTAGAATACGAGATTCACTAAACCTTATACAAGGTAATGATTTTAGTGCGACATGGCTTGGCCACCATGACGACTTACTCTTATCATTCTCTTGCTATTCGGAATGGTAAATCTGAGTGACTTACCCATAGTAAATTGACGATGTTCTTTGAAGCTTTTGTTTAAGCCTTAGAATTGTATGAAGAAAACCCTTGTACAGGACAGTTGCTGTCACACGTAGGAATTTTATGGTGAGGAATGAAGCCAAGACCCATTTCACTGCAGGATAGCACACAAATGGTAGACTACCATAAGATCTTCGGTAAATTATTTAGAATGAACCTGAGACTTATCAGCTAAGAAGACCCAGTATCGGAGGAAATACATTTGGTTATGAGAACACGATACTCTGCTTTAATGGAAGAGCATCATCGAAGGAGCCATCGTAAAGTATGTAGAGAAACAGATGCATCCAGAGGACTGTCATGAATTTGAGGGACCAGTAACTCACATTCTAAGTGTGGTAGACCCCACACCTTTCCAGGACAGTGGATTTGTTAGAAGACCCCCAAACCCTGACCTTTTCTTTCTAGCCCTTTTGAATCTCGAGGATGAGATTCATTTTAAGTGTGGTAGGTTTGTAACATCCCAAAATTTGGAATGTTACAATGAATATTAGAATGATTGTTTGTTTGTTTGAGTGTTTGAATTGAGTGAAATTTGAAACTTTTTGAAAACTTTTGAATGAGAGGGAATAAGATGACTTTCCCCTCTGTGTTTGATTTCAAATTAATACTTTTCAAATGAGTGAGAGAAGATGACATGACTTCTTCAATATAAAAAGATTTGAACAGTGAATTTGAATGCATTTGAAATTTTCTGATATGGAGTTCTTTTTCATATCAGATTTGAAGTTTGAAAGAATTTAAACCCCTTGACAAAACTTGAGAGGAGTAATATGACAATCCAAACCAAGGGTATTTTTGTGAAGTATTTGAACCATAAAAACCAGGGGGTTATTTGAAAATTTATTGGAAAAGAATTAAAACCAATTTAGGGATTTTCTGAAAATAATTTTTTAAAGTACTTAATTTGGCCGTGGAAAAATGTTCATTAAATAACATTTATTCCCCTGATCAATTTGTTATATATATCTTTATTTGTTGGAAATATATTGACGGCCATAAATGAGATTTCAATGTTGTCGAAAATAGAAAAGGAAACGAATTTAAAGTTTTAATTAATAAACCGGCCGGCCCACAAGCCTTAACTCCCAAAATCCCTCTGAATCGGTCACCGACGCCGCTGATCCAGCCCCCTCTCTCACTGACAAGCGGACCCCACTGCCCGACCATGCCATCCCCGCGCTCATCCCCTTCCCCGTGCCCCGACATCGCCGGAGATCTCTCGCTCCCCGAAGATCCCTCCCCTGGCCTTTTCCCGACCCCACGTGTGGGGACCCCGACTCGTAGGTCGTGATCACCGAATGCACATGCACAGTGATCCTAGAGATCAATGCTCACTGAACAAACATAAACTAGATAACAAGAGTCTTACATCCATTACATACCGGTGTACTCAAATATGGCCTTTCTAGCCAAGTCTTCATATGCCTGTAGCAGAAATCTTCAATGACAGCGTGAACCCATGCGATCTGCCTTACCCTTCAGGCATTCTGACTGGGAAGCGTCCTAGCTCGCATGACCATCACCGAAGTAATCTTCATCATAACCTAATGTTTCATGCCTGGCCAATAAAATAACGAGTGGCAAGCCAATGAGTACTTTGAATGTACTCGCAAGCAACCCAAGAGTGGAACGAGGCAATAATGATGCATGATATAGCACTAAGTAGGTAGATTTGCAGAAAGCTGATTTTTTATGCAAGTTACATGATCAAGTAATAGTAAGCATGCATCAACAACTACTCAAGTATTCATGAACACACATTGTCGATACCATCACGAGTATCAGTTGAGCACATCATGTTCACGCTAAGTCATTGAACTTAGTTCATTCCTCATGCCAAGTCCTCAGACTTAACACACGTGACCTCTTGTCACTAACACACCCATACTCACGCATGTTTCACGAAAACACCAGGACGTAGTTTAAGCAGCACCACCCAACTGTCCATGACCGCGGACGTGGCTATTCGAATAGTTTTTCACTCTGCAGAGGTTGCAAACTTTACCCACAAGACTAGGGGAACTTCCGTGTCATCCACGACTCGCGGTATAAAACATACCCGAGGTAAGCACTCGAACAATGACTTTCCCACGGTGTTACTAAACAAAGAGTCCACTAATTGGTGCCATCCCTCATGATATACATCACTCGTATCATCCATGAGGGCACGCAACGGTGTGATCGGTGCCTATAAGGACAGTGCATGACCTTCCTCTTAGGGACGACCCCGTCACAAGAGTGACCACTTCACTCAAGGCACTAGTAATGCGGGCTCCTTGTTAGCACCAACCATAGCAATCAACAAAGCCCCGTCCCATAAGGGGTATTGTGGTTATGCATGTAAGGTTGGGACGATCGACAATTCTTAAATCTAATCCGTTTTGGAAAACACACACACTCACTTGTTTCGGTACACCACTTCTTCCTCAAGTGGTCACCCAACTCAGTATCATCATCTCCCGTGGGCATTAGTGGCACTCGACGGGGTTTTCGAAAGAGTATTAGAAAACACATCCTTCTCGGTATCACCATGCATAAGTCCCGTCCCACTTTGCGTAGCATCTATTGCAACCTAACTACTCCCACCCACACAACCCTCATAAGGTGGTAGCGTTATGCATGATGCAAGTATCAACAGAATGCACAGGAGGCAATCCACCGAAGGGAAATGCCTCATCACATGATCGATTATGACGGAAACAAAGTGCTATAAGACATGCAATGAAAGTAGTTTCGTGACATGGTCAACGGGCTGCTTGCCTGGCTTAGCAATGTCTTCGAGGTCTTCACCCGCTTCTCGTCCACTCTGAACATTACTTCAACTTCGTCAACTATCGCCGGAAACAAGTGCAATAAGCAACACAACCAACAGAAAATACCAGTGCTCTATAAATAGGAAATATATTTTTCTTAGACCTCTCTGGTCATGAGAAAAATATATGAAATGGTTGAATTAGAGTTGGATCAATGATGATTTTTGGAATGTAAGAATGGGGAAATTGATGATCCTCTAAGAGGTTAATAGAAAATATTTTTATAAAAATGAGTAGAGGTACTCATGAAATAGGGCATCATTTTGGAAACATGTGGGAAGTGGTTTCACTTTATTTGGAGTTGGGATGATTTTCCTATGAATTTATTAAGATGGAATAAATGGAAAATGGTCCATTTATTAGATCCAACAGAATAGGTGCATGGTAAAAATGTTGACCAAGGCCTGATAAATAAGGCATGATATTTAGAGCACCTATAAATTGGAATCACTCCATTTGGAGTTGGTTTGGATGCTCTAGGAATTTTGCAAGCAGGGGTTTCATAGTTTAAATTCAAATATAAATTAAAACTATGAACAAAGGTTTTCTGGAAAAACGTCCAAAGCACATATTTGGGTAGGTCAAGATTTTAGGGACACACAGGAATTTGAATCATCCAATTTGGAGTTCAAATGAATTTGCTATGAATTTTACAAATTCGGCAAAACAGAAAAATGGAAAAAGCGTACAATGGGCCTAAACTGTGCTTTGGGCGTAGGATAGCGCCTGGGCCAGCCCAGGGACCCAGCCTGGCCAGTAGAGTGCCACGCCGAAAGCGCACCCAGGGGAATAAGCCTTCCCCTAGCGAAGGCACCCTCGGGCGGAGCCCGTCTCCACTTAAACAGGGGGGCCGCCCCCTGGCTCGCTGACAGGTGGGTCCCCGAGGCAGGTTCGTCGTTCTCCTCCCGTGCTCTCACTCACGGCCGTGGGGAGGGGCGAACCCTGACGGCGATTGGTAGCGATGCTGGCCACCGATCGAGCCGCCCAGCCTACCGGCGTGCTTAGGGGACTAAGGCGGTCCTCCCCGTGTCGGTCACTATCGCCGAGAGGCTCTGAGCTGAACAGGGCCTTGGTCGTGGCGTAGGACGGCGGCGGCCATGGGGTTCGATGACTCTGCAAGGGGGGAAGGGGGGGTTGAAGTGGGGGTCGGGCCCCTGAGGCCTTGGGGAAGCTGAGGGAAGAGAAAGGGAGGCCGGGGGCGCTCTGTGCCGGCCGGATGGCAGCGACCCGCAGAGATGGAGCTCCGGCTCGGGTCGAGCACCCAGAGCGGGGGAGAGGAGAGGGGAGGCCTAGGGGTTCAATGGAGGGAGAGAGGAAGCGAGAGAAGAGCCGAGAGGGGCTCGGGGCGGCCTTAAATAGCCCGGGGGCCGGCGCACCATGGACCGAGGTCCGGCGAGGCCATGGCCGTCCCAGCGCACTTTGGGGAACCTCTTGCCCATCTCTACGGCCCTCGTGGACTGGGTCTTGGGCCAGGGAAGGAGACAGAGGGAGCGGGGAGGCTCAAACGCGTCGCGCGTGTGAGGCCGGCCATTGGCCGAGCCAGGCGGCTTTGGGGACGCATGGGAGAAGGAGCGAGAGGAGGGGGACAGGGGCCTTGCGTGTCTCGGACGTCGAGGCCGACCGTATGGCGAGAGGGGGGCTCGAGGTGGTCGGGGCTGGCGATTGGGCGGCGGCTATAGTGCGCGAGCGCACTGTAGCACGCTCCAGAGTGCCCCTATGGCCGGCATGGCCATGCCACCATGCACTCTGGCCCACCACACCTTGTCCACAAGCGCGAGGAGGGTTTAAACAAAGGGGGACGGGGCATAGGATGCTCTGGAGTCCCTTAGAAGAGAAGGAAAGTTGGAGAGAGAGGAGGTTTTCTGCTTTCCAGGGGATAAAAATGGGGCTTTCACCCCCCAATCTGTGACCTGAGTCCATGGGCCCTACACTGCAGATGGAAGGTGACTAGGGAGAGTTGAGGAAAAAATTTGGTGTTAAGGAGAAGAGTGGAAGGGGCCCAAACACCAAATTTGGTAAATGAGCAGAAGGCGTTTGATGAGAGTTTGGCCAAGCAAATTAATTCCACCTTCCTTGATAATTAACGGGATAAAACCATGGGTAAAAACAGGAGTGATCACAAGTTTTGAGACCATTTGAGAAAAGTTGACAATAAAAATGTTCTCAACCCTAGGAATGGACAAGAATGGGTTTGCTATAATCTAGCTATGAAATTCCATCCCCCTTGATGCACCACTTGGTGTGGTGACATATTTTCTGGATTATGACATACACAAAAAGTTTGGGGCCCAATGGGAAAACTTGGCAATGTAACTTTACCAAATTCTTGAAATCAACAGAAATGGTTTTGAGGGGATTTGGACAAGTTAATCTGATCTCCTTGATGCACCACTTGGTGTGTGTGCATTATTGGAGTATTATAACATGTCCACAAAGTTTGAGCTTAAGGGGAGACAGTTGGTAATGTAGAGTTGCTCAAATTTGATACTAGACAGAAATGATTTTGGGTACTTTGGTGAAGTAAAACAATTGGGATTGAGATCAAACTTGGCAAGATGACCACATATATCATATGTGACATCCTAGAATTTTCCTGGATTTATTTGAGAATATTTCTTATAGAAATATTTCAAATGCTTGGAATAGGCAGGAATGGTTTTGAAGGGTTTTTCCCATGTTATGATCAAGCCCTTGTGTTGAAACTCATATGTATGGAAAATATATTTCCACTGAGTTCCTCTATATTTTCTCAAATATTTTGGAAACATTTAAATAATTTTTCCCTATGAAAAACCATTTCTGGCCTTAAGAAAAAGCTTTTAAATAAAATATGAAAATAACCTTTTAAAATAATATTTTGTGGTTTTGGGAAGTTATATATATAGTAGGTTCCAAATAAAGCATTTGGGGATAAGGGATCCACACAATTTGAGTACTTGTAGTACAAATCCCAAATCAGGGGTTTTTGAAAACCTAATTTAAATAAAACCATTTTGGCCAAAATAATATTTTGTAAAAATATAATTAGGTCCTAATAACATGGCATGATCATTGGACAAGAGTGGGGATCGAGTAAAAGAGTTTTGAGATGAGGAGGGATTTTATGAATAGAGCACAAGAAAGAAACACTAGTAGAATGTTGATCTGTAGTCCCGGTCTGGATGGCCTCTAGTACCTGTTTCCCAACCGGTACTAAAGGGTCGGGAGTAAAGGTCCAGACCTTTAGTACCGGTTGGACCACGGACCGATACTAAAGGCCCACCACGTGGCTGCCTGCGTGGACTGGTGGTGGAAGACCTTTTGTACCGGTTGGTGATACCAACTAGTACTAAGTGTTCTGTTTTTTTTAGCTTTTAATTAGGTTTTAATTTTCCTCTCTATTTTTTGTGTTTTCCATTCATTTCAAATTTATTTTACGGTGCTACTTACTGTAAACAATACACAAGTTGACGCATATATATATGTAATATAATATATAATATCACATATAAAGTGTATATATATACAAATGGAATTACACATCCATATAAATCCGGGACTTATAATTAACTTAAGGCCGAAAACCCAGCCAGGACTAGCTAGCTAGTGCTCTGGATGAAACTCAGTTCTCTACTACTGATTTGCTAGCATTATTGAGGCGGCGGTAAGGAACAGTGCTCTCCGTTTACATCAATGACATGTCGAAGAAGAAATGCCACAAATTCCTCTTGAAGTGCTACGAAGCGTTTCTGGGGTGAGAGCTTCGACAACATCTGCCAAAGCTGGAGTTGTCTTTCACGTGCTTCTCTGTGACGTATACGGCCTTCGGTCTGGATGTGAATGTTCTCGCAGAGGAAATATCCACATGAATTTGTCCCCTGTGGCTGCTTTGCGCACTTTGCAAAAGAATAGAATTCAATAAGATAATTACTAATCGAGCATGATAATGGTATTGAAAATAGAATTAATGAGATGCGCGTACCTAGTAGTACTACTTAATTACCTGTATCTTTTTCCACTTCAGCTTCGGTTTCCATTGACGACCGTGATGGTTTTTTTCTATCATCTTTTTCGAAACACTACCCGTCAAAGAAAAAGAATCAAAGAGTTATTATAATTACTTTTGATATCAGGAAATAATGAAAGAAAGCGAGGTCGATAAAGATTGAAATTACCGTTCTATCATAAAATTCAAGTCCACGTGTGATTGTTCTGGTGTATCTAGTGAGTTGTACACTTGAACAAGTCCATCCGCGAGGATAATATATAGGACGATATAGTGGTCTTTGCATAGAAGTTTATATAATTAAGCAGTCATGCGCATATAACTCATCAACTACACTTGACAGCGAGCTAGTAAGCAAAAATAGAATTTGTAGTATACAAGAGAGTAAACACTCACCCCATGTTGGAAGGAATATTATAGTAGATTTGGTATTCATTAGTGCCTCTAGAAAATTTTCCAAGAGTTCTTCTGTGTCCTTGGCATAATGTTTTACCACATGACCATTAACGGTACTTGCGTCGATGAACCCAATGTCATCGATTCCCTCTTGTTTCAATTCCCACATCTTCAATCTGCATAATAGCATAGAAAAGAACATATATAGTGAGCATAAAGCCAATGAACGATATCTTAGCTAGAGACTTAAATTATTAAAGATATAAATCACTTACAGACAATAGCAAATGATGAGAGATTTGTCGATAGAGTCCATGTAGTATAACTGGAAAAGTTTTGAGAATTCAAGACATATGTCACATTCATTGACGTAATGCTCTTTCTTTACTTTGACCATGACCGACTTCTCCCCTCACTTTGATTCATGCATGTACCAATCATGCAACCATAGCATCGCAGTTGGTAGTTCCTTCTAATGCTCGGGTGTGACAAGTGGTTTTCCGATGGCATATTGGATTGCATACTCAGTTTTACCAAACCCGCGGATTTCCTCGGTGCCAAGGATTTGGTCAAGGGTGAGACCTGCAGCCTCTACTTCTTCAAGGTCGATTGGGTTGCCTTGCACGTCGACTGGTTGGATCGATTGCTTGCTTGGATTGGTACTCACCTTGAGCGGAGAGATCGATTGCTTGGATTGTTCTCCGAGCTGGGGAATTGTTTTCCTGCTAGTTGATCCCGTACTTCCAAACTTCTTCCTTGGGCTGAGCCGACTTCTCTGCTCACTTGCCTTCTGAATCTGTCGCTCATAGTCTGTCGGCATACGCTTGACATATGCCGGGGGTCAATCAGTAAAGTGTTCCATAAAGTGCTCTTGGACTTCCTTGGGTATTACCTCCTTTGGTGACACGGTCTTCCTCGCAAAAAAAGCTTTCACTTGGAGATCGCATTCAATTTTGTTTTCCTCTGGTGTCATGTTGTAAGGGAGCTTCCTTTTGGCCGGAGGCTCAGGTTTCTTCTTTGCTTTCTTCCAAAGAGGATTGCTAGTGGCCTTCCTCTTTTGGGAGCCCTGCTGACAGGACCACTGCCGGGGTGGAGTCGCCTCACGCGGCGGAGATCGATATCGATGATGATATGGACTCGCGTCATGCTCCGTCCCGAGGTTGGGATGACTGCTCATGGTGAGGTGGGGAGGACTGCTGGCGAGGTGTGACGCCTCTCGAGGTGGGGACCACTGTGGGGGAGCTCGAGGTGGGGAGGACTGCTGGCGAGGTGACTGCTGGCGAGGTGGGGAGGACTGCTGGCGAGGTGACTGCTGGCGAGGTGGGGAGGACTGCTGGCGAGGTGGGGAGGACTGCTGGCGCTGCGATGCCTCTGGCTAGGATCCCTCGCGTTGGACATCGATACTCGGAGGAGCCGGTGGCCTTAGCGTCGAGTGTGGAAAGACAATGCAGTCCTTACTCCATAGAATGAGACCACGGCCGGCTTCTACCAATGTGGACTTCCCCTCACCTCTAGGGATGTCAAGCAATAGTTAATCATATCCCGGCTCTATTGCATCCACTACGACACGAGCATACCCAGCTAGAACCGGATTGCAATGCCAGAGAACATCAGGTGTATTTGGTAAAGCATAGTCCGTCGCGACCTGCATGGGTATGTTCTTCATTTTCTGGATTAGCTCAGAAGATGTCTTCTCGGTGATATCATCCACGGGGGTGTGACCCAGCAGTGCCCCCGTGGAACCCATGCTGCTTTTCGGCATTGTAGATGGGACGGGTTCTTCCCCTGCCTCCTGCTGCGGAGTTTCCCTTTGCTGGGTCAGTACCTGTATCTGCAGCTGCTGCTGCTCGTACTTCTGTTCCAACTTCGAAAGTCGGTATGCTTCCACCTTGTTTTTTCTTGAACGGCTTTTGTAACTATCCTGCCATCCCGCAAACCCCTCGTACCACGGAACAACGCCCACGCCTCATGTTCGTCCTCCGTGTTCGGCATTCCCGAGGGCGCGTGTAAGCTCGTCGTTCTCTCTATTGAGGTGAAACCGTCGTTCTTGGGCATCTTTTATTGCTTGAATCAACTCATCTGATGCATGCTTTAGACTGGCCAGTGCAATAATCTTCCCTGTTGCTGGGTCCAACTTTCCCCCATGCGCAAAAAACCATTTCCTGCACCTCTTGGGACAGTTGAAGGTTACTGGAGTGATCCCTTCAGCAAGCATCTTATTCTCTAATGCATCCCACTTAGGAATGGCTAACTTGTATCCACCTATCCCTGGTTTATGGTGATACTTTTTTTCTCAGCATTTATCTTATTCTTTGCTGACTTCTCCATAGCAGCTATCGATGTCTTGTACTCGATAAATGCGTCCTAGTGATTCCTTACCTTCTCGTATATTCCTTTGAATTGGGGCGCCTTCTTGCCTTTAGTGTACTCGGTCCATAATATTTTCTTCCAAGTCTGGAATGCGCCGGCCATCTTATGGAGAGCAATCTCCTTGACTTTGTTCCTTTGATGCTCTGAGAGAGAATCTGGTAGGGTGAAATGCTCCATGAGCTCTCGCCAAAGGGCATCTTTGATTCTTGTATCGACATAATTCACTCCTGGTTTTGGTTCGTTTGGCTGAATCCATTCATGCATTGTGATTGGGACTCCGTCCCAAACAACCACTCTGCATTGACGCACAAATGTCTTGGCATGGGCTTCAGGGTGAGTCGGTTCGCCATTATGTTTGAAAGCATCAAGATTGGGAGTTACATTGTCATCCAATATTTTGGCTGCGCCTCGTACATTTCTACTAGATTGGCTCGATCCGTAGGGCTGATAATTAAAATAAGAAAGATTGGTTAATATATATATATACAAATCAATTAATACACATGTAATGACCACCAGAGGCTAATATGTGTATATACCTTGCCGAACATTGTTGGTTGTTCTGGATTTTGGAACTTAAGTTTTTCTTCCTCGGTCTCACATCCATCACCGTAATCGTTCAGATATTGTGATCCATCATCATGATCATGTGATTCACCTCAAAGGCCCGCTGGGTTTTCGGAGGAGCGTATCATGTCAAAGATGTCCTCTTCATGAGCTCTACCGGTATTGTCCATAGCTTAATAACTAGTCCATAATAATATAGATAAAACAAATTTGTATTTAAATTAGCATGTATTCAAGAAGCAAAATAACTGATAGTTAATTAATAATGCATCATCGAATACATATATAGTAGTTCTTAGAAAAGATCTCATCTGCATAATCTTGTATAATTTTCAATACATGGGCTAATCTCCAATGATCTAGCTAATACATCATAATAGTAGCTAAGATATTGATCTAGCTAGAACCCTAGCGCCCAACGGATATCGGGGCAGGCGGTGGACACCCAAAGAGAAAGAACCATCACAGGAACATAGCTCCAGTGAGATCCCTGAAGAATCTGCGACGTATTGTCGGACCTAGCCTCCAAAGCTGCCATGTAGCGACGGGCATGCACGTTCTCCTTGCTGACATGGTACTGTACCACCTCCGCGGGGGACTCAAGCCTCTCGATCATCTGTGTCCCATGTGGCCGCCACCACAGAACCTCCGGGTCGACGACGGGCTGGCTCCTCACCAAGCTGCGCCGCCCAGAAGGCAGCACCTCCCAGTACTAGCCCGGTGGAGCCCAGTCCCTGACAGGGCCCCTCGGCTCAAGCAAGTGACCTCCTCCGGCGACTCGACGACGAGGATGCAGGATTGGCATCGTCGACGTCGAGAAGAAACACTTAATTACGAAAACAAATTAAATAAAACTTAGCAAAATTAACACTTGGCATCTAGCAAAATAAAGAATTACGGCATGCTTTGGATCCTAATCGTGTGTGACTCTTGGTTTGTCCATGCTTTCCTTAAATAACTCCCATATCTCATGGTGTGTTGGTGCGCTCTCTCTCACACTGATATGGTGGTGTATATATGTTGGTGGACACTCTCTCACGGTAATTCTTTCCTCTTCTTACGCAATATATCGACGAGTATATCGCACAGAAGAGAAAAAAGAAGAGGCGGCCCGCAAGACAACAGTTGGGATTCTTCCATCAAGAACACACATGAAAGTCACACAAGGAGCAACGACAGACCGAAAGTCACACACGCATTAGGATCCAAACTAAATTAAACATAAACTAAAGTAAACATAAACTATATTAAACCTAAACTAAACCTAAACTAACACATACCCTAATAACCTGATAACCTACCTAACTAACTAACTAAGTAGGGGTGTTGTGTCGTGGTCGGGGTCGGGTGTCGGGGCTATAGTGTCGGGGTGTCGGGGTTCGACGTCGAGGGAACCTAGAAACACTAGATTCACTTTGGTGGGTTTTTCAATGTCGAGCGACACTAGATGGCCTAGAATAATTTTGGGGTGCTTTCCAACGTCGAGGGACCGTAGAAATAACTAAATAATTAACAATCCATCTCTACACTTACCAAAATTAGCATCTACACACTGGTCCGGCGATCATCGGGGCGATCGTCGGGGAGACGGTCGGCCGGGAGATCTCACCTAGCCTCCTGACCCGGTGGTGGTGGCGGCGACGGGCTTGGGGGGCGGCAACGGGCTCGCGGAGCGGCGGACGGAGTGAGCGGGCCGGTGGCGACGGGGCCGGCGACGAGGGGTGGCGTCAGGGGAGGCGAGGGCGATGGTGGCGAGGGCGATGGCGCTGGTGGTGCGACGACGGCGGTGGTGAGGGCGATGGCAAGGGCGCGATGGTGGTGTGACGGTGCCTAGGGCGACGGCGGCGAGGGCGACGGCGATGGCGGCGAGGGCGACGGCGGCAAGACCAACAACGGTGGTGGTGCGACTGCGGCGGTGGTGAGGGCGACGGCAATGGCGCGATGGTGGTGCAACGGCGGTGAGGGCGACGGCGGCGAGGGCGACGGTGGCGAGGACAACAGCGGCGAGGGCGACGGTGGCGAGGACAACAGCGACGACAATGACGATTTCGGCAGCCTGTCGGTGCAAGTTGGAGCTCTCCTGGCGCGTGGCTCGGCCCGGGACGACGAAGTGCTCATTTTATACCAGACACACCATTAGTACCGGTGCGTGGCTCGCACCAGTACTAAAGGGTCTTTAGTACCGGTGCGAGCCAAGCACCGGTACTAAAGGTCCTCACAAAAGAGCGCGGGGGCGGTGGACCTTTAGTACTGGTGCATGGCTCGCACCGGTACTAAAGACCCTTTAGTACCGGTGCGAGCCACGCACCGGTACTAAAGGTCCTGCCAAAAGTGCGCGGGGGCGGTGGACCTTTAGTACCAGAGCGTGGCTCGCACCGGCACTAAAGACCCTTTAGTACCGATGTGAGCCATGCGCCGGTACTAAAGGTCCTGCCAAAAGAGCGCGGGGACGGTGGACCTTTAGTACCGGTGCGTGGCTCGCACCGGTACTAAAGTGTTTTTTAATTAAATATTAGTTATTATTTTCAGAAAAAACCCATAAACTTTAGAAAATCAAAGAAAAAAAACGTAGGACTCCAATGGAAATAAATAATATATGAAAAAATATCAGAAAAATATAAAGAATCTGTTTATGTCATTTCCATGCATGTTTCAACAACTTCAACTTCTGTATAAGATAATTTGATTAAATGGCATTTGAAATGTCATATCTCGAGTTTCAAAGGCAGTACAAATAAGTACTGAAAAGGTTGTAAGTTGGCATGATATCATAATTTCACCCACATAGCAACTTCTAGAGAGTTGAGAGGGTTACGGCAAAAACTGGATGCACTTCGTGTACAAATTGGACAATCTCATAAGAAGTAGTGGTTTCGGACGAAAACTCGTCTATTACAAAGGGATTTCATTTTAATAACTTATTTTAACTCCATACTTTCTGTATGTTCAATATGCACCATTCAAAGGCACATCATCAATTTTCAACCCTTTCTAACTTCATTTGATATTTTTCATGCATTTAATGATTTATTTTGAGCTAAATGACCCTGAATTTGAAATGCAGTACCAATGAACTCTGAAAAGGTTGTAACTTGGCATGACATCATAATTTCACCCACATAGCAACTTCTAGAGAGTTGAGAGGGTTACGGCAAAAACTGGATGCGCTTCGTGTACAAATTGGACAATCTCATAAGAAGTATAAGGGTTTCGGACAAAAACTCATCTACTACAAAGGGATTTCATTTTTAATAACTTATTTTAACTCCATACTTTGTGTGTGTTCAATACTCACCATTGAAAGGCACATCATCAATTTTCAACCCTTTCTGACTTCATTTGATATTTTTCATGCATTTAATGATTTATTTTGAGCTAAGTGACCCTGAATTTGAAAAGCAGTACAAATGAACTCTGAAAAGGTTGTAACTTGGCATGACATCATAATTTCACCCACATAGCAACTTCTAGAGAGTTGAGAGGGTTACGGCAAAAACTAGATGCACTTCGTGTACAAATTGGACAATCTCATAAGAAGTATGAGGGTTTCAGACAAAAACTCATCTATTACAAAGGGATTTCATTTTTAATAACTTATTTTAACTCCATACTTTTTTTGTTTTCAATATGCACCATTCAAAGGCACATCATCAATTTGCAACCCTTTCTGACTTCATTTGATTTTTTTCATGCATTTAATGACTTATTTTGAGCTAAATGATCCTGAATTTGAAAAGCAATGCAAATGAACTCTGAAAAGGTTGTAACTTGGCATGACATCATAATTTCACCCACATAGCAACTTCTAGAGAGTTGAGTAGCTGTACAAACGGGATGCACTTCGTGTACAAACTGTTACAAAGATACCATGCTAGGAAATGCATGCATGTCCTTCACATATACAAAAAGTGATGACGATGAAGCCGGTCACATCCCAAAGTGGGATCTCGCGGTGTAAGACTTTTTCTGCGTGTTTGTCCCTTTCTTATGATTGCGCCGTAACCATGGATAATCTTCATCATTTAACAGGATGCTTGGGTCAGTCTTCACTCTGAAGGGAGGGATTTCATGAAACTCTTCATAATCTTCGGACATGTCCGTCTTGTCCTCAACTCCCACTATATTTGTTTTCCCTGAAAGAACTATGTGGCGCTTTGGCTCATCGTATGATGTATTTGCTTCCTTATCTTTTTTCTCCTCGGTTTGCTAGACATGTCCTTCACATAGAAAACCTGAGCCACATCATTGGCTAGGATGAATGAGTCATCTGTGTATCCAAGATTGTTGAGATCCGCTGTTGTCATTTCGTACTGCGGGTCTACCTGTACCCCGCCTCCAGTATATTTGACCCATTTGAACCGAAACGAAGGGACATTAAGATCAGGTCCATAGTCAAGTTCCCATATCTCCTCTATGTAACCATATGGTTGCATCATAGCGGACACCACTGTTTTGGTTACTGCTCTTCTTATCTTGGGCGATCGTGTAAAATGTATTCCCATTTATCTCGTACCCTTTGAAAGTCATTACAGTCGAACATGGTGTCTTGGCCAACCAGTATAGTTCATATGGAACATTTTTGTCATTGATGAGCTTTGTTTGCAACCAACTGGCAAAAGTCTCCATGTGTTTCCGTTCAATCCAGGGGTCAGACTGCTCCGGGTTCTTGGACCGTACAATATCCTTGTGTTCCTCCATATATGGAGTCACCAAGGTGGAATTTTGTAGAACCGTTTAGTGTGCTTGAGTGAAAGAATGCCCGTCCATATTTATTGCTTCTTTCTTTCCAAATGTGCCTTTTCCACCCAGTCTCCCCTCATGCCGCGATTCAGGAAGACCAATCGGCTTAATGTCAGGAAAAAAGTCAACACAAAACTCAATAATCTCCTCTGTTCCATATCCCTTGGTGATGCTTCCTTCTGGCCTAGCACGGTTATGAACATATTTCTTTAACACTCCCATGAACCTCTCGAAGGGGAACATATTGTGTAGAAATACAGGACCCAGAATGTTAATCTCTTCGACTAGGTGAACTAGAACGTGCGTCATAATATTGTAGAAGGATGGAGGGAACGCCAACTCGAAAATGACAAGACATTGGACTAGTTCATTCTATAACCTTGGTAGGATTACTGGATCGATTACCTTCTCAGAAATTGCATTGAGGAATACGCATAGCTTCACAATGGCTAATCGAACATTTTCCATTAGAAGCCCCCTAAGTGCAACCGGAAGTAATTGCGTCATAATCACGTGGCAGTCATGAGACTTTAGATTTTGAAATTTTTTCTTTGCCATATTTATTATTCCCTTTATATTCGATGAGAAGCCAGACGGGACCTTCATACTGAGCAGGCATTCAAAAAAGATTTCCTTCCCTTCTTTCATAAGAGCGTTGCTAGCAGGACCTTGATACTACTTTGGAGGCATGCCGTCTTTTTCATTAATTCTTTGCTTGTCCTCCCATGCCTTCGGTGTATATTTTGTCTTTCCATACACGCCCAAGAAGCCTAGTAGGTTCACACAAAGATTCTTCGTCACATGCATCACGTTGATTGCATTGCGAACCTGTAGGGCTTTCCAATATTCAAGTTCCCCAAATATAGATTTCTTCTTCCACATGGGTGGGTGTCCATTGGCGTCGTTCATAACAGATTGTCTGCCAGGACTCTTTCCAAATATTACCTATAAATCCTTGACCATATCAAATATATATTCACCAGTACGGAGGCCAGGCTTCTTCCGGTTATCTGGCTCACCTTTGAAATGGTTGCCTGCCTTTCTTAAGATATGCTTGATCGGTACAAATCGACGATGTCCCAGGTACACATTCTTCTTACATTTATCCAAATATATACTTTCAGTATGATCTAAATAGTGCGTGCATGCATTGTATCCCTTGTTTGTATGTCCTGAAAGGTTTCTAAGAGCAGGCCAATCATTGATGGTTACAAACAGCAACGCTCGTAGGTCAATTTTCTTCTGTGTGTGCGCATCCCACACACACACACGTGGTTTTTTCCGCAACTGTAGAAGTTCATCAACTAGTGGCCTTAGGTAGACATCAATGTCGTTGCCGGGTTGCTTAGGTCCCTGGATGAGCACTGGCATCATAATGAACTTCTGCTTCATGCACAACCAAGGAGGAAGGTTGTAGATACATAGTCACGGGCCAGGTGCTGTGACTGGAGCTCTTGTCTCCAAAAGGATTCATGATGTGTGTACTAAGACCAAACCATAAGTTTGTTGTGTCATCTGCAAAGTCCTCGAACTCCCTCTCGATTTTTCTCCACTGCGACCCATCAGCGGGTGCTCTCAACATCTTTTCTTTCTTATGTTCTTCTTTGTGCCATCGCAACAACTTGGCATGCTCTTTGTTTTGGAACAAACGTTTCAACCGTGGATTATAGGAGCATACCACATCACCTTGGCAGGAACCCTCTTCCTGTGGCGTTCGCCCTCCACATCACCAGGGTCATCGTGGGGGATCTTATAGCGCAGTGCACCGCATACCGGGCATGCATCCAAATTCTCGTACTCCTCACCGCGGTAGAGGATGTAGTCATTAGGGCATGCATGTATCTTATGCACCTCTAATCCTCTAGGGCAGACAACCTTATTTGCTTCGTACATACTTTTAGGCAATTCTTTATCCTTTGGAAGCATCTTCTTTATCATTATCAGCAATTCTTGAAATCCCTTGTCAGTTACACCATTCTTCGCCTTCCATTGCAGCAATTCCAGCGTGGTACCCAGCTTTTTCTGGTCATCTTCACAATTTGGATACAATAATTTCTTGTGATCCTCTAACATGTGTTTCAAATTCAACCTCTCCTTATCATTTTCGCAGTTTCTCTTTGCATCGGCAATGACCTAACCCAAATCATCAGCGGGCACATCTGATGCCTCTTCTTCAGCTTCCCCCATTGATGCCTCTTCTCCAGCTTCCCCCATTGTTGTTTCAGCGAAAGGATAGTTGTCATCATCCTCTTCTTCTTCATTGTCTTACATTATAACCCCTCTTTCTCTGTGCTTGGTCCAACAGCTATAGCCGGACATGAAACCGGTCTTCAGCAGGTGGTAGTGAAGGTTTTTTGAGGTAGAGTAATTCCTATCTTTCTTACAGTCACGACATGGACAACACATGAAACATTCTGCTTGTTTGCCTCAGCCACACGAATAAAATCATGCAGGCCATTAAGAAACCCTGGACTTAGTCGGTCATCGTACATCCATTGCCGGCTCATGTTCACTACACAACATCGAAGTGACCAAATTAATACAACTTCATCATCACATTACAACCAAAAGTAGAGCTAGCAGTGACCAAATGTTATTACTGCAAATAATGGATACTTATAGTTCATACATACATCTCATAAAACAACACCAACTATCTAAAACATGTAAATACAACAACAAATGCGATCATAATTGCAACTAAAGTAACAATTGAGCCAACAACATAATGATACCAAGCCTCTTTCTCAATGGCATATTTTCTAATCTTTCTAAGCTTCAAGCGCATTCCAGCCATCTTGTTCTTGTGATCATCGACGATATCGGCAACATGCAACTCCAATCCCATCTTCTCATCTTCAGTTCTTTTCAATTTTTCTTTCAAATGATCAATTTCTTTTTCAGCTTTTTCTCGAGCAGAATTGCATAGTCGGTTGGAATTTTTGGTTCAACTACTTCCTATAGATAAAAATATCTACGTCAATTTGGTGGCATAATTAATTGTCATAGACATTAGATGATGTGTGAAATAGTTATAAAAAAACGACATACCACATCTGAATCGTAGACTGGACGAGGGCTGACGTGGGAGGATACCATAACCATGACACTATAGAATAACTAACAATAATACAAGTAAGTAAATCGTACACGTAGCTATCTAAATCATACAAGTAATTTTTTTTAAAAGATTTTAAGAAGAACAAGAGGCTCACCAAGGTGGCCGGTGCCGCGACGAGACGGTGCGGACGATGGACGGTGGTTAGGGCGGCTGGGGATGGGAAGGCACACCAAATAAACCACACCTACACATATGCAACCTACCAAAATTAATTTGAGCTCAAATTGCATATAAATCAAATAAACTCCCACAAATCACATATCACATATCTTTGAGCATACCACAAGCTAATCTAGCAAGAGATGAAGGAGCAAAGTTGCTAACCTTTATGAACACTTGGATAGATGGGTTGCCTTTAAATCTTGACAAATCCTTGGCAAAATGGGGGATGAGCTTTGAGCAAGAATAAGAACATGGGAAGGCACCAAATAAACCACACCTACACATATGCAACCTAACAAGTTAATTTGAGCTCAAATTGCATATAAATCAAATAAACTCCCACAAATCACGTATCACATATCTTTGAGCATACCACAAGCTAATCTAGCAATGAGAGATGAAGGAGCAAAGTTACTAACCTTTATGAACACTAGGATAGATGGGGTGCCTTTAAATCTTGACAAATCCTTGGCAAAATGGAGGATGAGCTTCAAGCAAGAAGAAGAACAGGGGAGAAAACAGAGCTCTTTTGATCGGCTGCGGACGGATGTATATGTAGGAAGTCTTTAGTACCGGCTGGTGACACCAACCGCTACTAAACGTTGCCCTTTAGTACCAGTTGGTGTCACCAGCCGTACTAAATATGCAAGCGGGGCCCATGTCTGACCAAAATCCTACCAGGCCACCTTTAGTACCGGCTCGTGACATGAACCGGTACTAAAGGTCCCTCACGAGCCGGTACTAAAGGTCGTCCTGCTCCTAGTTGTTGTAGCCGGCACGAACCGGGACTAATACCATTTTTAGTACCGGTTCGTGACTAGACCGGGACTAATGCTCGGGACGAAAGGTCTATTTTCTACTAGTGCAAACAAGCAATCAACAATCAAGTCAAGCATCACAAGCACAAAAAAAATTTAATTGGCCCTGATTTTTGAGTCATGATATCTTAGTCATGAGGCCAATCACAGGGTGTGACAGACCTAACCCCCTAATAAGAATCTTGTCCCCGAGATTCCTAGGCTAGGCGTAGAAGAGATGGGGAAAAATCAGAGGCGAGGTAGTCTTTACATTCCATGCTGTTTCTTCCCCAGCATGGTTGTCCTTCTTGTCCTAAAGTGCTTGATGATATCTTCGAGCGCATTGTTGACTTCACCTCAGGGTGAACGGGGTTTTAGCAAGGGCTTGGCTTGTGCGTGTATTCCACGGTCGGAATACGTGGCCAAGTGGTGTGTCTATGTGCTGGTCGTAGGACTGCTCACGTTGGTCAGTGACATCTAGATGTATCATGTTAGAATAGAAGGGTCGAGCCTTGGTATAGCTCCTCGTTGACGGGGAAGTCCTTATCCCCCTTAAAGCAGGGGTCTTCAGCCGTAGGCGGTCTCCATCCTTGAGAGTGCTGAGGTGCATCATTGTGGGCTTCTCATCGAGACCTTCTGGTTGAGTAGGTTTCTCAGGTAGATTCTTCATTCTTCTTTGGACGCTTGTCTTTGTCGTCATGGACGCATGTTTCTGGAGGTCTTTGGGTGTTTGGCCTACTCGTCTCTCTGTGGCAAGGTCTGTGCTGGTTCTCGCCCCTAAGACCGAGCTTAGAGACTTGGTGTCAAAACGGGTTCTACCATCTGGGAAGGCTTTAGTGGGGTTCTAGATAAGCCGACTATTCGGAGTATAGATCAGCCACCTAATCCCCGAGGTCTGACGCTTGGCAAGCGGGGTGATGTACCTTTGACAGGTGGTTTACCATGATCTCGTCCTTAATCAAACCAAATTGAGGCCAGCAATGAGGTCATGACAGTCGTTTCACTCCGCTCCAGGCATTTGAAGGGAGCAAGAGCATCATGCTCAACGTACACCGCCAAAGTGGGGTACTGAGGTTGCCGTCAACTTCTCAGTTCCATCCTAGTCAGGAGTTGATAGATGCCCATTTAAAGCGAGGGGCTCCTTAATCCTCTTGATGTCCAAGGGCTTCATCGGGCTTGAACATCGGTGCTTCGTGATGTAGTCTAGTTGATGTAACCGGAAGAGGAGTGGTGATTGCCTTCTCTTGCTTCTTCTTTCTCATTGTCATGGCTTTGCAATTGCAGTGGTCCACCATCTTTCTTGGGCAGGAAGTCTTCTCCTCTAGGGAGTGTGCTTTGCGAAGTCCAACTCCTTCAAGGTGAGACCTTTATCTTGAGAGGCGTGGTAGTTAGTGTTCCTGGGGCTGGTCCAAACTGGACTAAGTTTTTCCTCCTCTCATTGGGTAAATAAGTGTGTCATCTCTGAGGACAACAACCTATTTCCCAAAGTATCACATAAACACATTGCTCAAGTATATGTGAGAGGAGCGGGCATTCGTCCCGGATGGTCACTAGTATCAAGGGTTTCCTGTCCACCCTAATAGGGGTCTTCGTGGTCGCCTTCCTTATGAAAAGAGTGGGTGGTGGTCATGATGGGGCATCGACCATGGTCCTCTGACTTAGGGCCATAGCCTATGGCCCTAGCCCGACCGCGTCATGGTCTGGTAAAGCTTCGGGTTTCAAGGAGCTTAGGATGTGAGTGAACGTCTAGCACCTTATCCTGAGCACAACTATTAGATGCCAACAGTACAGCCTATTACTCCAAACAAAATCACCCTATATCCTCGAAGGCACCATCCATATAAGTCAAGCCCCAATATTACACATGCTGTTCATACCTCCAAGGTTTGATAGAGGGATTATACCGAAAGAATCTCATATGCATGCTATCTCTAACTCACACACATATCCCTATGTAAAAAATCATCGGGATAAATTACAAGCAACTAAGCTATCATGACACCATCAATCCAAATGTCCTCCTGACCTATCCAAGGTCTAAGGTACCACATTACTATGCTAAGGAAACACGTAGTAAACTAATCCAAGATCTTGTCTCCTTCCTACGAATCCAACTTAATTCGATCCACGAATATCATCCATTATCACATGATTCATTGCCGCTACAAATCCAACATCGATGGTGTGTAACATAATCTCCATGAGTTCATATAATCCACATACCATTGTAAGAACTATTATCACAATATATCCATCAACTTCCAATCTCCTGGCCAACTAAACTCAAAGGTCGAGCTTATATAGATCCCTGAATTACCCCTAACATTATCCGATTCCTCCCAATATCATCCACCGAGAAACACGGTATCATGATCAAGATCAGTGGACTAAATCCAAATTACTCCAAACCATGTGGTTTGATTTATCTCGAGCACCTATTTGAATCCAAGATTTACATCTAGTAAGAAGTCACTACTAGTCACTCCAGTCACTATCATATCAGCTTTAATCCAATATCAACATTACTTGCTAGAGTCAATTCATTAATCCACCAAGAATCTCAGCTTGTGAACACAATGGTCCTATAAAATCCAATTGGCTCAAGGTACAAGTAAGTTATGCTACTCTATCAATCTTGATTCACCAAGTTTACCCACCAACATTAAGCCTCGAAATCCACCAAATGGTCTCAACTATTTCCTCGAGACATCTATTATGGCTAAATCAAATCATTGCCCACAATTTCTATATCCTCGGAGGGATCTTTCCTATGCCATCAAGGTTCTAGTGCTAGCGAGAATGAAGGATGTGCATTCACTATGATCACTAGCTCCATAATGAACCCAGTGTTAGGCAGGGGTTATTGAAGTTCAATAAGTGCTCTAGCAATTCCATGTATTAAACATGTGATTCAGAGACTTGATCTGGGGAACTTGTGATGTCTACGCTGGGCAAGGGAAGGTTTCCAACCTTCAGGGAAAAGCATAACTCCACGGGGCTGTCTCTAGTTGAGTTCGTTGTAGTCAAAGTCTCCGATGTTGGTTGCTTGTCGAGGTGGATCCTTGGTGCATCTAGTCTTCAGTTGACGAGAGGGGGAATAGGAAAAGTACCATACAGGAGAATGCCTAAGGGGGTGGTATAGTGGAAGTGCAATCAAACAAGTGCCGAAAAGGCTAAACACAAAACATCATGGTAAGGTAGGTGGTATAGTCACGCACTTGTTGCTTAGGGCAAAAGTGTGACTCACACCAAGGCACAAATAGGAGAAACAAGCAGCACACATCATGGTTCCATTCGAACTATCATACGGACTCGACTTCACATAGGGGACACATGACCTATCCTACCCTAGGGGTCCTCGGACTTAGTAGTCGTGCTTGCTTCGCGTCTTGGAGAGGAGTCCGCTTAGTCTTCTAGGTCTTCTTCAGGTGCTATGTCTCCGGTTGTTGTTACTCAAAATGATCCTAGTTGCGCCTGAAGAGTCTTTGACGACTTCCGGGTCCATTGAGTTGACGTCGAAGGTGATTCTTCATGGTTGTTGTTGACAGGGTCTCCCGGTGTCTTCGTAGTCGAGCCAGTGTCTCCTAGTCTTCTAAGACGTCGAGGGTTCCAGGTAGGCAACCCTTTATGCAATGACATTAACAAGGCATGATAGAGTTGTATCATGTCGGTCATGTTGACCATATCATCGGCACCAAGAGCAGGGGATGATGAGAACCGTTTTCCTGCTCACTATAGTGAGGCGGACCAAATGGCAAGGTTCTCATCCACCAGTGGTTACTGATGTAACAACGAGAAGGAGAGGGTTGCTCTATTAGCGATCCATCATCATGACTTTGCATGTCTTGTGACCTAGTCAACAAAGGCTAAGGTGGCATCCTTCCGGGTCACCCACCAGGATTTCTAAGAATTCCGTGGTCAGGGGCACAAGGGTGGCAGCCGCCATTTGCAAAGTTTTGAAAAAGTAGACGAGGAGAGCTAAGAGAAAAGTGATGGCAGTACTAAGGCAAAAACCTTTGCTTCCTTTGAAAATTTAGTGGAGGTGAGAAATATATAGAGGTTTTGTAGGTGATTTTGAAGGGTATGAAAAAATAGTTTTGTCCTAACTAACGTCCATGCTAACTAAGGGCTTCCTACAGTCGGGATGGCTCTCATACCAGCTCTGTGGGGACCTCGACTCATAGGTCGTGATCACCGAATGCACGTGCACAGTGATCCCGGAGATCAATGCTCACTGAACACACAGAAACTGGATAACAAGAGTATTACATCCATTACATACCAGTTTATTCAAATATGGCCTTTATGGCCAAGTCTTCATCTGCCTGCATCGGAAATGTTCAACGATAGCATGAACCCATGCCATCTTCCTTACCCTTCAGGCATTCTGACTGGGAAGCGTCCTAGCTCGCATGACCGTCACCGAAGTAATCTTCATCATAACCTAATCTTTCATGCCTGGCCAATATAATAACTAGTGGCAAGCCAATGAGTACTTCCAATGTACTCGCAAGTAACCCAAGACTGGAACGAGGCAATAATGATGCATGATATAGCACTAAGTAGGTAGACTTGCGAAAAGCTGATTTTGTATGCAAGTGACATGATCAAGTAATAGTAATCATGCATCAACAACTACTCAATTATTCATGAACAGACATTATCGATACCATCACGAGTATCAGTTGAGCACATCATGTTCATCCTAAGTCATCAGACTTAGTTCATACCTCATGCCAAGTCCTCGGACTTAACACACGTGACCTCTTGTCACTAACACACCCATACTCACGCCAAAGTTTCACAAAAACACCAGGACGTAGTTTAAGCAGCACCACCCAACTGTCCATGACCATGGACGCGACTATTCGAATAGTTTTTCACTCAGTAGAGGTTGCACACTTTACCCACAAGACTCGGGGAACTTCCGTGTCATCCACGACTCGCGGTATATAACATACCTGAGGTAAGCACCCGAACAATGCCTTTCCCATGGTGATACTAAACAAAGAGTCCACTTGTTGGTTCCATCCCTCATGATATACATCACTCGTATCATTCATGAGGGCACACAACGGTGTGCCCGGTGCCTTTATGGACAGCGCGTGACCTTCCGCTCAGGGAGGACCCCGCCACACGAGTGACCACTTCACTCTTGCCACTAGTAATGCGGGCTCCTTGCTAGCACCAACCATAGTAATCAACAAAGCCTCATCCCATAAGGGGTATTGTGGTTATGCATGTGAGGTTGGGACGGTTGACAATTCTTAAATCTAATCCATTTTCGAAAACACACACACTCACTTGTTCTGGTACACCACTTCTTCCTCAAGTGGTCACCCAACTCATCATCATCATCTCCCGCGGGCATTAGTGGCATGGGACGGGGTTTTCCAAAGAGTATTAGAAAACACATCCTTCTCGGTATCACCATGCATAAGTCCCGTCCCACTTTGCATAGCATCTATTGCAACCTAACTACTCCCACCCGCACAACCCTGATAAGGTGGTAGGGTTATGCATGATGCAAGTATCAACGGAATGCACCAGAGGCAATCCACCGAAGGGAAATGCCTCATCACATGATCGATTATGACGGAAACAAAGTGCTATAAGACATGCAATGAAAGTAGTTTCTTGACATGGTCAAAGGGCTGCTTGCCTGGCTTAGCAATGTCTTCAAGGTCTTCACCCGCTTCTCGTCCGCTACGAGCATTACTTCTACTTCGTCAACTATCGCCGGAAACAACTGCAATAAGCAACACAACCAATAGGAAATACTAGTGCTCTATATATAGGAAATATATTTTTCTTAGACCTCTCTGGTCATGAGAAAAATATATGAAATGGTTGAACTAGAGTTGGATCAATGATGATTTTTTGAATGGAAGAATGGGAAATTGATGATCCTCTAAGAGGTCAACAGAAAATATTTTTATAAAAATGAGTAGAGGTACTCATGAAATAGGGCATGATTTTGGAAACATGTGGGAAGTGGTTTCACTGGATTTGGAGTTGGGATGAGTTTCCAATGAATTTATTAAGATGGAATAAATGGAAAATGGTCCATTTATTAGATCCAACAGAATAGGTGCATGGTAAAAATGTTGACCCAGGCCTGATAAATAAGGCATGATATTTAGAGCACCTATAAATTGGAATCACTCCATTTGGAGTTGGTTTGGATGCTCTAGGAATTTTGCAAGGAGGGGTTCCATAGTTTAAATTCAAATATAAATTTAAACTATGAACAAAGGTTTTCTGGAAAAACGTGCAAAGCGCATATTTGGGTAGGTCAATATTTAAGGAAACACGGGAGTTTGAATCATCCAATTTGGAGTTCAAATGAATATGCTGCGAATTTTACAAATTCTGCAAAACAGAAAAATGGAAAAAGCTTACAATGGGGCTAAACTGCGCTTCAGGCACAGGATAGCGCCTGGGCCGGCCCAGGGACCCAGCCTGGCCAGCAGAGTGCAACGCCGAAAGCGCACCCAGGGGAATACGCCTTCCCCTGGCGAAGGCACCCTCGGGCGGACCCCGTCTCCACTTAAACAGGGGGCCGCCCCTGGCTCGCTGACAGGTGGGTCCCCGAGGCAGGTTCGTCGTTCTCCTCCCGTGCTCTCACTCACGGCCGTGGGGAGGGGCGAACCCCTGGCTCCTTGACGGGTGGGTCCCGGTGGCAGGTTTGTCGTCCTACTCCCACACTCTCACGCACGACCACCGGGAGGGGTGAACACCGACGGCGATTGCCGGTGATACTGGCCACCGATCGAGCAGCCCGGCCTGCCGGCGTGCTCAGGAGACTGAGGCGGTTCTCCCCGTGCCGGTCACTGTCGCCGAGAGGCTCTGAGCTGAACAGGGCCTTAGTCGCGGTGGAGGCTGGCGGCGGCCATGGGGTCCGACGACTCTGCAAGGGGGGAAATGGGGGTTTTGAAGTGGGGGTCGGGCCCCTGAGGCCTTGGGGAAGCTGAGGGAAGAGAAAGGGAGGTCGGGGCGCTCTGTGCCCGCCGGATGGCAGCGACCCGCAGCGGCGGAGCTCCGGCTCGGGTCGAGCACCCAAAGCAAGGGAGAGGAGAGGGGAGGCCTAGGGGTTCGATAGAGGGAGAGAGGAATCGAGAGAAGAGCCGAGAGGGGCTCGGGGCGGCCTTAAATAGCCCGGGGGCTGGCGCACCATGGACCGAGGTTCGGCGAGGCCGTGGATGTCCCAACGCACTTCAGGGAACCTGTTGCCCATGTCTACGGCCCTCGTGGACTAGGTCTCGGGCTAGGGAAGGAGAGAGAGGGAGCGGGGAGGCTCAAACGCGTCCTGCGTGCGAGGCTGGCCATTGGTCGAGCCGGGCGGCTTCGCGGACGCGCGGGAGAAGTAGAGAGAGGAGGGGGACAGGCGCCTTGCATGTCCCGAACGTCGACGCCAACCGTCTAGCGAGAGCGGGGGCTCAAGGTGGTCGGGGCCGACGATTGGGCGGCGCTCCCGCACTGTAGCACGCTCCAGAGCACTCCTATGGCCGGCATGGCCATGCCACCATGCGCTCTGGGCCACCACACCTTGTCCACAAGCACCAAGGGGGTTAAACAAAGGCGGAGGGGGCATAGGATGCTCTGGAGTCCCTTAGAAGAGAAGAAAAGATGGAGAGAGAGGAGGTTTTCTGCTGTCCAGGGGATAAAAATGGGGCTTTCACCCCCCAATAAGTGACCTGAGTCAATGGGCCCTATACTGGAGATGGAAGGTGACTAGGGAGAGTTGAGGTAAAAATTTGGTGTTAAGGAGATTAGTGGAAGGGGCCCAAACACCCAATTTGGTAAATGAGCAGAAGGTGATTGATGAGAGTTTGGCCAAGCAAATTAATTCCACCTGCCTTGATAATTAATAGGATAAAACCATGGGTAAAAATAGGAGTGATCACAAGTTTTGATCCCATTTGAGAAAAGCTGACAATACAAATGTTGTCAACCCTAGGAATGGACAAGAATAGGTTTTGTAAGATCTAGCTATGCAATTCCATCCCCCTTGATGCACCACTTGGTGTGGTGACATATTTTTGGGATTATGACATAAACAAAAAGTTTAGGGCCCAATTGGAAAACTTGGCAATGTAACTTTACCAAATTCTTGAAATCAACAGAAATGGTTTTGAGGGGATTTAGACAAGTTAATCTGATCTCCTTGATCCACCACTTGGTGTGGGTGCATTATTGGAGTATTATAACATGTCCACAAAGTTTGAGCTTAAGGGGAGACAGTTGGTAATGTAGAGTTGCTCAAATTTGATCCTGGATAGAAATGGTTTTGGGTACTTTGGTGTAGTAAAACAATTGGGATTGAGATCAAACTTGGCAAGATGACCACATATTTCATATGTGACTTCCTAGAATTTTCCTGGATTTATTTGAGAATATTTCTTATAGAAATATTTCAAATGCTTGGAATAGGCAGGAATGGTTTTGAAGGGTTTTTCCCATGTTATGATCGAGCCCTTGTGTTGAAACTCATATATATGGAAAATATATTTCCACTGAGTTTCTCTATATTTTCTCAAATATTTGGAAACATTCAAATAATTTTTCCCTATGAAAAACCATTTCCGGCCTTAAGAAAAAGTTTTTAAATAAAAAATGAAAATAACCTTTTAAAATAATATTTTGTGGTTTTGGGAAGTTATATATATAGTAGGTTCCAAATAAAGCATTTGGGGACAAAGGATCCACCCAATTTGAGGACTTGGAGTACAAATCCCAAATCAGGGGGTTTTGAAAACCTAATTTAAATAAAACCATTTTGGCCAAAATAATATTTTGTAAAAATATAATTAAGTCCTAATAACATGGTATGATCATTGGACAAGAGTGGGGATCGAGTAAAAGAGTTTTGAGATGAGGAGGGATTTTATGAATAGAGCACAAGAAAGCAAACAAGCAATCAACAATCAAGTCAAGCATCACAAGCACAGAAAAAGTTTTAATTGGCCCTGATTTTTGAGTCATGATATCTTAGTCATGAGGCAAATCACAGGGTGTGACACCGCGCCCCAACTATAAAGAAGCCCCTGCCTCGCCGCGCTCCATTCCCCTCTGAAACCCCCTTCTCCGTGCCCTCTCGCCGCCGCCATTGCTCGCCGGAGCCAAGGCCACCACCGAAGCTCCTCGAGCTCATGCCGCTCCACCCCAACACCCCTGCCGCCTCCCGATCCCACCGCCTGCTCCACCTCGCTCGCACGCACCTCCCCATCCACTCGCCCGAGCCCCGCACCCACCGGAGCCCCTTCCCCGACGACTACTCGAGCGTCGCCGCCGCCCCCGAGCTCACCGTCGTCGCCATCGTCGCCCCCAAGCCCAGTTGACACCACCAATGCAGTCGCCGTCCTTGCCCGCATTGACTGGAGACCTCGCCATTGCCGGAGGACCACTGGAGCGCCGTCCCCGTCGACTTCGTCGCCTCGGCCTCGCTGGAACTTCGCCGGAGTCGTCAACCACCGTGGTGAGCTCTCTCCTCCGTTCAATCTCCGTCGACGGCTCAGATTAGAAGCCTCGTACCCCTTCTGTTTAATTTTAGTTAACCGCCCGGTTTTAGTCGTTTTATTTTAGGCCGAACCGTTTTCTTTTTGTATCGGTCGTCCGCTCGTTAGCAACCACGCGCACACACCTTCAACCAATCACAAGCCGCCACGTAGTCCCCGTTCCGTTAGTTAGATTTTTTATTTTTTCTGTTTTTGTTTTAAAAACAGAGTAGTTTCTGATTTTGTATTCTTTATATCTTTTATGTTTTTACATATTTTAAATTGATTATTTTTGCATCATGTCACCAATTTCATCTAGTTTCTGGAGATATAAATTTTGACCATATTTGAATAATTTAAAATTGAATTCAAACAGATTTTATTCAAATCTTATTTTCTGAATATCTTGAGTTTAAAAGAAATTGAGTTGATTCTTTTCGCTACGTGTCACTAGTGACCATAGTTATCAGTAGGTAAAACTTTAGAATTTTTAGAAAATTTTAAATTAGCATTGTTAACAAAACAGATTCTGTTTTATTTCTTTTTAGGTTTATTTCTAATTCTTTTGTTTTAAATTGTTTTAAATTTTTTTCTTTTATATTAGTTAATTTCTTTTAACTTGTTTTCTGTAAGTTAGCAATAGTACTTCAACCAAATTTATTTTTATATTATTTATTATATTTTAACAAGAAATCAATTCTAGTTTCATAGTAACTTGCATATTGATTTAATTGCTATTTTGACTTCTTATTTGAAAATATTTTATAAATTGTTTTATAAAGTTTTACTTTCTGTTAACTTAGTTGTTTTATATTTTGTTTTCTGTTATTTTAATATTTCATTTTTTTCATGTTGTTAAGTTTATTAGGCAAAAACTTATGTTGTTTAGAGTGTTGTTTTCATAATTCCTAGTTGTTCTTCAAAAGTAATTCTTTTTGCGAAGTAAAATATTCACTAAAATACTTTTGTTATATTTTACTTTGTTCTTTGTGTTTTTACTTTTGAAAATAGATTTTATTTGTAGAGAAAACCAATCTTGGTTGTGTTGATGTAGTTTTGTTATTTTGAGTTTTGTCTTAAGTATTTCCTTCATCAGCACCTTGTTACTTTTATTTTTGTGTTACTCTTTGATTGTTAGAATTGATTCCTTGTGTGATTGCTTATATGAATGCAATGGTTGCTTTATATAGATTTTCATCGGAGAGTGACGAATAGTTCTATCAAGTATTTGCTAAAGTAGATGGGGTCTGGTATGAGTGTTCGTGAGTGGTGTGAGAAGGAGGACTCCACGTCAAGACGACAACTTCATGAAGGCATCTTCAAGTCCTGCATCTTCAACACCTCAAGACTTCGAGACTCGAGAAACAAGTTTTTCAATACACACTACTGGGTGAAGGATGTTTGATTGGGCATCCCTAGAGTAACCAGTGGATGGCCGGGATGCATGGAGAAGCGCCATGACATCTTGCGGAAAGCTTCACCCAGACTCAAAGAAACAGATGAATACTTCATGCCCGGAAGCTTACCTATGTAGCCACAAGTCATTATGGGATGTTTCTCGTGACTCCGGTTGGGCAGTGCTAGGAGATGTAGTCGACGTTAGGAATGGATGGGCACTGACAGAGGTCAGGGAAACACTCTGAAAGACCATGTTTCGTTCGTCCTGTTCTCAAACACCCGGCAGTGCGAGGACTTACCAGGAGGGAACGAATCTTGTGGGTAAAGTACAAAACACTCTACAGAGTTAAACCTAATCAATCAGTCGTGTCATCGGTTACGGACAAATTTGAGCCTCTGGACTTGGATCTATCTCTGAAACTCTCAACACTAGACTGATAATTAATTGTGGGCAACTGACGTTACTTGTGGGCATTAAGACATCGGTTGGCGGAACCATGTCTTGTTACGTAATTCTGTAGTGAAAACTCCTTGATATTCCATTGTTGTAGGAAAAGATAATAAAATCAGCTTTTATGCAAAAACTCAGACACAGAGCCACAAAGCCTTACTGCATATAGAATAGTTTTATGTTCTGTTCTACTGTGGTGATCTTGCTAGTACATTCCATGTACTGGCCTACATGGCTGCAACATCTTATGTTGCAAATATTATTCTACGACGAGTAAGAGTACAATTCAGGGTTGCGGTCTACACTCAACCTGCCGTTGGTGTTTATTGGGACTCCACTCCCATTGACTGTTTTCGCTGCGATTTTAAGGTATATATCAGTTTTACGTTAATTACGTGTGATTGCACTTTGATATATATATTGATGTAATATGTGTGTCAGCATACTGATCTAGGGATGGCACAGAACACACAGAGGCTTGACTCGTTTTGAGTTGGGTCGCTACATTAATTTAACTAGTGCCACCCAATATATTTCAAAATATTTGGATCTATATTAAATATATAGAAAATATAATCCAATGAAAATAATTGTTTGATTAATCAAAGTGCCTAATATAAAATGTTTCTGATCCTCTAAAATATTGGATGGCATTTTAATATCATCCCAATATTTTATCAGGACACCAGGGACATTTTTTTGGAACTATTTGAAGACATTTTTATGTTGCTTGTTTGACAAAAAATTGAATGATGAGGCTTCATCACTCCTCATTTCGTTTTCATAGAAATTAAAAATGCATGCATGAATGCATTAGCAACCAAAGTTGGAACTAGAGCTGTGACAACTCACTCCCACTAAACAAGAATCTCATCCCGAGATTCAGTCGTAGGGTAAGAGGATAGAGGGGATACAATCCAAGACAATCTTCATGATCCCACTTCCTTTCTCGAAGATGTTGATTCTTGGTGTCATCTTGATTTTGTCTTCCTTGCTTTCAAGATCTTCATACAAACATGATGACAAGAGAAAATGGAAAAACTCTACAAGAATCGATCTTCAGGAAGATCGAGCAACTCATGATCAATTCATGGAATGAGATGCAAGAATGTATCTTGAGATGAGACACCAACACACATATCAGGGGTGATAGAACAAAGCAGATGGCAAAAATTCAATTGGTTGGCAACAATTCCACGCTTGAGCAAACGGTGACGAGCTTTGAGAGTGGCGAGGAGTTAGTTGCCATAATTCCATAATGGGGCACCTTAAAGGAGGTGACTCGTAGAGTTATTCCCTTAAGTGGCAAAAAGAATTAATTTTGATCTAGAGATCATTGAAACTCTTCATAATAGCCTAAGGTAATTCATGAACGATCGTTTGAAAGAATTCGAGCGAATGAAATACTCATTTTGGAAAGGAAACTAGAGTTATAGAACAACTCGGCAAACGGAAGGCACATTCCGATGGATACAAATGATATAATCCAGTTTCTCAGCATGCTCTGAAGAACTTGAGCATTTCCATATTCATCAAGGTTTTACTAACATCCATGCCAAGGATCTTGATCACATCATACTACCATGATGATTAATGATGGAGGATGCAGATGCAAAGGAATACAACACTTTCTTAGATTTCACCTTAGCTATGCCAAGGAATGAAATCTGGATGATCGACCGAGAGACATTTAGCACTCCGCTTCTAATGTTCTCCTTGATGAAATAGCATAACCCAATTATAGGTCATGTTCGCTATTTAGAACATCAAGTAAAGTCGGACTCCTCAATCTCAAAAGGGTCCATGAGGTACAACTTCTGAAATAAGTCATATGAAATCCTCAAGTAGAAGTGGTCAAATTCGCTGACTCAAGATACTACAATGATCGATCTTCCAACTAGGTGTATCGGCCAAAACATCAAACTTGCGGAAGCCTACATCATAGGTCCTGGAAGAATTCCAACCATTATTTCTGCCTGAGATGCAGTTTTGGTTGGTGATGGGCTACTTCCGACTCAGCAGGTCTGAAAGAGAAAGTTTGTAACACAAATCGAAGAGACGACGTTGCAGGATTCTCTGGAAATGAACTACAGAACCCAGCTCCAGAACATAAGTTGGATAGTAAGATACATGTGAACACACTGTCCAAGACAATTGTGACCATATGGAGTTCTTACAACAAAACACTACAGAGTTCTAGTTAGGAACCATCATTCAGGGATATCGAAGTCCTTCATAAGGCATGCTATTAAGAAGAACTCTTTTCCTTGAGCAAGACAATCAGTGCCTTGGTGTGCTAGGGATACATATGGACTGGAGATGACTAGTCTATCAACCCATAGAATACTTCGCACATGCATGATATGCTTGGGATGATTCCAAAGGAACAAAATAACTTATCTTGAATTCACGGCGACAACTTGCATCAAATGCACGTGAACTTCGAGTAAGTCACTTCTTACACCATACATGTACTCCGGGTACGAGACCTGAAGATAATGCCTATAAAAGTTTCCAATACTACCTTATGTTCATCATGAGTTATGGAGGAGATAAGGACGTCGTCGATGGGCTCAACAACAATTCATCAAAATATCCATGAATATGGAATTCGACAACTATGTGAGAAACATAGTAGCATTGGTAAGAGCAAAGGATGTATGTCTGTATGCTCAAAGAAACATCCACAAGTAAAACAATATGACGATAGTCATTGGTTCCTATTCTGATTTGACGATAGCCCAAGCTCAAATCTGGGGTTGGATAAGACAATAGACGCAATAATTGGTCACAGGGATCAACAGATCAAAATATCATCTTTCTTTGCCACACGAAAACACATACGAAGATATCCCTTTTGGTATGAACTAAGTCAAGCGAAGCATTTATCTTCCAACTCCCCAAGTTGTTGTTTAGCTTAACCAACAAGCTTAGGGGTATCCAACATAGATTCTTGTAGAAGGGGTGGCTTATAGGAAACCAACTTGGTCATGAAATTAACATAACGATCGGGGGACAACCTGGTGATACTTTCGAAAAGAAATTCTGAAAATCATGAACCACCGATATGTTAGTGAGCTCGAGAATAATCTCACTTTTCAGGGCAAGACGATATGATCAAAAGAGCGAGAGATTGCTACAATCCTAACTTGTTGATCGAAGAGTGCACCATGGAAGATGGACTAGGTAGCACAATCAATCTTGGAATGGTGATTCAATAACAAATGAACCAACAATGAAATGATTGTCCAATAACTACCAAGCAACCGAGTTGCTAGGAGTATTGATTTCACACATGATGGTTCACTTGTTGGCTTTCCGATTACAACTAACACGAGGACCGAGAAATGAATAATGATGGCGAGAAGTATCAATGAATCAAAAAATTATGAGAGGTGGTGCAATTCTCACGATACTCTTGACATAAACAGGGCAATACTTAAAGGTAGAACTAAGCAAATGCTGGACTAACATTTTGATCTTTGGAATACAACTACTTTGACCCAATCCTGGACTTGGATGAGGCACTAGAGTTTGTTTCTCCTAGTCATTCTGATAAATAATGGCTTGACAGACCACAAGAATAATAGGCATCGATGAATATGAATCCACAAATACTCTTGACTATCCACTAATAGATAAGTGTCAGAGTACAATTGAGGAGAGACAACTCAAGAGCACATGATTTTTTGAGTTGTAGATGCATAGGTTAGCTTGTCAAACGAGTTCAACATAATTCTTCTGGATAACCCATGCAGAAAAGTAGAATTGACACAATCACAGCTATGAAACGGAGAACTCATCAAGAGAACCCTTGTTGTGATCTTTAGTCCACAAAGAACATCTGTCATGATGGTTCATGGTATTGGAAGAATGATATACCCGGTACCCCGAAGTCTATAAGAAGTTTACTAATCATCCTGAAGGAACGAGCAAACACTATCAACATGAGTGAGCGTAATGATCCCATGGTTCAAGAACCCAGATTTAGAATACCTACTGACTAAGTAGCATCACAACATGCTTTCAAAGACGATGATCAGACTTATCACACTAGAAACAAGGACACAACTAGAATGTTGGGTGGTTCACTGATACGACCTGATTTCCTGACACCTTAACAAATACGTTGAGGTAGTGGGGTACCTCAACACACCAATTAGTGTGCTTTGTCTGGACAAAAGACAGTAACTCGGGATGAAAGGATTTGCAATTGCATCATATAATTTAGAAATATTGGATAACTCGGACAGCATAGCGTGTGTACGGGCATGAAATATGAGTAAACCTACACAAGAAAACTGACAACATAACAAGAAATTTTTATGGAGACACTAATCCAGGAAGACATAAACTTTCCTATAGGTATCCAACATAGTAACTCGTCATCCTGATAGATAGATGAGAAAGCCTACTTTTAAACCCCGTATAACAAGGAAGTTGACCTTGAATTAGAATGACACGAGGAAAGGAGGGAAATGAATCTTATGTTCCCTTCCACAATCAATTCTCATATATACCTAAAGAAGTTCTAGACTCAACATCAACCAATTTGGCTTGGTAGTCCTACATGCAGTCAAGCTATGATACCAACGATGTTGGGACCCCAATCCTAAGCCATATGAATCCAGCCTGTAAAATGTCACACCACATTGGAGCCTGACGCACGGTAACCCACGGCTGACACCCTACCTTGGTCGGGACCGTTTGCTTCTTCTAGATCATGGATATGAACATGTCGCTAGCATTCACATGTCAAAGAACCAGGGTCAACATGACTAGTCATAGACCCAAGTGGCACAACTGTACAGGGACAGGCATACGTAACCCAGCAATGCAGGTGTCGGTCATCAGCGTGTGTAGACGAGTCATAGAAAGCTACAAGGACCCCATTACACCGTGGGACATTAATGTCATCACTGTATGTAGATGAGTCATAGCAGGCTATAGGTACTCCATTACACTGCGAGACATTTCCCCATCAGGACAAACACATCAGCAAAGAAGGATACACGCCGGACAATCAATGGTTCCGGAGCAGTAGCAAGGTACCAAGGCTCATGGAAGCACAAAGAGGCATTTTCCCGTAAACAAGGCTACTATAGGCACACAACTAGGTGTCGAATCCCACACATATAAATGCATTTCAATCATACATGCATTATGCACGATATGCATAGATACGACATGGCATGGCAACAAAACTCTACGACTCAAGTATTTATTCAAGACTCATAAGAGCCAACATAGTGTGGTATTACAAATAGGGTTCACTGTCACACCCTATGTTGGGGATATAACCCCGCAGTATGACCCGCATGGAGGTTCTGGGTCATGTAGTTGGCTCATGAACCGGCCCAAGGGTGAGGCGAAGACTGGAGGCCTAGGAAGATAGACGGCTCAAGATGTGGGTCGCGCGGTGGCCCGAACAGAGAATACCTGGGCATGTAAGCCGTCTCAAGGACAACTTGGACAGGAAGATAGAGATAGACTCAGACATGTAATGTGACTCGTTAGACAATTGTAACGACCCGGGGATCCTGACCTCCTATATAAAGGCACACCCGGGGGAACTCAGGGGACAGGTGATCGAGAACTAGGTCAAGCTTCTAGCTCCTTGTAATCGATACAACAAGCAATAAACAACACAAGCAGGACGTAGGCTTTTACCTCAACTTGAGGGGCCGAACCTGCGTAAACCCATGTCCTTTGTCCCAATTAACCCCTTTGAGTCCACCGCAATGGCGACAGCCCCGAACTCAAGTTCCGTAACCTGGACATCTGCCGTGACAAAACCACGACACCCTGTGATTTGGCTCATGACTAAGTTATCATGACTCAAAAATCAGGGCCAATTAAAACTTTTGTGTGCTTATTATGCTTGACTAGTTTGCTGATTGTTTGATTGCTTGCTAGTGCTCTCTACTCATAAAACTCCCTCCTACTCTCAGAGCTCTTTTCCTTGATCCAAACTTCTTGCCCAATGATCATGCCATGTGAATAGTACCCAAAACTATTTTTATCAAATATTACTTTGGCAAAAAGCATTTATTTAAATTAGGTTTTCAAAACCCCCTAATTTGAGATTTGCACCACAAGTCCCAAATTGGGTGGATCCTTTTTCCCCAAAGACTTTATTTGGAACCTACTATATATATGACTTCCCAAAACCATCAAATATTAATTTTAAAGATTAATTTAATATTTTATTTAAATTCTTTTTCTCAAGTCCAGAAATGGTCTTTTATAGGGAAAAATATCTAACTGCCTGACAAATATTTGAGAAAATTTAGGAAAACTTAGTGGACATATATTGTCCATATATAAGAGTTTAAACACATGTTCATGTTCAAAACATTGGACAAAACCCTTCGAAACCATATATAAGTGTTTTGGAATGTTTCTATCAGAAATATTCTCAAATAAATCCAGGAAAATTCTAGCATGTCACATGTGATATATGTGGTCATCTTGCAAATTTCATATAAGTCCCAATTGTTTTGGTTCACCAAAATATTCCAAAACACTCTCTGTCAAGATCCAAATTTGAGCAACTCTACATTGCCATTTGTACCCTGTTGTTCCCAAAATTTGTGGACATGTTCTAATCCTCCAATAATGCAACCACACCAAGTGGTGCATCAAGGAGAACAGATTAGCCTGTCCAAATCCCATCAAACCCATTTATGTTGATTTCAAGAATTGGAAATTCTTGCATTATCAAGTTTCCCCATTTGGTCCCAAACTTTTTGGGCATGCTCTAATGGCCAAAATATGGCACCACATAAAGTGGTGCATCAAAGGGAATGGATCTGTATAGCTAGATCTAATCAAATGCATTTCTGCCCATTTATAGGGTTTACCAAGTTTACATTGGCACCCTTCTACAAATGAGTTCAAATTTTGTGATGAACCTCGCTTGTACCTATTATCAAGTCCTGTTAAGTTTCATAGTGATGAGCATCTCTTTACTAGCTCAAACTTGCATCAAACACCTTCTATCCTATTCTAGGGATCAATAATTGGGAGGGCAAAATCATTCTCCTTGAGCCAAGGTTTTTACAACACCTCCACCTGCCCCTCTTTTACCTCCAGTAAAAATCTCATGGTCATAGCTCAAAGGTTGATGTCGTAAAAAAACCCGTTTACCCGCTGGACAGCAAGATTTTCCCCTCTCTCTCATATTGTATCAGCTACCCAGGGCATCCAAGACCAGTAGGACTTAGATTATACCATCCTAGATACCCTAGACACCAGTGGTCACGCCCTACATGCCAAAGACATGCCTTGGCACGCAAGGTTCACGCTCTGGAGCACGCTACTGTGCATCCAGGCACTGTAGCTTGCCCAATCAAAGGCACACGACAGCCTTGGGCGCCGGGGTCGTGTATCCCGAGGTCGCCTCAACGTCCTTGTCACGCTACACGGTCGGTCCCCTCCTCTCCTGCCCTCCTCTCTCCCCTGTCGGGCATGCCCGAGCACCTCCCCTGGGCAAGGTCCATGGTGCGCCTAGTCATGGCTATATAAATCCCTCCCGGATGCTCCCTATGCCCCTCTCAGTCCCTCTTTCTCTCCCTCACTCCCTTGAAACCCCCAGACCTTCCCCCTTGCTCTCCTGTCCCCTCCATCATCTCCCATGGCCGTCGGGCCCGCCACAGCCACCGCTCGGGTTTGAGCTCCCCTGTGCCTCTCCTTTCCATTGAACCTCACTGGGCCACCTCCCAGCACTGCCACGCTTCGCTCCCACCCTCCTTTCCTCCCTTCCGGTGGCCAAAGCGCTACTTCCGCGGCCGCCCAGCACCGGACTCCGCCCCAACAAAGGCCGACCTCCGTGGTGCCCCCCCGGCGAGAATGGAGCACCCGGGCGGATGCGGGACTCCGTCCCGAGCCCTCTGGTGGTCGGGGCGTCACGGACAGTGGCCGGAGCCGCCGGAACAACGTCGACGGGGGCTCGGTCTCGCCTCCCCCGCTCTCTCCTGTTCGGGCGGGAGGAGGGGGGACGACCCTGACAGGCAGGCTCCACCTGGAAGCGACCCAATTGCCTGGCCCAGCGGTTAAGTGGAGGCGCCTCCCCACCGACACGCGTTTCTATGGAGAAGGCGCACTCCGTAGGGTACGCCTTCGACGTCGCCCGTCCCTCCCACCAGGCTGGGTCACTGGACCGGCCCAGGCGCTCACCTACTCCCATGAGCGCAGTTTAGTCGAGTTTTTGCTGGGTAAATTCCTTTCCCATTTTCCTTTTTAGAGATGAAGAAAACTTCATAGAAAATTCATATGACCTCCATTTTAGCTTATTCAAATTCCTGCATACTCCTAAAATCTTGAACTATCCAAATTTGTGCATTGCACATTTTTTTCTGCAACTTTTATGTAGGTTTCAAATTCAAATTTGAATTTGAACTTTGGAATGCCCCACTTTGCAAATTCCAAGAGCATCCGTATAATCCCCAAATGGAGTAATTCCAATTTATAGGTACTCTAAGTGTCATACCCTATTTTTCTAGCCATGGTGAACATTTTTACCATGCACCTATTCTGTTGGGTCTAATAAATAGCCCACTTTTCCATTTATTAAATCTTTGCAAATCCCGAGGAAATTCATCCCAACTCCAAATCCAGTGGAACCACTTTCTACGTTCCTCTAAAATCATGCCCTGTTTTATGAGTGCCTCCACTCATTTTTATAAAAACATTTTCCATGGACACCTTATAGGACCATCAATTCCTTCTTTACCACCATTCACAAATGCCCCTTGACACTCATACACCACGAACCTCCTTGGTTATTTTTCTCATGACCAGAGGAGTCCTAGAGAAAATGAAACTCCTACTTATAGAGCACTTTATTTTCTGCTTGTTGTGTTGCTTATTGCGGTTGTTTCCGGCGATAGTTGACGAAGTAGACAAAGTGCTCGGAGTGGACAAGAAGCGTGTGAAGACCTCGAAGACAAAGTGCTCTGAGTCAGGAAAGCAGCCCTTTGACCATGTTAAGAAACCATTTTCATTGCATGACATATAGCGCTCTACTTTTGTTATACTTGATCATGTGAAGTAGTGACCCCTCCGATGGGTTGCTTCCGATACTTTTGTCGTTGACACTTGCATCGTGCATGACCCTACCACCTTATGAGGGTTATGCGGGTGGGTGTAGATAGGATGCTAGTAGATGCTACGCAAGTGGGATCAGGATTATGCATGATGATGGAGACAAGGAGGTGTTTTCAGAGACTTTTCGAAAACCCCTTCGGGTGCCACTAATGCCCGAGGGAGATTATGATGAGATGGGTAACCACTTGATAAAGAAGTGGTGTACCGGAGAAAGTGAGTGTGGGTGGTTTTCAAAAACGGAGTAGATATAAGATTTGTTGACCGTCCCGACCTTACATGTACAACCAATCCACCCCTATATGGGAGGGGGCTTCGTAGATTACCTTGGTGGGTACTAGCAAGGAGCCCGGATTACTAGTGGCAGAAGTGGCATGGTCACTATTGATATGGGATCATACCGGAATGGACGATCATGCGCTGTCTTCACAGGCACCGGGCACACCATTGGTCCCCTCATGGATGGTACGATCTGGAGCAAGGCTCGGGTGATGTGCATTGTGAGGGCTGGGTATCAATCGAGTGGACCCTTTGTTTAGTATCGCTAGGGGAAACGCATTGTTCAGGTGCTTACCTCGGGTATGTGAAGTACTGCGAGTCGTGGATGACACGGAAATTCCTCGAGTCTTGTGGGTAAACTGTGCAACCTCTGGAGAGTGTAAAACTATTTGAATAGTCGTGTCCACGGTCATGGATAGTTGGGTGGTGCTGCTTAGACTACGTCCAGATGTTTTGGCAAACTTGGTGTGTGTGAGTGTGGTGACAAGGATGATACTTGAGTCGAGTCGGATCACTTGGCATGATGACTAAACATGCGATGTTCAGACGGTACGTGAGACAAGTCTGAGGACTTGGTGTGATGGTTGAACATGAGACGTCCAACCCCCTGCTTATGATGACGACTATGAGGTGTTCTTATGAACACCTGTTCATGGTTGATGCATTCTTACTTAAGTTACTTGATCATGGCATTGAACTCAAAACTAGCTTTCTACAAAACTTTCCTAATAATGCTATATCATGCATTGTTATTGCCTTATTCCAAACATGGGTTGCTTGCGAGTACATTTAAAGTACTCATTGGCTTGCCACTGGTTATTTTATTGGCCAAACATGACAGATCAGGTTATGATGAAGATTACCTTGGTGACGGACATGCGAGCTAGGACGCTTCCCAGTCAGAATGCATGTACTGTTAAGGCAGATGGCATGGGTTCATGCTATCGTTGAAGATTACCGCTGCAATCATATGAAGACTTGGCCATGAAGTCCATATTTGAGTAAACCGCTATGTGATACATGTAAGACTCTTGTTATTCAGATTCTGTGTGTTCAGTGAGCATTGATCTATGGGATCACCATGCACATACATTCGGTGATCATGACTTATGAGTCGGGGTCCCCACAGTCACACGACCCAACACTCAAGTCGTACAAGAAACGAACGGAAGCAAAACATGTCTGGGTACATACATCTACTAAAAGTGGCTGGAGGAGCCTAAAAAGCTATGATGACCCTACCAAAGGAACCAGACCTCCGTCTAGGATTCCAAGCTAATCCGGTCAACATTGAACTTCATGTCGTAAGAATCACTAATGAGACTGAGGTCTCATTTGCCAAAACAAAAATAAGCAAACGCGAGTACAAAGGTACTTAGCAAGACTTACATCAGAACTAACTACATATGCATCATTTCCAACAAAGGGGGTTGTGGGGTTTATTGTAGCAAGCCAGCTTTGAGTCTTGGATAACCTGTACTACGACTATGACTACTTTCTTTGAGGTAGCATATCACACACGAGTCCACATATTCACCAGATCAATATGCCACTATGGATCCTCTCTCATCTTTCTACGAGAAGCCATCCATAGCACTCACACATATCTAGAGCAGTTTAGAGTATCCATTTTAGTTATCTATGAACAATGAAAGTCTCCAAGTAGTCCATATCCGCGAACGCGACTATTCGAATAGATAGATTACCCTGTAGTGGTGTACTTCGTCACATATGCTCCCGCCACTTATCACCATGTGCACATAAAAAGGAACCTTGGCAACCATCAAGCAGAAGCCAGTGATGGAGTTGGCCACACACGTTAACCTACAACGACTCACGTCCAAGGCAGTAGCCTATCTCAGTTGGAACCCATAATGGAAGTACGAGCGAGGTTTCCAACATGGCCTCAAACATTGTCAGAATGGCCCCAAGCCGGTCTTGACTGGGCCGTTCATCCACTTCGCAGGTCGTGCCACACCGATCAACATTTTGAACTACTACGACTCCTGGACTGAGAACAGGGTAGGTTAATAGGCCAAAAGGGTCCATTGGTTTCGGGCCCAATGTGCAGTAGTAGCTAGTCTTGGAACACCAACACGGAACTCAATTCCTATGAGAGGTTTCAATGAGACAACCCACCATGTACTCCTACATGGCCTCTTATCACTAACTTTACCAAAACAGGTTCAACACTTACCCCTCATCACCAGGACTCATCCTTTTCACTCCGGTTCATCACCCAGATGAATCATTCCTCACACGACTCTAAGCATAGAAAGCATAACAGAGTTATAGCACAACATGACTCAAGAATCTACCCAGTACGCTAGGTTGCTTGGTTTAGCTATTTACTATGACAATGAGAGGTCATGCAAAGGAGTGGGTTCATCTATCGCAACACAACTAGTAGTTGAATCGCGTTGTCCCAATGCATTGAAATGAGAGTAAGAGCGAGAGAGTGGGATTGTATTGAATATGCTCAAGGGGGATTGCTTGCCTGACACTTCCGAAGATAACAATGAGTCTTCATCGGTGGTATCAATGTCAACGTCACAATAATGTCTACCATGAGGGAACTAACACCAGCAAACAACAAAATAATAACATTCAATGCAATGCAACAATCATGATGGATGACATGACAATTTAAGGTACCGAATTAACCTAGAGGAACAATTGTCCAAGTTAATTGAAGTGGAATTCAAATGGACATCATATTCCAACTCCAAGCTATTTACCAATTTTTTCCTAGTTATGAAATATCCTAGTTGGTGATGTGAAGTTGCTCAAACATGTATGAACATAGCATAATCGGGTTCATTGGATTTGTCTGATCATTTTCATATAGAAATTATTTTCATCTGAGTTACATAGTATTTTCTATGATTTTTCAAAGTTTTATCTATTTTCTGTAATTTTCTAAATTATCTTTTATTCCGAAAATGACTAATTACGTCAGCATGACGTAATCATGACGTCGGCAGGTCAACATCGCCTGGTCCAGGTCAAACCTGACGGCGGGGCCCACACGTCAGTGACACGGGGTTAATCCCTACGTTGACTAGAGTTTGGCCTACCCTAGGGGCCCATTGTCAGTGGCTAGGAGCCCAATTAAGCGGGGGGCGTAGGCCTAATTGCCATGCCATGTTTGCACTCGCCAGAGCGGTGCCGGAGGGGACCAAAACCGAGGCAGAAGTTCGCCAGAATCGTGCTAACGGCGGTGTTTTGGCGCGCTCATGGCACGAGGGCATAGCCTGTGCTCGGCCACATGTTGGGGGCCATGCGGCTGGCCACAGGGACGCCGGAGTCGACAGCGGTGGCTAGATGCACGGCGCTCGAGCAGTGCAGGGGCTACAGGTCACGGAAGAGCTGGGGAGAAGGGGCAATCGACACGGCGGCTCACGATAGGCTCGATGGCGGTGACGATGAGTTCGGGGGAGCTCCCTAGCTGGCAAATCGACGATGGCGAATGGCGGCCGAAGGTGGAGAACACGGCGGCGGCCTCAGCTCCGTGGTGCTCCCGACAATGACTTTCTCCATGGGGAGGTCGAGGGGGGCGCGGTGGAGCTTGGGGCGGCTCAGGGAGGTGAGGCATCTGCGGTGGCTGCGGCGATAGCAAGCATCGGTGACGGCGCTTTCGAGCAGCAAGAGGAGTAGAGGAGAGGGGGAGAACAAGAGCGAGAGGAGGAAGGGGAGGGGGTCGTGGCATCCTTATCCCCTAAGCCAGGCAAGCAGGAGAGCTGGTGGCGTGTGATACGTCTCCAACGTATCTACTTTTCCGAACTCTTTTGCCCTTGTTTTGAACTCTAATTTGCATGATTTGAATGAACCTAACCCGGACTGACGCTGTTTTCAGCAGAACTGCCATGCTGTTGTTTTTGTGTAGAAATAAAAGTTCTCGGAATGACCTAAAAACTTACGAGGAATATGTATGGATTATATAAAAAATACCAAAAGAAGAATCAACCGGAGAGGAGCTGTCAGTGGGCCACAAGCCCAGGAGCCGCGGCCCCCCCTAGGCCGCGCCTGGCACCCTCGTAGGGCCCATGTGGCTCCTCCAACCTCATCTCCAGCTCCATATAATCTCTTTCGCCCAGAAAAAATTAGGAGAAAAGAAATCATCGCGTTTTACGATATGGAGCTGCCGCCACCAGCTGTTCTTCCTCTGGAGGGCAGATCTGGAGTCCGTTCTGGGCTCTGGAGAGTGGAAATTGAAGCCATCGTCATCATCAACAGTCCTCCATTGCCTATTTCATGATGCTCTTCATCTTCCATGAGTAATCTCATCATAGGCTTGCTGGACGATGATGAGTGGGATGAGATCTATCATGTAATCGAGTTAGTTTTGATGGGGTTTGATCCCTAGTATCCACTATGTTCTATGATTGATGTTGCTACTACTTTGCTATGCTTAATGCTTGTCACTAGGGCCCGAGTGCCATGATTTCAGATCTGAACCTATTATGTTTTCTTCAATATATGTGTGTTCTTGATCCTATCTTGCAAGTTGTAGTCACCTACTATGTGTTATGCCCAGCAACCCCCGAGTTAAAATAGCCAGAACCACTCCCGGAGATGACCATAGTATGAGGATTCCATGTATTCACCATGTGCTAATGATTTGTTCCGGTTCTGTATTAAAAGGAGACCTTAATATCTCTTAGTTTCCAATAGGACCCCACTGCCATGGGAGGGATGGACAAAAGATGTCATGCAAGTTCTTTTCCATAAGCACGTATGACTATATACGGAATACATGCCTACATTACATTGACGAACTGGAGCTAGTTACATATTACCTTATGTTATAACTGTTACATGAGGAATGCCATCCGACATAATCATCCATCACCGATCCAATGCCTACGAGCTTTTCCTATACTGGTCCTTGCTTAGTTACTTTACCTCTACTGTTGTCACACTTGTTACACAAATCACCACTGCTACTGTTACCCCTATTACTGTTACTATCATATTGCTTTGCTACTAAAACTTTGTTGGAGATGCTAAATCTTTCAGGTGTGGTTGAACTGACAACTCAACTGCTAATACTCGAGGATATTCTTTGGCTCCCCTTGTGTCGAATCAATAAATTTTGATTGAATACTATACCCTCGAAAACTGTTGCGATCCTTATACTTGTGGGTTATCAAGACCTTTTTCTAGCGCCGTTGCCGGGAAGCATAGCTCTATTCTCTGAGTCACTTGGGATTTACATCTGTTGACCACTATGAAGAATTTGCGAGATCCAAAAACTAAAGTTTTGCCCTCAACTACGAGGACAGGTAAGGAACTGCCATCTAGCTCTGCACCTGATTCACCTTCTGTTATGAGTAAATTTGCGACGCCACCACCTGCTATTAATTCTGATACGTCGCCTATGCTTGATGATGCTACTTCTGCTATACATGATAGTTATGATGATGCTTTACTTTGTAATGATATGCCACTTGGTGAATTTCTTGATGCACAAATTGCTAGAGTTACTACTGAATCAAATGATACTTCTGAAACTGATGAAATTATTGAAATGGAACCTGCTGTTACACCTGTTAGACCTAGCCCTCCTAGATATGAATTGCCTAATATACCTAAGGGTTATGTTATGGAAGGAGAAGTAGTTGAAGACTTTCTTGCTTGTAAGGATAGCTATGATCTTGAGAATTTGTTACGCAAGTGGAAAGAAAAATCTCTGAATGCTAGAATGAAATATGATCCTAGTTTGCTACTTCACCTATCTTTGTTACTGATAAGGATTATGAGTTCTCTATCAATCCTAAGTTAATCACTTTGGTGGAATCTGATCCTTTTCATGGTTATGAATCTGAAACTATTGTAGCACATCTTACTAAACTGAATGATATTGCCACCCTATTCAATAATGAGGAAAAAAATCGCTATTACTATATCTTAAGTTGTTTCCTTTCTCAATAAAGGGTAATCCTAAAACTTGGTTTACTTCTCTTTCTCCTGGTTGTGTGTGTAGTCCCCAGGATATGATATACTACTTCTCTGAGAAATATTTTCCTGCCCATAAGAAACAAGTTGCCTTGGAGGATATATATAACTTTGTGCAAATTGAAGAAGAGAGTCTCCCACAAGTATGGGGGAGGCTTGTCCAGTTACTTAATGCTTTCCCTGATCGCCCTCTTAAGAAAAATGTAATACTTGATATCTTTTATAATGGACTAACCAATGCTTCTAGGGACCACCTAGATAGTTGTGCTGGCTGTGTTTTCAGGGAACGAACTGTGGAACAAGCTGAAATTCTATTAAATAATATCTTGAGCAATGATAATTCTTGGAGCATCCCGAACCACCTCCGAAGCCAACTCCGAAGAAAAGCGGTAGTCTATTCCTCAGTCCTGAAGATATGCAAGAAGCAAAGAAATCTATGCGAGAGAAAGGTATTAAATCTGAAGATGTTAAGAATATACCACCTATTGAAGAGATACATGGTCTTGATAACCCGACACAGGTAGTAGAGGTAAATTCTCTTTATAGATTCAATGAGACATATATCCCTTATGATAAACCTGCTAGCTTATGCTTAGATGAATTTGACAACTTTGTTGCCAAACAACAAAGTTTTAATGATTATGTTAGCAGACAACTAGAACAAAATTCTCCTATGATTAATGATATAAGTGCTTGTGTAGATAGAAATGTTAATGATCTTAAGCCTATTGGTAAACATGCTTCTATGGTCACTACTCAAGTAGAGCAAGTTGTTACTAATGAATTGAATGATAATTCTGTTAAAGTTGTTACTAGAGGTGGTAGAATGACTCAGGAACCTTTGTATCCTAAGGGCCATCCTAAGAGAATCGAGCAAGATTCTCAAGGAATTACTACTAATGCACCTAGTCATCCTGGTAAAAGGAAGAAAAAGGAAGATGATAGGAACTTGCATGCTAGTAAACCTGTTGCTGTTACACCTGAGAATCCAAACGATATATCTATTTCTGATGCTGAGACACAATCTGGTGATGAACATGAGCCTAGTGATAATGTTGATAATGATGTTCATATTGATGCTCAACCTAGTAATGATAATGATGTGGAGATTGTACCTGCTATTGAACCTGATAATCCACAACCTAGGAACAAAAGATATGATAAGAGTGATTTTATTGTTAGGAAGCATGGTAAAGAAAGAGAACCATGGGTTCAGAAACCCATGCCCTTTCCTCCCAAACCATCCAAGAAAAAGGATGATGAGGATTTTGCGCACTTTGTTGAAATGATTAGACCTATCTTTTTGCAAATGCGTTTGATTGATATGCTTAAAATGTCTCCTTATGCAAAATACATGAAATATATTGTGACTAATAAAAGAAAGATACCTGATATTGAGATTTCCACCATGCTTGCTAATTACACTTTTAAGGGTGGGACTCCTAAAAAACTAGGTGATCCCGGAGTACCCACTATACCTTGCTCCATTAAAGGAAATTATGTTAGAACTGCTTTATGTGATCTTGGAGCCGGTGTTAGTGTTATGCCTCTCTCTTTATATCATAGACTTTAATTGAATAAGTTGACACCTACTTAAATTTCTTTGCAAATGGCCGATAAATCAACTGCTTTACCTATCGGCATTTGCGAGGATGTGCCTGTTGTGGTTGCGAACGTTACTATCTTAATAGACTTTGTTATTCTTGATATTCCTGAGGATGATGTCATGGCAGTCATCCTTGGAAGACCCTTTTTAAACACTGTAGGGGTTGTTATTGATTGCAACAAAGGCAATGTCACATTCCATGTTAATGGTAATGAGAACACGGTGCACTTTTCGAAGAAACAATATCGGGTTCATTGCATAAATTCTATTGAAAAATCTTCATCCATTATTATTGGAAGCTTTGAATTTCCTGTACCTACTGTCAAGATGAGATATGATATACTTATTGTTGGGGTTATGCATATCCCCATTGAGGTACCCTAGTGATTTTTCGAAAATTCTCCGGTTTCATGTGATTCGGAAAAAGTTTGTCAAGGAGACTTGATCAACCTCATTGATGGATTTCTTTTGATGACCATGAGATGGATGAATCTAGAAGTCACAATCTTCTATTCCCAACTTTTAATTTATGTTATTTAGTAATAAAATAATAAAAATAGCATTATTTTCCTGTTTTCTGCATTATCCGTCCAATAAAAATGACCTGGAAATAAAAGTTCTTCAAATGCCCTGAAATTCAAGTATGATGTTTTTTGGAATATTTAAGAATTTCTGAGATAGATAACTAGTCAGGCAGATGCACCAGTGGGCCATGTGCCCAGGAGGCGCGGCCACCCCCCTGGCCGCGCCTGGCAGGCTTGTGGGGCCCACGTGGCCCCCCTCCACTTATTTCAGCACCCATCTCCTTCTTCTATCTCTAGAAAAAATCATCCCATAGCTCAAACCCGTGTTCTTGCTCATTTTGCTGCATTTTTTGATCTCGTTGTGCAAAGCCCCATTCACCAAACTGTTTTGGGGAATTGTTCCTTGATATGTGACTCCTCCATTGGTCCAATTTGTTTTTGTTCTACTGCTTTATTCATTGCATATTATTGATGTCTTGGTGACCCTGTTCTTGAGCTTTGCATGTTAATTTTATTCAGTCCCAAGTAGTTTTGATGCAAGATATGGCCTCTAGGCACTTGTAGGAGTAGTTGCTATGAGTTTTGTTAAATTTTGTTTACTTTTATTTTGAGTCACTAAAAATTACAGAATTATTCCAGAAATAGGAAATTTTTAGGAAGAACTATCATGGTGGTTCCTCATGCAAGAGGGGTCCCTGTCCCTCGATTCGGGAGCCCGATCCTTATTAGCCGACAGACGCATCGGTGCTACCATGTGAATGGCCTTCTGATGAATTCATGATTGATGAATGTTGCAAGGACGAGTTTGATACATTTATTCGTAATGTCGGGCTCGAGGAATTCATCTCCAATAAATGTGAATAGTATACTTCACTCACTGCCTCTTTTGTTCGTAGATTCAAATTTTCAGTTGGCCGTGACACATCCATACTGTTTGATCTTTATGATAAATCGTGTACTATGGATTTAGAAGATTTTAATATAATATGCAAGATACCTAATTGGGGTAGTCCCAAGGACCCTCGTAAGTCCTCGGTTAGAGATTTTATTTCCAGTATAACTGTTGGAGAGACTAGAGATATTACGCAGGCTACCATGGGGAGCATTCATTTTCCTGCCTTACATTATTTTGCCCTCTTCATAGGTAGATGCATTAATGGTAAGCGTGGTGATAGCCAGCTCTGCGCACCTGACCTCAGTATACTTAAGAGTACAGTAACAGGTGATAGAAGTTTTAACATGGGAGCTATAATTGCTAGGAGACTAAATAACAATGCTAACGAAGGAGATTTCTTTGGTGGGATCTATGCCACTCGCCTAGCTAATTATCTTAAAATACCCATCCAAACTGGAGATGCCCCGCTTCACAGTGCCTTCCTTGATCGTGCTGCTATGATACGCTTCCAGTTCCTTGAGAGGAGCAATGAGTCCCTCCTATACCGGTTAATATTTAACCGACAATGTGTTTTTCATATTACCCTACCTGCTCCTGCCTTCTTTGATTTTCAGAGTAAACAGAGGTATTACATAACTAGAGAAGAGGCAGAGGAGTATGAGAGAGAAGTGAAGGTTGCTCACCTCCGTGAGGTAGCTATTCAGGCGGTAGCTGCCGCGTCCCAGTACAACCCACATTACGATTTTGGATATCGCCCGGAGTACCCAGGAGCTGGTTACTTTCCTCCTTGGGAGTAGACCAACTTAGGCCAAAACCCTGAGCTTGGGGGAGTATGTGTTTCTCACCGACTTTATATTCATGTTCACACATTCACTTTGATAGTCGGTGTTCACACTTTTTCATTATATCATCCATGCTAGTTTATTTTCTTTTTCTTGCATTCTTCTTGTGTGTTTGGTTAACTTGAGAAAATCCAAAAACAATTTAAAAATGAGAAAAACAAAAAAAAATAGTTGTAACTTTACATTCTTGCGTGCTTAGTAGTCACTAAAAAGAAAACCCAAAAAGATTTCCCGTTCTTCTTTTGCTTGTTGGGAGCTTTCCCGTGTAAATAGTTTTCCTTTTCTTTGGGTCGAGGTAGAAGACCATGATTAAAATGATTAGAGGCTCTCATATGCATAATTGATTATCCGTCAAAGAGCCATATTACCTTGTCTTCTCCAATGAGTTTGCTTGCAGATTCCAACTTAGTCCAATGCACGAACACTCTTATTATTATTCACATCATTCGGTCATGCAAGTGAAAGGAAATAATGACGATATATGATGAAGTGACTGAGCCTGGAAAAGCTGGTATGAACTCGACCTATTTTGTTTTTGTAAATATGACTAGCTCATCGTTCCTAATTCAGCATTGTTATGAGAAAAACATGTTTGCAATGACAACTTAGAGATCATAGTTTCTTATGCCATGCATAATTAGCTAGGAGCTAATAATGGTTTATCTTTCATGCCAACATGAATTTTAAAATGATTGTGATGTAGTATGATAGGATGGTATCCTCCTTCGAATGTTTCAAGTGGCTTGACTTGGCACATGTTCACGCATGTAGTTGAAACAAAATCAACATAGCCTCCACGATATTCATGTTCATGGTGATTTATATCCTACTCATGCTTGCACTCGATGATGGTTAATCTTAATGCATGTTAATGACTGTTGTCGCTCTCTAGTTGGTCGCTTCCTAGTATTTTGCTAGCCTTCACTTGTACTAAGCGGGAATATTGCTTGTGCATCCACTTCCTAAACCCAAAGTTGTTCCATATGAGTACACCATACCTACCTATATGTGGTATTTACCTGCCGTCCAAGTAAATTCGCATGTGCAATTCTCTAAACCTTCAAATAATAATTTGTTTCGTATGCCTGAACCGCTCATGTTGTGACATGGGGCGGTCAGTATCTTCCATGCTAGGCGTGTTATCCTCGATATGTGTTTATTCACTATCACTCACGAGAAAGGGGACGGTAATCGGAATGCCCAGTTCCATGCTCAAACCAAATAAAAATATAATTGCAAACAAAACTCCCCCTCGATTGTTGTTGGTATGGATGACACCCAAGGATTCGGATAGTCGTGGAGTGTGATTGATCGGTGGTGGGGGAGTCAAAACTTTACTATTCTATTTTGGAACCACCTATAATACGTGTAGCATGGAAGATGGTGAAAACTGTTGGTCATCACGTTGACAATGAAAGTATGCCACCCCAAAAAATATTTATCTCTGTTTTAAAAAGCTTGAGCTCTGGCACCTCTGCAAATCAATGCTTCCCTTTGCGAAGGGCCTATCTATTTACATTTCTGTTCAGTTATCCTCTTCTTATTAAAAGCACCAGCTAGAGAGCACCTCCGTCATTTGTATGCTTTGCTATTAATTGATATTGAGTATGACTATGACTGGATCTTCTTTGCCATGAATTACAATTTCTAGTCGGCCCTTGGTCTTCGAAGGTGCTTTGCATTTATGTTTTGCAATCTCAGACAGGGCTAGCGAGATACCATCGATTCATATTGTATCATGATTGTTTTGATTGAAGTGTTGACGTTTGAAACTTATTATTATTACTCGCTAGTTGATTAGGCCATTGATGTGAGTATACCATGAGACCTGAATGTCATTGTTTATGTCATTAGCTTATGATCTTGCTGAAAATCTGAATATGAGTTAGATCAACTGAATTGCTTGAGGACAAGCAAGGCTTTAATCTTGAGGGACTTGATACGTCTCCAACGTATCTACTTTTCCGAACTCTTTTGCCCTTGTTTTGAACTCTAATTTGCATGATTTGAATGAAACTAACCCGGACTGATGTTGTTTTCAGCAGAACTGCCATGGTGTTGTTTTTGTGTAGAAATAAAAGTTCTCGGAATGACCTGAAAACTTACGACGATTTTTTATAGAATATATAAAAAATACCAGAAGAAGAATCAACCGGAGAGGAGCTGCAAGTGGTCCACGGGCTCAGGAGCCGCCCCCCCCCTAGGCCGCGCCTGGCAGGCTCGTGGGGACCACGTGGCTCCTCCGACCTCATCTCCAGCTCCAAATAATCTCTTTCGCCCAGAAAAAATTAGGAGAAAAGAAATCATCGCATTTTACGAAACGGAGCCGCCGCCACTTGTTCTTCCTCGAGAGGGCAGATCTGGAGTCCGTTCTGGGCTCCGGAGAGTGGAAATGGAAGCCATCGTCGTCATCAACCATCCTCCATCGCCAATTTCATGATGCTTGCCATCGTTCGTGAGTAATCTCATCGTAGGCTTGCTGGACGGTGATGAGTTGGATGAGATCTATCATGTAATCGAGTTAGTTTTGATGGGGTTTGATCCCTAGTATCCACTATGTTCTAAGATTGATGTTGCTACTACTTTGCTATGCTTAATGCTTGTCACTAGGGCCCGAGTGCCATGATTTCATATCTGAACCTATTATGTATTCATCAATATATGTGTGTTCCTGATCCTATCTTGCATGATCTAGTCACCTACTATGTGTTATGACCTGGCAACCCCGGAGTGACAATAGCCGGAACCACTCCCGGAGGTGACCATAGTATGAGGATTGCATGTATTCACCATGTGCTAATGGTTTGTTCTGGTTCTCTATTAAAAGGAGACCTTAATATCTCTTAGTTTCCAATAGGACCCTTCTGCCACGGGAGGGATGAACAAAAGATGTCATGCAAGTTCTTTTCCATAAGCATGTATGACTATATACGAAATACATGCCTACATTACTTTGACGAACTGGAGCTAGTTACATATTACCCTATGTTATAACTATTACATGATGAATGGCATCTGACATAATCATCCATCACCGATCCAATGCCTACAAGCTTTTCCTATATTGGTCCTTGCTTAGTTACTTTACCGCTACTGTTGTCACACTTGTTACACAAATCACCACTGCTACTGTTACCCCTATTACTGTTACTATCATATTGCTTTGCTACTAAAACTTTGCTACAGATACTAAATCTCTCAGGTGTGGTTGAATTGACAACTCAACTGCTAATACTCAAGGATATTCTTTGGCTCCCCTTGTGTCGGATCAATAAATTTGGGTTGAATACTATACCCTCAAAAACTGTTGCGATCCCCTATACTTGTGGGTTATCAAGAGCGTGGCATCCAGGCACGTGCGTCGTTCTCATCTCGTCTCTGCCTACTAGCATAGGTTGATGGTGACCCCTTCGCTCCCGGTGGCCTGGGCCAGCTCCCTCCTGGGCCAAGTAAGTGGCTAGGTGAGGCTCTGCCCCTTTCTCATTTTATTTGTTTTTCTTTACTAGTTTTTCTGGCATTTTGTACTGGTTTGCAAAAATAAAAAACCATTTTAATAATTCCTGGAAATTTTCATGTGGCCTAAATGAATTTAACCAGTGCCACCCAATAAATTTCAGAATATTTGTATCCATATTTTATATATAGCAAATATAATCCGATGCAAATAATTGTTTGATTAATCCAAGTGCCCAATATAAAATATTTCTATTCCACTCAAATGTTGGACGACATTTTAATATCATCCCAATATTTAATCAGGACACTAGGGACATTTTTTGGAAATATTTGAAGCAATTTTTATGTTGCTTGTTTGACAAAAATTGGAATGCTGAGGCTTGATCACTCCTCATTTCATTTTCACAGAAATTAATAATGCATGTGTGAATGCGTTAGCAACCAAAGTTAGAACTAGGTCTATGACACGGGGCTCCACAGACCCAATAAGGCTCGAACACTGGCATGCACGCGCTCTCCAATCCCGCTCAACCTCACAACTTCTCAGCGACTCTCCGACAATTATCACAAAGGGGACAACAAAGACATGCGGTCTTTACCCAGGTTCAGGCCACCTTGCGGTGTCAAACCCTACTCATGCTTTTTGTGGATTGGCCTCGTGAGGAGGTTGTGGATGAACTAGTATAGTGGTTGAACGTCCTCGTGAGAGTTCTCGGTGAGGAAGAATTCGACCTCGCTCTGCGGTGTAGGATAGTCCCTATTTATAGTGGCCACGGTCCTCTTCCCTTATCACATATTCGGGAAGGGATCCCACAACGGCCAATTTTGAAAGGGGACATGAGGTACGTCCTATCCAAACTGAAGGTGGTCTTCGCCTGCAGAGCTTCCGACCATGACGCGGTGGTGGGCTCAACGATGAAAGCAGTCCTGCCGAGCTCGTGGTCTCGGCCTTGTTGCACCGTAAGGGAAACCTTTGGGGGATTCCTTGGGGACCTGCGTATGTCCTTGCCTCCTTAGAACGAATGGGAAAAATGTCCTCCTCTGCACCCACTTGCGCCCGCCTAGCTCAGCCGTTAGAGCCCATGTCATCTGATGACGCACAAGTATAGGGGATCAAGTAGTCCTTTCGATAAGTTAGAGTGTCGAACCCAACGAGGAGCAAAAGGAAATGATAAGCAGTTTTTAGAAAGGTATTCTCTACAAGTGCTATTAGTGACAATAGTAGATAGTTTTGCGGCAAGATAATTTGTAACCACTATAGGAATCAGCAACTTTGCCATCAGCCATGCCTGACGGAAAAGGCAAGCATGGCGGATGGCAAAGGCTTTGCCATCTGCCAGCAGATGTCCAATATTACGGCTAAATAAGCTATGATAAAGGGCGCTTTGCCGTCTGCTGGCTGACGGCAAAGATTCTTAGGTCTTTGCCGTCAGTGAGCAGATGGCAAAGAGCGTGTACGGCACACATGGCAGCTTAAGTCTGTTAAGGGGTTAACGGTGTGCTTTGCCGGCTGCTGGCAGACAGACGGCAAAGATGCAAAGTTCTTTGCCGTCTACTTGCTGATGGCAAAGATGCAAAGTTCTTTGCTGTCTGCAGCAGATGGCTAAGCAACCACATAGGCCAGCCCAGTGTAACCCCTGGTTGCACAGGTAGCTGCCACGTGGCAGCTTTGCCCTCTGCTGGCTGATGACAAAGAACTTTGTCGTCTGCCAGTTGACGGCAAAGAACTTTGTCGTCTGCCAACTGACGGCAAAGAACTTTGCCGTCTGCGAGCAGACGGTAAAGAGCTTGTACAACCCCTGTTTTTTTTGTTTTTTCTTAAATTCATTCAATTTCACAGAATTTCACATATATATACACACATTTGAAAATACTTTCAACAAGCATAACAGCACATATACATACCAAATCATATCCCTGACATATGGATATGATCATCCAACACATATATATACATACCAAATGAAAAGTCCATATGCGACATATATAGCAAGCCAACATATCCAAAAACAAGTATACAATGGTTCCATCCATACATACATATATAGGTAGCAAGTTTCACATAGTTCATCCTACAAAATCCAAACAAAAAGGAAGCACAAGAAAAAGAGTAGACTCCATCAATGCAAGCTTCCTCATCAAAAGCAAATCTGCAAATTAGGTAATGAGAAAGTTAGAAGAAGAAGAACAAGAAGAAGAAGAAGACTAGAATAAGAATACTAGCTAGAAGAAGAAGAAGAAGAAGAAGAAGGCTAGAAGAATAAGACTAGCTAGAAGAAGAAGAAGAAGAAGAAGAAGAAGACTAGAAGAAGAAGACTAGCTAGAAGAAGAAGAAGAAGAAGAGGAAGAATTTTTCTTCTCTTTGTTTTTATCCTCTCCTCTTCTTTATCTTCTTCTTCTTCTAACTAAGGTAGGTAAAAATGCCATTTTTTAGCTAAGCTAGGTAAAAATGCTAAGTGTAGGTCATTTTAGAGCTAAGCTAGGCAAATTGGTCATTTTGGAGCTTCTTAAGGTTATTATGTCATTTTCGAGGAAAATAAGCTAAGTCTATGTCATTTTGGAGCTAAACCAAGGTTATCATGCCATTTTTTACCTAAGAATGCTAAGTATGTCATAAATGAGCTAAAGAAGCTAAGTATAAGTCATTTTTGAGCTAACCTAGGTAGTTATGCCATTTTTGAGCTAACTAATCATATTTATTCATTTCGGAGGACAAAATGGCAAGTGGAGGTCATTTTAGAGCTATCCTGGTTATAATTGGTCATTTTGGAGGTAGGTAAGGTTATTTGTCATTTTGGAGGAAAATAAGCAAAGTCCATGTCATTTTGGAGCCAAACCAAGGTTATCATGCCTTTTTTTACCTAAGTATGCTTAGTATGTCATAAATGAACTAAAGAAGCTAAGTATAGGTCATTTTGGAGATAAATAGGACATTTCTTAAGCTAATTATGTATTTGTTAGGCAAAACACTTCGGAAAACTTACCATCATCAAGGAGGTGAAGGACCGGTCGGGTTCGCGCCAGTGTGAGACGGAGAAGGACCGGTCGAGGTTGCAGCAGATGCAGAAGGATCGGTCGATGCTTGTCGGGAGGCACGTTGCGCCAAAGATCATTTGCAATGTCTTATTAGCATGATGCAACTCAAATGTGAATACTAGTAACTAATGACCATTCAAATGAAACTCACCATCGGTGCTATACCAATCTAGGGTATCGACGGAGGGGTCTAACCATTGTTCTGTCACACGAGTAAATCATATTAGTTAGTAATGAAACAAACATTACGTGCATGATTTGGCTAATATGCAGGAGAAACTTACCACGAGGAGCTCGTATAGGGCCAAGTGAGATGCGTCATTCCGGTTCCTCTCCTCCTCCAACAGCCTAGCTGTCCTCTCCTCCATGTCCCTATCCCTCTGTGCCGCTTGCCTGTTTGCCTCCGCCAGAAGCTCCTGAGCCCTAGCCTTGATGGCAAGCTCCACTGGCCATGGACGAGGCCTTATCCTAGGATCGGAGCTCGTCTGGCACTTCTTGATCTCCGGGAGAGTTCTAGGACAACGTATCAGTCCATCCCCAATAGCTATCGATCCATGGGGCCTCCCGCCACCAGATATCATCACGAGCTCTGGATCAAAAGGACTCTGGCTTGGGATGAAGTCCTGCCCTTTCCTCGCCTTCCCCTCATCTCTGTACCTCACGAGCTTGTTGTGGAATAGATGTTGCTGAAGCTCTATGGATGATCGAGGTCATCCTTAGAGAATGCCTTGGCCTTCTTGTACGAGGTAGTATGGGCCATGGCATAGAGGTCGAATAGTGGTGGCACCTCCTTCTTGTTTTTTCACGCCTAAAAGAGAGGAAAAAAATATTAGTTAAGGGCTCAAGCTAGCAAGAAGAATGAAATTGCATGAATCATGAAGCAAACCACATACCCAGTGATCCCCGTACTTCAACAGGTTGGAGCTCGCTTGATGGTGTGGCACACCTTTCATTTGGGAATGCTTATCCTTGGCCTTGTTGTGGTCGGCTAGCCATTTGGGAGAGCACCACTCATCCACCAATGCCTCCCAACAGTCCATCCTATTCGCACACCATCTCGGGGGCACCTAAGTTAGACAAGAGAAATTTCAACACTATGCCTACAAATCAAATCAAGGAAACTAAGTACAAGGCCTTAAGAATAGGTAATTACCTTCATATACTTCTACTTACTCAGAAATTTTTTGCGGCACTTCTTCTTGTTCCTCTTAATGTTAGTCGAGGCGTTGTAGTCTCGAATAACCTACACCCGAGCCTTGTGTCGTAAGTTTTGAAGTAGGCTCTTTTACTCGGCTACGAGAAAATATCTGCGTATGCCTCGTGTTCCTGAATACACCTGTAGAAGGTCTGCAATCAAACAAGACAACACTGATTAGTACAATCACTAGGTGTTGTTGATTTTTAATTATGTAAAGGAGAAATTACCCAAAACCGCCGGATCACGATGTCGGCAACCATCTCGCACAAGACACCATCGACCCTCACCTTCGGCGGGGCCGGGGCAGCCACGTACAGCTCCCAGCTCAGTGCTACCTGTGGAATCTCACCCTCCCCGGGCAACGTGGCCTTTGCTGGGAAGTGTTGCCGGATAAGCACACCAAGGACCTGGTTGGGCCTGCGGACACCACGGTCGTGTTTCCAACCCCTACAGTATGACAAGGGAAACACATTAGATGTTAATTTTAAGAAACATGAAAGCAAAAGGTTAAAAACGAGTAAATGCACTTACTTCTCCGCATTAGGCACAATCAACCACCTCTGATCGTGGGTCATCGGCACGGGCGGGAGCTTTGTACAACCATGCTGGTAGACCTTCTTGCACTCCTCAACCATCTCGCCCTCTCTATAGCTAACCTTAGAAAAGTTGTCCTCGCCACCATCATCATGGCCACTAGCCTCCAGAGTCATGTGGGACGAAGACTCTAGGACCGGAGTCTCCTGGGACGAAGATTCTGGGACCGGAGTCTCCTGGGATGAAGGCTCCATGACCCAAGGCTCGTTAGCCCAAGGCTTGGCGACCAAGTCCAAGACGGATCCAAGTCAGACGGGTCCACCTGAGACGGAGCACTCCTATGGTCGGGAGAATCAGCTCGGGGTGGAAGCAAGGAGGGTGTAGCAGCCTTCCTACCTCTAGCACCTCTCTTCGTCTTCCCCCAACCTCTCCCGGTCGAAGAAGAAGCGCCCGCCGGTGTCTACATACAGTGTACCAAGACTCTCCAGAGTTGCTGGGGTGGAATAATAGCACACCTCCCAGCATGCACCGAGGAAGGAGGCTCACAGCGCTCTCGACCCGCGCCCACCATCTGCCAACACCTGCAATGACAAAGAGTGAACGAAATTAGTTCAACATAAAAAAAGTACCTAATAACATGAACTAATTAATAATATGTATGTACATTATAATAATTGAATACTTGACATTACTCGTATTAATCTTCATCGTCTATATATGCTCCGGGATTAATAAATGCATAATCATCATCACTATCAGTAATGATGTGCTCATCAGCATCATCAATAAATGCATCAACATGTGGAAGGCCTCCTTTATATAATCGGTCAAGCATTGATAGGTCATCCAGAGCAATAACCTCTTCTTCCTCTGTCTCTTCTTCTTCTGGCTCAGGGTGAAGTCGGATTCACGGTCGCTATCTACCTCAATGTTATGGGTTGAAGTAGAGCGGTTCTTGAGACATTCTTTGTAAACACGTGTTTCTTGGAAGAATTCTCCTTCATATGTGTCTGGGTTAAGGTGAGGTTCATAATCATCTTAATTGAGGGGAGGTGGTCTAAAATGTGGCGGCACATCATAAACGACATCCCAACCATTCAGATTTGGATCCGTTTCGCAGGCCCACTTTAGATAGAAAACTTGGGTCGCCTGTTGAGCCGCAATATAGATATCAGAAACATCTAAATGGGTGCTTTGTTTGATTTCGACTAGCCCTATATGTTCATGAGTCCATCTAGTCTCCTTCGGCTAGAACCAATAACATTTGAAGACTACGACATTTGGTGGGTTTTCACCAAAGAATGTAAGTTCATAAATTGCTTCAACTCTTCCACAATACTCGACCCGCCCTTTGCCGACAGTGGAGACACAACAATTTTTAGACTTTAGGTCGGCCATAGATAGCTCTTTGCCGAAAGTACGAAAGCGATACCCATTGATGTCATATTTTTCAAATGAACGGACCTTATAGTCAAAACCATTAGCGACTTGTCTCAATTCGGAGGCCATAGACTCTGCATTAGTCTACAAGTTTAATATGAAAGGATTGTTGCATTAGCCGCAAACTAGACAAAGAAATGAAATCGTCTAATGGAAATTACTATTTTCTTGAACCAAGAGATGAAACCGAGATAGCCGCCTCCATGCTTTGCCACAAGCTCATACTCTTCGATGGAATCCTTTTGGATCACCGCTCCATCCGAGAATTTGGGGACGTATCGACTGTATCACATATCCGGGAATAAGAGCATTTCAAAGGAATTAGAAGTTGTGCAACAATGTACCGAGAACTTACTCGATGTACGGCCGCACATCTGTTAGGTTGTTGAACATATACAATGAAATGGTCCGCCATTCTTTGACATCCAATGCTATTTCTTTCGAACACCGACTGGTGCGAGCTTCCCTTTGAATACGCTGAGGTTGGATCGACCTTTTCATGGTTTCCGTCATTGTACCGAGGCTTGGGATTATGCAAATGACGATTCTTGGCTTTGTAGTGTGCTGTCAAGAAGTTTGTCGCCTCCTCAGTAATGAATGCCTTGGCCATCGATGCTTCAACTCTACGTTTATTTTTACATTTCCCTCATAGCGTCTTCTGCATCCTGTCAGTTGTGAAGCACCAATGATTTTGCAAGGGTCCCCCCAATCTTGCCTCGGTCGGGAGATGCAAAATCAAATGCTGCATTGGATTAAAGAAGCCCGGTGGAAGGATCTTTTCTAACTTGCAGATCATCTCCCACGCCAACTCTTCCAGTTCTTCTAGCACGTTAGGTGATTGTTCGTTCGCACAAAGAGGATGGAAGAAATAGCTCAGCTCTGCCAGTACTAGCCATTCATCCTCAGGGATAAAGCCACGCAACATCACCGGCATTACCCGCTCAAGCCATATGTGCCAATCATGACTCTTGAGACCAAATATTTCCAATTTGTCAAGACTCGCTCCCCTCTTAAGATTCGCTGCATACCCATCAGGGAACATCAACTACATTTTCACCCACAAGATCATTTCACTCATAGCTGGCCTTCCAAGATTGAACCATGCCTCTGGCTTCCTCCAGTTCTTCTTTCCTTTCGGTTGTCGTATGTTTTGTATCGGTCTATCACATAGAGCCTCCTGATCGACTCTAGCCTTATGATTATCCTTCGACTTCCCCTCTATGCCGAACAATGTACCAAAAAGGGCCTCCGCGATATTCTTTTCAATGTTCATCACGTCGATGTTGTGTGGGCAAAGGAGGTCTTTAAAGTAAGGCAGATCCTACAAACATATCTTGTCTGTCCAGGCGTGTTCTGTATTATACCCTTTGAAATACCCTAAGCGATTTGGATCCGGCACGAGAGCGTTTATCTGATCCAGGATCTGTTGTCCTGTCAACGGAGGTTGTGTAGTGTTTTAGACAACTCTACCTTTGATGAAATTCTTCTTGTCTTTTCTGAACTTTTGCCAAGGATCCAGGAACTGTCTATGCATGTCGAAGCAAGAAAACTTGCGACTCGCCTACAGCCAACGAAACTCAAGAGCTCCCTTGCATGTAGGGCATGGGAACCTTCCATGCACATACCAGCCAACGAATAGCGCATACGGTGGCAAGTCATGCGATGAGTACATGTACCACACATGCATTTTGAAGTTCTTTTTGGTAGCGGTGTTGTATGTCTTGATCCCATTATCCCAGCTTCTTGCAATTCATCCTTAAGCAGCTGCATGTACACATTCATATTCTTCCTCGGATATTTGGGCCCTGGAATTATCAACGTTCGGAAAATGTTCTTTCTTTTCATAATCTCTTCGGGGGGAGATTGAGTGGAATGACAAATACAGGCCAACAATTGTATTGTGATGCCATCATACCATACACATTGAACCCATCTGTGCTGATGGCAACTCGAGGATGCCTTGGATCTTCTGCTTTATCCTTTTGTAATGCATCGAAGTGCTTCCATGCAAAAGCGTCTGAAGTGTGTCCCAACATCGGATTCCCATCTGCATCTAGTTCTGTTCTTTTGCCCAATTTATGCCACATCATCTGTCTGGCCGTCTCTGCGACCATGAAAAGACGTTGAATTCTTGGTATGATTGGCAGATACCGAAGAACTTTGACTGGGACATTGGTCTGACTCTTCTCACCCATACCGCTGTCTACCAGAACATACCTGGAAGCATTGCAAATGGGACAATAGTTGAAGCCCGCATACTCAAGCTTAAATAAGGCACATCCATTCTCACACGCATCTATCTTCTCATAGGGCATCTTAAGCGCACATAGGATTTTGTCCGACTGGTACATGCTTGCTGGCAATACATGGCCTTTGGGTAGAAAGCGTCCAAATATCATCATCATCTCTCCCTAGCATTCTCTGCCCAAGTTGAACTGGGCCTTCAAAGCCATTACTTGCGTGATGGCATCCAGCTGACAAAGCTTAGTGTGCTCGTGGAGAGGATGTTTTGAGCACTCCAACATTTCATAGAAGGCCTTTGTAGATTCCTCCATCTCATCGTCCGAATCCCGAGCATCATCAAACTCTTGCACCTTGTCTTTGATCCCGGTACCATGCTCGTCGGTGTGACAATGAACCACCTCAGCTCTAGCACGTTGGGCAGATTCACCATGAAATGTCCAGACCGTATAATTAGGCGTAAAACCCCACTTTTGCAGGTGTTTGGTCATTTCAAACTCTGACCTCTTAATGATAGTTGTCGCATTCGACACAGGGGCACCAGGTTTTTTTTGTCCATTTGCAAATGTGACTCTGACAAACCCATTGGTTTTTGTCATCCATTCATGGGTCATGCCTTTCTGACTAGTGTGACCGGTGTACATCCACCCACGATCACTCATCTTGCCTAGCTACTGGACACACAAAAAATATATACATAATTCATCAAACCATATTCATCAGTTAATACAGTTTATCAGTATTATTATGTCGATGCAACTTAGACGCTAGGAGGTAAATATAGGTCCTAATCCCACCCTAGTATGTGTAGATTTGGTTCGTTTTCCCATGCTCTGCTCCGGATCCGACGCACAATTTCGGCAGCACCTCCCCGCTGTTCTCCTGATACACGTCTCGGGAATAAGCAGAGAGGATGTGTACCCGGAGAACAACAAGGAGGCACTAACGACATTTTGCATCGGATCCGGAGTAGAGCATATGGGAAAACGAACCCAATCTACACATACTCAGGCTGTCCATGGATAATGCTAGACAATTCGAAAGAATCATGGTTATAAATATGCGAATGCATGCATATTTATAGATCTAACCCTTTCGAACGGGAGACGCATAGTGGTCACGCATACTGATGATTGAAGACACCTATAGCTAGCAAGTTTCATCGACACGAAGACCGGAATGAAGCAAAAAAATTAAGGGTGCCGGGGGAGAAGATGTCATTTGTGCTCACCAACGAATGTAGCATGGGAGCTCGTCAAATGCATGGGGAGGTCGTCAAACAACTACACATTGAAATTCACCTTATCAACACAAATATGATGTTTTTTATAACAAAATAGGAAAATATGTGACCTAGATCATAATTTACAAAACTATGACCTCCTCGGCCTCACGAAGACCAAAGAGAACCTTTTTGGTTAACAGGAGGCAGAATAGATGTCAGGGTCGGGGGTTAGTAGCATCGGGAGACAGTGGCATCAGGGGTCAGTGGTGTCGGCGATCGGGGGTCAGTGGTGTTGGGAGTCGGGGGTCGGTGGCAGTGGTGGTCGGGGGTCGATGGCATCAGTGGTCGGGGTCGGTGGTGTCGGTGGTCGAGGGGCGATGGCGTCGGTGTTCGGGGGTCGGGGCGTCGGGGGTCTGGGGCGTCGGGGGTTGGGGGTCGGTGGCGTCCGGGGGTCGAGGGTCGGTGGCGTCGAAGGTTGGGGGTTAGTGGGCGTCGGGGATCGGCAAATATTTTCTTCTTTCTTCTTGATTCTTCTTCTTGTTTAATCTGATCTCTCCTCTTCTGCTTCATCCGGCGTCTTATCTTAGTTCTGTTCATTATTCTTTTCGTATCCTCTATCTTTTTGCTTCTTATGGTTCGTATTATCTTATTCTCCTACTCATATTTCTTCTTCTTGTCTTTTTCTTCCCCTCCTCTTTCTCTTCTTCTTCTCTCTTCTTCTTCTCCTCTTCTCCTCCTTCTTCTTCTTCTTCTTCTTCTTCTTCTCCTTCTCCTCCTCCTGCTCCTCCTCCTCTTCTTCTTCTTCTTCTTCCTCCTCTTCTTCTACTTATTCTTTTTTCATCTTTCTTCTTTCTTCTTCTAATTATGCAAATCTAATCTAAACTAAACCTAAACTAACCCTAAAGTTAAACCTAAACTAAATCTAAACTAAACCTAAAGCTAAAAAAACTAAACCTAAATCTAAACTAAACTGGCAAGGGCGACAGCCAGCGGGTGTGGGGGTCGGGAGTGGCAGGGGCGGGGGCGGGCGGCGATGGGAGTCGGGTGTGGTGGGGGCGGTGGCCGGCGGGTGCGGTAGGGGCGATGGGGATCGAGGGAGACGGTCGGTGGGTGCGGTGGGGTGGCATGGGTGTCGGCCGGTGGGTCTGGGATTCAGGGGTGGCACGGGCGGTAGCGGACGGTGGGGGGGGTCGGGTGCAGTGGGGGTCGAGGCAGGAGAGAGAGGAAGAGAGATAAGAGAGAGAGAGGAGGTCACGACGTTAATTAGGTAGAGTTTTCTTTGCTGTCGGCTAGCATATGGCAAAGAATCTTTGCCGTCCGCTAGCAGACGGCAAAGAAAGTGGCCGTTAGGTGGTTCTCGTCAGTGGGCCCACCTCCCTCTTTGCCGTCCGCTAGCTAATGGCAAACCTACTTTGTTGTCTGCTAGCGGATGACAAAGAGGTAGCTGACGGCAAAGAGCTTCTTTGTCGTCAGCTATTTGTTTGCCGTCTGTTTTCTGGAAACGGATGGCAAAGAGCTTCTTTGCCGTCCGCCAGTTGACGACAAAGAACTAGCAGACGGCAAATTTGCTAATTCCAGTAGTGAAAAAGTGACTTGTAATAATAGTTACTAATGTGTAGCAAGGTAGCCCAATCCCTTATACAGCAAAGGACAGGCCAGAAAGTGTTCTTATATGAAGAAGGTGCCACCAAGGACACATGGGGATTTTTATCTAGTCATGTTGAATTGATTCGCATTCGCTACTTTGATAATTTGATATGTGGGTGGACTGGTGCTAAGGTGCTGTTCTTACTTGAACGAACAACCCACTTATGATTACCCCCTCTTGCATGCCTCTGCAACTAATAAAGAAGAATTAAGATAAGTCTAACCATAGCATGAAACCTGTGGATCCAAATCAGTCGCTTATGAAGTAACACTTAAACTGGGGTTTTAAGCTTTTGTCACTCTTGCAACCCATCATCTACTTGTTACTCCACAATGCCTTTCCTTAGGCCCATAACATGGTGAAGTGTCGTGTAGTCGACGTTCACTCGACACCACTAAGAGAAGCAACAACATACATATCATAAAAATATTGAACGAATGCCAATTTCACATGATTACGTGTGACAAGACTTATCCCTTGTCCTCGGGAACAATAGTGACTACTCACACCTCATCAACATGTTCAAGATTAGAGGTATAATGATGGTGACAAAATATCTAAACATAATATCTTTCAAGAATTAATCCAACAAGCATCAACTAGAAAATGTAATCAACACTACTAGCAACCCACAGGTACCAATCTGAGGTTTTGGGACAAAGATTGAATTCAAGAGATGAACTAGGGTTGGCGATGAGATGGTACTGGTGCTGGTGTTGATGAAGATTGGTTCTCCCACGAAGGAGGAAGCATTGGTGATGACGATGGCTTTGATCTCCCCCTCCCGGAGGGAACTTCCCCGGCAAAATCACACTACCGGAGGGAAAAAGGTCTTCTGTCTAGGTTTCCGCCTCGAGACGGTGGCACTTCGTCCCGAAAGTAATGTCGTGACTTTTTAGGGTAAAACACACCATATAGGAGAACATGAACATCGGAGAGCCAGCAGGGGCCCCACAAGCCATCTGGTCATGCCCTAGGGTGGGGCGGCGGCCAGAATTTTCCGGTTCAGAATCCCAGTTTTTAGATATTTCCCTCCTTGTGATGTACCGTGCATATTCAGAGAGAAAATGCATAAGAATTATATAATGATGTGTTATAATGGGCAATAATGAAGTGAAAGGTAATAAGAAATCATGATGCATTGTGGACGTATCATCATCCCGACCTCGCTTGACCTCAAGCAAAAGCCGAGCTCTAAAATAATGACCACATAATTTGAGAGAGAGGTGTCGATAAAAACAGAATACGGGCATGAGAACATCATGGATAATATCATTGTAGCACGTTTTTCATCATATAACTTCTCATAAACAAGTAACTATCTATTCACCACTAAAGAAACACGTAGCATAATCCTTATTGAGAACCAACAAGCAATACAATTAGTTATTGGGGTAATCATAGCTTTTGTACTCAAGAGAAGAGTCTATGTAAGAGCTTTGTATTTTTAGCAAGTTCACATATTCAACTATGATGTAACCTTATATGATTGTTAACACACATTACATATTTTTGGAACATGTGATTCCGAGGGACACATAGGAAGATGGGGGCTTTGTTGTTCTTGCCACCCAACTTACTTACCTCAAGGATAATGTCAACAATAATGGAACATGATTTTCTACATTTGCTAGATATATTTGTTTAAATCTTTCGTCAACACATAATGCTTGCCACTAAAGAATTAAAGAATAAGAAAATTGTAAGCATACAAAAGACAAGCCCTTCATAGAGGGAAGCACAAGTTGTCATGAGCTTTTATTTTCCCGATATGTTCAATCTCTTAATGTAAAGAAACATCACTTCATATTGCCCCTTGTGATAGCAAACTTTATTATGCACTCCATCGCTTTTATTGTTTCACCATCACAAGATTGTATAAAGCTTACTTTCCCTTATAATAAAAGATCTCACGTGATTAGAGGCAATTTTGAGTGCCTTGTGCAGCAATGACGACTTACTTGAAGGATCTTTTTCAATCGATCGATAGGTATGGTGGACTCTCATGGCAAGAAACTAGGGCTAAAGGTTATGGATGCACAAGTAGTATATCTACTTAGTGTGACTCTTTGGGTCGAGTGAAAGATCTTAAGCAAGCATTATATGTTAAAGGATTCAATACCATATAACTTTTATGCAAATGTAAGGAACCATGATCATTATGTTGTCTTCCATGTCCCACTTCAACACTTGCTTTGCATAATATTTTGATGGGAGCCCACAATCATAGCAAGTGTTCACAATGGTGTATTTATTTGTAAATATCCTCTTCTCTATCATACTTTTCATAGATCCTACCAATTGCTAACACTATATTTGTTGGTTTTCAACAATTCTTATTGATTGTACCTATTTTCTATGTGGAGTCATTACTTCTTATGAGATAAGCATATGATACTTTTCTATCCTTTTTATTGCCATGCTAAGGTGAGGGTGCAAACAAAGGAGAGGCACAAGATCTCAACTAACTTTATTATATAGCTCCCACACCCAATTAAAAGGATAGGTAGAACTCAAGGCAAAAACTCTAAACAAACGAAATCTGAAATTTTAACTCTCTAAATCATGAAAACCTAAAGATCGAACTAAGATACATAAAGAAGATAAGAAGTGATGGTGATATGATACCGGGGCACCTCCCCCAAGCTTGGAACAAGCCCAAGGTGGTGCCCATAACCATGTACTCAAGTGTTCTTCGGTGATGGAGGTGGTGTTGTGGTGGTACAATTGTTCTCCAATTTACGATTGATGATGACATTTTCTTCCCTTAAATCATCATTTTCTTGCTCAAGCTTCAATATCATTTTTCATAAAGCTGCCTTGCTTTCCTACAGAAAACGAGAAGGGATAAACTGGGTATTAAACCAGTTTGTAATACCTTGTGTGCAGTTCTGTCACCAGCATGGTGCCCTCCATAAGGCCCGGAGTGACACTTCCGTAGGATTTGTTCCTGTTCATGCTCAGGTACACAACGTCTAATAATACCATCTACTCCTTCTTTATAAAGATGTGCGTCATTCCAGAAGTAATGTTGTATACCAAAAAAAAATTGTTTTGTTGGTAGGTGAAGTTAGGTGGTATGAATTTAGCAACAATATAGTTAGCATAATCAGCATACCAAGGAGTGCTCTATGAAGTACTTATAGCAGCAAGTTGCTCATCAGGAAAATTATCGTCAATAGGCAGTGGGTCATCAAGAAAATTTTCCATTCTAGACAAGTTATCTGCTACGGGGTTTTAAGCTCCCTTCCTACCAACATATGCAAATCAATCTCTTGTAGTAAAAGCACCCACCTAATAAGTTTAGGTTTAGCATCTGTCTTTTCCATTAGATATTTAATAGCAGCATGATCAGTGTGAATGGTAACTTTTGAGTCAGCAATATAAGGTCTAAATTTTACACATGCAAACACAACTGCTCAAAATTCCTTCTCAATGGTGCCATAATTTTGTTGAGCATTGTCTAGGGTCTTACTAGCATAATGAATACCATTCAATTTCTTGTCTACTCTTTGCCCTAGAAAAGCACCAACAACATCATCGCTAGCATCACACATAATTTCAAATGGTAAACTCCAATCAGGTGGTTGGACAACAGGTGCAGTAATCAAGGATTTCTTAAGTATTTCAAAGGCTTCTGCGCAATCGTCATCAAAGACAAAAGGAATATCTTTTTGAAGAAGATTAGTTAGTGGCCTAGAAATTTTTGAGAAATCTTGTATGAAATGCCTATAAAAACCAGCATGACCAAGAAAACTTCTTATACCTTTGATATCTTTTGGGCATGGCATTTTCTCTATTGCATCAACCTTAGCTTTGTCTACTTCAATACCTCGTTCGGATATTTTATGCCCAAGTACTCTACCTGCATTCACCATAAAGTGGCACTTCTCCCAATTCAAGACATGATTAGTTTCTTCACATCTCTGCAAAACCCGATCAAGGTTGCTAAAGCAATCATCAAAAGACGTCTCGTAAACAAAAAAACATCCATGTAAACCTCAACAATCTTTTAAAAAATCAAAGAATATAGCATTCATACATCTTTGAAAGGTTGCAGGTGCATTGCATAAAACAAAAGGCATACGTCTATAAGCATAAGTTCCAAAAGGGCATGTGAAAGTAGTTTTCTCTTGGTCATCTTTGGACACGGGTATTTGAGAGAAACCACAGTATCCGTTAAGAAAACAAAAATGTGTGTGCTTAGATAATCTTCCCAACATTTGATTAATAAAAGTCAAGGGATAATGATCTTTCCTAGTCTCTTTATTTAACTTCCTAAAATCTTGCACCATCCTATAACCAGTTACGATTCTTTGTGGAATAAGTTCATTCTTCTCATTAGGAGCAACAGTTATACCTCCTTTCTTAGGAACACAATGGACAGTACTTACCCATTTACAATCAGCAATAGGATAGATTATACCTACCTCTAGAAGCTTTAGTATTTCAGTTCTCACCACTTCTTTCATTTTGGGATTTAAACGGCATTAATGATCAATGACGGGTTTAGCATCTGGCTCCATATTAATCTTCTACTGACATAAAGTGGGAATTATGCCCTTAAGATCATCAAGAGTATATCCAATAGCAGGCCTGTGCTTCTTCAGAGTTTTAAGTAATTTCATTTCTTCATGCTCTCAAAGGTTAGCACTGATAATAACAGGATATATCTTCTTCTCATCAAGATAAACATATTTCAAGGTATGAGGTAAAGTTTTTAGCTTAAATACGGGATCTCCCTTGGGTGGAGGAGGATCCCCTAAAATATCAATTGGTAAGTTGTGTTTAAGAATAGGTGCTTGTCTAAGAAATATATCATCTATCTCATTTCTTTCATTCATATGCATATTTTTCCATGGTCTAGCAAATATTGTTTTAGTGGATCAATATGAGGCAGGGTAATAGAAGCGAGACCAATTATTTCATCCTTACTTGGGATTGTTACACAATTAATTTTAGCATTAACATTACTCAAGAAAGGCCTACCAAATATAATGGGACAAAAGTTATCTTGTTTTGAACCAAGTATTAGGAATTCAGTTGCGTACTTAATTTTTCCACATAATACTTCAACATCTCTAACAATCCCAAGCGACGCAATAGTGTCTCTATTTGCATGTTTACTAGTAATATTAATATATTCAAGTTCAGAGGGAGCTATGTCATTCTTGATTTCGTCATATAGGTAAATAGGTATAGCACTAACACTAGCACCCAAGTCACATAAGCCATGATAACAATGATCTCCAATCTTAACTGAGACAACATGCATGCCAGCAGTAAATTGTGGATCGTCGGGTGACCAGTTTGTGAGGGTTTTGGAAGTCTACCCTGAAGACTTACCACGAGTGTTGGGCGAGGACTGTGTGACCTTATCTCAAGGAGAATACGGTAAGGAATGTGTTCCTGGGGCTATGTGTCCTCTGGTTTAAGTACCAGGCCGCTCCAAACTAGACGTACGACTGTCACAGCAGTTGAAACTCGGTCATCAAACCATTGTCTTCATTGAGCTACCTGGTTCTATTTCCTTAACCTCTCTATTACTCATAAACTTGTTGATGAAATTGATTGTTACTGTTTGAAGAATTTGACTGAAGACTTTCACAATTTCCTCACCACAAATTCTTCAACATACCTTGCTGATCACTTCTTATCCTGTGTCACGCTACTTACTATTTGTGTATGTTTCATTCCATCATGAAGACTATGTTGTTACTATGTTCCTCATGCACTTGAGTACTTATTCCGCTGCTAGTTATTCATCACATTTGAAATTCCTCAAAGTTTAAATCCCTCGAGTGATGAATTTGTAAAAATTGCCTATTCACCCCCTCTAGTCGATATAACGCACTTTCAATTGGTATCAGAGCAGGTACTCCCTCGCTCTGTGTGATTTTGATTTAACCACCTAGAGTTCTAGTTATGTCGACTGCGGGTATGGTCAAGGTTTCCACAAGCTGTCCTACCTTCGATGGGACAGACTACCCCTATTGGAAGAACAAGATGCATATGCATCTTGAATCTATTGACAACGATCTCTGGTATGTTGTGGAAAATGGTGTACCCTCGGTCACTCCCACTGTTACTGCTGCTGATGTGAAGAGATTCAAGCAACTCGACTCTCAAGTGAAGAATATCATCTTTGGTCATCTTTGCAAAGGTCAGTATGGTAGAGTGAGTGCTTTGGAGACTGCTAAGCTTATCTGGGATAGGTTGTCCAAAGTCAACGAAGGTGTTTCCACTCAACGTGACTCTCGTGTAGATGATCTTCGCAATCTCTTCAACCGCTTCAAGAGACTTAACAATGAAAATGTTCAGCAAACTTTTGATCGTCTTACTAATATCTCCAACGAGCTTCAAGCATTGGGTGCCACCGATATCACTGACCATGAAGTGGTGAAGAAACTGCTAAGATCTCTCGACTCCTCATTCGATACTCTGGCTTTGATGATTCAAGAACGTGGAGACTACAAAGCGCTTGATCCTTCTGATATTCTTGAGGGATTCAATACTCATGAATTCCATCAAGCTAAGAAGAGAGACCTCTACGGGCCAAGCTATGGAAGATCTCATGCTCTAAAGGCAAAAGAAATTTCCTCATCCGAAGACGAAGATTATGATAGTAGCATTGGTGATCCCGAAGAACTAAGTCAGGAGCTAGCAATGCTTGTGAGGAAATTCCAGAAGTTCTCAAGGAGGGGTGGATTTGGAAGGTCATCGAAGAATGGTTTGAGAAAATCAGATTCCTCAGATGACTACAAGAAATTAACCTATCACTATTAAAACAAACCTGGTCACTTCATCTTTGACTGACCACTGTGGGAAAAAGATTCAACAAAGATGAAGAAGTACAAGGATGACAGTTCTGATGACTCGAAGAAAAAGAACAAGTTTTCAAAGTCCTCATCTGCAAAGTCCTCATCTTCAAAGTCCTCAAAGCACAAGAAGAATGGTTCTAGAAAGGCTCAAGCATTCATTGGTAAGGAAATGGATTCTAAGGAAGAATCTGAAGAATATGAAGGAGAAGAAAAATCTGAGGAGGAATCAGAATCTGGTATCGATAGCCTTGCTCCCGCTACTGCTTTCGTCAGCAAGTCCATCTTCAACGATGAAGAATATGACTACTCCAACGACTCTGACGTCAGCAATGATGATTATGCTCCCACCTATTGCTTCATGGCAAAAGGCTCAAAGGTACACAAACATCATTCCTCTTCTGAATCAAGTGAAGGTGAATCTGATGAATTTGTGAAACCTAGCTATGCTAAACTTGTTAAACTTGCTACTAAGCAACAAGGGCACTTGAAAAGCTTCAGAAAATACTAGACAAAAGCGATGATCTGTTGAACGATGAAGTTGATCGGACTCAAACTCTGTCTGACGATCTCAAAAGTCTTCAGACAAAGTATGATAACCTTCATAGTCATCATAACGACCTCTTAGCTGATCATCAGAAGCTTTCTTAAGAATTTCTTCAAAGAAAGCAAGATCTTGAGAAACTGAGGCTGTCACATGAGGGTCTCCAAAGGGAAAACGATTCCTTACTGGCTCAACAGATCAGTACCGCTCAGGAAGAATTTGTTCCACCTTGTTTGAAATGCACAAACGTGAAACTGCTAATTCTTCACCTGAATGTTCAAATGATTCTATTACTGCAAATTCTTCAACTATTCCGGTGGTTTCAAATTCCTCATCTGAGGATATCACAAGTATCACTGACGACAATGTAGGATTGAAGGAATTGTATGTGACAGGCATGTACAAAAGTCTCAAAGGGCATCAAACCCTTTGCGATGTCCTCAAAAAGAAGATCCTGGACAGGAACCCTAGGAAAGAGGGTATTGCCTTTGTGAGGAAACTTAACGCTGATGGATCCTACTGGACACCTGAGCAGTACCCCAAAACCTCATGGGTTGCTGTGAAAGGACCTTTTGTAGATCCATCCACTTTATCTGGCTTTACTTGTGAATCTTCATATTCCTCTTATGAGTCACTTGACCCCAACTACAAATTTTTGAAAAATCAGAAAGGTGAATTATTTGCTAGATATGTTGGAACTAACTACATGAACTGTTCTCCTATGAAGAGAATCTGGGTTCCCAAGAGCTACCTACAAAATCTTCAAGTGAATGTCCCCACGACATCACTCATGGAGAATAGGAACCCCAGGTCAAATTCCTCATATGGACCAAAGTCCTCACTTGGACCAAATTCCTCAAATGGTCAAAAATATCATTCTCGCGCTAATGCTTCTGTTTCGTAGGGAAAACCTAAGAGTTATAAATATGTGCATTATTCTTCAAACCATTATGTTCATAAGTCCTCGAAGAATTTCTCTGCTTATTCATTTGAGTACTCTAACCCTCACCCTATGAAACGAAGCACAGTTGCTTCAATGCCTCCCTTCTCAGATGGTACTCGCAGAATGATGAACTCTTTGCCACCCCTCCAGATATGTGTGGTGAAGAAATTGAACTAATTTCTTATGCAGGGTCAGGTCTCCATATGAATTTGAACACCTGATGAATTTGCTGGAGACCTGAGGAAATGCTTGAAAGGACGCAAGCTAACCTTGTATAAACAAATTTTTCATTTCTCACGTCCTCACACCACTTGCTTACCGTCTTGTGTGATGAAATCCTGTCTGATGAAATTGATGTCATATTCTTCACTCTGAAGCATATGAGTTCGTAAGTTGTACTAATTCATCTGCAGGATGATACTCCAAAAGCTACTGAGTGGGTCCTTGACAGTGGATGCACAAACCACATGACAAGTGACAAGAATCTACTGATGAATTTGCCACTTGCTCCATCTCATCTGAAGCATATCACCTACGCAGACAAAGGAAAAAGCAAGGTATTGGGTCTAGGTAAGGTTGCAATCTCAAAGGAACAAACCATGGATAAGGTGATGTTTGTCGAATCCCTTGGGTTCAACCTTATGTCTGTCTCAATGCTTTGTGATATTGATATGCTTGTCGTATTTGGAAAATATCGTTGTGTTGTCATCATGGAATCTGACAACTCCAAAGGCTTCGTAGGCTTTAGGAGAGGAGACTTGTATATTGTTGATTTCTCTACGGGTCCTCAGCCTGCCACATGCCTACTTGCAAGGTCCTCAAAAGGCTGGTTGTGGCATCGACAACTTGGACATGCTGGTATGAGGAACTTGCACACGCTCGTGAAGAAAAAGCACGTCATTGGCATCAAAGGTGTCAAATTCCTCAAGGATCACCTCTCTGGTGCATGTGAGTCTGGAAAGATGACCGGATCCAAGCATCCCTCGAAGACAATCATGACCACAACACGACCTTTTGAATTGCTTCACATGGATCTCTTTGGTCCCGCTCATTACTTCACACTAACAAATTCTTCAAGTTTGTATGGCTTTGTCATTGTTCATGATTACTCTCGATACACTTGGGTGCACATTATTTTGTACAAGACTGAAGTGCAGGATGTCTTCAGACGATTTGCTTCAAGGGCCTCCACCATCTTCGGCGTCAAGATCAAGCATATTAGGAGTGATAATGGGGCTGAGTTCAAGAACACTAACCTTGATGAATACCTTGATGAACTTGGTATTACTCATGAGTTATCTGCCCCTTATACTCCTCAGCAGAATGGCGTCGTGGAGCGCAAGAACAGGACTCTTGTTGAGATGGCTCGAACCATGCTTGTTGAATACAACACTCCTCGTCGCTTCTGGCTTGAGGCAATTGATACTACATGCCACATCATCAACAGGGTATATCTTCACAAATTCTTCAAGAACACTTCGTATGAACTTATGACTGGCAAGAAACCCAATGTAAGTTATCTCAAAGTCTTCGGTGCAAAATGTTGTTTTAGAGATCCTCACCACGGTTCAAAATTTGCACCAAAAGCACATGAAGGTTTTTTGCTTGGTTATGGAAAAGACTCGCACACCTACAGAGTCTTCAACACCTACCACCACAAGGTTGTTGAAACTGTAGATGTGCGGTTTGATGAAACTGATGGCTTGCAAAGAGAGCACCTGCCTTCTATGTTAGATGAACTGTCTCCTAAGGAATCCATTAAGCTGAAGGCTACTGAAGACGTCATACCCACTAAGGAAGTTATTCCATCGAATGAATCCATCAACCTGCTCATCCAAGAGTTGCAAATGAAGTGCAGATTGACAAAATCATTGATGACATCAATGCGCCAGTTCCTCTCACTAGCTCAAAAGCTTCACATTTAACTAACTTTTGTGGGAACTTTGCCTTTGTCTCTATCATAGAGCCCACCAAAGTTGATGAAGAATTCAAGGAGCCTAAGTGGATTCAAGCTATGCAAGAGGAATTGCATCAATTCAAGCTCAACAACGTATGGGAACTTGTTAAACGGCCAGATCCTCGCAAGCACAACATCATAGGTACCAATTGGATCTACCGCAACAAGCAAGATGAAAATAGCCTTGTGGTGAGCAATAAGGCTCGTCTTGTAGCTCAAGGCTATACACAGGTTGAGGGAATTGACTTCGATGAAACTTTTGCACCTGTTGCTAGACTTGAAGCTATTCACATATTGCTTCCTTATGCTAACCATCATGATATCATCTTATATCAAATGGATGTGAAAAGTGCATTCCTCAATGGTAAGCTTGAGGAAGAAGTATATGTTGCTCAACCCCCAAATTTTGGAGACCCTAAGCATCCTGACAAAGTCTTCAGACTAAACAAGGCCCTCTATGGCCTCAAGCAGGCCCCACGGGCATGGTATGACACTATGAAGTAATTCCTCATGAAGAAAGGCTTCAAACCCGGTTCACTCGACCCAACTCTTTTCACAAAATCCTATGACAATGAACTGTCGTATGCCAAATATATGTAGACGATATTATCTTTGGCTATATTGACAACCGTTTTAGTGATGAATTTGCCTATATGATGAGTGAAGAATATCAAATGTCTATGATGGGAGAGTTGAAATTCTTCTCAGGTCTTCAAATTCGTCAGCAAGACAACGGCATCTTCATCTCACAAGAGAAATACATCAAGGATGTTGTGAGGAAATTCGACATGCAAGATTGCAAAGGTGTCAAAACTCCAATGCCTTCAAAAGGCCACCTCTGCATTGATCAAAATGGTAAAGATTTCGATCAGAAGGTATACCGCTCCATGATTGGCTCTTTATTGTATCTATGTGCATCTAGGCCTAATATTATGCTAAGTGTTTGCATGTGTGCCCGATTCCAAGCAACACCGAAGGAATCACGCCATAAGGCTGTGAAACATATTCTTCGATAGTTAGCTCACACACCAACACTTGGATTATGGTATCCCAAGGGCTCAAATCTTCACCTCATCAGATATTCTGATGCTGACTATGCTGGAGATCGTGTGGATCGCAAGTCAACATCAGGCACATGTCATTTCCTCGGACGATCCTTAGTCTATTGGTCCACAAAGAAGTAGAACTATGTGTCACTATCTACTGCTAAAGATGAGTACATTGCTGTCGGTTCATGTTGTGCTCAGCTGTTGTGGATGAAGCAAACCCTCAAGGACTACAACATCAAGTTGAAGAATGTGCCTCTCTACTGTGACAACAAGAATGCCATCAAGATTGCTTACAACCTAGTTCAGCACTCCAAGACCAAGCACATCCAGATTCGTCATCACTTTCTTCAAGATCATGTACTCAAGGGCGACATCTCCATCGACCACATTCCCACTAAAGAACAACTGGCCGATATCTTCACAAAGCCCTTGTATGAAAAGAGATTTTGCAAGTTGCGGTGTGAGCTAAATATCTTAAAACCTTCGAATGTTCTTTGAAGAAGGACACATATCCTAACACTCTTGCAAAATTAATGACTTAGATGTGCAACACACGAAGTAACGTTTTTCTTCAATCAATGAAGAATAACCCTCTAAGTGTCAAGAAATTAATGAAGAATTTGATTCTCAGAACCCTATGACAATTGTACGCGGTGTCTGAAATCATCATTCTTATACGGTGGGTCACGCCACCAACCAAAGTTGAAATTCTTCAAAAATGAGTTTTTCGTCATTTTACAAATTCTTCAGATTTTCAAATTCTTCAAGTTTGCAAATTCCTCAAGTTTTCAAATTCCTCAAATTTTCAAATTCTTCAAACTTTGAAACTCATGTTCTTCATTGACTATATATGTGTGTGTGTGTGTGTGTGTGTGATAGTCTGGCATATTAGGGATGATAGACTACTCATATCAATAAGGAATTCCTTCTTTTTCGGGAGCCCATTCGAACAAAACTCCTAGGTTAAGCGTGCTTGGCTTGGAGTAGTTCTAGGATGGGTGACTGTCGTGGATTTGTCACGGCAGATGTCCGGCTCAATGGACTTAGGTTCGGGGCGAGACGCAACTACATGGCGGCTTGAAGGGGTTGATCGGAATCGACAAGACACAGAGTTTTACCCAGGTTCAGCCCCTCCGATGGAGGTAAAAGCCTACGTCCTGCTTGTTTGGTATTGATGATGATGAAGATCTCTCGGTTACAAGGGTGCTAATTGCTACCTCTAATCTCTTGTGTTGTCTAAACTTGTAGACTTGTGTCTCTTGAGAACTTGTCCCTCTAGGGGTGCTCTACCCCTCCTTATATAAGTGGAGAGGGTAGGTTTACAAATAGAGTCCTACTAGGAGTAGGAGTAGGACTAATCTCTCACAAATCCTACTCCGGGTCTTATTTCCTTTAATGGAATCCTTTTCTCTTGTGGGCCTTCTCATGTGGGCCTTCTTTTGTGAGCCGCCTGGCGCCGGCTCACTCGCCGGGTCTTGGGTTTGGTCATCTTGTGACTCGCCTACCGGGTCTTAGATAAGAATGTCATGCCTTGGGCCGGGTCTCTTGTGAGTCGCCACGCCGGGTCATACCATGGGGTATATCCCCATCATTAGCCCCCAGGTTAGCTTGAATTTATTCATGGTAAGCTCCTGAAATAAGAGTAACAAATATGCTAAGTGGCCAGCTTGCTCCTTTGGCCGGATTGTAAAATGGCTTCTCAGAAATCCAGGTCTTTTCTCCATATGAATGAGTCGTCTTGATAATCATCTTGTTTGTCAATGTCTTTTGAAAAATATTGAGAATAGAACACCCATATGCCATTGAGTCGGCTATCAATACTCTTGGCGGGTCATCTCTGCCGGGTCATAATTATTGATGATGTCGGGTCATTGTCGTTGGTGACTCCGGTTTAAATAACTAGAATCCTGCTGACTTGATAAATATTGGGATGAAAATCCATCTGATGTAGAACCGGACTTCCATTGTTGTGAAGCAGGGCGGTTTATATAAACTCTGGCGGGTTATCATCTTTTGATAACACCGGGTCATAAGTGTTGGTGACGTCGGGTCTAACAACTGAACTCCATATTTAATATCTTGAAACTTCTCCTCAAAGTTTTTGATATGTCCATATTACCTGTAGCCCCCAAGCTCCGAGATTATCCATGATACCTTGGTGCTTTGCAAATAACATTTTGGACTGTGTAGCCCCCAAGTGTCGGGTTGTCCTGCCTGCAGCACCCTGGGCCTTATAATTGTCTTATATCTTATAATGCTTTGGCGGGTCTAACCCCAATTGTCGGCTCATCGGAAAGCTTCGGCGGGTGTAGCCCCCAAGGGCCGGCTCATCAGAATGTGATGCGCCGGGTCTTCAATTTGTATCTCTTAATCTGTTGGAACAGCTGTATACTATAGCCCCCAAGTGCCGGGTCGCATGCCTGCGGCGACTTGGGACTTTATAAAATCTGATCTAAGCAGCGTAGCCCCCAAGTGCCGGGTCAGTAAGAATTACTGGGCTGGTACTTTTTAGAAAAATATAGAAGGGCCGGCTCATTTTCTTGATATAATATGGTCTTGCTGATGATGTAATAACTTGAAAGTCGGCTTGCATTAGCCCCCAAGTGCCTTGGTGCATGCTTGCAGTGACATGGGACTTGCATATTTGATATAAAACTAGACTTGACTAGTGTAGTCCCCAAGTGCCGGGTCGTCTGCCTGCGGCGACTCGGGACTATGTGAAAATAATATGACTCACCATAATTTGTTGAATGAATCTTTGACCATGGTTGTAATATAACCCAGAATGAATATCCTGGAATAATTCCTTTGTCTTTGACATGAAATTCCTGCTCGTGGTTGCGGTGCAACCCGGCCAATATAAGTTTGAGAAATCCATGAGTGTTGTAGATTACTACAAAGCACAATTAAAGAAATCCGAGAACCGGCCAATTAGATGACATGACATTATATCTGACAAATAATAATTTCTCCGAACTGGTTTAAAAAAACCCAACTGGTTATGATAACCATGAAGATCCAGCCATGTTGGCTATTAAAAGATCCATTTGCTCTTGCCAAACACTTAATGGTGACTCATCTTAAGAGATAATACCTGCAAAAAAGACAGAATATATTCTGCATTGTTGTGAGGGCGGCTTGAAGAAGCTCAACCCGGGATGTTCATACCTTTCATAACATTGCTCCTTTCTCATAATCTTGCTCTGATCCGGCTTGATAAGCCGGCGAGTTATCTGGAGGTGGGAAGCTCCCTTGAATAATCCACGGCTGACATGTCAACCGGAATGGCATAAAGCCGGCTGTATGAAGGGTAATGTAAGCTATACCCGAAGGTAAGAAGCCTCCTTTTAACAGCAAATTTTGCACCTTTGTATGCGAACACCGGTTGTCGATGGGTGATGTAAGCTATACCTTGAGGCAAGAAGCCTCCATCGATAGCCGCGACTAATGATTAGCCTGAGACAGCACAAAGCCAGCTGTTTGAAAGGAGATGTAAGCTATACCCGAAGGCAAGAAGCCTCTTTCAACAGCTACAGTTGATAAGCAACTGAGTTTTGGCGTAAACGCCGGTTTTTAGGGTGAGATAAGCGAACCTGTCGGTCAGAAGCCCCCTTCGACAACCGCGGTTAATAAGTAACTGGAAGTGGCATAAAGCCGGCCATTAGGGTGAGATAAGCGATACCCGTCGGTAAGAAGCCCCCTTCGATGGCCGAAGTTGATAAGCAACTGGAATTTGGTGTACACGTTGTTGTCTTAGGGTACTGTAAGCTATACCAAAGTTAAGAAGCCTCCATCAACAATAGCGCTTAATGTAACCAAACTATGATTCGATTCTTGAATTCATACCAGTTTAGGGTCTCTAGGTGAGATTGGACGTCAATTTCTTGAACCAGCTCAGGGTCTCTAAGCGAGATTGGCCGTCAATTTCTTGAACCGGCTCAGGGTCTCTAAGCGAGATTGGCCGTCAATTTCTTGAACCGGCTCAGGGTCTCTAAGCGAGATTGGCCGTCAATTTCTTGAATCGGCTCAGGGTCTCTAGGCGAGATTGACTGGTAAGACTTCAGCAGGTCACCTCAATCTTAGCCGGTTTAGGGTCTCTAAGAGAAATTGGCCGTCAATTTCTTTGAACCGGCTCAGGGTCTCTAGGCGAGATTAACCGGTAAGGCAGGCGGGTCACATAGCGGAGCAGCATCAATCTTGTAAGCCGCCATCTTGTATGAAGAAACGACAGAAGCTCCAAATGTCTTTATGATGACCCATTGATCCGGGCACCCATGTTTGAATGGTGCATCACGGCGGTCCGTCCTCTTGGGCAATCTTTTAATCATCCGCCAATAATATAGTAGCCCCCAGGATTGGGTTTTTCTCTTGCAAAGACCCGGGGTTTTTGTTGAAAACGACCAAATGTGTCTCGCCATGTCCGTAGCCCCCGAGTCTTAAGTTGACTCGAAGAGGCGGCTTGAGAATCTCCATTGAAAGTTGAGGTTTCCCGTGGCGGGTTATAGATGACCCCGCATGATTTGTTTCAATTATCCGGTCGAGGGTTCGTTTTGGCTGGTTATTGAAGTGAACCAAACTATAGTGGTGGCGACTTGTGCGCCTGTCCGTCGGGCGGCTCGTCTCGACGAGCACCGCACCGATATGTTTATGTAGACGTAGAAACCAATCGCGGCATTGTAAGCCGGCCCTGTTTGTGAAATATGCCATGGCGTTATAAGCCGGCGTGGATGATAAGAGACGGTCATGGCATTTGTAAGCCGGCACGGGTGGCAAGAGTCGGCCTCGGCGTTGTAAGCCGGTGCGGTCGCGAGAGACGGTTGCGGCATTGTAAGCCGGCGCAGTGGCAAGAGACGGTCGCGACATTGTAAGCCGGTGCAATGGCGAGGGAGTCCCGTGACACGCACCACCACCTTTGGCACGCCTCCATCACCGCAGTATAGTGCCCCTTTGGCAATGACTAATTGTCATGTGTCAAAAAATATTACAAAGACGAAGTAATTGTTCTTCGACAGAATCAAAAAAGTATAGATAAAATAAATTGGGTGGATAACACTTGTTTCATCTCGACGATGAGCTGAATCATCTCGTAATTTCAACGGCGATTGAACCACTCTCGAAACGGCAATGGAGGTGGCAACTCGGCCACGGCGGCTCGGAGACGGTGTTGGACCGGGGCGGTTCGGTAGTGACGGTGTTTTCATCAAAAAAAGTCCAGCGGGGCGACTTGAAACGCAATCGCACCAGGGTCAGAGCAGAGTGGCTCGAAACGGACCCTTCCAGGTGATTTTTTTTATTTTTTTGCCCTGACTTCTATCCTTTCCCTTATTCGCACGACCTGGTGAGGTAAAGCAACGGCAGCCGGCTCAAATCGAGCTACGCAGGCGGGAGCGGGGCCACTGGGCGAGGCCGGGAGGTGCCATGGCGCTGCGGACGTGGTGTCGAAGACGGCGTCCCCGGTGATGGAGCCCCTGGCGGCAACGGCGAGCATGCGGCGGTTGAGGCGCGTGTTTTGGGCTGGGGCAGCTCGGCGGTGAGCGGCATAGAAGGCAGGCGAGGCCTCGCCGGTGCGGCTCATGCGGCGTAGTGATGACCGGGCAGGCCGGCGCGAAGAGGCGGCGGAGGAGGACAACGGCGGGTCGTGGTCGGCGGCTCGCGATGCGTGCGGCAGCGCGAAGTTGACTCCGTCTCCAGCGAAGGTGACGTGAGGCCAACGGTTTGTGGCCACGGTGAGGGTGGCTCGTTTGGGCGGTGACCCGGTGTTGGCGGAGCCCGGCGGTTTAGATGGCTAATGCAAAGGCACCGCCATGGCATGGGCGGCTCAACGCAAGCCCGGCTCGGCCACGGCAGCGGCGACACGCAAGGTGGAGCTATGGTGGAGGGTCCGCTCGGGCGAAGTGCGAAATCGACCAGGGCGGCTCGCAAGGCCATAGACGAGGTGGATCTCACGTCGGCGGAACCGGTAGGCTCGCGTCGGGTGGCTCATGGCGCAGGCGGCGGCTTTCGGCACCGGCGGCCGCTCGCAGAAGTGGCAAGGCGGCAGAGCAGAGCTGGTGGAAGGGGCGCAGCAGCAGCCGATGCAGGGTCCTTGGCGCGCGAGCAGAGGCGCGGACGGCGACTTGGATGCGAGGCCTGTGACCGCCAGACGAAAGAGAGCCGGAGCCAGCAAGGCGCACGCGCGGTCGAGGTCACGGCGGAGTCCGGGGTCGAGCGAGACCACGATGGCAGCCCGACTCGAACCGTGACCTGCTCTCCCCCTTTTCTGTTTCTCTTTCCCTTGATTATCCGTGCAACTAGCCACGCCTTTAGTATTTTGACTAGGACTGCCTTCTCATCAGATGATGTTGTAGTAGTACTACTTGATGTAATCAACGTGGCAAATCGCTTCTGGTTTCCTCCCGGTGACGAGTAGTACTAGGTGCAATGATCAGTAAAGTTCTTCATGACTCTTTGACCGTCTTGGGACATGAGGGCCTTATGTGGATCAAAAAATTGATTCGGCAGCTAGAGACGGTCAGGCAAATCTACTTTTTTATCGATCTCGGTAGAATACTGATGTATGTTTGTTGTACTTGGTGACTTCGTAAGGCGGTCCAGCGGGAATCGATCTGTTTCAATGGATCGCGCGGTCGTTGTCGCAGTGTATCCACACGCAATCCTGACTTTAGTTTCGATTCAGTACGGTATACGTTGTTCCGGGTGTTTGTCGATGACATGATCCTTCTATGCCAGCTCTTCTTCATCCGGCACATCGCGAGTTTCTCAATCCCTGGAAAGATCCCTTCAAGAATACACTATCACCGTTAGTGTGGCCCCACGATGGGCGCCAACTGTCGAGGATTTGTCACGGCAGATGTCCGTGTCAAGGGACTTAGGTTCGGGGTGAGACGCAACTACGTGGTGGCTTGAAGGGGTTGAGCGGAATCGAGAAGACACAGAGTTTTACCCAGGTTCGGCCCCTCCGATGGAGGTAAAAGCCTACGTCCTGCTTGTTTGGTATTGATGATGATGAAGATCTCTCGGTTACAAGGGTGCTAATTGCTACCTCTAATCTCTGATGCCTCTAATCTCTTGTGTTGTCTAAACTTGTAGACTTGTGTCTCTTGAGAACTTGTCCCTCTAGGGGTGCTCTACCCCTCCTTATATAAGTGGAGAGGGTAGGTTTACAAATAGAGTACTACTAGGAGTAGGATTAGGACTAATCTCTCATGAATCCTACTCTGGGTCTTATTTCCTTTAATGGAATCCTTCTCTCTTGTGGGCCTTCTCCTATGGGCCTTCTTTTGTGAGCCGCCTGGCGCCAGCTCACCCTCCGGGTCTTGGGTTTGGTCATCCTGTGACTCGCCTGTCGGGTCCTAAATAAGAATGGCATGCCTTTGGCCGGGTCTCTTGTGAGTCGCCAGGCCGGTCATACCATGGGGTATATCCCCGTTAGTGACCGACCAGGAAGTTGGTCCCGGCTGCGCATGAGTGAGCACAAAATGCGTAGAAAAGGCTAGTATTGATCTGTGAGGCCAGTCTAGATCCCGTAAGGACAAACGACCATCGGTGGGTGTGTTTGGGGCGTTACAAGTTGGTATCAGAGCCGACCCTCATGGTTACATAGATGCTTGCCGACAGGTGCGTGGTCTTGTTGTTCACGAAGTTGGTGACCCATTATGGCACACGGAATGACACATGTATCGGACTGGAAGCACAGACATTTTGTACCAAGAGGGAACGTTCCTGTGGCCCGACGAGGAAGTCGGTTCCTCTGACTGATGGTGTATGTGATAGCCTGGCATATTACGGATGATAGACTACTCATATCAATAAGGAATTCCTTCTTTTCCGGGAGCCCATTCGAATAGAACTCCTAGGTTAAGCGTGCTTGGCTTGGAGTAGTTCTAGGATGGGTGACTGACCAGGAAGTTGGTCCCGGGTGTGCTTGAGTGAGAACAAAGTGCACAGAAAAGGCTAGTATTGATCTGTGAGGCCAGTCTAGATCCCGTCAGGAGTAACGACCATCGGTAGGTCTGTCCGGGGCATTACAATATATATATATATATATATATATATATATATGAGTATTCAATGTCCTCAACAGCATTCACTTATTACTAATTCTTTAAGTTGATTTTAATCTAAGTGAATGTGATCGGACCTCTTCCCCTCTATGCTAAACTCAACCCACGTTGTTCACAAATTCTTCATTTGCGTTCTACTTTGAAACTTGTTCAAAGTCTGCACCGTGTCCTTGACAGCTGAAGAATTTGCGAACGGAAACTTTAAAAATTTCGGCGGTTCCCGCTCAAACGGTTCTGATTCCCGTGACTGGATAACCCACGATCCCACCCTCTATCACCACTTCTCAGTACGTGGGTGTCACCTGTCACGTGGAGAGCAAGGGTCAGGGGCAATCCTATCCAAAATCCTTGGGTGGATTGGTTTTCACTTCCACTATAAATACCCCCTCCCCTTCCACTATGCTCGGTTACTTCTCATCTCTACTCTCTCCCGAGCTTCAACCATCATCGCCACCGGTGTGGAAGAGCTTCACTGCCTCGACCTCGCCGTCGCCGTACTCACATTGGCTGCGGAAGTCTTCATCCCGTCACCATTGTAGGTGTCTCCCTCTGCCAAGATAGGGCATGGGAGATCTGGACTGACGAACCTCCCAATCTCATCTCATAGTTCGTCGTGTTCTTCACCAGGGTAAATAAAATTTATTTTTACTTCCCTTGTTTGATCTTCAAGTGTTCTTCATATTCCTTGAAAGGTGTTTATTCTTGATGAATCTCATTCTAAACCACCGTACATCTTCATACACTTGATGATTTTCCCTAAGTTATGATTTTCTTCGAGATTCCTCAGTTGTGTGAATCCTCAAAATTTGCACAATTCTGGAACCAAAGACAAAGAACACTTAGTGAAATTTCTCAAGACACCAATGGTCAAATTCCTCACACCAAAATTTATTGAAAAACTTCTGAGAAGGCATATGACCTCTTCAAATTCCTCGCACCTATACTCTGTTCACAGGTACAACATGTCCGCTGATGAATCACTAGGTTCTCATCAACTTAACTCATTTGCAGCGTTTCTTGAGGAAAACATGTGTACTTCTTCAGATTCCTCGGGAGTTCAAAATCCTCAGTTGAAGAAAATGGCTGATGGGAAGAAGCCACAAAAAGGTGGAAAGAAGCCAGATGTGCACACTGCTTTTGAGATTCCAGATGACTTGTATGATGAATAGTGCACACCTGATGAAGAAACTCATGGCAAAGAGACAACTAAGCACAGAAAGATTCGTCTGTAGAAAATTGAGAGGAGATGGGCAAAGGAATGGAAGGAATATCGTTATGTAACTCCAAAATACATGACGAAATTCGCTGTGAAACCTCCATGTAGCAGGCCACCTTTGGCCCAAAACCAAATTGTTGATCCCACTAGTCTCAAAACTAGTGAAGACTTTCCTCATAAATGGGAAAAATAGCAAGCCAAGCTCGCAAGGAAAGCCAAAGAGGCAGTGAAGTAATTCAATGAAGATTCTGCTGCTGCTGCCTCTGCCGGAGCCTCTGCAAGTGCTCCAAAGAAATCAATGATGAAGAAATCTGCTGTGAAGTCAACTTCTTCAACCTCAAAGTCATCACAACAGATTCCTCAAGCCCAAAGGCCTCAACTTTCAATGGCCTCAGCCGCTGGTACTGTTGCTGCTCAGTCTTCTGCTGCTGCTACAAAGTCCTCAACTCCTGTGCACCTTGCATCATGTTACAGGACGGATGGGTTCACAAAAGTTCCAAAGATCTCAGCAAGCCCCTCTACTACAGCAAAGACTTCAACAAGCCCAACTGTGTTGAAACTGAAGAAAACTGCTGGATGAGGTCAAAGACCAAGTCCTCACAAAAGCAAGGTTGTGGTAACCATACCTTCGGGATCAGAGGATGATGATGAAGCTAATGATGAAGAACTTGCACAAATCATCAGAGAGAGCCAGCAAAAAGCTGCAATAGCCAAAGGCAGCTCTGTTCCTCTCATGCTGGATCCCAAGATGATCCTCAACTTCATTGATATATGGCATGAAGATCCAAAGACCCCACTTTCTTCACTGAACCTGCCTCCTTGTGGGATCATGTCCTCACCCGCTTCATCTCTGAAAAAAATGGAAAAGAGAACAAGCTCAGAGTGCTAAGAGGAACAGGGCTCGGAAAGAAAAATTTCTGAGCAATAACGTGATGAACTTGACCCCAACTCAACTCGTCACAGTTTAGTCTGAAATTCGCACACTCTCTCAGGATCAAGATAGGTATGATGCTGCATGGAAAGGCACCAAGGTGAGATTCGTCAGGGCTGCTCAAGCTGCTGTGAAGGACCATGCTACTTCTTGAGCTTGCGTTGGTTTTTCCCTTGAAGAGGAAAGGGTGATGCATCAAAGTAGAGATAAGTATTTCCATCAGTTTGAGAACCAAGGTATCAATCCAGTAGGAGTATCAAGATGAGGCACCAAGGAACCTGCACAAAAACAAACAAACTTGCACCCAACGCGATAAAGGGGTTGTCAATCCCTTTACGATTACTTGCAAGGTGAGATCCAATAGTGATAATAGGTAAATATAAATAAGTAAATAAAAGTGCAGAAAGGTATTTTTGGTGTTTTTATATGTAGATCTGAATATACAATGTGTAGAATAGACCCGAGGGCCATAGTGTTCACTAGAGGCTTCTCTCATGATAGCAAGTATTACGGTGGGTGAACAAATTACTGTCGAGAAATTGATAGAATAGCGCAAAGTCATGACGATATCTAAGGCAATTATCATACATATAGGCATCACATCCGAGACAAGTAGACCGATATTGTCTGCATCTACTACTATTACTCCTACATCGACCGCTATCCAGCATGCATCAAGTGTATTGAGTTCATAACAAACAGAGTAACGCTTTAAGCAAAATGACATGATGTACAGGGATAGATTCATGCAATATGATATAAACCCCATATTTTTACCCTTTATGGCAACAACACAATGCATGTCTCGCTACCCCTTCTGTCACTGGGTGAGGACACCGCACGGTATGAACCCAAAACCAAGCACTTCTCCCATTGCAAGAACTATAGATCAAGTTGGCCAAACGAAAACCATAACTCGAAGAGACTTACAAGGATATGAAATGATGCATAAAAGGATATGAATTCATAGATAACTGATCATAAATCCACAATTCATCGGATCTCGACAAACACACCGCAAAAGAGAATTACATCGGATAGATCTCCATGAAGATCATGGAGAACTTTGTATTGAAGATCAAAGAGAGAGAAGAAGCCATCTAGCTACTAGCTATGGACCCAAAGGTCTGTGGTGAACTACTCATGCATCATCGGAGAGGCAATGGTGTTGATGAAGATGGCCACATGAGATGGATTCCCCTCCGGCAGGATGCCGAAATAGTCTCCCGATTGGTTTTTGGTGGCTATATAGGCTTGCGGCGGCGGAACTTTCGATCTAGGTTTAGTTCTGGAGGTTTCAGTATTTATAAGACCAGATGGCGTCGAGAAAAAGTCAAGAGAGGCCACAAGGACGTCACGAGCCCCCTAGGCGCGCCCTAGGGGGGTGCCTCCCAGGCTCGTGACTCCCTCGGGCCTCCTCTCCGGTATCTTTTCCTTCTGGTATTTTTGATATTTTCCATCAAAAATCACGGCGAAAGTTTTATTCTATTTGGACTCCGTTTGATATTGCTATCAGAAAAGGGTCAAAAACACGGAAAAAACAGAAACTGTCACTGGGCACTGGGTTAATAAGTTAGTGCCAAAAATAATATAAAATAGCATATTCATGCATATAAAACATCCAAAGTTGATAATATAATAGCATGGAACAATCAAAACTTATAGATACATTGGAGACGTATCAGACCACAACACAAGGGTTGTAGCTCGATCGCAGCCACAAAATCGTCAGGTTGATGAAATTCCTCAAGATGCTGATGAAACTGCTCAGCCTAATGTGACCTGTGATGAAAATGCTTCTGCACTAGAAGCGACAGCCAGCACCACTGAAGAAATTTAGACAACTGATAACCATGCCAGGACAACCTCCACTGCTGTGCCTCAAGAAACTGAAAGGCCAGCTGAAGCTTTTACTGCGCCTGAAGAACCTGAACCCACCAGGGCGAATGTATCAGTCGTGCCTGAAGAAATTCCAGCTACAGAGGAAAAGACTCTAAAGAGAAAAGCATCAGATTCAAAATCCTTAGTTGTGAAGAAGTTAAAGACTATGCCAAGTTCTTCAACTGGACCCATTGATGCTACTCCAATCTCCTCTGCACCTGCCTATGGAATTATCCCATTTTGGGGTTGAATATGTCATCCGAGATGAAGAAAATGAAGATCATTCTGCAGCTTCGACTGAGCAAACTGATGAAGAAATCGAAGTTGAATACAATGCTTCAACTCCTCAGGTATCATCGCCCCAGCCTCAGTTCACTTCTGAAGAGGCTGGTGTTGAAGAAATTGATGAGGACGTAGAAATTGGCAATACAATGCATGTCATCAATGATGAATATTAGAAATCAGCTCTACCAAATTCACCAATGACTACTCCTTTGTCACTAATTCCTCAGTCCCCAGCCCAGACTGAAGAAATTCATGAAGAATCTGCTGACCTAACCGCCCGAGTCACTGAAAAAGTTCCTCCCATGCCAAAGGAAATCAAGGGACACTTCAAGACAAACCTTCAACCAAAGCCCAGAATGCCATTCAAAGGCTAAGTGCGCCCCAAATTCCACAAGAGCAATTTCTTCAATTAGCGCATGTTCTTCACAGGTCCAAATCCTTATGACTTAGCAAGGGTTGGTCGTAGTAGATTCTGGACTGCCACACAGCTGAACTACTATGCATCAGTCTTGTTCGAGAAGAAGAAAGTCTTCGAGCACCACCAGATTCCTCATGCTGACATGGAAACACTTCCATCGTTCACACCGATGCTCCAAGTTCTTCACGATGCAGGCATTCTTCCTTTCTGCGTCGACACCTGTGACTGGAATGAAGAACTCATCCTTGAGTTCTATTTCACACTGCATATCAGTGGAAATGCTTCAGACATCAACTCCTGGGTTTTGGACTGGATGACAGGATCAACTCACTTCACTTCTCAAGCATCTCAATTGCTTCAGTGTGTACCAGTTCCAATTCCCTCAGATGAAGCTCGCAGACTGTTTGATGAACCTGCACTTCCGAATTAGCTGATGCAAGTGCTGATGAAGACATTGGCACCTAGAAAGCCTCAACGGAAAACCTTCCTAGTGAAGGATTTGCTATATGTGCCCAGGACGGTCTACCGCATACTCACAAATACTCTATGTCCTCAGAAGGGCCACAATTCTGAAGAAGAAGAAGTAGAGGGAGTAATGAAGAATATGCTCTTCAACATCATGGGATTCCCATCAACATCCACAATTTTTTCATGAGGACATTGGCAAATGGTGCTTTAGCTCCGTTCGAATAGAAGCCTTATGCGCCTTGGATCATGAAATTCATCAGGGCAAAGTCCTCAGTTCCCTTCAAAGCTGATTTCCAGAGTCACTTTGGCTTCATGCCTCCAATCGAAGTCATCAAGAGCACAATTGACTCAGTGGAAGGAAAAGGCAAGGCTGTCATTAATGAAGGCACTCGTCCATTGGATGGATAGTTTGGGAAAGCTGCTTTCTTCTCTAGCAATAACGACACTCCAACTCAAGACTCAGAAGCAAAGGCCTCAGCTCAAAAACCTCAAGAGTCTGCCCCACGTGTGATGACTAACCATGAGCTTCTAATAAGTTTTCATTAGAAGGTCGATCGCAATCACAAGTGGGTGAAGTGTCAACTTGGTTACATTGTGAAAAACATGACTATGACGCAGAACACTGTGAAGAGGAATCACTACTATGCACATGAAAACCTCAACCGCACTTGGGCCATATTGTCTCACCTCAAGTCTCCTAAAGAACTGAATGAGCTGGATCTTGAGGAAAATCTTGACTGGGCTCGTCAACCAAACAAGAAATTCAAGAAAGCCCAAGTTCCTCTGATGGTCACAAGTTCATATTCTTCATCATGTGAGAGAGATGAAGATGAAGACATCTATGACACTACGGCAGGCCCTCCATCGACAAACGACCCCGACAACGCTGGTGCTCCTTCCTCACCAACACGATGAAATTCTTCAAGGGGCGTTAGTCCTCACTTTTTCGTCCCTTTTGGTCTTCGATGACAAAGGGGGAGAAAATTTGAGTTAGTCTTCAAGCGGGTATCTCTATATATGGGCTATTTTTGTTTAAGTTACAACTCTCACTCTTCTGAAGCTTTTGTTGATTGAGTTGTAAACTTAAGTCCGATGGTGGTCTCACACTTTTGAACTATTTCCTAGCATGTTTATTTCCTCAAGTACCTTAATGCATACATCGTCAATTTCGTCAGACACCATTTTGCTCACGCATTTCAAATTCTTCATATCATATGTTCAAATGCGTGTATGAATTACAAGATATACGGGGAGTTCTCCATGTTTTAACCTGCCATGTGCATTTGCAGTCCAAAGCACATTCCTCAAATATGCACATCTTCAGGGGGAGTTCTTCTATATCTTGTAATCAAATTCCTCAAACTCAGTACTTTCACTTCATATGTTTATCCCCGTTGAAAACTTACCCTATCTGACATCAATCACCAAAAAGGGGGAGATTGTTAGTGCATCTAGTGCCCCTTAGTGATTTTGGTGTATTGAAGACTTATAGGTTAAGGAACTAATGTGTTTGTGAGTGTACACAGGCTCTATAAGTCAATGAGGAGTTTGATATATCCAGAGATTATCGACCCCTAAAAATGTATGTCTTCAGCAGAAGACTTTGGTGAAGACTATGTGAAGACTTTGCTAAAGCCTTTGTGAAGACTTTGCTGAAGACTTTGATAATTCCATGAAGACTTTGAACATGAAGAAGTTGGTGTGACCTTGAAGATATGAACGACAACTATGAAGCATGAAGACTTTGTTTTCGTAGTTTCATTTCCTTTCTTTGAGTCATAGGAAACACCGTACTGTTAAAGGGGGCCAAGGTAATACTAAGGAAAATTTCCAACTGATGCTCAACTCCAAAATCCTCAACCTATACAATCCTTCGAGTGAAGCCTTTGCAAATCCCTTACAATTCAGCCAAATTCATCAGTGACAGAGACAAAGTTCTTCTGGTCTCTGAGGAAATTCATCTGACTAAGGAGTTAGGATTTCGCCAGTGCGAATTGCCTACAAGTGAGGAACATGATAAGCCTGAGGACTTTCATAGTTTGAAATTTTGACCGTTGTTGTGCTTAGCACCAGCTGTCCCCAATCATAACATCCACATAACGGTCATATCATTGGGGGCATTTATGTCTTATCATGTCAGGTTGCACCCTGGCTATAAATAGCCATCCCCCACAACCACTAGTTGGTTGGCTGCTCTGAGAGAGAACTGACACTTGTCATTTGAGAGCAACCCATCCTCTGAGGACTTTGAGAGAAAATCATCAGTGAGGTAAAACCCACAACCAAACCACCAAACCCATAGTGATTGAGCATCACTGAAGAAATTCCTGGGTGGAACCGACGCTTGTTACCTTTAAGGACTGTGTATCCTCCAGACGGTTAGGCGTCTTGGTCTAGTGCCCCTGCAGTCAATTGGGGATCATGAAGTGACCTTCGTCTAGAGGATCCAGCAGTAAATTGTGGATCGCTGGGTGACCAGTTTGTGAGGGTTTTGGAAGTCTACCCTGAAGACTTACCACGAGTGTTGGGCGAGGACACTTGTGACGTTAGCTCAAGGAGAATACGGTAAGGACTGTGTGTCCCAGGATTGTGTGTCCTCTGGTTCAAATACCAGGCCGCTCCAAACCAGACATATGACTTTCATAGCAGTTTGAACTGGTTATCAAACCATTGTCTTCATCGAGCTACCTGGTTCTATTTCCTCAACCCCTCTATTCCTCATAAACTTGTTGATGAAATTGATTCTTACTGTTTGACGAATTTGACTGAAGACTTTCACAATTTCCTCACCTCAAATTCTTCAAGTTACCTTGCTCATCACTGCTTATCCTGTGTCGTGCTACTTACTATTTGTGCATGTTTCATTTCATCATGAAGACAATGTCGTCACTATGTTCTTGATGCACTTGAGTAATTATTCCGCTGCTAGTTATTCATCACATTTCAAATTCTTCAAGTGATGAATTTGTAAAAATTGTTTATTCACCCCCTCTAGTCGATATAACGCACTTTCAAAAAGGCATAAGAATTTATAATGATTTGGAATAATGGGCAAGAGTGAAGTGAAAGGTAATTAGAAATCATGATGCAAAATTGACGTATCATGATCCCGGCCTCACAAGGCCGGGTACCTGCATAGGAATCTCCGCTACTTGCGAGGTTGGGGCCCTCATGAGGTCTTTGACTTGGGGGGTTTGTCATTAGGCCATACCGAGCAGTCGAGGTGGGCCACGTGCTAGGTCGCAGGTAGGCAGGTCTGGGTACCCCCGGTCCTAGAACGCCGACATAGACTTTGTAAACAAAACAAAAGGAATGAGAATTGTAATTTTTAGTTATAGTAAAAATAATGGTTATTATTATGAGGGTTTTCTAATTCTATCCCACATTCTAGGGTCACGTCCAACATTAAACGTATGCTCTCATACCATTTTGTAATGACACGGATTTGATAAAATCCAAGTCTTTGAGCTAACTGTGATATCCCTGGATCAAGTTTAGCACACACAGTAACAAGAATGAATATCAGCAAGACATACATCATTTTAATACTACAATAGATCGAGAGTTAGGAAAATACATACCATTGGCACAACTTAATCCTGACACATAACACAACAAAATAATATGTAGTCGCTAAGTTAGGGCTGCATGAACGCCACTGGGCTCGTTGAGTATAGAACATAACCGTATCATCTCTTAATATGTTAAGATTCGCACATGACAGGTGCAGATGAGTACGTGGAATGTACTCGCAAGTTCCAAAGGAAATTATAACAGAAATATATGTTGGATAAGTATCAGTGGATGATTTGTTTGCATAAAGCCAATTTCCCCTATACAAAATTCTTATAAACTTCATTTGAAATCAAAATAATTATTAGTATAAAAGATAGGAGTGAGACATTTGGATATACGCACCAAAGCTCATTCTCCAAATTAGTTTATAACATATATGATGTTGAAGTGAAACACATTCTCTATGCTCAATCCTCAACCTAACCCTTAAACCAGATTTTTAGAAAAGAGAGGGGGATTCTTGTTCAGTCCAAGTCTTGAGTTGCTCAAAATTGCCCGTAATAGGGGGCATGGCTAATTGATTAGGTTTAACCCTTTATAGAGGTCGTACGCATCCCCCACATGACACAGTCAACCCTTTTTGTCATGACATCACTTGGGTGTGTGATCGGGAGGAGATTGTGACGAAGCCTTTGCAAATGACCCCCTTTATTTAGTTCTAGCATGACATGCTCCCTTGGCCATTAATTCCCATCTTCAATGGCCGTACCTGAATAAGGGTTTCCCGATAAGGAAAAGCTAAGGTAGAGACACAATAGCATGTGGCTGTACTGGAAGCTACATCAAACTGTACTTAGAAGATCTCAGTCTCCTTGGTGGCGGTCCCCACCAAAAACCTGTGTGTAAGACCCCAATCGGGCGCATTCACTGGAAGACCCCGATGGGCACGATCACTTGTAGATGCTTCATACGTCTCCAACTTATTTACAATTTATGAGGTATTCATGCCATGTTTACAATAATTCTATATGCTTTTGGTATGATTTTATTAGAACTAACCCGGACTGACGCTGTTTTTAGCAGAACTACCATGGTATCGTTTTGGTGCAGACATAAAAGTCCTCGGAATGGGATGAAAATATACGGTGATTTTTTATCGACCAAAAGAGACCCCGGAAGCACAAGAGATGGTTTAGGAAGTGGACGAGTAGGCCACAAGCTTGTTGGGCGCCCCCCTAGCTAGGGCCCTTGTGGCTTTTGGACTCCTCGAGCGTCCCCTTGACATGAGACCGATGCCAAAAATTCCTATAAATACAGAAACCTCTGAAAAGAAATCTAGATCAGAAGTTCCGCTGTCGCAAGTCTCCGTAGCCTCGAAAATCCAATCTTGTCCCTCTCCGGCACCCTGCCGGAGGGGGTGACCATCACTTGAGGCCATCTTTAGCATCCGGAGGGGCCATCATCACAATGGAGGCCAAGGTCCAGAGGGAGAACCTCTCCCCACCTAGGGGGAGGCCATGGAGGATGAAGCACAAGGGGGAAACCCCCTCTCCCTCTCTCTCATTGGCATCGGAATGCCATCGGGGGAACCATCGGCGGTGATGGTCTTCATCAACATCACCTTTTTCATCACCATCCTCATATCTTTTCAGCGGTGCACTCCCACGCATCTCGCTGTAATCCCCTACTTGAAAATGGTTCTTTATGTCACATATGATGATCCAATGATGTGTTGCTATCCTATGATGTTTTGAGTAGATTTCTTTTGTCTTATGGGTTGATTGATAATCTAGATTGGTTTGAGTTGTATGTTTATTTTGGTGCTGTCCTATGGTGCCTTCCGTGTCGTGCACACATGAAGGATTCCTGTTGTAGGGTGTTGCAATACGTTCATGATTCACTTATAGTGGGTTGCTTGAGTGATAGAAGCATAAACCCAAGTAAGGGGGTTGTTGCATAAGGGATAAAGGGGACTTGATGCTTTAATGCTATGGTTGGGTTTTACCTTCTGGATCTTTAGTAGTTGCGGATGCTTGCTAGAGTTCCAATATAAGTGCATATGATCCAAGTAGTGAGGGTATGTTAGCTTATGCCTCTGCCTCAAATAAAATTACAATAATGGTTGCCGATCTTGTTAACAATTGCCTCGGACAATTCCGCACACCGACCCGTCATTATTCCACATTCGCTATTTGTAATATATTATAATATATTCTAAATTTATGATAACAACACCTATTTTTATATTTTAGTTCTCTCTTATCACGCAAAGCTATCCTCTTCATACCCACAACGTATTTTATTTCTCGTTTCTAGTTGGAAGCAAAGATTCGGCGTATGTAGAGTCGTATCAGTGGCAAATAGGACTTGGGGGAATATTGATCTTACCTTTATCTCCTTGTGGGTTCGAGACTCCATACTTATCACTTCCACCTTTTGAAATTGTGACGATGATTGTTTGCACTTGGGGATAATCAAGCTCTTTTCTGGTGCCGTTGCCGGGGAGCAAGAACGTGGGGTTGATATTCTCTTGTGTGCTTGTTTGCTTTCTTCACTAACTAGATTTTGTTTTCCCTTTTTGCTTTCTTTAGTTGTGGGTTAAACAAAAATAATAATGAAAAATACAAAAGGAATTACTTGCCTCTTTTGCCTTAGAAGTTTTTCAAAAAGAGAAGTGATTGGAACGTTGTGCATTCGAGAAGTGAGGGTCAACCTTGAACACTTGTGTTCATGCTCATGGAAACAATGTACAAATTTTCATGGAATATTTTGAAAAAGAATTATCCCCTTGTATATGTCCATTTATTATAAAAATAATATGCCAAGATTTGCTTTTAGTATGATTAGATTGCTTGTTTGGTGTGTGCAGTGCAAAAATAGAAACTTTGGTTGAAGTGCATGAATTTCATTTGTGTTACAGAAGTATATGAAGTTTCTGAAATATTTGTGCGGTACTTCTAAATGTTTACACATTACTGAACATCAAAAGTTTCTAAATTCTTTACACAGTACTACTATGCAAATTTTTAGATTTTTCCTAATTTTCCAGAATTTTTTGAGTTACAGAAGTATAGTTTCCAGATTGCTATAAATTGTCCTGTTTTTGACAGATTCTGTTTTCCATGCATTGTTCTCTTATTTTGATGAATCTATGGGTTGTATCAGGTGGTATGAAGCATGGTGAAGTTGGACTACAGTAGATATAATGCTAAAATGAATTTGGAATGAGTTCACAACAGTACTTAAACTAGTATTTTGCTTTATTATACTAACGAATCTCATGAGGGTTTCGTTAAGTTTTGTGTGAATGATGTGTTCGAAAATTGAGGAGGTATCGATATAAGAAGAATACAGAGAGAAAAGAGTTCAAGCTTGGGGGTGTCCAAGGCACCCTAAGTAAATATTTCAAGGAGACTCAAGCATCTAAGCTTGGGGATGCCCCGGAAGGTATCCCATCTTTATTCTTCAACAATTATCGGTATTCCTCAGTTTTTGTTTTGTTCACACGATATGCGTCTTTAGTGTTTTAGTTTACTTTATGCATCCTTCTAGTATGAGATATTCCTTCATTGATTTGTAGAATGCTTCATGTGCTTCACTTAAATCTTTTGAGTATGGCTTTGTAGAATGCTCTTTGTGCTTCACTTAAATCTTTTGAGTATGGCTTTATAGTATGCTTCATGTGCTTCACTTATATATTTTGAGATTGTATATTGGTTAATCTATATTAATTTTAGAATTCTCTATAAACTTCAATTATATCTTTTAGAGTATGAATAAAATTATCATCGGAATTAGGCTTGGAAGAGTATCATTAAAATGTCATGCCTAGCTAAAGAGGCATTAAAGAAAAGCACTTGTTGGGAGACAACCAAAACTTGTAATTTCTGTTTTTGTGTGTTCACATGATTAAGCTACTCTATTAATCATGTTTTGCGTATTTTATTTCAATAAAGTGCCAAGTAATTCCTTTGGGATGATGTGGTGGATAGTTGACTTGATTCAATGCAAAAACAGAAACCTTGGTTCCCGGTCTAGAATTTTTAGAAATTCACCAGAGAGTCAAAAGCTTCTGAATTTTTACAAATTATTTATATACAAATTTCCCAGGTTGTCCTAATTTTTTAGAGTTTTTAGAGACATGGAAGTAAGACTACACTACGGATCTTCACAGGCTGTTCTGTTTTTGACAGATTCTGCTTTGCATGCATAGTTTGCTTGTTTTAGTGTTTCCATAGATTATATTCCTTGATATAAATTATGTTAATGGTAGAATAAAGTACGTGTTATGTGAGTACAGTCATGAATCTTGTCTTGACAGTACCTAAGTGAATGATTCATCTCTATTACACTAACCTTTCTCACGAAGTACCGTTAAGTTTTGTGTGATTAAAGTTTTCAAGTTTTGGGTGAGACACCAATATGAGGAGAATAAGAAGTGACAAGAACCTAAGATTGGGGATGCCCAAGTCACCCCCAAGGTAATATCCAAGGAATACTCAAGCGTTTAAGCTTGGGGATGCCCCGGAAGGCATCCCCTATTTCGTCTTCAACACTATCGGTATATCTTACTTGGAGCTATATTTTCATTCGTCACATAATATGAGTTTTGCTTGGATCGTCATTTTATTTTGTTTTTTTCTGTTAGTTGATTTTAATAATCTTTTTTTAAACAAAATTTCCAAGAATTGCCTTAGGATGCTTGCATTGCATGTTTTGATATGTGCTGGGTAAAAACAGAAACTTCTACTATAGTGTTCGAATTTTCATATTTTACTGGACTGTGCAAGTTTCTGAAATTTTTATTCAGTATTTCCATATAAATTTCTTAGAATGTACTACATTTTCATAATTGATAGAGTTTTATAAGTACCCTATTTTTGTAAATTTCTACAGACTGTTCTGTTTAGAAAGATTGCTATCATAGTTTTGTTATCTACTTATCCTATAGTTTCCATAGCCTATATTGGCAGATATAAATTATGGAAATTATAGATACAGTAACTAATGTTTGAAATGGTTTTAAAACTTGTCTTAGTAGTAAATGAAGTGTTGATTTGTCTTATGTGTACTAACCTATCTCACGAGTTCTTTTTGAGTTTTGTGTGGATGAACTTCTTGAGAATAGGTGAAACCGGGATATGAGAGGATTGAACAAGATACAAAAGCACAACCTGGGGATGCCCAAGGTACCCCAAGTAAATATTTCAAGAAGTCTCAAGTATCTAAGTTTGGGGAGGCTACGCACCCCACCTCTCTTCATGAACAATTATCAGTTAGCCTATGTTCAGCCTAAATTTTTATTGGTTCACATGATGTGTGCTATCCTTGGAATGCCTTTTAATTTTGTTTGATATATCAATAAAATCATTGGATCTGAAATTTTGAATAAGAGAGATTCCTCACATGGATATTTAACTAATTTACTACACATTGATCTTCACTTATATCTTTTTGGAGTAGTTTGTCATTCGCCCTCGTGCTTCACTTATATCCTATGAGTAAATGGTTGAATGAATTGAATACCATAAATTTGAAATTTAATATGATTGGTATACTTATCCCATGGGGGGTGATGACTTCACACATAATAAGTATAGGTGGTAAGATTTATTGAAAGTTAGAAAACACCGCATTGGTCACTTGAACAATTCACGAAAGAATATTGAAGGAAGAGAGATTCCAGATATAAATATAATATCTTGGACATCTTCTATGATTGTGAGTAATTAATTATTTTCAAACTCAAGCAAATTAGTTGAAATTGGACAAGGAAGACAACTTAATGAGTTTCTGTATATTTTTGTAGAAGTTATATCGTTATGGATCCTCCAACATCTGGTGCTTGCTTCCACCTCATACTAGCCAAAACTTCCGCAGCAAGTAGAAATACTACTTGTGCATCCAAATACCCTTAAACCAGTTTTGCCATGAGAGTCCACTATACCTACCTATGGATTGAGTAAGATCCTTAAAGTAAGTTGTCATCGGTGCAAAATGCAATAAAAATTGCTCCTAAATTGTAAGGGAAAATAAGCATTGTACGAACTTGTGATGGTAACGAAATAAAAGCAACGGACTGCATAATAAAGGTTGCTATCACAAAGGGCAATACAACATGACATTCCTTTGCATTAAGGGTTTGCACATCCAAAAACAGAAAGCGCATGACAACCTCTGCTTCCCTCTGCGAAGGGCCTATCTCTTACTTTCTAGTACTTACCTTAATGCAAGAGTCATGGTGATCTTCACCACTTTCTTTATTACGCCTTTTTCTCTTGGCAAGCATCATGTGTTCGGGAATGATCTAGACATATATATCCATACAAATATATTTGATCATGAATTATTATTGTTGACAATTATCTATGTGATAAATAAGTTGGGAGGCGAAACATTAAGCCCCTATATTTCTCTGTGTTCGATGGATGCTATTTCTTCTAATAATATGCTTTGAGTGTCAATAATCATGGAAGACTATATCATAGTTGAGTATGTGGAATTTGGTAAGTCAAGGCTCTTACATAGACCCTTCCTAAAAATAAGATGAATTGCAATTGTTCGATAGTTTTTCAAGGAACTTTCTCGCCTATACTTTAACATGTGAATAGCTTGTTACTTCACCATGAGAAGTTTTATAAGATGAGCCACTGTTTATGATATTTAATGATGCTAGAAAAAGTGTTTGGAACTATCATTGATGAAACTTGTGCACTTGCTAGCATTCACACTTCATAAATTATTTCTTTTATCATTTACCTACTCGAGGACAAGTAGGAATTAAGCTTGGGGATGCTGATATGTCTCCACCGTATCTATAATTTATGAACTATTCATGACATGTTTACAACGATTCTATATGATTTTGGTATGATTTTATTAGAACTAACCCGAACTGACGCTTCTTTCAGTAGAACTACCATGGTGTCGTTTTTGTGTGCGGAAATAAAAGTTCTTGGAATGGGCTAAAAATTTACGATGATTTTTATGGACCAAAAGAGACCCCCGAAGCATAAGAACTGGGCCAGGAAGTGGACGAGGAGGCCACAAGCCTGCTGGGCGCCCCCCTAGTTGGGCACCCTATGGCTTATGGACTCCTCGAGTGTCCCCTTGACGTGATACCGACCCCAAAAAATCCTATAAATACAGAAACCTCCGAAAACAAACTTATATTTGAAGTTCTACCACCGCAAGTCTCCATAGCCACGAAAAACCAATCTTGGCCCTCTCTGGCACCCTACCGGAGGGGGTCACCATCACCGGAGGCCATCTTCATCATCTCGGAGGGGCCATCATCACCATGGAGGCCAAGGACTAGAGGGAGAACCTCTCCCCACCTAGGGGGGAGGCCATGGAGGAGGAAGCACAAGGGGGAGACCCCCTCCCCCCTCCCTCGGTGGCGCCGGAGTGCCATCGGGGGAACCATCGCCGCGGTGACCGTCTTCATCAACATCACCTTCTTCATCACTGTCCTCATATCTTTTCAGTTGTCCACTCTCCCACATCTCGCTGTAATCCCCTACTTGAGCATGGTGCTTTATGCCACATATCATTGATATGTTGCCATCCTATGATGTTTTGAGTACATTTCTTTTCTCTTATGGGTTGATTGATGATCTAGATTGGTTTGAGCTGTATGTTTATTTTTGTGTTGTACAATGTTCCTTCCGTACCGTGCACACGTGAAGAATTTGCGCTGTACACTACTAGGAAAAGGGCTATATATGATATGGCCACTAATGGCGCACCGGACAAGTGGTGCGCCACTAATATATAGTAATGGCGCATCGCGAGTTGGTGCGCCATTAGTATGGTAGACACTAATGGCGCACCAGACACACGGTGCGCCATTAGTAACAATTTTTTTTTTGCAAAAATTCTAATGGCACACCTCCACCTGGTGCGCCATTAGTAACCAGGGTTACTAATGGCGAATTCATAGCTGGTGCGCCATTAGTAACAAAAAAAATTTGCAAAAATTCTAATGGCGCACCACCATCTGGTGCGCCACTAGTAACCAGGGTTACTAATGGTGCATTCGTAGCTGGTGCGCCATTAGTAACAAATTTTTTTGGCAAACTTCTAATGGCGCACCTCCAGCGGGTGCGCCATTAGTAACCAAGGTTACTAATGGCGCATCTGTCTGTGGTGCGCCATTAGTAACTTGGGGCCAGCTAGATATTTTGGACAGCCACACCTACACACTCACTTTCCCCACTTCATTCTCTCCACATCCTCCTCCAAGCTTGTGTCGGCTGCCTCCTCCTCCTCACCTCATTTGCACCATAGATTCATCAAAATTAAGTGGTTAAATTACCTTTTTTGATAGGTAAGTAAGGGGAAAGCTATCTTTATGCTATCCCTAGCTCGCTCCAACAACGTGCACATGCACTTTTTATGGCCTTGCTAGATCTATGTATGTTTGTGGTGTTGCATATGTTTGTGGTGTTGCATATATGTTTGTGTTTGCAGGTACTGGTATTTGAAATGCGATAGTTGCCAATATTTTGCCGGAATGTTGATTCATTTCCGTTTCAGCGAGAATTTTGGCACTATGCATTATTTTGGTCCTATTTTTAGGGAAAGTCATGCAAAAAAAATTCTTGGTTCTAAAATATTGTTTTGCTCTACCCCGCAGGCGACCATGGTCCGCACGATGACCGAAGGCATCGTGAATAGGTTTTTGAGCTCCGCAAAGGCCGAGATGCTTCAAAAGAACGAGACGGAGATAAGATGTCCGTGTTGAAGATGCAAGCTGAAGAGCCTTATTGCGGACCCGGATTCCGGGCAGGTGCGGGACCACCTGCTCTTGCGTGGTTTCATGGATGGCTATCGGCGGCAAGGTGATGAAGATGACTATGAAGTCGTCCATGGGGGTCGGGCAAGAAATGAGGAAGGGCAGCAAGACAACCATGGCGGCGAGGGCGGGCGAGAAGACGAAGAATCTCCAGGACATGATCATGACGGTGATGTTGTACGCAGTCATCATGTAGAAGATGCCGGACATGATGATGAGGAAGATCAAGACGAAGGGCATGATCATGAAGATGAAGATGCCAGAGCAGACGACGATGGAGGCTGGGTGCAGGACCCTCATATTCAAGAGCTGCTTCTCAAGCAGACGGATAACGCAAGAGCTGCCGCCCGAGAGAAAGCCAAGCTGGATCAACTGGAGATAGACGCGGTTACTCCATTGTATGAAGGATGCAGGCCCCAGGATACCCGCCTGAACGTAACGCTCATGGCTCTGGAGATGAAGGTAAAACACAAAATGACCGACGCATGCTTCGACGAGATCATGTCATTCTGGCACGAACGTCTTCCCAAGGGGAACAAGTGCCCGACCAGTTTTGAGGAGGCGAAGAAAATCGTGTGTCCTCTAGATTTACCGCACGTGAAATACCATGTGTGCATGAACAATTGCATCATTTATCGGGATGAGCACGCGGAGTCTACCATATGTCCGGTGTGCGGCGTCACTCGATACAAGAAGAGGAAGAAAGCTCCTCGAAAAGTGGTGTGGTACTTTCCGATCACTCCGCGTCTGCAGCGGTATTTCGCGGATCCTAAGGTAGCAAAGCTCCTGCGTTGGCACGCGGATAGGGAGAGAAGAAGCGGGAAGATGACGGAAATGATCCGGAGATAAATAAAAAAGACAAGATGCTGAGTCACCCTAAGGATGCGAGCCAGTGGCAAGCGTTGAACTTCGAAGACCCAGAATTTGGGAATGATCCAGGGAACATCGTGCTGGGCGCGAGCACCGATGGAGTCAATCTGTTTGGCAGCCAGAGAAGCACACATAGCACCTGGCTTGTGTTTGTGTGGATGTACAACCTTCCCCCTTGGTTGTACATCAAGAGGAAGTACATTCACATGAGTATGCTAATTGAAGGGCCGAAACAACCAGGGAACAAAATCAATCTGTATCTAGGGCTGCTGAAAGAGGAGCTAGACACGCTGTGGAAAACGCCAACCAATACGTGGGACGCCGCAGAGAAAGAATATTTCCCTATGAGAGTCGCACTGCTCACGACGGTGCATGACTATCTCAGTTACGGATATGTCGCGGGGTAGGTGGTCCACGGATTTTCTGGATGCGTCAGGTGCATGGATGACACAATGTATCGCCAGCTAGATAGAGATCCCGGGTCTTCGAAAACCGTGTTCATGGGACATCGAAGGTGGCTTCGTGATGATGACCCATGGAGAAAATGCAAGGATCTGTTCGATGGTGAAACCGAACCCCGAAGACGCCCGCGTACGAGGAGCGGCGAGGAAATAGAGGAGCTGTTGAAAAATTGGAAAGATTGCCCACTAACGCGAAAGAAGCAAAAGGCGCTAGAGCCGGGAAAGAAGCGAAAGGCGCTAGAGCCGCTGTTGAAGGTATGGAAAACGAGGTCTGTTTTCTGGGACTTGCCATACTGGAAGATCCACCGTGTGCCTCACAGCCTTGATGTCATGCATATCACGAAGAACGTGTGCGAGAGTCTGCTTGGTACCCTGCTCAACATGCCAGAGAGGACCAAAGATGGGCCGGAAGCAAGGGCAGACTTGAAATCAATGGTCATCAGGGAGGAGCTTAACGCTAATGATAATGATCATGAGGCGAAGCAGGACACAGAAAGTCGTCGCAAAGGCAAAAAGGCCAAGAAGACCGGAAATGACTACCCTCCCGCGTGCTTCACTCTAAGTCAGGAGGAGATCGAGCAGTTTTTCACCTGCCTCGTAGGAGTAAAACTTCCTTAAGGTTACGCGGGGAAGATAAGCACATACCTAGACCCAGCGAAGCAGAAGTTCAGCGGGATGAAGTCTCACGACTGTCACGTGCTGATGACGCAGATACTTCTAGTTGCAATCCATGGGATCATGGATGCGCACGTCCGTGAAACGCTATTTGGCCTATGCAACATTTTCGACGTCATCTCTCGGAAGTCGGTTGGCGTGAGGCAACTCAGAAGGCTACAGGAAGAGATCGTGGTGATACTATGCGAGCTTGAGATGTACTTCCCGCCTACATTCTTTGACGTTATGGTGCATCTGCTGGTCCATATCGTGGAGGATATCATCCAACTCGGGCCGACGTTCCTGCACAGCATGATGCCGTTCGAAAGGATGAATGGTGTCATCAAAGGATACGTTCGCAACATGTCACGTCCAGAGGGAAGCATAGCCAGGGGCTTTCTGACCGAAGAGTGCATCTCCTACTGCACAAATTATCTAGGCATCGAGAACCCCGTTGGTCTGCCCGTCAACAGGCACCTCGGCAAGCTTGCTGGATGGGGTCACCTTGAGGGGCGCCACGAAATGCATGTCGACTTCGAGGGTCGACTCGCCGACTTTGAAAGAGCAAACCTAGTCGTGCTACAACACATAGACATGGTCGATCCTTGGGTGGTAGAGCACAAAACCTTTATTGAGAAGACGTACAATGACCGAGACCAACAGAGGACGGACGGAGATATAATCAAAGAGCACAACTCATGTTTCACGCATTGGTTCAAGCAAAAGCTTCTGTCGTGCCCTTTACATGAGGATTCTTTCGCGGAAGAACAACTCATATTCGCCTTGTCACAGGGCGCCGAGCACAACCTGATGACCTATGAGGCGTACGATATCAACGGCTACACATTCTACACCGAGGACAAGGACATGAAGAGCGATGGTTATCAGAACTCTCGGGTAACGATGGAATCCTACACCGGTAACGACAAGGAAAGATACTACGGAAGGATCGAGGAGATCTGGGAGCTGAGCTATGCTGGAGAGAAGGTCCCTATGTTCCGTGTCAGATGGGCCAAGAGCGTCCTAAAAGAAGACCGGTATTTCACCACCATGGTCATACCCGAAGCCAAATCCAAGACCGCGGGCGCAAACGTCACCGCGAAAAATGAGCCATGGGTACTGGCTTCCCAAGTGGACCAATGCTTCTTCATTACCGACCCGTCAAAGCCTAGTCGTGTTGTCATGAGGAGAGGCAAAAGGAAGATCATCGGAATGGATGGAGTCGCCAATGAGCAAGACTTCGACAAGTACGGCGACCCGAAGATGGAACATCACAATGACGATGAAGTAGCAGCATACACCACAAGAAGAAGCAGGACCACCCTACCTAAAGGATGTCCGTTCCATAGAAGAACTCCGTTTGCGAAAAGAAGGGCAAGAAGATTGTGAACAGATAGCTAGCTAAGATCGATTGTATTTAAATCGTAGTCTTCATTTCTCGATTGTATTACATGGGCACTTTTTGAACTCGATCATGAATATTTTTAAATTTCATGGGCACTTTTTGAATTCATGAATATTTTTTCAAATTTTATCTATATCCCCCTCCATCTCGATCGCTATCCCCCTCCATCTCGATCTTGATCCCCCCGGCCGCACCCTCCCCGCTCCACCGCCGCCGACGACCCACCGTCTCCGAGCACCCCCCGCACCCTCCCCCGCTCCACCACCGCCGAGCACCCCCATTTTCAAATAAAAAATTTGATGATATTTTTTCATATTCATAAAAAATTATTACTGTTTTTATAAAAAGATTATTACTGTTCTTATAAAAGAATATTAAAAATAGCATTCTAATGGCGCACCGCTCGGGGATGCGCCATTAGAATGTGAAAAAAAACATTCTAATGGCGCACCCCCGAGCGGTGCACCATTAAAATTTGAAAAAAAAACATTCTAATGGCACACCGCTCGAGGGTGCGCCATTAGAAATATTTAGCTAACTACCTCCCCCGACCCCTTCGTCCCTCCCTCTCGCCAGATCCTCGTCCTCTCCCGTCTCCGGTCGCCATCGCCGTCATCCTGTTCGCTGTCGCCGCCACCCTAGTCGCCATCGCCGCCACCCTATTCGCCTCCTCCTCCCTGGTCGCCATCGCCGCCACCCTGTTCGCTGCAAGGTACGGGCCTCCTTCCTCCCTCCTCTCTCCTCTCTCCTCCTTCCATCCCTCCTCTCTCCTCCCTAGGGTTTGCAGCTGCGTGCTCCATGGCGGAGGTCAGACGAAGCTCGGGGGAGGGGGCGGAGGGCGGAGGGGGGGAGGGGGAGGGGTGAGGAAGGCAGGTGACCAGCCGTCAGCGGCATCTGCACAGGAGATGTGAAAGAAGGCCATGTTTTTCTTTTGACAGGAAGTCATTCTTTGTAGATTGTAAATGTAGCTAAGTGTTCAGGTCTATAGTTAATTTTCATAGAGTGTAAATGTTCAGGTCTAGAGTCATGAAAGGTTAAACTGAATCCACTTACAGGCATGTGGACATCAGGAACCAATTCTTAAAAACAGATAAGAAGAAAACCTACAAGCAAACAACAGTAGCTATATGTATGAACATCAGGAACCAATTCTTAAAAACAGATTTAACCTGCAATTTGGTTGAAGATCATTGCATTGTGTCACTTAATCCATAGAATGCGCGAAGTAATCCCCAAGCTCTTGTTAATGAAAAACAAGATCTAGCACCTACAGGTTTGAAAAAAATTCTTAAAGATGTGAAACAAAATCTTACTGACCAGGTTAACCGATTTTGAAAGATTAAACTATGTTGAGTGTTGTTACTGTCCAGATTGGCAATTATAGACTCATCAACAGCAATGCAGCAAGTGCAGTCTAACTTTTCGTACCAGGTTGGCGATGGCATGCACGCACACACACGCAGGTATGCACACACACACAAACAAAGAGCTGGATAATGGAGAAAATGAAGCCTAAATACTCCACGGAAAAGTTAATATAACAGATGACACTTTGGAGACACATGAGCACTTGAAAAATGTGTTGAACTTATATGTTGAGTCAAGTGAGAGGAGTTACTTTGTTGTATGCCATGGGTCGCAAGAGGGATGTAGTGACTAGTGAGCTTTCATAGCTATACCAAATCAGTTGCACTTCTACCTTCTTCTTTTAATCTATGTTTGCCAAAGGTTTTAATATTCCAGTTTTATTGCCAAGTTCACTAATTTTCAGTTAACAGCAATCCATGAATTTTTTTTCAGCTAAAACTATTGATTATTTTTTGTTGGGTGACCTATTAGATCCGGAATGGAAGCTCACATAAGTTGAGCTGATTTTTGTCCATATGAAAGCAGAGGACCATATGGTCTGTGGCCTTTTCATCAATATGAAAGTAGAGGCACATTGTGGTGCTAGTTTGCTGGGTTTTGTCTCCGACCATCATGTCGTGATGATTTTGCAGGTACCCCGAGAGGCCCTTGAGTTTGCCGGAATGTCGATTAACTTCCGTTCCGGCAAATCGGGTACTGCATATGTCCTATTTTCAGCAAAGGTCATGCTGAAATTTTCCGTGAATTTTAGCATGACTTTGCTAAAAATCGGACATATGGTGTACTTGCTACTAATGCATGGGCCGGGGTATCTTAGTACTTAATTAAGTAGGATCAACTGCCTCTTGTGTTATGCATGGGCCTCGGCGTCGACAAACCCTAAATGATAAAACCTTGGCTTTTAGGGTGCCTTGGTGTCGATAAGAACCTAAATGATGAAAACTTAGGCTTTTAGGGTGCCTCGGCGTCGACAAACCCTAAATGATAAAAGCTTAGCTTTTAGGATGCCTCGGTGTCGACAAACCCTAAATGATGAGACCATGATCTTGTTCCTTGACAATAACCAACTTTTTGACCAATTTTTTTTCCTATTTAGAGCGAAACGTGGCCCACAACGATGAGGCCGGCGGTTCGGGCGGCAAGCAATTCTGGGAGCTGTCCTAGGAGATGGAGGTACAACCTCACCGCTATGAGGACGACGCGGAAGCCACCGATCCTGACTACACAACCCATAGTGGCGTCGGGGATCACACCATTGATGGTGCCATCGAGGATGCCACCACTGATGGTGCCGCCGAGGATGCCACCACTGATGATGGCAGCGCACGCACAGATGGCAGCCAACCGAAGAGGCAACGGAAGGACCAGCGCCCAAACGCGCTCCGCACCGTCAAGGAGGAATTTACTCAAGTGGACTCCGACGGGCATCCAACAGAGCCCAAACATATAGTCAAGGGGTACTCGGTTCAGCTCGGGTGCATTCTCCGGAGCACCGTCTCGATCAACACCGAGAACCTAGGCATATGGACCGAGGGAATTTGCGCAACCTCCTCTTCACGAAGCTGCACGAACGATACAAGTTCCCCGCTGAATTTGAAAACACACGGCTCTCAGGGAATAAAGTGAACAGTGCCGCCCTCACGAGTATGAGCAAGGCCCTGTCTACTTGGAGAAGCGCGGTGAAGAGAATGATTGACAAAGGTGATAGTTACGAGAAGATCAAGGCAAAAAATCCTTCGATCAGCGAAGATGACTACAAGGAGTTCAAGATCAAGTCCGAGAGAAGCGCAACCTCCGAATCAAGTCAGTGGGGGGAAGAAATGCGGGAGTTGAACTTAGGGGAACACAAACTCGGTCCCGGCGGTTACAGAGTGGCGGAGCCTATATGGGACAAGGAGGACGCGGAGCGTGGCGAGCAAGGCCTACCGCCCCGCTTCGAGAAATACAGTGACAAGCAGACCAGGAACTATGTCAGGGCCCGATACAAGGAGGACCCGGTAACAAAGGAGCTTACCACGGATCAGAAGACCAGGGCGCTTGAGCTTGTTCTGGCGAAGGAGACTGAAAGCAGTAGCGCGGGGTCGTCTCGGAGCACCCCTTGGGACAGCACTCTAAATAGGGCGTTGAACGTAATGAAAAACAAGGATAAGCTCACTAAGCCGTCGTCAGCTGGTCGTGTCGTCGGCAAAGGCTTGTCCACAAAATGGTCGTCATACTATAACTCTGGTGGGCGAAAGGAGAGAAAGACCAGCTCGGAAAGGCAGTCGCGCGAGGTTCAAGAACTCAAGGCACAAGTGGCGCGGATTCCGGAGATAGTCTCAGAGCAAGTGCGAGACCAACTGGGAGCGACGATCACCGCCATTATGCCTACCTTGGTTGAGGGGCTGCGGGGGTGGATTGCGGGCGGCCAAGAGGGGCCGCCCCCGATTCCCAGCTTCACGGCCAGCAACTCGCACAACGCGCAGGCGGTGCCATTGGTGTCTCCGGCGGCGGCGCCATTGGTGTCTCCGGCGGCGGCAGTATTGGTGTCTCCGACGCCGGCACGGGCATTGGAGCTTAATGCACCCGAGTGTACACCGGCCGACACCTCGGCAGCAAGTGGCCCCTCCGTCAATTGCACACCCGCCGTTGGCGGTGCCTCAACATTAGCCGAGATCGACACCATCATCACGGTAACTAATTAAGCCTCTCGGCCGAGGACTTCATCTCCTTGCCTTTGACTGGGCATCCCTGACGCCCTACATGTTTTCGCAGGGCGCCGCCGACGTTCCGTGCACTATCCTGCACTTCATGAACGACGAGTTGGTCGATGTCGCCAAGGGCAAAATCGTTCAACCGGGCAACCCCGTGTTCCACGGTAATCCGATGCCACCCACCGTGTATAGGGTTCAACTGGTTCGGGTGCTGCCAGGCTGCGACGAGTTGTTACCTCCAATTCGACCCGCCGGGGCCGACGAAGATGATCTGATGACCCTCAGTGCCTGCCTAAGCTGGCCCCTGCTTTGGCCGAAGAGCCAGGTTCGTTTGGGGGCGGGGGACACCACCCCAAAGACAACACCGTCAGTCGTGCCGGCGCCAAGCCATGGCAACGCTACCGGACATGCCGGACATCCCTATGGCACAGGATCCGAACATTCATATGGCACAAGATCCGGACGACGACGACAACGATGACAGTACATTTACCAACGTCGATAAGTACTTTGCCGAACATGGGTACGATGAAGAATTCTTGGGGCCTCCTTCTCAAGAACCCAACCCTACAAAAGACAATCGTGATCTAGCTGGTACCGCGGAGAAACCCAATTGCAACAGGCGTCGTCTGGCGTTCAGTTCTCAGGAGACGCCTCCAGCTGCCGACTTCACCGATCAGATAGCCGAGGTGCGAAATATTATCAGCCCCAACACACTCAAGAAGGCGATCTGTGAGAAGAACTCGGTCCCATTACAGCAGATCAAGAAGAAGGGACGGAAAAGAAAGAGCAACAAGGGTGCGAGCCAGCCGGCCCCGAGTACGATCCGTGCTCAGGACGGGCCACCTTCATCTAAGGATATCTCGAGGAGGGTGCATGTGGCGGGTAGGCCGATGCTACCACCGAATATGCTCAATGTTGCAACTGGTGCTATGCAGAGCCTCCATGACAGTGTTCTTTCTTTGGAGAAGCGACGTCTCAGAGAGAATGATGTGGCATACCCAGTTTTCGTGGCCAACGTGCCAGAGGGCAAGGGCTTTGTGGATAACTCCATCGGGGGTACGATCGTCTTGCGGTTTGATGACATCTTCGCTATGTTTAACCTTCATCCGCTGCACTACACCTTCGTTCGTCTATTTTCGTCGAGTATGGAGATGCGGATCATTAGAGACAAGACCCCGGACATCGTGATAGTTGACCCCTTCTACATGCGTGCCAAGATCTTGGGCAGCGCTGGGGACCAGCAAGTCGCGAGTTCTTACCTCGAAGGCGTCATTCTGGCAAACCCAGATAAGGATAACTTCCTCGTGCCTTACTTTCCCGAGTAAGTCGTCCCCTCAACCGCCCCGTAACATATGATTTCTTAGATTTTGATCATTTTTTTTAACATTCCGTGTTTTGTGCAGAGACACACATTGCACACTCATCCTCTTAAGCCCGAAATATTCCATGGCCACGTATTTCGACTCGGACCGTCAGTCGAAGAAAGACTACACAAATGTCAAGAAAGTTCTTGATGATGTTCTCCCCGGCTACGCCAAATCTGGAGGCACCTTCACCAGGGCAGTTTGTAAGTACGGCAAGCACGTGTTCGCTCACAATACGACGTTCTGCTGCGTCAAGCAGCCGCCTGACGGTCAGAAGGATGCCTACTACGCCATCCATCACATGCGGGCGATCGTACGGGACCTTCATCAACTTCTGCTACCAAGTAATCTCACAGATTGGGCCGAGAACTTGTCAGCAATCTAGGACGCGAACATCAGACAAGAATTCTTTCGCATCCAGTCGGAGTTTGCGGAAATCATCCATCAAGATGTCCTTCGTAACTCGGGGCAGTTCAACCTCAGAAATCAACCATCCAACAGTGAGATAGACACAACGCTACAAATGCAGGCTGACAACGCCCGCGATTTCATGACCATCACGAGAGACGGCGGCTTCATCCACGCTCCGATCCCTTGAGTCGAGTCCAAAGTAGTGATGCTATGTGTAGTTCTGAAACATCGATTGGCTCATGTTGTAATTAAACTTGAATGAACTTGTATGTCTCTTTGGTTTGGACAGTCGTTCAACTTAGATGTAATCGATGCTATTGATGTCTTGCTTTTCTCTTCCGATCCTTTTGTTGCATAATTGCTACTAACGTTTTGTTTGGCTAGTGCATAGAGATGCCGTCTTATGTCGTGTACAAGGGTAAGGTTCCCGGAGTCTACAATGACTGGGAGGAGTGTCGGAGACAGGTTCACCGTTTCAACGGTACAGTTACAAAGGGTACACCACTAGGGCGGAGGCGGAATCTAGATACGCGCGCTATCTAGCGGGAGAGAGGAGGGAGCGTTGGACGAACCGGATGAAGACCGGTTTCATCGGGATTATGCTCATCGTGATGACCGCAGCTCTCTTCTATGTGATGGTAGTTTAGATGATCGATATCGACTTGTAATGTGAAGACAAACTCACTACTTGCGGTCTCGAGACTTGTAATGTTCTATCTTTGTTCGGTCTTTTGAATTCGGAGACTAATATGATGATTTGTATTCGGAGACTAATCTTCTATTGTATTTGATGAATCTGGTGTTTCTGTGTGGTGTTGTATAAATTCTGTCCAATAATATATTTTGTAACCTGTGAAAATATCAGAAAATAAAAAAAAAATTCCTAATATTCATACTAGTGGCGCACCACACAAGACTTTAATGGCGCACTGTAAAAAAGATTCTAATGGCGCATCAGCCACCAGTGCGCCATTAGTATGCCAAAGCACACGGGTACATATGGCCCCCCGGGAGGCATACTAATGGCGCACTGTTGGCTATACTAATGGCGCACGGCCTGGTGCGCCATTAGTACACCAGATTCTAATGGCGCACCAGGGGTGCGCCATTAGAATTTAATTCTAATGGTGTGGTACTAGTGGCGCACCACCAGTGCGCCATTAGTAGGCAAAAGTGGTGCGCCACTAGAATGCCATTTCCTAGTAGTGGTAGGGTGTTTTAATATGTTCATGATTCGCTTATAGTGGGTTGCTTGAGTGACAGAAGCATAAACCCGACTAAGGGGGTTGTTGCTTATGGGATAAAGGGGACTTGATGCTTTAATGCTATGGTTGGATTTTACCTTAATGATCTTTAGTAGTTGTGGATGTAGAATCAAGTTTTGTATTTGACGAAAATAGGATATAGACGTTTTCTAGGGTCAGGTCATATTGATACTAAGTGAATATCATTGTTTGAAGGGTTCTAGGTAAAGTTTCTACACAAAATTCTATAATGGGTTTGCTAGGAATATTTGATTTGGGTTAAATGAAAATGGGTATGGCACGAGTTACGAAATAAAAGAATTAAATCATTAATCTTGCAACTCCAATTTTTTGTGGTGGTAGCAAATGACCAAAGAGGTCTTCTAGGGATCAATCTAAGGGATTTATGCAAGAATAAATTTAAGTGGATGAGGGTAATGAATTATGACTAAAAAGAGTCAATTTAAAGTGTTGAAGCTAAAATAGTAACTAAACATAGTTGATAAATTATGACATGGGGTTCCAACAGAGAGGTGAGGTCTTAAGGTCCAACCTTCATATATATAACATATTTATATAATATATTTAACCTTCATATATATTCATATATATATAACCTTCATATATATAACATATTTACAGAATCAAAGATATATCAAAATTACTCAAATATTTATTTAAAAAACTGAATTTTAATAAGTCCAAAAGTAAAATTTTACAATTTTATAATAAACTACACATTGCAAAGAATCCGGGGATATTTTATTTGTTGAAATCGAACATACGGTCTAGGAGATATGATTTTTTTGAATTTTGGATATTTTCTCAAAATGAATTTCGAGATTTAGAAGATGCGTGCATGAGTTGGTCGCCGAAATTGAGGAAGAAGGTCGCCTGAGTTGTGTAAGAAGGTCCCTAATGTTAAATAGCAGGAAAACGATGAAGATCTCGACGAAGGAAGGTCGTTGGGCAACGTCCCGGGCTCGGCCTCGCCCCGTGGAGGCATGGAACGACCGCCGGAGCTGCCAATCTCTGACAAGAAATTCACAAAGGTGTGTGATACGTCTCCAACATATCTATAATTTTTGATTGTTCCATGCTATTATATTATCAACTTTGGATGTTTTATATGCATGAATATGCTATTTTATATTATTTCTGGGACTAACTTATTAACTCAGTGCCGAGCGCCAGTTTCTGTTTTTTCCGTGTTTTTAACCTTTTTCAGATAGGAATATCAAACGGAGTCCAAACGGAATAAAACTTTCGCCATGATTTTTTATGGAAAATATCAAATACGAGAAGAAAAAGATACCAGAGAGGAGGCACGAGGGAGTCACGAGCCTGGGAGGCCCCCCCCTAGGGCGCAGCTAGGAGGCTCGTGACCTCCTCGTGGCCCCTCTTTACTTGTTCTCGATGCCAGATGGTCTTATAAATACGGAAACCACCAGAACTAAACCTAGATCGCAAGTTCTGCCGCCACAAGCCTCCGTAGCCACCAAAAACCAATCGGGAGACCGTTCTGGCATCCTTCCGGAGGGGAATCCATCTCCGATGGCCATCTTCATCAACACCATTGCCTCTCTGATGATGCGTGAGTAGTTCACATCAGACCTTCGGGTCCATAGCTAGTAGATAGATGGCTTCTTCTCTCTCTTTGATCTTCAATACAAAGTTCTCCATGATCTTCATGAAGATCTATCCGATGTAATTCTCTTTTGCGGTGTGTTCGTTGAGATCCGATGAATTGTGGATTTATGATCAGATTATCTATGAATATTATTTGAGTCTCCTCTGATTTCTTATATGCATGATTTCATATCCTAGTAAGTCTCTTCGAGTTATGGGTTTTGTTTGGCCAACTTGATCTATGATTCTTGCAATGGAGAAGTGCTTGGTTTTCGGTTCATACCGTGCGGTGTCCTCACCCAATGACAGAAAGGGTAGCGAGGCACGTATTGTGTTGTTGCCATCAAGGGTAAAAACATGGGGTTTATGTCATATTGCATGAATCTATCGCTCTACATCATGTCATCTTGCTTAAAGCGTTACTCCATTTGTTATGAACTTAATACACTAGATGCATGCTGGATAGCGGTCGATGTGTGGAGTAATAGTAATAGATGCAGAAAGTATCGGTCTACTTGTCTCGGACGTGATGCCTATATGTATGATCATTGCCTTAGATATCGTCATGACTTGACGTGATTCTATCAATTGCTCAACAGTAATTTGTCACCCACCGTAATACTTACTATCATGAGAGAAGCCTCTAGTGAACACTATGGCCCCTGGGTCTATTTTACGTATTATATATTCAGATCTAAATACAAAAACACCAAAAATACCTTGCTGCAATTTTATTTACTTATTTATATCTACCTATTATCACTATAAGATCTCACCTTGCAAGTAATCGTAAAGGGATTGACAACCCCTTTAGCACGTTTTGTGCAAGTTTTTTTTTTTGTGTGCAGGTTCCTTGGTGCCTCATCTTGATATTCCTACTGGATTGATACCTTGGTTCTCAAACAAAGGGAAATACTTATCTCTACTTTGCTGCATCACCCTTTCCTCTTCAAGGGAAAAACGAATGCAAGCTTAAGAAGTAGCAGGAAGAATTTCTGGCGCCGTTGCCGGGGAGTATTTAAGTGAAGCATCTACCAAGTACCTATCGCAAACTCATCTCTTGCATTTACATTATTTGCCATTTGCCTCTCGTTTTCCTCTCCCCCACTTCTAAAACAAAAATTTACAAAAAAAATTGCCTTTCTTTATTCGCCTTTTTCGTTCGCCCTTTTCTTTCGCTTGCTTTCTGTTTGCTCGTGTGGTTGCCTGCTTGCTAAGTCATCATGTCTGAATCATTCAAACACAAGATTACTCTGCCTAGGTTTAATGCGTGGGATAGCCCCTTTGTCCTCCCCAAACTCACAAATAATGAGTCTATGGGAAGACGTCCTCAGGTTGCTAGAGATACTTTCAGTAATATTGATGATGGGGATCCTGTACTTTTTCACTATTCTCTTAATGAATCCTTAAAAGACGCTTGGGATAGACTGCTGAGAATTCAAACTAGTCATATCCCTCCTTATCATATTGAGTTATACTTAAAAAGCTTTTATGCCGGATTGCCCCACTCGTTTAAACAAATCTTGGATTCTATATTTGATAAGGGTTTCCTTGTAGGAGATGCCTTTGACACTTATGAAAGAATGAAAGCTATATTTGGGCATCCCAAGGGAGAAAATGAGACCACTGCCCTCACCTGTTTCGACCAAAATGAATCAATAAAAGAAATGAAGGCTAGTTTAGACAAGAACTTTCGCAATGTGCTTAATATTTCTTCCACTATAAATGGTCATGTACTTTCACAAAATAGGAAGATAGTAGCTCTCGACAAAAAGGTTTTCCCTTGTTTTCAAAGAAAGGAATATGACAATACTTGATTCTATTGCCTTACTCCTAGCTAAGGGCGTTAAACGATAGCGCTTGTTGGGAGGCAACCCAATGAATAGATTTATTCTTGACTTTTACTTTCTGTTTTGTTGACTCCACACCATCATGATTCTGTTATGATTGTGTTTTTTATGTTTTAATTAGTTTTTGTGCCAAGTAGAACCTTTAGGATTAGTTTTGGTGATAGTTGTTTAATCATGCTGAAAAAAGACAGAAATTTATGGTCACGACATTATTTTTCATTCCTATCAAGAAAGGGCTTTTGAGTTGATTATTTTTTAAGATGATTGATATGCAAATTTCCCTAATTTTCATAATTGTTTAAGAATTTTTGAGTTAGCAGAGGTGTACTAAATATACAGATTACTATAGAATGTTCTGTTTTTGACACATTCTGTTTTTTTTGTGTTGATTGCTTATTTTGATGAAACTATGGTTAGTATCGGGGGGTATGAGCCATGGAAAAGTGAGAATACTTTAATATAACATCAATATTAATGGAAATTAAGTTTACTACAGTACCTAAAAAGTTGGTGGTTTGTTTTCTTATGCTAATGCTATCACGAGTTTCTGTTTAAGTTTTGTGTTGTGAAGTTTTCAAGTTTTGGGTGATGTTCTTATGGACAATGGAATAAAGAGTGGAAAGAGCCTAAGCTTGGGGATTCCCAAGTCATCCCAAGCCAAATTCAAGGACACCAAAAAGCCTAAGCTTGGGGATGCCCCGGGAAGGCATCCCCTCTTTCGTCTTCAATCCATCAGTAACATTACTTGGAGCTATATTTTTATTCACCACATGATATGTGTTTTGCTTGGAGCGTCGTGTATTATAGGAGTCTTTGATTATTGTTTTATCACAATCATCCTTGCTGCACACCTTTTGAGAGGGACATGCACTCATCGTGAATTTTATAGAATACTCAATGAGCTTCACTTATATCTTTTGAGTTAGGCAATTTAGCTTACATGTGCTTCACTTATATCTTTTGAGCTTGATGATTTTTCTCCCATGAGCTTCACTTATATCTTTTGATCTTGGTAATTTTTCTCCCATGTGTTTCACTTATATATTTTGATCTTAGTAATTTTTCTCCCATGTGCTTCACTCATATCTTTTGAGCTTGATAATTTTGCTCTAGTGCTTCACTTAAATCTTTGTAGAGCACGGCGGTGTCATATTTTGTAGAAATAAAAACTATTGATCTTCACTTATATCATTTTTAGAGTGCTCTCCCTAAATAACTTGATAATTGGCGTGTGTTATGAAATTAGTCCTGAATATGATAGGCATCCAAAGAGGATATAATAAAAACTTTCATATTCAAGTGCATTGATTAGTAAGAGAAGTTTGATTCCTCACGATTAGTTTTGAGATATGGAGGTGATAATATTAGAGTTATGTTAGTAGGGTGTTATGAATCTAGAAATACTTGTGTTGAGGTTAGTGATTCCCGTAGCATGCACGTATGGTGAACCCCTATGTTAGGAAGTCGGAGCATAATTGATTTATTGATTGTCATCCTTTGTGTGGAGGTTGGGATCACGCGATGGTTAACTCCTACCAACCCTTCCCCTAGGAGTATTCTTTTAGCACTTTGTTTTGATTACTAATAAAACTTTTGCAATAAGTATACGAGTTCTTCATGACTAATGTGAGTCCATGGTATAGATGCACTTTCACCCTTCCATCATTGCTACCCTCTCTAGTGTCGCGCAACTTTCTCCGGTGCACAAACCCACCATATACCTTCCTCAAAACAGCCACCATACCTACCTATTATGGCATTTTCATAGCCATTCTGAGATATATTGCCATGTAACTTTCACCATTCCGTCTCATGACATGTGCCATCACTTTCATTCATATAGAGTCATTATTGTTCAAAGTATCGAGTTGTAAGTAAATAAAAGTGTGATGATCATCATTATTAGAGCATTGTCCCATATGAGGATATAAAAAGAGGCCAAAGAGCCCAAACAAAAAAAAAGAGGCCAAAGAGGCCAAACAAAAAAATGAGAGAAAAAGAGAGAAGGGACAATGCTACTATCTTTTTCCACACTTGTGCTTCAAAACAACACCATGTTCTTCATGATAGAGAGTCTCTTGTTTTGTAACTTTCATATGCGAGTGGGAATTTTCATTATATAACTTGGCTTGTATATTCCAATGATGGGCTTTCTCAAATTGTCCTAGGTCTTCGTGATCAAGCAAGTTGGGTGCACACCCACTAGTTTTTATCTGTGAGCTTTCATACACTTATAGCTCTAGTGCATCCATTTCATGGAAATCCCTACTCATTCACATTGATATATATTCATGGGCATCTCCATAGCCCATTGATACGCCGAGTTGATGTGACCATCTCCTCCTTTTTGCCTCTCAACCTCCACCACACTCTATTCCACCTATAGTGTTATATCCATGGCTCACGCTCATGTATTGCGTAAGAGTTGAAATTTTTTTGAGAAAGTAAGAGTGCGAAAACAACTACTTGGCCAATACCGAGGTTGTGCATGATTTAAATTCGTTGTGTGGGGATGATGGAGCATAGCCAGACTATATGAGTTTGTAGGGATAACTTCCTTTGGCCTTGTTATTTCAAAAGTTCATGATTACTTTGCTATTATACTTGAAGTATTATTGTTTTCATGTCAATATTTACGGATCTGAACATTCATGCCACAATAAAGAGATTACATAAAACAAATATATTAGGTAGCATTCCACATCAAAAATTCGGTCTTTATCACTTCCCTACTCGAGGACGAGCAGGAGTTAAACTTGGGGATGCTTGATACGTCTCCAACATATCTATAATTTTTTATTGTTCCATGTTATTATATTATCAACTTTGGATGTTTTATATGCATGAATATGCTATTTTATATTATTTTTGGGACTAACTTATTAACTCAGTGCCCAGTGCGAGTTTCTGTTTTTTCCGTGTCTTTGACCTTTTTCAGATAGGAATATCAAATGGAGTCCAAACGGAATAAAACTTTTGCCGTGATTTTCTATGGAAAATATCAAAAATACGAGAAGAAAAAGATACCGGAGAGGAGGCACGAGGGAGTCACGAGCCTGGGAGGCGCCCCCCTAGGGCGCGTCTAGGAGGCTCGTGACCTCCTCGTGGCACCTCTTTAATTATTCTCGACGCCAGACGGTCTTATAAATACGGAAACCACCAGAACTAAACCTAGATCGCAAGTTCCACCGCCACAAGCCTCCGTAGCCACCAAAAACCAATCGGGAGACCGTTCCGGCATCCTGCCGGAGGGGAGTCCATCTCCGATGGCCATCTTCATCAACACCATTGCCTCTCCGATGATGCGTGAGTAGTTCACATAAGACCTTCGGGTCCATAGCTAGTAGCTAGATGGCTTCTTCTCTCTCTTTGATCTTCAATACAAAGATCTCCATGATCTTCATGGAGATCTATCCGATGTAATTCTCTTTTGCCATGTGTTCGTTGAGATCCGATGAATTGTGGATTTATGATCAGATTATCTATGAATATTATTTGAGTCTCCTCTGATTTCTTATATGCATGATTTCATATCCTGGTAAGTCTCTTCGAGTTATGGGTTTTGTTTGGCCAACTGGATCTATGATTCTTGCAATGGAGAAGTGCTTGGTTTTGGGTTCATACCGTGCGGTGTCCTCACCCAATGACAGAAAGGGTAGCGAGGCACATATCGTGTTGTTGCCATCAAGGGTAAAAAGATGGGGTTTATATCATATTGCATGAATCTATCCCTCTACATTATGTAATCTTGCTTAAAGCGTTACTCCGTTTGTTATGAACTTAATACACTAGATGCATGCTGGATAGCGGTTGATGTGTGGAGTAATAGTAGTAGATGCAGAAAGAATCGGTCTACTTGTCTCGGACATGATGCCTATATGTATGATCATTGCCTTAGATATCGTCATGACTTTGCGTGATTCTATCAGTTGCTCAACAGTAATTTTTTCACCCACCGTAATACTTGCTATCATGAGAGAAGCCTCTAGTGAACACTATGGCCCTCGGGTCTATTTTACATATTATATATTCAGATCTAAATACAAAAACACCAAAAATACCTTGCTGCAATTTTATTTACTTATTTATATCTACCTATTATCACTATCAGATCTCACCTTGCAAGTAATCGTAAAGAGATTGACAACCCCTTTATCGCGTTGGGTGCAAGTTTGTTTGTTTTTGTGCAGGTTCCTTGGTGCCTCATCTTGATACTCCTAATGGATTGATACCTTGGTTCTCAAACTGAGGGAAGTACTTATCTCTACTTTGCTGCATCACCCTTTCCTCTTCAAGGGAAAAACCAACGCAAGCTCAAGATGTAGGAGTGTGGGACAGGGAAGAGCTACATGTGGAGGGGAATCGGGCGAGTGGTGAGAGGGGCTCGCGGGGAAGCTTTTTATAGGGTTTTGGGAGGCTAGAATGCGAGGAGGTGGTGGTGCTTAATAGTGGTTGTTCCTCTGCCTTGTAATGGTCACTATGGGCGACTCCAAGAGGCATTGAGAATGGGAAAGGGTCGAGGGAGGTGAGGATGCTCCATTGAGCGCATATTCTGGGATAGGGATAGGAGGGGAGGGGTGTTGTCGATGTTCTGGGATCGGGGTACCCAGACTTGCCTGCCTACGGCCCAGCACGTGGCGCACCACGATGTCCCGGTGCAACCCAGCAACAGGCCTCTCAAGTCATACCATCATGAGAGCCCCCGCCTCGTGAGGAGGACAACATCAATACCTCCAGAGAGTGGCATTTCCACAGGCCACCTCCCGAGGAGCGGAGATTCCTATGCAAGTGCCCTGCCTCCCGAGGCCAGGTTGACGCGGGCTCGGACGACTGATATAGGCGGGCGCCAGCGGGCATAGAGGGAGGACAGTTTCCTCTTTCATGCTTGTGAGCCAACGGCGTACGCGATTTCCCAAGGAACCCCCCAAAGGTTTCCTTCCCAGTGCAATGAGACCAAGACCATGAGTTCGGAAGGACGCACGTCATCACCGAGCCCACCACAGCGTCGTGGCCAGAAGCTTTGTAGGCGGAGACCACCTTTAGTCAGAATAAGGTGTACCTCATGTCCCCCGTCTAATTTGGCCATTGTGGATCCCTTCCAGCCCGTGTGATAAGGGAAAAGGACCGTGGCCCCTATAAAAATACTGGCTCCCATCATAGCGGGGAGAAGACACACCGGTTCACCACCGCCAAGAACCCTCGAGAGGCCACCCAATCACTATACAAGTTCATCCATAGCCCCCTCATGAGGCCAATCCACCACAAAGCAGGAGTAGGGTCTTAGACCGCAAGGTGGCCCGAACGAGGGTAAATCCTCGTGTCACTTTCATCTCATTGCGCACATTCACTGGCCTGGGCCATAGGGTGCGATGTTTGAGACTCGAGCCGGTCAAGATCTACGCACACACCATAGTGTTTGAACCTTGTTGGTTTTTGCGGACCCCCGATTCTGACAGGTGCGTGCGTTGCACTGGCTTCCTGGTTGTAGGAACGTTCGAAGGTGGAAGAAGACACTAGGTAGGCTAGGCTTTCGTGCACACGCTCCTATTTTTCTATTTTTTTAAAAAAAAATTATAAAAAGTTTCTAAATACAAGACTAATTTGTTTGATCTCGCGAAAATAGTTTTATAACGGAAATAATGTATATTATACAGGTAATTAGTTTGAAGGTTGTGTGTACACATTTATTTTATTAACATATTTTTAGGTTGTAACACTTATGTAGTTTTCTTAAGAAATTAACCAGCCAAAAATAAATGTCAAAAACATAAATTTGCTCTATTAATTATTTCCAAATATATTTTTGGAGTAGTCCCATTATTTGCTCTCATTTACTGAATAATCTGGAAATATTTAAATGACACTAGAACCCCAGAATTTGGAACTCAAAATTCAAAGAACTTCAAATGAAATATTCATGCACCACATTTAAGAAGTCACTTTATTCTCACTCATGCATTTGAATGAGGTTTCAAAATACTTTGAAAAGTTCAAAAAGAATGGAAAGGTGAATAGACTTTTCAACAATAATTTCTTTATTGGATAAAATGCTATCCAACCTTATAATTTGGTTTGAAAAAAATTTGACACGTACTCAAAAGTTTTAATTTCTCCTAAAAATCAAAGAAATTCAATCAATATAATCCTATTATTAACATTCCAAAATTGGGGAAATTTTGGGATGTTACATGCAAGTGTTTTCTCTTTTGTGCGTAGGCGCTGAAGACGGGAATTTTCGTTGTTCTCCTATTGGTTTGATAACCTTTGTGCCCACTAAGGGAAATACTTACCTTTGCTTTGTTGCATCATCCCCTCTTCGGGGAAAATCTTAGTGCAGTTTACAAGTATCATGCAATAACTTTCGCGTACTTCGTCCAAGTTGATAAAACTCAATCTCGTTGGATAGAGGATGAGAAGAGATATTGGTTATAATAAGAAGAGACAGTATAAAAATGCCAATTATATAGAGATTTGAAACCTCTATGAATGAAGAACCAAAAAAACTCTAACATCGAAAACTCAATGATGATGCATAGAAAATACGTTTTCGATGAGCTTGAGCTTATCACGATGAATACCATAAGCTCCAAAACTCACATCGTGAAAAGCCAAACAAGAACCAAGAAATATGATGATGCCAAGAATGCAATGGTTTGAGCTCTCAATGAACGATACGATCAAGCTACTAAATCAAGAACCGCCCCCCTTGATAGTTGATACGTCCATTTTCCATCATGATTTATTATTGCTAATTATATTATTCTTGTTCATTATTCCACTTTATGATGCAATTATTATGAATTTTTATCTCTTAATTTACAAGGTACATCATAAATAGGGTAATTGCCGAAAACTAGAATTCTGGACCCAGAAACCAGGAAAAAGGTTGATAATTTCGTGGACTCCAAATGACCTGAAATTGCATGAGGGATTTTTGTGGAATATATGTGAATTTATGCACCAAAAGTATACCAGAGGGGGGCCCCTGTTGGTGCCAAGCCAACAGGATGCGTCCACCCCCTAGGAGCGCCATGATGGCTTGGTAGGCCCACAGGCAGCCTCCGTCCCCCTCTTATGCTATATGATGTGTTTTTACAAAGAAAAAAATCAAGAGGATACTTTCGGGACTAAGGATCACCGCTTCAAAGTGGAAGTCTGGGCAGAGGGCCTTTTGATCTCTAGCAGAGAGATTCTGCCGGAGAAACTTCCCTCTTGGAGGGAAAAATCGAAGCCATTGTGATCACCAAAGCTTCCTCCTTCGTGGGAGGACTAATCTTCATCAACATATTCACCATCACCTTCTCATCTCAAACCCTAGTTCATCTCTTGTATTCAATCTTGGTCTCAAAACCCCAGATTTGTACTTGGGGTCTACTAGTAGTGTTGATTACATCTTGTAGTTGATGCTTGTTGGTTTACTTGGTGGAAGCTAATATGTTCAGATCCTTAATCCTATTTATTATACCTTTGATATTGAACATGGTGATGATTTGTGAGTATTTTCTTTTCGTTCCGAGTGTCGGCATTTTGGGAATGGGGGAACCCAGACCTGCCTGCCTGCGGCCCAGGGCATGGCCCACTTCATCGACCAAACACGGCCGGACGTGGCCTCTCTCAAGACAAGGCCCTTGCAAGGGCTCCGGCCTCACGAGCAGGAACATCATAAGAACCGACAAGGGGCGAGCCTCCTCAGGCCCCCTCCGGAGTAGCGGAGATCTCTATGCAAGGACCGGCCTCAGGAGTCAAGGGTGATGCAATGAAGGACAAACGGGCGCCAGCGCACCAGATGGCGCAATTTCCCCTTTGGTGCAAAGGGAGCAAGGATGTATGCGGGTTCCCAAAGCCCCCCCCCCATGGTTTCCATTCCGATGCAACAAGACCACAACCACCTGCCCCGCAGGACGGATGTCATCGCTGAGCCCAACCCTACGTCGTCAACACCTACTTTGCAGGCGAAGACCGCCTTTGGGCAGGGAGAGCACGTACTCTTGTCCCCCTTCAAAACTGGCTGTTGGGGGATCCCTTCCCGCCATTGTGATAAGGGAAGAGGACCCGAGCCACCTCTATATATAGAGGGTAGGCTGCACCGTAGAGGAGGACCCACGGATCCATTGCACCATCCACTCAACACCAAGCCACAGAGAGTCTCGAACGCATCGAAGGGAGCCCTCATGAGGCCCTAGAACCCTGTACTAGTTCATCCACACCACCTCCTCGAGAGGTAATCCACCAAAGCAGGATTAGGGTATTACGCTTCTCAATGGCATGAACCTGGGGAAACTATCGTGTTCATCTTCCTCCTCGTCATCGTGCGAGTTTGCTATTGTAAGCATCGGGTAGCGAGCTAGGTTGGGAGAGGCTGCAGGAGATCTCCGCACATGCCCGTGTGTTCGAATCTTAAGGGTTTTGTGAAGCCCGAAATCTGACATTTGGCGTGCTAGGTAGGGGGCGTGTCGGAGTCTTCCTCAAGCCAAGACCCTCTCCCACCTTGCTGTTCTGATGTCTGATGCCCGGCGAGCCTGTGCCGAGTGCCAAGCCACCCTTGTCACTCAGATGGCGCCCGTGGGCCGCGCTGGTGCGCACAGGACACCCTCGCTTGTGGAGAACGCTGCCACGGCCCCCCATGCCCACGAGCAACAAGACTCTTCCCAGACGGTCACCGCACAGCATGACGGCCACACTGCCACTCCGTCAATCGTTCCATCTTATGGGTCGTCCTCCCGTATTCGGCCAGGGCTGGTGTGTGGCCAGGGCGCACTCGCCATGGCTAACGAGCTGCTGCACTATTGCCCCACCCCTGACTGTTTTGATGACTGGCCTCAGTGCATCGCGGAGCTCATCAATGTTGCTAGCGATGCTTCGGCACTCTCCTACTCGCTTCGACACCAACCATCCATGGAGAACAACGTGGCGCACGACCCGGAACCTCCACCTCCGCGACGTGACGTGGATCCCGAGCCCAGGCAGGAAGCGTGTCCACGTGACCGGCCTCGCGAACCACATGCAAGGCTGGGAGATGAGGTGAGCTGCCAGGTGGTTCCCCTGCCGCACGCTGACACGCACGCATTCCCCATGCCACCAACCCAACGCGCGATCGGGCACCACCCTAGGAGGGTCCGCAGGGACGTCAAGACCAAGACCGTCCCGCACAAGCAGCACCCATCGATCCGGTGGGGTGCCTCGCCATCGCCCCAGAGCTCTACCCAATGGCGTGGCCTTGCAAGTTCAAGACTAACCTTCCCCCGTGTTAGGATGGGACCCCAGATCCAGCCGAGTTAATATAGCTCTACTCCCTGAGTATCCAAGCGGCTAGAGGAGACGACAAGGTCATGGCATGATGGTTCCCCATGGCGCTCAAGGGTGGCGCGCTCTCCTGGATCTTTAGCCTCCCGGAGGCATGTATCACCTCTTGGGATGGCCTACGCAAACGCTTCATCGTCAACTTCCAAGGCACCCACGACTGCGCTCCCACTATGAACGACCTGCGGCGAATCAAGTAGCGGGACGGGGAGACCCTACACAAGTTCATATAGCGCTTCATGAACATGCACCTCAAGATCCCGAGGGCTTCAGACGAAGCCATCATCTCAGCATTCACCGACGGAGTCATCAACCTCAAGACGAAGGAAGAGCTCGCCATGAATGACAAACTGCGCTCCACCTTGGAGATGTTCAATTTGGTGAACAAGGGCACCAAGGCAAAGGAGGGCCGCATGTCGCTCCACGAGACTCCAGCGGGAGAGCCAGGAGAAAAGAATACCAAGGCCAAGGAGGTGAAGCGCAAGGCCCCAGCAGTGCTCGTGGCCGAACCTGAGGAGAAGGGAGGCCGGGGTGACGAACACCCCCAAGGGGAAGACCCACCTGCATCTTCCATGGCACCAACAACCACGACACTGCCGACTGCCAGGATCTCAGGCTGATCTGCGCTAAGCACTTCAACAGGCGCCCCGGATGAGCTGACCGAGGCTTCGATCGCGGCGGTGGCCATGCTGGAGGTCGCTGGGACAACCGAGAAACTCGTCAAGGGTGGCGTGATCATCCTCATGAGGACCGCTGGCGCGATTAGGTTCGACATGACCGCTAGCGCGACCAGCCTCGTGAGGACCGCTAGCACGACGACCCTGCGGAGGGGTCGTGACAGGGCCAGCCTCGCGAGGTTTGCCCTCGTAAGGTCGGCTTACCACCACTACTGCCTCAACAAATAAGAAAGGATGAGGACAGGCAGGACGATGGGGCTCAGGGCTTCCAGGAGATCAGGATCGTGGCCTGTATGCTGGGTGGTGCCCAAGCCCCCGCATCAAACCAAGCCTTCAAGCAGTTCGCACGGGAGGTGAATGCGGCTCTCTCGAAGCACGAGGCAATGCGCCCCCAAAATTGGTCCTAGACCACCATCACCTTCGACTCAAGGGACCAGCTCAGGTGCTCGGCCATGGCCGGCAAGCTCCCCATGCTGTGCACTCCAACCGTCAGCAATGTCCTCGTCACCAAGACCCTCATCGACGGAAGACCGGGACTCAACGTCCTCTCCATCGAGACATTCGAGACACTCCAGGTGTTGTACGAGCAGCTCATGCCGACTAAGCCGTTCTCGGGGGTCACAGACAGATCCACCGTGCCAATCGGGTAGGTGCGTCTGCATGTCACCTTCGACGGGTGCAAGAACTACCACAGCGATATCATCATCTTTGACGTCGCGCACATCCACCTTCCGTACAATGCGATCCTCGGTTAGACGTCGCCCAGTTCATGGAAGCGACCCACCATGGTTACAACATCCTCAAGATGCTAGGGAGTGGTGGCGTCATCACCATTGCTTTCGACGAAAAGGATGTTGTCTGCGCCCTTGAGCATGCTTACCGCACCGCGGAGCAGAGCGCTCAGACGACGAGGAGGATGCCCTGCCCTATGAGGACCCGCACAAGAAGAAGAAACATCTCACTTCCACAAGGCATACGGGGGCCTCGAGCTCTATGCCCAGGGATCGGGCCCCACCCCCCATCGCATAGGAAGGCATGCTCGGCGGCACTCTTGGGTCGGGCTCGGGGGCTCCAACCGAGGGAGCTTCGGGCTCGGTCAGTGGGATAGGAGATGTGCTTGAGCACAACCTGAAGGCGCGGCCTGACGTGCGTCGGCCCAAGCCGGGGGCTTGGACCACGACGCCAAGCTCGCAAGAGTTCGTCATCAGAGCGATCAAGAAGCTTTGAGAAGCAAAGACCGTGCAATGTGTGGGCTGCCCAGCACCACCAATCGCAGCCGCCATCATTGGCATGCTTGACCGTCCGCGTGTCTGCGTCAGTGCACTCACGATTAACAATGCCACAGCCTAGGTCCCTTTCTAGATAGCGTGTGCCGATCATGGATGGGTCAACCCGAACGCCTACGTCCGCATGCCCTTCGAAGTGGCGAAATCAGGCAAGACGTTCCAGCGCCTGCACCGAGCCATGCTCGTGCCTTGCCTAGCGAGGCGCAACGAGGAGTTGGAGGAGATGCTCAAACCAAGCGAAGGTTCCAAGCCTCGGGAGGTGAAGGACCCATGAAGGTCGTGCTCGTGGGGGTGAGAGATGAGGCGATGACGGCAGCTTCGGCTCTTAAACGGCATGGCCTCCAGGTGACCTTTTTGTTGCCTGATGCCATGTAATTTTTTGGTTTACTCCATTTGAGGGCGCCCACCGGGCCGCATTATCCTCAGGAGATCAGGGCTCACCTGTGCAGTTGCTTCATTTATGCATATTTCAATAATTTATCATGCATGTGCTCTGTTTTCTAACATTCCGCCTTGCTTGCATGACTCCTTGCCAGCTTAAATGCGCTGCACCACCCTCTCTGAGTTGGTGTTTCACAAGCGGTTGTGCACTACGGCCTTTCCCGAGGCACCTCGCTATAGGGATGCAAAGCCCTGTCGCCTCAGGGACTTGCATCTGTCGGCGGTCGACCCCCTTTCGGGGCTCTGCGCGTAGCGTGGTGCCTTAGCATGGAGAGTCGGGAGGTCACATGTCCTCCCAAGGCAGCAGCAGATAGGGTGGAATGGGAGCCGCTCGGGGGTCAAGGGGGGCTCCTGAGCATCGTGCCTTAGGAGCCTTACCGAGCAAATAGCCACTCACCCCCTTGGTGTCGTCCTTGGTTTCCGATCAGTATGAAGGGTGTCGGGGCCTTGCCACGAGTTGCGTCCTTGGTTTCCGGTCATATACTGCGGCGGTAGGGAAGCATGCGGGACTAGCACTCGTAGACGTAGAGCCGCTTGAGAGTCAAAGGGGGCTCCTCAGGAGCCTTACTAGTCATAATGTCACTCGACCCCTTGATGCCGTCCTTTGTTTCCAGTCGGTGTCAGGAGAGTCGGGGCCTCGCCCCGTGAAGTGCGTCATTGGTTTCCAGTCATACCTAACGGTGGTGGGGAAATGAGCGGGATTGGGACCTGTAGATGTAGACTGCCAAAAGGACTCCCAACCTGCCTCACTCAAGAAGAAGAACTGAGCAGGGCTTTAGATGGCCCCATCTACGAGATGACCCAGGCGCAAACCGCCTTTGAGGTAGGGACCTCGTGAGGCCAAAGCACCCTCACGAGCTCCCAGATACACCTCCCAGTTCTACCATGGCAACCACGGGTACGAACTCTATGGGCTGTACACGCCCGGGGCACCCTGAGGACTCGAAAGGGTCCCTTCCCACGCAATGTGGCAGCCACATCCCAACGCTGGCGGAGAAGTCAACACGTTCCACCAATGACTATGCCCACACAATGTGGAAGCCACAGCCCCGTGCTGGGGGTCAACACGGTCCACCAATGACTATGGCCACGCAATGTGGAAGCCATAGCCCAGTGCTGGCGAAGAAGTCAACACGGCCCACCAATGTCTATGCGCACGCAACATGGAAGCCACAACTCCGTGCTGGCAGACGACATGGCCCTCCACTGGCTATGCCCACGCAATGTGGAAGTCCCACGCCCGATGCGGGGGGATAAACAACTAAGGGCGCCCCCAAAGGCTTGATACGTCTCCAACGTATCTACTTTTCCAAACACTTTTGCCCTTCTTTTGAACTCTAATTTGCATGATTTGAATGAAACTAACCGGACTGACGCTTTTTCAGCAGAACTGCCATGGTGTTGTTTTTGTGCAGAAAGGAAAGTTCTCGAAATGACCTGAAAACTTACGAGGATTTTTTATGGAATATATAAAAAATACGAGATGAGGAATCAACCGGAGAGGAGCTGCCAGTGGGCCACGAGCCCAGGAGCCACCCCCCCTAGGCCGCGCCAAGCAGGCTTGTGGGGCCCACGTGGCTCCTCTGACCTCATCTCCAGCTCCATATAATCTCTTTTGCCCAGGAAAAAATCAAGGAGAAGAAATCATCACGTTTTATGATACGGAGCCGCCACCACCACCTATTCTTCCTCGGGAGGGCAAATCTGGAGTCCGTTTTGGGCTCGGAAGAGTGGAAATCAAAGCCATCATCATCATCAACCATCCTCCATCGCCAATTTCATGATCATATTCATCGTTCATGAGTAATCTCATCGTAGCTTGCTAGACGGTGATGGGTTGGATGAGATCTATCATGTAATCGAGTTAGTTTCGATGGGGTTTGATCCCTAGTATCCACTACGTTCTAAGATTGATGTTGCTACTACTTTGCTATGCTTAATGCTTGTCACTAGGGCCCGAGTGCCATGATTTCAGATCTGAACCTATTATGTTTTCATCAATATATGTGTGTTCTTGATCCTATCTTCCAAGTTGTAGTCACCTACTATGTGTTATGACCCGGCAACCCTAGAGTGACAATAGCCGGAACCACTCTCGGAGATGACCATAGTATGAGGATTCCATGTATTCACCATGTGCTAATGCTTTGTTCCGGTTCTCTATTAAAAGTGAGACCTTAATATCCCTTAGTTTCCATTAGGACTCCGCTGCCACGGGAGGGATGGACGAAAGATGTCATGCAAGTTCTTTTCCATAAGCACGTATGACTATATACGGAATACATGCCTACATTACATTGACGAACTCGAGCTAGTTACATATCACCCTATGTTATAACTATTACATGATGAATGCCATCTGACATAATCATCCATCACCGATCCAATGCCTACAAGCGTTTCCTATACTGGTCCTTGTTTAGTTATTTTACCGCTACTACTGTCACACTTGCTACATAAATCACTACTGCTACTGTTACCACTATCACTGTTACTATCATAGTACTTTGCTACTAAAACTTTGCTACAGATACTAAATCTTTCAGGTGTGGTTGAATTGACAACTCAACTGCTAATACTCGAGGATATTCTTTGGCTCCCATTGTGTCGAATCAATAAATTTGGGTTGAATACTTTACCCTCGAAAACTGTTGCAATCCCCTATACTTGTGGGTTATAAAGGCTACATCCAACTTCAAGAATGTCCCTACTGGCCCCACTTCTCACCGCGTTCCCCGGGGATGCACGCGGGATGGGGCTGCACGGGGGCTGCTACCAGGCCAAGCCTGATACACGCTGCCTTACCAGGTCTTTCGACCCTGGTCTTCATGCACCCATCTCCGGAAAAGCTGGCGAGGAAAGGAACGGGAGCCCCTCGTAGGTCAAGGGGGACTCCTGAGCATCGCGACTCAGGAGCCTAACTCAACCCATAGCCCCTCAACCCTTGGACCGTCCTTGGTGATCCGGTCGGCCCAGTGGCAGTTGAGGTATGCGTGTGACTGTCACACCCTGTGTTTGTATCACCTTGATATGTTTGGGTTTATAAAATTTGGAGCCAACTAAAACTTTTCAAAGTGCTTGTGCTTGTTTGCAATGATGTTTGCTTGCTTGATGATTGTGGTATGGCCCTCCTAGATTCTATTCCACTTCATATTCATCTTCCTTGACTCAAACCTCTTGCCCAATGATCATGCCATGTGAATAGTGCCCAAAACTATTTTTATCAAAAAAAATTAACCAAAAATGATTTATTCAAATTAGGTTTTCAAAACCACCTGAAATGAGGTTTGCACTGGAAGTCCTCAAATTGGGTGGATTCTTCTTCCCCAAAGACATTATTTCAAACCTACTATATATAAGACTTTCCAAAACCACAAAATATTATTTCTAAAGATTATTTTCATATTTTATTTAAAGGCTTTTCCTTAAGGGAAAAAATGGTTTTTCCTAGGGAAAAATTATTTAAATGCTTTGAAAATATTTGAGAAAAATTTGGGAAACTCAGTGGACATATATTTTCCATATATATGAGTTTCAACACACGGGCATGTTCAAATCATGGGCAAAAACCTTCAAAACCCTTTCTAATCAAATCAAACTTTTGGAATATTTCCATAAGAAATATTCTCAATAAATTCCAGGAAAATTTCAGCAAGGCAACACTATCATAAGTGATGATCTTGCAAAGTTTAATCTCAACCCAAGTTGATTTGGTTCATCAAACCATCCCAAAACCCTCCCTGTCCAGATTCAAATTTGAGCAACTTTACATTGTGAAGTTTCTCCCCTTGACCTCAAACTTTGTGGGCATGCTCTAATAACCAAATAGTGATGCTACACTAAGTGGTGCATCAAAGGTTAAATCCTAGCATCACTAGATCTATAGAAACCTGATTCTGTTAGTTTCTAGAGTTTACCAAGTTTCCATTGTCAACTTTTCTCACTTGGGATCAAACTTGGTGAATCCTCTCATTTTTACCTTGACCTTGATCCTATTGAATATCTCAGTGAGTTGGTAAATATTTCTTGCCCAAAACTCTATCAAACACCTTGTGGTCCATTCTTAAAACCACCATTACCACCCCTTACTCTTTTACCCTTGCCCCCAAATTTTTACCACACCACCTGGTAATGCCCAAGCACCCTCAGTAAGAATCCCAGGTCATCAAGCCACTGGTAGGTGGGGTAACCCCCCCCCCCATTTACCCCCTCGATAGCACCATTTCTTTCCCTGTCACCCTTTTATTCTACCCTAAGGCATCTCCAGAGCCCTCCCCTAGCCTCTCCTAGCCCTTGGGCATCTCCAGTAGCCCCAAGACGCAAGAAGACATGTGGGTGGGCTTAAAATATGCCAGGGCACGCCATATGGGCACTCTGGAGCGCGCTATAGTGCATTCCCTCACTGTAGCTGCCCCTGCTCGGCGTCGCCTGACAGCCTTGGGCCTCCCCCGCGTGTCCTCCTGGTCGGCCTCGACGTCCGCAGCATGGCAGGCAGTCGACCCCCTCTCTCCCCTCTCTCCTATGACCCCCCCCCTAGCGTGTGCCCAACGTCGCCCGAATCGGCCAACGCACGGGCTCCCACGCGCGGGCACCAGATCCCTTCCCCGCTCTCTCTCTCCCTCCCCCTGGACCTGGACCGCGTCTCGGAACTCCTTGGACTCAAACCGGAGCCCCCATGGCCTATGGCGACGGCCTCGCCCTCGCCAGCGCACCACAGTGCGATGAACCGGTTCCCCCCTATAAAAAGGGCCTCCCCCGAGCTCTCTCCCCTTCTCTGGCCCCCTCTCCTCCTCTATCGTCCACCCGCAGAGCCCTAGCTCCTCCCCATGCTCGAGGCGCTCGGGATCGACCGGAGATCGCCGCGGCGTCGCCACCGTCGATCTCCCGGTAGCAGCCTCCTCCGGCCCTCCTTCTTCTCCAGCTGGTCCTCACTCGCCACGCTGACGCATTTCCCCCTTCTCCCCATCCTTTTTGCAGCAACGGACGACAACACCGATGCCCTCCCGAAGCTCCTCCGCCGCGGGACCTCATCGCCGGCAATCTGCGCCTTCCCGACGGCCATCTTCGGCACCCCCCGAATGGCGGCAACCTCCTGAGTCCATCCCTGCCCTCCGCTTCCCTCGTTGTGTCCTTCGTCACCGCCAGTGAGCGCCCTCCCCCTCTTGTCAAGAGGAAGGAGATGACAGGTGGCCCCCACCTATTATCCCCATGCCCCTCCCTCTCCTTCTCTCTTGCTAATGCTAGGGCCCGCGCATTAGGTTCAAACCTGGCCACGCGCGCCCTCGCAGCTCAGCTGGGCCGGCCTGGCTGGTTGGCCCAGTGCGGCTGGGCACTTAGCCCAGGGCACAGTGCCTTGTTTCTTTTTCCTTTTTCTGTTTTTCTTCCAAAAAAATCCACAAGGCACAAATTAAATCTAATTCCAAATATTCTTCCACCTAAATTCTTCGATTAATCCATAGAATTTATTAGTGCCACTTGTAAGAATGTTTGGAAATATTTTTAGTATTTTTTTAATTTAAAACCTCTATTTAGCACATAAACTCCTGTTTTAAATAGTTTTGAAAATAATTTTTAGTTCAAAAACGTAGACAAATATTTTTAGCATAGCATGTGATATTTTTAGAATTTTTTAAAATAGTTTGTGTGCTTTGTTTTTGTGTGTTGCTTATTTTTACCGCTTTTATTCGCGACGATAGATTGCACGGTTGACGAAGAAGTTGGACCCGAAGGCTTCGAAGACCCCAGAGACTTTGTTGAGCCAGGCAAGCAGCCCTTTGACCATGTCAAGAAACCATTTTCATTGCATGACATATAGAACTTTTATTTTGATATAATTGATCATATGAAGTAGTGCCCCCTCCGGTGGGTTGCTTCCGATACTTTTGCCATTGACACTTGCATCATGCATGACCCTACTGTTGGGGAACGTTGCATGGGAAACAAAAAAAATTCCTACGCACACGCAAGATCTATCCATGGTGATGAGCATCTACAAGAGGGAGAGTGGATCTACATACCCTTGTAGATCGCTAAGCGGGAAGCGTTAAGAAACGCGGTTGGTGTAGTCGAACGTCTTCGCGATCCAAATCGCCGAGCGTCCCGCGATCTCATCACGATCCATCCCGTGAACTCATCACGATCCGTCCCGCGAACTCATCACGATCCGTTTCATGATCTTGATCACGATCCGTCCCGCGAACTCATCACGATCCGTCCTGCGAACTTGTCACGAACCGTCTCGCGATCTTGATCACGGTCCTTCCGATCTAGCGCTGAACAGACGGCACCTCCGCGTTCAGCACACGTGCAACTTGATGACGATCTCCACCTTCTTGATCCAGCAAGAGGAAGTGGAGAGGAAGAAGAGTTCACCGGCATCGTGACGGCGCTCCGGCGATGGTGGTGGAGCAATTCCGGCAGGGCTTCGCCTAAGCACTGCAGAAAACCGATCTAGAGGAGAAACTATGCACTAGAGGAACGGGTAGCACGTGGCTGAAAATTCTGTGCCAAAACCCTAAAATTCTCTAGTATATATAGGTAGAGAGGAGGAGAATTCTTGGCTGCCAAAAAACCAGCCCTTCGGTCGACCAAAGTGGGGAGGAGAGGAGGACTCCTCCAATCCTAGTAGGACTAGGATTCCTCCTTTTTTGGCCTTTTTCCACCTTTTCCCTTTGGGCTTTTTCTCCCAGCCGCATGGGACTTGTGTGGGACTTCCACCAGCCCATAAAAGGCTGGTATTTACTCTCCCACAGCCCATGAAGCCTCTTGGGTCGAAATAACCCTCCCGGTGGTCTCCCGATACACTACCTTCACTCCCGGTACACTACCGATGAGCCCGGAACTTTTCCGGTGACCAAACTAGGACTTCCTATATATGAAGCTTTACCTCCGGACCATTCCGGAGCTCCTCGTGACGTCCAGGATCTCATCCGGGACTCCGAACAACCTTCGGTCACCACCATACATAACTCTATACTACCGAAACGTCAGCAAACCTTAAGTGTGCAGACCCTGCGGGTTCGAGAACTATGTAGACATAACCGAGACACCTCTACGGTCAATAACCAATGGCGGGACCTGGATGTCCACATTGGTTCCTACATATTCTATGAAGATCTTTATCGGTCGAACCTCTATGTCAAGGATTCAGTTAATCCCGTATGATGTTCCCTTTGTTCTTCGGTATGTTACTTGCCCGAGATTCGATCGTTGGTATCTCCATACCTAGTTCAACCTCATTACTGGCAAGTCTCTTTACTCGTTCCATAATACAAGATCCCGCAACTAACAATTAGTCACATTGCTTGCAAGGCTCATTATGATGTTGTATTACCGAGTGAGCCCCGAGATACCTCTCCGTCACACGGAGTAACAAATCCCAGTCTTGATCCATGCCAACTCAACAGACACCCTCGGAGATACCTATAGAGCACCTTTATAGTCACCTAGTTACGTTGCGACGTTTGATACACGCAAGGCACTCCTCCGATGTCCGTGAGTTGCATGATCTCATGGTCATAGGAACATATACTTGACATGCAAAAAACAGTAGCAATAAACTAACACGGTCATATGCTACGTTTGTAGTTTGGGTCTTGTCCATCACATCATTCTCCTAATGATGTGATCCCGTTTCACCGGGCACATCATTGCGTGCCCTCATGGATGATACGAGTGATGTACATCATGAGGGATGGCTGTTGGAAATATGCCCTAGAGGCAAAAATAAATTAGTAATTATCATATTTCCTTGTTCATGATAATCGTTTATTTTCCATGCTATAATTGTATTGATCGGAGACTTCAATGCATGTGTGGATACATAGACAAAACCATGTCCCTAGTATGCCTCTAATGGACTAGCTCGTTGATCAAAGGATGGTTAAGGTTTCCTAGCCATGGACATGAGATGTCATTTGATAATGGGATCACATAATTAGGAGAATGATGTGATGGATAAGACCCAAACTACAAACATAGCATATGATCGTGTCAGTTTATTGCTACTTTTTCTGCATGTCAAGTATATGTTCCTATGACCATGAGATCATGCAACTCACGGATATCGGAGGAGTGGTTTGTGTGTATCAAACATCGCAACGTAACTAGGTGACTATAGAGGTGCTCTACAGGTATCTCCGATGGTGTCTGTTGAGTTGGCATGGATCGAGACTGGGATTTGTTACTCCGTGTGATGGAGAGGTATCTCAGGGCCCACTCGGTAATGCAACATCACAACAAGCCTTGCAAGCAATGTGGCTAAGTGTTAGTCATGGGATCTTGTATTACGGAACGAGTAAAGATACTTGCTAGTAACAAGGTTGAACTAGGTATGGAGATACCGACGATCGAATCTCGGGCAAGTAACATACCGAAGAACAAAGGGAACGTTATACGGGATTAACTGAATCCTTGACATAGAGGTTCGACCGATAAAGATCTTCATAGAATATGTAGGAACCAATGTGGACATCCAGGTCCCGCCATTGGTTATTGACCGTAGAGGTGTCTCGGTCATGTCTACATAGTTCTCGAACCCGCAGGGTGGGTCTGCACACTTAAGGTTCGGTGACGTTTTGGTAGTGTAGAGTTATGTATGGTGGTGACCAAAGGTTGTTTGGAGTCCTGGATGAGATCCCGGACGTCACGAGGAGCTCCGGAATGGTCTGTAGGTAAAGATTCATATATAGGATGTCCCAGTTTGGTCGCCGGAAAAGTTTCGGGCTCATCGGTAGTGTACCGGGAGTATCGGTAGTGTACCGGGAGTGCCGGTAGTGTCCCAGGGGACCTCCGGGAGGGGTATTTCGACCCCAAGAGGTACATGGGCTGTGGGATAATAATCACCAGTCCTTAGTGGGCTGGGAAAACATCCACAAAGGCCCATGGCGTAGGAGAGAAAGTCCTAAAGCAAAATATGGAAAATCAGCCAATAGGAGGCAATCCTACTCCAACTAGGATTGGAGGTGAAGTAGGATTGCTCCCACCTCCTATTTTGGCCGACCCAAAGGCCTTGGCTGCCTCTCCTCTCCTATCCTCCTATATATACTAGTGGATTGGGTGGTTTTTGGACAGTTTACGGCCACGTGCTACCCGTTTCACCAGTGCTCCTCTAGATCGGTTTTCTGCAGCGATTAGGCGAAGCCCTGCCGGAATTGCTCCACCACCATCACCGGAGCGCCATCATGCTTCCGCTAAATGGATAATGCCTTCAATGGTCATGCACCCAGTGAGAATGGTTTGTTGAAATCTTGATCGTAGTATTACACATGTTCATAACATTGATGTCAAAAGATAAAAAGTTAATAATGATAGTACCACATACTTGTGGCACTGCCGCTAAATGTCATATTGGTATGAAGCGCATGTAGAAACTCCATGCTGATGGATATTTGGACTCATTCGATTTCGAATCGGTTGAGACATGCGAACCATGCCTCTTGGGCAAGATGACTAAAGGACCCCGTTGGATGGAGCGGGCAAGTGATTCATTGGAAATGATACATGTTGATGTATGCAATCTAGTGAGTCTTGTAGCGTGTAGTGGATATCGTTATTTTCTTACCTTCACTGATGATTTGAGTAGATATAGTGTATATTTACTTAATGAGACACAAGTCTGAATCGTTTGAAAGGTTCAAGCAAATTCAAAGTGAAGTTTAAAGATCATCGTGACAAGAAGATAAAAATGACCGTGATATGATCGTGGAGGTGAATATCTGAGTTACGAGTTTGGCATACAACTTAAGACAATGTGAAATTTGTTTCACAAATAACGCCACCTGGAACACCATGGTGTGATGGTGTGTCCGAACATCATAGTCATGCTCTATTGATATGGTGCATACTGTGATGTCTCTTATCGTTTTACTACTATAATTTTTGGGGTTATGCATTAGAGACAACTACATTCACTTTAAATAGGGCATCATCTAAATCCGTTGAGATGACACCGTGTGAATTCTAGTTTGATAGAAACCTAAGCTGTCATTTCTTAATGTTTGGGGCTGTGACACTTGTGTGGAAAATGTTTTCACCTAATGAGGTCGAACCCAAGGCGGACAAATGCATCTTCATAGAATACCCTAAGATCAGTTGGGTGAACCTTCAATCTCAGATCCTAGTGCAAAGTGTTTGTTGCTTAAACAGATCCTTTCTCGAGGAAATGTTTCTCTCGAAAGAATTGAGTGGGAGGAAGATAGAACTTGATGAGGTTGTGAAACCTTTGTTTAACCAGAGAGTAGCACAGCGCAGAAAGATGTTTCTGTGAAGCCTATGTTAGTTGAAGAGGAAGTTAATGATGATGATCATGAAGCTTCAGGATCAAGTTACTCTCGAACTTCGTAGGTCGACAAGGATGTGTACTGCTCCTAAGTGGTACGACAACTCTGTCTTGGAGATCATGTTGTTGGACAACGATGAACCTACGAGCTATGGAGAAGCGATGAGGGGCCCGGATTCCGACAAATGGTTAGAGGCCATGAAATCCAAGAAAGGATCCATGTATGAAAACCAAGTATAGACTTTGGTGGACTTGCTCGTTAGACGGTAGGTCGTCAGGTACAAATGGATCTTTAAGATGAAGACAGACACTGACGGTGAATGTCACCATTTGTAAAGCTCGACTTGTCGCAAAGAAGTTTCCGCCAAGTTCAAGGAGTTGAATGCGATGAGACTTTCTCACTCGTAGAGATGCTAAAGTCTATTGGAATTATGTTAGCAGTTGCTGCATTTTTCAATTATGCAATCTGGCAGATGGATACCAAAACATCGTTTCCTTCCTTAAGGAAAGGTTGTATGAGATACAACCAGAAGGTTTTGTCAGTCCTAAGGATGCTAAAAGGTGTGCAAGCTTCAGTGAACCTTCTATGAACTGAAGCAAGCATCTTGGAGTTGGAATATACACTTTGATGAGGTGATCAAAGTTTTGAGTCTATACAAAGTTTATGAGAAACTTGTATTTACAATAAAGTGAGTGGGAGCACTATGGAGTTTCTGGTAAGCATATGTGGTTGACATATTGTTGATCGGAAATGATGTAGAATTTCTGGAGAGCATAAACGGTTGTTTAAAAAGAGTTTTTCAAAGGAAGACCTGGATAAAGCTACCTAATTGTTGAGCATCAAAATCTATAGAGATAGATCAAGATGCTTGATGAGACTTTCAATGAGTGCATACCTTGACAAGATTTTGAAAGAGTTCAAAATGGATCAGCCAGAGAAATAGTTCTCGTCTGATTTGTAAGGTGTGAAGTTGAGTGAGACTCAAAGCTCGACAATGGAAGAAGAAAGAGAAAGGACGAACGTCGTCCCCTATGCCTTAGCCATAGGCTCTATATTATGCCATGCTGTGTACCGCACCTGTGTGTGCCTTGCCATGAGTCTGTCAAGGGGTACAAGAGTGGTCCAGGAGTGGATCACTGGAGAGCGGTCAGAATTATCCTTAGTAACCAGAGGACTAAGGAAATGTTTCTTGATTATGGAGGTGATAAAGAGTTCGTCGTAAAGAGTTACGTCGATGCAAGCTTTAACACCTATCCGGATGACTAGTAGTAGCAATCAGGATACGTATAGTGGAGCAGCCATTTGGAAATAGTACCAAGTGGAGTGTGGTAGCAGTGTTTATGGTTTGACATAGAGATTTGCAAAGTACACACAGATCTGAATATCGCAGACCCATTGACTATAAGACCTCTCTCACATGCAAAGCATGATCGAGCCCCAAAACTCATTGGGTGTTAGATTCATAACAACGCGAATCACATGGTGATGTGAACTAGATTATTGACTCTAGTGCAAGTGGGAGACTATTGGAAATATGCCCTATAGGCAATAATAAATTAGTTATTATCATATTTCCTTGTTCATGATAATCGTTTATTATCCATGCTATAATTGTATTGATAGGAGACTTAAATGCATGTGTGGATACATAGACAAAACCATGTCCCTAGTATGCATCTAATGGACTAGCTCATTGATCAAAGGATGGTTAAGGTTTCCTAGCCATGGACTTGAGATGTCATTTGATAACAGGATCACATCATTAGGAGAATGATGTGATGGATAAGACCCAAACTACAAACATAGCATATGATCGTGTCAGTTTATTGCTATTGTTTTCTGCATGTCAAGTATATGTTCCTATGACCATGAGATCATGCAACTCACGGATATCGGAGGAGTGCCTTGTGGGTATCAAACGTCGCAACGTAACTGGGTGACTATAAAGGTGCTCTACAGGTATCTCCGATGGTGTCTGTTGAGTTGGCATGGATCGAGACTGGGATTTGTTACTCCGTGTGACGGAGAGGTATCTCAGGGCCCACTCGGTAATGCAACATCACAACAAGCCTTGCAAGCAATGTGGCTAAGTGTTAGTCACGGGATCTTGTATTACGGAACGAGTAAAGATACTTGCCAGTAACAAGGTTGAACTAGGTATGGAGATACCGACGATCGAATCTCGGGCAAGTAACATACCAAAGAACAAAAGGAACGTTATACGAGATTAACTGAATCCTTGACATAGAGGTCCGACCGATAAAGATCTCCATAGAATATGTAGGAACCAATGTGGACATCCAGGTCCCGCCATTGGTTATTGACCGTAGAGGTGTCTCGGTCATGTCTACATAGTTCTCGAACCCGCAGGGTCTGCACACTTAAGGTTCGGTGACGTTTCGGTAGTGTAGAGTTATGTATGGTGGTAACCTAAGGTTGTTCGGAGTCCCGTATGAGATCCCGGACGTCACGAGGAGCTCCGGAATGGTCCGTAGGTAAAGATTCATATATAGGATGTCCCAGTTTGGTCGCCGGAAAAGTTTTGGGCTCATCGGTAGTGTACCGGGAGTATCGGTAGTGTACCGGGATTGCCGGTAGTGTACCGGGGGACCTCCGGGAGGGGTATTTCGACCCCAAGAAGTCCATGGGCTGGGAAAACAGCCACAAAGTCCCATGGCGCAGGAGAGAAAGTCCTAAAGAAAAAAGTGGAAATCAGCCAATAGGATGCAATCCTACTCCAACTAGGATTGGAGGTGAAGTAGGATTGCTCCCACCTCCTATTTCGGCCGACCCAAAGGCCTTGGCTGCCTCTCCTCTCCTCTCCTCCTATATATACTAGTGGATTGGGTGGTTTTTGGACAGTTTACGGCCACGTGCTACCCGTTTCACCGGTGCTCCTCTATATTGGTTTTCTGCAGCGCTTAGGCGAAGCCATGCCGGAATTGCTCCACCACCATCACCGGAGCGCCGTCACGCTGCCGGTGAACTCTCTCTCCTCTCCACCTCCTCTTGCTGGATCAAGATGGTGGAGATCGTCATCAAGCTGCACGTGTGCTGAACGCGGAGGTGCCGTCCGTTCGGCGCTAGATCGGAAGGACCGTGATCGAGATCGCGAGACGGTTCGTGATGTGATCACGGAACGGATCGTGATGAGTTCGCGGGACAGATCGTGATCAAGATCGTGAGACGGATCGTGATGAGTTCGCGGGACGGATCGTGATGTGTTCGCGGGACGGATCGTGATTGGATCACGGGACGGATCATGATGAGATCGCGGGACGCTCGGCGATTTGGATCGCGAAGATGTTCGACTACACCAACCGCGTTTCTTAACGCTTCCCACTTAGTGATCTACAAGGGTACGTAGATCCACTCTCCCTCTCATAGATGCTCATCACCATGGATAGGTTTGCGTGTGCATAGGAAAAAAATTGTTTCCCATGCGACGTTCCCCAACAATGGCACCAACGAGTGGACTCTTTGTTTAGTATCACCATGGAAAAGGCATTGTTCAGGTGCTTACCTCGTGTATGTTATGTACCCCGGGTTGTGGATGACATGGAAGTTCCCCGAGTCTCGTGGGTAAAGTGTGCAACCTCTACAGAGTGTAAAACTATCGAATACCCGTGTCCACTGTCAAGACAGTTGGGTGGTGCTGCTTAGACTATGTCCGAATGTTCTCATGAAACTTGGTGTGATTATGGATGTGATGGTGACAAAGTGGTCACAGCTAAGTCCGAAGACTTAGCATGGGAATTGAACTAAGTCCGATGACTTAGTATGCTGAATGAACATGAGGTGTTCAACCCCTACTTATGATGATATCTGTAACTTGTTCATATGGATATCTGCTAATTGTTGATGCATGCTTACTAGTTACTTGCTCATGTCATTTGCATTCAAAATTAGCTTTCCGCAAAATTACCTACTTAGTTCTATATAATGCATCATTGTTACCTTGTTCCACCACTTGGGTTGCTTGCGAGTACATTCAAAGTACTCATTGGCTCTCCACTAGTTATTTAATTGGCCAGACATGGAAGAACAAGAGTATGTTGAAGAGTTCGTTGGTGATGAACATGCAAACTAGGACGCTTCCCAGTCTGAATGCCTGTAGGTTAAGGAAGATGGCATCGGTTCACACTTTCGACAAAGATTTCTGCTGCTTGTTCTATTTAAGTGTTTAGCCCTCATGGCCCTATCTATGTAAGACTTGACCTTCATGGTCTCTATTTGTGTAAGACGCTAAATTTTGATGTAAGACTCTTGTTATTCAGCTTCTGTGTGTTCAGTGAGCATTGATCTCTGGGATCACTGCACACGTGCATTCGGTGATCATGACTTATGAGTTGGGGTCCCCACAGGGACGGGCCCTGCCGACGCAGAGCTGTAAGCGCTCAAAACACTACTGAAAAGCCCTTAAGGAGGACACAGCGGCTCGTACGTCAAGGGGGACTCCTGAGCATCCCGACTTAGGTGCCTAACTGTACCCGTAGCCCCTCACCCCTTGGACCGTCCTTCGTGATCCGGTCGGCCCAACGACAGTTGAGGTATGCATGGGCCGGGACCTGCAGACACAAAGCGCTAAAGGTGTTCTGAAATTTCAAGTTAACCTGATCTCTGTCGTGTCCCCTTCATGAGGGCTGCTCGCATGTCAAGGGGGACTCCTAAGCATCGCGACTCAAGAGCCTAACTGGACCAATAGCCCCTCAACCCTTGGACCGTCCTTGGTGAACTGGTCGGCCCAACGGCGGCTAAGGTATGCACGGGTCGGGCCCTACCGACAAAGAGCATTACAACAAGAAAGAAGGAAGCAAGGCGAAGAAAGCAACCACATAGTCAAATAGTTATTACAAGCATGAAAGGTCTTTGCGAACACAAACAAGTTTAACGCCTCTATGAGGCATGATGTGAATTGCGGGAAAGAAGCGGGGGAGGGGAACCAGGAGGAACTGCCGCCACCACTCATCCCGTCCTCGGGGTGCTCGTCATCGACATCGCTGGCATCGTCTTCCTTGCCGCCAACCCTAGAAGCATCCGGAGGCGAAGAAACCATGACGGGCATGAACCTCTTCACCAGCATATCCACATCGCCCTTCACCACTGCCGCGGTGCTGACGTGGACCTCAGGGGCGACCAGGCGGATCACAGAGTCAAAGTCAAACCCCGGCTCGCAAAGATGATGATGGCTGAAGACGCGTGTCGCCGCCTCCGAGAAGATATCGCGGGACTCGCTCTCTAGAACCCTCTCCACCTTAATGGCGCCCTCCAGCACCTCGACGAGCTTTGAGGAAAGCACTACAAAGCCGCTCTCCAGAGCTGGCAGGGGCTCCGTGAACCCGTCTCGGCAGAAGGCATGGAGCGCTCGGCGAAGCTTGAGCTCGACAAAAGGGAAGGCGCTCAGCTCCGCGACCTTTTTCTCCTCAACCGCGGAAGGAATTACCTCCCTGGTATCGAGAAGGGCCTTCTTCGAAGCAACCTCCTCCCTCTCTGTGTCTAGGCGCACCCGCTCCGCGTCCTGGCGGATTGTCACCTGGGATAGCTCAGAGTGCAAGGCTGCAAGCTTGGTCTCACGAGCCTTGAGGTTATCCTCCTACTGATGGAGCTGCCCCGCGAGCTTGGCCTGCTCCTCATGGAGTGCGTTTAGACGGACTTCCGCCTCTTCGCAACGCTTGGCAGTAGATGCCGCCTCAGTCAGGGCCTCTGCGCATGCTGCCCGAGCTGTCGTGGCTTCCCCCGCACCCTTTGCCTTGGCTGCCTCAGCCTGACCCCAAGCCGCCACAACAGAGGTGACGGCCTAGAGCCATTTTGGGAGGAGCTCCGGGCGCCCACTCGCGGGACGATCGTCGGCACCCCTGAGGACTCCAAAGACCTGATCCAGAGCGGCAAAGGCCCCATACAGGATGTCATGGCCGCGCATCGGAATCATCAAGGGCCCCTCCGAAGGGGTACCCTATGCGATCATAGGGGCCAACCCTGGTGAGGCAGCGATGCGAGGAGCAGAGAGCTCCGGAGGCCGGCCGGCGACCATAGACACGGACGGATGGGCGATCAGCTGGCCCTCCGGGGCTGGCTCACCAGGCATCAACATCACCGCACCCTCGAGGGTATGAGAGACCACACCTGCGGGCATTGGGGGCCCAGGGGGCTTCGCGACGACGACTAGGGTGGGTGCCTTGCGACCCCCCTCGCCTTCAGCTTCAGGCGACGGAGTGACGGCAGGGGCAGGCGGCGCGTCAGAGATCACCCTCGGCTTAACGCCCGCCTTTTTCCTCCTCATCTTTGGCATAGCGGCATCCCTAGTCACAAAGCAAAGGAAGGTCGTCAATGCGCAATCCATAGGTACACAAGGTAAACCAAGCCGAACTGCTTACTCCTCAACATCAACCCACTTCTTCTTCCTCTCCGCTCTGGCAACAACGGAGACACCCAAGCCTCCCTCGTTGGGGGCACCAGCACATGGGGGAGCAAGGGAGCCACCCACGGGGGCGGCCGCAGAAGGGATCGCCATGGCCCCATTCTTGGCTGCTCGCCTGGTTGCAGTCCGAACGAGGGCGAGGCCGGCACTTCGACCGCCTTGCCTGCAGAGGCAGGGCGCACCAGAGAAGACTCCGCGTCACGCTTCCAGGTAGTCGACACGCAGGGGGACCACATTGCGTGAGGGGCCAGACTGAGCCCTTTGAGGGCCTCAGCGACGCGAGAGGATCCCGTAGAAGCTTCACCAGCATCGTCGTCGTCCTCAAGGTCACGTAGAAGGATGCCCTGCTACGGGGGAGACGTCCTTGCCAGGCCATCGTCCGCGGTCTTCTCCGAGTCCTCCCCGCGTGAGGTGTCACCAGAGGACAACATCACCGGGGAACTGAGTCCGTCTATAGGGACAAGCCCCAATTCGTTAAAAACCGGGATCGCGGCAACTAGATCGGCCACGTCGTCATGACAGTACAACGGGGCATAGGTCTCAGGGAGGCTGCCAGGGTCATCGCTGACCAGAGTTGCCACAGCCTTGCTCAGCTACTCGGGGGTTATGCACGCAGACCGAAGCCTGAGATTGTATTCTGACAAGGGCCTAGAATGGGCCTGTAGGCCGCCAAATGTTGCGCTAGGAACTCCTTCACTATCATCCCCTAGTCAGCTTGCTGGCACTGATGTCCCGGGAGAAACGCTCGAGGACGGGCCTGGCCCGAGGCTTAGAAAGCTTCACGGAGCTCCACATGGCGGTCTTCTCCGGTAACTCTTCCGGCAGATCCAGCCAATAGTTGGCGCTCTGGAGATCCATTAGGACCCAACGGTGCCTGAAGTTCTCCACCTTCTTCCCGGCCTTCAAGAGCATGTTGCTGCTCTGGACCGCGACAAAGGAGACACACACCGACTATTGAGCGTCATCGTGCACACGGAAGCTGAAGAAATATCAGAAGAGGGCCACCGAAGGCCTCACGCCCACAAAGGCCTCAGAGTAGAAGGAAAAGACGGAAATGAGCAAGATGGATTTGGGCTGAAGAGTAAGGGCCTGGATCCCGTAGTTGTCGAGGATGGAGGTGAAGAATGTGGAGAAGGGCGGGACGAGCCCGACGAAGACGCTGTGGAGGAAGAAGGGATAGGCTGTTGTGGACGAGGGACGCTTCACTAAGGAGCCGCCCCATATCAAGGTCCGCCCCTGCTTGTTGGATCAATCCGCCGTCCATGGGAGCACCGAAAGGAGGTCCTCTTCCTTGGCGATGGTAGACCCTAAGAGCGCCGACGAGATAGGGGCAGGGGCAGAGCCTCATGCTTCTGGTTTCTGCTTGCCGACTAGCGTCATCACGAAACTCGAAGAACGACGGAGGGGCGCCAGATCTGGGGAGACACGTGCTAGAGCTGGAGACCTAGAAAGCAAGAGCAAGTGTGCAAGGAAGGGAAGCAGTAATAGCCCGGCGCTAGAAGTTAGGCTCTTGTCGATTTTAGCTGAGGCCGAAGGGGCGAAGGATGACCGACGTCAACGGCGCGACGCGCGCCAAGCCTGGCTTGCATGCGTTTGGGGCCCATGGCGCTTCGGGCCGTCCTCGAGGCTTCACCTCGAAGCCAACTCAAGTGCGCCTTGGGCCTGGGGGCTACTGTCGGCGTTCTGGGAACGGGGGTACCCAGACCTGCCTACCTACGGCCCAGGGCATGGCCCACTTTGTCGACCAAACACCGTCGGGCGTGGACTCGCTCAAGACAAGGCCCTAGCAAGGGCCATGGCCTCACCAGGAGGAACAGCGTCAGAAACAGCAAGGGACGAGCCTCCTCAGGCCCCCTCCGGAGCGGCGAAGATGTCTATGCAAGTCCCGGCCTCGGGAGTCAAGGGTGACACAATGAAGGACAAAGGGCGGCAGCACGCCAGACGACGCAGTCTCCCCTTTGTTGCAAAGGGAGCAAGGACGTATGCGGATTCCCAACGCCCCCCTAAAGGTTTCCATTCCGGTGTAACAAGACCGCAACCACCCGCCCCGTAGGGCGGATGTCATCGCTGAGCCCATCCCTGCACCGTCGACAGCTACTTTGCAGGCAAAGACCACCTTTGGGCAGGGCGAGCACGTACTCTTGCCCTCCTTAAAATTTTGCCATTGTGGGATCCCTTCCTGCCATTGCGATAAGGAAAGAGGACCCGAGGCACCACTATGAATAGATGGTAGGCTGCACCGTAGAGGAGGACCCTCGGATCCATTCCACCACCCACTCAATACTAAGCCATAGAGAGTTTCGAATGCATCGAAGGGAGCCCTCATGAGGCCCTAGAACCATGTACTAGTTCATCCACAGCACCGCCTCTAGAGGCTATCCACCAAAGCAGGAGTAGGGTATTACGCTTCGCAGCAGCTCGAACCTGGGTAAACTGTCGTGTTCATCTTCTTCCTCGTCATCGTGCGAGTTTGCTATTGTGTTCATCGAGTAGCGAGCTAGGTTGGCCGAGGCTATAGGAGATCTTCCCACACACCCTTGTGTTCGAATCTTAAGTGTTTTGCGGAGCCCGAAATCCGACACCGAGGACATGGGAGAAGTCTTGTTATAAGGAATCATGTGAAGTTGTTATTCGTTCGATATGTTGATTATGCATATGTTGTTGCTTCCTTTAGTGGTGTTGTGTGAACATCGACTACATGACACTTCACCATATTTGGGCCTAAAGAAAGGCATTGTGGAGTAATAAGTAGATGATGGGTTGCTAGAGTGATAGAAGCTTAAACCAAAGTTTATGCGTTATTTCATAATGGGTTGATTTGGATCCACATGTTTCATGCTATGGTTAGATTAATCTTATTGTTCTTTCGTAGTTGCGGATGATTGCGAGAGGGGGTTATCATAAGTGGTTTATGACACCTTAGCACCGCTCCACCAACATATCAAATTAGTAAAGTAAAGAACCCAAATCAACTCAACATGATAAACATAATAGATGGAAATTTCCATGTGTCCTAGGGAGCCCTTGCCTTTTATAAGAGTACTTTCAAGCCTATCCTTTGCTACAAAAAGGATTGAGATATCTTGCTGCACACTTATTACTTTTGCTATTTGTCACTCGTTACGGATTATCTTGCTACAAAACTATCTATCATTGTTACTCACAACACTTACAGAGAATACCTTGGTGAAAACTTCTTATCATTTCCTTCAGCTCCTCATTGTATTCAACACTCTTACTTATCGAAAGGACAACGATCGATCCCATATACTGGTGGCTCATCAAGACTCTTTTCTGGCGCCGTTGCCGGGTGATACATCCATTTTGCGTCATGAATTCGTATTGATATTTATGTTATTATTTTGCATTATTCCTCATTATGATACAATTCTAATGCCTTTTCTCTCCGAATATGCAAGGTAGATCACAAAGAGGGAAATAACTAGAAACTGGAATTCTGGACCTGAAAACCAAGAAAATGGCAGAAAATTCACTGGACTCCAAATGACCTGAAACTTCACGGAGATTTTTTTGGAATATATAAGAATTATTGTGACAAAAATTACTAGAGGGGGTCACCTGCTGGTTACAAGCCAATAGGGCGCCCCCTGGGGGCGCCCTATTGCCTTGTGGGGCCCCAATAGGTCTCCTGCCCCCTCTTCTCCTATATGGTACGTTTTACTCTATAAACAAGCATAAGGATACTTTCGGGATGAAGCGCAGCTGTCTCGAGGTGGAAACTTGGGCAAAGTCCCTTTTGATCTCCGACAAAGAGATTCTGCCGAGGAAACTTCACTCTGGGAGGTTGAGATCGAAGACATCGTCATCCCCAATGCTTCCTCCTTCGTGGGAGGACCAATCTTCACCAACATATTTAACAACACCATCTCCGAGAGGTTGGTACTTGTAGGTTACTGCTAGTGTTGATTACATCTCGTAGTTGATGCTGGTTGGTTTACTACATGGAAGATATTATGTTCAGATCTACATTATTACACCTCTAATCTTGAATAAGTTGATTATGTGTGAGTAGTCACTTTTGTTCCTGAGGACATGGGAGAAGTCTTGTTATAAGTAATCATGTGAACTTGGTATTCGTTCGATATTTTGATGATGTGTGTGTTGTTGCTTCTCTTAGTGGTGTTGTATGAAGGGAAGGCATTGTGGAGTAACAAGTAGATGATGGGTTACCAGAGTGACAGAAGCTTAAACCCCAGTTTATGTGTTACTTCATAAGGGGCTGATTTGGATCCACATGTTTGTTGCTATGATTAGATTTATCTTAATCCTTCTTTCGTAGTTGCGGATGATTGCGAGAGGGGGTAATCATACACTACTACAGGATGGTCCAAACATGACACATCAATTAGAGACCATTTGACGAAACTGTGTGTGATCCATCAATCGCAAACTATATAGTTCAAGCTCCGCCTCCAACGATGAAAACCGTGCAGGATGAAGGAACGAGCAAATACGGTTCAAAAAATTTTGCGTGCGTTATGCATTGCATATAGTTTGTTCTTATGAATTGTTTGTGATTATGGAAGATAACAGAAATGGTTAACAAACTATATACGCGTGTAGTGTGGCATACAGTTCACTCGGACAAATTGTTTGCGCTGATCCAGTAGAACACAAACGAGTTAGCCTAAGAAGGCGTGTCCGATACCCGGTAAACAGTTCATTCATCAGAACTATGTGTGAAGACCAATACTAACCCCAATGATTCATCCTGAAAATCGTTTGTCATGTGGGTACCCGGCAGACATGTGTGGGAAGACTAATAATAATACAAACGATTCATCCTGACAACCTACATGTGTTGTGGGCACACGATTGCTGCTAATAATTGTATGAGATGTGAATTGCTCTATTTGCACAACATATATGCTCAATCTATAGAACACCAACATTATTTGTGCATAACCAACTTGAACATATAGTTCCATAAGTGACTACACAACACATGTACATTCCTCAATATAAATTTACAAGAAGTAGGCGATCGCCAAATCATATTGTTCTTCTGATGACGGTTGCCGACATTGCTCTGCTTGTGGCTATCCCTTGCCGTCTGCAGGAAGGAGGCACTTCCTCATGTCAATGATCCTCCTGTACATCTCGTAGCTGGTGTACGCGTCCTTCGTCGGGTACTTGATGTGTTCTTCACCTAGTTCGTTCACCCAGGCCGCGTGCCAATCAGTCTTGTCATTGTGGCACTCAGCCTTTATGTCTCGGTAGTAGGGGTTGATGATGGCTGTTGTGAGGTCAACCGGGGAGACCTTCTGCTTCTTCTTCTCACAGCCCCAGACCCTGTACTTACTTTGGATGTTGACAAGCTTTTGGGAGGACAAGCCCGAAGTCTTGATCACCTTGAGATCATTGGTGGTGTCCACCGTTGCGAACTTGTAGTCGAGGTTGTTGACAAATGTAGCAAAACACTCACAAGGACTTGTGGTCAGGCAGTAGTGGTAGACGAGCATGTGATGGCTCATGCACAACTGGGCGATGACACCTTCTAATCATGCCCGACACGACCGTCGGTATACTCGAGGTCGAAGCCGGCCACTTTGTACTTGTCATCCTCAGCAAGCAGCTGCTCCAACGTGTTGATGGAGTTCACTACCATGACCGGGTCGTTGGTGTACACCACCGAGAGGTCCGTCTTCTTGCTGTGTGCGTCCACATTGATAATAGTGGTGAACTACTGCTCGGCGCCGACAACCGCCATCGGATCTGCACGGTAAGGTTGAAGCAATGAAGAGATGTGCACCCTCTCTATCATATTTGATGTCGTGGGTGTGCTTCTTGGGTTGTGTGGCGCGATCAGAAGGTGGAAGAGACGAAGGTAAATGGTCGCATCAACCGCATGGTAGTTTTTGCAGCGCTTAACTGCATGGTGGCACCGGTAATGGAGCAAGCGATTGCATATGGCTCCCCGAACATGCCTCGTTGTTCGCGCATGGAGGCTAGCAGAGCGGCCAGGCACGCGCGGACGCGAGCACAGCGTGCCGAGGCCGCATCAACCGCCTCATGCGTACATTCATTCGCGACGGTGCATACAGAACAATCCTTTGGTTTGTATAAAACACAATGGTTGTTTATTATTAACCGTTTGCGTACTTGCCATTTCTCCCACCTCTTGTCTTGTAACCGCGTTGCCGCATGGGAATTCCAGTGCACGCTTCGGGAGTGTGCAAGTTTCCCGCCCAACGCGCTGAAATGCCCCAAACACCCAATGCTTCGGGAGTGCATAGCGTTTCTTTTGGGCTTCCCGTTCCCGCGAAACCGCGCAGGAACGTGCGCAAGCTTCCTGTTCCCATGCATGAAGGCGCCCAAGCTTCCCGCCCTTCTTGCCTTGGCTGCCTGCTTTGTAAGCCCTCACGGCTGGCGTCTCCACATCGCATTCATCCCCACCCTGCCCATGGCTTCCCGAGTTTCCTTCTCCCGCAATCACCAATGGAAACTATCAATTGTTATCGCTTCGCCACCTCGCTAGAGGGAAGCCCCAGCTGGGAGGCTGCACCACGTCGGCGGCGCACGGCAGCCACCCCATGGTCAGCCGCCGGGGCCATCACCCTCTCTGCCACCGCGTCTCGAAGGCGGGAGGAGGAGGCCGTCGACAAAGCACATCCGCTTGGATTTTGCATCAGTAGCCTAGTGTGCTATATCAACTTCCTACATGTGGAGGAGGAGCCACATGTTGAGAATGCACAGAGGCTCACCGCTACTGTGGCCTCAGCAGACGCTGCAGCTATGGCACGGAATGAGGAGATCTACGTCGAGTCCCACCGCTTCGAGGAGGCGCGTCAGGAGCGGTGGAGGGAAGAACCGACAACCGACGAATTCGAGTCCTCCAGCTTGTCGGTAGGCTTCTCCTCCTGTGCCTCTTACTGAACGCGACCAGCAGAGGAGAAGGCTTCTGGCAGTAGCACGAAGCCCCTTCGAAGTAGTATTTAGGGGCTATTTGTTCAGTTCATCTAACTATAGATATGGTTGAACTGTACCACGTACTTTAAATTAGCTAGTATATATAGTTGAACTAGCTATTTCACTACGTGGTTGGCAACAAATGGGGAAAAGTTTGTTCGATTTGGCTATCGAGTTGAACTATTTTGTACAAAGACCAATGCTTGATCTATGAATGAAAACTATGTTTACTGAATTTCAGTTGGCAAATTGCACCGTAATAGTGATGTGACAGCCGGGACCGACGCTCCAGAAGATTCCAGAAGATTCTTCTTTAATTTCCGTTCTCATCCGTGGTTCGTCTGACTGTTGCATTCGTCATCGCATCATTCGCATCAAATGCATTGCATCATCACCCATTTCGAAAACTTGCATCCGTTCGTCGTCGCCGGTTCTCTTCGTTCTTGCCGTTGCCCGTTTCGAGACCAGCCATACACGCACGCGCCCGCGACGTCATTTAAATAAAACCGTTTTTAAGTACGCGTAAATATATTCTTGGATTGGGTCGAAACTTGCCGTGCGGTCTTGTTATAGCATAGGTAGACCGCCTGTCGAATTTCGTCGCATTCCGAGTTCGTTTGATACCCCGTCGGTCAATCGTAGCAGTGTAGTTATCGATTTATTTATCGGACGTTTCCAGTGTTTTAAAACTCGTGTCCCGGGCTCGCATTTCCCTCTCATCTCATCCCATGGTCACTCTTCACAGCCCACTAGCCCGCCTTACCTACGACCTCCGACCGGAACCGTCAGATTGTGATCGGAGAGTCCAAATGGTCCTAATTCAATCCCGCTTGCTATATTTAGTCCACCCTTGTCCATTTTAAGACAACCCTAGTTTCTAGGGATCTTGTCGCGCAGCCGTCGCCACCCACCTTGTTTTCCCCTTTGAACCAGCCAGCGAGTGCCCATGTTTCTCCTCGGATTCGCCGCCGCAGTCCACCTCGAGCCGCTCAAATCAATCAAGCCTTCCTCGATTTTCGTGTTAGCCATCGCCAGCATCCCGAGTGCGCGAGGAGAGGGGCTCCTCGAGCGCCGGCAGCCCCGCTCCTCTGCAGCCCGCGCCTGCGCGTCCCCTCCGCTGACGAGCAGCAGCAGCAGCACGGTCTAGGTCAGGCCGCCCCGTGCTCTCTCCTTCTCCTTCCCTTTCTCTCCCATCTCTCTTTTCCCTCCCGTGCTCCCTCTCTCTCTCCTCGTGTTGCTGTGCAGGTGCAGGAGCCGCGCCATGGATCAGGAGCTCGCAGTTCGTGCACAGCCGTCCCCGCCATCGGATCGAGCTCTGCCGCTCTTGCTGCAAGCCGCCGCCCACCCTACCTACGACAACCAGCATCTCGTCACCGGAGAGCCTATCAGGTCGCCGTTGCCAAGCCCCGCTCTTCCCTTCTTCTCCATTTTTTTCTCCCTCTCTGAACTTCTCCCTCCATGTTCGTTTTGCTTCTCTGACCAGAAGATGCATGGAGCTCCAAGTCCATCAATCGCTCCGGTTCCGGCCAGAGATCGCAAGAGGCGAACCCCCACGCCCTGATCTGTGCCTCCTCGAGCTCACCATGGCCCTCCTCTGGGACTTCTCGCCATGGCCGCCGGTCTCAGTATCCCCTGATGTGAGCACCTTCCTCCCGATCTAAAACTCTGCTCTTCTTTCGATCCGTCCGACATGCGAGGTTATTTATTTAGAACTTTCAATATGTCTCTGGTACGAACATATGTTGTAGCCGGAGTGGTTAGACTGCACGTCGTTTTATCGTTTTCTCTAGGAGGTCGTGTGTTCAAATCCCGCTTATGCATCTTTATTTTGCATTTTCTCCTATTACGCTATTTTATATATGGCTGAGTCAATTTGATCACTAGCACCATTCCTAGCTTGGTGGCTAGTGCCACATCTCTCATGCAAGATATCCTGGGGTCAAATCCTAGGTTACCCCTTATGCAGAATCTCACATAGCATTTTTTCCTGTCTTGCTTTTTTTTTTTTCAATTATCCATTGCATTGCATATTGTATAAATGCCCTTGTGATAAATTGTTAATAATTAAACAACCGTGCATCGTATTAAAATAATTCATATATGTAAAATGCTTAGAATTTTGTGTAGTTTCTTAATATCCAACTTTCACACATGTTAAAAATGTTTAAACTTGCTGTTTGCATTGTTTTGCGTAAATGCCATGTCAAAATGATTTATTTAATAACTAATAAACCGTAGCTTCGATAAAAATGTTTCACATATGTAACTTGACTAGAAAAATGTGTAGAATCACTTGGTGACATTTATTTTGCTGTTTAACAAATATATAATATGTTTAGTTCAGATCTTGATCAATTTCGAAATTAACATATGGGGTCATTTCGGAAGTGCTATAAGTTGTTTCCGGCCTTATTTAAAATGCCTAGATAGATAGTTTACTTATGCTTCATCTCTTGCCATGTTTAACAATATTTAATATTGTCGTGTACCTAACGTGAATGAACTAAATAATTTGAACGTGGAGTTTCATCAATATGCAACTCGTTGCATATTGAACTTCACTTAATATGTAGTGATTGTGTGTTGTGTTTGCCATGTCATGTCCTGCGTTGCATATTAAATCGGACATGCATCATGTTTGTTTGCGCATCGTGTCATGCATATGTTGTGGTGTATCTTGTATTAATTGTTTATTTCAGATTGCTTCTTCTCGATAGAGTTTCGAAAACGTTCGGAGTGTGAGGATTCGTTCGACTACGTTGACTCGTCTTCTTCATGGACTCAGTCTTCTTCCGAGCGGGATCTCAAGCAAGATGACACATTTTTCTGGATACCATTACTATCATTGTCATGCTAGTTGTTTTGTCTTTTTATCGTTATGTCTCGCTACCTATCACTTGTTTGATAAGCCTTCCAACATTGCCATGAAAGCCTCTAACCCCTCCACTTCCCAACAAACCGTTGTTTGGCTATGTTACCGTTTGCTCAGCCCTTCTTATAGCGTTTCTAACTGTAGGTGCAATTGCTTCCATGTGTCAACATGGACATTCTTTTGTTATATCACAATATGCTGCTATTTAATTTAATGCACATATACACTTCGTCAAGGGTGGAAGGCTTGGCCTTTTGCTCGGTGTTTTGTTTCATTCTTGCCGTCCCTAGTTACTTACGAACCGGTGTTATGTTCCATAAATGAGCGCTCCTAACATGCTCGGGGTTGTTATGGGGACCCCCTTGATTTTCGTTTTGGGATAAAACTTGTCTGGCAAGGCCCAACATTGATATTACATTTGCCTAATAATTAATGAACTTGCATATGGGATTTTCCGGACCCCGTGGATAATTAATCAACAACCCGGGCCAGTGCTTCTCATGAGTGTTGGTCCAAACTAGAGCACCGTGCGGGCTACCTAGGGCAACTCGGGACGTCAGTTACCGTACGCTTCGCTTATCTGGTCGTGTCCTGAGAACGAGATACGCGGTTCCTATCGGGTTCGTCGACACGCCGGGCGGTCTTGCTGGATTTGTTTTACCTTTCTCGAACATCTTGAGTGAGGAATTCCGATTATTCTTTGGGCTATCTTGAGGTGTTGGATTTTCTTTGGAATTGCCTAGGATGATCATGAGATCCTTGGTTGAGGTTATTCCCACCGCGTGTGGTTAATTTGTGATGTATGAGTTGGAGCATCCCTACCGGGTTAAATCTTTTCGATAAGCCATGCCCGCGGTTATGTGACAAACTTGGATAAATTGTTTAACACCCAGTCATAGCAAACTTGAAGTAAACTCAAATAAAATACACCAACTGTGTGCGTAACCGTGACTGTCTCTTTTCGTGAGTTCTTATCCGAAAGAGAACACGGTGGGGTTATGTTTGACGTAAGTAGGTGTTCAGGATCAGTTAGTGATCATTTCTAGTTCTCGTCCGTTATGCGTAGACCATCATACTTTACTTTCTATACTCGTAAGTTAGCCACCCAAATAAATGCTTAGTCGCTTGCTGCAGCCTCACCACTTAACCATACCTTACCTGTTAAGCTTTAATAGTCTTGATACCCTTGGAAATGAGATTGTTGAGTCCCTGTGGCTCACAGATTACTATAATAACAGTTGCAGGTACATGTAATGCGATGATTTGACGTGAGCGCATTGCTTGATTTGATTTGGAGTTCTTCTTCTTCTTATTATTCATCAATCTTGGATGGGTTCCAGGCGGCAGCCTGGGATAGCAAGGGTGGATGTCATTTTATCGTTTGATTTCGTCCGTAGCCGGACCCTGCTCTTATGTATGATGTTTGAGATGTTATTGTATTGATGTGACTCTGATGTAGCTTGTGGCGAGTGTAAGCCAATTCCATATACTCATCTCTTCTGTACATGTACTTGTAATGATATCCATTCTTACGAACGCATCGAGATGCGCTTCTATCCCTATTGAGGCCCTCGTGCCGAAATAAGAATAGGAACGCATCTTGGGCGTGACAAGTTGGTATGAGAGCCTGTACCGACCTAGGAGCCCCCTTGATTGATCGAACTTGGCCGAGTCGAGTCTAGAGATAAACTGTTTTGAGTCTAGTTATATCAGAGAGTAGGTTTCTTTTTACTCCTCTTCTATGCTCTGGTGAGTTATTCGACTTAGGAATTTTGTTTCTACTCCTCTTCTCGCTTAAATTTTTTTTAGGATCACGCGGGTATTTTGGAAACTATATGATGCAGATGTGACAGGGTTCTGTCTTGGTGCCTCCTGTTTGACTTGATTTCTTTCGGGGAGTCGAGCTCCAGGGAATGTTGGCACATCGTTATCATTCAGCTTCCTTGATATCTCAGGACAGAGGATGTTCGAAATTGCTTCAATACTTATCATGGCGAGATAAGGTCGGAGTCACCCTGTACTGGGGAGGCGTCCGGGGTACTGCCATGTTTAGTATCGTTGTGATTACGAGCGCCTGAGGTAGACGAGTTTGCGGAGTTTCTTGAATTATGGTGTGGAAGGTTGCGGGTGCAGTTGCAGCTGATTACCTAGGGTAGATTTCTGGGTCCGCAACCCGAATTGCATAAACAAGAAAGTTTTCGAAAGTTCGTAGGTGGGAATTCAAGTAGTTACATAGGCTATCTTTCAACAGATCATTATGTGAGGTTGGGGTTTGATATCTAGTGGATTCGTTTGTTGATGGTCTTTCTTACAGAGGATAGTCTCGATATATGTCATCAGATATGCTTCGTCAAGCCTTGTAGTTCGCTATGCCTAGGGAGCATATTCGAGTGTCATTTCAATATGACAATCCAATGTACGATCGAGCCCGTGCGAACCTTACCACGAAAATATCGGACGAAATCTTTGTTATGCATTTGTTTGTGGCTTGTTTCATAAGCCTCATCCTTTGTTTTGTTTTGAATATGGTAATTCAGTTGCTTCGATGTCAAGTGGTGATCTCATATCTTGCTAAGTAGTGTTCTCGTATTTCTGTGGAAATGCTAATTCTTTTGCCCAATCAAGTTATCATATCAATTCTTTTCCTACCGGTGTGCTTCTTTTCAAGTTCATTCTATCATCTCAAATGTTGCAAGATCAATCCTCATATTTCCTTCCGGAATTCATTCCATCTGTTCCGAGTTTTCTTTGTCCCCCCCCCGCCCTTTTTCTTCAATGATTAAATTCTCATCCAAGTGCTTTCTCTTCATCTATGCTTCCGCTATCTTCTCTTCTATCTTGTTTCCGATGATTTCTTGTGAAGATTCTCAAGAGTTTCATTTCAAGATCTATCCTCTTATTCCTTGTTCTCGTTGTTATTATTCTCCGGTGATTCTTTATGAAGATGCTCAGTGCTCAAGTTTATCAATTATTAGTATTCATCTTTGTTTTCTTTTCCGGTGGTTTCAATTCAATTTCTTGGTGTTCATCATATCATTTTCACTCTCCATTTGCTCTCTCATGTTGGAATTCTTTATCCAGCCTCTCTTGTTTATTCATCCCTCTCTTTTCTATCCGGAGTGTTGAAGATATCTCAGAAGACATTCATTTTCACTCTTATCCTCTTTAATTATTTCAAGGGTCTCATATCATCAAGTTCTTAATTTGTACCGCTGCAATCTCTCTTTTAATGAATTGTTTCAACGGTGGTTTCTTTTCAGTGGGCCCATAACCCACAGGTTTTTTCCCCAGGATCTTACCTGACTCTTCTAATCTTTCTCGAGATGTCCTCAAGTTCTTTTAATATGACGTAAGAATGAATTTCATCAGTCATATTCCCTTCCATGATCGTTTCTAATCATTTTCATCATTGGCTCTACCTTTCTATATTCATTGTTTCGGAGTGTCTCAGTATTCGTGGTGTTGTTTCTCGTTATCATTCTCTGCTTGAAGACCGAAGGAGAGATTCTTAATCATTGTTTGTTCTTCCAAAGATTCATGGTTTCAGCTTGTTGCTATCATCTCAAATTGTTTTCATCCATGAGAGATTTCCCCAATATCTATCTGGTGCATTCTGAATTGTTTTCATTTCTTGATCCTCCCGAGGGCCATCATTTCAGAAGATTTCTTCGTTCTCAGCTTTCAGCTTTCGTTCTCAAATTCTTCTCAATTGCTGTCCCTTCGTTCGTATCTCAATTATTCCGTTGCCGTGTTCAGTTTCTATTAGGCAAATCTTGATCTCTTCATTCTCATGGGTCCTCTTTAGTTTCTAATTCTTTCCGGTGCTTCGTTAAAGTTTTCTCTTCGGTGGATCATGCTCTCTTCGTTCTATTTCATCCATTTGTATTATCCTATTTTGTTTCGAATTCTTACCGGTGTTCTCGTGCAAGACCTCTTCAAGTTTGTGCTCTCTCTCTCTCTTCATTCTTTTTCAAGAAGAATAAGTGGTCTGCGAAATCCGTTGTTTGTCATCAATTTAACTTGATGAAGGATAGTCATATCATAATTCTTATTCTTGTTTCATCCAAGTGATTTCAATCCTTCTTCCGGAGTTGTTCATGATATCAATTCTCGATTTCAAGTGTTCTCATCTTTTTTCCGGAGTTCAAGTTGCTCAAATATCTCTTTCGAAGCATCATCTAAATCACTGCAAGGCCTCAATCTTGCTCTTTTTGCATGCTTCAATTCTTTTTGTCATCCTTTCGTTTCAGAGTTCTTCCGGAGGTTCTTCATGGTGGTTCATCATGGTGGTTCATCATGATTTCTTTAATTTTCAAGTGTTCTTCAAGATTCTTGTTGGAGGTACTTAAGTGTTCTTCTCTTGGATTTCTAAGTTCAATTCCTTCTCCATCGTCTTTTGAGGTGGTGTTATTAAATTCCTTCTCCATCTTGTCTTTTCGGAGTTATCTTGAGCTGGATTTCACCTAAAGCATTTCCTAAGTATTGTTGCTATCATAGTGTCTTAAACGATCCAAGTTTTCTCCTGCTCTTCTTGGTGAAAGAAGTTTTGCATATCTTGTTGTTCTCAGTCAATCAATTGTTCTGTTGTGGTAGGTTGTCACGTCATAGTTTTGAGATGTTTTCCGTAAGCCCACAATAAGCTTGTTCTTTTCGTTGTTGGTGTTCCAACAACTCCGTTCAGTCTCTTCTTCTTAAATATGCTTTCAAATCCATTAGTGCTGAAAGTTGTCATTTTCTTCTCAGTTCTCTTCTTCCCAAGGATCTAGCTTCTATTCTTTTGTTCCGGAGGCCTTGTGTTGTTGCTCTCTTCAATCCATCGTCTTGTGTATCTAGATCTTGTTCTTTCTTGCTTATTAATTTAAACGGAGTGCTTTGAAATCTTTCTTCTTCCTTCTGTCTTATGAAGTTTTGATTCTATTCCAACCGAAGTTTGGTGTCTCTCCTTCAATTTGTTTCCATCATACAAATTTTTTCTCTCTTTCCTATCGAAGTGTTGCCGAAATTTCCTATGAATTCTTGCTTGTTCATTCTTCATCTCTTTGCTTTCTTCAAGATTCAATGCTTTCACTCGTTTGTCAAAGAAGCAAATAAGTTTTACCTTTTGCTCTTTCTCTTCCCCTTTTCATAATAGATCTCGGGATGAGATCCTCGTGTAGTGGAGGAAAGTTGTGACAGCCGGGACCGATGCTCCAGAAGATTTTCCGTTCTCGTCTGTGGTTCGTCTGACTGTTGCATTCATCATCGCATCATTCGCATCATATGCATTGCATCATCACTCGTTTTCGAAAACTTGCAACCGTTCGTAGTCGTCGGTTCTCTTCGTTCTTGCCATTGCCCGTTTCGAGACCAGCCACACACGCACACGCCCGCGACATCATTTAAATAAAACCGTTTTTAAGTGCATGCAAAAATATTCTTGGATTGGGTCGAAACTTGGCGTGCGGTCTTGTTATAGCATCGGTAGACCGCCTCTCGAATTTCGTCGCATTCCGAGTTCTGTTTATACCCCGTCGGTCAGTCATAGCAGTGTAGTCATCGATTTTTTTATCGGACGTTTCCGGTGTTTTAAAACTCGTGTCCCGAGCTCGCATTTCCCTCTCATCTCATCCCATGGTCACTCTTCACAGCCCACTAGCCCGCCTTACCTACAACCTCCGACCGGAACCGTCAGATTGTGATCGGAGGGTCCAAATGACCCTAAACCTAGCCCACTTGCTATATTTAGTCCACCCCTAGCCCATTTTGGGACAACCCTAATTTCTAAGGATCTTGTCCCTCAGCCGTCGCCACCCACCTCGTTTTCCGCTTTGAACCAGCCAGCAAGTGCCCATGTTTCTCCTCGGATTCGCCCCCGCCGTCCACCTCGAGCTGCTCAAATCAATCAAGCCTTCCTCGATTTTCGTGTTAGCCATCCCCAGCTGCGTCTCCTTGGCCCCGAGCTGCTGTCCAGGAGTCCTGCAGCATCCCGAGTGCGCGAGGAGAGGGTCTCCTCGAGCGCCGGCAGCCCAGCTCCTCTACAGCCCGCGCCTTCGCGTCCCCTCCGCTGACGAGCAGCAGCAGCAGCACGGTCTAGGTCAGGCCGCCCCGTGCTCTCTCCTTCTCCTTCCCTTTCTCTCCCATCTCTCTTTTCCCTCCCGTGCTCCCTCTCTCTCTCCCCGTGTTGCTGTGCAGGTGCAGGAGCCGCGCCATGGATCAGGAGCTCGCACCTCGTGCACAGCCGTCCCCGCCATCGGATCGAGCTCTGCCGCTCTTGCTGCAAGCCGCCGCCCGCCCTACCTACGACAACCAGCATCTCGTCACCGGAGAGCCTATCAGGTCGCCGTTGCCAAGCCCCGCTCTTCCCTTCTTCTCCATTTTTTTCTCCCTCTCTGAACTTCTCCCTCCATGTTCGTTTCGCTTCTCTGACCAGAAGATGCATGGAGCTCCAAGTCCATCAATCGCTCCGGTTCCGGCCAGAGATCGCAAGAGGCGAACCCTCACGCCCTGATCTGTGCCTCCTCGAGCTCACCATGGCCCTCCTTTGGGACTTCTTGCCATGGCCGCCGGTCTCAGTATCCCCTGATGTGAGCACCTTCCTCCCGATCTAAAACTCTGCTCTTCTTTGGATCCGTCCGACATGCGAGGTTATTTAGAACTTTCAATATGTTTCTTGTACGAACATATGTTGTAGCCGGAGTGGTTAGACTGCACCTCGTTTTATCCAAGAGGTTGTGTGTTCAAATCGCGTTTATGCATCTTTATTTTGCATTTTTCCCACAGCCAGAGTTTCAGCTATTACGCTTTATATATGGCTGAGTCAATTTGATCACTAGCACCGTTCCTAGCTTGGTGCCTAGTGCCACATCTCTCATGCGAGAGATCCTGGGGTCAACTGCCAGGTTACCTCTTGTGCAGAATCTCACATAGCATTTTTTTCTGTCTTGCTTTTTTTTCTCAATTATTCATTGCATTGCATATTGTATAAATGCCCTTGTGATAAATTACTAATAACTAAACAACCGTGCATCGTATTAAAATAATTCATATATGTAAAATGCTTAGAATTTCGTGTAGTTCCTGTCTTGCTTTTTTTTTCTCAATTATTCATTGCATTGCATATTGTATAAATGCCCTTGTGATAAATTACTAATAACTAAACAACCGTGCATCGTATTAAAATAATTCATATATGTAAAATGCTTAGAATTTCGTGTAGTTTCTCAATATCCAAATTTCACACATGTTAAAAATGTTTAAACTTGCTGTTTACATTGTTTTGCGTAAATGCCATGTCAAAATGATTTATTCAATAACTAATAAACCGTAGCTTCGATAAAAATGTTCCATAGATGTAACTTGACTAGAAAAATGTGTAGAATCACTTGGTGACATTTTTTTGCTGTTTAACATATATATAATATGTTTAGTTCAGATTTGGACCAATTTCGAAACATATGGGGTCATTTCGGAAGTGCTATAAGTTGTTTCCGGCCTCATTTAAAATGCCTAGATAGATAGTTTACTTATGCTTCACCTCTTGCCATGTTTAACAACATTTAATATTGCCGTGTACCTAACGGGGGTGAACTAAATAATTTGAACGTGGAGTTTCGTCAATATGCAACTCGTTGCATATTGAACTTCACTTAATATGTAGTGGTTGTGTGTTGTGTTTGTCATGCCATGCCCTGCGTTGCATATTAAACCGGACATGCATCATGTTTGTTTGCGCATCGTGTCATGCATATGTTGTGGTGTATCTCGTGTTGATTGTTTGTTTCGGATCGCTTCTTCTTGATAGAGTTCCGAAAGCGTTCGGAGTGTGAGGATTCGTTCGACTATGTTGACTCGTCTTCTTCATGGACTCGGTCTTCTTCCGAGCGGGATCTTAGGGAAGATGACACATTTCCCTGGATACCATTACTATCATTTTCATGCTAGTTGTCTCGTCTTTTTATCGTTATATCTCGCTACCTACCACTTGTTTGATAAGCCTCCCAACATTGCCATGAAAGCATCTAACCCCTCCACTTCCCAGCTAACCGTTGTTTGACTATGTTACCGCTTGCTGAGCCCTTCTTATAGCGTTTCTAGCTGCAGGTGCAATTGCTTCCATGTGTCAACATGGACATTCTTTTGTTATATCACAATATTGTTGCTATTTAATTTAATGCACATATACACTTGGTAAAGGGTGGAAGGCTTGGCCTTTTGCTCGGTGTTTTGTTCCACTCTTGCCGCCCCTAGTTACTTATGAACCGGTGTTATGTTTCATAAATGAGCGCTCCTAACATGCTCGCGGTTGTTATGGGGACTCCCTTGATTTTCGTTTTGGGATAAAACTTGTCTGGCAAGGCCCAACATTGATACTACATTTGCCTAATAATTAATGAACTTGCATAGGGTATTTTCCGGACCCCGTGGATAATTAATCAACAACCCGAGCCAGTGCTCCTCATGTGTGTTGGTCTAAACTAGAGCACCGTGCGGGATACCTGGGGCAACTCGGAACATCAGTTACCGTACGCTTCGCTTATCTGATCGTGTCCTGAGAACGAGATACGCGGCTTCTATCGGGTTCGTCGACACGCTGGCGGCCTTGCTGGACTTGTTTTACCTTTCTCGAACGTCTTGAGTGAGGAATTCTGATTATTCTTCGGGCTATCTCGAGGTGTTGGATTTTCTTTGGAATTGCCTAGGATGATCACGAGATCCGTGGTTGACGTTATTCCCACTACGTGTGGTTAATTTGTGATGGATGAGTTGGAGTACCCCTGCAGGGTTAAATATTTTCGAGAAGCCGTGCCCGCGGTTATGTGGCAAACATGGATAATTTGTTTAACACCTGGTCATAGCAAACTTGAAGTAAACTCAAATAAAATACACCAACTGTGTGCGTAACCGTGACTGTCTCCTTTCGTGAGTTCTTATCCGAAAGAGAACATGGTGGGGTTATGTTTGACGTAAGTAGGTGTTCAGGCTTAGTTAGTGATCATTTCTTGTTCTCGTCCGTTAGCGTAGACCACCATACTTTACTTTCTGTACTCGTAAGTTAGACACCCAAATAAATGCTTATTCGTTTGCTGCAGCCTCACCACTCAACCATACATTACCTATTAAGCTTTAATAGTCTTGATACCCTTGGAAATGAGATTGCTAAGTCCCTATGGCTCACAGATTACTACAACAACAGTTGCAGGTACAGGTAATGCGATGATTTGACGTGAGCACGTTGCTTGATTTGATTTGGAGTTCTTCTTCTTCTTCTTCATCAATCTTGGATGGGTTCCAGGCGGCAGCCTAAGATAGCAAGGGTGGATGTCATTTTATCGTTTGATTTCGTCCGTAGCCAGACCCTGCTCTTATGTAGGATGTTTGAGATGTTATTGTATTGATGTGACTCTGATGTAGCTTGTGGAGAGTGTAAGCCAATTCCATATACTCATCTCTTTTGTACATGTACTTGTAATGATATCCATTCTTGCGAACGCATCGAGATGCGCTTCTATCCCCGTCGAGGCCCTCGTGCCGAAATAAGGATAGGAACGCATCTTGGGCGTGACAAGTGATTTTCTTCCTGCAAAATTGGAAAAATCTCAGTGTTTCCAATTTGACGAAATGAAAATTTACCCAATATGACAGATTCGAATCTTACCCGATTCCTGTTGCCAATGCATCAATCGGTGCTCACATGGGGTGCTTATTGTATTAAATGTCTTAGCAACTCAAGTCCACAATGCATTGTTGCTAAGGTCCCCTCATTTAATGATTTAGCAACTAAACTATTGCATGGATTGGTGAGTTTCTTTCGTTTAAGTATTTTGCCAAGGTTCACGCACCTGGCATTGTTTCTTCATGTGGTCACCAAACTCGTGTCTCTCCTTAATTACCTCCCCGCATTAGATTTTTTTGCATACATGGCAATGTCAGCAGTTAGCAATAGTAGAAGTTGTTGCATCGGGAAGGGCACATGGGTCATCATTCACAACCGTTTGCGATGACACAATGAAAAAATTCCTTCACGCCAGATTTTCGCTTGGCTTAGTTGGGAAGGAACAATTGCCCTCGGTTTGCGAACGGGTATTCAGTCTGAAACGTCTTTGACGACTAGCAAAGGACACATCACCCCGATGAACGCGTGCAGGCCACTGCTCGCATGGCACCCATGTACTCGAACACTTGTCTGCATGCTACCTCCTTTCCAATATAGATAGGGACACATGGCACGCACGTAAGGTATGTACACTGGTGCAACGACGTGCTATACAAACGTTTTTAACCCCTTTCCATGACGTAGTTCCAAACCGTCGCCTTGCATGTGTGGGCGATAGGAGGGGTCCACCCCACATGACATGGCAAACCCGTCGGCGATGGTGGCCAACGAACGCAAACATTTGGCAAAACTAAGCATATGGGATATCCGCACATATCACAAACGAGGGTCATCGGATAATCTTTAGACATGTGTGTATTTCCCATACAGTTCATCCTTGCAACTCGTGTGAGATCACACTAACATCGCACGCGCTATTTTGTGAAGCACCGTTTACGATGTGCACCGAATTACAAACAGTTCACGATTATAAAGCATGCACGATAAGGATACAATCACACACAGTTAGTTCCACTATGACTATTCGTGATATGATATAAGAGAGCATACGTTTATCATTGTAAAACCGTATGCGAAAGTTGAATATATTGCACATGCGGAGTTTTTGATAAATGTTTATGATTTATAAAATGTCCCAAATGTGTGATCGATAGTTCCCAAACGTGTCATCCAGAATAACTGTGTCCGATGAAGGCCTATCACACGATGTCTTCTTTGACCAACGTTTATGCTCGTACATATTTCAAAATATGAAATCGTGTGTGAAAAGGAGACTAGCACAAACGCTGGTGTTGTTAATCTCACACGTTCTTTCCCGTTTAACCGTGCGCGAAGACGAGATTCATCACACATGCCTCGAATGGGGAAACGTGTGTGATGTTGGAGTTGATCGCTGACGTTTTGCTTTCTCAAATTTTGTGCATTATAGTGGCCCGGAGAGCAGGATTTCCCCTAATTAAATACCTTCGTTCGTGATTCGCATAATTTAATTTTGAAAGTAGGAATTCATGTATTTCATATCGTATCATGTTAGGTTTAAGAACGAATGCATAATTTGATTCACATGTACATATAATCAAGAACTACATAAGCATCAATTCTCAAAAAAGGAAAATTACACAAGGGACAAATAAAGAATGATGGAAGCACGGTTGTAATAAAGACGATAAAGAGAGATCCTAAAGACATTTTGTATGTGGAGAAGGTGAAGCGGAATGCCCATATTGTGCCCTCCTCCATGCCTAATGCACGAACAACTCTAGGCTAGCCCTTTGTGATGGCCGCCCGCCCATCCTTCACTTTCTTCATTATGACTTCTCGATGCTCATTGCAGTCTCGATGATTTATTTTAACCTTCATTGCATGTCCAGGAATCATGTATTTTCCAAGGTAATATTGAGTAAACTGCTTTGGGAACCACTACAAAAGAAAAAACATTAGACATTGTTGTGTGACAACTCATTATGGGCAATACTAATAGAAGCCTACAGAGTTCATAGTTACCATCGTACAACTCACTGTTGTGTTGGATAGAGCGTAAACAAATAGTCTAATTGGCATTGTTCGTATCTTTTCCCTAACAATCATTTTCAGTTTCCTCACTTGATGCTGGTTTATTAGTATTTCATTACCCCATTAATATTTCATTAATATTTCATTACCCCACACACCTAAGACAAATGTACCTACAAGCAAGTAGCCAATATTTGAAGCTAAAATGCAGTTGCACACTGGTGTAATATATTACTCCATCAGTTCCACAATGTGTTGCATATAAACATTTCGAGAAGTTAACATTTACTTACTTTGACCAAGTTTGTAGAGAAAAACATTTACATCTAGAATTGCAATTCCATTTCATTAGATACATCACAAAATTTTATGTTCTATACATTTTAGATGCTATATGTAGATACATCAAAAGAATCTATATGGACTACAAGATGGAACAGATGGAGTATAAGCGGAGGGATGAAAAGAACCTCGGTGGAAAACGTTGGCCACTCCCATTGTTGTCCTGTGGAAGTACATGTAAAGTAATGATAAGTACATCAACCAAGTATACGAGGTATCTCCTTGAAATAAAAAAGGCATATATGCTCACTATAAAAACCAAATATAGCCATTGGATACTGCACAAATGCTCAATAGAACCAACCTAACAACCAGATAACGAAAAGCAAGGCGTCTGCTTGAAAACTACTAGACAAATGCTCAGTGAAATACACCTAACAACGAGATATAGAAAAGCAAGCCATCTACTTGAAAACTAGACAAATGCTCACCACAACCAACCTGACAACCAAATTCAGAGAAACTAAGCATAAATGTTTGAAGCGGGAGTTAAGGGCACATGTTAACAACACCAGGCATAACATGTGGTATTGATGAAATTGTACTACATAGTTCATACTTGCACATAATGAACATCACATTCTGAATAACTAAAAGAAACAAGGCATTCATGATCACTGTAACAACTAACTATCACTACTAGGAGAAAGCCTACTAGTAGTGTTGGTTTTCCCTCTGCTAGTAGCGCTGGGACCAGTGCTACTACTAAGGCGCTACAGCTAAGTGTTTAGCAGTAGCTACTCGTAAGTGTTGTTAGCAGTAGTGCTAGTTTATAGCAAGCACTGCTGCTAAACCAATGCTACTGCTACAAATTGCCAGCGCTACTGCTAAGCCTAGGTTTTAGTTTGTTTTCTTTTTTCACTTTTGTGTAGAAGTTTCATCATATCATAATTCTCATCATATCATACAAATACAGGAGACTAGTCATATATACCACCACCATCATCATCATCATATTATCCAACACCAATATGATCACACAACTCAAAAATAGCGATACACAAGTCATGTCTCGAATAAATGCAACTTCATAGTCATGGCACACACGCAAGTTTCATCATCTCTATCTAAACCATGATGTTGAAGAGAAGAGCGATCAGTGAGAGCAAGAGCGCAACTAAGTACTACTTCTTGAGGCACCGGTTTTGCTCCCTCTCTTGCCGGAGCGTCCACCTCAAGTAACTATTTTATGCTTCGACTCTGTTGTCGAACCCTCTGTGGCTAGCGCCTAGGTACCTGTCCACCTAGGCCTGAGCGTCTGGCCAGTGGTCGTACGCTCCTGGAAACCTCCCAATGAATACAACATAGCAGTCCTTTGCCATCTCCCAGACTATGAACCCGCATCGTAAGTTGATTTAATATGCAATATAATGTACTTGAGAAACACAAAGAGTCATATATATAGTTAGAAAAATACAAGCAACCTATATATAGTAAACATAAATAAGGAAGTTCCTACGTAACCAAACTAATTAACTCTCGCGATCTACGCTAGTTCATATAGGAAGACATTAGTACTAATTAAACATACACATTGTCATCGTCAATCAGTCCATCAGGTCGGCGCTCCAATCTTCATAGTCAGGGATGAAGGACCCGAGCTTCGTGAAAGGCTTCATGTCTATGCTGAGCCTTGAGAAGTCCATGGACAGTCTCCCGTCTCATTGGCCCATGGTAGAACATCCCTGTTTGTTCGAGTACCTCCTTCATGATCACTTGGGCAAGTTCACACTGTACGTGATAAAACTCAGCTCGGATTCGATGATCCGATGTCATACCTATGCTATAGGCCCAATTGTCAATCTCGGTATCCTTGGAATTAGCTGACATGCGAAGGAGTTGATTATCCCTTTTGTACATGATCATGTGATGCATGAGGTAGGATCCGTCAGCCTTACTATCTTTTGGTTACTAGATGCAGCAGAAGCCGGTCTTATTTGCCGAAAACCAATCCTTTTTCCTGTACTTTTTCACCTTGATATCTCCACTATTAAGGCCGAACGTAAAAATGTCACTATCGAGAACACTCTCTATGTGCTTGTAATCCCTTTTCCTGGTGTTCTTCGCAGAGTCCAAGTACAGAGCATGGGAGTACTGTGGGTATAGAGAGATGAGGACGCCCCCACTGCGCAAAATAAGTACACCTCAAATTAGCCTCCATGATTGCAAAGGAATGGTTAAAAATTATGAAAGTTTATCTGCGAAAGTATATCCAAAAATATAACAATTACCTCGTCTAGGTAGCTGAAATAATTGTTTGCTACCTCGACGGGGTCTTCTTCGATGCGACTACTAGAACCCCTGGCTTCTGCGTGGTCAGACATGTTTCCTATGATTTGGTCGGAATGAAATGAATAATGAAAAGAAAAAAAGGGCCTATATTTGGTCGAAATGTTGATTCATTCCCCTTTCGACAAATCCCGGGCACTCCATATGTCCTAGCTAGTTTCTAGCACAGGTCATGCCGAAAATCACGGAAATTTTTGGCATGACCTTTGCTAAAAAGTGGATAGATGGAGCGCCTGAAATTTGCTTGAACGGAAATGAATCAACATTCTGGCAAATCATAGGCCACTCGAAGCATATATGACATCAATGACATAGGGTTCATATTGCAAAATGACAAAATATAAAACAAGTATAAAATATAAAACAAGCAAACAAGTACAAAATATGAAACGAGTACAAAAATAAACCCTAAATTCATTATACTTCTTCTTCTTCTTCTTCTTCTTCTTTTTTCTTCTCCACTTCTTCTTCTTCTTCTTCTTCTTCTTCTTCTTCTTCTTATTTTCTTCTCCTCTGCTTCTCCTCTTCTAAGTCTTCTTCCTCTTCTTCTTCTTCTTCTCCTTCTTCTTCTTCTTCTTTTCCTTTCCTATTTTCCTTCTTCTTTTCATATTTTTTTCTTCTCCACTTTTTTGTTCTTCTTTTTTCTTCTCCTCTTCTTCTTTTTTCTTCTCCTCTTCTTCTTTTTTTCTCCTACTTCTTCTTCCTATTCTTTTCCTTTCTTATTTTCCTTCTTCTTCTTCTACTTCTTCGTCTTTTCCTACTTCTTCCTTTTCTTATTCTTGTTCTTTTCCTTTCTTATTTTCCTTCTTCTTCCTCTTCTTCTTCTTCTTCTTCTTCTTTTCCTTCTTCTTTTCCTTCTTCTATCTTATTTTTCTCTCCTTTTTTTCTTTCCTCTTTTCTTTTTTTCTTCTTCTACTTTTCTTCTTTTCTTGTTTTCTGTCCAACCTAACTAACCTAACTAACCTAACTAACCTAAAAGAAAAAAAGAAAAAAAATGTGCGTGTGTGTGTGGTGGGGGAGGGGGGAGGGGCTGGCGGCCGTTCATCTCACCGCGAGGAGGGGGGCGGCGGCCGGCGGGGCAAAGGGGGGGCTGGTCTGGGCGGCGGGGGCAACGGAGACTTGATAGGGCGGTCGGCGGCGGGTTCCCGAGAGGAGGAGGGGCGAGGGCAGCCGGCGGCGAGGCGAGGGAGAGGGTGGCATGGCAGGGGGGAATTGAGAGAGTTGGGAAAATTTGGAGGGGGCGGGCCTTATTGAAAATAGCAGTAGCGCTGGAAACCCTCTCCTTAGCAGTAGCGCTGGATGTAAACCAGCGCTACTGCTAAAGTTTTTTTTTTCTTTTTATTATTTTACTTTTCTTTTCTGTTCTTTTGTATTTACTTTTATTTTTATTATCATTTTCCTCATTTCCTGTTTTTTGTTTCTCGCCCGACGGCCTCACACGCAGTCAACGAGAACGTCGATCTCCCTCCCACAGTACAACGCGAATATATATCACCGGAACAATGTGGTGGTAATTTAAGGGGATACGATTTATATATCATTTAACCGATAACTATTACTTAAGTGCGTACACAAAATACATACATATATATAGATGGTGGTTTCTCAGCTGTGTCGACGACGTTCCGCATTGAGCTTCTTCTTCCCTTTCTTGTTTGTTGTCGAATAATTGAGCCCCTCTTTATGACTTTTCCGGCACCATGGAGTATGATTTTTATTACATAGTGTAGTCTTGATTCTTCTTTTCACGTATGCTTCATCGGCATCATCATCTTCCCTCATCGTGTTGCCATAATGGTCGTAGTCTTCCTCGTTGGCGACTCCATCCATTTTGACGATGCTCCTTTTGCCTCTCCTCATGACAACACAGACGGGATTGGTCGGGTCGGTTATGAAGAAGCATTGTGTCAAGCTCTTAGCGTGTACCCATGGCTCAGTTTTATCGATGGCATAACCTTCACAGTAGCGCTATTCGCGTCGGGTATAGACATGGTAGTGAAATACTTGTTTTCTCTTACTACGTCCTTAGCCCATCTTACACGGAACATCGTCGCATCGTGCTTTCCAGCGTAGGCAAGCTCCCAGATCTCTTCAACCCTTCCGTAGAATCTTTCAGTTGTGTCGTTGGCATCGATCACGCATTCAACCGCCGCCCTTGAGTTCTGGTAATCACTGTCCATGTCTTTGGCCTCCGTATAGAACATGTACCCATTGATATCGTGTGCTTGATAGGATGCTAATTTGGGTGCGGGGCCATGTGTTAAGGAGTGTATGAGCAATCCGTCTGAGCTGCCCTCTTCCGGGGGATTAAAAAGAATATGCTATTTGAACCAATGCAACAAAGTGGTATTATGCTATATAGTAACTTTGTCGTCCTTCTTGCGCATCCCTTGATCACGGTACTTCTTTGTGATGGTTTCTTTGTGCAGTGTCACATAATCATCTACCTCACTAGGTGTTGTATCACTACTAAGATAGCACTGTCAAAGTCGTCTTGTCGATTCGAGTAGTCCATGTGCAATTCCCTCCGACCGTTGTTGTGACCTTTTCCTCCAAGACTACCATGGTGCTTCTTGATGGGCAAACCAACAACAGGGTCTCCGCCGCCTATACAATTCTCGCAAAAGGAGATGCACTCTTGGGTCAGATAACCCTAGACGATGCTCCCATCAGGACGGGACATGTTACGAACGAATCATTTGATGACCCCATTCATCCTCTCGAACGGCATCATGTTGTGAAGGAATGTCGTTCCGAGCTCAATGATGTCATCCATGATGTGGGCACACAGATGTACCATGACGTCAAAGAACGGGGGCGACAAGTACATCTCAAGCTCACATAGTATGACAACAATCTCGTCCTGTTGCCTTCGGAGCTGCTTCACACTGATGGACTTTTGAGAGATAACGTCGAAGAAGTTGCAGAGACCAATAAGCGTGTCACAGACGTGCTTCTCCATTATCCCTCTAATGGAAACTAGGAGTATCTGCGTCATCATCACATGGCGGTCACGAGACTTCATCCCGCAAAACATGTTCTTCTTGGTGTCTAGAAATTTGCTTATCTTCCCACAGTAACCATAACTGACTTTGATTCCCATAAGGCACTTCATGAATTGATCCATCTCCTTCGTACTTAAGGTGAAGTAAGAAGGGGGGCAATTCTCCTCCTTCTTGTTGACTTTTCTACCCCTTGGCGCCGCCTCCGCCTCCGTCGACTTTTTACGGGGCATGTGGAGATCTGTTCCGATCTCCAAATATTCCAAGTCTTTCCTTGCCTACAACCCATCCTTGGTCTTCTCTGGCATGTTCATCAGTGTGGAAAGCAAGCTCTTGAGGACATTCTTCGTGATATGCATTTGATCAAGGCAATGAGGCGTGTCGTGATTGCGCCAGTACTCCAAGTCCCAGAAAACACATCTTGTTTTCCATACCTTCAGCAGCGGCTCCGGCACCTTTTTCATCTTTCTCGGGGCGGGGCACTCTTCCCAGTTAGTCAACAACTCCTTGATTTTGGCGCCGCTCCTCTTACATGGAGGTCCTCGATGCTCAGCTAAACCATTTAATAGATCCCCAAGTTTTGTCCACAGGTCATACTTCTCGAGCCATCTACGATGCCCCATGTACACAATTTTCCTAGACCCACCATTTTTCGTTGACGCATGGTGCTAAGACGTTGTATCATCCATGCACCTCGTGCATCTACAGTACCCATGCCACACATGTCCTGAGGTGTACCCGTAACTAAGATAGTCATGCACCGCCGTCATCAGTGCGACTATCATATGGAAATAATCTCCTTTGTTGGCGTCCCATGTCTTGATCGGTGATTTCCATAACGTGTCTAGATCCTCTTTCAGAAGCCCCATATATAGGTTAATATTATTTACCGGTTGTTTCGACCCTTGAATAAGCATGCTTATGTGCATATACTTTGTCTTCATGCACAACCATGGGGGGAGGTTGGTATCCATACAAAGACGGGCCATGTGTTGTGGTTGGTGTTCTGCTTTCCAAACGGATTCGTGCCATCGGTACTCACACCAAACACGATGTTCCTTGCATCTTCTTCGGAAAATGGATATTCAACATTGAATGCTCTCCATTGGGTACCATCTGCGAGGAGTCTCAGCTTCAGATCATCTCCATCGTCAGGCTTCTTCCTCTCCTTGTGCCAGTGCATGAGCTTTGCTTCCTTAGGATCTACAAAATACTGCTGCAGATGGGGAGTGATCAAAAAGTACCATACAACTTTCTGAGGAGTTTTATTTCCTGCCTTCTTGTATCGAGAAGCATTGCACATTGGACAACTAGTTATTTCCGCGTGCTCCCCCCGATAAATGATGCAATCGTTGATGCATGCATGGTATCTAATGTGCGGCAGATCAAGAGGGCAAACGATCTTCTTGGCCTCCTAGACACTAGTAGGACATAGGTTCCCCGTGGGAAGACATTTACTATGTATATACTTCAAATGCTCATCGAGGCTTTTGTCTGTCCATTTATTTTTAGCCTTCGTCTTTAGAAGTTCGAGCGTGAAACTCAAGCGGGTCACCTCGGGATTGCAATCGTCATACAATGGAGTTTTCAAGTCTACTTCAAGTTGTGCCCGCTTGGCCTCCTATCTCGAAGCAGCTCTATCGGTAGTCGTACTCTTGCGAAGGAGATCTCGACCATGAGGGTCCTGCACGACTGAACTTAGTAGAGTTGCAAACTACAGCGTGCCCATCTATTCTCCGTCATGTCTGGACTCTTCTTCGTCGTGTCCGGAATCTTCTTCTCCACCTTTTTTGGACTCTTTTGGGCTGCCAAGTCCGGTGCCATCCTCTTCATGTTGATCAGTCATCTCTTCCTCTAGCCCCATCATGTCATTATTCCCTACCATGTGGACGTCATCATCATCATCTTCACTTATCCATCGAGTATAGCCATCCATGAAACCATACAACATTACGTGCACCGTCAATGTGCCACGATGAAAAGGGTCCAAAATGACTTCTTCTTTGCATCTTGTACATGGACATCTAATCCCATTCCTATTTTTTGCATACATGTCCAGCATCGCGCATTGCAAGTATCGCTCCACCTTCCTTCCACTCACCCTCGTGACCGCATGGTATAACAAGAAAAATTCATATAAAAATTTGGCATGACCTTGCCTAAAAATAGGACATATTGAGTTTGCTTGAAATCCACTGAAATGGAAATAAATTGACATTTTGGCAAAACATAAGCAACTCACGGGGCATGTCACTCATACAATATCCCTTCATATCACAAACACACATATTCCCATTCTTCAAATGCACAAGTTTTTACTCACCTATACCCCGAGAGAGATTGTGCACAGTAATTAGATCATTAGGCCTTCGCGACAATATAGGGATCGAGAGTGGACGGCTAAATAGCTAGCTAGATATAGTTGTTGGGAGGAGAGATGACTCTAGCTAACTAATGGAGAGGAGAGAGATATGGAGGATAATTATGGTGGAGAGGGAACTAATGGGGAGATAAGAGAGGTAGAAGGAAGATAAAAGAAGGGCAACAATGGTGGAGAGGGGAGAGGGCAAAGTGGGAGGAAGAAGGGGAAGAGAGGGGGCATTAATAGGGAGAGAAGAGAGGTATAAAGAAGAGAGAAGAAGGGCCATAATGGTGGAGAGGGGAGAGGGCAAAGGTGGAGGAAGAAGGGGGAGAGAGGTGGCTTAATGGTGAGAGAAGAGAGGTAGAAGGAATAGAGATGAAGGGCAATAATGTTGGAGAGGGGAGAGGGGAAAGGAGGGTAGAGGGCAAAGGGGGAGGAAGAAGGGAGAGAGAGGGGGTGGGTGAAAAAGGTGGCTACAGCGGTTATTAGTAGCATTGGATTACACCGCCTGGTACTGCTATGAGGATTAGCAGTAAAGCGCTACTACTAAGTGGGGCCCAATACCAGTAGCACTATCCTCACCGCACGTGCTACTGCTAGGAGGCTTAGCAGTAGCACTTTCTTGAGCACAGCGCTGCTACTATAAATACTATCGGTGGGATCGCCGGTGCCCCTTTAGCAGCAGCGCTTTTCTAGTTTCCAGCGCTACTGCTAAGTCCTTACTTGTAGCGCTACGAAAATACAGCACTACTAGTACTTAGCAGTAGCGTTTGCATTTTTCCAGCACTACTAGTAAGGCCAAAGGTGAAAATGACACTATCGAGAACACTCTTTATGTGTTTTAAAGTTGCGTTGAAAATTATTTTGTTAGACAAGTTAAATTTTTGCATAAGAAAATATTTTTCTAAGTTTTTTGAGCAAAAAGTTCACTATGCTCTATATATAATATTGTGATTTATAAAATTATTTTCTTATTTTATCTTCTCTAGTGGTGGAGTTTTAAAAAAATTTCTATTTCAAAAAAAACACAACACAGGCAACGGCCAGCTAGACCCGCCGAAGCCAACCCAGCCAGCCCCCCGAACGACCAAATGTCGGTTTTTCCTTTAGTATTACCTGAATCGGGTGACTTTACTTAATTTGCGAACATTCACCGCATAGCCGCCGCGGTGAATGCAGCCAGCAAACCAGAGCCATCCACGTCATGCTCTAGCGGCGAAAGTTCACACTATAGTGTTTTCAGAAAACGTTACTATAGCAGATTTTTTTCAGATTTGATTCAAATCTTCAATCGGGCTTAACTTTTTAACCGTAGATCGAAACGAGATGAAATCAGCGGCCAAATTTTCGTATCGAATTGCTCTATCTAGAAAACCTATCATTGAAAAGTTTTACATGTTCAAATTTGAATTTATTCGAGATTTAAATTTAAATTCTATTACGCCATATCTTCCAAACGGTATACCCGTTCGAAGTGATTCTTTTTGTACCACGTCAGACAAATTAATTTCTAAGCCATGAAACATTGCCACATAGTTTTCTAAACAATTATTTTCTGTTCACCATAATATTGCTAATATGCCTTGTAGGAACAATAGTGCACGTCACGAATTTTTAACCATGTTTTTCACTTGGCTTTTGTGAATACTTTTGTTGCATGTTACTTTGGATTGCATGAACGTTTGTGTAACACCCAAGGTGTGATCATATCCTTATTTTGGCTTGAGGGCCTTGACAGGGATAGAAGTGCATCTCGTCGTTTCGCAAGAATGGATATCATTACAAGTACATGTACAAAAGAGATGAATATACGGAATCGGCTTATACTCGCCACAAGCTACATCAAGATCACATCAATACAACAACATATTCAAACATCATACACAAGAACAGGGTCCGACTATGGATGAAAACAAACGATAAAATGGCATCCATCCTTGCTCTCCTAGGTTTCCATCTGGAACCCATCCTAGATCGATGAAGAGGAAGAAGAACTCCAAATCAAACAAGCATTGCTCTCACGCCAAAACATCACGTTACCTTTACTGGCAACTGTTGTTGTAGTAATCTATGAGCCACAGGGACTCAGCAATCTCATTTCCAAGGGTATCAAAACTATTAAAGCTTAATGGGTGAGGTATGGTTAAGTGGTGAGGCTGCAGCAAGCAACTAAGCTTTTATTTCAGTGACTAACTTATGAATAGAGAAACTAAGGTGGGTGGTCTACGCATAATGGACTTGAAATAGTAATGCTCACTAAGTGATCCTGAATTACATCGAACATAACGCCACCGTGTTCTCTCTCGGCTAAGGACTCATGAGAAGAGACAATCACGGTTACGCAAATAGTTGGTGTATTTTATTTGAGTTTACTTCAAGTTTGCTATGACCGGGTGTTAAACAAAGTTCCAAGTTGCCATGTAACCACGGGCACGGCTTTCCGAAAGATTTAACCCTGCAGGGGTGCTCCAACTCATGCATCACAAATTAACCATACACCGTGGGAATAACCTTGGCCACGAATCCCGTGATTTCCTAGCCAATTCCGTTGGAAAACCGCAACCTCGAGATAGCCCGAAGTATTCTCGGAATTCCTTGCACAAGACGTTCGAGAAAAGGTAAAACAAATCCAGCTAGACCGCCCGACGTGTTGACGAACCCGATAGGAGTCGCGTATCTTGTTCTCAGGACATGACCGGATGAACACTATGTATGGCGACCTGATAGAAATCCCTCGAGTTGTCCTGAGGTGGCCCCTCAAGTGGCCCTGGCTTGGACCAACACTCATGAGGAGCACTGGCCCCGGTTGTTGATTAAAGATCCTCGGGTTAATTACTCCATATGCAGGTTTATTAGTGATTAGGAAAATGTAGTACCAATGTGGGGTCTTGCTAGATGAGTTTTTTCCAAAACGAAAAATCAAGGGGGTGCCCATAACAACCCCGAGCATGTTAGGAGCGCTTAATATGGATCATAACAGCGGTACACAAGTAACTAGGACAACAAAGGTGGAACAAAACACCGAGCAAAAGTCCAAGCCCTCCACCCTTTAGCAAGCATATATGTGCATTAAATTAAATTGCAATAATATGGTGATATACCAAAATATCCATGTTGTCACATGGAAGCAATTGCACCTATAGCTAGAAATGCTATAAGATGGGCTGAGCAAGGGGTAACATAGCCAAACAAAGGTTTGCTAGGAAGTGGAGGGCTTCAAGGCTTATCATGGCAATGTTGGGAGGCTTGACATACAAGTGTTAGGTAACATGACATAATGATAGAAACGAGACAACTAGCATGGCAATGATAGTAGTGGTATCAAGGGAAATGTTCATCTTACCTGAGATCCCGCTTGGAAGAAGAACGAATCCATGAAAAAGACGATCCATGAACTAGAAGAACAAATCCTCACTCCCCAAACGCTTTCGGAGCTCTATCAAGAAGAAGCAATCCGGAACAAACAATCAACACACAATAGACACCACAAAATATGCATGACGTGATGCGTAAACAAATAGGATGCATGTTATGCATTACATGGCGAAGCACAACAATCAACTTCTACACATTAAAATGAAGCTCAATATGCAACGAGTTGCATATTGACGAAACTCCACGATCGATTTATTAGTTCACTCCCATTTATTATACTCGTTAATATTAATTGTTGTTAAACAAGGCAATAGGTGAAGCATAACCAACTACATCATCTAGGCATTTTTTAATGAGGCCGAAGCAACATATATCATTTCCGAAATGAAACCATATGCAAATTATGAATTTGATTCAGATTTTTCCTAAACATATTTTATAGTTGTTAAACAACAATATAAAGTGCACCATGTTATTCTACACGATTTTCTAGTCAAGTTACATACATAGATCATTTTTTATCAGAGCTACGATTATTTAGTTATGATACAAACCGCGTACAAAGTCATTAGCTAAATTTTCAATGCAACATCATTTTAAATGCTTTTACCATGCATGAGGATGACATGGTCAAATCGATGTAATTTGTAAGGAATTAAGAAAATATAATATGATATGGGCATTTTTCGTCGTGACGGAAAGAAATGGGTGCCTTGGTGACGAAAACAGAAATGATGCCACGACAACATTCCGATAATCCGGCAACTCATCAAGATGTTGGTGCAAAAGAAAGTCTGGCCTTGTCCATGAGAGAAAATCAGAACAAAGGAAAAGAAATAGAGAAACAAGGGTGTTGCGGATTTGATCCTAGGATATCAAGTTTGGAAACAATTGGTGGAACCACTACGTTGTTGATAAGTTGGTGATGCAAAATGGATTCTCCTATACAAGAATATAGCTCGAACAGATCTGAACCCGAACGACTATTGGTGTGTGGAGGCAAAGAGCAAGAAAAACAAAATGGGATTGCCAGGATTTGAACCCCAGATACCTTGGCTGTGCAAGGATGAGATAACCAATTGCTCTATGATTGATTCATGATAACATATGTGTTCGGCTAGAGATAAGACATAACCTCGAGCTACCTAAACGGAAGACAAGACAGAGTGATTTATTGATCCAAAAAAATATAGCACGCTTGGGATTTGAAACACAAACCGCCTGCAAGTGAGCCTGTGTGACTAACCAGTGCGCTGCTCGTGTGATTGCGATTTAGGAAGCAAGCGACTCTATAAGAACTATAGAAAGAAAGTACTAGCTTTAGCCATGGATGCACCAAGAAAGCTAACGACAACGGCCAGTGAAGCGGAGGAGATCGCTGCTGCTAGGCATCGGCGAGCGTGAGGGAAAATGGTGTGCATGCACGTGAAGCAAGCGGATGTTGCAATGGGCATGCGCATGCAAGGATGCAAGAGCGGGAGCTCGTGCTCACCTCGGTGCCTACGACACGAAGCTTGGTGAGGCCCTGGGGCACAAACCATGGTGTTGCGATGCATGCGTGAGGGAGTGCGCGTGCATGAGTGTGCAACGATGCAGAGGGAGTGGTCAGAGAGCCCATGCAGAAACTTTGAGCTTGCTGCCTTGGAAGCCATGGCGGCCAGAGATGCCGCTCGCATCCATCGGCGCCTGGAGGTAACATACAACAAGGAGAAGGACATGAGGAGGAGCGGAGCGTCACCGTGTTTGCTGCTGGAGTCGAACAAGGTCGTGGGTGACCGGAGACGGCGAGAGGACGCGATGTTCGACGGAGCTGTTCAGGTGCGCGTCATAGACCGAAGCAAAGTAGGAGACAATGTCGAAGGGGTCAATCTCTAGCTCGTGGAGACACGCCCATAGTGTAATGAGATGAAGATGACCCCGGTGGACCTTGCCGCGATGGCAAAGGGTTGGAGACGGGTTGGTTCACGCCGGGCACAAGCTTGAGCTCGGCTCGGACACGTCGACGGCTAGGCGTGGAGATGCCTTACCTGGGCGGCGAGAGAGGGAGGAGAATAAAGTAATGGTTAGAGCATAACCCTAGGGCACCAAGGCTGTATTTTATAGGGAGGAAAATAGCTCTCATGGTCGTCAAATCAAGGGCATGGATGACATGGACGTACTGAAAGGTAGCAGGTGCATTGCATAAACCGAAAGGCATACATCTATAAGCAAAGGTACTGAAAGGGCAAGTAAAAGTTGTGTTTTCTTGATCTTCTTTTGACACAGGTATTTGAGAGAAACCAGAGTAACCATCTAGAAAGAAGAAGTGTGTGTGTTTAGATATTCTTTCGAGCATTTGATCAATAAAAGGTAGGGGGTAATGATCTTTCCTAGTAGCTTTATTTAATTTCCTAAAATAAATTACCATCCTATATCCTGTAATAATTCTTTGCGGAATCAATTCATTTTTATCATTAGGAACAATGGTAATACCTCCCTTAGGGGCACAATGAACGGGACTAACCCACCTACTATCAGCAAGAGGATAAATTATAACTGCCTCTAAAAGCTTTAATATTTAATTTCTTACCACTTCTTTCATTTTAGGATTTAACCGTCGTTGATGATCAGCAACTGGTTTAGCATCAGGTTCCATATTAATTTTATGCTGACACAGAGTGGGACTAATGCCCTTAAGATCATCAAGAGTATATCCAATAGCAGCACGGTGCTTCTTTAGAATTATCAATAACCTCATTTCTTCCTGCTGTGAAAGGTTAGCACTAATAATAACAGGATGTATCTTCTTTTCATCAAGATAAGCATATTTCAGAGTATCTGGTAATTGTTTAAGCTCAAACATGGGATCACCCTTGTGTGGAGGCGGATCCCCAAGTATTTCAACATGCAAGTTGTGTTTCAAAATAGGGTGCTGATCAAAGAAAATCCTATCTATTTCATTCCTTTCGTTCATATGCATATAGTTTTCATGGTCTAGCAAATATTGTCCTAAGGGATCAGTAGGAGGCACAACAATAGAAGCAAGACCAATAATTTCATCGTTACTATACAATTATTTATCATGGGGTTGTGTACAAAATTTAGAGAAATTAAACTCATGCGACACATCCCCAAAAATCATCTTGCAGGGAACCAAGAACAAGAAAATCAGTAGGATATTTTATTTTCCCACATAAGACTTCAACATCTCTAACTATTCCAACTTGTGATATAGTATCTCTATTAGAAAGCTTAATGGTAACATCAATTTCTTCTAATTCAGCTGGTGCAATATCATTCAAAATTTCTTGATATAAGGTAAAGGAAATTGCACTCACACTAGAACCCACATCACATAGGCCATGATAACAATGATGTCCTATTTTAACAGAAATAACAGGCATGCCAACTATAGGTCTATGTTTATCTTTAGTATCAGCTCTAGCAATTCTAGCAGCTTCATCACAGAAATGAATAACATGGCCATCAGTATTATCAACCAAGAGATCTTTAACCATAGCAATACTAGGTTCAACTTTAATTTGTTCAAGGGGTGTAGCTGTTCTAAAATAGCTCTTATGAACCACAGTTGAAGCTTTAGCATGTTCCTTTATTCTAATAGGGAAAGGTGGTTTCTGAATATAAGCAACATGAATAACAGTATCAACATTATAAGTACTAATTTATTCTTCAACTTTAATAGGTTCAACTACTTTCACTTCAATGGGAGGATGATATTTAAAAAAGTTCTCCTTAGGGAGATCAACATGAGCAGCAAATGATTCATAGAAAGAAGCTACTATCTCAGAGTCAAGTCCATATTTAGTGCTCAATTCACGAAAAGCATCGGTGTCTATAAATGATTTAACACAATCAAACTTAAGATTTATACCTAACACCTTACCTTCGTCGAGTTCCCAATCTTCAGAGTTGCGTTTAATTCTTTCCAATAAATCCCATTTGAATTCAATATCTTTCCTTATGTAGGAACCAATACAAGAAGTATCGAGCATGAAGTGATCATTACGAGAAAGCCTAGCATAAAAATTCTGAATAATAATTTCTCTTGAGAGATCATGATTGCGGCTTGACTATAACATTGACTTAAGCCTCCCCCAATACTGAGCCATAATTTCTCCTTCACGAGGCCAAAAATTATAGATATAATTCCTATCACGAGGAACCAGATGCATAGGATAAAACTTCTGATGAAATTCCAATTTGAATTGGTTGTAGTTCCATGATCCAATATCATTACATAGCCTACACCATGTCAATGCCTTATCCTTCAAAGATAAAGGAAAGACCTTCTTCTTGACATCATCCTCAAGCAAACCTGCAAGCTTAAATAATCCAAAAACTTCATCCACATAGATTAGATCCAAATTAGGATGTAGTGTTTTGTCTCCTGCATAAGGATTAGCTAGTAGTTTCTCTATCATACCCGAAGTAATTTCATATTAAATATTTTCAGTAGGTTCAGTAGGTTAAGGAGCAAATCTTTGTTCTTCCAGTCGAGGTGAAGATACCCCGAACAATCCCCTCAAAGGATTATTTTCCATAGTAACAAGTGACAGTAAATTTCAGCACACTATATAAATTTTTACTTACCAAATTCCACTCACCAAAGGCGCTTCACTCCCCAGCAATAGCGCCAGAAAAGTCTTGATGACCCACAAGTATGGGCGATCCATCGTAGTCCTTTTGATAAGTAAGAGTGTCAAATATTCGGTAACATTCGGTAACATATAGTTTTGGGATAAGGTAATTCGTAACGGGTAGCAAGTAATAAATGTAGCAAAGGTGCACCAAGGTGGACCAATCCTTTTTGTAGCAAAGGACAAGCCTGGACAAACTCTTATATAAACAAAAGTGCTCCCGAGGACACATGGGAATTTCTGTCAAGCTAGTTTTCATCATGCTCATTTGTTTCACGTTCATTACTTTGATAATTTGATATGTGGGTGGACCGGTGCTTGGGTGCTGCCATTACTTGGAAAATCCTCCCACCTATGATTAATCTCTCTCGCAAGCATCCGCAATAACAAAACATGAATTAAGATAAATATAACCATAGCATGAAACATATGGATCCAAATCAACCCCTTACGAAGCAACGCATAAACTAGGGTTTAAGCTTCTGTCAGTCTAGCAACCCATCATCTACTTATTACTTCCCAATGCCTTCCTCTAGGCCTGAATAATGGTGAAGTGTCATGTTGTAGACGTTCACATAACACCCACTAGAGATTTTCTTTAATACCTTTTAGCTAGGCATGATGATTTCACTGATGCTTGTATAGGAATAATAATTTAAACATGCACAAGAGCATCATGAATCTCATAACAAGCACATTTAAGTCTAACCCACTTCCTATGCATAGGGATTTTGTGAGCAAACATTTTATGGGAGCAAGAATTAACTAGCATAGGAAGGAAAAACAAGCATAACTTCAAAACTTGGAACACATAGAGATGAAACTTGATACCATTGCAATTCCAACAAGCATATGTTCCTCCCTCATAATAATTTTAAGTAGCATCATGAAGGAATTCCACAATATAACCAACACATAAAGCATTCTTTTCATGATCTACAAGAACAGAAATTTTGCCACTCTCCACATAGGCAAACTTCTTCTCATTCATAATAGTGGGAGCAAACTCAACGAAATAAATATCATGAGGTACTTGATTGACATAACCACATTGAATATTCAAATCATGATAATAGGTTTCATGGTTGTCATTACTCTTTATAGCTTACGTGTCATCACAATAATTATCATAGATAGTTGTCACACCCTGTGTTTGTATCACCTTGCTATGTTTGGATTTAAAAATTTGGAGCCAATTAATTTTTTTACAATGTTTGTGCTTGGTTGATTTGTTGCATGCTTGTTGTTGAGTTGTTGTGTATGGAACTCTTAGATTCTACCCCTCTTCATATTCATCTTCCATGACCCAAACCTCTTGCCCAATGATCATGCCATGTGAATAGTGCCAAAAACTATTTTTATCAATTTTTTTTGACAGAAGATGATTTATTCAAATTAGGTTTTCAAAAACCCCTGAAATGAGGTTTGCACTGCAAGTCCACAAATTGGGTGGATACTTCTTCCCCAAAGCCTTACTTCAAACCTACTATGTATATGACTTCCCAAAACCACCAAATATTAATTTTAAAGATTATTATTATATTTTATTTAAAGGCTTTTTCTTAAGACCATAAATGGTTTTTAATAAGGAAAAATTATTTAAATGCGTTCAAAATATTAGAGAAAATTTAGGGAAACTCATTGTACATATATTTCCCATATATATGAGTTTCAACACATGGATATGTTCAAATCATGGGCAAATCCCTTCAAAACCCTTTCTGTTCAAATCAAGATTTTGAAATATTTGTATAAGAAATATTCTCAATAAATTCCAGGAAAATTCCAGAAAGTAAACATTATCATAAGTAATGATCTTGCAAAGTTTCACCTCAATCCAACTTGATTTGGTTTATTAAACCATCCCAAAACCCTCCCTGTCCAGATTCGAATTTGAACAACTTTACATTATGAAGTTTCTCCCCATGACCCCAAACTTTGTGGACATGCTCTAATCACCAAATAATGGTACTACACAAAGTGGTGCATAAAGGGTAAAAGCTTAGCATAACTAGACCTACATAAACCTGATTCTGTTAGTTTCTAGGGTTCACAAAGTTTCTATTGTCAACTTTGCTCATTTGAGCTCAAACTTGGTGATCCATCTCATTTTTACCTAACATTCGACCCTGGTGAATATCTCAGTAAGTTGGTAAATCTTTCTTGCCCAAAACCCCAACAAACACCTTCTGGCAAAATAGTAAAGTCACTATTTTCACCCCTTTCACTATTCCCCTTGCCTCCAAATCTTTACCAGAGTTGCTCCCTCACCTCTTACCCCTCGAGTAAAAACCTCAAGGCGATAAGTCACTTGGAAATGGGGTAAGAACCCCATTTTCCCCTCAGTTTCACCATGGCAGCATCTTCTCTACCTCTCCCCGACCCCATTGCTTTTTCTCCTACCCTCCCCTAGCTCCTAGAGCTCTGCAGAACATCCAAGGGCCCGTGGACATGTTGGGGATCATCCAGAGCACGCAAGCATTCCATGTCATGCAAAAGACATGCTCTGGAGCAAGCTACAGTGCATGCCCACACTGTAGCTGCACCCATCCTAAGCCACCGACAGCCTGGGGATGCGGGAGCATGTCCCCCGGCCGCCCCTTGACGTCCGCAAGACGCTAGGTGGTCGGGCCCCTCCTACCTCCACCTCTGCTTTGTTCCTCTCTCGCGCACGGCGCCACTCGAGCCGGCCAACGGAAGAGCTTGCACATGCGCGTGGTTGGACCCCCCTAGCCGCCCTTCTCATGCCCACGGACGCGGACCACGTCCACGACCACCTTAGACACGGCCCGAAGCCCTCCCGTGGCTCGTGGTGACGCCTCCGTCCTCGCTGGCGCACCGCGTACATGGTGCACCAGCGCCCGCCTATTTAAAGCCCTCCCCGAGGTCCTGCTCCTCTCTCCTCCCCTCAGCCACACCGCCGTGCCTAGCCCCCTCGTCTCCGTGCTCGGGAGCTTGAGCCCGAAGCATACCCTCGCCCCCGTGCGGGTTTTCTCCCCGTTGGTGATTCCCTCCCCGCCGGCGACCCCCTCGGACACCCACCGATGCGTGGGAGGACCTTGAGTGTGCTGGTGCCCTCCATTTAAGCCGCCGTGTCCTGGAACCCCGTCGGTGAGCTCCCCTCCGTCCCTATCGCGAGGAAAGGGGTGACAGGTAGGGTCCACCTATCACCCCCTCACCCCTCCTCTCTCTTTTCCTAGATGGTCCCGTGGGAAGTTTTAAATATAAACCTGCCGCCCGCGGTGCCTCTCCCTAGGTCGGCTTTGCCTTTGGGCCGGCTCTACTTCGGTACTTCGGTCGAGAGGGCACTTTACCTTTTCCCTTTTTCTTTTTCTCTCTGTCTTCCAAAAATTCCATAGGGCAGAATATAAATCCAATTCCTAAAGTTCTTTCACCTAAAATCTGGAAATAACCCATAGAATTTATTAGTGCCACTTGTAAGAATATTTAAAAACATTTTTTGTATAGTTTTAATTAAAATCCCTATTTGGCATTATTAGCCCCTGTTTTTAAATAGTTTTGAAAATCTTTTCAACTTCAATATAACTAGACCAATATTTTTAATATAATCTTTAGTATTTATCAGAGTAGGGTAGCATTTTTTAAAAGTGGCTTGTGTGCTCTATTTTTGTGCGATGCTTATTTTTATCGCTATTTGTCGCAACAATAGATTGCGCTGTTGACGAGGGAGTTGGACCCGAAGACTTTGAAGACCCCGAAGACTTTGTCGAGCCACGCAAGCAGCCCTTTGACCATGTTAAGAAACCATTTTCATGACATGACATATAGTACTTTACTTTTGTTATACTTGATCATGTGGAGTAGTGACCCCTCCGATGGGTTGCTTCCGATACTTTTACCATTAACACTTGCATCGTGCATGACCCTACCATCTTATGAGGGTTATGTGGGTGGGTGTAGTTAGGATGCTAGTAGATGCTACGCAAGTGGGTTTGGGATTTATGCATAGTAATGGAAAGGAAGAAATGATTTCAAAGACTTTTCGAAAACCCCGTCGGGTGCCACTAATGCCAGAGGGAGATGATGATGAGATGGGTGACCACTTGAGAAAGAAGTGGTGTGCCGGAACAAGATGAGGGTGTGTTTTCAAAAACGGAGGGTTTAAGATTTGTCGACCGTCCCAACCTTACATGTGCAACCACGACACCCCTTATGGGATGAGGCTTTGTTGATTACTATTGTTGATACTAGCAAGGGGCCCACATTACTAGTGGCAAGAGTGAAGAGGTCACTCTTGAGACGGGGTCATCCCGGAAGTGGAAGACCATGCGCTGTCTATACACGCACCGGGCACACCGTTGCGTGCCCTCATGGATGAAGTGTGTGATGTATATCATGAGGGATGGCACCAACGAGTGGACTCTTTGTTTAGTATCACAAAGGGAAAGGCATTGTTCGGGTGCTTACCTCGGGTATGTTATATACCGCGAGAGGTGGATGACACGGAAGTTCTCGGAGTCTTGTGGGTAAAGTGTGCAACCTCTACAGAGCGTAAAACTATTCGAATAGCTGTGTCCACGGTCAAGGACAGTTGGGTGGTGCTGCTTATGCCACGTCTAGGTGTTTTCAAAAACTTGGTGTGAGTGTGTGTGTGTGGGTGACAAACAGGTTACCTGAGCTAAGTCAGATGGCTTGGCTTGACGATTAACTAAGTCCGATGACTTAGCATAAAGATGGGACATGAGATGTTCAACCCCTGCTTATGATGATATCTGTAACTTGTTCATATGGATATCTGTCAACTGTTGATGCATGGTTACCTAGTTATTTGATCATGTCATTACATTCGAAATTACATTTATGAAAATTACCTGCTTAGTGCTATACCATGCATCATTATTACTTGTTCCGCAACATGGGTTTCTTGTGAGTACATTCAAAGTACTCATTGGCTTGCCACTAGTTATTTAATTGTCCAGGCATGGAAGAACAGGAGTATGTTGAAGAGTTCGTTGGTGACGAACATGCGAACTAGGAAGCTTCCCAGTCAGAATGCCTATAGGTTAAGGGAGATGGCATGGGTTCACGCTTTCGATCAAGATTTCTGCTGCTGGTTCTATTTAAGTGTTTGGCCCTTGTGGCCCTATCTATGTAAGACTAGACATTCATGGTCTTTATTTGTGTAAGACACTAAATGTGGATGTAAGACTCTTGTTATTCACCTTTTGTGTGTTCACTGAGCATTGATCTCTAGGATCACTATACACGTTCATTCGGTGATCACGACTTATGAGTCAAGGTCCCCACAGAGCTGGTATCAGAGCCATCCTGACTGTAGGAATCCCTTAGTTAGCATGGACGTTAGTTAGGATAAAACCGATTTCAAACCTACACCTAGCACCTATACTTAGGAATTCTGTACTATTTACCTCTTCTATTTTTTACACAACACTTTGCTGACCTTCCTCCCTTCAAACCTTTGTAGATGGCCGTCGTACCCGAACCCTTCTTGACATCCAGCTTTCCCTTACTCCTTGGGGATAGCCTGGAGAAGTGCCAGTTTCGCCAACCACTCATTTTCCTCTACCACGAGCACTGGATCTATGCCGTCACGAAGGAGTACCATGTGGATGTGGTCGTGAAGGAAAACGACTCCCCGACCAGTTGGTTCTTTGAAGGACCACAAATGGAGACCATGATACTCACAGTCGAGTCAGCTGCACGCAAGGCACTTCTGCACCTTCGAGACATCATTCCATAGATGGCTGACCAGCCGGCTACTCGCTACCTTCCCTTCAGGAAGGATGATCTTGGCGAGAGTTGGACACTGATTCCATCCAAGGAGGATGGCACGCCACTCAGGTTCCAGACCTACTTCAGGCTCTCCGCCGATAGTCTGGTTCACAACCTGATTAAGGAGTCCGTGAAGCTCGGCGAGGAACTTCACCACACCCAAGAGCTACTTCGGCAAGCCAAGACGAAGCCATACAAGATAAAGAAGGATGGAGCCCCTAAGTGATGACCAGATGTCGCTTACAGAGGAGGAGTACCCCCACCTAGAGATGCACCCACACGTCGTCATCGCATGAGTGCGAAGGAGTACCGTGAGCTATTCACCGACCCGCCAGCAAAGCGTCATCGGGATGGACCGCCTCGTTCCCCAACCCCTTTGACCTGGAATGATGCCCATTCAGATGATGAACAGGAGGAAGACCAAGAGGAGCGTGACTACGAGATCGAGCACTCCACTACCTGAGTCCGAGAACCCCTAGGGTAGGATCAGTCATGTATCCCTCATACGAAGTCAAGTCCGTGTAATGGTTTATATGAAACCACGTGTGCATGTTGTTTGTTTTGTTGTTTGTGTTCTGATGCAAGTCGTGCTTTTGCCTTAGGGAACATGTAAGCAACTCCATCATCTATCTTAATATATGTTGGTCTTTCGACCTTTGTTTTACCACACTTACACTTGACCGACCCCCTTAGGCTCACTCTTCCATTGTTGCTTTTCCTCTCGTCTATCCTAGTTGTTTGACTTGGCTGCTCCAAACAGGATGGTGACAGCTACCTGCAACAGCTCCTTCTCTAACCCTGAAGCCGACAACTCAAGCCAACAACAGGGAGTTGGTGGGGCTGCTCACGCTGGAGGACACCAAGGGCATCCACAAGGCGACATTCCCCTACCACCACCTCCACCGGAGAACATGACCATAGCTCAGTTTCTCCAAGCTTCCCGGGAGGAACGCCAAGCCAACAATGCTGCTATCCAGCAGATGGCTTAGGCCCTTGTGAACAACCAGCAGCAAGGCAGGAACGGCAATGGCCGCTCCACTCTGTCTGATTTCATGAGGAACTCGCCCCCAACCTTCACCAAGACTGCTGAACCATTGGATGCTGATGACTGGATCCGCACCCTCGAGGACCTCCTTGCACTGGTCAATTGCAATGAGAATCATGAGAAGGTGCTTTATGCCTCTCACTGCCTCGAAGGTACCGCCCGATCTTATTGGGATGGATTCAAGGTCATGCAAGGTGAGTGTGTGTTCACTTGGAATGACTTCAAGGAAGGATTCCGCACCGCCCACATTCCTTCTGGGATCATGGCTATCAAGAAGAGAGAATTTCGAGCGCTGAAGCAAGGAGGTGGCTCTGTCAAGGAGTAACTGTAGAAGTTCAACCTACTGTCAAGGTATACACCTGAAGATGCCAACATGGAGGCTTCCAAGAAGTAACGCTTCATGGAAGTACTTCGACAGACCCTGCAGTATCAGCTTATCGTCTCCGACTATTGTGCCTTCTTGGACCTGGTGAACAAGGCCCTCATGCTGGAAGACAAGCGTCATGCCATAGACGACACTTGGAAGCGCAAGATGATTAGCAAGGGTAGCTCCAGCAAACCAGAAGCCTCGCCCCTGGCAGACAGACCCAGCCAAGCTGACTTATCAGCCACAGCAGGCTAGACCTCCTACGCCTCGTTCGAGCTACCAGCCTTGGCAGTATGCCAATCCCAGGCCAGCCTACAACAACCCCAATAACAACAACGGTGACAGAAACTTCAACAACAACCCTGGGCAAGTCACTTGATTTGGATGTGGTCAGTCTGGACACATCTCTAAGCTCTACCCCAACAAGAAGCTAGATGCACCGCGCCCCAATGCGCCAAGCCAAGGTCAAGGCCGTGGAGCACCACCAAGGAACCCCTCTCCCCGCAACTAGCCCAACAATGGCAAGGGTCTTGTGAATCACATCACCGCAAAGGAAAGCCAGGAAGACCCATACGTCATACTGGGTACGTTCCTCGTCAACTCAACCCCAGCAACATTATTGTTTGATTGTGGAGCTTCATATTCCTTTTTCACCCAATGGTTTGCACTAGAGAGTGGCATGAAACCTACACCCCTGGGTAGTCATATGTTGATACAAACCCCAGGTTCGGTTATGAAGTCTGGGATAGGGTGTAAAGGAGTGAAGATTGACATCAACGGGGTAGACTTCCTAGTAGACCTTATAGTTCTGAATTCACCAGGCTTGGACATCATCCTTGGCATGAATTGGTTAACCAAGCACCAAGGCATGTTAGACTGTGCCAAGAGGATCGTTACCATGACCAATAGCCAAGTAGTGGAAGTCAAGTATGTTCCCAACCCTGCCTCCACTCAAGCCCCTCAGGCTAACTGTCTATCGGGAGTTGAGTTGGATCAAGTGACAATGGTGTGTGAATACCCGGATGTGTTTCAAGAAGAGCTGCCCGGAGTACCTCCTGACCGTGACATTTAGTTCATCATTGAGCTTATGCCCGGATCAAGGCCCATCTATAAGAAGGCCTATCGGATGGGATCGAAAGAGGTGGCTTAATTGAAGAAGCAACTGGCAGAGCAGCTCAGAAAAGGATTTTATTTTTGTCAAAGAGGGACGGAACTATTAGACTCTATGTCGATTACCTTTCTCTCAGTGAAGTCACAATAAAGAACAAGTACCCACTCCCTAAGATTGAAGACCTGTTTGATCAGTTGAATGGAGCCAAGGCATTTTCCAAGATCGACCTCAGGTCTGGGTACTTCCAGCTGAAGATCAGACTCCAAGACATTCCGAAGACGACATTTGTAACCCGGTATGGCCTGTATGAATACATGATAATGTCATTTGGGTTAACCAATGCCCCTGCCTACTTCATGTATCTCATGAATAAAGTCTTCATGGAGTACTTGGACAAGTTCATTGTCGTCTTCATTGAAGCCATACTCGTCTTCTCCAAGTCCGAAGAAGAACTTGAGGAGCACTTGAGATTGGTCCTAGAGAAGCTTCGAGAGCACCAACTTTATGCTAAGTTCAGCAAGTGTGAATTTTGGCTGCATGAAGTTGGATTCTTGGGTCATGTGTTGGTTGTAGAAGGATTATCAATGGATCCTGCCAAGATTGAAGCCGTGAATGAATGGCAAACCCCTACGATCGTGAAGGAGGCTAGGAGCTTCCTCGAAATCGTAGGATATTATAGGAAGTTCGTGGAAGGGTTCTCGAGCATTGCCCGACCCATGACCCAACTTTTGAAGAAGGACAAGAAGTTCGAATGGACAGCTAAGTGCGAGGAAAGCTTCCAGGAGCTCAAGAAGAGATTGACCACAGCCCCAGTTTTGGCCATCTCTGATATCCACAAAGAGTTTGTGATATACTTTGATGCATCGAGAACCGGGCTTGGAGGTGTTCTGATGCAAGAAGGTAGAGTCATAGCATATCTATCCAGAAAGCTACGTCCTCATGAAGAGAACTACGCAACTCATGATCTCATGTTGGCAACCATGGTTCATGCCTTGAAGACATGGCGACACTACCTTCTGGGGAAGCGATGTGAGATATACACAGACCACAAGAGTTTGAAGTATATTTTCACCCAAAGGGAATTGAATATGAGGCAGCAGCGATGGTTGGAGCTGATCAAGAATTACGACCTCAGTGTTCAATACCATCCCGTAATGTCCAGCATGGTAGCAGATGCCTTAACCAGAAAGGCTTGTTCCTTGAATGCCATGATTAAGGAAAGGCTACGTGCCCTGTATGAAGAACTTGAGACCTTTGGCTTGGAACTAGTTCCACCTAGATTCCTTGCCAACCTCGAAGCAAAGCCTACCTTGATGGATGATAACAAATAAGCTCCGATGGGACACGAGAGCATTGAAGGCATCAAGAAGAAGATCAAGGCAGGCAAGGCCCCAGGATTCTTAGTGGATGGGCAAGGAGTTGTATGGTTTGGGAAGCACATCTGCGTTCCCAACAAAGGGGAGCTCAAGAACCTGATCTTGCAAGAAGCTCATGACACTCCATACTCCATCCATCCTGGAGGAACCAAGATGTATCAAGACCTCAAGGAAAAGATTCTGGTGGCATGGCATGAAACGGGAGATATGCACCTTTGTCGCCAAGTGTGACATATGCCAGAGAGTCAATGCTGAGCAGCAGCGACCCGCTGGGCTATTGCAACCTCTCATAGTACCTCAATGGAAGTGGGACAAGGTCGGGATGGATTTCATCACCGGTTTAACAAGGTCAAGCAAGGGACATGACTCCATTTGGGTCATTGTCGATTACCTGACCAAGGTAGACCACTTCATTCCCGTTAGGACCACCTATGATGGAAGCCATCTCACAAACCTCTACATCAACCGCATTAGTCTTCACGGAGTTCCAAAGGAGATCGTGTCAAATCGAGGAACCCAGTTCACCTCAAGATTCTGGAAGAAGTTTCAAGAAGCTATGGGAACTAAGCTCTCTTTCAGCACTGCCTTTCACCCCCAGGCCGGTGGGCAGACAGAGCGAGTAAATCAGATACTCGAGGACATGCTCCGTGCTTGTGTTTTGGCATATGGAGCCAATTGGGAAGATTGCCTACCATTTGCCGAATTCTCCTACAACAACAACTATCAGTCGAGTCTTCAGATGGCACCATTTGAGGTGTTGTATGGACGCAAGTGCCATACTCCCCTCAACTGGTGAGAGACCGGAGAAGGATTGCTTTTTGGACTAGACATCCTCCGCAAGGCAGAAGAGCAAGTTCAGATCGTTCGAGAGCGCCTTGAGAGCGCCATGTCAAGGCAGAAGAGCTATGCTGACTCCCACCACCGAGAAGTAAGCTTCTCTGTTGGTGACCATGTCTACCTTTGGGTCACACCTCTCAAGCGAACCAATCGTTTCCACGTCAAAGGAAAGTTGGCACCAAGATACATCGACCCCTTCAAGATCACTGCAATGCAAGGAGAAGTTGCCTATCAGCTAGAGCTACCTTCCGAGCTGTCGGATGTGCACAACGTCTTCCATGTGTCACAACTCCGGAAGTGTCTGCAAGTTCCCAACCGCCCTGACCTCTACAAGTACATCGACCATCAAGCCATCAATCTTCAGCCAGACCTCACTTATCGTGAGAGGCCAGTTCGCATTCTGGATGAAGCCGAGCATTGCACCCGAAGCCGTACCATCAAGTACTTCAAAGTCAAATGGAGCAACCACTCTGAAGCTGAAGCAACCTGGGAGCGTGAAGACTATCATAGATCGGAGTTCCCTTATCTTTTTAGCGCTTAGCCTAGGAATCTCGGGGACGAGATTCTTGTAAGGGGGGTTGGTCTGTCACACCCTGTGTTTGTATCACCTTGCTATATTTGGATTTATAAAATTTGGAGCCAATTAAAAATTTTACAATGTTTGTGCTTGGTTGATTTGTTGCATGCTTGCTTGTTGAGTTGTTGTGTATGGCACTCTTAGATTCTAGCCCTCTTTATATTCATCTTCCTTGACCCAAACCTCTTGCCCAATGATCATGCCATGTGAATAGTGCCCAAAACTATTTGTATCAAATTTTGTTTTGACCAAAGATGATTTATTCAAAATAGGTTTTCGAAAACCATTGAAATGAGGTTTGCACTGCAAGTCCTCAAATTGGGTGGATCGTTCTTCCCCAAAAGCCTTACTTCAAACCTACTATGTATATGACTTTCCAAAACCACCAAATATAAATTTCACAGATTATTCTTATATTTTATTTAAAGGCTTTTTCTTAAGACCAGAAATGGTTTTTCACAAGGAAAAATTATTTAAATGCTTTCAAAATATTTTGGAAATTTTAGTGAAACTCATTGGACATATTTTTACCATATATATGAGTTTCAACACATGGGCATGTTAAAATCATGGGAAAATCCCCTCAAAACCCTTTCTGTTCAAATCAAGCCTTTGAAATATTTCTATAAGAAAGATTATCAATAAATTCCAGAGAAATTCCAGCTAGTCAACACTATCATAAGTAATGATCTTGTAACGTTTCACCTCAATCCAAGTTGATTTGGTTTATCAAACCATCCCAAAACCCTCCCTGCCCATATTCAAATTTGAACAACTTCACATTGTGAAGTTTCTCCCCTTGACTCCAAACTTTGTGGACATGCTCTAATCACCACATAATAGTGGTACACCAAGTGGTGCATCAAGGGTAAAAGCTTAGCATAACTAGATCTATAGAAACTTGATGCTGTTAGTTTCTAGGGTTCACAAAGTTTCTATTGTCAACTTTGCTCATTTGAGCTCAAACTTGGTGATCCATCTCATTTTTGCCTAAAATTTGACCATGGTGAATATCTCAGTAAGTTGGTACATCTTTCCTGCCCAAAACCCCATGAAACAACTTCTGGTAAAATAGTAAAGTCACTATTTTCACCTCTTTCACTATTCCCCTTGCCTCCCAATCTTTACCACAGTTGCTCCCTCACCTCTTACCCCTCCAGTAAAAACCTCAAGGCCATAAGTCACTAGGAAATGGGGTAAAAACCCCATTTACCCCTCAGTTTCACCATGGCAACATCTTCTCTACCTCTCCCCCACCCCATTTATTTTTCTTCTCGCCTCCCCTAGCTCCTAGAGCATCTCCAGAAAATCCAAGGGATAATGGACACGCTGGGGTGCGTGCAGAGCATGCAAGCATGCCGTGGCATGGTAGAGACATGCTCTGGAGCATGCTACAATGCATGCCCGCACTATAGCTACACCCATCCCGAGCCACTCGACAACCTGGGGATGCGGTAGCCTGTCCTCTGGCCGCCCCTCGACGTCCGCAAGACCCCAGGTGGTCAGCCCCCTCGTCCCTCCTCCTCTGCTACCTTCCCTCGCTCGTGCATGGCGCCGTCTAAGCCGACCGATGGAAGAGTTCGCACGCGCGTGCCTAGACCCCACTAGCCGCCCTTCTCATGCCCGCGGACGCGGACCACGTCCACGACCACCTCAGACATGGCCCGCAGCCCTCCTGTGGCTCCTCTCCTCTCCCCTTGCTCTCCGGCGAATTGCGTCCATGGTGCACCCGCACCCGTCTATTTAAAGCCCTCCCCGAGCACCCGCTCCTCTCCCCTTGCTCTCTCCTCCCCTCAGCCAGTCCCTCGTGCCTAGCCCCCTCGTCCCCGTGCTCGGGAGCTCGAGCCCGAAGCAAACCCTCGCCGCCATGCGGGTTTTCTCCCTGCCGGCGATACCCTCCCCGCCGGTGACCTCCTCGGCCACCCACCGACGCAAGGGAGGCCCTCAAGCATGTCACGGCCTCAAACCCCATTGGTAAGCTCCCCTCCATTCCTGTCGCGGGGAGAGGGATGACAGGTGGGGCCCACCTGTCATCCCCTCAATCTTTCCTCTCTCTTTGCCTAGATGGGCCTGCCGTCAGGTTTAAATATATACCTGCCGCGCGCGGTGCCTATCCCTGGGCCGGCTTTCCCTTTGGACCGGCTCGACTTTGGTACTTCACCCCGAAAGGGCAGAGAACCTTTTCCCTTTTTATTTTTTTATCTGTTTTCCAAAAATTCCACAGGGCAGAATATAAATCCAATGCCCAAAATTCTTTCACCTAAAATCTGGAAATAACCCATAGAATTTATTAGTGCCACTTGTAAGAATATTTAAGAACATTTTTTTGTACAGTTTTAATTAAAATCCCTATTTGGCATTATTAGCCCTTGTTTTCAAATAGTTTTGAAAATCTTTTCAACTTTAAAACTCTAGACCAATATTTTTAATATAATCTTTAGTATTTATCAGAGTAGGATAGCATATTTTTAATTGGTTTCCCGTAAATTTCCACCCCATTCCGAGAACTTTTATTTCTACACAAAAATGACACCATGGTAGTTCTGCTAAAAACAATGTTAGTCTGTGTTAGTTCTAATAAATTCATACCAAAATCATATAGAATTATTGTAAACTTTGCATGAATACTTCATAAAATATAGATACGTTGGAGACGTATCAGCATCCCCAAGCTTAATTCCAGCTCGTCCTCGAGTAGGTAAATGATAAAAGAAATAATTTATGAAGTGTGAATGCTAGCGTAGTGCATAAATTTGATCAATGATAGTTCCAAACACTTTTTCTAGCATGATTACATATCATAAACAGTAGCCCATCTCATAAAACTTCTCATTATAAAGTAACAAGCTATTCAGATGTTAAAACATAGACCAGAAAGTTTCTTGAAAATTGACACACTATGGTTTCAATCACCAAACAATTGCAATTCATCTTATTTTTAGGAAGGTTCTATGTAAGAGCTTTGATTTAGCAAATTCCACATACTCAACTATCATTTAGTCTTCCATGATTTGTAACTCACAAAGCATATTTTTAGAGTAGATGGCATCCGTCGAATACAGAGAAATATAGGGGCTTAAAGTTTTGCCTCCCAACTTATTTATCATATAGATAATTGTCAACAATAAAAATCCATGATCGAATATATTTGAATGGCCATATAAGCTTGGATCTTTCCCCACCACATGATGCTTGCCAAGAGCAAAAGGAAAAATATAGGAAGTGGTGAAGATCACCATGACTCTTGCATAAAGCTAAGTACTGGAAAGTAAAAGATAGGCCCTTCGCATAGGGAAGAATTTATTTGCACAGGTGCCACAGTTCGAGCTTTTAAAACAGAGATGAATAATAATTTTGAGCGGCATGCTTTCATTGTCACCATAACAACCGAGAGATCTCGATATCTTCCATGCTACATACATTATAAATGGTTCCCAAACAAAATGGTAAAGATTTTACTTCCCCTCCACCAATCAAAATCACACTCCACGGCGAGCTAAATCCGTGGGTACCATCCATACTGTTGGCATTCTGGGAATCGGGGTACCTAGACCTCCCTGCCTACGGCCCAGGGCATGGCCCACCTCAACGACCAAACGTAGCATGGTGTGGCCCCACTCAAGATGAGGCCCCCATGAGTGCCCTAGCCTCGCGCGGAAGAACAGCTACAAGACCCGTGAAGGATGGGCCTCCTCTGGAGCCCTATGGAGCGGCGGAGGTTCCTATGCAAGGCCCGGCCTCAGGAGTCAAAGATGACGCAAGGAAGGACAGGCGAGCACGAGTGCGCCAGACGAAGCAATTTCCCCTTTTGTGCAAAGGGACCAAGGACATACACGGGTTCCCAAAGCACCCCAAAGGTTTCCATTCCGGTTCAAGGAGACCACAACCACCCGCCCTGCAGGGCGGATGTCATAGCTGAGCCTGTCCCTACACTGTTGACACGCACTTTGCAGGTGAAGACCGCCTTTGGGTAGGGAGAGAACGAACCCCTGTCCCCCTTCAAAATTGGCCGTTGTGGGATCCCTTCGCACCATTGCGATAAGGGAAGAGGACCCGGGCCACCGGTATATATAGAGGGTAGGCTGCCACGTAGAAGAGGATGAACGACCAGTCCGATCCAACACTTAGTCACTCCACACTTCACCACGAGATAGCCAGCCAAGAACACATGTTGAGCACTCTCACGAGGCTCAAGCACATTGTACTAGTTTATCCACCCAAACCTCCACTAGAGGCAATCCACCAAAGCAGTAGTAGGGTATTATGCTTCGCAGCGGCCCGAACCTAGGTAAATTGTTGTGTTCATCTTCTTCCTCGTCATCATGCGAGCTCTTCGTTGTGTTCATCAAGTAGCGAGCTAGGTCGGGCAAGGCTGCAGGTGATCTTCGCACACGCCCTTGTGTTCGAATCTTAAGGGTTTTGCGGAGCCCGAAATCTGACATTTGGCGTGCCAAGTAGGGGGCGTGTCGGAGTATCCCTCAAGCCAATATCTTCTCCCACCTCATCGCTCCGATGTCTGACGCTCGCTAAGCCCGCGCCGAGCGCCGGGCCACCCGTGTCGCCTAGACATCGCCGGTGGGCTGCACCGCCACGCGCAGGTTGCCCTTGCTTGTGGCAAACGCCGCCATGGGCCCCGACGCCCATGAGAAACAAGACTCCTCCCAGCTGGTCAGAGCGTAGCGCGACGGCCACACAGCCACTCTGTTGATCGTCCCGTCCTCCGGTTCATTCTCTCATGTTCGGCCAGGGCCGGTGTGTAGCCAGGGCGCGCTCGTCATCCCCAACGAACTTCTCCGCTACCACCCCACTCCCGACCGCTACGACGACTGGCTTCGGCGCATCACAGTGCTCGTCGACGCTGCTGGCGATGCCTCGGCGCTCTCCTACTTGCTTCGACCCCATTGTCCCTGGCAACCGACGTGGTACAAGACGCGCAACCTCCGCCTCCGCGACACAACGCTGACCCCAAGCCCAGGCGAGAAGCGCGCCGCCGTGACCAGTCTCACGAACCGAGGGCGAGGCTGGGGGATGAAGTAAGTTGTGAAATGGTTCCCCGACAGCGCGCCGACGCGCGTGCATTCCCTGCGCTGCCGAGCCAATGCCGCGGACGGATACCACTCGAGGCGGCCCCACAGGAGCGTCAAGACCAGGTTGCCCTCACACACACAGCGCCCATCGAGCCTGTGGGGTGCCTCGCCATCGTCCCGGAGCTCTACCCGACCACGTGTCCTTGCAAGTTCCAGCCTGATCTGCCCCCGTGTTACGACGACATCACAGACCCAGCCGAGTTCCTACAGCTCTACTCGCTGAGTATCCGGGCAGCAGGTGGAGACGACAAGGTCATGGCATGCTGGTTCCCCATGGCGCTCAAGGGCGGCACACTCTCCTGGCTCTTCAACCTCCCGGAGGCATGCATCACCTACTGGAATGGTCTGCGCAAGCGCTTCATCGCCAACTTCCAAGGCACCCGCGACAACGCGCCCACCGTGAACTACCTGTGGCGTATCAAGCAAGAGGAGGGGGAGACCCTACACAAGTTCATACATAGTTTCATGACCACACGCCTCAAGATCCCCAAGGCATCGGACGAAGCCATCATTTTGGCCTTCACCGACGGAGTCACTGACCTCAAGATGAAGGAAGAGCTCGCCATGAATGACGAACTGTGCTTTGCCTTGGTGATGTTCAACCTGGCAAACAAGTACGCCAAGGCCGAGGAGGGCCGCCTATCGCTCCGCGAGCCTCTGGCGGCGGAGCCAGAACAGAAGAAGACCAAGGCCAAGGAAGCAAAATGGAAGGCCCCGGCGGTGCTTGCAGCCGAACCCGAGGCAAAGCGCAGTCGGGGAGAAGAACACCCCCCAGGAGGAAGGCCGACCTACATCTTCCATGGCACCAGCAACCATGACACTATGGACTGCCAGGAACTCCGACTGATCCGTGCTGAGCACTTCAGTAGGCGCCCCGGCCGAGGCGACCGATGCTTCAGACGCGGCGGTGCCCGCATTTGAGGCCGCTGGGACAACTAGAAGCCACGTCAGGGGTGGCGCGATCAGCTTCAGGAGGACTGCTGGCACGACCAACCTCGGGACGATCGCTGGCGCGACCCACCTTGTGAGAACCGCTGGTGCGATGACCCTCCGGAGGGGTCGCGTCGTGGTCAGCCTCGCGAGGCTCGCCTGCGTGAGACTGGACTACCTCTGCTGCCTCCGCCACCCAGAAGGAAAGAGGAATATAGGCAAGACGATGGGGCTGGGGGCTTCCAGGAAATTAGGGTGCTGGCCTGTATCTTGGGCGGCGCCCAGGACCCAGCATGGAACCGTGCCTTCAAGCAATTCGCATGGGAGGTGAATGCGGCTCTACAAAAGCCTGAAGCGATGCGCCCCCTCAACTGGTCCCAAACTACCATCACCTTCGACTTAAACGATCAACTCAGGTGTTCGTTTATGGCCGGCAAGCTAACCCTGTTATGTACCCGAAACATCAGCAACGTCCTCGTCCCCAAGACCCTCATCAACAGTGGGGCGAGGCCCAACATCCTCTCCATCGAGACCTTCGAGACTCTCCGGGTGTCGTACGAACAACTCATGCCAACTAAGCCCTTCTCGGGGGGAGGGGGGAGGGGTCACAGATGGGTCCACCGTACCCATCGGGCAGGTGCGTCTTCCTATCACCTTCGGCGGGCGCAAGAACTACCACACCAAGGTCATCGTCTTCGATGTCGCGCGCATCCACCTTCCGTACAACGTGATCCTTGGGTACCTAGATCTCGCCAAGTTCATGGTAGTAACCCACCACTGGTACAACATCCTCAAGATGCCAAGGAGTGGCGGCATCATCACCATTGCTTGCGATGAGAAGGATGCCATCTGTACCCTCGAGTGTGCTTACCGAGGAAGACACACTACCTCACGAGGACCCACGCAAGAAGAAGAAGCAACTCCTTACCGCAGGACGTCCTAGAACTTTAGGCTCTGTGCTTAGGGATGGGGCCCCGCCCCCTATCGCATAGGAAAGCGTTCTTGGCACCCCTCTTGGGTCAGACCTGGGGGCTCCCACCAGGGAAGCTCCTGCCTTGGTCAGTGAGGTAAGAGAGGTGCTTGATCACAACCTGAAGGCGTGCTCCGACGCGCCAGCTCGAGCTGGGATCACGACGCGTGGGTCCCGGTTCGCAAGAGTCCGTCCTCAGAGCGATCGAAGAGCTTCGAGAAGCCCAGGCCATGCGAAGCGGGGACTTTCCTGCACCACCAATCGCAGTCGCCGTCATCGGCACTGTCGATCAGCCACGTGTCTGCGTCAACGCACTCGCGATCAACAGGGCTGCGGCTCAAGGTCCTTTTGGGCGGGCGAACACATGCATCACCTTCCAGTGACTTTATCAAGCCATGCTCATGCCTTGCTTGGTGGGGTGCAGCGAGGGGCTGGAGGAGATGCTCGGACCAAGCGAAGGTACCGAGCCTTGGGAGACGACGGACCCATGAAGGTCGCACTCGTAGAAGCGGGAAATCGGGCAATGATGGTGGCCTCAGGTCTTAAGTGGCATGGCCACCAGGTGACTTTTTGTTTGCTGTTGCCAGGTAATTTTTTGGTTCACCCTGTCCAAGGGTGCCCACTGGGCTGCATGATCTCCAGGTGATCAGGGCACGCCCCTGCCGTCGCTTCGTTTTTTCTATTTCAGTAGTTTCTCGTGCATCTATTCTATGTGCTGTTATACCTTACTTGCATTGTTGGGCGGTCGACCCCCCACTTGGGGGCTCGGGCCATGGTGTGTCACATGGAGTCTAGGGAGGCCCCGCGGCCTCCCGAGGCAGCAGCCGACAGGGTAGAATGGGGGCCGCTCAAGTGTCAAGGGGGGTTCCTGAGCATTGAGCATTACGAGCCTTACTGGTCATAATGCCACTTGGCCTCATGATGTCATCCGGGTTTCCGGTCAGCGTCAGGAATGCCGGGGTCTCGCCCGGTGAAGTGCGTCCTTGGTTTCTGGTCGTACCTAATAGTGGTGGGGAAATGTGCAGGATCGGGACCTGCAGACGTAGAGCCGCTTGAACGGCAAAGGGGGCTCCTCACGAGCCTTACTAGTCATAATACCACTCGGCCTCTTGATGTCTTCCTGATTTCCAGTCGGCGTCAAGAGTGCCGAGGCCTCGCCCAGTCAAGTGCGTCCATGGTTTTCGGTCGTACCTAATGGTGGTGCAGAAATGTGCAGGACCAGGACCTGAGGACGTAGTGTGCCAAGAGGACTCCCAAACTACCTGACTCAAGAATAAGAAGAAGCAAGCGGGGTTTCAAACGGCTCCATCTACAAGAAGATTCAGGCGCAAACCGCCTTAGAGGTAGGGACACTCACGAGGCCAATGCGTCCTTGCGACCTCCCAGATACACCTCCCAGTTCTACCATGCTGGCACGTGTATGAACTCTATCTGCTGTACATGCCCGGGCCCCCCCGAGTAGGCAGAGGGGTCCCGTCCCACGCAATGTGGCAGCCATAGCCCAGCGCTGGCAGAGAAGTCAACACGATCCACAAATGACTATGCCCACGCAATGTGGAAGCCACAACTCCGTGCTAGCGATCGACACGGTCCACCAATGACTATGCCCACGCAAGGTGGAAGCCCCACACCTGGTGTGGGGGATAAACAACTGAGGGCGCCCCCAATGGCGGCATCCAACCTCAGGAAGGTTCCCATCGTCCCCCCTTCTCGATGTGTTCCCTGGGGATGCACGTAGGAGGGGGCTACATGGGGGCTGCTACCAGGCCAAGCCTGGTACACACCGCCTTTCCAGGTCTGCTGAACCAGGTCTTCACGTGTCCATCTCTAGAAAAGCTGGCGAGGAAATGTATGGGAGCCGCTCGTACATCAAGGGGGACTCCTGAGCATCGCGACGTAGGAGCCTAACTGGACCCACAACCCCTCACCCCTTGGACCGTCCTTGGTTTCCGGTTGGCTCAACGACGGCTGAGGCATATGTGGGCTGCGCCCTGCCGACGCGGAGCCTACAGTGCTAAAAAAACTGCTCAAGAATACCTAGGAACGATGCCGGAGCTCACACGTCAAGGGGGAATCCTGAGCATCGCAACTTAGGAGCCTAACTGGACTCGTAGCCCCTCGCCCCTTGGATCGTCCTTGGTTTCCGGTCGGCCCAACGGCAGTGAAGGTATGCACGGGCCGGGCCTTGATGACGCAGAGCTCTAAAGGTGTTTGGAAGTTTCAACTTAAGAGCCTAGAACGCTCAAAAAACTTCTCAAGAATCCCTAGGAAGGACGCTGGAGCTCGCATGTCAAGGGGGACTCATGAGCATCACGACTTAGGAGCCTAACTAGACCCATAGCCCCTCGCCCCTTGGAACGTCCTTGGTTTCCAGTCGGCCCAATGGCGGTGGAGGTATGCATGGGTCGGGACCTACCAATGCAGAGCGCTAACGGTGTTCAGAAGTTTCAAGTTATCTCAATCCTCACCATGTTCCCTTCATGAGGGCTGCTCGCACGTCAAGGGGGGACTCCTGAGCATCGTGCCTCATGAGCCTAGCTAGACCCGTAGCCCCATGCCCCTTGGACCGTCCTTGGATTCCGGTCTGCCAAACGGCGGTTGAGGTATGCGTGGGCCGGGCCCTGCCGACGTAGAGCATCACAACAAGCAAGAAGGAAACAAGGCGAAGAAAGCAATCATGCAGTCCAATAGTTATTACAAGCATTAGAAGTTTTCGCAAACGCAAATAAGTATAACACCTCCACGAGGCATGGTGTGAATTGCAGGAAAGGAGCAGGAGGAAGGAATTAGGAGGAACCGTCGCCACCGTTCATCCCACTCTCAGGGGATTCGTCATCGACATCACTAGCGTCGTCTTCCCTGCCCCCAGCCTGAGCAGCATCCATAGGCAGAGGAACCGTGATGCAGGTGAACCTCTTAACCAGCACCTCCATGGCGCCCTTCACCACTACTGCGGCTCCAGCGCGGACCTTAGGGGAGACCGGGAGGACCACAGATTCGAAATCGAACCACGACTCACAAAGATGAGGATGGCTGAAGACGCGCGTTGCGGCTTCAGAAAAGAGGCCGCGGCACTCAACGTCCAAGACCCTATCCACATTGACGATGGCACCCTCCAGCACCTCGACGAGCTTCAAAGTAAGCGCCGCGAAGCCGTCTTCCGTAACGGCCAGAGGCTCCGTGAATCCATCGCGGTAGAGGGTGTGAAGCGCCTTGCGAATCTTGAGCTCGGCCGCAGGGAAGGCACTCAGCTCTGCGGCCTTTTTCTCCTCGACCGCGGTGATAGCTGGCCACTTGGTGTCAAGAAGGATATGCCTCGAAGCAATTTCCTTCTCTAGCGTGTCCAGCCATGCCCGCTCTGCCTCCTGGTGGGTCGCCGCCTGAGATAGCTCGGCTTCCCGAGCGACAAGCTTGGCCTCATGGGACTCGAGGTCTTCCGTCCACTGATGAAGCTGCCTTAGAAGCTTGGCATGTTCCTCATATAAGGTCTTTTGACGGGCCTCCACCTCTTCGCGTGCGGCTGGAGTGGTTGCGGCTTCTTCCTCTCTCTTTGCTGCAGCAGCCGTGGCCTCACCCCACATTTCCCCAATGACGGTGTCGGCCCGGAGCCACCCTGAGAGGAGCTCTAGGCGTCCACCCACGAGGCTACCACCAGCACTCCCAAAGGCATAACGAACCTAACCCAGAACAGAGAAGACCCCACCCAGGACGTCGTGGACACGCACCGAAAGCATCAAGGTCTCCCCATGCGGAGTCCCTGGCATGGCCGCAGGGGTGCCCTCGGGGAAGCGGCGCCACGAAGGACAAGGGGCTCGAGAGGCCACTCGGCGATTGTGGACACGGACGAATTGGCGAGCAACAGACCCTCAGGGGTTGGTCCTCCAGACATTGGCGTCACCACGCCCGCAAGGATAGGATTGATCACCTCAACAAGCATCGAGGGAATAGGGGGCTTGGCAATGGCGGCCTGAGGGGTCGCCTCGCGAGCCCTCTCTTCTTCAACAGCAGGCGGCGGTGTGTCGGCAAGGGTAGGTGGCGTGCTGGGAGTCGCCTTCGGCTTGAGGCCCGCCTTCTTCCTCCTCATCTTCAACATAGTGACATCCCTGGTCACCAAGCAAGGGGAGCTCAGCGATGCACAAGCCATAGATATGTGAGCCAAGCCGAGCCGGGTCGGTTACTCCTCGACGTCGACCCACTACCTCTTCCATTCCATCCCGGCACCCGTGGGGGCGCCCGAGCTCCCCATGGAGAGCGGGACGCCGCGTGGAGAAGCAGAATCATCGACAACCATGGTGACCACGGAGGAGATCACCCAGGCCCCATGATCTCCCACCTTGCCGGCAAGTTATGATTCAAGCGGGGGCGATGCTCACGCCTCGATTGTCCTGCCAGCGAAGGCGGGGCACGCCAGAGCAGACTCATCTCCGCGCTTCCGGGAAGTCGACGCGCATGCGGACCGCGTAGTGCGAGGGGCTGGCCCTAGCCCCTAGAGGCCTTAGCAGCGCACAAAGAGCCTGCAACAGAAACGTCACCAAGGTCGTCGTCATCTTCAAGCTCGCGTAGAAGGGTGCACTATGACAGGGGGGACGCCCCCACCGGGCCGTCGTTGGCGGTCCTCTTCGAGTCCTCCCCACATGAGATATCGCCGGAAGACACCACCACCGGACCAGGGCGCTTAGCTGGGAAAAGCCCCATCCCATTGAAGATAGGCATCGCGACAACTAGGTTGGCCCCATTTTCATGGTAGTACAACAGATCGTGAGCCTCAAGAAGGTTGCCAGGGTCACCGCCGAGCAAGGTCGCCATAGCCCTACTCAGTTCCTCGGGACATATTCGCGAGGACCGAAGCCTGAGGTTGTCGCCATTGCCCTGATAGTCACACAAGGGCCTAGAATGGGCATGAAGGGGCACCAGGCGCTGCACCAAGAACTCCTTCACTATCATTCCACAAGTCAGCTTCTTAGCGCTGATATTGCGGATGAAGCGCTCTAGAACAGGCTCGGCCCAGGGCCCGGAGAGTTTCACAGAGCTCCACGCAGGAGTCTTTTCCGGCAACCCCTTCGGCAGATCCAACTGAGGGTTGGTGACCTTCGAAAACATGAGGACCCAGCGAAGCTCCACACATGAGTCTTTTCCATGTCTTTCTCTTCTCCACCTTCTTCCTGGCCTTCAGGAGCATGTTGCCGCTCTGGACCACGATGAAAGAGACACACGCCGGCTGTTGGGCGTCGTCATTCAAGCGCAAGCTGAAGAAGTGATGGAATAGAGCAATCGAAGGCCGCACACCCACGAAGGCCTCACAGTAGAAGGAGAAGACGGACAAGTGCAAGATGGAGTTGGGCTGGAGGTGAAGGGCCTGGATCCCGTAGTGATCAAGGATGGCGGTGAAGAACGCGGAGAAGGGCAGAACGAGCCCGGCGAAGACGCTATGGAGAAATAAGGGGTAGACTGCCTTAGACGAGGGTCGCTTTTCCGAGGAGCCACCCCAGATTAGGGTCCGCCCTTTCTCATTGGACCCATCTGCCATCCATGGGATCATGGTGAGGAGGTCCTTGCCCTTGGCGATGGTGGACCCCAAGAGCGCCGGCGAGACGGGAGTTGGGGTAGAGCCCTGCGCCTCTGGCTTCTGCGTGCCGGTGGGAGCCACCACAGTGCTAGCAGGACCGAAGCAGCAAGGAAGAGGACGGAGTGATGCTGGATCTGGGGAGGCACCTGCGAGAGTGGGAGACCAGGGAAGCAAGAGCAGGTGCGCAGGAAGGGAAAGCAATAATGGTCAAACGCTAGAAGTGAGGCTCTTGGCAATTCGAGCGGAGGCAAAAAGGGCGAGGGGCACCCGACATCAGCGGCACAACACGCGCCAGGCCTGGTCCATCGGCGAATGGGGACCGTAGCACTCTTGGCCGCCCTCAGGGCACGTCCTGGAGGATGGCCCGAGCATGCTGTGGTCCCAGGGGCTACTATCAGCATTCCCGGCCCAACAATTTTTGCTGACCCGGCCCTTGGGGACTACACCGCTCAGATTAAATTTTCTAAAATGTCCCAAGTCATTGAAAGCATGCGACCCGGCACTTGGGGGATACAGTATTCAACTGTTTAAACAGAGTATGAGAATCAAATTGAAGACCCGACGCATCAAATTCTGTCGAGCCGGTACTTGGGGGCTACACCTGCTGAAGTCTCATAAGGTATAAGACAGTTATAAGTCCCAGGTTGCTGCAGGAAAGACAACTCGACACTTGGGGGCTACATAATCCAATATATTATTGCAAAGCACCAGGTTATCATGGATAATCTCGCAGCTTAGGGGCTATAGGTAATATGGACATATCAAAACTTTGAGGAGAATTTTTAAGATGCTAATTATGGAGTTCAGTTGTTAGACCCGGCGTCATCAACATTCATGACACGGCATTATCAAAAGATCATAACCCGCCAGAGTTTATATAAAAGACCCTATTTCACAACAATGGAAGTCTGGATCTATGTCATGAGGATTTCTTATTTTCAAGATTTTCATTAAGCCAAAGTATTGGAAGCCGACTCAATGGCATATGGGTATTCTATACCCAATATTTTTCGAAGGACACTGACAAGCAAGGCAATTTTCAGGATGACTCATTCATATGCAGAAAAGACCCGAAATTCCGAGGAGCCATTTCATAAGCTGGCCAAAGGAGCAAGCCGGCCACTTAACATATTTACTATTCTTATTTTAGGAGGTTACCATGAATAAATTCAAGCTAACCTAGGGGCTAATGTTGGGGATATACCCCGCGGTATGACCCGGCCTGGCGACTCACCGGAGACCTGGTCAAGACATGGCGTTTTATTGGTGACCCGACAAGCGGGTCGCAGGACGACCATGCCCAAGACCCGGCATGCACGGCGGCGCCAGGCGGCTCACAAGAGAAGGCTCAAAGAGAGAAAGACTCCCTCATGAAGGAAACAAGACCCGGATTAGGATTCGAGAGAGACTAGTCCTAATCCTACTCCCATTAGGACTCTACATGTAAACTTACCCCTTCCACCTATATAAGGAGGGGTAAGGCACACCTAGAGGGACAAGTTCACAAGCCAACAAGTTTAGAAAGACACAAGAGATTAGAGATAGACATATTAGAGGCTCTCGTGATTAGAGGTAGCAAAACAGCACCCTTGTAACCAAGAGATCTTCTTCATCATAAATACCAGACAAGAAGGACGTAGGATTTTACCTCCATCGGAGGGGCCGAACCTGGGTAAAAGTCACGTCTCTCGATTCCAACCAACCCCTTCAAGCCGCCACATAGTTACGCTTCCGCCCTGAACCTAAGTCCGTTCAGCCGGACATCTGCCGTGACAAAATCATGACAAAAGGGGTTCTAGATCACTAGCAAAACACATGGCAAGACACCAATAAAATGCTACAGATTCCAGACTTAGAAATATTTAGACACCTCAAAATAACAACATTGGTTAAGCATGTTCTCATGTTGAAATCAGCACCTAAACACAAGATCCATGGCATGGCAATCCTATCAACAACAAGTAGACATGGCATACTACAACACACTCCAAAGAGTCAACTATAAGGATGCACGGATTGCTTAGAACAAGCACCGCAAAATGGAACTCTACGTTGACATATTTCAGTTTTAACATGATAACAACTTGAGAGCAAGAAATACGCATGAGAATGAACTTCTATATAGCAACTAGAGGCATGGCATGATAGTAGACATAACATAGAGAAATTCTCATGCAGCAACCATAAGCAAAACACCTACGGGATGATTGCAATCGTCTGTGCGAAATTGACAATATTAACAGATTTGCACCTAATGACATGATGCACTTTTTCAACAGAGTTTTAAGCATGCAATGAACCATATTTTATATGCAAATGCCACCATGAGGAAGAGCACAATGAGTAGGTAAACTATCATATCCATCACTTTGGCATCGGACGCACAGATTGCAAGTTATAGGCCCCACATAATGCAAATATGCAGAAAAATGACCACTCACTAGGGACTTGGCGAAAATCACCTCGGGGTCAATCGGGACGGGACGGTGCAGTGGACCCGTTTGGATCAGGGGACATCGCGGTCCAGGGACGGGGTGGATTGAGACAACCTGGTCCCGATCTAGGCCGAGGAGGAGGCCGTCCATGTCGACAGCAGTTCCGGCGCCGACGAACGTCGCGGCGGCCACCCGAGGAGGGGGCGAGGCCGAGCGGCATGATGGTGGTGGGTCCGGCCATGACAAGGCTGGATCTGTCCACGACAGGGGTCGGCGACGGCCGAAGGGGCGAGGCCGACGCGGAGCTCCGAGCTTAGCCTCCCATGATGGGTTGAAGCAAGCATGCCAGGCGATGGAGACTGCTCCAGAGCGGGGCTAGCGTTGGAGGCGGAGCATGATGGCAGTTTGCGGTGGCACAGAGCCGGCGGCAGTCGCTCGCCTGTGGCTGGCACGATGGCTGGTTGGAGACGGCCGGTGCGGGGAGCTACGGGAGTGCTTCCAGGCAGTGCTCGTGCGAGACGCGGGCTGACTTGGGCCCTGGATGGGCTCGAGCGGGCTGTAACTAGGCACCGCGGGCCTGGCATGGCTGGTGCGCTGGCGGAGGGCCACATGGTGGCTATGGGTTGGCCGAGAGCTTCTTAGGTGGCGGCGCAGGTTGGTTTCGGCGACGACAACTGGCGGTGGAGGGCTGGCTGCACACGGATTCCAAGGAGTGGCGGCTGGAGGTAGGAGGAGGGGGCTAGGGTCTAGGGTTTTATCCCAAAATTGGCATGGGGAGGTTTCTCTTTATAGATAAGGAATAGGGTTTGAGGGGTTGGGGCCGTTTACGACCGTGGGATTGCCATCGGACGGCCTGATCGGGCCAGAGGGTATGGTGGACTGGTTGGGCTGTGTAGTTGGACATTGTGGGGATGAGAGGGAAGGTTGTGGCCCGTGGCATGATTTTAAAACCGAAACTTGACTGACAAATAGACCGACACGATGCCGCTATGGTCGACCGTTCGAGTATCAAAAGGACTCTAATTGCGTCGAAATTGGCACGCGGTCTTCCTACACTAAAACAAGACCACGTGCCAATTTTCGATCCAATCCGAGAATATTTTTCATGCAATTTTTAAAACAATATTTTGCAATGCCGCAGGCGTGTGCGTGTGTGGTTGGTCCCGGAACGGTCACGACCCGATCGGAGAGAACCGACAACTACGAACGGATGCAAGGATTTCAAAAATGAGTGCAGATGCTATGCAGATGATGCAAATGATGCAATGATGAATCTAACAACCAAACGAATCACATGACGACAATGGAATAAAAGGGGGATCTTTTGGAGCGTCGGTCCCGGGCAGTTACAAAAGCTTTCGCCCTATAGTTGTTAAAAATCATATAATCATGTAAAGGAAGAATCAGCTCAATGGTCTGGTATGCAAAAATTCGTGCAAAGTTCAAACACTTTCCCCCGATTGACGCTGAAAGCAGGAAGCTGTGTTGTAGATGAGCCGCTCAAAGATGAAGAAGATTCCCGATAAAATAAGTTTGGTTGTTTAAGAGGCTGTTTAGAGAAAATGACTCTAGAATGAAAATTAACTAGACTATTTGGTACCTCAAGACACAGCTTGCCAGCCGGCGGTTCTTGAGAAAAGCGAGGGGCTAGGTCGCCCGAATCACTTCGGGTCTTGTGTTTTGACTGACCAGCAAATTGAGTCTTCTTCAATAGAAAATCATGAGCTAAGTAAGCATTTCGATGTGACAATATAAACTTCTAGATGGTTCATCTTTGTTTTCTTGGGACAAATGTCCAACTGGAAGATATTCGACTGACCTCAATATCACCGGTTAGATTGGATTCCGAGTCGCCCTGATAATAGCGCGTGTCGGCAAAGTTCAGTAAACAAACGGCAAAAAGAGAAAGTTCTTACCTCAAAATGCTCCCCCAAAGATGACTTGAGAAGCGGGTCATCCTTTTAGCCTACTGAAGGAACAGGGGCCTGAGGCGTGATGTTCCAGAAATTAGAGCCCTCCTGCAGCAATATAAAGCATAAGATAGGTAAGCCGAGTTAAATGAAATGGACGAAAGGAAGAAAATATACAAGATAAGAAAGATCAAATACCAGAGGATCTTGATTTTGTAGATAGAACATACCCAAGCCGGTGACACTGTATTTTTCCTTTGAATCAGCAAAGACTCTTTTTATTTCCTTGTTAAGGAGGTCATCTGACAAGTCCTCACTGGAAAAACGGTGAGTATCGGACAACTATCTCGAGTAGTTATACTTCAAGCTACCTCTCACGTTGACGGGTTTGATCCGCCACTTCAACTAGCAATGGTTCAAGTCGATCCCGGTCAAGCCATGCACAATTAGGGCCCTTAATTTGGTGCGAAGAGGTGCCATCCGATCCCTCTCTTCATATGAGGGCCAGCACGGAAGTTCGATATTGCTGCCGAGCCGCTCCATCCTATAACCTGGAAGGGGATTTTCTCCCGCGAGGGAGGTGTTTTTGCAATTGAACCAGGGCTTGTTCCTCCCTTTCGGATGACTCGCCAGCATACAGTCAGGAAAGAAGTTGTTCTTTCTTTTTTGAATGGAAATCCCGCCAAGTTTGGAAGCGGGTCCGTTCTTAGTATCGGTCGGCTCTATCTGCAAATAAAATTCGCACATATTGTGGAATTGACAGATGTTGGTCACTGAATTAGGTGAAATATCACGAGGGAGGATACTGAAGAAATGCAACAGGTCTCTGAAGAACTTTGAGCCAGGGGGTCAAAAACCTCTATGTAGATGGTCAACAAAGATGGAAATTTTCCCCTGTCGAGGTTGGGTATAAGGAGGCTCTTCTTTGGGAGCATGCCGCTCTATTTCCATTCGAGACGGCAGGAACCCTTGGCTCACAAGGTTCTCCAAAGTGAGTTTGGATTCTTGGGACCTGACCAAGTTACAGACTTTGGCATTCTTAGGGGCATGGCGGATTACGAGATAACTCCTAAGGAGATAAGAAAGATAAGTCGGTGCGCAACATAAACTGCCAACTTATGATTGTTCACTGGCGAGAGAAATTACAGTTTATACCGATGAAATATGCAAGGCGGCAATGATCGGAAGAGAGAAGTTTAGGCCACCAGAATCAAGTAAAAGAGCATGAAGGCATATGATATATACACAACGCTTAGCAAAAACAATGCACAAACAAGTTTCTACCAAGATGGTTGCTATAACGGATCTAAATAAACATAATGAAGGAAAGGTAAATACGTTCTAGCTAGTGTTGGAACCGAACTAGGTCATTTGAAAGTACCATTCAGAAAAACATTTTATATCTATTTGTAAGAAATTATATGTAGAGTATACAACTAGGCCGCGGATGTTAAAGGAATGAGAAGTTTATGGATCTAGAATCAATGGCTCCGACGAGCACAAATAACATGGTATGAACACTAGTAGAGTCAAACCCTAAATGGGGGACAAAACATACCGGGTGTTGATGGAAGCAAAATGGAGGCGGTCGCGCTTGCTCCAGTGACTCAGCGGAGATTTGCTAGCGTGAAGAGTACGGTTGGAAGGCCTCGGCATCATCCTCAAAGTCTCAAAGTCTGGCGTGCTCGACTGAGAAGAGAAGCGCGAGGAAGAAGAAGAAGTGGAAAGTGAGTAACGGGCCTTGCCATGAATATATATAAGTTAAAAACCCAAAGAGGCAACTGATAGGCGCAGGAAACAAGGAGACATGTTGACGCCTTGATTTTAAGGATACACGAATACGTGCAAAGGATATGTTGTGATGTCATTATGAGTTTCCTAAAAATCCGGCGGGTGATGTCACTTATGGGTGGCTCAAGAAAAAGTACATGTCTGGAAATACTTTAAGTTGGCATTTGAAGAAACAGAGAACACATGAGTATAAGAAACAGGTAAGCCGCATGATGAAGGTAAAGGATATTGACGTGAATAAATTCGAATCAACCTGGGGCCTAATGTCGGGGATATAACACCCCGGTGTCACCAGCCTGTAGGCCGAGGTCAGTGTACCAGCGGCTTACTAGTTATACTCGAGATGGGCCGCGCTGGTGATAATAAGGCAAATAGGATGACTTACCAAATAAGCCGCTTGGTGGCCCAACACGTGAAGATGGTGACTCAAGAACCATGAGGCAAAAGACACCAGAAACATTCCTTACTTGACAAACAAGACAAGGTGGACTTGTAATAGGTCACAAGTCATAACATGGTCCGGACTCTTGTAAACCCAGGGCCTCGACCTCTATATAAAGGCGAGCCCCTAAGGCTAATAGGGCTATGCTAAAACCCCAGGAAGGCTAGGTTAGCAATTCCCCACCCTTGTAATCGATATCACCAACAATATAGACACCAAATCAGGACGTTGGATTTTACCTGCATTGGAGGGGCCAAACCTAGGTAAGTTCGTCTCTTGTTTCGGATCAACCAGTTCGAGTCACCACACAACGACGATGGCCTCACACCTAAATTCTCCTATGAGGACATCTGCCGGGACAAAACCATGACAGTCCTCATCCACCATCTCTTTGTATAAGGCCACCATGAGCCAGGCGTGGGCGGCCTTAGTACGGTCATTAGCGACCACCATCTTGGCTAGGGAGGTCGCCGATGAACGGATGCCTTCTCGACCACAATCGTTGATTATCAACTCATCGGACATGGGTTGTCAACCGGTGTCGGAGAAGGCTGATGTGATTTGTGGAGTGACCGACATGAGATGGATGTGGGTGGCCTCTACATGGGTGTGGGCGTCCGCCATCAGGGTTGTGGCGACCGCCAAGAAGCCGACAACGGATGTGTCGTTGTCGCCATTTGCTATCCTCCTTGCGGTTGTTGCTGCCCCCTCTCAGTTGTAGCAGCTGCCCTTTCGATTGCTGCAACGACCCTGTCAGAGGTAGCAATCGCGTTCAAGCATGTTGAGAGCTCGCTCATGGCTGATGCGGCCGCGCTCGAGCCGGAGTGAGTTCCCGAAGTTGCGATCATGATAGGGATCCACGTCCCCCTCTTTCATCGACGATGATTGAACAATAAAATGGTCTAGAAGAGCAGGTGAAGTAAATTGGTCGGTGGTGGACTATATCCAATGAAGCTTCTGGCCTAAGCCATGTATGAGGATTGCCCAAGTTATTTTGTGTTGCATCATACACGATTTATCCTCATGGATTGTTTGCGATATACTTGATTTTCATATTGTTTTTTAGATGAAAAATGTGGTTACTTCGGCAAACGATGGTGTTTGGATCGCAATAAGATTTATCTGTAGTGAATATAGACCAATGGTGGTGTTGTAATAAAATATGAAATTATTCAAGGTTCATTTAGCATTTTTTATACATTAATTGAGTTTTTTTATACATTTAATGTGTATAATTAAATTTTGAACTACAATCACAAGGTCTGGTGCATCCTAATGGGTTCAAATTTCATATAAGTGTCCATGGCTTCATCTTTATGTCATAGGCAAAGAAATGGGATGAATTTTAATCATCTCGGGGTCTTGGCTTGAACACAAACATTGAGAAACTTGGTTTTTTAATTTACTGTAAATCCAAAACAAGTCAGAAATTCATGAAAATTGGCATATTGTCATAACATTGCACATATGTGTCATGGTAAAAAATTGTCCAATTTGAGACATTTTTTGGCACAAGCCCCTTACAAACTGCAACTTCTCATAGGAAGCTTTGTGGTTCCGATAAGGAAGATGTCACCTTAATTATGTGGGTGAAACTACATCCGCCGACTCTTCTCTCCTTGAGCTATTTCCAGAGGCAAAACATATACACCAAGAGGAGTGTCATTCTAAAATAAAGAATTATACATGGATGAGTTGGCATTTTTTAAAATTAATTGACTTTTATAGGCATTTAATGTGCATATTCAAATTTCAACTACAATCACAAGGTCCGGTGCATCAAAAATGGGTTAAAAAATCATATAACTGTACATGGCTGCACCTTCACTTCCCATGCAAGAAATGTGAATGTATTTCAAACAACTTGGGGTCTTGGATCGGCCACACAAACATTGAGAAACTCTGGTTTTAAATTCATGTAAAGCAAAAACTCGTAAGACATTCATGAAACTTGGCACGGTGTCATGACATGGCACATATGTGTCATGGTAAAAAATGAGCAATTTGGGACAAGTTTTGGCACAAGCCCCTTACAAATCGGAGGTTTTCGTAGGAATATTCGTGATTCTGATAGGGAACACATCATCTCACGTTGGCGAAATGACATTCGTTACCTCTTCCCGCATTAAACCTTCTCTTGAGCTAACATAGACCACTAGGAGTATCGTGCAATATATGGAATTATCCAAGTTTCGTTTGGCCCATTTTATACATTAATTGAGTTTCATAGGCATTCAATCTACATATTTCGAATTTGAACTACAATCACAAGTTCTGGTGCATCAAAATGGGGTAACGACTCATATAAGTGTACACATCTGCATCTTTAGGTCTCATATGCAAAGAAATGGAAATGAATTTAAAATATCTCACGTCTTTGGCCCGACCACAAACATTGGGAAACATGGGCTTTAAAATGTTGTAAATCAAGAACTCGTCAGAGATGCATGAAACTAGGCATGGTGTCATGACTAGTCTCATAAAGGCATCATAGGATTTTGTTTTCATTTTGGAGACATGTTTTCAATATTTTTTTCTTCTAGAGGCAACATTGAGAATATTGGTTTAAACTCTAGTAAATCTAAAACTCACACAAAATTCCACAGCTTGAGCATGGCATCATGATATATCACAAATATGTTATGGTATTTTCTGTGTCCACTTTGTGAAAAGTCACACACAATCATAGCCAACAAAAGCTCTTTGGAACAAAGAACTATCACAGTACCACGCGAACGGTTGCATTATTTATAAATCATGGGCGTTCTACTGTCCATTTATCTGTTGCCATGCATCAGACTCTTTATTGGCTAGGAGGTGTCGTGCGAGTAGCTTTTTGAGTTGACGGGGCATAGCAGGCACACTAGGAGGCGTGCAAGCAGTATTGTACAAGCTTGTTGGGAAGCAAGCCATGTGACCTCCATATCCTCCTGCCCTGCTTCCAACATGTTCATCAATGGCACCCGAGCCACTGTTTAATAGGTGGCTTTAGTGGCCACTCACCTATGATACTTCTCCAACGTATCTATAATTTTTGATTATTCTATGCTGATATATTGTCATTCCAGGATACTTTTGGGGCATTTATTTACCAATTTATAATACTTTTGAGCACTAACATATTGACCCAGCGCTTGGTGCTACTTGATATTTTCTACATGTTTTTCACTTTTCAGGTTTACCGTAGCAAACGAAGTCCAATTGCCACGGAACTTTTTTATGATTTTTTCTTCGGAAGGACGCCGGGAGCCGCACGAGGGCTCCAAAACACAACAAGACACGCCCTAGGGAGGTTTTGTGTGTTGACCCCCTCGGGGCTCTCCCGGCGCCCCTCTCTGGCTTATAACTTCTCTAATATCCCTAAAACCCTATGGGAGGTCCCGAAACACTTTTTACGCCACTACAAGTCTATGTTCCGACGGGAGGCCATCTAAGGCTCTGTTTCGGCACCCTGTCAGAGGGGGGTCGATCATGGAGGGCCACTTCATCAACCTTGCTACCCTCATGATGATGTTTAAGTATTTTACCACAGACGTATGTGTCATTAGTAGTAGCTAGATGGCAATCTCTCTCACTCTCTCTCTCTCTTGATCTTCAATACAATGTTCATCGCATCTTTGCCTCGATCCATCTGATATAATCCGTTTGTATGGTGTGTTGTTGGGATCCGGTGAATTGTGGGTTTATGTTCAGATTATTCAGGAAAAGTATTTGAGTCTTTTGAAATTATTATGATTCTTATTTGCATAATCATTATAGCTTCGTAGTGCTTTTCGATCTATTGTGATAGTTTGGCCAACTAGATTGATACTACTTTGTCCTAGCGAAAAAGTAGGGGACAAGATATGTCTTCGTGTTGCTGCTACTAAGGATAAAACAGTGGGTTTTATTCATATTGCTTGAGTATAGTTTGTCTACATCATGTCATCATTCTCCAAGCATTACTTTGTTTTACTTAATACTCTAGATGCATGCTTGATAGTGGTCGATGAGTGAAGTAATAGTAATAGGTGCAGGCAGGAGTCATCCTATTTGCTTATGGATTGATGCCTATATACACATGATCGTTGCCGTGAAAATTGCATAACTATCCACTTTTATGTCAATTGCCCCATTGTAATTTGTTTATCCACAAGATGCTATTTATATGATAGATGCCACTAAGAACACTACGATCCCCGGGTCTATTCACTTATATATGTAAAAATGTTACTACTACCTTGCTGCCATTTATTTTATTTTATTTTATTTTGCAATTTACAATTATCTATAAAAATCACTTGCTAGCAAATCACGAAACCAAGGGGATTGACAACCCTCTTGCCAGCGTTGGGTGCAAGTTGTTTGCTCTTTTGTGTGCACCGCTGAAGATGGTTGAGGATTGGTATTCCTAGTGGTTCTATAAACCTTGGTTTCACAATTGACGGAAATACTTCCCACATTGTGTTGCAATAACCCGTTCCTCTTCACGTAAAACCCAACGCAGATCACATGTATCAGGAAGGATTTCTGGCGCCGTTGCCGGGGAATACCATCATCAACTATCAAGTAACTTCACTTGTTCTTCTTTTTATTTTCTGTTATATTTAGTTTGTCTCATAAAAATCAAAAATACAAAAATATTTATCTTTGCTAGTGAAAATTTGTTATATCTACTAGAGGGGGTGAATAGGTGATTTTTATAAATTCATCACTGAGGAATTTAAAATGTGAAGAACTACTAGCAGCGAAAGAAGTACTCAAGTGTGTGTGAAACATAGCAATAGAATAGTCATCATGATGAAGTAAAGCATGCACATATTATAGGTAGCCTGATACAGGATAAGTAGGTGAAGAACAAAGTGACTGGAGTATTTGAGATGACAAAATTGAGAAAGTCTTCAGTCAAACTCTTCAAGCAGTAACAATGAATTTCATCAACAGGTATAACAGGAAACATAATGGTTTAGGAAATGGAACCAGGTAGCTCGTTGAAGACAATGATTTGATGACCCAGTTCCAACTGATTTGACTATCGTACGTCTACTTTTGGGTAGGTTGAGGCTGGTGCAAAGCAAATACAGTTCCAACATAAATGCCCCCAATCAAATGATCGTTATCTGGATAAAATAAATGGACAGCTGGTGCAAAGCAAAACAATGGTCGGAATTTGAACTGTCAAATTTCTCAGGGCTTTATCATATTCCACACTGTAGGCAATTCGCACTGGCGAAATCCTCACTGCTTAGTCAGAACAATTTTCTTAGAGACCAAAAGAACATCAGCTATGTCACTCAAGAACTTGTATGAACCGAAGAGATTTCCAAAGGCTTCACTCGAAGAATTGGGTAGGTTGAGGCTTTTGAGTTGAGCATCAGTTAGAAAATTTTCCTTAGTATTACCTCGCCCCCTTTAATAGTATGATGTTTCCTATGAATCAAGCAAAGGAAATGAAACTACAAAAACAAAAGTCTTTATGCTTCATAGTCCTCGCGAAAGTGCGTTATATCGACTAGAGGGGGGTGAATAGGTGATTTTTACAAATTCATCACTTGAGGAATTTGAAATGTGATGAATAACTAACATCGTATTAAGTACTCAAGTGCATGAGAAACATAGCAATAGCATAGTCATCATGATGAAATGAAACATACACAAATTACAAGTAGCATGATACAGGATAAGCAGGTGAGGAACAAGGTAACTTGAAGAATTTGAGGTGAGGAAATTGTGAAAGACTTCAGTCAAATTCTTCAAACAGTGATGATCAATTTCATCAACAAGTATGTGTGCAATAGAGGGGTTGAGGAAATAGAACTAGGTAGTTCGATGAAGACAATGGTTTCATGACCTAGTTCCAACTGCCGTGACAGTCGTACGTCTGGTTTGGAGCAACCTGGTACTTAAACCAGAGGACACACAGTCCCAGGACACACAGTCCTTACCGTATTCTCCTTGATCTAAGGTCACACAGTCCTCGCCCAACACTCACGGTAAGTCTTTAGGGTAGACATCCAAAACCCTCACAAACTGGTCACCCGGGATCCACAATTTACTAATGGATGCTCCATACAAAGTTCACTCCGTGATCCCCAATTGATTGCCGGATGCACTAGACCATTACGCCTAACCGTCTAGAGGATGCATAGTCCTCAAAGGTAACAAGCATCGGTTCCACACATGAATTTGTTTAGTGATGCTCAATCACTTTGGGTTTCTTGGTTTGGTTGTGTGTTTTTCCTCACTGATGATTTTCTCTCAAAGTCCTCGGAGGATGGGTTGCTCTCAAATGACAAGTGTTAGTTCTCTCTCGGAGCAGCAAACCAACTAGTGGTTGTGGGGGGTGGCCATTTATAGCCAGGGTGCAACCTGACATGATAAGACATAAATGCCCCCAATGATATGACTGTTATGTGGATATTATGATTGGGGAGAGATGGTGCTAAGCACAACAACAGACATATCATGTTCCTCTCTTGTAGGCAATTCGCGTTGGCAAAATCCTAATTCCTTAGTCAGATCAATTTCATCAGAGACCAGAAGAACTTCGTCTCTGTCATTGAAGAACTTTACTGAACTGCAAGAGATTTCCAAAGGCTTCACTCAAAGAATTGGATAGGTTGAGGCTTTTGGAGTTGAGCATCAGTTGGAAATTTTCCTTAGTACTACCTTGGCCCCCTTTAACAATAAGGTGTTTCCTATGACTCAAAGAAGGGAAATGAAACTACGAAAACAAAAGTCTTCACGCTTCATAGTACTTGTTCATATCTTCAAGGTCACACCGACTTCTTCATTTTCAAAGTCTTCAGGGAATACCAAAGTCTTCAACAAAGTCTTCACCAAAGTCTTCAGTTGAAGACATACATTTTTAGGGGTCGATAATCTACGAATATATCAAATTCCTCATCGACTTATAGAGCCTGTGTACACTCACAAACACATTAGTTCCTTAACCTATAAGTCTTCAATACACCAAAATCACTAAGGGGCACTAGATGCACTAACAATCTCCCCCTTTTTGGTGATTGATGACAAATAGGTTAAGTTTTCAACGGGATAATACTATGAAGTGTAAATACCGATTTTGTGGAATTTGTTTGCAAGATATAGAAGAAATCCCCCTGAAGATGTGCATATTTGAGGAATTTGTTTTGGAGTGCAAATACACATGGCAGGTTAAAAACATGAAGAACACCCCTATATCTTGTAATTCATACATGCATTTAAACATATGATATGAAGAATTTGAAATGCATGATGAAAATGGTGTCTGACGAACTTCAGCATGCATGCATTAAGGTGCTTGAGGAAATAAGCATGCAGACAGCAGTTCAAAAGAGTCACACCACCATCGGACTTAAGTTTACAACTCAAACAACAAAAGTTTCAGAAGAGCGAGAGTTGTAGCTTAAACAAAAATAAGCCCATATATAGAGACCTCTTGAAGACTAACTCAAATTTTCTCCCCCTTTGTCATCGAAGATGAAAAGGGATGAAAAAGTGAGGACTAACGCCCTTGAAGAATTTCATCTTGTTGGTGAAGAAGGAGTGCCAGTGTTCTCGGGGTCGTTTGTCGATGCAGGGCCCGCCGCAGCATCGTCAAGGTCCTCAGCTTCATCCGTCTCACGCGATGAAGAATATGAACTTGTGACCATCAAAGGAACTTCAACCTTCTTGAATTTATTCTGAGGAGGATGAGACCAGTCAAAGTTTTGCTAAAATGCCATGTCCTTGAGTTCCTCAAGAGTCTTAAGGTGTGCGAGAATGGCCCATGCGAGATCGAAGATTTCATTCACATAGTAGTGGTTTTTCCTCATAGAGTTCTGCGTCACTGTCATGTTCTAAACAATGGAAGCGAATTGATGCTTTACCCACTTGTGATTGTGATCGACCTTCTAATGAAGGCTTATGAGACTCTCACGATCAGTCATCACACGAGGGGTAGACTCTTGAGGTTTCTGCGCTAAGGCCTTTGCTTCTGAGTCCTGGGTTGCAGTGTCATCATTGGTGGAGAAGGATGCAGCTTTGCGAAATTGTCCATCCAATGGATGAGTGCCTTCATCAATGAAAACCTTGCCTTTTCCTTCAACTGAGGCAATTGTGCTCTTTAGGACTTCAATCGGGGGCAAGAAGCCGAAGTGATTCTGGAAGTCCGCCTTGAAGGGAACTGAAGACCTTGATCTGATGAACTTCATGATCTAGGGAGCATAAGGATTCAGTTCAAACAGGGATAGTGCTGCATTCGTCAATTTCCTCATGAAGAAATCATGGAAGTTGATGGGAATCCCATGAATAATGTCGAATAGCATATTCTTCATGACTCCCTCCACTTCTTCTTCTTCAGATTTGTGGACCTTCTGAGGACATAGGGTATTTGGTGAGAATGCGGTAGACCGTCTCTGCACGTAGAGCAAATCCTTCACTAGGAAGGTTGTCCGTTGAGGTTTTCTAGGAGCCAAAGGCTTCATCAGCACTTGCATCAGTTGATTGGGTAGTGCAGGTTCATTAAACAAGCGGTGTGCTTCTTTTGAAGGAATTGGGGCACAGACTGACCGAAGCTATTCAGATGCTGGAGCTGTGAGGTGAGTAGACCCAGGAGTTGATGTCAGAGGCATCACCTGTGATGTGTAGTGTGGCATAGAATTGAAGAATTAGCTCTTCATTCCACTCGAAGATTTCCACACATAAAGGAAGGATTCTTGCATCGTGAAGAAATGGGAGCACTGGTGTGAAGGATGGAATTGTCTCCATATCAGCATGAGGAATTTGGTGGTGCTCGAAGACTTTCTTCTTGTCAAACAGTATTGATGCATAGTAATTCATCTGAGTTGGAGTCCAGAATCTGGTTCGACCGGCCCTTGCTGAGTCATATGGATTGGGACCAATGAAGAATAGGTGCTCATTGAAGAAATTTGACTTGAGGGATTTGGGGCGCTTTGAGCCTTTGAATGGCATCCTTAGCTTTGGCTGAAGGTTTGGCTTGAAGTGGCCCTTGATCTCTTTTGGCATAGCAGGAATTTCTTCAGACTGAGGAATTTGCGGATTTCCTCAGTAGCTGTTGGAGCGGCAAAGTCATTAGCTGGTGTAGCTAGATTTTCTTCAGTGGCGGGAGCGGCCATGTCATCAGATCCTTCATGATTTTCTTCAGTCTGGGCAGGGCACTGAGGAATCAGCAACAGAGGAGTAGTCATTGGGGAATTTGGGTGAGTAGTTTCCCAATATTCGTCATTGATGACAGGAGTTGTATTGCCAATGTCTACATCCTCATCAATTTCTTCAACGCCGGCCTCTTCAGCAGTAAATTGAGGTTGGGGCGATGATACTAGTGGAGTTGAAGCATTTGCTTCAACTTCAATTTCTTCATCAATCTGCTCTATCGAAGCGGCAGAATGATTTTCTTCATCTTCATCATGTGGGATGACATAGTCAACGCCAAATGGAATTATCTCATAGGCAGGTGCTGATAAGATTGGAGTGGCATCTAATGGTTCAGTTGAAGGTTTTGGTAGTCTTCAACTTCTTCATGGCTCAAGAATCTGAAGTTGAAACTTTTCTTTTTAGTGCCTTCCTCCTAACAGCCTTAGTTTTCATCACTTCTGATGTAGAAGGAAGGTTGATTGTCTTCCCCTTTCATAATTTGGATGATTCAGCTGAAGGTGAAGGTGGTACATTTTCTTCCGGCATGACTGATGCAGTCGCCCTTGAGGTATTAGTTTCATCAGATGCAACAAAAGCTTCAGCTGGCCTGTGAGTTTCTCCAGGCGCAACAGTGGAGGTTGTCCTGGTATGTTCTTCAGCAGTTTGACTTTCTTCAACTGCGCTTGCATTTTCTTCAGTGGGCTGAGCAGATTCATCAACCTGAGGAATTTGTGGTTGCGATCGAGCTGCAACCCTTGTGTTGTGGTCCTTAACAGCAGCTTGGGCAGCCCTGACGAATCTCACTTTGGTGCCCTTCCATTCAGCATCGTATTTTTCTTGTTCCTCAGAGAGGGAGCGAATTTCAGACTGAACAGTGATAAGTTGATTTGGAGTGAAATTCATCACGGTATTCCTCAGAATTTTTTCCTTTCGAGCCTTGTTCCTCTTAGCTCTTTGAGCTTGATCTCTTTTCCATTTTTCCTCAGCAATAAAGTGGGGAGGACATGGTCCACACCAAGAGGGAGGTTCAGTGAGGAAAGTGGGGTGCTTGGATCCTCATGCCATATGTCAATGACGTTAGGATCTTCTTGGGATCCAGCATGAGAGGAACAGAGCGGCCTTTCGCTATTGCAGCCTTCTATTGACTTTCTCTAATGATTTCTTCCAGTTCTTTATCATCAACCTCATCATCATCCTCAGATCCCAAGGATATAGTCACCATAGCTTTGCTTGTGTGAGGACTTGGTCTTTGACCTCGTCGAGTAGTTTTCTTCAGTTTCAACATAGTGGGAGTTATTGAAGACTTTGCTTGTGCATAGGAACTTGTTGAGGCCTTTGAAGCAATTGAGAATCCCTCTGTCCTCTGACATGATGAAAGATGCACAAGAGTTGAGGACTTTGTAGCAGCAGTAGAGGACTGAGCAGCTATAGTTCTAGCGGCTGAGGCCTTTGAGGACTGAGCTTGAGGAATCTGCTGTGATGACTTTGAAGATGAAGAATTTGGTTTCACAGCAGATTTCTTTATCATCATTTCTTCGAAGCACTTGCAGAGGCTCCGGCAGTGGCAGCAGCAGCAGAGTCATCATTGAATTTCTTCATCGCAGCTTTGGCAGTTCTTTGAAGTTTGAGTTGACGCTTTGCCAATTCAGCGGGAAAGTCTTCACCGCGAGCAACACTTGTGGGATCAACCTCTTGATCATCACCAGGAGGAGCCCTATTGCAAGGGGGTTTGAGTGCAAATTTCTTAATATATTTGGGAATGACATAGAGATATTCTTTCCACTCCCTCACCCACCTCCGTTCAATCCTCTGAATTTTGATTTTCCTCAATTCTTTTGTCTCTTTGCCATGTATGGATTCATCTGGTGTATAGTAACTAGCATACAAATGTTCAGGTATCTCAAAAGCAGTATTTTGTTCAGCTTTCTGTGGCTTCTTCCCATCAGCCATTTTCTTCAGCTGAGGATTTTGAACTCTTGAGGACTCTGAAGGAGTGCACAGTTTTTCCTCAAGAAATGCTGAAAATGAGTTTAGTTGATGAGAACCTAGTGATTCATTAGCGGACATGTTTGTACTTGTGAACAGAGTATAGGTGCGAGGAATTTGAAGAGGTCATATGCGTTCTCAGAATTTTTTCAATAAGATCAGGCGTGAGGAATTTGACCATGGGTGTCTTGAGGAATTTCACTAATTGTTCTTTGTCTTAGTTTCCAGAGTTGTGCAAATTTTGAGGATTCACACAATTGAGGAATCTTGAAGAAAATCATAACTTAGGGAAAGTCATCAAGTGCATGAACATGTAAGGCGCTTTAGAGTGATATTCTTGAAGAATAAACACCTTTGTGAAGATTTAGGAAATCTTGAAGATCAAACAAAGGCAGTAAAAATAGATTTTATTTACCCTGGTGAAGAACACAACGAACTGAGAGATGAGATTGAGGAAGTTCATCTGTCTAGATCTCCCACGCCCTAGCTCGGTAGAGGGACACAGCTACAGCGGTGGCGGGATGAAGACTTCCGCGGCTGATACGAGTACGGCGACGGCGAGGTAAAGGCAGTGAAGCTTTTCCACATCGGCGACGATGATTTTAGCAGCGGCGCTAGGTCGGAGCTCGGGAGAGAGTAGGAGTGAGGAGTAACCGAGCATAGTGAAGGGGGAGGGGTATTTTTAGTGGAGGTGAAAGCAAAGCCGTCCGAATATTTTGGAACAGATTTCCCCTGACTTTTGCTCTCCTTGCGACATGTGTCACCCATGTTCTGAGTAGTGATGATAGTGGGGGGTCATGGGTTATCCAGTCGTGGGAATCAGAACTGCTTGAGCAGGAACTGCAAAAAATTTTGATAGAAAAAAATTTAAAGTTTCCGTTGGCAAATTCTTTAGCTATCAAGGACACAGTGAAGACTTTGAACGAGTTTCAAAGTAGAACGCATATGAAGAATTTCTGAACAGACTGGGTTGAGTTTAGCATAGAGGGGGATAGGGTCCAATCACATTCACTTAGGTGAAAATAAACTTGAAGAATTAGCAATAAGTGAATGTTGTTTAGGACATTGAAAAATCAAATATATATAGAGAGAGAGAGAGAGCGAGAGACAGAGTCAATGAAGAACAAGACTGTCATAGTTTGGAGAATTTGAAAAGTTCAGGAATTTGCAAACTTGAGGAATTTGAAGATTTGAAGAATTTGCAAAATGACGCAAAACTCAACTTTGGAGAATTTCAACTATGGTTGGTGGCTTGACCCACCGTATAAGAATGACGACTTCAGACACCGCGTACAATTGTCGTAGGGTTCTGAGAATCAATTTCTTCATTAATTTCTTCACACTTAGAGGGTTATTCTTCATTGATTGAAGAAAAACTTTACTTCGTGTATTGCATATCTAAGTCATCAATTTTATATAAGTGTTAGGATGTGTGTGTACTTTTTCAAAGAACATTCCAAGATTCTAAGATATTTAGCTCACACCGCAACTTGCAAAATCTCTTTTCATCCAAGGGCTTTGTGAAGATGTCGGCTAGTTGTTCTTCAGTAGGAATGTGGTCGTTGGTGATGTCGCCCTTGAGTACATGATCTCGAAGAAAATGTTGATAAATCTGGATGTGCTTGGTCTTGAAATGCTGAACATGGCTCGTTGTCGTGGTAGAGAGGCACATTATTCAACTTAATGTTTTAGTCCTTGAGTGTTTATTTCATCCATAGCAGCAAAGCGGAACATGAACCAGCATCAATGTACTTAGCTTCGGCAGTAGATAGTGACACGCAGTTCTGCTTCTTCGAGGACCAACAGACTAAGGATCGTCTGAGGAAATGACATGTGCCTGAGGTTGACTTGCGATCCACATAATCTCCAGCATAGTCAGCATGAGAGTATCCGACGAGGTCAAGATTTGAGCCCTTGGGATACCATAATCCAAGCGTTGGTGTGTGATCTACCTATCGAAGAATATGTTTCATAACCTTATGGTGTGATTCATTCGGTGTTGCTTGAAATCGAGCACACATGCAAACACGTAGCATAATATCTGACCTAGATGCACATAGATACAATAATGAGCCAGTCATGGAGCGATATACCTTCTGATCGAAATATTTACCATTTTCTTCAATGTACAGGTGGCCTTTTGAAGGCATTGGAGTTTTGACGCCTTTGCAATCTTGCATGTCGAATTTCCTCAGAACATCCTTGAGGTATTTCTCTTGATATATGAAGGTTCCATTATATTGCTGACGAATTTGAAGACCTAATAAGAATTTCAACTCCCCATCATAGACATTTGATATTCTTCACTCATCATATAGGCAAATTCATCACTATAACGTTTGTCAGTACAGCCAAAGATAATATTGTCTATGTATATTTGGCATATGAACAGTTCATTGTCATAGGATTTTGTGAAAATAGTTGGGTCGAGTGAACCGGGTTTGATGCCTTTCTTCATGAGGAATTCCTTCAGAGTGTTGTACCACGCCCGAGGAGCCTGCTTGAGGCCATAGAGGGCCTTGTTGAGTCTAAAGACTTTGTCAGGATGCTTAGGGTCTTCAAAACCTAGGGGTTGAGCAACATATACTTCTTCCTCAAGCTTACCATTGAGGAACACACTTTTCACACCCATTTGATATAATATGATATCATGATGGTTAGCATAAGCAAGCAATATGCGAATAGCTTCAGGTCTAGCAACAGGTGCAAAAGTTTCATCAAAGTCAATTCCCTCAACCTGTGTGTAGCCTTGAGCTACAAGACGAGCCTCATTCCTTACCACAAGGCCATTTTCATCTTGCTTGTTGCGGTAGATCCACTTGGTACCTATGATTTTATGCTTGCGAGGATTTGGCCGCTTGACAAGTTCCTACACGTTGTTGATCTTGAATTGATACAGTTCCTCTTGCATAGCTTGAATCTACTCAGGCTCCTTGAAAGCTTCATGAACTTTGGTGGGCTCTATAATAGAGACAAAGGCAAAGTGCCCACCAAAGATAGTCAAATGTGAAACTCTTGAGCGAGTGAGGGGACTTGGTGCATTGATGTCATCGATGATTTTGTCAATCTGCACTTCATTTGCAACTCTTGGATGAGCAGGTTGACGTGGCTGAGGATTTTCTTCGGCACCATTTTCTTCAGGTGTATCAGCATGAATGTCTTCATTCGTTGGAATGACTTCCTCAGTGGGTATGATGTCTTCACTAGCCTTCAACTTAATGGATTCCTCAGGAGACTGTTCATCTAACAAAGAAGGCAGGTGCTATCTTTGCAAGCCACCAGTTTCATCGAACCGCACATCTACAGTTTCAACGAACTTGTGATGGTAGGTGTTGAAGAATCTGTAGGTGTGTGAGGCCTTTCCGTAACCAAGCATAAAACCTTCATGTGCTTTCGGTGCAAATTTAGAACTATGGTGAGGATCTCTAATCCAACATTTTGCACCGAAGACTTTGAGATAGCTTACATTGGGTTTCTTGCCAATCATAAGTTCATACGAAGTCTTCTTGAAGAATTTGTGAAGATATAGCTTGTTGATGATGTGGCAAGGAGTCTTGTATTCATCAAGCATGGTGCGAGCCTTCTCAACAAGAGTCCTGTTCTTGCGCTCCACGACGCCGTTCTGCTAAGGAGTATAAGGGGCAGATAACTCATGAGTAATACCAAGTTCATCAAGATATCCATCAAATTTGTGTTTTTTGAACTCGGTCCCATTATCACTCCTAATATACTTGATCTTGACGCTGAAGTTGGTGGAGGCCCTTGAAGCAAATTGTTTGAAGACATCCTGCACTTTAGAGTTGTACAGAATAATATGCACCCAAGTGTAACGAGAGTAATCATCAACAATGACAAAGCCATACAAACTTGAAGAATTTGTTAGTGTGGAGTAATAAGTGGGGCCAAAGAGATCCATGTGAAGCAATTCAAAAGTTCGAGTCGTGGTCATGATTGTCTTCGAGGGATGCTTGGATCTGGTCATCTTCCCAGACTCACATGCACCACAAAGATGGTCCTTGAGGAATTTGACACCTTCAATGCCAATGATGTGCTTTTTCTTCACAAGCATGTGCAAGTTCCGCATACCAGCATGTCCAAGTCGTCGATGCCACAGCCAGCCTTCTGAAGACTTTGCAAGTAGGCATGTGGCAAGCTGAGGACCCATGGAGAAATCAACAATATACAAGTCTCCTCTCCTAGAGCTTTCGAAGACTTTGGAATTGTCAGATTCCATGATGACAACATAGTGATCTGTTCCAAATACGACAACCATATGAAGATCACAAGGCATTGAGACAAACATAAGGTTGAACCCAAGGGATTCGACAAGCATCACCTTATCCATTGTTCCGTGATTTGAGATTGCAACCTTACCAAGACCCAATACATTGATTTTTTCCTTTGTCAGCGTAGGTGATATGCTTTAGATGAGATGGAGCAAGTGGCAAAATCATTAGCAGACTCTTGTCACCAGTCATGTGGTTTCTGCATCCACTATCGAGGACCCACTAAGTAGGTTTTGGCGAATCATCGTGCAGATGAATTAGTACAACTTACGAACTCATATGCTTTAGAGTGAAGAATCTGACATCAATTTCATCAGACATAATTTCATCTCACAAGATAGTAAGCAAGTAGTGTGAGGACGTGAGAAATGAGGAATTCATTTCTATATGGTTAGCTTGCGTCCTTTCAAGCATTTCCTTAGGTCTCCAGCAAATTCATCAGATGTTTAATTTCATCTGGAGACCCGACCCTACATAAGAAATTAGTTCAATTTCTTCACCACCCACATCTAGCGGGGTGGTAAAGAGTTCAACATTTTGCGAGCACTATATGAGAAGGGAGGCATTGAAGCAAGTGTGCTTCATTTCACAAGGCGAGGGTTAGATTATTCATATGAATAAGCAGAGAAATTCTTCGGGGACTTATGAACATAATGATTTGAAGAATAATGCACATATTCAGAACTTTTAGATTTTCCCTGCGAAACAAAGGCATTAGAACGAGAATGATATTTTTGACCATTTGAGGAATTTGGTCCAGGTGAAGACTTTGGTCCATATGATTAATTTGATCTAGGGTTCCTTTTCTTCATGAGTGGTGTCTTGAGGACATTCACTTGAAGATTTTGTAGGTAGCTCTTGGGAACCCATATTTTCTTCATAGGTGAACCATTCCTGCAGTTAGTTCCAACAAATCTGGAAAATACTTCACCTTTCTAATTTTTGAATAATTTGTAGTTGGAGTCAAGTGACTCATCAGAGGAATATGAAGTTTCACAAGTAAAGCCAGATAAAGTGGATGGATCTACAGGAGGTCCTTTTGCAGCAACCCATGAGGTTTTAGGGTACTGCTCAGGTGTCCAGTGAGATCCATCAGCGTTGAGTTTCCTCACAAAGGCAACACCCTCTTTCCTAGGGTTCCTGTTCATAATTTGTTTTTGAGGACATCGCAAAGTGTTTGATGCCCTTTGAGACTTTTGTACATGCCTGTCACATACAATTCCTTCAACCCTGCATTTTCGTTAGTGATACTTGTGGTATCCTTAGATGAGAAATTTGAGACCATTGGAATAGTTGAAGAATTTGCAGCAATAGAAGCATTTGAACATTCAGGTTAAGAATTAGTAGTTTCACGTTCGATGCATTTCAAACAAGGTGGAACAAATTCTTCCTGAGTGGTACTGATCTGTTGAGCCAGTAAGGAATCATTTTACCTTTGGAGATCCTCATGTGACACCCTTAGTTTCTCAAGATCTTGCTTTCTCTGAAGAAATTCATAAGAAAGCTTCTCATGATCGGCTAAGAGAGCATTATGATGACTCTGGAGGTTATCATACTTTGTCTAAAGACATTTGAGATCATCAGACGGAGCTTGAGTCCGATCCACTTCATCGTTCAACAGACCATCGCTTTTGTCTAGCATTTTCTAAAGCTTTTCAAGTGCACTTTGTTGCTTAGTGGCAAGTTTAACAAGTTTAGCATAGCTAGGATTCACATATTGATCAGATTCACTTTCACTTGATTCATATGAGGAATGATGTTTGTGTACCTTTGAGCCTTTTGCCCTGAAGCAATAGGTGGGAGCATATTCATCATAGCTGACGTCAGAGTCATTGGAGTAGTCATTTTCTTCATCGTTAAAGATGGACTTGCTGACGAAAGCAGTGCCAAGAGCAAGGCTTGCAACACCAGATTCTGATTCCACCTCAGATTCTTCCTCTTCTTCATATTCTTCAGATTCTTCTTCAGAATCCATTTCCTTGCCAATGAATGCTCAAGCCTTTCTGGAACCATTCTTATTGTGCTTTGAGGGTTTTGAAAATAAGGACTTTGCAGATGAGGACTTTGAAGATTTCTTCTTTTTCTTCGAGTCATCAGAACTATCATCCTTGTATTTCTTGTTCTACTTTGATTTTTTTCCCAGAGAGGACAGTCAGAGATGAAATGACCAGGTTTCTTGCAACGGTGACAGGTTCTTTTCTTGTAGTCATCCGAGGAATCTGATTTCCTCAAACCACTCATTGATGACTTTCCAAATCCACCTCTCCTTGAGAACTTTTGGAATTTCCTCATGAGCATTGCTAGCTCCTGACTTAGTTCTTTAGTATCACCAAGGCTACTGTTAGAATCTTCGTCTTCGGATGAGGAAATTGCTTTTGCCTTTAGAGCACGAGATCTTCCATAGCTTGGCCCGTAGAGGTCTCTCTTCTCAGCTTGTTGGAATTCACGAGTATTGAGTCTCTCAAGAATATCACCAGGATCAACTGACTTGTAGTCTCCACGTTCTTGGATCATCAAAGGTAGAGTATCGAATGATGAGTCAAGAGATCTTAGCAGTTTCTTCACCACTTCATGGTCAGTGATATCGGTGGCACCCAGTGCTTGAAGCTCGTTGGAGATATCAATGAGATGATGAAAAGTTTGCTGGACATTTTCATTGCCGAGTCTTTTGAAGAGATTGCAAAGAACATCAACACGAGAGTCACGTTGAGTGGAAACACCTTCGTTGACTTTGGACAACCTATCCTAGATAAGCTTAGCAGACTCCAAAGCACTCACTCTGCCATACTAACCTTTGCTTAGATGGCCACAGATGATATTCTTTGCTTGGGAATTGAGTTGCTTGAATCTCTTCACATCAGCAGCGTTGACCGTGGGAGTAACAGAGGGAATACCATTTTCCACAACATACGAGAGATCGTTGTCAATAGCTTCAAGATGCATGCGCATCTTGTTTTTCTAGTTAGCATAGTCTATCCCATCGAAGGTAGGACATCCTGCGGTAACCTTGATCATACCTGTAGTCGACATAACTAGAACTCTAGGTGGTTAAACCAAAATAACACAGAACAAGGGAGTACCTTGCTGTGATACCAATTAAAAGTGCGTTATATCGACTAGAGGGGAGGTGAATAGGCAACTTTTACAAATTCATCACTTGAGGAATTTCAACTTGAGGAATTTGAAATGTGATGAATAACTAACAACGGATTAAGTACTCAAGTGCATGAGAAACATAGCAATAGCATTATCGTCATGATGAAATGAAACATGCACACATTACAAGTAGCGTGATATAGGATAAGCAGGTGAGGAACAAGGTAACTTTAAGAATTTGATGTGAGGAAATTGTGGAAGTCTTCAGTCAAATTGTTCAAACAGCGATGATCAATTTCATCAACAACTATATGAGGAATAGAGGGGTTGAGGAAATAGAACCAGGTAGCTCGATGAAGACAATCGTTTGATGACGCAGTTCCAATTGTTGTGACAGTCATATGTTTGGTTTGGAGCGGCCTGGTATTTAAACCAGAGGACACACAGTCCTTGCCCAACACTTGGGGTAAGTCTTTAGGGTAGACTTCCAAAACACACACAAACTGGTGACCCGGCGATCCACAATTTACTGTTGGTTGCTCTAGACCAATGTCACTCCGTGATCCACAATTGATTGCAGGATGCACTAGACCATGACGCCTAACCGTCTGGAGGATGCAAAGTCCGCAAAGGTAACAAGCGTCGGTTCCACACGGGAATTTATTCAGTGATGCTCAATGTCATGCCCAAGATGCGCGCCTATCCATTTAAGGCACAAGGGCCTCGCAAGTGATTGATGCACATCTTGCCATTAGCAAGAATAGTATCATCACAACATATAGTACTGAATGAGTAGAGTATACAAGTTGGCTTACACTCGCTACATGCTAACTTACAATGTCACTCAAATCATAACATCAAGTTGAACACAGGGTCCAACTACGAACGAAATCAAACGGTAAAAGAAGTTGCAAATGATACTATCAAGCTATCCCAAAGATCACGACCAGGTCCTCACTCATCCGGATACGTCACGTACATACGGCCTCTTTCTTCATCATACTCCCATTGGAGCTGGGTAAGATCATCCTGCATCTGCTCATCTGTACCTGTACCTGGAGTTGTTGTAGTAAACTATGAGCCATAGAGGACTCAGCTATCAAGTCCCCGGGTACCAAGACTATTTAAGCTTTGGGATGGAAGGGGTGATGTTTAGTTTGCAGCAGCACTAAGCATTACATGGTGGCTATCTAACGCAACAAGATTGTAAATGTGAGTGGTCTACGTTAAGCGATCGAATCTAGCATAATCTCTATGAGATCCTGAACACCTGCTTACGTCAATCATAACCCCACCATGTTCTCACTAGGATCATGTTCACGAGCAGAGACAGTCACGGTTACTCACACAGTTGGTGCATTTTAATTACAGTTTACTTCAATTTTACTAGAACCGGGTGTTAAACAAATATCCAAGTTGCCACAAAACCGCGGGCACAGCTTTTCGAAAGATTTAACCCTGCAAGGGTGCTCCAACTAGTCCATCACAAATAACCACACTCCGCGGGAATTCCTCGACCACGGATCTCGTGGTCTTCATCGGTAATTCCAAAGGAATTCCAACACCTCGAGAAAACCCGAAGAAAGTCAGAGTCCACACTCAAGACATTCGATAAAGGTAAAACAAATCCAGCAAGACCACCCGACGTGTCGACGAACCTGATAAGAGCCGCGTATCTCAGTCTCAGGACACGACCGATGAGTGATGGTTACCACACCAATAACCGAGTTGCCCCGGGCGGCGTTAATAAGATGCTCTGGGTTGGACCAACACTCATGCGGAGCACTGGCCCGGGGGTTGATTAAATTATCCACGGGGTTGCAAAGCCCTATGCAAGTTAATTAAGTTATTAGAGAATGTAGTACCAAAGTTGGGTCTTGCCAGACAAGTTTTAATCTCAACCGAATAAACAAGGGGGTCCCCATAACAACCCCAAGCGTGTTAGGAGTGCAAAATATGGAAAACATAACACCGGTAACAAGGAACTAATGGCGGTAACGGCGGAACAAATCACTTAGCAAAACGCCAAACCTTCCACCAATACCATATATATATGTGCATTAAATTAAATAACAGAATTTATTGTGATATCCAATCCATGTTCTCACATGGAACAACCTGCACCTGCAACTAAGAATGCTATAAGAGGGGCTGAGTGGCGGTAACTTAGCCAATCAAAGGTTTGCTACGATGTGGAGGCTAGAGGTGTTGGAAATATGCCCTAGAGGTAATAATAAATTAGTTATTATCATATTTCCTTGTTCATGATAATCGTTTATTATCCATGCTATAATTGTATTGATCGAAGACTTAGATGCATGTGTGGATACATAGACAACACCATGTCCCTAGTATGCCTCTAGTAGACTAGCTTGTTAATCAAAAGAGGGTTAAGGTTTCCTAGCCATGGACATGAGATCTCATTTTATAATGGGATCACATCATTAGGATAATGATGTGATGGACAAGTCCCAAACTACAAACGTAGCATATGATCGTGTCAGTTTATTGCTACTATTTTCTGCATGTCAAGTATATGTTCCTATGACCATGAGATCATGCAACTCATGGACATCGGAGGAGTGCCTTGTGTGTATCAAATGTCGCAACGTAACTGCGTGACTATAAAGGTGCTCTACAGGTATCTCCGAGGGTGTCTGTTGAGTTGGCATGGATCAAGATTGGGATTTGTTACTCCGTGTGACAGAGAGGTATCTCACGGCCCACTCGGTAATACAACATCACAATAAAGCCTTGCAAGCAATGTGTCTAAGTGTTAGTCACGGGATCTTGTATTACGGAACGAGTAAAGAGACTTGCCGGTAACGAGATTGAACTAGGTATGGAGATACCGACGATCAAATCTCGGGCAAGTAACATACCGTAGAACAAAGGGAACATCATATGGGATTAACTGAATCCTTGACATAGAGGTTCGACCGATAAAGATATTCGTAGAATATGTAGGAACAAATATGGGAATCCAGGTCCTGCTATTGGTTATTGACAGTAGAGGAGTCTCGGTCATGTCTACATAGTTCTCAAACCCGCAGGGTCTGCACACTTAAGGTTTGGTGACGTTTTGGTAGTATAGAGTTATGTATGGTGGTGACCGAAGGGTGTTAAGAGTCCTGGATGAGATCCCGGACATCACGAGGAGCTCCGGAATGGTCCGGAGGTAAAGATTCGTTTATAGGAAGTCCTATTTTGGTCGCCGGAAAAGTTTCGGGCTCACCGGTAGTGTATCGGGAGTGCCGGTAGTGTACCGGGAGACCATCGGGAGGGGTATTTAGACCCAAGAGGCTACATGGGCTGTGGGAGAGTCAATAGCATCCCTTTGTGGGCTGGTGGAAGTCCCACACAAGGACCATGAGGCGGGGAAGAAAACCCAAAGAGAAAAAGGTTGAAAATGGCAAAAAATAGGATGAATCCTAGTCCTACTAGGATTGGAGGTGGATTCCACCTCTCCTACTTGGTTTGGCCGGCCCAAAGGCTGGCTATTTGAGAGCCAAGACTCCTCCTCTCTTTCTCTTATATATACTAGCGGATTTAGGGTTTATTTCACCTGATTTTCAGCCACGTGCTACCCGTTCCTCTAGTGCATAGTTTCTCCTCTAGATCGGATTTCTGCGATGCTTAGGCGAAGCCCTGCTGGAATAGCTCCACCACCATCGCCGGAGCGCCATCACGCTGCCAGAGAACTCTTCTAACTCTCTGCTCCCTCTTGCTGGATCAAGAAGGCGGGGATCGTCATCAAGCTGTACGTGTGCTGAACGCGGAGGTGCCGTCCGTTCGGCACTAGATCAGAAGGACCGTGGTCAAGATCGCGAGACGGATCGTGATCGAGATCGCGGGAAGGATCGTGATGAGTTCATGGTATGGATCGTGATTAGATTGTGGGACGGATCGTCATGAGATCGCTGGACGCTCGGCGATTTGGATCGTGAAGTTGTTCGACTACACCAACCGCGTTTCTTAACGCTTCCCGCTTAGCGATCTTCAAGGGTAGGTAGATCCACTCTCTCTCTCATAGATGCTCATCACCATGGATAGATCTTGCATGTGCGTAGGAAATTTTTTGTTTCCCATGCAACGTTCCCCAACAGTGGCAGCATGAGCTAGGTCTATGTGTAGATGAGATCTCGAGTAGAACAGAAAGAGTTTGTGGGCGTTGATGCTTAGATTGCTTCCTACCGTGGTCATGTTTTGGTTCAGCGGTATTGTGAGATGAAGCGGCCCAGACCAACATTACTCGTACGCTTATGAGAGACCGGTTCCTTCGACCGCAACTTGTTGCATAGATGGCTTGCGGGTGCCAGTTTCTCTCACTTTAGTTGGATCGGATTCGACAAAGGCGGTCCTTGAGAAGGTTGAAAAGCAACTAGTGTATCACCGTTGTGGTTTTTAAGCAGATGAGAATCGTTCTTGCTAGATACCCATAGCAGCCACGTAAAACATGCAACAACAATTAGAGAACCTCCAGCTTGTTTTTGCAGGGTATGTTGTGATATGATATGGCCAATTACATGATGTGATATATGTGATGTATGAGATGATCATGTGATGCATAGATTATCATGACTTGCATGTTGATGAATACAGCAACCGGAAGGAGCCATAGGGTTGTCTTTAATTATTGTATGACCCACGTGTCAATCATTAAGCGCTATGTAATGCTTTACTTTATCGCTAAACGGTAGCAATAGTAGTAGAAGCATGCAGGGCGTGACAACCCCGCTGGCGACACATTGATGGAGATCAAGATGATGGAGATCATGGTGTCATGCCGGTGACGATGGAGATCATGCCGGTGCTTTCTAGATGTAGATCAAAAGCACAAGTTCATGGCCATATCATGTCACTTATGAATTGCATGTGATGTTAATCCTTTTTATGCACCTTGTTTTGCTTAGGACGACGGTAGCATTATAAGGTGATCCCTCACTTAATTTCAAGATAAATTGTGTTCCCCCCGAGTGTGCACCGTTGCGAAAGTTCGTCGTGTTGAGACACCACCTGATGATCGGGTGTGATAGACTCTACGTTCACATACAATGGGTGCAAGCTAGTGTTGCACATGCAGAACACTCGAGTTAAACTTGATGAGCCTAGCATGTACAGACATGGCCTCGGAACACAAGAGACCGAAAGGTCAAACATGAGTCATATAGTAGATATGATCAACATGATGATGTTCACCATTACAGCGACCTCAACTCACGTGATGATCGGACTTGAGTTGGTGAATTTGGATAATGTATCACTCAAATGATCGGAGGGATGTCAATTTGAGTGGGAGTTCTTAAGTAATATGATTAATTGAACTCATTATCATGAACATAGTCAGTAGTGCCTTTGCAAATTATGTTGTAGATTACAAGCTCGCGCTGTAGGTCCCTTGAATTTTTATATGTTCCTAGAGAAACAGAGTTGAAAGATGCTGGTAGAAATATTGCAGACTGGGTCCGAGATCTGAGGATTGTCCTCGTTGCTACACAGAAGGCTTATGTCCTTAATGCATCACTCGGTGCGCCACCCCCTCTAGCGTCGTCTGTAGATGTTTTGAACATCTGACAGGCACGTTCTGATGACTACTTGATAGTTTAGTGCGTCATGCATTACGGCTTAGAATTGAGGCTCCGAAACGTTTTGAACATTACGAAGCATATGAGATGTTCTAGGAGCTGAGATTGTGATCTCAGGCTCGTGCCCGTGTTGCGAGATATGAGATCTCCAACAAGATTCTTTGCCTCTAAGATGAAGGAGAATAGGTCAATCATTGAGCATGTACTCAGATTGTCTGGGTACTACAATCGCTTGAATCGAGTGGGAGTTGATCTTCCAGATAAGATAGTGATTGACATAGTTCTCCAAGTCACTGTCACTAAGCTACTAGAACTTGGTGATGAACTATAAAATGCCTGGGATAGAAATAATGATCCCTAAGCTGTTCGCGATGTTTGACACCGCGAAGGTAGAAATCAAGAAGGAGCATCAAGTATTGATGGTTAGTAAAACCACTAGTTTCGAGAAGGGCAAGAGCAAGGAGGGAAACTTCATGGATAGCAAGTCAGTTGCTGCTCCAGTGAAGCAACCCAAAGTTGAACCCAAACCCGAGACTAAGTGCTTCTATTATGAGGAGAGCGGTCGCTGAAGCGGAACAACCCTAGATACTTGGTAGGTAAGAAGGCTGGCAACGTCGACAGAAGTATATTTGATATACATGTTATTGATGTGTACCTTGCTAATACTCCTAGTAGCACCTGGGTATTGGATACCGGTTCGGTTGCTAAATGTTAGTAACTTGAAGTAAAAACTAAGGATTAAACGGAGACTAGCTAAGTGTGAGGTGACGATGTGTGTTGGAAATGTTTACAAGGTTGATGTGATCAACATCGCACGCTCTCTCTACCTTTGGGATTAGTGATGAACCTAAATAAATGTTATTTGGTGTTTTGCATTGAGCATAAACGCGATTAGATCATGTTTATTGCAACACGCTTATTCATTTAAGTTAGAGAATAATGGTTATTCTGTTTACATGAATAATACCTTCAATGGTCATGCACCCAGTGAGAATGGTTTGTTGAACCTTGATTGTACTAATACACATGTTCATAACATTGATGCCAAAAGATACAAAGTTAATAATGATAGTACCACATAGTTGTGGCACTGCCGCTAAATGTCATATTCGTACAAAGCGCATGAAGAAACTCCATACTGATGGATCTTTGGACTCATTCGATTTCGAATCGGTTGAGACATGCGAACCATGCCTCTTGGGCAAGATGACTAAGGACCGAGTTTTCCGGATTGATGGAGCGGGCAAGTGGTTCATAGGAAGTGATACATGTTGATGTATGAAATCCAATGAGTCTTGTAGCGAGCGGTGGATATCGTTATTTTCTTACCTTCACTGATGATTTGAGTAGATATAGTGTATATTTACTTAATGAAACACAAGTCTGAATTGTTCGAAAGGTTCAAGAAAATTCAGAGTGAAGTTTAAGATCATCGTGACAAGAAGATAAAATGTCTGTGATATGATCGTGGAGTTGAATATCTGAGTTACGAGTTTGGCATACAACTTAAGACAATGTGAAAATTGTTTCACAACTCATTCCACCTGGAACACCATAGTGTGATGGTGTGTCCGAACATCATTGTCGTGCTCTATTGGATATGGTGCGTGCTATGATGTCTCTTATCGTTTTATTATAATTTTGGGGTGATGCATTAGAGACGACTACATTCACTTTAAATAGGGCACCATCTAAATCCGTTGAGATGACACCGTGTGAATTATGGTTTGATAGAAACCTAAGCTGTCATTTCTTAATGTTTGGGGCTGCGACGCTTGTGTGGAAAATGTTTTCACCTAATAAGCTCGAACCCAAAGCGGATAAATGCATCTTCATAGAATACCCTAAGAACTGTTGGGTATACCTTCTATCTCAGATCCAAGTGCAAAGTGTTTGTTGCTAAAAATGGGTCCTTTCTCGAAAAAATTTCTCTCGAAAGAATTGAGTGGGAGGAAGATAGAACTTGATGAGGTTATTGAACCGTTGTTTCAACGAGAGAGTAGCGCAGCGCAGGAAGATGTTTCTGCGAAGCTACGTTAGTTGAAGAGGAAGTTACTATCGAACCTCGTAGGTCGACAGGGACGTGTACTGCTCTTTAGTGGTACGAGAAACCTGTCTTAGAGGTCATGTTGTTGTACAACGATGAACCTACGAACTATGGAGAAGCGATGATGGGCCTGGATTCTGACAAATGGTTAGAGGCCATGAAATCCGAGAAAGGATCCATGTATGAAAACCAAGTATAGACTTTGGTAGACTTGCTCGTTGGACGGCAGGTCGTCGAGTACAAATGGACCTTTAGGAGGAAGACAGACGCTGATAGTGAATGTCACTATTTATAAAAGCTCGACTTGTCGCAAAGAAGTTCTCGACAAGTTCAAGGAGTTGACTGCGATGCGACTTTCTCACTCGTAGCGATGCTAAAAGTCTGTTGGAATTATGTTAGCAGTTGCTGCATTTTCAATTATGAAATCTGGCAGATGGATGACAAAAACATTGTTTCCTTAACAGTTTATTTAAGGAAAGATTGTATGTGATACAACCAGAAGGTTTTGTCAGTCCTAAGGATGCTGAAAGGTGTGCGAGCTCTAGCAATCCTTCTATAGTGTGGAGAAAGAATCTCAGAGTTGGAATATACGCTTTGATGAGGTGATCAAAGTTTTGTAGTTTATACAAAGTTTACGAGAAACTTGTATTTACAATAAAGTGAGTGGGAGCACTATAGAGTTTCTGGTAAGCATATGTGGTTGACATATTGTTGATTGGAAATCATGTAGAATTTTTGGAAAGAATAAAAGGTTATTTGAAAAGAGTTTTCCAAAGTAAGACCTGGATAAAGCTACCTAATTGTTGAACATCAAGATCTATAGAGATAGATCAAGATGCTTGATGAGACTTTCAATGAGTACATACCTTGACAAGATTTTGGAAGAGTTCAAAATGGATCAGTCAGAGAAAGAGTTCTCACCTGATTTGTAAGGTGTGAAGTTGAGTGAGACTCAAAGCTCGACCACGGCAGAAGAAAGACAATGGACGAGCGTTGTCCCCTATGTCTTAGCCATATGCTCTGTGTAGTGCCATGCTATGTACCGCACGTGTGTGTGCCTTGCCATGAATCCTTCAAGGTGTTCAAGAGTGATCCAGGAGTGGATCACTGGACAACAGTCAAGATTATCCTTAGTAACTAAAAGACTAAGGAGATTTTTCTCGATTATGGAGGTGATAAAGAGTTCGTCGTAAAGAGTTACGTCGATGCAAGCTTTAAACACCAATCCGGATGACTCGTAGTAGCAATCTGGATACGTATAGTGGAGCAGCCATTTGGAATAGTACCAAGTGGAGTGTGGTAGCAGTGTTTACAGTTAGACATAGAGATTTGCAAAGTACACATGAATCTGAATGTCGCAGACGCGTTGACTATAAGACCTCTCTCACATGCAAAGCATGATCGAGCCCCAGAACTCATTGGGTGTTAGATTCATAACAATGCGAATCACATGGTGATGTGAACTAGATTACTGACTCTAGTGCAAGAGGGAGACTGTTGGAAATATGCCCTAGAGGCAATAATAAATTAGTTATTATCATATTTCCTTGTTCATGATAATCATTTATTATCCATGCTATAATTGTATTGATCGGAGACTTAGATGCATGTGTGGATACATAGACAACACCATGTCCCTAGTATGCCTCTAGCAGACTAGCTCGTTGATCAAAAGATGGTTAAGGTTTCCTAGACATGGACATGAGATGTCATTTGATAACAGGATCACATCATTAGGATAATGATGTGATGGACAAGACCCAAACTACAAACGTAGCATATGATTGTGTCAGTTTATTGCTACTGTTTTCTGCATGTTAAGTATATGTTCCTATGACCATGAGATCATGCAACTCACGGACATCGGAGGAGTGCCTTGTGTGTATCAAATGTCGCAATGTAACTGGGTGACTATAAAGGTGGTCTACAGGTATCTCCGAGGGTGTCTGTTGAGTTGGCATGGATCGAGACTGGGATTTGTTACTCCGTGTGACGGAGAGGTATCTTAGGGCCCACTCGGTAATACAACATCACAATAAAGCCTTGCAAGCAATGTGTCTAAGTGTTAGTCATGGGATCTAGTATTACGGAATGAGTAAAGAGACTTGCCGGTAACGAGATTCAACTAGGTATGGAGATACCGACGATTGAATCTCGGGCAAGTAACATACCAAAGAACAAAGGGAACATCATACGGGATTAACTAAATCCTTGACATAGAGGTTCGAATGATAAAGATCTTCGTAGAATATGTAGGAACCAATATGGGCATCCAGGTCCCGCTATTCGTTATTGATCGTAGAGGTGTCTCGTTCATGTCTACATAGTTCTTGAACCCGCAGGGTCTGCACACTTAAGGTTTGGTGACGTTTGGGTAGTATAGAGTTATGTATGGTGGTGACTGAAGGTTGTTCGGAGTCCCGGATGAGTTCCCGGACGTCTCGAGGAGCTCCAGAATGGTTAAGAGGTAAAGATTCATATATAGGAAGTCCTATTTTCGCTGCCACAAAAGTTTCGAGCTCACCGGTAGTGTACCGGGAATGCCGGTAGTGTACCGGGAGACCATTAGGAGGGGTATTTTGACTCAAGAGGCTACATGGGATGTGGGAGAGTGAATACCAGCCCTTTGTGGGCTGTTGGAAGTCCCACACAAGGCCCATGAGGCTGGGAAGAAAATCCCAAAGAGAAAAAGGTGGAAAAAGGCAAAAATAGGATGAATCCTAGTCCTACTAGGATTGGAGGTGGATTCCACCTCTCCTACTTGGTTTGGCCAACCCAAAGGCTGGCTCTTTTGAGAGACAAGCCTCCTCCTCTCTTCCTCTTATATATACTAGAGGTTTTAGGGTTTTTTGCACCTTATTTTCAGCCATGTGCTACCCATTCCTCTAGTGCATAGTTTCTCCTCTAGATCGGATTTCTGCAGTGCTTCGGCGAAGCCCTGCCGGAATAGCTCCACCACCATCGCTGAAGCATCGTCATGCTGCCGGAGAACTCTTCTACCTCTCCGCTCCCTCTTGCTGGATCTAGAAGGCGGAGATCGTCATCAAGCTGTACGTGTGCTGAACGCGGAGGTGCCGTCCGTTCGGCGCTAGATCGGAAGGACCGTGATCAAGATCGCGAGATGGATTGTGATCGACATCGCGGGACGGATCGTGATGAGTTCGCGGGACGGATCGTGATTGGATCGTGGGATAGATCGTGATGAGATCCGCGGGACGCTCGGCAATTTGGATCGTGAAGACGTTCGACTACACCAACCGCATTTCTTAACGCTTCCCGCTTAGCGATCTACAATGGTATGCAGATCCACTCTCCCTCTCGTAGATGCTCATCACCATGGATAGATCTTGCGTGTGCGTAGGAAATTTTTTGTTTCCCATGCAACATTCCCCAACAAGAGGCTGTCATGGAAACTTGGGGGCTGATATCAAGTGGTAGGTAGTGCAATTGTAACGATAAGAGCGAGAAACTAGCAAGAAAATATAGTACTGGGATCCGGGTACGATCATCTTGCCTGTTGGTTCTTCAGCGGAACAAGTAGTGGGATCCTCGTAGTGGTACTCTCCACGGTCCTCGAACTCAGTATTGACACTCGCGTCTACCCAAGTGAAACAGCAAATAAATAACCAACCAAGATGCAATGCACAACCAATATGATGCATGATTCATTTTAGAAGAAACTTAACATGGCAACCCAAAACTAGTCAAGTTGACGTGCAAAGTTTGGATATTAGTGAATCTGGACAGAACCTCGTGTTAAGTTATTTAGACATGTATGGACATAGAAAATATGGATGCATCATGCAAAATCAATGGAAATGCATATAAGGATCGCAAGAAACAGAGCTACGGTTCTCGAGATACGCTCACGGCAAGGTACGGAGGCAAAACACAAGACCACCAATACCTGGGATAATTTTTGGTAGCCACTGGATAGGTGATGAAAAATCAACCACAATAGACTCAAGAATGAATCAAATCCATGGATTATAGCTCCCACAAGTCACAAAACAAAATAACACCCAATCTGCCACAAAACAGCAACATAGCAATTTTTAAAGCTCACAACTTGATCTATAGGAGCCCTACAGCCACAAACAAGATATGGACAGATTCTACTCAACACCCACATCAACTTATCCAACTATGCAACCAGCAAAAGAGTCACACATAAATAAGCATGAATCAAACAAGTTGGCATGATGAATCAGTTTTTCAGGGACTTGGTGAAAATTCCAGTTTTCTGGAATCTGAGTTAATAAAGTAGCAAGTTGACAGCACTGGCTAAATATACTAGAGAGCTCCTATTGGCATGAAAATTAACAGGATGGTAGATGAAAATATCTACTACAAATAACTAACACTGAGCATGGGCAAATTCCGAACATAACACTAGATACAACCCACTCTTCATGGCAAAACAATAACAGCAGATCTCTCAGACTTCATTTTTAAGCAGGCTGAACAGAAACAGAAAGTAGCTTACTAAACAGCATGGTTCCTGCTCCTCTGGTGACTTACCATAAATAAATAAAATACTGGGACATTCCCAGAAACTTTAACTAACAAACTCATGTTGGCAAGAACTTAAAATCATTCATAGATTAATTCACAATAAAAAGACAAAAGGGCATCACAACATAAAAATGCTGTTTTGTGAAGTTGCCCCAAAGTCAAATCTCACTTCACATATGCATTCATGGGATTATTCTACCCCAAAATCATTACTCATTCCCATATGCTTGCATGGAACAAGAGGGACTAAAGCTAGGTCGAAATTTGACCTCCCTAGTCATGGTTGACTTATGACACATGTGCAAACTTAATGAAAAGGCCCAAAATGACATGTGCTCTATTGATACACGTTGGAAGTGGTTAATTAGCATATTAGGGACATGATATCATGGCATAGCATCAATAGTGAGGATAAAACTAGCTAGAAGAGAAACTATGCTCATATGCACAAAAGAGAAACCTACACATTGAGCTACTCATGCACCACATGGGGATCTACACCTACACACATACATACACACATGCTCTCTTGCACAAGCACATGGAGTTACTACAAACATACACATAAGTACCTACACTAAATATAGTAAACCACACCTACACATCCATATATGCATGTATGCACAAGTGCATACATGCACATGCACATACACATAAGCACTCACACCTACACCTACTTGCACACTCACACACAAGCACTTACACACCACACACACTCACACAAGTGTGTGTATGTATAACATATAGACACACACTACACCAAGCACCACACCACACAACACACACACATGTGCATATACATGTATGTATATACACATACACACTCTAACCACACACATTCATATACACTCACCCATAAGTGTAATGTGCCACACACACTCACATGTGAAGGCACCAAGCATCACACACACACTAACACCATGCCACATACACACATGGGTGTATGCCTAAGCACACACACAAGCACATGCACACACACCCAAGCACATGCACACACACAAGTATGTGTATGTATCACATACATACCCACACACACTACACCACTACACCACCTACACACACAACCACACTCACATGTGGCACCACACACACACTCTCATATATATAAAAAAACAGAGGGAACACTACCTAGATAAACCTACACAAGATATAGGCTAGATCCAAGCTAAAACAGGAAAAAAAAACAAAAGCAACAGAAAAGAAAAACACAAAAAAGGGTGCCGACGGGGCTCAAAGCCATGACCCACTGCACCTATGGCTAACACCACATGCACACACCACTGCACTACGCCGCGATAACTGACCAAGAAGGGGTCTCGCTGCACCAGTACACGCAGGCTACCGTAACATGACGAAACTGAAGCTACACTCGCCCACACTGATAGAGGAGGAGGCAGCGAACTCTGGCGACGGCAGGGCTACCAGGCAAGGCAGGGAGGACTCCGGCGAAGGAGTACCCCTGGCAGGGACGTGCGCGAGAAGAAGCACGAGTGGCACTCCTACACGAGCTACGCTCCACCAAGCGCACCGGGCACCTCTGAACTTCAGACCGTGGGCAATCGGACCACACCCGTGACAGAACGACGGCGACGGCAACGACGGCCTAGGACGGAGGGGAAAGGTAGGAATGGAGCGCGGGGATCTACCTCAACTACCTCGACACGATGGCGGGACCGGGGCGCAGCAATACGTCATCGGCACGCTGGGGAACTCCGACGAGCTCCTGAACCGAACGGCGAGGACGACGCTCCGGGAAGACCTGGCCTTGAGGAACCTCCTAGACGCAGGGGAAGAAGAGGAGCACGGGGGGAAGCCCTCCTCGTGCACCAGGTCATCGGAGAAGAGGCGAGGAGGCTACGTCCGGGCACGAGCATCGCTCGGCCGGAGCATCGAGAACACGACAATGACAACATCTTGGGGGAGGCTTACCTGCGGCGACTCGGTGAGGAGAGGGGAGGAATGGAGAGGCTAGGGCTAGGGCTAGGCAGAGGACGCCCCTTATATGCGGCCCGGGTCCTCTCCGGCCGTCCAATCGACCGGAGGCGCGATGTGGCCCCTGTGGATGGACGCCGTACAGGAGGAAGACGCACGCGCTTGGGGGGGCGGCTGGGCTGCTAGCGGCGCTGATGGGCCACGCGGGAGGACATTAGGCCCACTGCAACTCTCTCTCTCTCTGCTGAAAAAGGAGGTTTTCTCTATTTAATAAAACCATCCACTCACAAGTAAATCCCCAAGGCATTTTAAAATGAATTTGAGCAAAACAAAAATACATTTGAGATGAGGGAAAAGAGCACTATTTGAATAAAATAACAGATTGATTTATTGGACAAACTATTTAAACTATTATTTAAATAACAGCCCCTATTTTTAAAACACACCAAATTCAAACAACCCCAAACAACCACAGCACCACATCCTAAATTAATAAGTCTATATGGGGCACGTCTTGAACATAGTTAATCAATTAAAACAGCAAGTAAAATCTGCTCATATAATTAATAGGAAGAGAGGGGGAAGAAGAAGGTGTTGTTTGAAAGATAGAAGAGAGGGGAAGAAAGAGGTGTTGCCCACAAGACTCCTACCACACTCAACACCAACACAACACAAAGCGCACTCACAACCACCACATCAAACCAAGACACAAGATAACAAGCAAGTTACGATGAATGCTATGATGGATGGAATGATGCATGAATGCAACCAACACATGAATGACAAGGTGCAAATCATACATAGCTCATGACACAAGGTTCATACATGGGGTTACATGCCAAATAAGGTAGGGACATCACTTGGGATGTCACACTCAATCACTTTGGGTTTGGTGGTTTGGTTGTGGGGTTTTCCTCATGGATGATTTTTCCTCAAAGTCCTCGGAGGATGGGTTGCTCTCAAATGACAAGTGTCAGTTCTCTCTCGGAGTAGCCAACCAACTAGTGGTTGTGGGGGTGGCTATTTATTGCCAGGGTGCAACCTGACATGATAAGACCTAAATGCCGCAATGATATGACCATTATGTGGATATTATGATTAGGGACAGCCGCCGCTAAGCACATCAATGGTTGGAATTTTGAACTATGAAAGTCCTTGGACATATCATTTTCCTCACTTGTAGGCAATTCACACTGGCAAAATCCTAACTCCCCAGTCAGATCAATTTCATCAAAGACCAGAAGAACTTCATCTCTGTCACTGAAGAACTTGGCTAAACTGCAAGAGATTTCCAAAGGCTTCACACGAAGGATTGGATAGGTTGAGGCTTTTGGAGTTGAGCATCAGTTGGAAATTTTTCTTAGTATTACCTTGGCCCCCTTTAACAGTACGGTGTTTCCTATGACTCAAAGAAGGGAAATGAAACTACGAAAACAAAAGTCTTCACGCTTCATAGTCCTCGTTCATATCTTCAAGGTCACACCGACTTCTTCATTTTCAAAGTCTTCAGGGAATACCAAAGTCTTGAGCAAAGTCTTCACCAAAGTCTTCAGTTGAAGTCATACATTTTTAGGTGTTGGTAATCTCCGAATATATCAAACTCCTCATCGACTTATAGAGCCTGTCTACACTCACAAACACGTTAGTTCCTTAACCTATAAGGCTTCAATACACCAAAAACACTAAGGGGCACTAGATGCACTAACACCTCGTTCATATCTTCACTAAATCACTAAGGGGTTGAAGACTTTCATTTTTAGGCGTCGATATTCTCCAAATATATCATACTCCTCATTGACTTATAGAACTTGTGTATATTCACAAACACATTAATTCCTTAACCTATAAGTCTTCACTAAAAATCACTAAGGGGTACTATATGCACTAACAATCTCCCACTTTTTAGTGATTAATGATAATTAGGTTATGTTTTCAATTGGGATAAACATAAGAAGTGTAATTACCGAGTTTAAGGAATTTGATTACAAGATATAGAAGAACTCCCCCTGAAGATGTGCATATTTGAGAAATTTTCTTTGGACTGGAAATGCACATGGTAGGTTGAGAACATGGAGAACTCTCCCTATATCTTGTAATGCATACATGCATTTGAAATATAGGGTTTTTTACATCTGTGCCCGTGGTTCCTTAGCTCTACTAATTCATCCCCTTGCTCTTAACTTTTGCTCAGTTTTCCCCACTCCCTTGACCGAAACCCTCAGAACATGTCACGCTGGAGGTTGTCGTCGGGTCAATGTCTTGACCATTAACTCTAACGAGTGGGGCTGCGCTGGACTGTGTCACCCATTAGACCTGACAAGTGGGGCCATGTTGGGCGGTGTCACTATTCGACCGTTGGGACGTGGTTTCGTTGGGCCGTACCTTGCATTAAACGCCAACGCGCACCGCCACGACAGAAGACTGCTATGCATGCACGCAGCAAGCCTGCCTGCATGGGTCAATGTGCGCCGCCACGATACGCCGACTGATCCTGCATGCGCCGACCGATCCTGCATGCGCCGATGCTTGCCTCCACGATGCACTGACAGAGCCGGTTTCATGCATGCCAGCCACCACTGATGCAGCGACAGTCGCTGCCGCTGGTTCCTGTCTTCTCGCAGGCTTGTCTCCTCGATTTAGAGCATCGTTTTTATGATCAATTTTAGACTTTTTGATCCTCTCGCATCTGCACCCGTTTTGCTACGACAAATAAATTGAAAAATGTGTTTTATATTTTTTGTGGCTGCATGCACTAGCTAGGTGGCTACATATTTGTGGCTTGTGTAAAAAAAGAGAAGGGTTCGTTGTGGCTGCACGCACTAGGTGGTTACTAAGAAACGAGATTTCTAAGAAAACGATCAACAAATATGTAGGTAGGGCCAACAAGCCCATAACACGATCACATAGTTCAAAGTAGCAAGAACATAATAATAGAATAGATAGCAAACTTAATAATAGAACTTAATAAATGGGCCAACAAGCCCATAGCACCTCCAACATTGTTCAACTACAACTTAATTAACATAACATAGATTGAAAAAAAAGAAAAATAGATAGAGGGTTTAGAACCCTAGCCACCGCCTTCTCCACCTTTCTCCTCCTCCGGGCACGCTTCACGGCTCCGCCGGGGCATTGTCGATGGGGTACAGAAGAGTGTGCATGCGCGACGCGGTGGGGAAGATGTTGGTGTACTCCGTGACCCTTTTGTTGGTGGTGAAAGCGATGAACTCGCAGCCACACCAAAACATGGGGCCGAGGAGGTAGAAGGCGTCGAATGTGTTGGTGAAATGGGCAAGAAGAGCCACCACCACCCCGTTTTGGATGACCTCCTCGATGTGGAACATCGTTGGAGATCCCCGCGGCGGATAGCGGTAGACGGCCGCGAGGAAGAACTCGGTGAAGTTCCTTGCAGTCCTCCACCTTGATATCTCCCACACACGTAGTGTGCGAACAATGTACACGCCAGTAAGGTAGAGCATCTCTGGCGCGGTGGGTGGGAAGCGGTAGGTTGGTCCGATGTACTGCATGTCTGAGAGATGTGCAGAAGAAGGAGAAGGGATTGAAGAGCAAGAAGGGCAGATGGTAGAGGATGGGACATGTAGCGACCGGACTCAAAATGAGTCAAGCCTCTATGTGTTCTGTGCCATCCCTGGATCAGTATGCTGACACACACAGTACATCAATGTATATATCAAAGTGGAATCACATGTAATAATCGTAAAACTGGTATACACCTTAAAATCTCAGCGGAAGCAATCAACGGGAGTGGAGTCCCAATAAACACCAACGGCAGGTTGAGTGTAGACCGTAACCCTGAATCGTACTCTTACTCGTCAAAGAAGAGTATCTGCAACACGAGACGTTGCAGCCGTGTAGGTTAGCATTTTCAATATGCCGGCAAGTCACAAAAGAGGGGGTGAAAATAATCATCTATACTATATGCATATATGGCAGGTGGGGCTATAAGTTCAAGTTTTGCGTAAAGCAAATTTTTCCTACAACAAGAGAGGGGTAATGCAGAAATTAGTACTACAAAGTTGGTTGATTAATGAGATGGTTCCACCAACCAATTCTCATACCCAAGTTAACAATAATACCCTCATCATTATAATTATTTGTGTTGAGACTTCCTGATAGTTTTAGTTCCTTTGGCTCAAGTTGTCCATGACCGTGGACACGACTAATCGATTAGGTTTGAGTACTCTGCAGAGTTTTGCACATGTTCTCCACAAGATTTGGTCACCTCTATTGAATTCCTCGCACTTCAGGGTGTTTGAGAAATGGATGACCAAACCATGGTCTTCTAAGGGGTTCCTCTGAGACTCTGTGGTGCCCATCCTTTCCTACCGTTCTTCTACATCTCGTAGAACCGCCTGTCTAGGGTCACCACAATCTCCAACCAAGCCAGAGCCCATAATGGCTTGTGGTTGTGAAGGTAAGCCTTGGGTCTTGAAGCATCCATCCATCTCTTTGTTCCTTGGTGGATCTTTCTGCGTGAATACTGGCACTTCTCTAGCAACACCTAGGCTAACCACTGGCTTCTCTAGGGCGTCGTTCAACCATCATCCACCCAGAGGTATATTGCATCATGAGGGCTTGAAAAGATTACTTGGAGTCTTTAGGTCTTCATCATCAATTAAGTCTCACAACTCACATGGTAGACACTCAACCAATACCCCGTCTACTAAAAGCATAGCAAAAATAAAATACGTACCAGCCAAAGTAACATGGGTAAATAGGGTGGCCTACCACATGATACTACTCAAGTAACCAAGTTTCCAAGTACCTACTTTGCATGCAATGGGTGGAAAGGTTGAACTAATGCAAATTGAAAACATAGGTAATAACATGGTCAATGTGAACTTGCTTGGTATTACTTGATGAAGATAGTCGCTCTCACAATCTCGATAATTCTACTCGTCACACTCCGAGAAATCTATCATAAGCAAATAACATTCAATAAACATTCATGCCAAAACAAAGAACCAAAAGAACGCAAGAACAAAACATGTCTTGGAGCGAACATAACAACATACTAAGTTTAAATAAGATAGGTTCTAACTATGTTGTAAAGTGAAAGTGGAGGAATCAACTCAAAAGAGTTAATGGATGATGTACTATTGCTATATAAGCTTAGTTTGGAGAGGCTACGAAAGACGATCCAAAGAATGGGAGAACAACATGAATGTTGTTTAACAAATAGTATAAGACATAAGAATTTATTTGTAGAAAGAACTTAATTGAAATGGAGCACTAAAACACAAGTTATAGCGAAGTGAAGTATGAAATGAATTGTAAATTCAAGTATGAATTGAATTTGAATTCACAAATGTCAAAAGAAGTTGAACCGAAGTAGGATGGTTATGAATAGAAATATATGACACGGGTATTTAGGGGCAAAAGGAATCAATTGAAACGGTGATACACTTTGCAAGATACGATCAAATGAAGGTTCGGATTCAAATTGAATCGCTCAAATTTGAAAGGTTCAAAGATTGAAATTAATGATGTTACTATATATGGGAAGTCAAGACGTTGGTTTCATCTAATTTGAGTGAATGAGTTAAAAGTTATGGCCATTTGAAAAATCAGGGCCAAGATGTTTTACGCAAGAAAAATGCTATCTCTAAAAGAATTCTAATTCTAATGTATAAATACGGAGAATAATTAATAATCTAATTACGCTACCATATACTACTATAGAAATAATAGTCTAGGGATATTAAACTACAGGAGTATAAAAGAAAATATGAAGAGAATATCTTTAGAATGCAGAGAAGATATAAATCCAAAGAGGAGATGACTTCCAGAAATCCCACCGAAGAGAAGAAAATATTTATTTTAATAAATGTAGTCAAACCGAAATGATTCGATTCAACCCGAAGTAGATGATTTTTGGGTTCACCTATAGGTCTATATTTATACATGAAAATAAGGTACAAAGGTTTAAGGCTAGGCAAGGTGGGACTAAAAGTAGACGAATATATAGATAAATTAAATAGAAGCATATAAGCGCCCCATGGGCCATCCGGCCGACCTGCGCATGTACTATACGTGCAGGTTTTTTTTCAATATATATATTTCCAGGATGAACAGTGTTTCCTATTTTTTTTGTTTTTTTAAAACAGCAAACAAAAACAGAAAAAAATAGACAAACACTTTATATAGGCATATTATATATCAAAATTTTCAAAAAAATATTTCCTAAAACATGAACATATTTTCAAGGCCGAATAAAATACTTTGAATTTTTTTTTTGGAATAACTCCAAAATGAAAAAGAAACTTGAATTTCAAATAAATGGCAAATAGTTTTTATTTTAAAATTTGAGTCAAAACATTGTATTTGATTTTTGTGTGTCATTTACTTCCTCTCATTTGATTTTTTTATAAGAGGGTTTTGAAAATATTCAAACTCAAAATTGAATAGGGATCCGAAATACAAAATTTTGGGAAAGTTATTTTATTCCCTCTCATTAAAATTTCACAAGTTTCAAAATTCCACTCAATTTCACACAATCAATCACACAACATTCAAGCAAAACATCCCACTTATTTATTTAATATAACATTCCCAAATTTAGAATTTTGGGATGTTACAAACATGGATGAGGGATTTCTGAGGAAGAGGTGGCTTAAATAGCCGCAGTGCTACGTGTTGTTTCACCGTGGCTATAAAGGGGTCAATTCTGAGGTAGCCCGTTTTCACACCCATCATGGCGTCGGGAGTGTACACGCGTGGGAAACTGTGGTTTGAAAAGAAGAAGAAAAAGAAGATAATTACACGCGTGGGAATCCGTGGTCATATATATTATATAAACAAAAGGAGACAATTTTTGAATAGTTTCTGACCATTTTCCATGATAAAAATAAATTTGGCCCTTATATATTTGGTCATTTTGCATTTGTATTGAACAAAAATAACTAAATTTTCTAGGCAATGTCTATTGTTGTGTAATTTCAGATGATGCAAAAAAACAGAGCCATCAGATTCACTAAAAACAGAGCAAACGATGCTAAAAAAGATGCAATTCTACGGCCCAACCAGAGCTTGGTTTCCTTTTGGGCCCAATAACTACATTTTTTGCGTAGAGTCAATGGTGGGCTAGAAGCCGAGCACAACCAATAGGTTCGCCTCTTGCGGATCACCCCACGATCCAACGATGCAGAGCCGTCCATATGACCGGACGGCTGACATTCAGAGCTAGGGTTAGGCGAAACCCCACGGGGTTTAGAGGGATTTTGAGCTGGTCAACGGGGTTTCCAAGGCTTTGACTGAGCATAACTAGTTTAAAAAAATCAATAAAAATATGAAACCTTCGCCGTTCGTCGATTTATAAGACACACTAATGAGGAAAAATACAAAACTTGGTATACAAACATTTGAAAAAAAACCTAGCTGGCACGATCGATGTCAAATGAGCACCATTAATTTAAAAAAATTCAAAAAATATATATAACCTACGCACAATGTTGTCTTATGTGACATGTTAGCAAACCAAAATCATAAACTTGGTCTATGGTCGTTTTCATGAAAAACCGTTCACACATAGAAGCTATCACATACAACATTTCATAGAGTTCAAGGAGAGAAGGTAGGGTTACCTTCTGTTTGTGAAAAAATTTAAAAAATGAAAAAAGATCACCCAATGTTTATTTCAAAGTGAATAAGAAGGATCTGAACTTTGTTTTCCATTTCCATATTTTAAACTTGTTTTTAATATTTTTTCAAAATAAAATGTAAAAAAGATTAATTCATAAAATAATGAGACTTCGAATCTACACTATATAGATTGAATAGGTGTTAATAAAAAACATTTGGCTCATTTAGAGTAGGTCCAAAAAAACTTGATTACAAATGGGGCTGTTTACCCTTGCCTGGGAGCTCATTTGGAGCACATTTCTCAAATGCAAATTTCTTTAACCTCCTCTAAATCACCTCAATTATTTTTGCATTTTTTCGAATTTATACTGTCCTGTCGAATGTTAGTTCAAAATAATAATTAGGATAATACTCCTTTATTAAAAAAATCATTACATCTTCATTCAAATGTTGTTTTTTGCTCTGTTATTGAAATATTTGATAAAATGATGGACAATAGAGATAGCCATACCATCATAGCATTTGTGATATTGAAGCACCTAAACTCGGAAAATAAACACTGAAACAAATCATAGCAGACAAATTTAAAAGCACACAAATACCGAATATAGATAGCCATACCATCATAGTACCATACCATCCATAGATAGTTCACACACAAAGTTCACCAAACAACCAAAAGTAAGTAAAACACATCATCACATCACTTGGGAAGGGGAGTCAGGACTTTCGTGAGGGCACCATGCTGCCCCCTGATATTGTAGTCCTCTCCGTGGATGGATACATCTTTTCCATGAGTTATAGGATAAACAAAGTAGCCATACTTTGGCTTTAGCTTGGTGGTGTAGTAGGGGCAACACCAAGTGTTGGTTTTTCTTTTGTAGTAGTAAACATCTCCCTTGGCCCTGATCTTCTCCTCTTCCTTCGCTTTGAAGGACGCGAAGTTGTCGTCGTCCACATCCACATCTTCTCCAGAGACGTACTGCACACACGAATGAATTATATTAATACAATATAGATTCATATACACCATGTCAAAGTAACTAAATGAAAAATCTAAATTTCATGTAGGCTTACCTCATACTCTTCGTCGTCACTATACCCTGGATCATACGGGTCCTTGAACCCAGTAAGGTCCAGCTTCCTATTTTTTCACCAACCATCATCCTCCTGAATATACAATTACACCCGTAAAAAGTAAGTACAGAAGCCAATCAAAAATTTAGATATCTAGACATGACACATTGATCATAGGGCTAATATACTATGATCCTATTTGCATTTTCCATTGTCATGCACACACATTGAACAACAGAGCTAATATAACTACATATTGAGGAAAATTTTGTATACTAATGAATTGTATAACTTCTTAATCAATGGATTCCATTTTTGCATATGATATTCAAAACCCCAATCTACATAGCATTCAAAAACAAATCTAATAGGGACCCAATCTCATAAGCATACATGTCTGTAGCATTAAAAACCCCAATATGTGTAGCATTAAAATCTAATATAATAAGCATACATCTGTGTAGCATTGAAACACAAATATCCCTATCTCTCATACAGATCTATCTAGCATTTTTTCAAAGAATGTAATCCAAAAAACCTAGTACAAAACCCCCAATCCCCCCATAAAGAAAACCCCGGCCCATCGGTCAAACCAACTACTCTAACCATATGTATTACCGTATGAATCACAATCTAACCAGTGCAACTAGCTCTACAAGCTAAATATTGGAACTAACAAGCAAGTGCAAATACCTCCTGATCCTTGCCAGGCTGCGCATCGGGATGGACTGCGCCGCTCGACACTGTCACCTTTAGGTCTGGCAGCGCTGGGGCGGAGCCCGCCACCTCCTTCTCCACATCCGCAGCGGTTGCGAGTTTCCCCGCACCGCCGTGGACGCCGCCAATATCCTTCACTTTATCCATGGTCACCACGCCCTATAGCTTCACTACTAGATCTCCAGCCGCTACTCCGGCATTGCCACGAGCGTCCGCCATAGGACAGATGGAGGCGGTGAAGGTGAGGAAGAGGATGCTGTCGGCGGGAACGAGATGGTACGCTGGAGGCAGTGGAGGAAAGCAAGATTACGCGGTCGAGGAGAGGAAGACGATGCTGCAGGGTGGGGATTTGGGGGGAATGGTAGGGGTGATGCGCCGGGAGGTGGTTCCCCCTCTTTATACGATGGGACATTTCGAGCATGTCCCATGGACACGTGCTACCCCACGACTACGGTCAGTTGCATGCACGGGAGCGAGCCCACTCGTCAGAGGCATTGACCCGATGGCAGCGTCCGTTATAACCTTTTCTGAGGGTTTCGGGCAAGAGATTGAGGAAAAGTTAGCAAAAGTTAAGAGCGTGGGGATCAATGAGTATAACTAACAAACCAGGGACACAACAATAAAAATCCTGAAAATATATCATGAGGAATTGAAATGCATGATAAAAAATGGCGTCTGACAAAATTAAGCATGCATGCATTAAAGTACTTTGAGGAAATAGGCCTGCGGAAAGAAGTTCAAAAGCGTCAGACCACCATCGGACTTAAGTTTACAACTCATCCAACAAAAGCTTTAGAAGAGCGAGACGTGTAGATTAAACAAAAACAGCCCATATAAAAACTATTTTGCCATTCTTAAAGTTTCCCTTCTTGCCCTTACCCTTCTCGAAACTAGTGGTTTTACTAACCATCAACACTTGATGGTCCTTCTTGATTTCTACTTTTCGTGATGTAAAACATCGCGAATAGCTCAGGGATCATCTTGTCCATTCATGGCATGTTATAGTTCATCACGAAGCTCCAGAAGCTTGGTGGTAGTGACTTGGAGAACTATGTCAATCACTATCTTGTCTAGAAGATCAACTCCCACTTGATTCAACAGATTGTAGCACCCAAATAATCTGAGCACATGCTCATCGATTGAGCTATTCGGCTTCATCTTGCAAACCAATAATATTGTTGAAGGTCTCATACCTCTCAACACGGGCGCAAGCCTGAAATCCGAATTTCATCTCTTGGAACATCTCATATGCTGTCTGACTTTAAAAATGTCTTTGGAGCCTCAATTCTAAGCCGTAAAGCATGACACATTGAACTATGAAGTAGTCATCAAAAAAGTGCATGTCTGATGTTCTCAACACCGACAGACAATCCTTGAGGGGTTGGCTGTAATAGCGCGTCATATTAAGGATGATAGACTACTCATATAAATAAGGAATTCCTTCTTTTCTGGGAGCCCATCAAAACAGAAATCCCAGGTTAAGCGTGCTTGGCTTGGAGTAGTTCTAGGATGGGTGACCGACTGGGAAGTTAGTCCCAGGTGCGCATGAGTGAGGACAAAGTGCGTAGAAAGGATAGTATTGATCTGTGAGGCCAGTCTAGATCTCGCCAAGAGTAACAACCACCGGCGGGTGTGTCTGAGGCGTTACAAGTTGGTATCAGAGCCGACCCTTGCGGTTACACGGATGTTTGCCAACAGGTGCGCGGTCATGTTGTTCACGAAGTTGGTGACCCGTCTTTGCATATGGAATGACACATATATCGGACTGAAAGCACAAATGTTTATGCCAAGAGGGAACGTTCCTCTGGCCCGACGAGGACACCGGTTCATCTGAGTGGTGGTGTATGTAATAGCTTGGCATATTAAGGATGATAGACTACTCATATCAGTAAGGAATTCCTTCTTTTTCAGGAGCCCATTCAAACAGAACTCCTAGGTTAAGTGTGCTTGTCTTGGAGTAGTTCTAGGATGGGTGACCAACCGGGAAGTTATTCCCGAGTGCGCATGAGTGCGGAGAAAGTGCGCAGAAAAGGCTAGTATTGATCTATGAGGCCAGTCTAGATCCCGCTAGGAGTAACGATCACCGGCGGGTGTGTCCGGGGCGTTACATTGGCGCACCGCTCGGTGCATCACGGACATAATCCTTCTATGCAACAATGAGGACAATCCTCGGTTTACGGACCCAGTCCGCATAATTTCTACTACCATCCTTAAACTTAGTTTTTTCTCGAGGAACGTATCAAAATATAGGGGAGCTATAGTGCGAGCTATTGATCTACAACATAATTTGCAAATATATTTTGATAATGTTCATGATAATGAGTTCAATTCATCATATTACTAACGAACTCCCACTCAAATCAACATCCCTCAGGTTGTCCGAGTGTAACATGATCCAAATCCACCATCCCATGTCCAATTAGCACGTGAGATGGGGTGGCTTCAATGGTGAAAATCTCTATGTTGATCATATCCAGTATATGACTCTTGTTCAACCTTCTAGTCAACTATGTTCCGAGGCCATGTCTGTACATGCTAGGCTCGTCAAGTTTAACCCAAGTATTCTGCATGTGCAAAACTGGGTTACACCCATTGTATCCGAACTTAGAGTCTATCACACCCGATCATCACATGGTGCTTCGAAATGACGATCGTTCATAATGGTGCACACTTGGGGAGAACACAGTTTTATCTTGAAATTTTACTTTGGCATCATCTTATAATGCTACCGTCGTTCTAAGCAAAATAATATGGATAAAAGGATTAACATCACATGCAAATCATATAAGTGACATGATATGAGCATTATCATCTTGTGATTTTGATCTCTCCGAAGCACCGGCATGATCTCCATCATCACTGGAATGACACCATGACCTCCATCATCATGATCTCCATCATCGTGTCATCACCTGGTTCTCGCGCCAACTATTTCTTCTACAACTATTGCTAATGCATAGCGATAAAGTAAAAGCTATTACATGGTGTTTAGTGATTGACACGCTGGTCATAAAATAAATTAATGACAACCCTATGGCTCCTGCCATTTGCCGTACTCATCCACATGCAAGTCATGATAAATATTAAAAAACATGATCATCTCATACATCAACACATATCAAATCACATCTTGGCCATATCACATCACAACATGCCCTGCAAAAACGAGTTAGACGTCCTCCACTTAGTTGTTGCAAGTTTTACGAGGCTGCTATGGGCAACTAGTAAGAACCATTCTTACCTACGCTAAGCTACAACAGTGATGATAAAGTTTCCTTTTAACCTTCTACAAGGACTGCCTTAGTCGAATCCAATTCAACTAAAGTGGGAGAGACAAAGACCTGCCAACCATCTTTATGCAACAAGTTGCATGTCTGTCAATGGAACCGGTCTCTCGTACGTCGATGAGCAAGGTTGGTCCGAGCCGCTTCACCCCACAATACCAAAGAATCAACATAATACTAAGGAGGTAAGCAATATGAACATCAATGACCACAAACTCTTCTGTGTTCTCCTCATGCATATCATCTACGCATAGACCTAGCTCTTGACGCCACGGTTGGGGAACGTTGCATGGGAAACAAAAAATTCCTATGAACACCCAAGATCTATCCATGGAGATTCATAGCTATGATAAGGAGAGTGTATCTACACACCCTTATAGATCGCTAAGAGGAAGTGTATATAACACGGTTGATGTAGTCGTACTCTTCACGATCCAATCGCGATCCGATCCGATCTAGAGCCAAACAAACGACACCTCCGTGTTCAGCACACGTGCGGCTCGATGACGTCTCCTCCTTGTTGATCCAGCAAGAGAGGAAGGAGAAGTTGATGGGATCTCAACTGGCACGACCGCATGGTGGAGATTGTGGTGGAGTAATCCTGACAGGGCTTCGTCAAGCTATACCGTAGATGCGATCTGAGGAGAAAACGGGGTAACATGAGAGGGAGGGCTACCACCGGGGCATAGGAATTTGTGTGTTCAGCCCTTCCCTCCCCTCTACTATATATAGGAGGAAAGGGGTAGGGTCGGGTCGCAGCCTTGGTCCCTCCTACAAGGAGGGCCAGCAGCTAGGGAGGAGGACGTTTATTATCTATGAACAACGTATGTTTCCAAGTAGTCCATATCCGATGAGACGGTTATTCGAACCGATTTATACCTTACGGGGGTGTACTTCTTCACACATGCTCTTGCCACTTATCGCTAAGTGCACATAGAATAGGCACCTCGGCAACCATCAAGCGAAAGCCCAATAAGGGAGTTGGCCATGACCGTCAACCACCCAGTCTCTAGTCCAAGTTTATCGCCTATTTGAGACTGAACCCACACTGAAGTCTGGCCAAAGATTCTGAATGTGCGCATGGTTCCCAAGCCCACCATTCGGGTGCCACTTTGTACATCGTGCCATGTGCCTCACACCATACCCCACCCCTAAGGTCAGCCCTACGCATGGCCTCCAGCATGAGATACAAACACCAGAAACTAACTACATCTCCTGGACAAAGGGCGAGGCGATTAATAGGCCGAGAGGGGTCGAGTTACCGGAACCTAATGTGTGGTAGTAACAAGTCTTGGATCACATATACAATACTCTGTTCCTAAGAGTAGCTCTAGTGAGAGAACCCGCTATGTACTCCTACATAGCCTCTCATAGCTACCTTTACCAAATCAGGTTCATTACTTAACTCATCACATCTGAACACATATGTTTCACTCCTGTTCATCACACAAATGAATCAGACGTGAGACAACTGTAAGCATAGAAAGCACATCCGGTAAAGAATGTCATGGCCCAAGCATCTACTAGGTATGCTATGCTAGGTTGCTTGGTTTAGCTATTTACTCTGACAATGATAGGTCATTTAGAGGAATGGGTTCAACTACCGAAATAGGTAACAGTTGAAATGTTGTTGCCCTAATGCAATGAATGAGAGAAAGAGAGTGAGGGTAGGATTGTATCGGATATGATCAATGAGGTTTCTTGACATGCAGATCAGTGGGGGGGGGGGGTACTCTCCTTCGGTGGGATACTCGTGGGTATCCGGCAGAGCAGAGCCTACCGCAACAAATAAAAAGGGGAAAATCAATACACTTCAAATGCAACACTATGATGCATGATTATGACATGGCATTATGATACATTTGAGCTAATGCAACTATCATTGATGTTAGATTAAAATGCTTTGAATCTAGGGTTCAAATTCAAACTCCATGAATTATTCAACATATTGCATTTGAGGAAAATATCCATGTTCTCCTATTTAGGTTGCTCTATCATGCATCATAACAGCACCAACGGGTTCTTTGGATTTTTCTGATCATTTTTCATATAAAATCTTCTTCGTCTGACTTATAGATTATTTTCTACAATTTCTAGAAGTTTTATCTATTTTCTGGAATTTCCTGAGTATTTAAAATACTAGAAAATCAATTAATGTGACAGCTATACGTCAGCAGGTCACCTGACTGTTGCCAGGTCAAAACTGACCAATAGGGCCCACTGGTCAATGATCTAGGGTGGCTAGTGTCACTAGCAAGCGGAGGCCATGCTGTAATTGACACAGGAATAAATCCCGAGTTGACTGGGGCATTCACCCAACGTGGGGCCCGTTGTTAGTGACTGTTAGGTTAGTTAGTTGGTGGATTAGGCTGCCAATGACCCTCCACGTAGGATGTTACCGGAGTTTTGCCGCAATGACCAAACCGACAGCAATGCTCGGGCATGCGCTACAGACAGTAGTTGGATGCGTGGAGGCTACTAGGACGTAGCCCTGACTCGTCCACATCGACCCAAGGGGTCAGGTGACCACAGGGTTACCGGAGACGACGGCAATGTCGATGTTCGCGGCGTCTGGCGGTCGGGTGTCGATGAAATAAATGAGACAACGCGCAATAGAGTCGCGCTTGGGCACGGACAACACCTATGTGACCCCACGAACCCAATGGTGGCACCGGGTGGACCAGAGGCGCTCTGGAACATCGCCGGTGTCGAGCTTGCACGACGGGGCTCCTTGGGTTTCAATGCAATCGACAACTATAGCTAGTAATCGACCGCGAGAACAGGGGGAATGGAATCTAGAGCTCATGACGAGTGCAGAGGCATCAACAGCGGTCTCAGGGATGACATGGTAACGAAGGACGGGCGATAGTGATCTCCGGTAGAAGACGAAGCTGAGGCGGAACTGTTTAGGTTCCCGGCTGGCATGGCTCGACGAGGAGGACCAGCAACTCGAGGCGGAGCTCGGGGGGTCGTAAGAGGCAAGAGGGAGGCACGGTGGCTAAATGGCGAAGGTGGCGAGCTAGCGGGTGCGGGCGGCCATGGTAGGGATTGAACATCTCATGTTCAGTCATCAGGTCAAATCATGCGACATAGTTCAAACATCATCTTTGTCACAGACACACACACATCATCAAGTTTTGTGAAAACATCTGGACGTAGTTTAAGAAGCTCCACCCAACCGTCCTAGACCGTGGACATGGGTATTCGAATAGTTTTAAACTATGGAGAGGTTGCACACTTTACCCAGAAGACTCGGGGAACTTCCATGACATCCAGAACTCACGGTATATTAGATACACGAGGTAAGCACCCAAACGATGCCTTTCCACTACTAGGGAAAACCTTATACATAGAGGATTATCAGTAGTGCTAGTCAAAAGAGGGCACTACTACTATCTAATAGTAGCGCGGGGAGACAGACATCGTTGCTGCTATGTAAATAGCAGTAGCGCGTCCCAGACAAAAAGCGCTATTACTATAACTACCACACCATTGCCAATAGGTTCGGTATAGTAGTAGCGCCCTATTTTCACAAGCGCTACTGCTAATAAAATAGTAGCAGCGCGTTTTCCATGAAAGTGCTACCGCTAGGTTTGACTTGCCCCTTCGCGGTTATCCCTCCTTCCCCAATTCCCCATTCTTCTCGCATCCCTCTCCCCTCGCCACCCCTGCTCTCTCTCGCCGCCCCTTCTCCCTCACCACCACTGCCTCTGTCACCGTCATTAGGGAAGCCACCGGAGATGCGCGTCGTCGCCGCCACCGGAGCCACGCGCCATCGACGCCCCTATGAGCCACCCACGTCCCCTCCTCGTTGTCCCGCCTCCCTCCACGGCTCCGCCCCCCTCACCGTCACGGGGCCGACCTGCCTCCCTTCATGGCCCTGCCACCCTCGATGGCCTCCTTGCCACCGTATCCCCCGAGCACCCTCTCTGTAAGACCCCACCCCTCCTCTCTAGGTTAATTTACTTAGGTGAATTTAGTTATGAACCCTAGCTAGGTTTAAGCAGAGCAATAGTGGTAAAGTAGGTGAATACTTTGCAAGAGCGCAGTAGGTAAATTTACTTAGGTGAATTTAGGTATGAACCCTAGGTTTAAATATGAACCCTAGGTTTTGGTATGAACCCTAGGTAGCTAGGTTTTGGTATAAACCCTAGGTAGCTATTTTGATATATATGGATTTATCTAGATATCAAATTAGGACAAAAATGTTATTCTAGGGCAGTATAGTTGGACATGTGGCTGCTCGTGTATATTTGGACGTGTTACAGTGTCGTAGATGGATATTGGAAAATTGTTTGCAGGGAATGATTCCGAGTGGCCTATGTTTTGTCAGAATGTTGGTTCATTTCCGTTCCAGGAAACTTCAGGCGCACTATTTGTCTAGTTTGTAGCAAAGGTCATGCCAAAATTTTCGGTGAATTTCAGCATGACTTGTGCTACACACTAGGACATATCGAGTGCCCGGGATTTTCCGCAATGGGAATGAATCAAACATTCCTGCAAAACATTGGCCTTTTTTATGTCATTGTTAATTTTATCAGGTCTAGAATTAGTTGACTAGATTTAATCGTAGGAACATGGCTAGCAACGATGAAGGACAGGGTTTTGGTGATTGCAACGTCTACGTGGCGGCAGACGCCTATTGGAACCTTCTCGATGAGCAATGGTTGTTGTAGGGCCCACCTGTCACATCCGAGACTGAGACTGCCATCGAGAACGATGCTGAGACTGACACCGGTGCTGATATTGACACCGGCGCCGAGACCGGCACCAAGACTGGCGAAGCCGGTATAGAACCAAAACCAAAGAGGCAACAACGCCCAAACCAACTCTTCACTACTAGACTGGTTGTCACGGAGGTGGACGACGACAATTTTGATCCAAAAGAGCCTGCGGAAGCGTGCGCGTGATACGGCAATCGAATAGGCTGCATCCTATGGGCAACCACCACTATCAACGATGCGAAACTAAGGAAGATACCAGATATGAAGCAGTCCCTCCTAACAAAGCTGCACCAGGTGTTCTTGTTCCCGGGCCGGGATGAAAGCAAATATAAAAATCTAGATAAAGACCCGGCAAGGAAGAAGATAAACAAATGCGCCATGGGCAAGTTTAGCGGTGCGTTGTCCGCATGGAAATTAAGGTTGAAAGCAAGGATCATCGACAAAAAGGAACCTTACTCCAAGATTGTAAAGGATAATCCGACAATTACGGAAGAGCAGTTTGAAATATTCAAGGCAGCTTGCTGATGCAACTCCAACGTATCTATAATTTTTTATTGTTCCATGCTATTATATTACGTGTTTTGGATGTTTTATATGCATTAATATGTTATTTTATATTATTTTTGTGACTAACCTATTAATCTAGAGCCTAGTGCCAGTTTCTGTTTTTTCCTTGTTTTTGAGTTTCACAGATAAGGAATATTAAACAGAGTCCACACGAAATAAAACCTTCGGAATAATTTTTTCTGGAACAAAAGGAAACCACGAGACTTGAGAACCAAGGCAGAGCAGCTGCCATGAGGCCACAAGCCCTAGGTGCGCGGTCAGGGGGGGGGAGGGGTAGGCCACGCCGGGCAGGCTTGTGGCCCCACGGCTCCTCCCCTAACCCTAATCTTTGGCCTATAAAATCCCAAATATTCGATCATTATCGAAGAGAGCCACAAAAGCACTTTTTTTTGCTACCAGAAGCCTGTGTTCCCGAGAGATCCAATCTTGGAGCCTTTTCCGGTAATCTGCCGGAGGGGGATTTGATCACGGAGGGCATCTACATCAACTCCATAGTCCGTCCGATGATACGTGAGTATTTCACCATAGACCTACGGGTCCATAGCTAGTAGCTATATAGCTTCTTCTCGCTCTTTGCTTCCAAATACCTTGTTCTTCATGATCTTCATGGAGATCTATCCGATGTAATACTCTTTTGTAGTGTGTTTGTCGAGATCCAATGAATTGTGGGTTTATGTTCAGTTTATCCCTGAATATTATTTGAGTCTTTTCTGAATTCTTATATGCATGATTTCATATCTTTGCAAGTCTCTTAGAGTTATTGGTTTGGTTTGCCCAACTAGATTGGTAATTCTTGCAATGGAAGAACTGCTTAGTTTTGGTTTCAATCTTGTGGTGTCCTCACCCGGTGACAAAATAGGGGTAGCGAGGCACGTATTGTACTGTTGCCATCAAGGGGAAAAATATGGGGTTTTCATCATATTTCTTGAGTTTATCCCTCTACATCGTGTCATCTTACTTAATGTGTTACTCTATTCTTCATGAACTTAATACTCTAGATGCAGGTAGGAGTCGGTCGATGTGTGGAGTAATAGTAGTAGATGCAGAATCATTTGGGTCTACTTGTCACGGGTGTGATGCCTATATACATAATCATTGCCTTGGATATCTTCATAATTATTCGCTTTTCAATCAGTTGGTTGACAGTAATTTGTTAACCCACCGTAATACTTGCCATCATGAGAGAAGCCATCTAGTGAAACCTATGGCCCCCGGGTTTATTTTCCATATTATACTTTCAGATCTAAAACCAAAAATACCAAAAATACTTGCTTCCCTATTTTTAATTTTAGCTTTACTTTCCATTCAAGCATCCTATTATATCTATCTCTATAAGATCTCATCCATGCAGGTAATCGTGAAGGGATTGACAAGCTCTTCATAGCGTTCGGTGCAAGAGTTTGATTCTTTGTACAGGTACATCTATTGGTGACTCACTTGTATATCCTACTTGATTGATAGCTTGGTTCTCAAAAACAAAGAGAAACACTTATCTACTTTCCTACATCAAACCGTTCCTCTTCACTGGAAACCAACGCATGCTCGAGAAGTAGCAAAAAGAATTTCTGGCGCCGTTGCCGAGGAAATACATAACAAGTCAAGGACACCAAGTACCCATCACAAACTTTTCTCTTGCATTTACTTTATTTTCCATTTTCGTCTCGTTTTCCTCTCCCCCACTTCTAAAACGATTTTTAGAAAATACCAAAAAGACTTACCTTTTTATTTGCCGTTCTTTTGCTTGTGTGCTTGATTGCTTGCTTTGCCACAATGACTCAAGAGAATACTAAGTTGTGTGACTTTTCCAATACTAATAATAATGATTTTATTAGTACTCTAATTGATAACGCCACTAGTGCGGAATCTTATGAAATTAATGCTGCTTTGCTCAATCTTGTTATGAAAGAACAAATTTTCTGGCCTTGCTAATGAAGATGTCACATCCCATCTAAATACTTTTGTTGAGTTGTGTGATATGAAAAAGAAGAAATATGTGGATAATGATATTATTAAATTGAAGCTATTTCTGTTCTCACTACGAGATCGTGCTAAAACTTGGTTTTCATCTGCACCTAAAAATAGTATTGGTTCAGGGAATAAGTGTAAAGACGCTTTTATTTCCAAGTACTTTTCGCCCGCTAAGATCATCTCCCTTGGGAACGATATAATGAATTTTTAGCAACTTGATCATGAACATGTTGCACAATCTTGGGAGAGGATGAAACTTATGATTAGGAATTGCCCCATGCGTGGTTTGAGTTTATGGATGATTATACAAATTTTCTATGCTGGATTGAATTTTGCTTCTTGGAATCTTTGAGATTCCGCCGCGGGTGGTACTTTTATGGCAATCACATTATGATAAGCTACTAAACTCCTAGATAATATTATGGAAAATTACTCTCAATGGCACACCGAAATATCTCCTACTAGTAAAAAAGTGCATGCCATTGAAGAGATTACTACTTTGAGTGAAAAGATGGATGAATTGATGAAATTGTTTTCTAGTAAGAGTGCTCCTATTGATCCTAATTATATTCCTTTCTCTTCTTTGATTGGAAATAATAATGAATCAATGGATGTGAATTTTGTTGGTAGGAACAATTTTGGTAATAATGCTTATAGAGGTAATTTCAACGCTAGGCCATTTCCTAGTAATTCCTATGATAATTATGGAAATTACTATAGAAATTCTTATGGAAATTATAATAATATTCCCTCTGATCTTGAGAGTATTGTTAAATAATTCATTAGTACTAAAAAAGGTTTCAATAATATGATTGAAGAAAAAGTGCTCAACATTGGTGATTTGGCTAGGAATGTTGACAGAATTTCTCTTGATATTGACATTTAAAAATGAAATCTATTCCACCCAAGCATGATATTAATGATTCTTTAAAAGCTATGAGAATTTCTATTGATGAGTGTAAGGAAAGAACCGCTAGAGTTCGTGCTAAGCGTGAATGGCTTGAAAAAGTGTGTTCTCGTGATAATATTGATGAAGATATTAAAGTGGTTGATGTAACTCCTATTGAATCTTTCTTTTCCAATGTTAATCTTGATAATGATGGGACTGTAGATGAGTCAACTTTAGTTAAAAGGCATCCCACTGATTTGGAGTTTTTAGATCTTGATGCTAAGATTGATAAAAGTGGGATTGAAGAGGTCAAAACTTTAAATAGCAATGAACCCACTCTTTTTGATTTCAAATACTTCAATCATGCTAGCTTATCTTTCATTGATGTATTTCCTTGTTGCAATCCATGTTGAATTCTCCTCATGCTATAATCAAAACAAGGCTTTTACTAAACATATTGTTGATGCTATGATGGAAGCTTTAAAAAAAACTTGAGGTGGAAATTTCTATAACTAGAAAGCTTTATGATGAGTGGGAACCTACTATTAATATTAATATTAAATATTATGAGTGCCTTGCTTTGTGTGATTTGGGTGCTAGCGTTTCCACGATTCCAAAAACTTTATGTGATGTGTTAGGTTTCCGTGAATTTGATGATTGTTCCTTAAATTTGCATCTCGTGGATTCCACTATAAAGAATCCTATGGGAAGAATTAATGATATTCTTATTGTTGAAAATAGGAATTATGTGCCTCTAGATCTCATTTTTCTTGATATATATTGCAATCCTACATGTCCTATTATTCTTCGTAGACCTTTCCTTAGAACAATGGCAATTATTGATATGAAGGAAGGGAATATTAGATTCCAATTTCCATTAAGGAAGGGCATGGAACACTTTCCTAGAAATAAAATAAAATTACCTTATTAATCTATCATGAGAGATACTTATGGATTGCATACCAAAGATGATAATACCTAGATCTATTGGGTTTTGCCTAGCTAAGGGCGTTAAACAATAGCGCTTGTTGGGAGGCAACCCAATTTTATTTTTCTTTCTGCTTTTTGCTTCTGTTTTGGTGTGTTTGGCACATTATTACTTATTTAGTAATTGTGTTTCTGTGTTTTAATTAGTGTTTGAGCCAAGTAAAACCTTTGTAGTGATCTATGGTAGTTGTTGATTTGATCTTGCTAAAAAACAGAAATTTTTGCTCTCAGTCCAGGAATTTTCCAAAATTTTCAGAGTGTCGAATTGATATGAAATTTTTACAAAATATTTATATAAAAATTTCCCTAGTTTCCCTAGTGTTTCTGAATTCTGGGAGTTCCATAAGTATTCAAAGTTTACAGATTGCTACAGACTGTTCTGTTTTTGACAGATTCTGTTTTCTTTGTGTTGTTTGCTTATTTTCATGCATCTATGGGTCGTATCGGGGGGTATGAGTCATAGAAAAGTTAGAATAATGTAGGTATTAAATAAATGCAAATAAATAATGACTTCACAACAATACCTAAAGTGGAGATTTATCTTTGTATACTAATGGATGTCATGAGTTTTCTGTTGAGTTTTGTGTTGTGAAGTTTTCAAGTTTTGGGTGAAGATTTGATGGACTGTGGAATAAATAGTGGCGAGAACCTAAGCTTGGGGATGAAAAAGGAAACCCAATTTATATTAGAGGATACCAAAGAGCCTAAGCTTGGGGATGCCCCGGAAGGCATCCGCTCTTTCGTCTTCAATCCATCGGTAAATTTACTTGAAGCTATATTTTTATTCACCACATGATATGTGTTTTGCTTGGAGCGTATTGTATGATATGAGTCTTTTCTTTTTAGTTTGCCACAATCATCCTTGATGCACACATCTTTAGAGAGAGACACACTGAATCGTGAATTTATTAGAATACTATGTGTGCTTCACTTATATCTTTTTAGCTAGGTTGCTCTAGTGATTCACTTATATCTTTATAGAGCATGGTCGTGTTATATCGTATAGAAATTATTGAAATCTCATTCCTCACTTATAATATTTTGAGAGTTTCTAAAACAGCATGGTAATTTTTTTAGGTTATGAATTTATTCCTAATATAATGGCATCCACGAGGGATATAATAAAAACTTCATATTAAGTGCATTAAAAACTATGAGAAGTTCGATTCCTTGCATATAGTTTTGAGATAGGGATGGTAATATGAGAGTGTGCGTAGTTGTGAATTGGAATATATACGTGTGTTAAAGCTTGTGATGCCCATAGCATGCACGTATGGTGAACCGTTATGTAACGAAGTCGGAGCATGATTTGTTTAATGATTGTCGACCTTTGTGTGAGGGTTGGGAGCACACGATGGTTTACTCCTACCAACCTCTCCCCTAGGAGCATGTCTCTAATGCTTTGTTTCATAACTAATAGACTTTTGCAATAAGTATGTGATTTATTTATGACTAATGTTGAGTCCATGGATTATACGCACTCTCACCCTTCCACCTTTGCTAGCCTCTCTAGTACCGCGCAACTTTCGCCGGTACACCAAACCCTCCTTCCTCAAAACAGTCACCATACCTACCTACTATGGCATTTCCATAGCCATTCCAACATATATTGCCATCCAACTTCCACCATGTAGTTTTTTCTATGACTTGAACCATCATTGTCATATTGCTTTCCATGATCGTAAGATAGCTAGCATGATGTTTTCATGGCTTGTCCATTTTTTGATGTCATTTTCTATGCTAGATTGTTGCACATCCCAGCACACCTCCGGAAAGCATTCATAAAGAGTCATATTTTTGTCATAGTAATCTAGTTGTAATTTCTTTTTGAGTTATAATTAAATAAAAGTGTGATGATTTTTCATTAATAGAGCATTGTCCCGTGAGAGAAAAGGATGATGGAGGCTTTGACTCCCTCACAAGCTGGGATGAGCATCCGGACTTTACAAAAAATAAAATAGGCCAGCGAAGCCCAAAAAAAACTATAAAAGAGGCCAAAGAAGCCCACCCAAAAAAATGATGAGAGAAAGAGAGAAGGGAAAATAGCTACTACCTTTTTTCCACACTTGTGCTTCAAAGTAGCACCATGATCTTCATGATAGAGAGTATCCTATTTTGTCACTTTCATATAACTAGCGGATATTCATTATGCATGACCACTTAGTTTTCTTTTTGAGCTTTCATACACTTATAGCTCTAAGTGCATTTGTTGCATGGCGATCCCTACTCACTCACATTGATATCTATTGATGGGCATCTTCATAACCCGTTGATACGCCTAGTTGATGTGAGACTATCTTCTCCGTTTTCCCTTGCACCTCCTCCATATTTCATTGCACCAATAATGCTATATCCATGGCCCGCGCTCATGTATTGCGTGAGAGTTGAAAATGTTTGAGAACACCAAAAGTGTGAAACAATTGCTTGACTTTTCGTCGGGGTTGTGCATGATTTAGATACTATGTGTGGGGAAGATGGAGCATAGCGAGACCATATGATTTTATAGGGATAACTTTCTCAGGCCATGTTATTTCGAAAGGACATGACTACCTTGTTGGTGTGCTCGAAGTATTACATTTTTATTTCAATATTAGACTTGTTTTGAATCTTACGGATCTGAATATTCATGCCACAATAAAGAATATTACATGGATAAATATGTTACGTAGCATTCCACATCAAAAATTCTGTTTTTATCATTTACCTACTCGAGGACGAGCAGGAATTAAGCTTGGGGATGCTGATATGTCTCCAACGTATCTATAAATTCTGATTGTTCCATGTGATTATATTATCTATTTTGGATGTTTTATATGCATTAATATGCTACTTTATGTTATTTTTGGGACTAACCTATTAATCTAGAGCCAAGTGCCAGTTTCTATTTTTTCCTTGTTTTTGAGTTTCGCAGACAAGGAATATTAAACGGAGTCCAAATGGAATAAAAACTTTAGAATGATTTTTTCTGGAACAAGATGAAACCACGAGACTTGAGAACCAAGGCTCGGGAGCTGCCGTGCGGCCACAATCCCTAATGGCGCGACCAAGGGGTAGGTCGTGTTGGGCTGGCTTATGGGCCCATGGCTGCTCCCCTAACCCTAATCTTCGGCCTATAAATTCCCAAATATTCCATCATTATCGAAGACAGCCACAAAAACACTTTTTCGCTGCCATAAGCCTCTATTCCTGAGAGATCCAATCTTGGAGCCTTTTCCGATAATCTGTCAGAGGGTGATTCAAGCACGGACGACATCTACATCAACTCCATTGCCCCTCCGATGATGCGTGAGTAGTCCCCCACAAACCTACGGGTCCATAGCTAGTAGCTACATGGCTTCTTCTATCTCTTTGATCTTCAATACCATGTTCTTCATGATCTTCATGGAGATCTATCCGATGTGTTTATCGAGATCCGATGAATTGTGGGTTTATGATGAGATTATCCATGAATATTATTAGAGTCTCTTCTGAATTATTATATGCATGATTTCACTTTGCAAGTCTATTCAAGTTATTGGTTTGGTTTGGCCAACTAGATTGGTAATTCTTGCAATGGGAGAAGTGCTTAGTTTTGGGTTCAATCTTGTGGTGTCCTCACCTAGTGACGAAGTAGGGGTAGCGAGGCACGTATTGTATTGTTGCCATCAAGGGTATCAAGATGGGGTTTTCATCATATTGCTTTAGTTTATACCTCTAAATCATGTCATCTTACTTAATGCGTTACTCTGTTCTTCATGAACTTAATACTCTAGATGCAGGCAGGACTCGATCGATGTGTGGAGTAATAGTAGTAGATGAAGAATCGTTTCGCTCTACTTATCACGGACGTGATGCCTATATGCATAATCATTTACTTGGATAACTACATGATTATTCGCTTTTCTAACAATTGCTTGACATTAATTTGTTTACCCACCATGATATTTTCCTTCGAGAGAGAAGCCTCTAGTGAAACCTATGGCCCCCGGGTCTACTTTCCATAATATACTTTCTGATCTATACACCAAAAACACCAAAAATACTTTGCTGCAATTTATTTACCTCTTATTTTCTGTTCTCGTTTACATCTATCTCAATCGGATCTAATCCTTGCAAATAATCCTTTGTAGCATTTGGTGCAAGAGTTTAATTGTGTGTGTAGGTGCATCCATTGGTGACTTGTTTGTTCCTCCTAGTAGATTGATACCTTGGTTCTCAACAACTGAGGGAAATACTTATCTACTTCACTGCATCACCCTTTCCTCTTTAAGGGAAAATCAACGGAAGGTCAAGAGGTAGCAGGGGCCTAACGCCCTATGGCTGTAGGGCGATGACTGGTGCAGCGCGACATCGTGTGTGGAGGTCGAGGGCACCCGTAAGGGTTATGTGTAACTAAACCACGGTTGGCAGACGTTTCCCGGACCCATGGCCTGGTGGGGAGGCGCACCCTTCACTTCAAGTATGATGGGGTAGTGACGTTCTTCGTAAAGGTCTTCACGGGAGAGGGTGAGCGCCTAGGGTGTTGCCCGGAAGATGTCGGCCATGGCGTGATACGTATCCAACGTATCTATAATTTATGAAGTATTCATGCCATGTTTACAATCATTCTATATGATTTTGGTATGATTTTATTAGAACTAACCCAGACTGACGCTATTTTCAACAGAACAACCATGGTGTCGTTTTTTGTGCACAAATAAAAGTTCTCAAAATGGGCTGAAAGTTTAGTATGATTTTTTGTGGACCAAAAGAGACCTCCAAAGCATTGGCGCTAGTCCAGAAGTGCCACGAGGAGGGGACTAGCCTGCCAAGCGCAGCTAGGGGGTGGCCGCGCCTAGCAGGCTTGTGACTCCCTCGTGGCCACCCTTGATGTGAGATTGACGTCAAAAATTCCGATAAATCCATAAACCACCGAAAAGAAACCTAAATCGGGAGTTCCGCCACCGCACACCTCCAGAGCCACGAAAAACCAAGCTTGGCATTCCCTGGCACCCTGCCAGAGGGGGTCACCATCATAGGAGGCCATCTTCACCATCTCGGAGGGGCCATCAACACCATGGAGGAGGAACCTCTTCCCAATGAGGGGGAGGCCATGGAGGAGGAAGCAAAATTGGGAGAACCTCTCCCCCTCTCTCCCGGTGGTGCCGGAGTGCCATCGGGGGAACCATCGCCGTGGTGATCGTCTTCATCAACATCACCTTCTTCACCACCATCCTCATCTCCTTTTAGCGGTCCACTCTCCTGCACCCCACTGTAATCCCCTACTTGAACATGGTGCTTTATAACACATATTATGATCCAATGATGTGTAGCCATCATATGATGTTTTGAGCAGATTTGCTTTGACCTTTGGTTGATTGATGATCTAGATTTGTTTGAGTTCTATGTTTATTTTGGTGTTGTCATATGGTGCCTTCTGTGTCGTGCACACGTGATGAATTCCCACTGTAGGGTGTTGCAATATGTTCATGATTCGCTTATAGTGGGTTGCTTGAGTGACAGGAGCATAAGCCCGAGTAAGGGGGTTGTTGCGTATGGGGTAAAGAGGAATTGATGATTTAATGCTATGGTTGGGTTTTACCTTAATGATCTTTAGTAGATGCAGATGCTTGCTAGAGTTCCAATCATAAGTGCAAATGATCCAAGTAGAGAAAGTATGTTATCTTGGGCCTCTCCCTCATATAAAATTGCAATGATGACTTCTGATCTTGTTAACAATTTCCTAGGATAATTCCGCACAATGACCCATCATTATTCCACATTCTCTATTTGTAATATATTGTAATATTATGTTAACAGCAACTATTTTAATATTTTGGTTCTCTGATTTCATGTAAAGCTATCCTCTTCATACCCACAACGTAGTTTTATTTCTCTTTTCTAGATGGAACCAAACGTTCGGTGAGCGTAGTGTCGCATCGGTGGCAGATAGGACTTGAGAGAATATTGATCTTACCGTTAGCTCCTTGTGGGTTCGAAACTTCATACTTATCACTTCCACCTTTGGAAATTTCTACGATGATTCCTTGCACTTGGGGATTAACAAGCTCTTTTCTGGCGCCGTTGCCGGGGAGCAATAGCGTGGGGTTGATATTCGCGTGTGTGCTTGCTTGATTTATTCACTATATAGACTTTTTTTCCCTTTTTGCTTTTTGTAGTTTTGGGTGAAACAAAAAAATAATGAAAAATATAAAAAGAGTTACTTGCCCTTATGCCTAAGAAGTTTTTTAAAAGAGAAGTGATTGGAAGGTTGTGCATTGGAGAAGTGAGGGTCGACCTTGAACACTTGTGTTCCTGCTCATGGAAACAATGTAGAATTTTTCATGGAAGCTTATGAAAAATAATTATCCCCTTGTATATATCCATTTTATTATAAAAATAATGTGCCAAGATTTGCTTTTAGGATGATTAGATTGCTTGTTTGGTGTGCAGTGCAAAAACATAAACTTTGGGTGTAGCGCGTAGATTTAAATTTTACTGGAATGTCAAAAGTTTCTTAAATTTTAACATAGTAATGCTATGAAATATTTTTAATTTGGCCTAAAGTTTTCAATTTTTTTAGTTAGAGAAGTACACTAAGTTCCCAGATTACTACAGACGTTCCTGTTTTTGACAGATTCTGTTTTCTATTCATTGTTCTCTTATTTTGATGAATTTATGGCTTGTATCGGGGGGTATTAACCATTGTGAAGTTGGACTACAGTAGATATAATGCTAATATGAATTTGGAATGAATTGACGACAGTACTTAAAGTAGTAATTTGCTTTATTATACTAACGGATCTCACGAGGGTTTTGTTAAGTTTTGTGTAAATGAAGTGTTTGAGGATCAAGGATGTATCGATATAAGAAGAATAAAGAGAGATAAGAGTTCAATCTTGGGGATTCCCAAGGCACACCAAGTAAATATTTCAGGGAGACTCAAGCACCTAAGTTTGGGGATGCCCAGGAAGGCATCCCATCTTTATTCTTCAACAATTATCGGTATAACTCGGTTTTTGTTTTGGTCACATGATATGTGTCTTTAATGTTTGTCTTTTCCTTTATGCTCCATTATAGTATGAGATAGTACATGATGGATTTGTAGGATGATATTTGTGATTCACTTAAATCTTTTGGGTATGGATTTGTAGAATGCTCTTTGCACTTCACTTAAATCTTTTGAGTATGGCTTTGTAGAATGCTGTTTGTGCTTGACTTAAACCTTTTGAGTATGGCTTTATAGAATGCATCGTGTGCATCACTTATATATTTTGAGATTGGATATTGGTTAATCTATATTAATTGTAGAATGATCTATGAACTTCACTTATATCTTTTAGCTTATGAATAAAATGATCATCGGAATTTGGCTTGGAAGAGTATCATTCAAATATCATGCCTAGCTAAAAACGCATTAAAGAAAAGCGGTTGTTGGGAGACAACCCGAATCTTTTACTTTATGTTTCTATGTGTTAACATGATTAAGATACTCTAGTAATCATTTTTTGTTCCTTTTATTTCAATAAAGTGCCAAGTAAAGCCTTTGGGATAGTGTGGATACTTGCTTGTTTGATTCTGTGCAAAAACATACAGTTTTGTGTCCAGTATTCGAATTATGTGATTTTACTCGAGAGTCAAAAAATTCTCAAATTTTTACACAACATTTCCATGAAAGTTCTGTGATATGTCCTAATTTTTCTGTAATTTCTAGAGTCAGGTAAGTATGGTGACCATTCAGATCTTTTCAGACTATTCTGTTTTGGATAGATTCTGTTTTGCATGCATAGTTTGCTTGTTTCAAGTGTTCCTATAGCTTATATTGAATAATATAAATTGTGGGAATGATGTAATACATTATTTATCATGTGTTAATAATTATGAATCTATTATTTACAGTACCTAAGTGAATGATCTGTCTTTATTAGACTAACCCTTCTCACAAAGTTCCGTTAAGTTTTGTGTGATTTTAGTTTTCATGTTTTGGGTTAGACACCGATATGAGGAGAATAAGGAGCGACAAGAACCTAAGCTTGGGGATTACAAAGGCACCCAAAGGTAATATTCAAGTAATACTCAAGTGTCTAAGCTTGGGGATGCACCGGAAGGCATCCCCTCTTTCGTCTTCAACACTATCGGTATATCTTACTTGGAGCTATATTTTTATTCATCACATAATATGAGTTTTGCTTGGATCGTAATTTTATTTTGTTGTTCCTTGTTAGGTGTTATTTAATCTTGTTTTTCAATAAAAATTTCCAAGAATTTCCCTATGATGCTTGCTTTGCATGTTTGATGTTTGTTGTGTAAAAACAGAAAATTTTGCTGTAGTGTTTGAAGTTTCATATTTGACTGGAACGTGGAAAGTTTTTGAAATTTTTACACCGTTTTTTAATATAAATTGCTTAGAATGTCCTAAAGTTTCATAATTTTTAGGGTTACAAAGGTACATTGGTTTAATAAATTACTACAAATGGTTCTATTTAGACAGATTGTTGTCATAGTTTTGTTATCTACTTATCCTATAGTTTCCATAGCCTATATTGGTAGATATAAATTGTGGAAATGATAGTATACAGTACCTAATGTTTGAAAATTATTGTGCAACTTGTCTTGGCAGTAGATGAAGTGTTTATTTTTTCTTATGTGTACTAACCTATCTCACGAGTTCTTTTTGAGTTTTGTGTGGATGAAGTTTTTGAGAATAGGTGAAACCGGGATATGCGAGGATTGAACAAGATGAAAAATCTCTAGATAGGGGATGCCCAAGGCAACCAAATCAAATATTTCAATAACTCTCAAGTCTCTAAGCTTGGTGATCCTACGCATCCCACCTCTCTCCATCAACAATTATCGGTTAGTCTATGTTGAGCCTAAATTTTTATTCGTTCACATGATGCATGCTATTCTTGGAGTGCCATTTTTATTTTGTTTTGCTATTCCACTAAATCATTGGATATGAAATTTTGAATAAGAGAGAGTCCTCACATGGCTATTTAACTAATTGACTACAAATTGATCTTGACTTATATCTTTCTGGAGTAGTTCGTCATTCACTTATATCCTATGAGTAAATGATTGAGTGAATTAAATATCATAAATCTGAAATTAAAAATGCTTCATATACTTATCCCATGGGGAGTAATGACTTCACACACAATAAGTATAGGTGGTAAAATTTATTGAAAGTTAGCAAACACCGCATTGGTCACTTGAACAATCCATGAAAGAATATTGAAGGAAGAGAGATTTCAGATATAAATATACTATCTTGGACATCTTCTATGATTGGGAATACCCATTAATTATTTTCAAACTTCAGAAAATTAGTTAAAGTTGGACAAGGAAGACAACATAATGAGTTCTGCTTGGGTATATTTGTATAGAAGTTATATTGTTTTGGATCCTCCAACAAGTGGTGCTTGCTTCCACCTCATACTAGCCAAAACTTCCACACCAAGTAGAAATACTACTTGTGCATCCAAAAACCCTTGAACCAGTTTTTCCATGAGAGTCTGCTATACCTACCTATGGATTTAGTAAGATCCTTCAAGTAAGTTTTCATCGGTGCAAAAAGCAATAAAAATTGCTCCTAAATATGTAAGATCTTTCATTGTAAGGGAAAAAGCGTTGTACGAATTAGTGATGGTAAAGAAATAAAAGCGACGGACTACATAATAAAGGTTGCTATCACGAAGGTCAATATAATGTGATGTTCCTTCGCATTGAGAGTTTGCACATGCAAAAAACAAAAGGTGCATCACAACCTCTACTTCCCTCTGTGAAGGGCCTATCTTTTACTTTCTAGTACTTACCTTTATACAAGAGTCACGGTGATCTTCACCACTTCCTATATTTTGCCGATTTCTCTTGGCAAGCATCATGTGGTGGGGAAAGATCCAAGCATATATGGCCATCCAAATATATTTGATCATGATTTATTATTGTTGACAATTATCTATATGATAAATAAGTTGGGAGGCGAAACTCTAAGACCATATCTTCTTTTGTGTTCGGTGGATGCCATTTGCTATAAAAATATGCTTTGACAGTTAGCAATCATGGAATACTATATTATAGTTGAGTATGTGGAATTTGCTAAATCAAAGCTCTTACATCGACCCTTCCTGAAAATAGGATGAATTGCAATTGTTTGATGACTGAAGGCATAGTTGTTAGTTTTCAAGAAACTTTATGGTCTATACTTCGACATGTGAATAGCTTGTTACTGCATCATGAGAGGTTTTATGAGATGAGCTACTGTTTATGATATATAATGATTCTAGAAAAAGTGATTGGAATTATCATTGATCAAACTTGTGCACTTGCTAGCGTTCACACTTCATAAATTATTTCTTTTATCATTTACCTACTCGAGGACGAGCAAGAATTAAGCTTGGGGATGCTGATACGTCGCCAATGTATCTATAATTTATGAAGTATTCATGCCATGTTTATAATAATTCTATATGATTTTGGTATGACTTTATTAGATCTCACCCGGACTGATGTTGTTTTCAGCAGAACTAACATGGTGTCGTTTTTTGTGCAGAAATAAAAGTTCTCGGAATGGGCTAAAATTTTAGTATGATTTTTTGTGGACTAAAAGTGACCCCCGAAGCATTGGAGTTGGGACAGAAGAGCCACGAGGAGGCGACAAGCCCGGCAGGCGCGGCCTGGTGGGTGGCCACTTCTAGCAGGCTTGTGACTCCCTCGTGGCCCCCCTTGACGTGAGATCGATGCCAGAAATTCCTATAAATCTCTAAACCACCTAAAAGAAACCTAGATCGGGAGTTCTGTCGCCGCACACCTCCAGAGCCACGAAAAACCAATCTTGGCCCTCTCCAGTACCCTGCCGGAGGGGGTCACCATCACCGGAGGTCATCTTCATCATCCCGGAGGAGCCATCAACACCATGAACGCCAAGGACCAGAGGGAGGACCTGTTCCCATAGAGGGGGGAGGCCATGGAGGAGGAAGCACAAGGGATAGAACCTCTCCCCCTCTCTCCCGATGGTGTCAGAGTGCCATCAGGGGAACCATCGCCGTGGTGATCATCTTCAACAACACCACCTTCTTCATCACGATCCTCATCTCCTTTTAGCGGTCCACTCTCCCGCACCCCGCTGTAATCCCCTACTTGAACATGGTGCTCTATGCCACATATTATGATCCAAAGATGTGTTGCCATCCAATGATGTTTTGAGTAGATTTCTTTTGTCCTTTGGGTTGATTGATGATCAAGATTGGTTTGAGTTGTATGTTTATTTTGGTGCTGTCCTGTGGTTCCTTCCATGCCGCACAAACGAGAAGGATTCCCGCTGTAGGATGTTGAAATATGTTCATGATTCGCTTATTGTGGGTTGCTTGAGTAACAGAAGCATAAACCCGAGTAAGGGGGTTGTTGCGTGTGGGATAAAGAGGACTTGATGCTTTAATACTATGGTTGGGTTTTACCTTAATGACCTTTAGTAGTTGCGGATGCTTGCTAGAGTTCCAATCATAAGTGCATGTGATCCAAGTAGAGAAAGTATATTATCTTATGCATCTCCCTCATATAAAATTGTAATGATGACTTCCGATCTTGTTAACAATTGCCTAGGATAATTCCGCACACCGACCCATCATTATTCCACCCTTGCTATTTGTAATATATTGTAATATTATGTTAATAGCAACTATGTTAATATTTTGGTTCTACCATTTCATGCCAAGCTTTCTCCTTCATACTCACAAGATAGTTTTATGTCTCTTTTCTAGATGGAAGCAAACGTTCGGTGTACGTAGAGTCATATCGGTGTCAAATATGACTTGAGAGAATATTGATCTTACCTTTAGCTCCTTGTGGGTTCGAAACTTCATACTTATCACTTCCAGCTTTGTTAATTGCTACAATGATTCCTTGCACCTGGGGATTATCATGGCGATCTTGGAGATGAGCTTGCCCTTCGCGACGGGTGCCGTGTCTCCAGCGGCAGTGACACCCCTTCCGAGGGGAGCATGAGCGACAGCAATGACAACAACTATGATGCGCGACCACATCAGCGTTCCCAGACCTCGGGGGGTAGCCAGCCGCCACGGTGTCGCTCCTCTGCTCCTGAAGCGTCTGAGCCTGCACGCCTTCACGGGCCCATGAAGGAGGAGGAGGACACCAACTGAGCGCTGATGCACAGACCCCGGAGCTCCGGAAGCGGCAGCCCCCGTGGGGGGCTTTCTCACTTTTCCCTTCTTTTCTTGCTCTTGTAATCAAAGAACCAAGAGAGGCCCTGCAGGCCTATAATGTATTTGGGCGCTTGCCTCTTTTTATGTGTGCTTCTACTATGTGTCACGGCCATTGTGTTTTCGTTAATTGAGGCGGCCTTCCGGTTGTGATTAGGGTACTTAGGTTGGCATGCTCGCGGTAGGCTCAAAGGGAGGCGTGGCTATGGCTCTTGGGGAGTCTAGATGTCCCGTGGACCTCTTATTCTTGTGGGTGAGGCAGGTTGGGAGCCCTTTCGGCACTCGGTGTCTACACACCCCAGTCCCGCACATTTCCCTACCACCGTAGTGTACGACCGGATCACAATGGATGCAACTACGACGTGAGGCCTCGACACCCTCGATGCCCACCGGATCACTAAGGACAATATCTAGAGGCGAGTGGCTATATGACCGGTAAGGCTCCTGAGGCGTACTGCTCAGGAGCCCCCTTGGACACTCAAGCAACTCTACGTCGACAAGTCCCAGTCCCGCACATTTCCCTAGCATCGTAGTGTACGACAAGGCTTCTGAGGAGGGTGAGGAATATATGGTGGGTATTTTGAGGAATATATGGTGGCTGTTTTGAGGAATGAGGGTTTGGTGTACCGGCGAAAGTTGTGCGGTACTAGAGAGGCTAGCAAAGGTGGAAGGGTGAGAGTGCGTACAATACATCGACTCAACATTAGTTATAAAGAACTCACATACTTATTGTGAACCTCTATTCGTTATCAAACAAAGCATTAGACGCATGCTCCTAGGGGAGAGGTTGGTAGGAGTTAACCATCGCGTGCTCCCGACCCTCACACAAAGGTCGACAATCATTAAAAAAATATTGCTCCGACTTCGTTACATAACGGTTCACCATATGTGCATGCTACGAGAATCACAAGATTTAACACAAGTATCTCTTCCAATTCACAACTACTCACTAGCATGACTCTCATACTACCATCTCTATTATCTCAAAACTATATGTAAGGAATCAAACTTCCCATAGTTTTCAATGCACTTTATATGAAAGTTTTTATTATATCTATTGGGGATATAACCCCACAATATGACCCACCCTTAAGGCTCCAAGTCATGTTGATGGCTCGTGAGCCGGCCCAAGGGTGAGCCATAAAGCCTGTGGCCCAGGAAGATAGATGGCTCATGGTATTGGCCGTAAGGTAGCCCAGATGGAGAAGACCTGGGCGTGTAAGCCGCTCGAAGACGGCTTGGACAAGAAGATAGAGAGAGACTCGGATGCACGATGAGACTTGGTTAGACAATTGTAAAGACTCGTGGTCCTGACCTCCTATATAAAGGCAGACCCGGGGCGACTTAGAGATCAAGGTTATCGAGAACTAGGTCAAGCTTTAGCTCCCTTGTAATCGATATAACAAACTAATACAAGCACAAGCAGGACGTAGGCTATTACTTCGACTTGAGGGGCTGAACCTGGGTAAATCTGTGTCTTTCGTCCCGATCAACCCCTTTTAGTCCATCACGTTAGCGATGGCCTCAAATCCAAGTCCGTTCACCCGGACATCTGCCGTGATAAACGCACGACAGTTGGCGCCCACCGTGGGGCTTGCGCTTGGTGGTGTTGAGTTCTCAAAGGGCTCTCTCCCAGGGCTCGAAGGATACGTGGTAAGAAGGATGAGCAAGAGCCGCCGCGGCCGGTTCTACAACGATGATGCCGGCTGGGGGCTTGATGCTGAGTCCGTGGTGTATTGATTCTGGGTTCCATTCGGCGGGATCCATGTTTTCATCGGAAAGGTTGATGGATCTACACCTGGGACGGACGTCTGCACCAACATCAGTGAGCCGGCTCAGTGTGTCCAATCTGCAAGTAACGTGCAACCCGCTCATGCCAATCCGAGTCAGAAGCGTGGCTTCGTAGGCTTCACGCAAGGTAGAGATCTGGAAGCTTCCGGGTCGGAAGAAACCCTTGTCTGTTAAGAGGATGAATCTTCAAGTGGGGAAACGGAATCAGTGTACCAGCTCCGCCACGGTGGCCTTGTGGGCTACGACGATGCATACTCTGAGTCGGATGGCTTTGAGTCGGATGCTCCAAAAGTGTCGTTTCATGCGGCGGTGTTCATGGCGGGATCAGCCCCAGCCGCTGGTAGCACAGCCGTGGGATCCGCTACTTCAGATGATAACCCACCGCCGCCGACTCAAGTTCTTGTGGAGCTGATGGATGAACTTGCGGCTCTCATGGCCACTGAAGTGACACCAGATAATCAAGCAGCTCGAAATATAGAGATTGCATGGATCAAGGGCTAGATGGCAGAGGAAAGACAAAGGATGGCTGAGCTGAAGGTCCAAATGGAAGAAGAAGCAGAACGTATCAGGACAGATGCTTTCCGTCTAGGGATGGAGCAAAGGTCAGCTACGACTGTACACCGGAGGAGGCATCAGTCCCGTCTACCAGAGCGTTATGAGGTGAGGAACCTCTTTAATACCCCTGGCACGGGGCGAGCCGCCCAATGGAACGACCAGCGACTCATCCGACCCAGCATAACCAAACTTCACCTAGGGGCTTTCCAACTCCGACGGGTCATTATTCTAACCCGGCCGAGAAGATGGTGGCAGCTACCACCCAGCTCGAGACGATCCCTATCCCGAATGAAGCACCCTTTGCAGAGGATGTGCGGAACGCCATCGGGTACTTGTAGATGGCCATGGCCCAACAAGAGAGGTACGCTCACAGCCGGAGCCGTGTTCATTCAACTCGTCTTCCTAGCCGCAGTTTTAGCCGGCGCTATGAGTCACTAGCAGGTTCCAGCAGCAACCATGACAAAGAGATTCCAACGGGTCATCGACCAGGGAGAGATACACAGGCGTGTGTAAACCATGCGGGAAGCCCGCAAGAGGCGCCAGCTGGGCCAGCTTACCAAGAGCCTGGGCCTTCCGTTTCCATAGGGGCAGGAGTAACCCCGAGGACGGGAGGGCTGCCGTGTCTATCGCCGGCTCTTCGAGGCGAGCTATTGTCGAAGGACTTCAAAGGTCCCCGCAAGGTCCCAAATTACACCGTTGACTTACCCCCAGAGGCCTGGGTGGAAAGCTATGATCTAGCCATGGAGATGCTATATGTTAGTGAGGCGGTTTGTGCCAAGTATTTCGTCATGATGCTTGAAGGCCCGGCTCATACCTGGCTAAAGGGGTTACCACCTAACACCATCAATTCATGGGCGGAGCTCAGGGCTCGGTTCATCAAAAACTTTCAAGCGACGTGCAAGCAGCCTATGACCATTGTAGATCTTGATCACTGTGTCGAATAGGAGAGCGAGTCGGCTCATCATTGGGTATGGCGGGTCACGACAATTATTCACTCATCAGAACAGATCACGACGGCTCAAGCAGTGTTGATTTTAGAGAAGACTTGCCATTTTATTCCTCTAAAGCAGAAACTTGGCCGGCTCAAGCGTACGTGTCAGGACATGGGAGAGCTCATGACGGCTCTCAGGAAGTACGCCGACTTAGACAACACGAAGGATCTGGGTTCTGATGAGTAAAAGGCTAGTCAAGGCAAGAAGGGCAACCAAGGCAAGGGCACAGTGAACAATGGTAACCAGAGTAAACGCAAGTATCCAGAGGCCGGGTCAGAGCTGGTGGCCAACACCAACACCCAACAAAGTCACCCCAAGGGCAACAGGAGGTTTGGACCGTCAGACAAGGATAATTTTTCCTCGAACATGGAGGAGATGCTTAAGCCACCTTGTCCAAATCACAGTTTACCTGATAGGCCGGCAAATCATATGTGGGAGAATTGTTCTTTTATGCAGAAGTTCACGCGGTATGTCACGCAACGTAACCATAATGGTGGTGGTCCACCAGGCAGCCCAGGACATGGCAGGTCAGGAGATGGATTGGGTTCTGGCGGTTCAGCAGCTGGTCATCCGGGTCAGGATAATCATGGGGGATAGCAGACGCACTCTGGTAATAATAATCAACAACATCATTAACAACAACATCAACAACAACAATAGCAGAATTAGTTCGGTTTTCAGAGTAACTCGAAGCAGCTCAGCTTCGGGCAGTACCACGTCTTCACGAGTAGTCTCAATAGACGGGACCAGAAGCTGCGAAAACAGGGAGTCAATGCGGTTATGCAGGCTCTTCCACAGTATCTAAAGTGGTCTGAATATGACATAACATGGACCGTGAAGATCACCTGTTGCGTGTTGATGACCCCGGGCGGCTGGCTTTGGTTGTGGCCCCCCAAGTGGGCGGATACATGTTGAATAAGGTGCTCATGGATGGTGGTAGCAGCATAAACATCCTTTACTATGACACCTTCTGGCGGATGAAGTTGCTTGATAAGGACTTAAAACCTTCGTCTACTATTTTTCGTGGAGTGGTGCCAGGTAAATCAACACATCCAGTGGGTAGGATTTCTTTGGAAGTGGCTTTTGGCGATGAATATAACTACAGAGTGGAGTCCTTATTGTTTGAGGTGGTCAAAATCACGAGCCCGTATCATGCCTTGTTTGGACGGCCGGCTTATGCCAAGTTCATGGCCCGGCCCTGCTATGTGTACTACAGCTCAAGATGCCTGGCTTAAACGGTACCATCACCGTTCATGGTAACCGAAACACGGTTATTGAGTGTGAAGAAGGAGATGCGGCTTATGCAGAGTCCAGTTATGCCCAGGAGGAGCTTAAGTCTTATAAGGAGAATGTCGACCCGGAGGATCTGACCCCCCTGAAAAAGCCAACCATGGAGGTTGAGCCGCCCCTCAAGTTTTCAGCGGATGACACCAAGGCGGTAGATTTCAGTCCGGGCGACTCATCTAAGTAGTTCATCATTGGATCACATATGGATCCCAAATAGGAAATCACGCTCATCGAATTCATCCATGAGAATCGGGACATCTTTGCATGGAAGCCCTCTGACATGCCGGGTGTACCGAGAGAATTCGCTGAGCACAACCTTAATGTGGATCCAAAGTTTAAGCCGATTAAACAGTTCCTGTGGTGGTTCAATGAGGAGAGACGTAAGGCTATTGGGGAAGAAGTTGCCCGGCTCTTGGCCGCAGGTTTTATTGTTGAAGTTTTTCACCCAGAATGGCTGGCTAACCTGGGGCTGGTGCTCAAAAATAATGGCACGTGACGTATGTGTGTGGACTACATGGACCTTAACAAGGCTTGTCCGGCTGATCCTTTTGCCCTCCCCCGAATTGATCAGATCATTGATGCTACAGCAGGGTGTGAAAGTTTATGCTTCCTAGATGGTCACTCAGGTTATCATTAGATCAAGATGGAAGTGAAAGACCGGGAGAAGACGGCGTTTATCACCCCCTTTGGGGCATTCTGTTACGTCTCTATACCTTTCGGGCTGAAGAGTACCCAGGCGACTTATCAATAATGTGTACAGAACTGCCTTCACAGTCAAATTGGCCGTAATGTTCATGCTTATGTAGATGATATCATGGTTAAATCCAGAAAAAGGAAACTCTTTTGGAGGACCTAAAGGAAACCTTTGACAATATCTAGGTCTACAAGATGATGCTTAACCCGACCAAGTGTGTCTTTCGTGTTCCAGCGGGAAAGCTTTTGGGTTTCTTCGTATCTGAGCATGGCATCAAGGCTAACCCGGATAAAATCAAGGCTATTACTTCTCTAGGAGAGCCGACTTGTATTAATGATGTTCAGCGCCTGGCGGGGCGGACTGCTATGTTGAGCTGGTTCATAAGCCGTCTTGGAGAGAAGGTTATTCCTTTATATTAGATGATGAAGAAGACAGACAAGTTCATCTGGAGCAAGGCGGCAGGTGAAGCACTTGAGGCGCTTAAAAAGCAGCTCACTGAGATGCCAGTGTTAGCCGCTCCGGCTGAGAAAGAACCGTTTCTCCTTTATGTGGCGGCTATGAACCGAGCAGTCAGCATTGCAATTGTGGTTGAGCGCAAGGAGGTTGGGAAGGAATATCCTGTGCAAAGGCCGGTTTATTATATCAGCGAGGTCCTGACAAAGTCTAAGCAAAGATATCTGCATTGGCAGAAGCTGGCATACAAGGTTTTTATGGCTAACCGCAAGTTGAAACACTACTTTGTAGGTCACCAGATAACTGTGGTCACTTCTGCTCCGTTGGGGGATATTATCCAGAACAGAGAAGCCACAGGGAGGATTGCCAAATGGGCATTAGAACTGGGACCTCTTAATTTGAAATATGTTCCTCGCATGGCGATCAGGTCCCAAGCTTTGGTGGATTTCATAAATGATTGGACAGAGTGTCAAGCTCCCGAGGAAAAACCGGATAACACATACTGGACTATACACTTTGATGGATCCAAGCAGCTAGAGGGGTCTCGAGCAGGGGTTGTCCTGACATCCCCGAAGGGTGAAAAGTTTTGTTATGTGCTCCGGCTGATGTTCCCCTACACAAACAATGCGGCTGAGTACGAGGCTTTGCTTCATGGTCTTAGATTAGCCAAGGAGATGAACTTGAGCCGGGTTAGGTGTTTGGGCGACTCAGATCTTGTGGCTCAGCAAGTTTCTGGCACTTCGGACTCCAAAGATCCGTGGATGGAGGCTTACAGGAAGGCGGTTGATATCATTGCGGGGCACTTCAAAGGGTATCAGGTAGATCACATTGATCGTCGCAAGAACGAGGCGGCTGATGCTTTATCACGACTAGGTTCCCACCGTAAGCCGGTGCCGCCTAATGTCTTTCTGGACGTCTTATACCATCCGACTGTCAAGATACCTTCAGAGGAAGATTTGGCTGTTCCTGACCCGGAGGCAGAGTTGGTGGCGGCTCTACATGTTATCCCAGACTGGACTATTCCTTATTTGGCCTATTTAACCTAGGGCGACTTACCAGAAGATGAAGACCTAGCTGGAAAGATCACCCGCCGTTCTAAGTCTATGACGATAGTGAACGGTGAGTTACATAAATGCAGTGTCATAGGGTTTTTTCAATGTTGTGATTCGCCAGAGGAGGGCCGGCAGATCTTGAGTGAAATCCATGCTGGTGATTGTGGACACCATGCTCTTCTGGTTGACAGCTCACAGAGATGCAGAGGACTTAGTTCATAAGTGCGATGGCTGTCAGAAAGTTGGCCGACGTGCTCATGTTCCAGCTCAAGAATTGAGGATGATACCAATCACTTGGCCGTTTGCGGTCTGGGGGCTGGACATGGTAGGGCCTTTCAAGAGATCCAAGGACAAGATAACACACCTCTTGGTGGCGGTTGACAAATTTACCAAGTGGGTAGAGGCACAGCCGGTCAGGAAATGTGACGCGGCTATAGCGGTTCTATTTATTAAGAAGCTGATCTACAGCTTTGGTTACCCGCACAGCATCATTACTGATAATGGTACAAATCTATCCAAGGGGGCTATGAGGAAATTCTGTGATGAGGAGCATATCCATCTTGATATTTCAGCCGTGGCACATCCACAGTCCAACGGTCAGGCGAAGCGCGCCAATCAGGAATTTTTAAGAGGGATCAAGCCGCGGCTTATGGTTCCTTTGCAGCGAATGCCCGGGTGCAAGGTCGAAGAATTACCCTCCATCTTATGGAGCATCAGAACCACCCCTAACAGGTCCACAGGTTTCACGCCCTTCTTTATGGTGTACGGCGCTGAGGCCGTTTTACCCAGTGACATACGGCATGACTCGCCAAGGGTGGTGGCTTACATTGAGATGGACAATGAGACAGCGCGCCAAGATGCATTGGATGCTTTGGAAGAGGGGCGAGAGTTAGCACCAGCACGATCGGCAATTTATCAACAAGATATGCACTGCTATCACAACCGCATGGTCAAGACCCGGACATTCCAAGAAGGCGACTTGGTGCTCCGGCAGATTCAAGACCAGAAAAATATGCATAATTTGTCACCCCCATGGGAAGGACCCTTTGTAGTTAGCAGAAATCTCAACAATGGGTCATATTACCTCATTGATATCCGAGACGACTCAGATACGGCAGGTCAGGAGACCCGTCGGCCATGGAACATCGCGCATCTCCGGCCTTATTTCACCTAAGGGTATAAAGGTCTATCATTGTACACTATCATTGTACGTACCACAGTTATATGAATAAACAAAGAGGCCTCTGCTGTTTTCACACATCCTCGTATGAGAGAAGATTAAACAATATTCCGGTTGATGCATCAATTGAAGTTCGCAAACGACAGTAGATGCCTATTAGCCAGGCATTATGCCACAAAATCCGGCTTAGAAAAATGAGTCTCGGCGAGGGCGGCTTCTCGCCTTCGGGTGCAGCTTCTAACGCCTATCCGCCGATGCTTTGCGTCGTATTGCTGAATGCTACTTCTCTGCAATGGCGCCAGAAATTGGCAAGTTAACAGGAGAATTCTTGTCTTGCGTTGGTTTTTCCCTTGAAGAGGAAAGGGTCATGCAGCAAAGTAGAGATAAGTATTTCCCTCAGTTTGAGAACCAAGGTATCAATCCAGTAGGAGTATGAAGATGAGGCACCAAGAAACCTGCACAAACACAAACAAACTTGCACCCAACGCGAGAAAGAGGTTGTCAATCCCTTTACGATTACTTGCAAGGTGAGATCTGATAGTGATAGTAGATGAATATAAATAAGTAAATAAAATTGCAGCAAGGTATTTTTGGTGTTTTTGTATTTAGATCTGAATATATAATATGTAAAATAAACCCGGGGGCCATAGTGTTCACTAGAGGCTTCTCTCATGATAGCAAGTATTACGGTGGGTGAACAAATTACTGTTGAGCAATTGATAGAATCGAGCAAAGTCATGACGATATCTAAGGCAATGGTCATACATATAGGCATCACGTCCGAGACAAGTAGACGGATACTTGCTACATCTACTACTATTACTCCACACATCAACCGCTATCCAGCATGCATCTAGTGTATTAAGTTCATAACAAACGGAGTAACTCTTTAAGCAAGATGAAATGATGTAGCGGGATAGATTCATGCAATATGATATAAACCCCATCTTTTTACCCTTGATGGCAACAACACGATGCATGCCTCGCTACCTCTTCTGTCACTAGGTGAGTACACCACACGGTATGAACCCAAAACCAAGCACTTCTCCTATTGCAAGAACTATAGATCAAGTTGGCCAAACGAAAGCCATAACTCGAAGAGAATTACAAGGATATGAAATCATGCATGTAAGAAATCAGAGGAGACTCAAATAATATTAATAGATAATCTGATCATAAATCCACAATTCATCGGATCTCAACAAACACACCGCAAAAGAAGATTACATCGGATAGATCACCATGAAGATCATGGAGAACTTTGTATTGAAGATCAAAGAGAGAGAAGAAGCCATCTGGCTACTAGCTATGGACCCGAAGGTCTGATGTGAACTACTCACGCATCATCGGAGAGGCAATGGTGTTGATGAAGATGGCCACCGTAGATGAATTTCCCTCAGACAGGATGCCGAAACGGTCTCCCGATTGTTTTTTGGTGGCTCTGGAGGTGTGCGGCGGCGGATCTTGCGATCTAGGTTTAATTCTGAGGGTTTCCTTATTTATACGACCATCTTTTGTCGGGAACAAGTAAAGAGGCGCCACGAGGAGGTCACGAGCCTCCTAGTCGCGACTAGGGGGGCCGCGCCTCCCAGGCTCGTGGCTTCCTTGGGCCGCCTCTCCGGTATCTTTTCCTTCTGCTAATTTTGATATTTTCCATAAAAAATCATGCCGAAAGTTTTATTCCGTTTGGCTCCGTTTGATATTCCTATCTGAAAAAGGTCAAAAACACGAAAAAAACAGGAACTGGCACTGGGCACTGAATTAATAAGTTAGTCTCAAAAATAATATAAAATAGCATATTCATGCATATAAAACATCCAAAGTTGATAATATAATAGCATAGAACAATCAAAAATTATAGATATGTTGGAGACGTATCACTGAACGGTGGTAGACACCTATTAAGCCGGCATTTTGCCACAAAAAACAAAAAACGACTAAGGTAACTTAGTCGTGGCGAGGGCGGCTTCTCGCCTACGGGTGCATCTTCTAACGCCTATCCTCCGGCGGGTCACGCCGTAATTGCTGAGGGGGACGTCTTACCGACGGGTATTGCTTCTGTCACCCTATCAGCCGGCTTTATGCCATCTCCGGCTAACCAGTTTAACCGCGGTTATGAGAGGTCTTTTACCGACGGGTAGCTAACATCTCATGACCCGCAAACGGCGGCTTCTTACCCATGGGGCAGTTAAGGTAACTTAGGTGCAGTGAACGGCGGCTTCTTACCTTCGGGTATACCTTCTAACGCCTATTAGCTGTTCTTATAAAAATCTGGCTAAGAAAATATTAGCTGCGGCAAGGCCGGCTTCTTACCTTTGGATACAGCTTCTAATGCTTATCCGCCGGCGTTTACGCCATACCTCCGGGTGTATCTTCTAAATGCCTTATTGGCCGGGCTTCACGCCATCTCCGGCTGACCAGAGCAGCCGTAATTACCACAAAGGGAGTCACCACCTCCGGGTGTAATTTGCCTAATCTTGGCTGCAGGTGTCTTTTATGATAAACAAGGCAAGCCTAAATTATTCAAAGCATACAAAGAAAAAATGCCAACCAAAAGCCGGGTCATCTTATAAACATCAGGACAAGTTGCAGACAAGTCTTATCTAGCTATTACACTCCCGGAGGAGATCAAAATTTCGGACAAGTTTTTCAGCCGTCACATGGCAGGTTAAGCTGATACAAAGTTGTTAAGCGGAAGCTAACTAGCTGACGGGTCATCCTGTTCCGGTTTTTCTAGGGCCCTGATCTGGAGGTTGTCCAAATCACAATTGCAGTTCGTTAGAGCCGCAAAGGATCCTTCGAAAAAAGGTGACGGGTCAAGCTCTGGAGCAAAGAGACCCTTACTCCGAGCAGGCGTCAAGTCTTTGCACTCGTACAGAGGGCCGCGGACTCTGTTCTGATCCGGATCATATGTTGCTTGATAAGTTGACAGGTCAACCTCCTCCGCCAGGACGGAAGCTAACACCCGGGATTCCTTCATGCACTGGTTGTGATCAGCGTTAGTAAACTCCGAGACGTCATCTTTTCTTGAAGGGAAGCCCTCCATCACCTCGGCGGCTGTTAGACCCGGAGCGAAAACCAGAGCCCAGCTGATGCCTGCAATGGCCCCTTGGCGGGCGGCTGACTTCTTGAGCTCAGCGATCTGCTTCGGCATAGTGGAGAAGAGCTCTAAGACGCCCTTGAGAGCCGCCGGAATTTTATCCTTGTACTACACGGCCTTGATGGTGCAGATAGCTCCGCAGTACAGCTGCACAGTTAAGGTGTACACGGCTTTCAACGGCAGAAGGCTATCAGAAGCCAATTACCGGCTCCTAGGACCTGTATAATCCGGACAAATCAGATGAGCCGCTAGTTTAAGTAAAGATGTTTGAAGGACAAAGCGGTCAGAAGCTTACCAAAGAGGGCGGCTGACATCTTGCTTATGTGCCGCTTCAAGCCTTGGAGTTCATCCGCCACGACTATCAGTCGCTGGTCGGCGTCATCCGCCCGCTAGGTCAAAGCGGTCTTCTCAGATTTGTCCGACTCCTTAAGAGCAGCGAAATCAGCTTTGATTGTGGCCAGCTCCTCAAAGAGAAGCCGACACTTTTCATCAGCAATGCTGCAGGCCTCTTGTTGAGCCGCCAAGTTAGCCTTTGATACATCTCCATCGTATCTACTTTTCCAAACTCTTTTGCCCTAGTTTTGGACTCTAATTTGCATCATTTGAATGAAACTAACCTGGACTGATGCTGTTTTCAGCAGAACTACCATGGTGTTATTTTTGTGCAGAAATAAAATTTCTCGGAATGACCAGAGAATTGATCGGATTTTTTGTGGAATATATAAAAAATACTGGCGAGAGAATCAACGGAGGAGGAGCAGCCAATGGGCCACGAGCCTTGGAGGTGCGCCCCCCCGCCGTGCCTGGCAAGATCGTGGGGCCCACTTGGCTCCTCCGACCTCCTCTCCACTTCCACATAACCCTATTCGTCCCAGAAAAAATCAAGGAGAATAAATATTCGCGTTTTACGATACGGAGCCGTCGCCACCACCTGTTCTTCCTCCGGAGGGCAGATCTGGAGCCTGTTTTGGGCTCCGGAGAGTGGAAATCGAAGCCATCGTCATCATCAACCATCCTCCATCGCCAATTTCATGATGCTCTTCATCGTTCGTTAGTAATCTTATCATAGGCTTGCTGGACGATGATGAATTCGATGAGATCTATCATGTAATCGAGTTAGTTTTGATGGGGTTTGATCCCTAGTATCCACTATGTTCTAAGATTGATGTTGCTACTACTTTTCTATGCTTAATGCTTGTCACTAGGGCCCGGGCGCCATGATTTCAGATCTGAACCTATTATGTTTTCATCAATATATGTGTGTTCTTGATCCTATTTTGCAAGTTGTAGTCACCTACTATGTGTTATGACCCAGCAACCCCGGAGTGACAATAGGCATAACCACTCCCAGAGATGACCATAGTATGAGGATTCCATGTATTCACCATGTGTTAATGTTTTGTTCCGGTACTCTATTAAAAGGAGACCTTAATATCCCTAAGTTTCCATTAGGACCCCGCTACCACGGGATGGATGGACGAAAGATGTCATACAAGTTCTTTTCCCTAAGCACGTATGATTATATATGGAATACATGCCTACATTACATTGACGAACTGGAGCTAGATACATATCACCCTATGTTATAACTTTTACATGATGAATATGATCCGGCATAATCATCCATCGCCGATCCAATGCTTACGAGCTTTTCCTATACCGGTCTTTGCTTTGTTACTTTTCCGCTACTGCTTTCACACTTGCTACACCAATCACTACTGCTACTGTCACTACTATTACTGTTACTATCATATTACTTTGCTACTAAAACTTTTCTGCAGATACTAAATCTTTCAGGTGTGGTTGAATTGACAACTCAACTGCTAATACTCGATAATATTCTTTGGCTCCCCTTGTGTCGAATCAATAAATTTGGGTTGAATACTATACCCTCGAATACTGTTGCGATCCCCTATCCTTTTTCTGGCGCCATTGCCGGGCAGCATAGCTCTATTCTCTGAGTCACTTGGGATTTATATCTATTGATCACTATGAAGAATTTGCGATATCCAAAAACTAAAGTTCTGCCCTCAACTACGAGGACGGGTAAGGAACTGCCATCTTGCTCTGCACTTGATTCACCTTCTGTTATGAGTAAATTTGCGACAATGCCACCTGCTATTAATTCTGATATGTCGCCTGTGCTTGATGATTCTACTTCTGCTATACATGATAATTATGATGATGCTTTGCTTGGTAATGATATGCCACTTGGTGAATTTCTTGATGCACAAATTGGTAGAGTTACTACTGAATCAAATGATACTTCTGAAACTGATGAAACTGTTGAAATAGAACCTGCTGTTACACCTGTTAGACCTAGCCCTCCTAAATGTGAATTGCCTAATATACCTAAGGGTTATTTTATGGAAGGAGAGGTAGCTGAAGACTTTCTTGCTTGTAAAGATAGCTATGATCTTGAGAAATTATTACTTAAGTGGAAAGAAAAATATCTGAATCCTAGAATGAAATATGATCCTAAGTTCGCTACTTCACCTATCTTTATTACTGATAAGGATTATGAGTTCTCTGTCGATCCTGAGTTAATCACTTTGGTTGAATCTGATCCTTTTCATGGTTATGAATCTAAAACTATTGTAGCACATCTTACTAAGTTGAATGATATTGCCACCCTGTTCACTAATGAGGAAAAAAATCGCCATTAATATATCCTTAAGTTGTTTCCTTTCTCACTAAAGGGTGATGCTAAAACTTGGTTTACTTCTCTTGCTCCTGGTTGTGTGTGTAGTCCCCAGGATATGATTTACTATTTATCTAAGAAATATTTTCCTGCCCATAAGAAACAAGCTGCCTTGCAGGATATATATAACTTTGTGCAAATTGAAGAAGAGAGTCTCCCACAAGCTTGGGGGAGGCTTGTCCAGTTACTTAATGCTTTGCCTGATCACCCTCTTAAGAAAAATGAAATACTTGATATCTTTTATAATGGACTAACCAATGCTTCTAGGGACCACCTAGATAGTTGTGCTGGTTGTGTTTTCAGGGAACGAACTATGGAACAAGCTAAAATTCTATTGAATAATATCTTGAGCAATGATAATGCTTGGACTATTCTTGAACCTCCTCCGAAGCCAACTTCGAAGAAAAGAGGTATTCTATTCCTCAGTCTGAAGATATGCAGGAAGCAAAGAAATCTATGCGAGAGAAAGGTATTAAATCTGAAGACGTTAAGAATCTACCACATATTGAAGAGATACATGGTCTTGATAACCCGACACAGGTAGTGGAGGTAAATTCTCTTCGTAGATTCAATGAGAGTGATATCCCTTATGATAAACCTGATAGCTTATGCTTAGATGAATTTGATAACTTTGTTGCCAAACAACAAAGTTTTAATGATTATGTTAGCAGACAACTGGAGCAGAATGCTATTATGATTAATCATATAAGTGCTTGTGTGGATAGAAATGTTAATGATCTTAAGCTTATTAGTAAACATGCTTCTATGGTCACTACCCAAGTAGAGCAAGTACTTAAGGCTCAAAATGACCTGCTTAATGAATTGAATGATAATTCTGTTAAAGTTGTTACTAGAGGTGGTAGAATGACTCAGGAACCTTTGTATCCTGAGGGCCATCCTAAAAGAATTAAGCAGGATTCTCAAGAAATCAATACTGATGCACCTAGTTATCCTGGTAATAGGAAGAAAAAGAAAGATGATAGGAACTTGCATGCTAGTAAACCTGTTTCTGTTACACCTGAGAATCCAAATGATATATCTATTTCTGATAGTCAGACACAATCTGGTGATGAACATGAGCCTAGTGATAATGTTGATAATGATGTTCATGTTGATGCTCAACCTAGTAATGATAATGATGTGGAGATTGAACCTGCTATTGAACTTGATAACCCACAACCTAGAAACAAAAGATATGATAAGAGTGATTTTATTGCTAGGAATCATGGTAAAGAAAGAGAACCATTGGTTTAGAAACCCATGCCCTTTCCTCCTAAGCCATCCAAAGAAAAAGGATGATGAGGATTTTGAGCGCTTTGTTGAAATGATTAGACCTATCTTTTTGCAAATGCATTTGACTGATATGCTTAAAATGTCTCCTTATGCTAAATACATGAAGGATATTGTGACTAATAAAAGAAAGATACCTGATATTGACATTTCCATCATAATTGTTAATTACACTTCTAAGGGTGGGACTCCTAAGAAACTAGGTGATGCCGGAATACCCACTATACCTTCCTCCATTAAAGGAAATTATGTTAGAACTGCTTTATGTGATCTTGGAGCCGGTGTTAGTGTTATGCCTCTCTCTTTATATCATAGACTTGAATTGGATAAGTTGACACCTACTGAAATCTCTTTGCAAATGGCCAATAAATCAACTACTTTACCTATCGGCATTTGGGAGGATGTGCCTGTTGTGGTTGCTAACGTTACTATCTTAACAAACTTTTTATTCTTGATATTCCCGAGGATGATGCCATGGCAATCATCCTTGGAAGACCCTTTTGAAACACTACAAGAGCTGTTATTGATTGCAAAAAAGGCAATGTCACTTTCCATGTTGGTGGTAATGAGCACACGGTGCACTTTCCGAACAAACAATCTCGGGTTCATTGCATAAATTCCATTGAAAAACCTTCATCAGTTATTATTGGAAGCTTTGAATTCCCTGTACCTACTGTCAGATGAGATATGATATACTTATTGTTGGGGATATGCATATTCTCATTGATCTAACTTAGTGATTTTTCAAAAGTTCTCCGGTTTCATGTGATTCGAAAAATGTTTGTCAAGGAGACTTGATCAACTTCATTGATGGATTTCTTTTGATGACCATGAGATGGATGAATCTAGAAGTCACAATCTTCCGTCCCCAACTTTTACTTTCTGTTGTTTAGTAGAAAAATAATAAAAATATCATTATTTTCCTGTTTTCTGCATTATCCCTCCAATAAAAAAGTTCTTCAAGGCCTAGCTAAGGGCGTTAAACAATAGCACTTGTTGGGAGGCAACCCAATGAATAGGCTTATTTTTGCTTTTTACTTTCTGTTTTGTTGAGTCCAGACCATCATCATTCTGTTATGATTGTGTTTTTATGTTCTAATTAGTGTTTGTGCCAAGTAGAACCTTTATGATTAGTTTTGGTGATAGTTGTTTAATCATGGTGGAAAAAGATAGAACTTTGTGCTCACGAAATTATTTTTCATTCCTATCCAGAAAAAGCTTTTGAGTTGATTCTTTTTTCTTCTGATTGATATGAATATTTCCCCAATTATTATAATTGTTTAAGAATTTTTGAGTTAGCATAGATGTACGAAATATACAGATTGCTACAGACTGTTCTGTTTTTGGCAGATTCTGTTTTGGTTGTGTTGATTGCTTATTTTGATGAAACTATGGGTAGTATCCGGGGGGGGGGGGGGTAAGATCCATGGAGAAGTGATAATACAGTAATATAACATCAATATAAATGGGAATTAAAGTTTACTACAATACCTAAAAAGTTGGTGGTTTGTTTTCTTATGCTGATGCTATCACGAGTTTCTGTTTAAGTTTTGTGTTGTGAAGTCTTCAAGGTTTGGGTGATGTTATTATGGAAAATGGAATAAAGAGTGGCAAGAGCCTAAGCTTGGGGAAGCATAAGGCATCCCAAGCCAAATTCTAGGTCACCAAAAAGCCTAAGCTTGGGGGAGTACGTGGTTCTCACCGACTTTATATTCATTCACACATTCACTCTGAAAGTCGGTGTTTACATTTTTTCATTATTTCATCCATGCTAGTTTATTTTCTTTTCTTGCATTCTTCTTGTGTGTTTGATTCAACTTGAGAAAATCCAAAAAAATTAAAAATGAGAAAAAAAATAGTTATAGCTTTATATTCTTGCATGCTTAGTAGTAACTAAAAAGAAAACCCAAAAATATTTTTCTGTTCTTCTATTGCTTGTTGGGAGCTTTCCCATGTAAATAGTTTTCTTTTTCTTTGGGTTGAGGTAGAAGACCATGATTAAAATGATTAGTGGCTTTCATATGCATTATTGTTCATCCATCAAACAGCCATATTATCTTGTCTTCTCTTCTGAGTTTGCTTGCAGATTCCAACTTAGTCCAATGCATCAACACTGTTATTATTATTCACACCATTCGGTCATGCAAGTGAAAGGCAATAATGACAATATATGATGACGTGACTGAGCCTGGAAAAGCTGGTATGAACTCGACCTATTTTGTTTTTGTAAATATGACTAGCTCATCGTTCTTAATTCAGCATTGTTATGAGAGAAACATGTTTGCAATGACAACTTCGAGATCATAGTTTCTTATGCCATGCTTAATTAGCTAGGATCTTATAATGGTTTGTCTTGGATGCCAACATGAATGTTAAAATGATTGTGATGTAGTATGATAGGATGGTATCCTCCTTTGAAGGATTCAAGTGGCTTGACTTGGCACATGTCCACGCATGAAGTTGAAACAAAATCAACATAGGCTTCACGATATTCATGTTCATGGTGATTTATATCCTACTCATGCTTGCACTCAATGTTGGTTAATCTCAATGCATGTTTATCACTGTTGTCGCTAAGATTGAAATATTCGCGTTTTACGATATGGAGCCGCCACCACCACCTATTCTTCCTCCGGAGGGTAGATCTGGAGCCTGTTTTGGGCTCAGGAGAGTGGAAATCGAAGCCATCGTCATCATCAACCTTCCTCCATCGCCAATTTCATGATGCTCTTCATTGTTCGTGAGTAATCTTATCATAGGCTTGCTGGACGGTGATGAGTTGGATGAGATCTATCATGTAATCGAGTTAGTTTTGATGGGGTTTGATCCCTAGTATCCACTCTGTTCTAAGAGCCATTTTGATACTACTATGCTATGCTTAATGCTTGTCACTAGGGCCCGAGTGCCATGATGTCAGATCTGAACCTATTATGTTTTCATCAATATATGTGTGTTCTTGATCCTATTTTGCAAGTTGTAGTCACCTACTATGTGTTATGACCCGGCAACCTTGGAGTGACAATAGCCGGAACCACTCCCGGAGATGACAATAGTATGAGGATTCCATGTATTCTCCATTTGTTAATTCTTTGTTCCGGTACTCTATTAAAAGGAGACCCTAATATCCATAAGTTTCCATTGGGACCCCGCTGCCACGGGAGGGATGGACGAAAGATGTCATACAAGTTCTTTTCCCTAAGCACGTATGACTATATACGGAATACATGCCTACATTACATTGACGAACTAGAGCTAGATACATATCACCCTATGTTATAACTTTTACATGATGAAATCATCCGGCATAATCATCCATCACCGATCCAATGCCTACAAGCTTTTCCTATACTGGTCTTTGCTTTGTTACTTTTTCGCTACGGCTGTCGCACTTGCTACACCAATCACTACTGCTACTGTCACTACTGTTACTGTTACTATCATATTACTTGGCTACTAAAACTTTGCTGCAGATACTAAATCTTTCAGGTGTGGTTGAATTGACAACTCAACTGCTAATACTCGAGAATATTCTTTGGCTCCCCTTGGGTCGAATCAATAAATTTGGGTTGAATACTGTACCCTCGAAAACTGTTGCGATCCCCTATACTTGTGGGTTATCAGCCTTCAGGTCCATCAACCGTGACCCGGCTTCATTTAAAGCTTCCTGTGACACATGAAAATACAGGATAAGTCGCCAAAATAGAAGTCATATCAAATTATAAGCGTTAAAATACAAGATTATGCAAGTCTCAAGCAGATTGCAAGCAATATGTTTGACACTTGGGGGCTAATGTATAATTGATCTTCAAGAATACAATACAGTTCCGGCTCATCTTCATCAAAGTTAATCCAGAACTTGGGTGCTACAATATGGATCTACAAATTACTTATAATGGAAGTTCCGACTCAATTTTATCAAGTTTGAGTCGGCCCTTGCAGGCAAAGTAAGGATATAGCAGCAAGAGGAATACCTCATATTTTGTCTTCATCAATGTTACCAGCCGAAGCTCCAGATCCCGGCTGGTGGTAAGCCGGTTCGTATACCCGGCGTGGAGCTCTTCGGTTGTCATCTTCTCAAAGGAAGAGTCGAAGTATAGCTTCTTAGAGGCTTCGGCCGACTCTTTATGCCTAGTCAGCACGTGAGCCGGAGGTGACTGAGGAGTAGAACCGGTGATAATGACCTCCGGAGTTGCAGTGGCCTTGGCAGGAGTTGGCAGCTTCGAAGGACCCCTTGGAGGGCTTTCCGGGATGATGTCTTCAGTGGCTGGCTCAGTGTAAGCGACGGGTGGATCTACATCCGGTCGGGGTTCCTCCGGTTGTTCATGTTCTGGATCTTGAACAGCAGGGCCGGGGGAGGGCTTGTTGGTCTTCCGACGCTTGGCTTGAGCACTGCAAGGTAGAAAATGCAGAATTCAAAGGATATTACTACCATACAAAGAAACGGACGTTATAGTGGAAAGACACTAACAGCGGGTTGATCTTCGGAGGCGGCAGAGCGGTCGCCGAAGAGTCTCCGGAAGAGGGCGACTTCTGAGATAAAATTCATGAAAGATGAGACGGCACCAAGGTCATTAAGAGAAATGAGTTAAACAGGAACACATACCTCAGCATGGCGTTTCTTTGGAGCCCGCGAGTTCGACAAGCCAGACATAAGCTCAGTGGAGCCTACACTCCGGGTCTGGCGATGTTCAGCCTGTTGTTGTTTTTTCAAAAGAAAGTCAGGATCTAGGTAAGCGAGAGGATGAGAAAGAAGAACTTTTTTGATAACCCGCCTCGGCTTTCAAGGGACAAAACATTTGGAGCCGGAAGAAATATAGTTTACCTCGGGAGCATTGGCGCGGCTGGTCTCCACTTCATCCTGCGAATAAAACAAGCATTGGTAAAATAGGAAGGCAAAGGATCAAGCAAACAATTAAAATTTTACCTCTGAGCCGGATGACTGTGGCGGGTCAAACCAGTCCTCTTGCGGGGCGTCTTTCTTTGTCTTCTTGGCTAGGGCTTTCTTCTTGAGTTTCTTCGGAGGAGGGACGTACTGTTTCTTCCAGAAATCACAGTCGGCCTGCGAAAATGACCCGGAGAAGATTAATAGATCAGCAAGTTACAAACAAAGTCAAAGAGACGGATAGGGAGAAATTAACTTACATCTGGAGCCGGATTGGTGACGCTCAAAGGCGCCAGGACAATGGCGCTGCATGAACCAGAGGCTTCATGGACAAGGCTCCGGATGAAAGTGAGGATATCATCCTCTGTCTGGGTTGATTTGCTGAAGCATAAGGAGCTGTCGTACTTGCCTTCATATTTACACATAAGACGACTTCTACGTCTTAAGGGCATGATCCGCCAAGAAATCCAGCAGCGGATCAAATCTAATCCTGTTAGTCCATTGGCCATGAGCGCCTTGATCTTAGCATGAGCCGGCTCATACCTGGCATTCTCGGAAGCTGAGAGCTGACCAAGAAGTTCTGAATCTGTCCTGAGACGGGAGGGCCGATAACCCGGCAATGGGCGTTCATCTTCCGGAGAGGTATGCTTGCAATAGAACCAAGTCTTGTTCCAATCCTTCGGATGACTTGGCATCTGCGCAGCCGAAAAGATAATGTCTCTGCGTTGTTGAATGGAAATGCTGCCAAGCTCCAGACTTGGACCGCCCTTCATTTCGGTTTGGCGGTTGCGTAGAAGAACTCTCGAAACAACCCCACAGACGGCTTGAATTGTAGGTAAACTTCATAGAGCACTTGGAAATTGCATATGTTTGAAATGGAGTTGGGGGCCAAGTCTTGAGGGTGAAGCTTGTACAAATGGAGAATGTCATGGAAGAATTTAGAGCCGGGTGGCACGAACCCTCGCTCGATATGGTGAGAGAAAACTACTACCTCTACTTTTTGGGGAGAGGTCCTGGTCTCATTACCCAAAACCTGCCAGTGAAGGACCTCCTTGGAAGGAAGAGTACCCGCTTCAATGAAATCCGTTAGGTACTCCTCCATGATGCAAGATCCAACCCAGTTGCATGTGTTGCAGGCGCGAGACATATTGGCGGCTTAAAGACTGTGCAAAATTGAATAAGTGGTGAGTTAAGAGCAAGTAGATATCGGTGATGGCTTACAAATTTTAAGGGTTCTACAAATATTATGCCATAGTCCGGCTGATGAGAGCCGGAGAGACCTGGCGGTTCAACAAGGAAAAGAGGAGCTAAAATCGGCTAAGTCCTGAAAACAGGTTTCACAAACTACCGCTACAATTACGGATCTATAAAAGCAGGGAAAAGAGATCTTATTTTTGACCTAGTGAAGAACAGTTGAAACAGAGAAGTATAAAACGGGGCCGCAACGGTCCGCATTGCGCACGGCCGCCCCGTACGCGGTGGCGCGGCGAGGACGCGCGCTAAGAACGTCGACGACGTCGGAATAACCTAACGGTAGCGATGAAGGAGCCCGAGCGGTGGTGGCGGAGCTTCCCGTGAACCCTACTATGGTGGCGATGGATCTAAAGGGAGAGCAAGGACTCACCGATGATGGAGCGGCGAATGCGGAAGAGATTTTGGACCGATTCAGGTTGATGCAGCGGCCTGGTTGGTGAAGATGCGAAGACGACGCCGGAGGTCGGGTGCGCTGGAGCAGAGATGACAGGAGGACGAAGAGGAAGAATGAGCGGGAGAACGAAGGTTTCCACCCGCACAAGTCTTATTTAAAGACAAGATGAGGAAGGCGCGACAATCTAGGCGACGGAACCATTTGCCCGAGGCGGACGCCTCGATTTTTGGGCTGACCATTTAATAAAAGATTCGGTGGTACGTCAGCGGATCTTGTGATGTCACGCGAGGTCATCACCGGGCGACTCGCCAAAGAACAGAAGAGAAGGATGAAGTGAGCAAGCACAATTCAACCTAGGGCCTAAGGTTGGGGATATAACCCCGCAATATGACCCGCCCTTAAGGCTCCAAGTCATGTTGATGGCTCGTGAGCCGGCCCAAGGGTGAGCCGTAAAGCCTGCGACCCAGGATGATAGACGGCTCATGGTATGGGCCGTAAGGTATCCCAGACAGAGAAGACCCGGGCGTGTAAGCCGCTCGGAGACGGCTTGGACAAAAATATAGAGAGAGACTCGGATGCACGATGAGACTCGGTTAGATAATTGTAAAGACCCGCGGTCCTGACCTCCTATATAAAGGCAAACCCGGGGCGACTTAGACATCAAGGTTATCGAGAACTAGGTCAAGATTTACCTCCCTCGTAATCGATATAACAAAGTAATACAAGCACAAGCAGGACGTAGGCTATTACCTCGACTTGAGGGGCCGAACCTGGGTAAACCCGTGTCTTTCGTCCCGATCAACCCCTTTGAGTCCATCACGTTAGCGATGGCCTCGAATCCAAGTCCGTTCACCCGGACATCTGCCGTGATAAACCCACGACAATATCCCTCTTGGATGCCATTATATTAGGACTAAATTCATAACCTAAACAAATTACCATGCTGTTTTAAGAAACTCTCAAAATAATATAAGTGAGGAACGAGAGTTCAATAATTTCTATAAGATATAACACCACCGTGCTCTATAAAGATATATGTGAAGCACTAGAGCAACATTGCCTAGCTCAAAAGATATAAGTGCAGCACATAGAGTATTCTAATAAATTCACGATTCAACGTATCTCTCTCTGAAGATGTGTGCACCAAGAATGATTGTGGCAAACTAAAAAGCAAAGACTTATATCATACAAGATGCTCCAAGCAAAACAGATATCATGTGGTGAATAAAAATATAGCCTCAAGTAAATTAACGATTGATTGAATACTAAATAGGGGATGCCTTCCGAGGCATCCCCAAGATTAGGATTTTTGGTATCCTTGAGTGTGACTTGGGGTGACTTGGCCACCCCCAAGTTTAGGCTCTTTCCACTCTTTATTACATAGTCCATCAAATCTTCACCCAAAACTTGAAAACTTCACAACACAAAACTCAACAGAAAATGTAAATCACCACTTTAGGCACTGTTGTGAACTCATTCTTTATTATTTGTGTAATACCTACTGCATTCTAACTTCTCCATGACTCGTACCCCCCGATACGACCCATAGATGCATCAAAATAAGCAAACAACACAAAGAATACATAATCTATCAAAAACAGAACAGTCTGTAGCAACTGTAAACTTCGAATACTTATGGAACTCTAAAAATTCTAAACATTTAGGAAAAGCATGTAAATTTGTATATCTATCTAGTGTAAAAATTTCAGATCAATTAGACACTCTGAAAATTTCGGAAAATTTCTGGACTGGGGGCAAAAGTTTCTAGTTTTCAGCAAGATCAAATCAACAACTACCATAGATCACCCCGAAAGGTTTTACTTGGCTCAAACACTAATTAAAACACAAAAACACAATTACCACAGAATTAATAATATGCCAAACACACCAAAACAGAAGCAAAAAGCACATAGAAAAATAAAATTGGGTTGCCTCCCAACAAGCGCTACTGTTTAATGCCCTTAGCTAGGCAAAACACAATAGATCTAGGTATTTTCATCTTTGGTATGCAATCCATAAGTAGATCTAATGATAGATTCATAAGGTAATTTTATTTTCTCTCTAGGAAAGTGTTCCATGCCCTTCCTTAATGGAAATTGGAATCTAATATTCACTTCCTTCATATCAATAATTGCACCAATCGTTCTAAGGAAAGGTCTACGAAGAATGATTGGACATGTAGGATTGCAATCTATATCAAGAACAATGAGAGCTATGGGCACATGATTCCTATTTGCAACAATAAGAACATCATCAATTCTTCCCATAGGTTTCTTTAAAGTGGAATCCGCAAGATGCAAATTTAAGGAACAATCATCAAATTCACGGAAACCTAACACATCACATAAAGTTTTTGGAATTGTGGAAATGCTAGCACCCAAATAACGCAAAGCAAGGCACTCATAATCTTTAATATTAATCTTAATAGTAGGTTCCCACTCATCATAAAGCTTTCTAGGTATAGAAACTTCCAACTCAAGTTTTTCTTCAAAAGCTTCCATCATAGCATCAACAATATGTTTAGTGAAAGCCTTGTTTTGATTATAAGCACGAGGAGAATTCAACATGGATTGCAACAAGGAAATACAATAAATCAAAGATCATCTACCATGATTAAATTCTTTGAAATCCAAAAGAGTGGGTTCATTCCTATTTAAAGTTTTTACCTATTCAATCCCACTTTTATGAATCTTAGCATGAAGATCTAAAAACTCTGAATCATTGGGACGCCTTTTAAATAAAGTTGACTCATCTCCAGTCCCATCATTATCAAGATTAACAATGGAAAACAAAGATTCAATAGGCATTGCATCAATCACTTTAAGATCTTCATCAATATTATCACGAGAACACACTTTTTCAAGCCATTCACGCTTAGCACGAACTCTAGCGGTTCTTTCCTTACACTCATCAATAGAGATTCTCGTAGCTTTTAAAGACTCATTAATATAATGCTTGGGTGTAATAGATTTAATTTTTAAAGAATCAATCTCAAGAGAAATTCTATCAATGTTCCTAGCCAAATCATCAATCTGCAACACTTTTTCTTCAATCATAGCATTGAAACCTTTTTGAGTACTAACGAATTATTTAACAATACTCTCAAGATCAGAGGGCATCTTATTATAATTTCCATAAGAATTGCTGTAGGAATTACCATAAATTTTAGAGGAATTACTAGGAAATGGCCTAGTGTTTAAATTACCTCTATAAGCATTATTACTAAAATTGTTCCTACCAACAAAATTCACATCCATAAATTTATTATTATTTCTAATCGAAGAAGACAAAGGCATATCATTAGGATCAATAGGAGCACTCTTACAAGCAAACAATTTCATCAATTCATCCATCTTTTCACTCAAAGTATTATTTTCTTCAATAGCATGCACTTTTTTACTAGTAGGAGATCTTTCGGTGTGCCATTGAGAGTAATTTGCCATAATATTATCTGGGAGTTTAGTAGCTTCTCCTAATGTTATTTCCATAAAAGTACCACCTGCGGTGGAATCTAAAAGATTCCTAGAGGCAAAATTCAATCTATCATAGAAAATTTGTATAATCATTCATAAACTCAAACCATGCGCAGGGCAATTCCTAATCATAAGTGTCATCCTCTCCCAAGATTTTGCAACATGTTCATCATCAAGTTGGTTAAAATTAATTATATCGTTCCTAAGGGAGATGATCTTAGCAGGCGGAAAGTATTTGGAAATAAAAACATCTTTACACTTATTCCATGAATAAATAATATTTTTAGGCAAAGTGAAAACCAAGTTTTAGCACGATCTCGTAGTGAGAACGGAAATAGCTTCAATTTAACAATATCATTATGCACATCTTTGTTATTTTGCATATCACACAACTCAACAAAAGTATTTAGATGGGATGCGGCATCTTCATTAGCAAGGCCAGATAATTGTTCTTTCATAACAAGATTGAGCAAAGCAGCATTAATTTCATAAGATTCCGCACTAGTGGCGAGAGCAATCGGAGTACTAATAAAATCATTATTATAAGTATTGGAAAAGTCACACAACTTAGTATTCTATTGAGTCAGCATGGCATGGCAAGCAATCAAGCACACAAGTGAAAGAAGGCCGAATAAAAAGGCAAATCTTTTTGGTAATTTCTGAAAATTGTTTTTGAAGTGGGGGAGAGGAAAACGAGAGGCAAATGGCAAATTAAGTAAATGCAAGAGATGAGTTTGTGATGGGAACTTGGTATCCTTGACTTGTTATGTATCTCCCTGGCAACAGTGCCACAAACCCTTCTTGCCAGTTCTCGAGCATGCGTTGGTTTCCCATGAAAAGGAACGGCTTGATGGAGCAAAGTAGATAAGTATTTCACTTCATGTAGAAGATACTAGAGAGTCACCAATAGATGTACCTGCACAAAGAATCAAACTCTTGCACCCAACGCTATAAAGGGGTTGTCAATCCCTTCATGGTTACTTGCAAGGATAAGATATAACAGAGATAGATATAATAGGATTCTTGAACGGAAAGTGAAACTAAAAGTAAAAATAGGGCATCAAGTATTTTTGATATTTCTGGTTTTAGATCTGAAAATATAATATGGAAAATAGACCCGGGGGCCATAGGTTTCACTAGATGGCTTCTCTCATGATGGCAAGTATTTACGGTGGGTCAACATATTACTATCAAGCAATTGATAGAAAACCGAATAATTATGAAGATGTCCAAGGTAATGATTATGCATATAAGAATTCAGAAAAGACTCAACAAATATTCATGGATAATCTGAACATAAACCCACAATTCATCAGATCTCGACAAACACACCACAAAAGAGTATTACATCGGATAGATCTCCATGAAGATCATGAAGAACATGGTATTGAGAAGCAAAGAGAGATAATAAGCCATCTAGCTACTAGCTATGGACCCGTAGGTTTGTGGTGAACTACTCACGCATCATAGGAGGGGCAATGGAGTTGATGTAGATGCCCTCCGTGATCGAATCCCCCTCCGACAGATTACCGGAAAACGCTCCAAGATTGGATCTCATTGAAACAGAGGCTTCTAGCTGCGGAAAAGTGTTTTTGTGGCTCCCTTCGATAACCCGGCAGCTTCTCTGCCTTGGTTCTCAAGTCTCGTGGTTTCCTTTTGTTCTAGAAAAAATCATTCCGAAGGTTTTATTCTGTTTGGACTCCGTTTAATATTCCTTGTGTGCGAAACACAAAAACAAGGAAAAACTAAAACTAGCACTAGGCTCTAGATTAATAGGTTAGTCCCAAAAACAATATAAAATAACATATTAATGCATATAAAACATCCAAAACAGATAATATAATAGCATGGAACAATCAAAAATTATAGATACGTTGGAGACGTATCAATGCTACGCGCCTGCTAACTCATCCGGGAGCACCACGTGAGGATCCGGGCGCCAAGGCCTTGGCGAGGTGCGAGCACCATGCCCCCAGCCCCCGCTCACGGGGTGCGAGGGGGATGGGAGCAGGTGAGTGCTCGACGTGAAGAGAGAAAACCCAAGATGGGAAATGGTGATGGAAACAAATCCTGACCCATTTCTTTAAAACATGATTTGGAAAAAGCCCCAAGTTTTGTTCCAAGAAAGTTGGCAAATCCAAATACGAGAACAACAAACAACAAGCTTGTCCGCCACTTAGACTAGTCTTTGTCTTCCCCTAGCGCTGAGCGTAGGGCATCCATGTTGCATGGGCATAGCCATTCATGGGCAGTGTTGACTTCTCCGGCAGCGCGAAACTGTGGCTTCCACATTGCGTGGGAGGAACCCCTCCACGTCCTCGAAGGGCGCTGGACGTATACATTCCACTCATTATTGCATGAGAGTGTCACGGGTAGAACTTCCGGAGGTGCTGGATGTTCCAGGCATTCTAGATGCAGGTCGCTTCCTAAGTCTCCAGGAACACAACACCAGGCCTGGAGACATGAACGACCTTGAACTGGCCCTCCCACAAGGGCAAGAGCTTGTGCAATCCCTCCATAGAGAGAATCCGCCTCAGGACGAGATCTCTGACTTCAAGGGTCCTGGAGCAGATATTACGATAGTGGTAGCACCGTAGCGCTTGCTGATACCTCGCAGCTCGGAGCAAGGCTTGGCGACACGCCTCCTCCCCAAGCATGAGGTCTGTTCCTCGCATGACATATTGATGCTCCTCGTCGAATGCCCAGACCCGCAGGGGAGCGGTGCTTGACCTCGTGGGGGAGCACGTAATGGTTCTGTGGACGATGAAGAATGGGGTCTCACCGGTGGGTTTACTCACGGTGGTGCGGATGGACCACAACACGGACTGGAGCTCATCGACCCAACCCCTGCCGCAATCCTCTAGTTTCTTCTTGAAGCTCCTTGTCTTCAGGCCTCACACGACTTCTGCGTTGGCGAGCTCCGCTTGGCAGTTGCTCCTGGGGTGGCCTACGGAGGTGTAGCAAATCTGCGCTCCAAGGTTAGCGCAATAAGTGTTGAAGAGGTTACTTGTGAACTGCGAACCATTGTTGATGATGATGCGGTTGGGGACGCCGAATTGGCTCACGATGCCCTTGATGAACTTGATGGCCGATCCATCCCGGATGGCGCAAATTGGATCAACCTCCACCCACTTGGTGAACTTGTTGATGGCAACGTAGAGGTAGCGATACCCGCCCACTACCCGCTGGAAGGGCCCCGTTATGTCCAGTCTCCAGACCACAAAGGGCTAGGAGAGCAGGATGGTCTAGAGGCCTTGGGAGGGCTGGTGAATTTCCTTGGCATGGAATTGGTAGGCCTCACAAGATCGGGCAAACTCGATGGCGTTGTTAAGCACCGAGGCACAGTAGAAGCCTGATCGGAACGCCTTCCCTACAAGGGTGCGCGACGAGGAGTGGTGCCCGCAGTCCCCTCCGTGGATGTCCACCAGCAGCTCGCAACCTTGTTCCTTGGAGATGCACCGCAGCGCAACATCGTTTGGGAACGTGCAGTACAAGTCACTGTCTTGCAAATAGTAGGCCGCGGTCTATCATGCTACGTGCTCTGCATCTTCCTCCTTTTTTGGTAGCGTGCCGTGAAGCAGGTATGCCTTGAACTCTTGCATCCAGTCATCAGGCTAAGGCTCTTGTGCCAGGAGCAGTCGAGCTCCTAAGGTCGGGCCGCAGTCCGGAGCCCCCAAGGGCGGCGCCAGGGGTAGCTTCTCACTTCGTGGCGCCGGGTCCTCAGAGGGTGGTGCTACGGAAGGTTTGAGGAGCTGCTCCTCGAAGACGCCCGACTCCTGGGGCTCACATCGTGATGCCCTCTTTGCGAAGTCATCAGCCCCCTTGTTTGCGCCGTGCGGGATGTGCTGCAATTCCAAGCCCTCAAAACATTTTTTGATCTTATGTACCTCTTCCAAGTATGCCTCCATATGCTTGTCCTTGGGTGTATACTCTTTGTTGGATAAATTGATGAGGAGCTGGGAGTCGCCCATGACGGTAAGGCATCGAACCCCCAAGGCCGTTGTAGCCTTGAGACCTGTGATGAGGCCCTCATACTCTGCGGTGTTGTTGGAGACCTTCACCCCATACTGAAAACAGAGCTGCATAGCGTGTCAGAGCTTGTGCCCTGCCGGGGAAATGAGCACGACCCTAGCCCCTAATCCTATGCGCGTGAAGGCTCCGCCAAAATGCATGGTACAACCCTAACGTGTCTCATAGCCGGAGGTGAGGGACTGGCTTCTGTACAGCCCCCGATCAGGGGCGTCCGTCCACTCCGCCATGAAGTCTGCCAGGGCTGCCCCTTTGATGACCCTAGTTGTGCTGAACTCTATGTTGAAGGCCTACAGCTTGATGTTCCATTTGGCGAGTCTTCCCACCGTGTTGGGGTTGCGTAGGACCTTCTCCAAGGGGTATGCGGAGATGACCTTGATGGGATGCCCCTGCAAGTACTGATGTAGTACACCGGGTGTTCGACGAGGGCGAAATCTCCTGCGGGGTCAAGAGGCTCGGGCGCATTGGGGGCCATCGGAGCGGTCGAGGCCTTAGGATGGTTGAGCGCCTCGAGGGCTGATACGTCACCAACGTATCTATAATTTTTTATGATGGAATAGTATTATATTATCTGTTTTGGATGTTTTACATGCATTAATATACAATTTTATATTATTTTTAGGACTAACCTATTAATCTAGAGCCTAGTGCCAGTTTATCTTTTCCTTATTTTTGAGTTTTGCAGATATGGAATATTAAACGGAGTCCAAATGGAATAAATCCTTCGGAAGGAATTTTTATGGAAGGAAACAAATCAACCAGGCTTGGAGTGCACGCCAGGGCCCCTGCCAGGGAGTCACAAGCCTGGTAGGCGCGGGCCCCCTCCCTGGCGCGCCTAGCAGGCTTGTCGTCTCCCCGCATGGCTCCTAACTCTATTGTTTGTCCTATAAGTTCCCAAATATTCCCCCAACATCAGAACGAGCCATGGAAATACTTTTCCGCTGCTAGAAGCCTCCGTTCCCGAGAGATCCAATCTTGGAGCCTTTTCCGGTAATCTGCCAGAGGGGGTTTCGATCACGGAGGAAATCTACATTACCACCATTGCCCCTCTGATGATGCGTGAGTATTCCACCACAGACCGACGGGTCCATAGCTAGTTGCTAGATGGCTTCTTATCTCTCTTTGATCTTCAATACCAGGTTCTTCATGATCTTTATGGGGATCTATCCGATGTAATCCTATTTTGTGGTTTGTTTGTCAAGATCCTATGAATTGTGAGTTTATGTTCAGATTATCCGAGAATCTTATTTGAATCTTCTATGAATTCTTATATGCATGATTTCATATCCTTGTAAGTCTCTTCGAGCTATTGGTTTGGTTTGGCCAACTAGATTGGTAATTCTTGCAACGAGAGAAGTGCTTGCTTTTGGGTTCAATCTTGCGGTGTCCTCACCCAGTGACATAGTAGGGGTAGCGAGGCACATATTGTATTGTTGCCATCAAAGGTAACATGATGGAGGTTTCATCATATTGCTTGAGTTTATCCCTCTACATCAGGTCATCTTTCTTAATGTGTTACACTGTTCTTCACGAATTTAATACTCTAGATGCAGGCAGGAGTCGGTCGATGTGTGGAGTAATAGTAGTAGATTCAGAATTGTTTCAGTCTACTTGATACAGACGTGATGCCTATATGCATGATCATTGCCTTGGATAACTACATGATTATACACTTTTCTATCAATTGCTTGACCGTAATTTTTTTACCCACCATGATAGTTTTCCTTCGAGAGAGAAGCCTCTAGTGGTACCTATGGCCCACAGGTCTACTTTCCATAATATACTTTCAGATCTATAAACCAAAAATACCAAAAACACTTTCTGCAATTTATTTTCCTTTTACTTTCCATACTTGTTTACATATATCTCTATCAGATCTAATCCTTGTAAATAACTATGAAGGGATTGACAACCCCTTTATAGCGTTGGGTGCACAAGTTTGATTGTTTGTGTAGGTGCATCCATTGATGACTTGCTTTTTCCTCCTACTGGATTGCTACCTTGGTTCTCAAGAACTGAGGTAAATACTTATCTACTTTGATGCATCACCCTTTCACCTTCAAGGGAAAACCAATGCAAGATCAAGAGGTAGCAAGAAGGATTTTTAGCGCCGTTGCCGAGGAGGATACATGCATTTACATCCAAGTACCCATCACAAACTCATCTCTTGCATTTACATTATTTTCCAATTGCCTCTCATTTTCCTCTCCCCCACTTCTAAAACGATATTCAGAAAATAGGAAAAAGATTTTCCTTCATATTTGCCCTTCTTTCGTTTGCTTGTGTGCTTGATTGCTTGCTTTGTCACGATGTCTGAGAATACCAAGTTGTGTGACTTTTCCAATACTAATAATAATGATTTTATTAGTACTCCTATTGCACCCTCCACTAGTGTGGAATCTTATAAATTAAATGCTGTCTTGCTTAATCTTGCTATGAAAAAAACAATTTTCTAGCCTTCCTAGTGAAGATGCCGCATCCCATCTAAATACTTTCATTGAGTTGTGTGGTATGCAAAAGAAGAAAGATGTCTATAATGATATTGTGAAATTTAAGCTATTTTTGTTCTCACTACGAGATCGTGCGAAAGCTTGGTTTTCATCTTTGCCTAAAAATAGTATTGATTCATGGAATTAGTGTAAAGATGCTTTTATTTCCATGCACTTTTCGCCCACTAAGATCATCTCCCTTAGGAACGATATAGTGAATTTTAAGCAACTTTATAATGAGAATGTTTCACAATCTTGGGAGTGGACTAAATTAATGATTAGGAATTGTCCGGCACATGGTATGACTTTATCGATGATTATACAATTTTTCTATGCGCGATTGAGTTTTGCTTCTAGGAATCTTTTAGATTCCGCCACGAGTGGTACTTTTATGGAAATAACATTAGGATAATCTACTAAAATATTATATAATATTATGACAAACTACTCTCAATGGCATACCGAAAGATTTCCTACTAGTAGAAAAGTGTAAATACTTTGAGTGAAAAGATGGATGCATTGATGAATTTTTTTGCTAGTGAGAGTGCTCCTATTGATCCTAATGATATGCATTAGTATTCTTTGAATGGAAATAATAATGAATCTATGGATGTGAATTTTGTTGGTAGGAACAATTTTGGTAATAACGGGTATAGAGACAATTTTAACCCTAGGACGTTTCCTAGTAATTCCTCTAATAATTGTGGTAATTGCTACAAAAATTCCTATGGAAATTATATAAGATGCCCTCTGATCTTGAGAATATGGTTAAAGAATTTATTGTTTCACAAAAAGTTTTTAATGCTACGATTGAAAAAAAATTGCTCAAGATTGATGATTTGGCTAGGAACATTGATAGAATTTCGCTTGAGATTGATTCTTTGAAACTTAGATCTACTCCACCCAAGCATGATATTAATGAGTCTGTAAAATCTGTGAGAATTTCTATTGATGAAAGTAAGGAAAGAACTGCTAGAATACGTGCTAAGCGTTGATGGCTTGAAAAAGTGTGTTCTCGTGATAATAATGATGAAGATCTCCAAGAGATTGGTGTGACTCCTTTTGAATCTTTGTTTTCCAATATAAAACTTGATAAAGATGGGACTGGAGATAAGTCAACTTTAGTTAAAGAGCGTCCCAATGATTCGGAGTCTATAGATATTTATGCTTAAATTGATAAAAGTTGGATTGAAGAGGTCAAAACTTTAAAAAGCAATGAACCCACTCTTTTGGATTTCAAGGTCTTCAATTATGATAGTTGCTCTTTGATTGATTGTATTTCCTTGTTACAATCCAAGATGAATTATCCACATGCTTATAGTCAAAATAAGGCTTTTACTAAACATATCGTTGATGCTTTCATGAAATATTTTGAAGAAAAACTTGAGTTAGAAGTTTCTATCCCTACAAAGCTTCATGATGAGTGTGAACCTACTATTAAGATTACAATAAAAGATTATGACTATCATGCTTTGTGTGATTTGTGTGGGGGCCCCGACTAATAAGTCGAGATCACCGAATGCACGTGTACAGTGATCCTAGAGTTCAATGCTCACTCAACACACAGAAGCTGAATAGAAGAGTCTTACATCGACATTAAGCGTCTTACACAAATAGTGACCATGAAGGTCTTAGTCTTACATGGATAGGGCCACACGGGCCAAACAGTTAGTCTAGAACAAGGAACGGAAATCTTCGTCGAAAGCGTGAACACATGCCATCGGCCTTAACCTACAGGCATTCTGACTGGGAAGACAAACTCTTCAACATACTCCTGTTCTTCCATTCCTGGCGAATTAAATAACCAGTGTCAAGACAATGAGTACTTTGAATGTACTCGCAATCAACCCAAGAGTGGAACGAGGCAATAATGATGCATGATATAGCGTTATGGGTAATTTACGGAAAGCTGATTTTGTATGCATGTGACATGATCAAGTAATGGTAAGCATGCATCAACAACTAACCAAGTATTCATGATAACACATTGTCGATACCATCACGGGTATCAGTTGAACACATCATGTTCACTCTAAGTCATCGGACTTAGTTCATTTATCATGCCAAGTCATCGGACTTGACTCATGTGACCTCTTGTCTATATAACACCCATACTCACGCCAATGTTTCCCGAAAACACCTGGACGTAGTTTAAGCAGCACCACCCAACTATCCTTGACCGTGGACATGTTTCCCGAAAACACCTGGACTCTGCAGAGGTTGCACACTTTACCCACAAGACTCTGGGAACTTTCGTGTCATCCACGACTCACGATATATAACATACCCGAGGCAAGCACCCGAACAATGCCTTTCCCACGGTGATACTAAACAAAGAGTCCACTCGTTGGTGCCATCCCTCATGATATACATCACTCGTATCATCCATGAGGGCACACAACAGTGTGCCCGGTGCCTGTGAAGATAGCACATGACCTTCCACTCAGGGATGACCCCGTCACAAGAGTGACCACTTCACTCTTGCCACTAGTAATGCAGGCTCCTTGCTAGCACCAACTATAGTAATCAACAAAGCCCCGTCCCATAAGGGGTATCATGGTTGTGCATGTAAGGTTGGGTCGGTCGACAAATCTTAAATCTAATCTGTTTTTGAAAACACACACTCACTTGTTCCGGTACACCACTTCTATCTCAAGTGGTCACCCAACATTCATCATCATCTCCCTCGGGCATTAGTGGCACCCGACAGGGTTTTCGAAAGATTATTGAAAAGACACCCCTCTTGGTATCATTATGCATAAGTCCCATCCCAATTGTGTAGCATCTATTTGCAACCTAACTACTCCCACCCGCACAACCCTCATAAGGAGGTAGGGTCGTGCATGATGCAAGTATCGATGGAAGGTACCGGAGGCATCCCATCGAAGGGGGAAGCCACCACAACACATGATCGATATGTCGGAAGTAAAGTGATATAAGACAAGCGATGAAAGTAGTTTCTTGTCATGGTCAAAGGGCTTCTTGCCTAGCTCAACAAGGTCTTCAGGGTCTTTGAAGTCCTCGGGTCCAATCCCTTCGTCAACAACGCAATCTATCGTCGCGGAATAAATGGGCAAATATAAGCACCACACAAAAACAGAGCTCAAAAGACACTTTAAAAATGTTGCACTATTTTGTTAAATACTACAAACTCCTATAAAATTATTTTTCTAGGGTCTTATAGTCACAAAGGTTTTTAAAACTATTTAAAACAGAGGCTAAAAATGCCTAAAAGAGGTTTTAGAATAAATTAGTAGATAAAACTTTTCCAATAAATTATACAAATGGCACTATTAAATTCTTTACAATATTTCAAGATTTACGGTGGAGAAATATTGGACATTGGAATAGTATAAATCTCTATGGAATTATTGGAAATATCAAGAAAAAGGAAAAAGATAAAAGGCACTGTGCCCTCCCGGGCCAGTAGCACCGAGGCCGAGCCGGCCCAGGGAGGAACCGGCCTAGTCTCAGCTGTTGCGTGCGGCAGGTTTGTTTCAAACCTGCCAGCGGGCCTAGCCGGTCAGCAAGAGAGGGAGACGGCGAGGGGATGATAGGGGGGGCCCACCTGTCATCCCCTCCTCGCGAGGGTAGGAGCAGGGCTCACCGGAGGAGGGGCTCCAGGCCACGACGACGGAGATGGGGAGCACAGGCGGCCTCCAGGGGGCGTCGCAAGCCAGAGAGGGGCTGCGGAGACGACGGGGAGGGAGAGGGGCACCGGCAAGGAGAGGACCTGACGGCGGCGGCGAGGGTTTGGGTTTGGGCACGAGGAAGAAGCGGAGAGAGGGGCTGACCAGTGAGAGGGGCACTGGAGGCCAGGGGAGGCCTCTTTATAGGGGCCGCCGATCCACCACAGTCCTGGTGCGCCGGTGAGCACCAGGGCATCACTATAGGCCACGGGGACGGTCCGGCAGAGACTGGGAGGGCCATGGAGTTGGTCCGTGCCCAAGGGGAATGAGAGGCAGCCGGAGGGGGGCCCGGAGGGGGCGCGCGTGCGAGCTCCCGAATTGGCCGGCTCGGGCGGCCTCGGGCACGTGCGGAGGAGGGAGAAGGAGAGAGAGGGAGGAGGGGGCCGCCCATTTGGAGGGACGCGGACGTCGAGGGGGACATGGGAGACAACTCCCCTCATCCCAATGCGGTCGTGAGGCCTCGGGATGCTCCTGCTACAATGCGGACATGCACTGTAGCGCGCTCCAGAGCGTTCCTTTGGCATGCCATGGCAATCTTGCATTCTCTGGACGCATTCCTGCATGTTCCTTAGCTCTTGGATGATCTGAAGATGCTCTAGGGGCTAGGGGAGGCTAGGGAGAGAAGAGGTGAGAGGAGGGGGAGGTAAAATGGGTGCTGGCCATGTTGTCCAGATGGTAAAAATGGGTTTTTACCCCATCTAAGGATTGATCCTTGGCCAAATAAAGTTACTGGAGGTGAAAGGGGTCTAGGGCAGGTTGTGGTAAAAAGGAGGGGCCAAGGGTAAAAAGGTAAGAGGTGAAAATGTCAGTATTACATATATGGCAAAAGGTGTTTGATGATGTTTTGGGCCACCAAATGAACTTGGATTAGCTTGAGACTTGATAGGTTCAAGGGGTGGTGGGAAACAAGTGTGATCACCAAGTTTGGGAAGATTTGAAGAAAGTTCACAATGGGACTTAGGGAAAACCGAGAAATAGGCAGAATCTGATTTCTATAGTTTCAACGGTGTTAGGCTTTAACCCTTGATGCACCACTTGGTGTATCACCACTATTTGGCCATTAAAGCATGCCCACAAAGTTTGAGGCCAAGGGAGGACACTTCACAATGTAAAGTTGTCCAAATTTGAATCTGGATAGAGATGGTTTTAGGTTGGTTTGATGAAGCAAACCAACTTGTATTGGGATGAAAGTTTGCAAGATCATCAACTATGATGGTGTTGACTTGCTAGAAGTTTCTTGGATTTTATTGAGAACATTTCTTATAGAAACATTCCAAAAGTTCAATCTGAACAGAAAGGGTTTTGAGGGGTTTTGCCGATGTTATGATCAAGCTCTTGTGGTGAAACTCGTATATATGGAAAATATATGTCCACGGAGTTTCTCTAAATTTTCTCAAATATTTTCAAAGCATTTAAATAATTTTTCCTTAGGAAAAGCCATTTCTGGCCTTAAGAAAAAGCCTTTGAATAAAATATGAAAATAATCTTTAAAAATAATATTTGGTGGTTTTGAGGAGTCATATATATATATTAGATTTCGAACAATGCATTTGGGACGAAAGGATCCACCTAAATTGAGGACTTGTAGTCCAAACCTCAATTCGGGGGTTTTAGTAAACCTAAATTGAATAAATCCCTTTTGTTGAAAATAAATTTTGATAAGAAATAGTTTTGAGCTCTATCCACATGGCATGATCATTGGGCAAGGTAATTGGATCAAGGAAGATGAAGGAGGAGAGAAGTGGAACCTAATAGTGCCAAACATGATCATCCAAGCAATCAAGAAAGCATCAAACAGACAAGCATTCACTCCAAAAAGTTTTAGTTGGTTCCAAATTTGATAAAACTCAAACATAACAATGTGCCTAAACACAGGGTGTGACAATTTGGGTGCTAGTGTTTCCACGATTCCGATAACTCTATGTGATGTGCTAGGTTACCATGATCTTGAGATTGCTCTCTAAATTTGCATCTTGCTCATTCCACCATTAAGAAACCTATGGGAAGGATTAATGATGTTCTTATTGATGCAAATAGGAATAATGTGACCGTAGATTTCATTGTTCTCGATATAGATTGCAATCCTACATATCCTATTATTCTTGGTAAACCTTTCCTTAGAACGGCTGGTGCAACTATTGATATGAAAGAAGGAAACATTATATTTCAATTTCCATTAAGGAAAGGCATGGAACATTGTCCTAGAAAGAAAATAATATTGCCTTATGAATATATTATGAGAGCTAATTTTGTATTGCATACCAAAGATGACGATACCTAGATCTATTGCGTTTTGCGTAGCTAGGGGCTTTAAACAATAGCGCTTGTTGGCAGGCAACCCAATTTTATTTTTGTGTTCTATCTTTGCTTCTGTTTTTGAGTGTTTCCCACATTATTACTTATGTACTAATTGTGTTTTGGTGATTTAATTAGTGTTTGAGTCAAGTAAAACCTTTGGGGTGATCTACGGTAGTTGTTGACTCGGTCCTGCTGAAAAACAGAATCTTTTGTGCTTAGTCCAGAAATTTTCTAATTTTTTCAATTTGTCGAAAGATTTATATATAAATTACCCAATATTTACTTATGGTTAAGAATTTTTGGATTTACATTAGTATACTAAGTATTCAGATTGCTACAAACTGTTCTGTTTTTGACAGATTCTGTTTTCTTTGAGTTGTTTGCCTATTTTGATGAATCTGTGGGTTGTATCCTCGGGTATGAACCATGAAGAAGTTAGAAAACAGTAGGTATAAAACCGATATAAATAAAGAATGAGTTCACAACAGTACCTAAAGTAGTGATTATTTTCTTATACTAACGGATCTCACGAGTTTTCTTCTAAGTTTTGTGTTGTGAAGTTTTCATGTTTTGGGTAAACATTTGATGGACCATGGAATAAGGAGTGGCAAGAGCTTAAGCTTGGGGATGAACAAGTCACCCCAAGTCTTATTCAAGGATTCCAAATAGCCTAAGCTTGGGGATGCCCCGGAAGTCATCCCCTCTTTTGTCTTCAATCTGTCGATAAATTTACTTGAGGCTATATTTTTATTCAACACATGATATGTGTTTTACTTGGAGCGTCTTGTATGATATGAATCTTTGCTTGTTAGTTTTCCACAATCATCCTTGATGAACACATATTTTGAGAGAGACACACTGAATCATGAATTTATTAGAATATTCTGCATGCTTCACTTATATCTTTTGAGTTAGGCAATTTTGCTCTATGTGCTTCACTTATATTTTGTAGAGCACGGTGGTGTTTGCGCTTTATAGAAATAATTGAACTCTCGTAACTCACTTATATTATTTTGAGAGTTTATAAAAAGCATGGTCATTTTTCTAGGTTATGAATTTAGCCCTAATATGATAGGCATCCAAGCAGGATGTAATAAAAGCTTCCATATTAAGTGTGTTGAATACTATGAGAAGTTTGATTCCTTGCATAATGTTTTGAGATATAAAGATGGTAATGTCAAGAGTCATGTTAGGAAGTAACTATGATTTGGTAAAATTAGTTGTGTAAAGGTTTGTGATTCCCATAGAATGCACGTGTGGTGAACCGTTATGTAAGGAAGTCAGAGCATGATTTGTTTATAGATTGTCAACCTTTGCGTGAGGGTAGGGAGCACGCGATGGTTAACTCCTACCAACCTCTACCCTAGGAGCATGCATTTAATACTTTGCTTCAGTGACTAATAGAATTTTGCAATAAGTGAGGGTGTCTTGAATGAAGGGGTCCTCGGATAGCCAATCATTATTAATGGGCCAGACTGTATGGTCTGCATGGCAGGCATCGGAGGATCGAGGACCATCTGCGCCAGGATAGAAGCTTCATGGAGTCCAGGCGTGTTCTCCAAGTTATTAACTGTAGTTAGGCAAGTTATCTCTTCTGCATGTTACCGACCATGTGTAAGCTAAGGGCACCCCCGACATCTATATAAGTCGGAGGGTTATAGGGGTAGGGACTGAACAACTCATCTTGGGTTAGACATACGATCTCGAGGTACATCAACTCTGTAACCTCTTACACAATCAATACAATCAAGCAAGGCGTAGGGTATTACCTCCATAGGAGGTCCCGAACCTCGGTAAACTCGTGTCCCCTTCGTCTCCTGTTACCGTTGATCCTAGTCTCACAGTTCGGGACCCCCTCCCCGAGATCCACCGGTTTTGACACCGACATTGGTGCTTTCGTTGAGATTTCCACTGTGAGCGCCGAAGGCATGAACGGCTCGCATCGTCGTAGGTGGCAAGATCTGCATCGAATGGACTTTCGCCCCCGATCAGAGTGTCACTAGTAACGACATCTTGTCGCAAGCCAACCCGATCAGCCGTCATGGCTAGATCTGAAGGTTTCCCCCGCATCAGAGTATCAAGTTCAGAACCCTAGAGTTTTTGGTTGATTCACAAGGGACACTCATTCCAATGGAACCCTCAACCTTGAAAGAAAGACCTGCAAGTATGGACACTTTGACGTCCGAGTCATCAGGTCCCGTGGGAGAACGAAACGTAGATCCGCTTTGGCGTGACTCTAGAACCGTCACACCACTTGATGAATCCAGTTGTATTAGTGACACGCAACCTGCCATCGCTTCGTTCTTAAACGAATTGTTCGATCGGCTCGAAGCAATGCGTATACTGGATGACCAGGTTCCGACCTATGATCTGCTCGGGATTAAACCCGATGATAGGGAGATTCACGTACCTCCTGTCACCCACCTTGTCACTACTATGGAGTGTGCAGCTGCGGATTCGTCCCCACATCCGGAATTGAAAATGGTTTACACCCCGGTCTCCGATCACCATGGCTACGCAGATGAGCCATGCACCACAATTCGGAGTTTGTATTCCCGAATACTCAACGTGACGTAGAATCCAGTTTTTGCCCACCCACCGCCCAGGACGATAATCCTAGTTTTTCATCGAAGCCCGTATCTCCGGACTTCCAAGACATAAAGCAACTGCGAGGAGAGTCAGTACACCACTTTTGGGCAAGACTGCTGCTCGCTAGGAGCAGAGTAAAAGGTCTCAGCGAACAAGATTTAACGGCAATTTTCGCTCGCAATTGCCATGATGAGGGTATTCTTAATGTCCTAGCCCGCCGACGCATTAGCGATTTCTCGGAGCTTTCCGAATTGGTACAGAAATACTGTGCCATGGAGAGTGTCTTGCAATCCAAGCGGCTGTTCTCGAAACCAAAATCCCTAGAATACCCTAGAGGAGCTCGGAAAAAGAGGATACCTACTAATCTCAGCCAGGCATGGACCTGTCGGGAAAAGAAACAAGCCCCTTTTGGGTGCCTGCACTGTCCTCGATGGGATTTTGGATAAACCATGTCCCATACATTTTGTATTACCAAACGCAAACCCTACGCACAACCTTCGAGGTGTCTGGGTCATCAAGCAAGTCGCAAAAAGCGATGAAGCTATCCTCGACACGCCTCTGTCGAGTAGACGTTCTCCTTCGCCGCCCGAATTCGATGCCAAAGTCCTGACTGTCTATGAAATCCTCCCCTCGAGGAACAGATGTAAAGGAGTTCTTAAAGAGAACGGGCAAGTCTATCACGTGGCAGCCACTAGCCCATGCGCAGACATACCGACTACTTTCGAGGACATTGACCGAATGCCCATTCTTTCCGGACATTCACCGGCCGCCCTAGTGTTGAATCTCATCATCAATGGATATAGGCTACATAAAGTGCTAATGGACGGCGGCAGTGGTCTTAACCTCATTTGCGAAGCGACGCTAGAAAAAATGCATTTCGACCGATCTCGCATCGAGCGTAGCAACCCAACATTCGGGGGAATTATCCCAGGAAAGGTGGCACGATGTTGCCGATGTATCATCCTGGACGTGGTGTTTGGCACACCCGAAAACTATCGATCTGAAGAACTTCACTTCCACATCGTCCCTTTCCCAAGTGGCTATCATGTCCTATTAGGACGTGATGCCTTCAAAAAGTTCTAGGCTATACCACATTACGGGTACATGAAACTAAAAATGCCAGGACCAAATGGAGTGATCACAATCACCAGCGATATGGATATTGCCCTTCGAGCCGAAAACAAAACGGCAGTGCTAGCCCTCGAGACACTAGAAGAAACTTTCACCGCCGAAGAGTTGACTGCTTTACGGTCGACGGTCAATAGAGACGATATGATCCTCAACAAAAGACCCAAGTCTACGTCCTTCAAACCCGAAGAGGAAATCATCAAATTTTAGGTGCATCCAACGGACCCCAATAAGACAACGTCCATCAGAGACCAGCTCGATCCCCTTATGGACGAACTTTGCGGCATTTTCTCCGTGAGAATTGGGACTTTTTTCCCTGGCATCCTTTCGATATGCCTGGAATTCCATGTCGGTTGGCTGAATATAGCCTAAACATTATTCCGGGCTTCAAACCCGTGAAACAGACTCTGCGTCGTTTTTCCGAACCCAAGCCGCATGCCTTGGGTGAAGAATTAGCCAAACTTCTTGAGGCCGGATTTATTCGGGATATTAAACACCCTGAGTGGCTAGCAAACCTAGTGATGGTACCTAAGAAAGAAAAATCCTGCTGGCTATGTGTCGATTTCAAAGACCTTAATAGAGCATGCCCCAAGGACTCTTTCCACTTACCGCACATCGACCAGATCATCGATGCCACAGCCGGACACGATCTGTTGTGTTTCCTCGATGCTTGATCCAAATACCGTCAAATTAAAATGAAGGAATCCGATCAAGCTGCTAGGGCTTTCATCACCCCTTGCGGGCCTTTCTGCTTCAACATGATGCCTTTCGGGCTAAAATCGCTGGGGCTACCTACCAGCGCATGATCCAAACCTACCTCTCTATGCAGGTTGGCAAGACCATCGTGGCATATGTGGACGATGTGGTAATCAAAACCAAACATGTCGACCAGCTGATTGACGACCTATGCCAAACTTTTGCTAATTTACACGTATATGACATCTGGCTCAATTCGGAAAAATGTGTATTTGGAGGTCCCTCAGGTAAGCTGCTTGGATTCATCGTCTCGCATAGAGGAATAGAGGCAAATCTAGCTAACATTCGCGCTCTATTAGAACTTGCAATCCCTATAGAATTGAAGCATGTCCAGAGGCTATCCGGGGTGCGTAGCGGCATTAAGGCGCTTTATCTCCCTCCTTGGAGAAAAGACTTTGCCCCTCTACAAACTACTGAAACGGACCAAAAATTTCTAATGGACCTATGAAGCAGCGGCTGCGTTGGAAGAAATCAAAGAAGTACTGGCAACCAACCCCATACTCATGACACCAGGTGCAAGTGAGCCTATGTTGTTATACATATCGGCCATCAACAAAGTCGTCAGTGCGGTGCTCGTCGTTGAGCGAGATGAGGAGGGGCAAAAATTCCAAACTCAGAAGCCGATATACTATGTGTCAGAGGTGCTAACGCAGTGCAAGTCCAGATATCCACACTATCAAAAAAATTCCTTCACACTATTCATGGCATCGAGGAAACTCCAACACTACTTCCAGGAGTGCGCGGTGAGCATCGAAAGTCCCCTTGAATGACATAATCAACAACAGGGACGCCACCGGCCGCATTGCCAAGTGGGCCGTTGAGCTCCTCCCCTTTGAAATGACCTACAAGCCACGCCATTACATCAAATCATAGGTGCTGGCAGAATTTTTGGCCGAATGGACAGAGGCCGAACTCCCCAAGGAATATAGTGCATACCCCCATTGGACAATGTACTTTGATGGCTCCAAAACCCTGGACAGACTAGGGGCTGGAGTTATATTCACACCCCCACTGGCGACAACATGTGATACATGTTTCAAATCATGTATGCGGACTCCAACAATGCTACCGAATATAAGGCCCTTCTTCATGGTCTTCGGATGGCTGTATCAATGGGCATACTACGGCTAGAGGTGCGGGGAGATGCCAACCTAGCCATCTCCCAAATCAATGGCGAATTCGACGCTAAAACTCCGAAGATGGCATCATATAGAAATGTCGTGCTCAAGATATCAGGTCGGTTTGAGGGGCTGGAATTCCGCCATGTCGCTCGCGAAAAAAAACAAGCCGCTAACATATTGGCTTGTCTAGTAACTAAGCGCGATCCTGTCCCGAAGAATACTTTTCTGGAACAATTGTTTAAGCCTTCTGTCGTGTGGCAGGACGATGACAATAGAGCTGGTCCGGATACATCGGACGTGGTTGTCCCCCCTGTCAACGAACCGGACGACAAAATAATTGGCGGCTCTATAATGAATGAAATGCCTTCGGCTCTATAATTGCACCTTATAACGAGCCCTTTCTCGCCTACCTTCTTCGAAAGAAACTCCACGACAACCAGATAGAGGCACGTCGCTTTGGCGCTCCAAAGCCTACAAGATTCATGACGGTGAGTTATACAAGAAAGTCACAACTTGTGTACTACAGTGGTGCATATCCGAGGAAGATGGGAGGGAACTTCTTGCCGAAGTACATGCGGGCATGAGGATCCATCACGCCATGGCAAGAGCCCTAGTTAGCAAGGCCTTCCGAGGATGTTTCTTCTGGCCCACAGCTCGGCCGGATGCACAATCACTTGTCAAGCACTGCATGGGGTGTCAACTCTTCACAAACCAAAGTCACATGCCTCCAACAGCTCTTCGGACTATTCCGAGCACTTGGACTTTTGCGGTCTGGGGGCTTGACATGGTCGGACCCCTTAAAGGGGGATAAAGAAAAACAAATATCTGCTGGTCATGGTTGACAAATTCACCAAATGGATACAGTCAAAGCCTGTTAAATCAGCCAAGTTCGGACCAGTTATAGACTTCATATCTGGCATAGTACACCTTTATGTATACCACATATCACAAGAATGGATAACGAATCTAGTTTTACGGCCCAAGAGGTCAAGTACTAGTGCGCGAAAATGGGCATTAAGCTCGATTACGCATCAGTTTACCATCCGTAGTCCAATGGACAAGTCGAACGCGCCAATGGTCTCATTATGAGCAGCATTAAGCCACGATTGGTCCGATCTTTTCACGAGTCCGACTGTCATTGGGTTGAGGAGCTCGACTCCTTACTATGGGGCATGCGTACCACCCCAAATAGATCAACAAGCTTCACACAGTTCTTCATGGTCTATGGGGCAGACTCAGTCCTTCCCTGTGATATTATTCACGATGCACTAAGAGTGCGCATGTACGAGGAAAAGGAGGCCAAGTTGGATTGGCAGGATGACCTGGACGCCTTGCAGGGAGAACGCGACATAGCTCTGGCTCACTCTGCGCTTTGTCAGCAGCAAGCGTGATGCTACCAGAGTAGGGAGGTTAGGGCACAAACATACAACATAGGTTAACTCGTCCTACGGCTCCTGGAGAAGCAGAAGCATAAACTCAACCCCAAATGGGAGGTCCCCTTCATCATCGATGAAGTACTCACAGGAGGAGCCTATTGTCTTCAGAACTCATTAGATAATCGCCTTGAACCAAACCCATGGAATAGGGCTCGTCTTCAGCATTTCTACGGATAGACCGGTCCTGTCCGAATCCCCACACATTTTACATTTTTTCTTTTTATTATATTTTCATGTCTTTTGTTTCCTTCCCACTTTGCTATTTGATAGGATCAATTTTATTCTTCCCATGTTTGGTTAAACCGATCATGTACTAAGATTTTCGGGATACACCATAGAGTGTTACATCCGAACACAACACGTGGGGGCTTCTTCTACTAGCCATCTTTTCTGTTGCAATTATTTGTCCGCACCTGTCGTGTGCGCATGTTTCTTTTGTCAGGTTTTGGCAAACTGGGTTGCCTCGCTCCTGTGGTTACTCTCTATGTTCCCGCTCGTTTGGATAGAGAGTAAAGGGAGAACCTCTGCGATTGTTACGACTGGGTCATCCGGACACGTACCTCAGACGGGTGAAGTCAAAAGCTAGATGTCTTACATAGACAATTGGTCGGCTCGGATGGAAACACCTTATATAGCCTTGGTTGCTATTTTTGTTATTCGGGACTCTTATTCCCAGAAAACACTTAGTCGCATACTATGAGTATGCAGATTGCTATCTACATTCTTCGTAGAACCTTGGCGAAAAGTATCGTTAGCGGTACTATTTTCATCAGAAGATGTTTCTTACGCTATGTCGTAATATAACATACCTTTCTGTGTGCTTTCTGTCTGTTCGCACCACATGGCCGGATTGCCTGGTTCCTCGAATACAATTTTGCTATTCGGCGAAGGAAAAATAACAAGGAACACTCCTGAGCTCTTTGCTCGGGAGGGAGAAGCCGATGGCCAGTTAATACAAAGTTTACAACACGGATTGTTTTACACATGAATATACAAATTACATATTCGGCTGCTGGTCGAGATCATCGATTCTTGTGGAGAGGGGGCAGTCTACCCGAGAGAGCCTTGCGGCGGGCATCACCTGGTCATATACCAGGTGGAGTGGCACTTCTTTTCCATCCGATCCCATAGGACCAACCCGCGCCATATGCTCGGGGTTAAGTAAGGTGATACAGGTCTTGAGTATCGCCCATGCCTCCCATGCTCCTTCGCGACAGGCCGAAGTCTTCCACAGCTCAAACCTACACCAAGCCCCCCTAAATCGATCCACAAGTGCGGCCAGCCCTTCTGGTGGCTGTTCGGTGGGCAATAATGCCTTCACCATCCCCTTCATCTCCTTTTGCACGCGCTTGTGGAGAGTGGTCAGCTCCTTTAGCGGGTCCCCTTGGAGTGATTCGATCTCCTCTCTAGGATGCCCAGTCAGGAGACCTGTCCACAAGACAACAAGCGCGATTACTATAATTTTATACATCGGACATATTTACTCATAGCGGAATTGTATTTACCGAATAAGCCCCTCCGAAGATTTTGGTTTTGTTCTTAAGCTTGGGCCAATTGAATCTTCAAACTCTTTATTTCATCGGCCTGGTTTTGTAGAACAAGACAGTCGGCTTGCAACTGATATTCCGCATACCTTTTTGAATCCCGGGCCAATTCGAGCCGCCTTTCCATACGTCCTACTGATTCGGTTGCTACACATAATCCATATGTTAGGCATGGAATCCATGTATTCTATTGACTAGCAGTAAATGCATTCTAACCATGGGCATCGCACGTAAAGCTTTTCACTTGTGCTAGTTTGGCCTTCACAGACTGCACCTCCGTGCGGCTCTCCTTGAGCGCCTTGGCCAGTTGTTCCGATTGTTGCTTTGTGGCCTGCGTCAGCAGTTAAGTAGTTGTGAGATCCTTAATTCGTTTTTTCAAATCAAATTAAGGCTTAGGGGCTACAAGGCTTATACAAGTATATGGACTCTACAAAATCTGACCACTTACTTGAATACTGGTTGTTATCAGCTTCATAGCTTCTCCAAATCCAGTTCGAGCGGCCCTGAGGTGTGCATCTACCGAGCATAGGGCGTCGAACTCTTGGTCGGAGAAAACTAGGTGCCGCATAGCCTCCCATCGATGCCGATGTTGCATGGCACTCTCCACTTCTGATTTGGTGACAGATACTCCGTCGCCATATTCGGCGGGCATCGGACAGGCCATGGGGCTTCCTTAGCAGAAGCCGCATGGATGGTGGCCCGGGAGCTTCAGCCGTCTCCTGACATCCGGGCATCCCCCTTGGTAGGTGAGTATTGGGTGTTTCGCCTAGGTAAAGAACAAGCGGCTATAAGATTTTGCCGAGCATAACAATAAAATGGATATCCGAATAGTGTACCTATGGGATGTGTGGACGGGTGGATTCGTTCATGTGTCCTGCTCCTTTGTAGGGGCCCGATCGGCCTCTGACTCGTCTGTGGCTTCGACTACCGGCGCAAGGTGTGCTGAACGATGACACTTGGGGGCTAGGACCGGCGCATCCGAGGTGCTCTTAGTAGCGGGCCTCTTTTGGGAGGAGTTTTTCTTCTTGCCCGTGGACGGAATGAAGAATGACTCCGGGTAATTTATAGTGATTGCCATTGGGGTCTAAACAATGATGTCCTGATGATAGACTTTGTTCTCGAAGTCGAGAAGGAGATCTGGGTCCTCGTTGAAGCCCAGATCATTGTCACATGAATGATTCTCGGGCTGAGGAGCCTGAGAGTTGAGTGCCTCTATGAAGCTCCTCTATTCCTATTCACGGCAAGGCCCAAGCTCGATTGGATTGTGGGCCGAATACCCTTCCTTGGTTAACCGCTAGATGAAGTCTTCTTGCTCTACTTTGTACAGGTCGGCAAGCGTGGCGGCCAACGCTGTTGGATTGGCAGGACCTAATTTTCAGGAATGCGTGGCATCGCCTGTCCTATTGTATCGCCATAAGGGGTGCACCCCTTGTCGGAGGGGCTACATGCACCAGGAGATAGCGGCGGCCATGAAGGCGACCATGGTAAGCCGGTGATGGGCAACCATCCGCATTTGTGTGGCCAGGCGTTACACTTTGGCACTCACCTCCTGGGATGAGTCCTTGAGTCACCAGTTGTATCTTTTCTTTGGGAGAAGGTCAGAGTATTCGGGCAGACTTGTCCGAGTTGGCTTGAATAGGGGGACGTCTTCAATATACAACCACTCCTAAGTCCATTCTTCGGATTTATTCGGCGTGCCAATAGGGTACCCCGTCCCTGCTATGCGGCATAGTTCGGCTCCGCCAACCTCTAAGATGGCCTTGTCCCGAGTTCGGGGGACGAGGCAGAAATATTTCCTCCGTAGATCGAAGTGAGCTTTGCACCCTAAGAACATCTTGCATAGGGAAACATAACCAGAGATGTGCAGGATCGACCCTAGGGTGAGATGGTGGAGTTGAATCCCATAGAACTCCAGCAATCCCCTCAAGAACGGGTGGACTGGAAATCCAAAGCCTCGGAGGAGGAATGGAACAAAGCAAATGCACTCCGCTTTGTTTGGATTGGGGAAGTGCTCGTCAAAGACCTCATCGCCATAAGTGACTAAACCAGCACGGGTTGTCACCAGATCTGATGATGGGAGATATCCCTGGGTCTCCATCTTACGGAGCCGTGGAAGTGTGACAGAGCAGCTGGTCCAGTCGCATGGGCGTTGGCCGTAAGGGCCCTTTGAGGAACTGGGAGCGTTAGCCATGTTGTGCGTAGAGCTTCCGTTGGGAGTTTCTGAAGATAGGGAGGAGGAAGATGTGGTTTGAATCACGTTTTTGTTTGGTTAAATGGGTTGGTGCCTCCGTCGCGGAATGGTAGGATTGTAAAAATCACTGACCACTCGCCTCCCCATGACGCACGAAGATCGAGGAACTCGTGTAGTTATTATAATGACCAGCGCCCGCGACGCTTGGGAATCTTACAGAATACTGGTCAGATGCTGAACAGAGGAGGATGAGGGAGTCATCACGCAAGCCGAAGACAGCAACGTGAAGGGATCAACCGAATATATATATCGGCGTTGAAGGCCAGTCCGGGGGCTACGGAGGGAGTCCTGAATTAAGGGGTCCTCGGATAGCCGACCATTATTCATGGGGGACATACAGTATGAGCTTCGTCTGCTGTTACCATTGATCCTAGTCTCATAGTTTGGAACCCCCTACCCGAGATCCGCCGGTTTTGACGCTGACAATGAGTATGTGAGTTCTTTATGACACATGTTGAGTCCATGGATAATACGCACTCTCACCCTTCCACCTTTGCTAGCCTCTCTAGTACGGCGCAACTTTTGCCGGTACAACAAACACCTTCCTCAAAACAACCACCACATACCTTCCTCAAAACAGCCACCATATATCTTTCCTCAAAACAGCCACCATACCTACCTATTATGGCATTTCCATGGCTATTCCGAGATATATTGACATGCAACATCCACTGTTTCCTGTTATGACATGCACCATCACTTCCATATTGCATATAGAGTCATATTTTGTCATAGGTATCGAGTTGTAATTTTCTTTTGAGTTGTAAGTAAATAAAAGTGTGATGATTATCATGATTAGAGCATGTCCCATGTGAGGAAAGGATGATGGAAGCTATGATTCCTCACAAGTAGGGATGAGATTCCGGACTTTATGAAAATAAAAGAGGCCAGCGAAGCCCAAATAATAATAATAATAATAATAATAATAATAATAATAATAATAATAAAATAGGCTTTAGATGCCCACCAAAAAATGAGAGAAAAGAGAGAAGGGACATTGCTACTATCTTTTCCACACTTGTGCTTCAAAGTAACACCATGATCTTCATGTTATAGAATCTCCTATTTTGTCACTTTCATATACTAGTGGAATTTTTCTTCATGATGCACGTCCACTTAGTTTCCTCTTGAGGTCTCATACACTTATAGCTCTAGTGCATCTTTTGCATGGCAATCCCTACTCACTCACATTGATATCTCTTAATGGGCATCTCGATAGCTCGTTGATATGCCTAGTTGATATGAGACTACCTTCTCCCTTTCCTTGACAGCCTCCACCATATTCTATTCCACCTATAGTGTTATACCCATGGCTCACGCTCATGTATTGCGTGAGAGTTGAAAAAGTTTGAGAAAATAAAAGTGTGAAAACAATTGCTTGACTTTTCATCGGGGTTGTGCATGATGTAAGTACTTTGTGCGGGGAAGATGGAGCATAGCTAGACCATATGATATTGTAGGGATAACTTTCTTTTGGCATTATATTTTGAATAGATACAATTGCTTTGCTAGTATGCTTGAAACATTATTGTTTTTATATCAATATTAAGCTTTTGTTTTGAGTCTTATGGATCTGAATATTCATGCCACAATAGAAATTATTACATGGATAAATATGTTAGGTAGCACTCCACATCAAAAATTCCGTTTTTATCATTTACCTACTCAAGGAAGAGCACGAATTATGCTTGGGGATGCTGATACGTCTCCAACGTAGCTATAATGTTTTATGATGGCACTATTATATTATCTGTGTTGGGTGTTTTATATGCATTAATATGCTATTTTATATTTTTTTGGGACTAACCTATTAATCTAGAGCCTAGTGCTAGTTTCTATTTTTTCCTTATTTTTGAGTTTTCAGATATGGAATATTAAACGGATTCAAAACGGAATAAAACCTTTGGAAGGAATTTTTCTGAAAGGAAACAAATCAACAAGGCTTGGCGTGCATGCCAGGGAACCTACCAGGGAGTCACAAGCCTGGTAGGCTCCCCCCTTGGTCGTGCCTGTTAAGCTTGTAGTTTCCTAGCAGGTCTCCTAACCCTATTCTTCGTACTATAAATACCCAAATATTCCCCCAACACCAAAAAGTGCCACGCAAATACTTTTTCGCTGACAAAAGCCTCCGTTCTCGAGAGATCCAATCTTGGAGCCTTTTCCGGTAATCTGCCGAAGGGGGATGCGTTCACGAAGGGCATCTACATCAATTACATTGCCCCTCCGATGATGCGTGAGTAGTCCACCACAGACCTACGGGTCCATAGCTAGTAGCTAGATGGCTTCTTCTCTCTCTTTGATCTTCCATACCATGTTCTTCATGATCTTCATATGGATCTATCCGATGTAATCTTCTTTTGTGGTGTGTTTGTCAAGATCAAATGAATTGTGAGTTTATGTTCAGACTATCCATGAATCTTATTTGAATCTTCTCTAATTCTTATATGCATGATTTAATATCCTCGTAAGTCTCGTCGACCTATTGGTTTGGTTTGGCCAACTAGATTGGTAATTCTTGCAATGGGAGAAGTGCTTGGTTTTGGGTACAATCTTGCGGTGTCCTCACCCACTAACATAGTAGGGGTAGCGAGGCACATATTGTATTGTTGCCATCAAGGGTAACGAGATGGGGTTTTCATCATATTGCTTGAGTTTATCCCTCGACATCAGGTCATCTTACTTAATGCGTTACTCCGTTCTTCTTGAAATTAATACTCTAGCTGTAGGTAGGAGTTGGTCGATGTGTGGAGTAATAGTAGTAGATGCAGAATTATTTTGGTCTACTTCATACGGACGTGATGCCTATATGCATGATCATTTCCTTGGATAACTACATGATTATTCGCTTTTCTATCAATTGCTTCACAGTAATTTGTTTACCCACCATGATACGTTTCCTTCGAGAGAGAAGCCTCTAGTGAAACCTATGGCCCCTGGGTCTAGTTTCCATAATATAATTTCACATCTATAAACCAAAAATACCAAAAATACATTGCTACAATTTATTTACCTTTTACTTTTCGTACTCGTTTACATCTATCTCTATCAGTTCTAATCCTTGCAAATAACCGTGAAGGGATAGACAACCCCTTTATAGTGTTGGGTGCAAGAGTTTGATTGTTTGTGTAGGTGCATCCATTGGTGACTTTCTTGTTCCTCCTACTGGATTGATATCTTGGTTCTCAACAACTGAGGGAAATATTTATCTACTTTGCGGCATCACCCATTCCTCTTCAAGGGAAAACCAACGCAAGCTCAAGAGGTAGCAGGGGCCGTCAGAGCGGTCGGGGCCATATGAGGGTTGAGCGCTTCGGGGGGCGTTAGAGCGGCAGTGGCATCCGGAGCTCCAACTTGGGGAGAAATGTTTTTCTCGGGATCCTACGAGTCCCATTGTTCTGGGCTTGGGGGACTGCCTTTGCCTGCTGATGCAGCGCGGGTGTCGACTCGCTCCTCCCTGACGGCCACCAATGCAGCGCTAGCGGAGTGGGGGTCCCAGCCAGGTATAGTAGCAGCGACTCCTGGGGGTGAGGTGCCAACATCATCGGCGCGCTTGTGAGGTACTGCTTGAGCTCCTCAAAGGCTGCGTCCGCCTTTGGGGTCCACTCGAAGGGGCCCTTTCTTTTCGTGATCTTGAAGAACGAGAGGGCCTGTTCGCCAAGTTTGGGGATGAAGCACTCCAAGGAGGTCATGCAACCAGCCAATTTCTACATTTCCTTGAGGGTCCGAGCGCGCTCATCTTGCTTATCGCCTTGATATTCTCCGGGTTCCTCGATTCCCTGGTGCGACACCAGGAAACCGAGCAGCTTGCCCGAGGGGACCCCAAAGACGCACTTACCCGGGTTGAGCTTCAGGTTTACTTCCCTCAGGATGGGAAACGTCTCCTCCAAGTCCTTGATGAGTGTCTTGGCCATTCTGGACTTGACCACGATGTCGTCGACGTAAGCTTCTTCATTCCTCCCGAGCTGCGGCCCCAGGGTGATGTGCATCAGCGTTTGGAAGGTTGCCTCGGCGTTCTACAGCCCTAAGGTCATGCATGTGTAGCAAAACACCACACACGAGGTGAGGAAGGCCATTTTCTCAATGTCCTCCACTGCCATTTGGATCTAATGGTAGCCCAAGAAAGCATCCAGGAAGCATAGGAGGTCACACTCCACGGTGTCGTCAACAATTTGGTCGATGCGCGGCAGTGGGAATGGGTCTTGAGGGCAAGCTTTGTTGAGGCTCATGAAGTCGACGCACATACGCTCCTTCCCGCACTTCTTCGGGACGACCACCAGGTTGGCAAGCCACTCCGGGTAGTGCACCTCTCGGATGACCCCGCCCTCCTTCATCTTGACAACTTCCTACACGATAAACGCCTGCTTCTCCTGAGCTTGCCTCCTCACCTTTTGCTTGACTGGGCGTGCGTTCGGGACCACCATGAGGTGGTGCTTGCTCATGTCCCTCTCAACCCCCACTAGGTCGAAGGCGCTCCGTGCGAACGCTTCCTTGTTTGCACGGAGGAAAGCCACCAACTCCACCTCTTGATCCTGGGGTAAGTCGACGCTTATAGTGAAGGCTGGACCAGGGTTCCCTTCGTCTATAGGCACCCGCTTCGTATCTGCCCGACTCTGCGAGAACAACTGCCTCTGCTTTATTGCCGCGACGTCGAGGACACCCCCGGAGTCCTCTAACGCCAGTGCGGCGTCCCTAGCACAGGGTCGTCCTGCAGCCACTGCCTTGTAGGTGAGATTGAGTGCGTGGGACGCATCATTGACATTTCCCACGACGGTGAGGGTGCCATCGCTCTCGAGCATCTTGACGATGTTGTAGCCCGGGTGAGTTGCCGCCATAAACTGGGCGAGTGTGGGGTAGCCAAGTATCGCCTTGTATGAGAGGTGTATGTGGGTGACCTCGAACTTGACCTGCTTGGTGGGGAAGTTGGAGCGGGTGTCGAAGGTGACATGGAGGCATAACCACCCCACGGGGATGACAGACCCCCCCGACCACCCTAGCGAAGGGCCTTGAAGGCGTGAGTCGGTCGCGGGGTAGCTATAGCGCGTCGAAGGCCTCCACGGACATGACGCTACGGCTGGGCACGCCGCTTATGGTGGGCGTGCACAACATGGGGAGCGTTCCGGCGGCTGACATTGTTTTGGGGTGGTCATCGAGGCCGACGATGATGTCCGTCTCTGACCACGTACGGGACGGTGTGAGCTCGGGCCACGGCCGGACTACTCCTATGTGGCGGAGGAAATGCTTGAGTTGGCGGTTGGAGGAGGGCATCTGGGACCCGCCGAGGATGCAGGCGACCGCGGTGCCAGCCCCGCACGCCCCGGCGCCACCGCGCGCCAAGGGCCGGCTGGCATCGAGGATCCCACCCTCCATGGGGTTGCCGAATCAGGGCTTGACTGTCGCTGTGGGATTGAGGCTTCGACACGCCCCCTACCTGGCATGCAAAATGTTGGATTTCGGGCTCCGCAAAACCTGAAGGTTCAAACACATGGGCGTGTGCCAAAATACCCTACAGCTTCGTCCTACCTAGCATGCTACTCGATGGTTACTACGGCGAACTCGCACAATGACGAGGAAGAAGATGAAAACGGTGGTTTACCTTGGTTCGGGCCACTATGAAGCGTAATACCCTACTCCTTCTTTGGTGGATTGCCTCTCGGGGAGGTTTGATGGATGAACTAGTACAATGGTTTCGAGCCTCGCAAGGGAGCTCTAGTGGTGTTCTTTGCTCTCTGCCTTGCCTTGTGGTTCGTTGGGTGGTTCTGTCGGGGTCCATCTGCCCCCCTCTATGGTGCGGCCTAGCCTCTTTATATAGCCCACCACTGCCAAATTTGAAGGGGGACAAGAGTACATCCCCGCCCTGTCCAAAAGTGGTCTTTGCCTGCAAAGTAGCTGTCGATGATGTGGTGGCGGGCTCGGCGATGACATCCACTCTACGGGGCTCGTGGTCATGGTCTTGTTGCACTAGAATGGAAACCTTTGGGTGGCGCCTTGGGAACCCACGTACGTCCTTGCTCCCTTTGCACCAAAGGGGAAACTGCACCACCTGGCATGATGAAACCCGCCTGTCCTACCATGCGTCATCTTTGACTCCTGAGGCCGGGCTCTGCATGGGGATCTTCGCGGCTCCGAAGGGGTCCTGAGGAGGCCCATCCTTGCTGGTCCTAGTGTTGCTCTTCCTCGCGAGGGCCTTGTCTTGAGTGGAGCCATGCCCTGTGGTATAGGCAGGCAGGTCTGGGTAACCCCGTTCCCAGAACACCAAAAAATGAGTCTCTTTGGATGCTGGAAATAGGGGCATTTCTGATCCAATAAGAAGTCTACAGAAAACATTTTTATGAAAATGGGTGGATGCACCCAACAAATAGGGCATGATTCTAGAAGATTTCAGAAAGTGGTTTCACTAGATTTGGAGTTGGGGGATTTTTCTATGACTTTCCTAAGATGAAATAAAGGGAAAATGGGCAATTTGCTTGATCTTGCAGAACATAGCAGAGCAAAAATATTGTTCATTTCTACCAAGATTTTTGGAGTCTCATGACATTTGAATCATCAAATTTGAAGCTAGGATGAACACTCCAGGGTTTTAGAAAGGGGGTCATTGGGAGGTTCAAATTTAAGTTTAAATTTGAACATTATAGAAAAGTTTTCAAATAAATGTGTTAGCTACATATTTTGATAGAACGTGATTTTAGGAACACCTTGGATTTTGAATCAATGAATTTGGAGTTACTTTGAGTTCTCTATAAATTTTCCAAGATCTATGAAAAATAAAAATAGGAAATATACCTACGCACATGTACTATGCACAGGGCGCGAAATCAGCAATTTGGCAGGCCTAGCAGGCCGACTGTGCCCACAGAGGAGCCACGCCGAAGGAGTATTCACGAGCATACACCTTCCACGTGAGAAAGTGGCTCCTAGTTGGTGTTGTTTCCACTGAAAGGGCCCGACACCACTCGTCAGCCTTGCCGATCGGCCGACAGGCGGGGCCCATGGCCGACGAGGCCTTATTCAACCTCCTGCCACGGGAGAGGCAGGGGGTCCGGAGGTGATTACTAGCACTACCGGCCACCATTTTCAACGGTTCGGCAACCTACGGGCTCAGGGTACTGAGGCGCACCATCCTGGGTGGCCGTTAGGGCTCGGGCAAGGCGACGTTTTGAGTGCGGCGTTGACCAAGGCGGAGGACGACATTGGTTGTGATGGGGACGGTGCCACGGTTACTAGAGGCATGGAATGGAGACTGGGAGGAGCTTCTGGCGATGTAGGGGTGTTCTAGAGCACATTAGAGGAGAGTAGGGGAGTTCGGTTGTGCCAATTTGGCCAAGGCCGTGGCGATGCCATGGCGGCCATGGGAGGATAATGCCAAGCCCTGGGGCTCAAGGGCTTGGTTCAGGGGTCCCTGGGAGAGAGGTGAGCGTCAAAGGATGCGAGAGAGAGGTTTGGGAGGGGTAGAAGTAGAGGGGCGGCTTGAGGGGCCTTGGGAGTGCCACGGATGAGCTTCGAGTGCAGTAAGCATGCGTGCTAGAGGGGCCTTGGAGGTTTGTGAGTGTAGGTGAGGGGCGTGGGAGGATGAGGGGGGTCCCGGGCGTGCATGGACAACTTGCTGCAGCCGTGCGCGAGCCAAACGACAAGTTAGTCTGGTAGAGCATTTGTTTTGCATGTCAACAGCGTGGTCACCACGCCAGTGCATGTCCACGACAACTTTTTGGTCGACCAGTGGTCTCTGGCGTGTAAATTTGCAAAGGAAATTGAGGTCGATGTGGGTTGTTTTCAATGTGGGCAAGTTTGTAGTAGCAAACTTGGGGCTTAGAAAAGGTTTTTTTACTAGAGGTCTGAAGAGGCGAAAAGTTGTGTGGGTGGCTAAGGTATGGAAGGACTACAATTACACCAAAATTCAGCCCTAGGAGATAAGTGTAGCTAGCACTTGTAGTTCAAGTCTACCTTTGCTGCCAAATCCCAGGTTTAGATGATTTGCTCATACTTTCCACATGATCATGCCATCTTTGGGTTTGAATTGATGCATCAGAATGCAAATGAGGTTGTGAAAAAGTTTGAGGGCAATCACAAGTACAGAATGGAAGGGAAGGGTAAAGAGAGCCATGACAATGTTGTCCAAATAGTAAAATGGGAGGGGGGGTTAACGACCAATTATTTCTCTCTGGCCAAGATAGAGTTACTGGCGGTAGAAGGGGGTTAGAATATGTTGTGGTAAAAAGTTGGAGACAAGGAGAATCTTTGTGGGTCAACTTTGCTTGCCAACAAACTTATGGTTGAAGGTGTTTCATGCAGTCCTAGGGAATCTTGGTGTATCTAATGGCCTTGATATTTACCATGGGTATATGGTAAGTCTAGTAGGTCATGATCACAAGTTTCTAGCTCATTTAAAGTAAGTTGATAATTCAAGCTTCGTAAACCCTAGAAATCACCATAATCGGGTTTCTATAGATCTAGACATGCAAAACTATTCTCCTTGATGCACCGCTTGGTGTGGTGGCATCATTAGGTTATTAGACCATGCCCACTAAATTTGAGATCAAGAGGAAATAGTTGACAATGTAGAGTTGATCAATTTTGGATCCTGGCAGGAATGGTTTTGGGGCACTTTTGTGAGCCAAAACAATTTGATTGGGATGAAACTTTGCAAGATCATCACATTTGGCATATATGAGTTACTGAATTTTACTGAATTTATTTGACAATATTTCTTATATATATATTACAAATACTTGAAATGTGCAGAAAGGGTTTTGGAGCGTTTGGTCCAATATTTTGAATGTGAACATGCGTTGAAACTCTTATATATGGAAAATATATGTCCACTGAGTTTTCCTAAATTTTCTCAAATATTTTGAAAGCATAAAAATAAATTTTCCCCATAAAAGAACACCTCTGGCCTTAGGAAAAAGTCCTTTCAATAAAATATGAAAATAATCTTTAAACATAATATTTGGTGGTTTTGGTTAGTCATATATATGTTAGGTTCCAAAGAAAGTCTTTCGGGCAAAAAATTCACCCTAATTTTAGGACTTGTAGTAGAAACCTCAATTCAGGGGGTTTCAAAAACCTAAATTGAATAAATGCTCTTTGGACAAAATAAAATTTTATAAAAATAGTTTTAGGTCCTATACACAATGCATGATCATTGGGCAAGGTTTTGTATCAAGGAGATGAGTTTTGTCGGCAGGAGGAATTTTAGGAATTAAGGGCACACCCAAGCAAACAAGCAATGAAGAATCAAGTCAGGCATCACTATCACACAAATTTTTTTTGGCCCTAATTCTCGAGTCATGTTAACTTAGTCATGAGGAAAAACACAAGGTGTGACAGACCTACCCCCCTTACAAGAATCTTGTCCGTGAGATTCCTAGGCTAGGCATTGAAAAGATACAGAAATTCATAGGTGAGGTAGTCTTCATGTTCCATGATGCTTCTGCTTTGGTGTGGTTGCTCCACTATTCCCTGAAGTGCTTGATGATACGGCTTCGAGTGCATTTTTGACTTTGTTTGAGATGTGAACTGGATTCCTGCGGGATGTTGGGTGTGACTAAGGGCTGATGGATGGGGCTTGATCAAAGTCTGGCTTCCTTGAGGAAAGTAGTATGTGTGCATGCTGATCCTGGGGATACCCACATTGGTTATTGACATCTAGATGTATCGTGTTAGAATAGAAGGGTCAAGGTTTTGGTGTAGCTTCTCGTTGATGGGGAAGCCCTTATGTTCCTTAAAGCGGGAGATCTTCGGCCGCAAGTGGCCCTCATCCTTGAGAGTGTTGAAGCGCGTCATCATAGGTTTCTCGTTGAGATCTTCTCCTTGAGTAACATGCCCAGGTATGTTCTTCATTCATCTTTCGCCATTTGTCTTCATCATCACGAACCCACGTTTCTGGGGTTTCTTCGAATGCTTGGTGTACTTGTCTCTTTGCAGTCATTCACGGCAAGGTTCGGGATAGGTCTCGACCCTAAGACTAGGCTTAGAGACTTGGTGCCAAAACGAGTTCCACCATCTCGAAAGGTTTCAGCGGGGTTCTTTAAGTAAGCTAGACTTTTCAAAAGCGTAGAATAACCATGTAGACATCATGGTTTAGGGCTTGGTAATCGGGGTGTCTCACCATGATTAAGTCAGGATCACGTCCTTTATGGGACCAAAAAGGGGTTGGTAACGAATTCATGAAAGTCGTTCCAGTCTGTTCTAGGCATCTGAAGAGAGTAGGGACGTCATGTTCATTGTACACCATTGAGGTGGTGGAGTGAGGAGTGCTATCGACTTCTTAGTTCCATCCGAGTTAGGAACTGATAGGTGACTCTTTAAAACAAGGGGCTCTTTAATGCTATTGATGTCCAAGGGATTCATCGTGCTTGCACGTCGGTGCTTCTTGTTATAGTCTAGATGATGTGGCTGACAGAGGAGTGGTAGTTGACTTCTCTTGCTTCTTCTTCATCATCGTGGCTTCCCAACCATAGTAGTTCTTCATCTTTCTTGCACAAGAATGTCTTCTGCTGCAGGGAGGACGCTCCGAGGAGTCCAACTCCATCAAGGTAAAACCTTATACATTATTATACTTGAGAGGCATGGCAATTGGTGTTTCGTGGGCTTATCCAAATAGTACTAAGGTGTTGCCTTCTCCCATTGGGTTAAATAAGTATGTCATCCATGAGGACAACATCATATTTCTCCAAGGGTCACATAAATACATTGCTCATGGAATATTTGAGAGAAATAGGCGGAAGTCAACCTAAAATGGGCTTGTCGGTATATCCATTAAACGCAAGGTGTGGACGGTGTGGTACTGGGGTAATACTAGGGAACCAACCTTTGGCTAGTTAGTTCTATCCTTCTGGGAGCTGTATTTTTCCCGGGTGGTCATTTGTCAGTTCTTTGTGGTACTTCAAAATCTAGTATTTGATGTCCATCTTCCTCAAGGATAGGATTGGTGGTGGACGAGGTGGATTATTGACCATAGTCCTTTGACTTAGAGCCAAAGTCTATGGTTATATTCCGACTGTGTTTGGGGCTTCAACGACTGAGGATGTGAGTGAACGTCTTTCATCTCATCCTTGAGCACAGTTCTTAGATGCCATTAGTCCGACCTATTACTCCAAAAAAAACATCTGATGCCATCAAAGCTATCATCTCATATAAGTTAACTCCAACATCACTCATGCTATTCAACTCCGTGGTTTGAGAGAAGGACTAAACCAAAATCTCATATGTACAATAGCTAACTCATATATATCCCTATATAAAAACCCTCAGGAGAAGTATACAAACTGCTAAGCTTGGATAATGTACTGCACACCCAAGTGCTCAGCTAATGTATCCAAGATCGGAGATGTTATACATCTATGCAAAGGAAACACATAATATACCAATACAAGATCTTTTTTCCTTCTTACAAATCCAACTAATCGATCTACGAATATCATACACTATTACATGATCAACTACAACTACAAACCCCAATAAGTGTGACGTTTCGTATATTTCTAGAGTTCATATAATCCCCAAATCCTTGAAAGGACTATCTCATTGTAGTACATCCACCAATTCCCATCATAACAATCTAGTAAACCCCAATGTCAGGTGCATATAGATACTTGAATCAACCCATTCAACAATCCAATATTCCTAGTTCATCCCCCACCAAGAAATATAGTATCATGATCAAGATCATCGGACTATATCCAAATTACTTTGAACCATGTAGTCTTTATTAAGACCAACACTTCATTATGATTACCTATTTAAATCTGAATCTCATGTCCAACGAGAACTCTCACCTGCTACTCCGAGTTATTATTGTAACATCATCGATCCATGACAACTACTTGTCAAAATCAAGTTATCGTACCACCACAAATTTCAGCTCGTGGTCACAACTGTCCTACTAAATCCAATTTACTCAAGGGAGAATTAAGTTATGCTACTCTATCCACTTGATCCACCAAGTTAATTTATCCCCAAAACGATCTACCCTATGGCATCATTAGATCAAGTGGTGGCTTAAGGATGTAATGTGTCTATTCACTATGATCACCCCCTGATGAAACCCAGTGTTAAACTAAGGTCATCCATCCTTAACCGGTGTCCTCTTGTTAACCCGTATGTTAACCACATGGTTAAGGGTTTGGGCCGCGTAACTTGTGATTTCTAGGCTCGTATAGGGAGGCACTTCTAATATTTAGGGAAGAGCATCACCCTATGGGTGCATCTGGTTGAGTAGGTCATGATCCCAGTCTTCAGTGCCAGTTGTCGGTCGAGGTAGATCCCTGGTGCATCTTGCCTTGCTGGTATTTAGTTGACGAGAAAATGTGATAGAAAAGTAGCATAAAGGGGAGTGCCTAACGAAGTTCTATAGTGCAAGTGCAATCCAACAAGTGCCACAAGGGCCAAACACCATATTAAGATAAGGTAGGTGATATGGTTGCGTACTTGTTTCCTAGGGAAAAAGTGCAACTTAAATCAAAACACAAACAAATAAAAATAAGCAACGCACATCATGGTTCCATTTGAACCATCATATGGTCTTGACTTTGCATAGGGGATATACGACTAATCCTACCCTATGGGTTCTGGGACTCAGTAGTCGTGCCTGGTGTCGTTTCTCAGAGAGAAGGACTTCCAGTCTTCTGGGTCTTCCAAAGGTGTTGCCACATCTCTCGCAGTTGTTCGCCAAAATGATCCGGATTGAGCCTGAAGAATCTTTGAAAAATACTCATCTAGTAAGTTGACAGGACGAAGGTGGTTCCTTGTGATCGCCTCTGACTCGGTCTTCGATTGTCTTCTTAATCATGACAATCCCTCTTGTCTTCTGAGCCGTCGAGGGTTCCAAGTGGGCAACTCTTTACGCAATGACATCAACAAGTCAAGATAGAGTTCCAACTTGTCGGTCATGTTGATTATAATTTCGACACCAAGAGCGGGAGATGAAGAGAACCGTTTTCCTTCTCATTGTGGTGAGGCAGACCAAATGGCGAGGTTCTCGTCCAATGATGGTTATAGATAGAACAACGGTAAGGACAAGGTTGCTCCATCAGCGATGTATTTCATGGTCTTGCATATCTCACGCCTTGACCATGGCAGGCCAAGGTTGCATCATCATGCGGCTCTGTTGAGTGTGTCACCATGTTCTGAGGCTTTATATCCTCATCCCTTGAGAAGGTATCATCTTTTGATATGGTCTTGTCGTGGTGTCACCAATCTTCTATTCAATGGATGTGGGAAATTTCTAGCAAGGTGGTTTTCTTCAGGTTATTCACGAGGATTTCAGGGAATCCCATGGTCAGGGGCATATGGGTGCTAGAAACCGTTTGCAAAAAAAAGAAATAATAGATGAGGAGAGTCAAGAGAAAAATGTTGAAAGAGGTAAGGGAAAAATCTTCTGTAGCTTAGAAGAGGTAAGAAATATAGGGGTTTCTGCAAGTGGTTTGAAAGTTCTCGAAAAACCTATATGTCCTAACTAACGTCCATGTTAAGTAAGGCTTCCTACAGTCAGGATGGCTATGATACTAGCTCCGTGGGACCCCGACTCATAGGTCATGATCACCGAATGTAGTGCACAGTGATCCCAGGACTAGTGCATCTCCGTTCTATACAAACGGTTTTTAACCCCTTTCTGTGATGAAGCTTTAAACGTCGCCTTCCATGTATGGGTGATAGGGGGGCTATCCCACACGACAGGGAAAACCCGATGGCGATGCCTGCACCTGGTCACACACGATGGGCAAAAATATATTGTTTGCGATTGGAAGGGCCATCACAAACAGACATATTGGGGAAGATGTGTGATACTAGCTTAGCATCCCACACTGGGAATCCCAAGGGTACGTTTCCATTTGTATTGTAGATCATACAAAATTTTGTGCATAACATCATTCGTGATAGGGGTGGTCGTCACACACGATAGTTATAATTATGTGGTTTGCGTTACTCAAAACATCACTCAAGGTGTCTAGAAGAAACTGTTTGGTATTGGGTTGCCCATCACACACACTAGCTATGTGAAAAAGTTTGTGATTGGGTGTCCTATCGCACAAAGTTGTCAACCAGAATTTGTGTGATTGCTCATTGACCCAACACGCCAACTTTTAGAAACCATGTGGGTATGTACAGGTCATCGCCAATGGTGTTGTCTTAGAAACCATCTGCAATGGGAACCCCAATAATCAGCATGATTCTACTATTATTTATAATCCATTTAGTAATAAAATCAACATTTCATATCAACCACAAAATACATTTATTATTCGTAGTACGACAAACAGGATTTCATAATTGAATTACATCAGGGTACAACGTCATATAGGCATATACTGCCTAGCAATCTAATTGTAGAACAAGACAAAGTTTCAAATGCAACATAAAAAAACTTTGGAAATTAAGTATCATCATAAACGGTAAATATACAGATGAATTCCAACTAGAAAACTTTTAAAGCGGAAGGCAAATATTGAGCCTTCAATGACGTTGAAGGTCCTCACAACTTTAGGTGAGTGCTTGTGGATGATTGCCCGCCCATCCTTCGTCCTCTTAAGGAAGACTTCAAGATTATATCGGGGATGTTGTATGAATACCTTCATCGCCTCTTGATCATACAGGTGGTTTGAGACATAATAGACAATTAACTACCTTGACAAGGACTGCAAACAAACATATGCATAAATATCTTTTCTAAAATTCAAAATGGCGCGAAGGGAAAAGGACAAGGTGAAAGAGATGGTACCATCCTATAGTTGACTGGTGTCTTCTTCATTATGCAGACTAACATCTTGTTGTTTTTCGTAGCTAGTTTCTTTATTTTAATAATCTTTCTAAGTTTCTTGATTTCAGTGATATTCAAGGACACCTCATTTCCCCACATGCAAAAAGGGTCGAACAGTGGGTCTAAACCTCTTACAGCAGAACCTACATGTGCAAGAACAAAATATTAAAAAAAAGTAATATTACTATGGTTTCTGGAATTTCCCAATAATGTGCTATTATCCAAACGACCGAGGATATGCAAACCTCGATGGTATACTTTAGTGTCCCCCGTTGTTTCCCGTGTAACATATTTAAGACAAATATTGATTAGGTTACAAGTGATATTTGGCGTACTATCAATGAAATATGTTAATGGAAAATAAACATATTGTTGATCCAACAGATTAGTTCGAGCCAGATGGAAAAGACAGTTATGTAAACCAAGTGTGCTAAGAACTATGAAATATAGAAATTCTATATGTTTCACATGTATTTAGTACATCTAAATTCGATTTATCCGTCACATGCATAGAAATACAAAATTGTACCAAAAAATCATACATCACATTTCGGAATTGAATTAAATAGTTAAATGATCACCACAACAAATGAACGAAACAATTAACTAAGCACCACATTGCACAATAGAACATACTAGAAGGTTAGGTTGAAGTAGCATTACATTGGACATTTCACTAGAATTTCTAAATGAAATGAAGTAGTGGCACACGCAATAGGTAAAGAAACCATGATTAACCAACGTAGCTAGGTGAACATAGATCCTTAGTGATAAAGCTAAGAAAAACAAGCAATTACTCATTGTTGGATACATCGATGATGATGGGCTCTATCAACTTGGAAGAGGGCGAGGCCTCCACACCGTGGGTGCACCCCTCATAGTGGTGACTGGCCTGATCCTGCCCCGGCACCAACATGTTGGTTCTGGAGTTTAGGTAAGGACGGGCACACTGAGAAAACACATCTAAATCTTCGTCGAACGGACCGGTGGTTCCCTTGAGAAATGACCACGAGCTGTCATTTATAGTAGACAACCGTGTGGATGCGTCAGCGAGCGAGGCGTCGATGGTGGCCTCGACGGTGAGGTGCTCCTGCGCGTGTAGCCGCGATTTGCTTCTTTGCAACCAAATGCTCTTTGAGATCCTGGCTATATCGTGCGCACCATGGCTTTCTGCAGCGATTATTTGTAGGATGGTTTCGTGATTTGGCTGGAAGGAGTCGCACTGGTCGGTCCACGTGGGATGTAGGAGGAGGCGGTGAGGGGGTATTGGGGAGGTGCGGCTTACCTGACTAGATAGAGGAGGCCTAGCAGACGGAAGGATTGTCTCCGGCGAGGAGGCGGCGCTGCAAGCGAGCAGTGAAGGTTTGAACTAGGAAAGGTAGAGGAAAAGGGGTAAATGTGGCTTTTGATTGGTACCGGGGGGGCGAGGGAGGTAGATATTTCTGCAGCAGCCCAAAATTTTCATTTGGTATAGAATAGTTCTCAATATCAACACATCACAAAAGAAGCACGTGCTATACCCCATGTGCGATGAACTTGGACGTGCAAATGTTTGTCTCCAAGCTTCCAACGTAATATTGGGTACTACATTGCACACGGTTCGTTCCAAAAAAATGTGTGTGATGAACTTCAATTTCATTTTCAATTGGAAGATGGAATGGGGATATGGTGGCATATTTTGGTCCAAATTTCCCTCGCTACAGTGGTCATCCATGTCATCGCATAATTTAACATCAATTGCTAATTTGGGTACTACACAAAAGAGCCTACACAACAGCCTGCACATACTTAATCGACCAATTAAACAGAGCTGGTTGACCTAAACATTACCATAACAAAAGACCAGGGCTCCAAACAAAGACTAATGTTCGTCCTAATGCTCGTCGTTCTCCGCCACATCCTCCATGACCAGCTCGCGTTCGACGACCTCTAGGGGAAGGGTCTCCATCACATCCTTCTTCACATACTCTACAAGCATGTCATTATCTACGCCCGCCATCTCTTTGGAAAATGCCTCCACGTGTTTGGTTTGGGAGGCCGTGGTTCGGGCATTGACGGCCTCCATCTCAGCAAGGGAGGCTATCAATGAATGGATGGCTCCCGAGCACTCTCAGCGATTGCCAACTCTTCTGACGTAGGTTTACGATCGTTGTCGGAGCAGGCCACTGCTATTTATGCGGTCACCAACACGAGTTGGGTATGGGCGACAACAGCATAGGCATGGGCAGCCGCCATAGGGCTACGGCGGCTGCCAAGGAATGGACAACTGTTGTGACAATCTTGCCATTTGCTATCCCGGTCGTGGATGTTGCTGCCGCCATCTCAGATGCACATGCTACCCTTTCGGCGGCCGCAGCCGCCCTATCAAAGAGTGTGGCCTCGCTCAAAGTTGTTGTGAGCGCGTTCATGGCTGATGCAGCCATGCTCGGGCTGGAGTGGGTCGCCGAACTTTCCCTCATAACGTGGATCCACCTCCCCATCTTTCAACGGCGGTGCTTGAAAGGTATACTGTTCTTGGGGAACAATTGTGAACGTGTAGTTGACGTGCCGTCGGCGGACTGAAGCTTCCGGCCTAAGCAAATATATGAGGGTTGGCCCAAGCTATTTTTATACCACATAAAACATATTTCACGATCAAGAAATGTTTGTGATGTATTTGATTTTCATATTGCTTTGAAACGAAAAATGAAGTTACATTGGCAATTGAAGGGTTTTTGTGGCAATAACATTTATCTGTAGTGAACTTGCAACTATAGGATTATGTGTTAAATATGGAATTATTCACGGTTCTTTAGGCCCTTTTAAACATTTAAAGATTTTTTTAGACATTTCATGTGCATAGTTCAAATTTGAACTGCGGTTAAGCACATACTAGAGTGCACCTGAATGGGTTGAAAATCATATATTTGTCATTGGATATATGTTTTGGTCCCATGCAAGAAATATAAATTAAACGAATTCCAAACCCCTCGGTATTTTGTATCGACCATAGACTTTCAGAAGTCGTGTTTTCAAATTCAAGTAAATCCAAATATCGTGAGAAATTCATGAACTTGGCATGGTGTCATGTCATGGCGCATGTGTGTTGTGGTAAAATAAATGCCTAGTTTGGGACAAGTTTTGGCACAAACCTCTTTCAAACTAAGGATTATCACAAGAATTCATGTGGTTCCGGTAGGGAAAGGTCACATTTTATGTGCGAAACAACATCTGATGTCTCTTCTTGCCATGAATTATTTCTAGAGTCTCCATAGACTAATATGAATGTGTTGTGCGAAACAATGGAACCGTACAGATTCGTTTGGCATTTTAAGTACATTAATTCAGTTCTCAGGGCACTTAATGTGCATTATTGAAATTTGATCTACAATCACACGGTCCAGCTCATGAAAATATGTCGAAAACCCATATACGTTTCCCTAGATGTATGTTTAGGTCCCACACAATAAATGGAATGAATGTCAAACATATCATCATCTTGGCTCGACCGCAAGCATCAGGAAACTTAGCTTTTAAATTCATGTAAATGCAAACCTCGATAGAAATTCATGAAATCTGGGCATGGTGCCATCAATTTCCCCGTTGTGTGTGTTGTGGTAAAGAAATTGCCCTATTTTGGACAAGTTTTGGCTCAAAGCCTCTTACAAACCGAAGGTTCTCACAAGTAAGTCGTGTATTCCGATAAGGAAAGTTCACATTTTATGTGTGAAACAACATATGTTGTCTCTTCTCGCCTAGAATTTATTTCTGGAGTCATCCCAGAGCAACATGACGGATATGATAAACTATAGATTTTTTCCAGGGTTCGTGAGACCTATTTAACACATTAATTTACTTTTGTAGGCATTTAATGTGCATAATTCAAATTTGAACTACAATAACGAGGTCCAACACATGAAAACTACGTTGAAAAAATATATGCCTTCCCCTCGATGCATGTTTAGGTCCCACACAAGAAATGGAAATGGATTTCTAACATCTCATTGAGTGTTGGCTCGGCTGCAACCATTGAGATACTTGGTTTTCAAATTCCCGTAAATCCAAAACTAGTCAGTAATTCATGAAACTTGGCATGGTGTCCCGACAAGGGAACACATATGTCGTGGTAAAAATCCAAATTGGACATGTTCTTGCACAATCCCCTTAGAAATCGGAGCTCCTCACAAGAAGCTTTGTGGTTTCGATAAGGAAAATTATATATGCATGTCACATATGCGGGCGAAAAGATATTCGATGCCTCTTCTCTACTTGATTTTCTTTATGGAAACAACATAGACATATAGGTGAGAATAACAAAAATATGAATAAATTAAAGCATCATCTGGATTTTAAATACATAAATTTAATGTTTGGTACATAATTTAATGTGCATAATTCAAATTTGATCTACAATCACAAGGTCCGGGGCGGGAAAATGGGTTGAAAAATCATATGTGTCCATGGATGCATGTGTTAGGTCACATGCAAGAAATGAGAACAAATTTCAAACATCAAAGCATGTTGGCTCGACCACAAACATTGAGAAACTTGGTTTCCAAATTCTCGTTTATCCAAACTCCGGCAGAAATTCATGAAACATGGAATGGTGTCATGACAGGGCACACATATGATGTGGTAAAAAATACCAACTTGGACATGTTTTGTCACAAGCCTCTTACAACCCAGAAGTTCTCACCCAATAAGCTACGTCTAGTGGTTTTATTAGGGAACATATGCATGCCACATCTGCGGGTGAAACAACATCTGATGCCTCTTCTCTGCTTGATTCATTCCTACAAATAACATAAAGAAATAGGCGTGTGCAGCAAAAATATGAAATTATTAAGGGTTTGTATGGATTTCGTATACACTAATATAGTTTTATGTGCATTTAATGTACATAATTCAAATATGAACTACAGTCACAAGGTCTATGTTAGGCAGAGCCTGATCATATAAAGCACAAATATGTTGTGGTATTTTAAGTGTCCACTTTGAGACAAAGAGAAAGCATTATTAATAGCCAACAAAGGCATTTTGGAACAAAAATCTGTCACGTTACCATCACAAACGGGCGTATTATTTATAATTCATGGACGTTCTACAGACCATTTATGTGCCGGCCACGTGTCGCTATCTGTATTGGCAAGGAGGTAGCATGCGGACAGGTGTTTTATTAGACGGGTGGCGTGCAAGCAGTGTCATGCGCACGCTCATTGGGGTGGCGTGTACTTTGCCAGTCATCAAAGACATTTCAGACTGCATACCCGTATGCAAACTGAGAACAATTGTTCCTTCCCTACTAAGCCAAGCAAAAATCTGGCACGAAGGAATGTTTTGATTATGTCATCGCAAACGGTTGTGAATGATGACCCGTGTGCCCTTCCCTATGCTACAACTTGTACTCATGCTAACTGCTGAGTTTCTCATGTATGCAAAAAAAATCTGATGTGGGAAGGTAGTTAAGGAGATATATGAGTTTGTTGGGCACATGGAGAAACAATGCCAAGCGCGTGAACCTTGGCAAAACACTTAAATGAAGGAAACTCACCAATGCATGCAAGAGTTTAGTTGCAAAATCATTAAATGAAGGGACCTTAGCAACAATACATTATGGACTTGTGTTGCTAAGACATTTAATACACTAAGCACCCCATGTAAGCACCGATTGCTGCATTGACGATAGGAGCTGGGTAAGACTCAAATCCATCATATTTGGTGAATTTTTATTTTTTAGATTGGAAACACTGAGATTTCTCTAATTTTGAAGGAACAAAATCACTATTGTGGTGCAATTTTGCAACTGAAATTTAGTAAACATAGACTTCATTCATAGATCAAGCATTGGTCTTTTTACAAAATAGTTCAACTCGACAGCTGAGTCGGACAAACTTTTCCCCATTTGTTGCCAACCACGACTAAAATAGCTAGTTCAACTATATACACTAGCTAATTCAATGTAGGTGGGACATTTCAACCATATCTATAATTAGATGAACTGAACAAAATAGCTCCTAAATACTACTCTAGAGGGGCTTTGTGCTACTTCCAGTAGCCTGCTCTTCTGTTGAGTGCATTCAATAAGAGGCAGAGGAGGACAAGCCTACCAATGAGGTAGAGGAGTCGAATTCGCAGGTTGCCGCTGCTACCTTCTGCCGCTCCTGACGCACCTCCTCGGAGCGGCGGGACTCGATCTAGATCTCCTCATTCCGTGCCATAGCTGTGGCATCTACTGTGGCCACGGCGGTGGTGAGCCTCTTTGCATGCTCGACTTGGCGCTCCTCCTCCTCATGTAGGAAGTTGATGTAGCATGCAAGGCCACTAACACAGAACCCGAGCGGCTGTGATTCGGCGACGGCCTCCTCCTCCTACCTTCGGGCTGCTATGGTGGAGCGGGTGATGAGCCCGTCGGTTGATCGTGAGGTGGCTGCCAAGGAGGACGTTGGTGTGGTGGCGGCCAAGGAGGCAGTTGGTGGGGTGGCGAAAATGACGGCCGGCAATGGGGTGGGTGCCACGGCCGTTGCCGGTAGCAGATGCCTTCAGGTAAATCTGCAGGAACGCCTCATGGGTGCGGTGTGCATAGCCAACAAGGATGCCACACACACTACATGTTTCCAGGTACAGCGCTGCCGACGTGGTGCGGCCTCCCAACTTGAGCTGCCCTCTGGCGGAGTGGCAGAGCGACAACGACGGACAGGTCCCATTGGCGATTGGGGGAGAAGTGAACATGGGAATCTACATGCGACGAGGGGATGAATGCGATATGGAAAGACCGATCATGAGGGTTTATAAGGCAGGCGGCCAAGGTGAGTCGGGCGGGAAGCTTGCGCATGTTTGTGCGTGGTTGAGCGGGAACAGGAAGCCCAAAAGAAACGTTGTGCGCTCCCGAAGCATTGGGTGTTTGGGGCATTTCGACGAGCTGGGTGGGAAGCTTAAACGGGAACCGGCGTGCTCCCAGAGTGTGCACTGGAATCCTCGTTCGGCAACACGATGACAAGACAGGATGGAGGTGGGAGAAATGACAAGTACGTAGACGATTAATAACAATAAAAATGTTTGTGTTTTATTACAAAGCAAACGGTCATTGTGTATGCACCGTCATGAATGTATGTACCCATGATGGGGTTGATGTGGCAACGGCGCGATGTGCTTGCGTCTGTGTGCGCCCGCTCTGCGTGCCTCCATGCGCAAACGATCAGATATGCTCGGGGAGCCATGTGTAAGAGGTTGCACCGCTCCCAACGCCAGCATGCAGTTAAGCGCTATAAAAACTATCATGCAATTGATGCGGCCATTTACCTTTGTCTCTTCCACCTTCCAATCGCGCTACACAACTCAAGAATCAGAACCACGACGGTAAATAATAGAGAGAGGATGCATATCTCTTCATCACTTCAACCTTCCCTTGCGGATCCAATGGCGGCTACCGGCGCCCGAGCGGCAGTTCGCCACTATTTTCAAAGTGGACACACACATTAGGAAGATGGGCCTCTTAGTGGTGTATACCAATGACCCGGTCATGGTGGTGAACTCCATCAACACGTTGGAGCAGCTGCTTGTTGAGCATGACAAGTACAAAGTGGTCGGCTTCGACGTCGAGTAGACAGGCGGCCATGTGGTTCATGATTAGAAGGTTGTCGTCGCCCAGTTATGTGTGCGCTATCACGTGTTCGTCTACCACTAGTTCTTGGCCACAAGGCCTTGCGAGCATTTCGCTAGGTTTGTCAACAGCCCCAACTATAGGTTCATAACGGTGGACACCACCAACGATCTAAAGGTGCTCAATACTTCGGGCTTGTCCTGCCAGAAGCTTGTCAACATCCAAGGTCAGTAAATGGTTAACCTTGCCACGACCATCATCGACCCCTACTATAGAGACATGACGGTTGAGTGCCACAAGGACAAGACTATCTAGCACACATCCTGGGTGAACAAACCAGATGAAGAACACATCAAGTACGAGGCCAAGCACGCGTACACCAGCTACGAGATGTACAGGAGGATCATTGACATGAGGAAGTGCTTCCTTCCTGCAGACGGCGATGGATAGCCACTAGTAGAGCAATATGGGCAACCGTCGTCACAAGAATAGTATGATTTGGTGATTGTCTACTTCTTGTAAGTTTATATTGAGGAATGTACATGTGTTGTGTAGTCACTTATGTAACTATAGGTTCAAGTTAGTTCTGCAACAATAATATTGGTGTTTTGTAGATAGAGCATATTGATGTTGTGCAAATAGAGAAAATCACATCTCATACAATTATTAGCAGTAACTGATAACTCACAAGTCTAGGGGATCGCAACAATTTTCGAGGGTAGAGTATTCAACCCAAATTTATTGATTCGAGACAAGGGGATCCAAAGAATATTCTCGAGTATTAGCAGCTGAGTTGTCAATTCAACCACACCTGAAAGATTTAATATCTGCAATAAAGTATTTAGTAGCAAAGTAGTATGGGAGTAACTATAACGATGGCAAAATTGACAACAGCAGTTTTGTAGTGATTGTAATAGTAGCAACGGAAAAGTAACTTAGCAAAGATCAATATGTGAAAAGCTCGTAGGGAATGGATCGGTGATGGATAATTATGTCGGATGGCATTCATCATGCAACAGTTATAAGATAAGGTGACATAGAACTATCTCCAATTCATCAATGTAATGCAAGCATTTATTCCATTTATAGTCATACGTGCTTGCGGAAAATAACATGCATGACATCTTTTGTCCTACCCTCCTGTGGCAGCGGGGTCCTAATGGAAACTAAGGGATATTAAGGCCTCCTTTTAATACAAAACCGGACCAAAGCATTAGCACTTAGTGAATACATGAACTCCTCAAACTACAGTAATCACCGGAAAGAATCCTAGTTATTGTCACCACAACTGGAATCAAGGAATTTGCCATCTACCAGCTCTTTGCCGTCTGCTGGCCAACGGCAAAGAAGGTCTTTTTTGTACGCTAACTAAGAACGAACGGCAAAAACCAGGAAGGCGGCAAAGATATAGTTTGTCATCCGCCAGTTCTTTGCCATCGGCCAGCCGATGACAAATGGACCAAAGGCAAATGGCAAAGAGGCCAAATGGGCCCGACTGGGCGGTGAAGCTCGCTAGGTCAAATGGACCGCCTGGATGCCATCCGCCGTATCTTTGTCGTCTGCTGTTTGGCCGTTTGTCATCTACTAGCAGACGGAAAAGACGACGCCTGGCTAATGATTGTTAGCCTCCTGACCACACCCCCTCTTTGCCATCTGCTAGCAGAAGATAGAGAGGTTTGCCTAACAAATCCACCCAGCTGACCCCGACCCTCTCTCTCTCACTCTCTCTGCATCTCTCTCACCCCGCACTACCACCGGCGACCCCTCACCCCTGCTGCCACCCTCATCGACCGCCCCTGCCCCGCCACCCCTCACTGGCCGCCCCTGCCCCGCCACCCCTCACCGGCCTCCCCTGCCCACCACCATCACCGCTTCCCAGACACACCTGTGCCCCCGCCCCCCGCCCAGCTGCCCTCGCTACCCCCTCACCACCCCTGACATTCGCCGCCGCGACACCGTCGATGCCGGTAGCACCTGCCTTCGGGTAAATGTGCAGGAGCGTCTGGTGGGCGCGGTGTGCATAGCCAACAAGTATGCCACACACACTACATGCTTCTAGATACTGTGCTGCCGACATGGTGGAGCCTACCAGCTGGAGCTTCCCTTTGGCTGTGTGGCAGAGCGACAACGACGGACAGGTGCCATTGGCGATTGGGGGAAAAGCAAACTTGGGAAGCTATGGGCTGGGAGGGGATGAATGCGATGTGGAAAGGCCGGTCATGAGGGTTTATAAAGCAGGCGGGCAAGGCAAGCCGAGCGGGAAGCTTGCGCACATTCGTCCACGGTTGCGTGGGAACGGGAAGCCCAAAAGAAACATTGTGTGCTCCTAAAGCATTGGGTGTTTGGGGCATTTCAGCGAGGCAGGCGGGAAGCTTAAGTGGGAACCTGCGCGCTCCCGGAGCGTGCACTGGAATCCTCATGCGGCAACACAGTGACAAGACAGAACGGAGGTGGGAGAAATGACAAGTATGGAGACAAATAATAATAATAAAATGTTCGAGTTTTATTACAGAGCAAACGGTCGTTCTGTATGCACCGTCGCGAACGAATGTACGCATGATGTCGTTGATGCGGCCACGACGCGATGTGCATGCATCTGTGCACGCCCGATCTGCCTACGTCCATGCGCGAACGATCACATACGCTCGGGGAGCCATATGCAAGTAGTTGCTCCGCTCCGAGCGCCACCATGCAATTAAGTGCTATAAAAATTGTCATGTGGTTGATGCAGCCATTTACCTTCATCTATTCCACCTTCCGATCGCGCTACACAACACAAGAATCACAACCACGACGTGAAATAATAGACAGAGGATGCATACCTCTTAATCGCTTCAACCTTCCCATGCGGGTCCAATGGCGGTTATCGGCGCTGAGCGGCAGTTCGCCACTATTTTCAAAGTGGACATACACATTAGGAAGAGGGGCCTCACAGTGGTGTACACCAATGACCCGGTCGTGGTGGTGAACTCCATCAACACGTTGGAGCAGCTGCTTATTAAGGTGACAAGTTCAAAGTGGTCAACTTCGACCTCGAGTAGACGGCTGGCATGATCAGAAGGTTGTCACCACCCAGTTGTGCATGCGCCATCACGTGTTCATCTACCACTAATGCCTAGCCACAAGGCCTTGCGAGCATTTCGCTAGGTTTGTCAACAACCCCAACTATAGGTTCTCAACGGTGAACACCACCAACGATCTAAGGGTGTTCAACACATCGAGCTTGGCCTGCCAGAAGCTTGTCAACATCGAAGGTCAGTACATGGTCTAGGGCGAGGAGAACAAGATGAAAAAGGACTCCCTTGTTGAACTCGCCGCGATCATCTTCAACCCCTACTACAAAGACATGAAGGTTGAGTGCCACAAGGACAAGACTGGCTGGTACACGGCCTCAGTGAACGAACTGGATGAAGAACACATCAAGTACGAGGCCAAAGACGCGTACACTAGCTACGAGATGTATAGGAGGATCATTGACATGAGGAAGTGTCTCCTTCCGTCATACGGCGAGGGATAGCCACAAGTAGAGCAGTGTGGCAACCGTCATCACAAGAATAGTACGATTTGGTGATTGTCTACTTCTTGTAAATTTATACTGAGGATTGTACATGTGTTGTGTAGTCACTTACGTAACTTTATGTTCAAATTAGTTATGCAACAATAATATTGGTGTTCTGTAGACAGAGCATATAGATGTTCTACAAACAGATAAATCACATCTCATACAATTATTAGCAGTAACTGATAACCCACCAATCTAGGGGATCGCCATAGTTTTTGAGGGTAGAGTATTCAACCCAAATTTATTGATTCGACAAAAGGGGAGCCAAAAGAATATTCTCGAGTATTAGCAGCTGAGTTGTCAATTCAACCACACTTGAAAGACTTAATATCTGTAGAAAAGTATTAGTAGAAAAGTAGTATGGAAGTAATGGTAACAATGGCAAAAGTGACAGTAGCAGTTTTGTAGTGATTGTAACAGTAGTAACAGAAAAGTAACTTAACAAAGATAAATATGTGAAAACCTCATAGGCAATGGATCAGTGATGTATAATTATGTCAGATGGCATTCATCATGCAATAGTTATAACATAGGGCATGTGTTCCAATTCATCAATTTATGTAGGCATGTGTTCCATTTATAGTCATACGTGCTTGTGGAAAAGAACTTGCATGACATTTTTTGTCCTACCCTCCCGTGGCAGCAGGGTCCTAATGGAAACTAAAGGATATTAAGGCCTCCTTATAATAGACAACCGGACCAATGCATTAGCACTCAGTGAATACATGAACTCCTCAAACTACGGTAATCACCGGAAAGAATTCCAGTTATTGTCACCACTACTGTGATCAAGGAATTTGCCGTCTACCAGTTCTTTGTCGTCTGCTAGCCGACAACAAAGAAGCTATTTGTTGTCCGCTGACTAAGAACTAGCGGCAAAAACAGGCAGACGACAAAGATATAGTTTGTCGTCCGCTAGTTCTTTGCCGTCGGCCACCCGATGGCAAAGGGACCAAAGGAAGACGGCATAGAGGCCAAATGGGCCCCACTAGGTCGTGAAGCTCGCTAGGTCAAATGGACAGTCTGGATGCCGTCCGCCATATCTTTGTCGTATGCCATTTGGCCCTTTGTCGTCCATTTTAGACGGCAAAGAGGACGGCTGGCTAACGACTATTAGCCCCCCGACCCCACCTCCTCTTTGTCGCCTGCTAGGAGACGGGAAAGAGGTTTGCCTAACAAATCACCCAGGCCGGCCCCGACCCCCCCTCTCTCTCTCCCTCTGTATCTCTCTCACCCCACACGACCATCGGTTGCCCTTCACCCCCACCGCCACCCTCACTGTCCGCCCCTACCATGCCGCCCCTCACCTGCTGCCCTATCCTGCTGCCCCTCACCGACGGCCCCTACCCACCGCCATCACCGCCGCATCGACGCACATGCGCCCATGCGCCCTACCCCTCGCCAACCGCCACCGCCGTCCCTCGCCACCCTTGCCCCCCGCCGTTGCGACACCCCCGACGCTCTCGACGTTCCCCACCGTGGCGATGCCCCCAACGCCCCCGGTGCCCCTGCCGCCGGTCGCCATGCCACCACCGCCACCGCCACCGCGGCGCCCCAGAACGCCACTGCAGCCCCCGGCGTCCCTGCACTGCCCCCGTCCACCACCGCCTATGCCACCCCCGCCGCCCCTGCCAGCGAGTACCACTGCCAGCCGCGCCCCTTTTTCATTTTTCAGTCTTTTATTTCGGTTAATTTAGTTAGTTTATTATGTTAGTTTTATAAGTTTATTAGGTTAGTTAGGTTAGTATTATTACTTTATTAATTTAGTTTATTAGGTTAGTTAGGTTAGTTAGTTAGGTTAGAAGAAAGAAAAGAAGAAAAGAAGAAGTAAAAAATGAAAAAGGGAAAAGGAAAAGAAGAAAACAATAGGAAGAAGAGGAAGGAAAAGAAGAAGGAAAAGAAGATGAAGGAGAAGAAGAAGCAGAGGAGGAGGAGGAGGACAAAAGAAGAAGAAGAAGAAGAAGAAGAAGGTGAAGGTGAAGATAAGAAAAAGAGGTTGGAGAAGAAGAAGAAGAAGAAGAAGAGAAGACCCCGACCCCGACGGCACTGACCCCCGACGCCACCGACAGCACTCACCCCACTGAACCCTAACGCCACTAAACCCTGAAGCCACTGACCACCGACCCCCAACACCACCGACCCCCGACGCCACCGACCCCCGACTCCCGACTCCATCGACCCCCGACGCTACTGACCCTTGACGGCATTGACTCCCGACGCCACTGACGCCCGACCCCCGACACCTCTTCTGCCTCATGTTGACCGAGAAGGTGCTTTTCGGCCTTGTAGCGGCCGACGGGGTCATAGTTTTGTAAATTATGAGTTAGGTCACATATTTTCCGATTTTTTTATGAAAAACATCATATTTGTGTTGATCGGGTGGATTTCAATGTGTAGTTGTTCGACGACCTCCCCATGCGTTGGAGGAGCTTCCTAGCTATAGGTGTCTTTAATCATTAGTATGCGTGACCAGTATGTGTCTCCCATTCGAAAGGATGACATCTATAAATATGCATGTCTTTGCATATTTATAACCGTCATCCTTTTGAATTGTCCAACATTATCCATGGACAGCCCGAGTATATGTAGATTGGGTTCATTTTCCCATATGCTCTGCTCTCGATCTGATGCGAAATTTCGTCAGTCCCTCCCTATTGTTCTCCGTGTACACATCCTCTCTGCCTATTGCTGAGACGTGTGTGAGGAGAATAGCAGGGAGGAGTTGTCAAAATTCTGCGTCGGATCCGGAGCAGAGCATGGGAAAATGAACCCAACCTACACATACTCGGGTGGGATTAGGACGTATCTTAATCTATTAGCGTGTAGGTTGCATGGACGTAATAAAACTGACAAACTTGATTAACGATGAATATATATGTTGAATTATATATATATATTGTGTCCATTAGCTAGGCAAGATGAGTGATCATGCGTGGATGTACACCGGTCACACCAGTTAGAAAGACATGACTAAAGAATGGTTTACAAATACGAAGGGGTTTGTGAGAGCCCCTTTTGTAGATGGCCAGGAAAAAACAAGGTGCCCTTGTCGCTGATGCAACAACTTTAAAAACAGAGAGAGGGTGAAATGGTTAAACACCTACATAAGTGCGGTTTGAAGCCTAATAATACGGTGTGGAATTTTCATGGTGAGTCTGCCCAACGTGCCAGAGCTGAGGGGGTTCATCCTCGCATCGACGAACATGGTACTAGGATCGAAGACATTCTACAAGACTTTGATGATGCTCGGGATTCGGACGATGAGATGGAGGAATCTGCAAAGGCATTCTATGAAATGTTGGAGTCTTCAAAATATCCTCTCCACGAGCACACTGAGCTTTGTCAGCTCGATGCCATCATGCAAGTAATGGCTTTGAAGGCTCAATTCAACCTGGGAAGAGAATGATACAATGCGATGATGACGATATTTGGACACTTTCTACCCAAAGTCCATGTATTGTCTGCAAACCCATACCAAACAGACAAAATCCTCCGTGTACTTAAGATGCCCTGTGAGAAGATAGATGCATGTGAGAATGGATGCGCCTTATTTAGGCTTGAGTATGCGGACTTGAACTATTGTCCCATTTGCATGTCTTCCAGGTATGTTGTCATAGACAACAGTATGGGTGAGAAGATGAAGACAAAAATCCCTGTTAACTTTCTTTGCTATATGCCAATTGTACCAAGACTTCAACGTCTTTTCGTGGTCGAAGAGACGGCCAGACAGATGACATGGCACAAATTGGGCAAAAGAACCGAACTAGATGCAGATGGGAATCAGATATTGGTACACACTTCAGACGCTTTTGCGTGGATGCATTTTGATGCATTACAAAAGGATAAAGCGGCAGATCGAAGGCATCCTTCAGTCACCATCACCATGGATGGGTTCAATGTGTTCGGTATGACGGCAACCCAATATAGTTGTTGGCCTGTATTTGTCATTCCACTCAATCTCCCTCGGAGAGATTATGAAAAGAAAGAACACTTTCCTAACATTGATAATTCTAGGGCCCAACTATCTAGGGAAGAATATGAATGTGTACATGTCACCTCCTAAGCATAAATTGCAAGAAGCTTGGGTTAAAGGGTTCAAGACAGACAATGCCGCTACCAAAAGAACTCCAAAATGCATGTGTGGTACATGTACTCGACACATGACTTTCCGGCGTATGCCCTATTCGTTGGTTGATGTGTGCATGGAAGGTTCCCGTGCCCCACATGCAAGGAAGCTCTTGAGTTTCGTTGGCCGCAGGCGGGTCGCTAGTATTCTTGCTTTGACATGCATAGACAGCTCCTAGACTCTTGCCATAAGTTCAGAAAAAACAAGAAGAATTTCATCAAAGGTAGAGTTGTCAAAAACTCTTCACCAACCACATTGACAGGCTAACAGATGTTGGATTAGTTAAACGCTCTCGAGCCGGATCCAAATTGTCCATGGTATTTCAAAGGGTATAATACGGAACACGCATGGACTCACAAGTCATGCTAATAGCATCTGCATTACATCAAAGACCTCCTTTTCCCACACAACTGTGACGTGAGGCACACTGAAAATAATATCACCAAGGCCATTTTTGGTACATTGTTCGGCATTGAGGGGAAATCAAAGGATAATCCTAAGACTAGAGTCGATCAGGAGGCTCTATGTGACACACCGTTACAGAACATGCGATAAGCGAAAGGAAAACAAAACTGGAAAAAGCGAAAGGCATGGTTCAATCCAGGAAGGCCGGCTATGAGGGAAATGATCTTGTGGGTGAAAATGCAGTTGATGCTCCCCGGTGGTTATGCAACGAATCTAAAGAGGGGAGAGAATCTTGACAAACTGAAGATATTTGGTCTCAAGAGTCATGATTGGCACATGTGGCTTGAGCGGGTAATGCCGGTGATGCTCCATGGCTTTATCCGTGAGGATGAACGGCTAATATTTGCAGAGCTAGGCTACTTCTTTCGTTTTCTTTCTGCGAAATGAACTATTTCCTGGCGTGCTAGATGAAATTGAAGAGTTGGCATCGGAGTTGATTTGCATGTTAGAGAAGATCTTTCCACCGGGCTTCTTTAATCCAATGTAGCATTTGATTTTGCATCTCGCGACCAAGGCAAGATTTGGGGGCACGTGCAAAATTGTTGGTGCTTCGCAACTTAGAGGATGCAGAAGACGCTTCGAGCAAAATGTAAAAAAAACATAGAATTGAAGCATCGGTGGCCGAGGCATTTGTTACCGAGGAGGCGGCAAACTTCGTGACAGCATACTACGAAGCCAAAAATCGTCATTGTCATAATACGAAACCTCGGTACAATGATGGCGACCGAAAAAAAGTTGATCCAACCTCAGCCTATTCAAAGGGAAGCTCACACCAGCTAGTACTTCTAAAGGAAAAGCGTTGGATGTCGATGAATGGCGAACCATTTCGTTGTATATCTTCGACAATCTAACAGAAGTGTGGACATACATCGAGTAAGTTGTCAGTACATTATTGTTTCGCAACTTATAATTCCTTAGAACTGCTCTTATTCCTGGATATTTGATATAGTCGATAAGTCACCAAATTCGCGGATGGAGTTGTCATCCAAAAGGATTCCGTCGAAGAGTATGAGCTCCTCACAAAGCAAGGGGGCGGATATCCCGGTTTCATCTCTTGGTTCAAACAAATGGTAATTACCATTAATGGACCATTTCATTTCTTTGTCTTATCTGCGGCTAATGCAACAATCCTTTCAAACTTTTAGGCTAATTTAGAGTCTATGGATGCAGAGTTGAGACAAGTCGCTAATGGTTTTGACTATAAGGTCCATTTATTTGACCAATATGACATCAACGGGTCTCGGTTTCGTACAGTTGGCCAAGAGCTATCTATGCCCGATCGAAAGACTAAAAATTGTTGTGTCTCTGCTAGCGGCAAAGGAGTTACAAAGTACTATGGAAGAGTTGAAGCGATTTATGAACTTCTATTCTATGGTGAAAACCAACCGAACGTTGTAGTCTTCAAATGTCATTGGTTCCTGCCATAGGAGACTAGTAGGACTCATGAACATCGAGGGCTAGTAAAAATCAAATAAAGCGCCCATTTAGATGTGCCCGATGTCTATATTACGGCTATATAGGCGACCCAAGTTTTCTATCTACCGTGGGCCTGCCAAAATGATCCAAATCTAAAAGGTTAGGATGTCGTTTGTGATGTGCCACCACATTTTAGACCACCTACCCTATATGAAGAGGATTATGAACCTCACATTAACCAAGACACATATGAAGGGGAATTCTTCCAAGAAACAAGTATTTCCAAAAAATGTTTCAAGAACCGCTCTACTTGACCCCGGAACATTGAAGTACTCCCTCTGTTCATAAATATAAGATGTTTTAGAGACTTGTATGTTCAGTCTAGAATGTCTTATATTTGTGAACATAGGAATAGACAGCAACAATGAATCCGACTTAACCCCTAAGCCAAAACAGGACGAGCCGGAACAAGAAGAGGTTACTGTTGCAGATGACGTGTCAATGCTTAAATGATTACATGAAGGAGGCCTTCCGTATGTTGTTCCTGATAGTGATCATGATGATGCATTTATTGATGATAGTGATGATAATGATGCATTTATTGATCCTGGAGAAAATATAGACGATCAAGATTATTATTAATTCATGTCAGGTGATCAACTTCTATTCTCTCTATATATACAGTTCATGTTAGGTATATGATGATACACTTAAATTATATGCATTTTATTATTCATGCCGATATTCAATTTTATGTTGTACTAATTTCGTTTACTTTTGTCATGGCAGTTGTTGAAAGATGGTGGGAATGGCTCGAGAGCACTCCGCAGCTCCTTCTTCGTCTGAGGGTGGTGTTTTGGGTACTTCCATTCCTGCCGAGTCTCTCCGGAGAGCGTTTCTCACTAGCCTACATACATCTGTGCCCACTTCTTTGTAGACCCCCATGACAGGAGGTCGGGGGAAGAAAAAATGTAGTAGAGGTACACGTGGGAGAGGAGGCCGCGGGAGAGGTAGAGTGGCTGCTACGCCTTCCTCGTTGCCACCCCCAGCTGATTCACCCGAGCATAGGACTCCTAGGGTGGACCCGTCTGAGGACGAGGCTATGCAGACTCCGGTCCACGAGCCTCGGATCGACGAGCCTTCAACCTACAAGACTCATGTCCTAGAGGCTTCGTCCCGCAAGACTCCGGACTAGAGCTGGGATGAGGGCACGTCCCGGCACGCCCAATGGGATGCCTAGATGGACGAGCCTAGCGGCCATGCTGATGGTGGCGGGGATCATTTTCTGATAGCGATGAGTAGGTGGCTGAGGGGGCCACCGTCTACCAGCGTTCTAGTACATGGCTCCCGTACGTTCCGACGACCCGCGAGCTGAGGTGGTCGATTAGGCCTGATGGGGAGATGTAAGTGCATATACTCTTTGTTAACATTTTGCCTTCACGTTTTTTCAAATATCTAATGTGTTGGATTTGTCATACTGCAGGGGTTGGCATCAACTCCAGGATGCCCGCAGGCCCAAAAGCGGCCTTGGTGTCCTTATCAGGCAGAACTTCCAGGTGAGGGTAAGGTTCCAGAATTAGGACTGACCTGGGAGCACTACTTGGCTACACCGGCCCCGCCTGAGGAGAGGATCGACGGTGTTTTGTGCCACACGAGGGCGGAGATGGCGATCTGACAGTTTTGGGTAATTTCTCCTTTACACAATGAAAAATCAACAATAGGTAGTTATTGTACTAATAAGTGTTGTTTCGTTTGATTGCAGACTTTCTATAGCTGTTAGGAGGGATACGAGGAGGCCGCGACAAAGGTTATCGATCAGCAATGCAGGCGCCTACTGTAAAACTTTCGGCACAAGGCTCGGATGCAGGCTACTCGAGGCTACCAAGCCTTGTAGTGTATTAGGAAGGAGAATTCGACATGTCACGGAAAGAAGATGGAGAAGGAGCATTATATGAAAGTAATTATGTATTCTTAAGGCCTTGTACTTACGTTCCTTCATTTGATTCCTACATGTAGCGCTCAAATATCTCTTTATTAACTTAGGTGCCCCCAAGATGGTGTGCGGATAAGATGGCTTGTTGGGAGGATTTGGTGGATGGGTGCTGCTCAGAACAATGGATAACCATCCACAACAATGCCAAGGACCGATGTCACAAAATGGTTTGTGTGCCACACCATCAAGGAAGTGCCAACTTAAATCAGTTTGGTTAGAACTGGGTATATGGTTAGCTTTATAATTCATGCAATTCATTCTTGATTGTAGCTTGAGCCCTCTACTAATATTTTGTTCCTGTCTCTCTCTTTCTCTCTCTCTCTTTTAGGCGCATCACAACAAAATGGAGGTGCCAGAGATGTATGACCTCTATGCGATGGCCCATGCTGCCTCATACAAGAATGTCAAGGCATTCTCTGAGTCTGACCTCGACCATCCCAAGAAGTTCACTAACATCTCCTGCCACAACAAGCTCGTGAGGTACAAAATGAGGGGAAGGCAAGGAAAGTGGAGGACTTTAACCTGAGCCAGGGGCCTATTGATCTAGAGCTGGTGATGATAGTTGGTGGTGGGAGGTCCCATGGCTCGATTGCCATTGGAGATGGCCTTATACGTTTTTCTAGCACTCTCCAGCAGATCAAGGTGTGCCAAACGAGCTCCTGTCCTAAGATAAGGCCTCGTCCACAGTCAGTCGAGCTCGCCAGCGAGGTTAGTTATACAGACTCATATATCTTTCCTCATTATGTTGTGTGTGTGAGCAAAGATCATTACAATGCTAACGAGGATTTGTGTTGCGGGCTGCTATTCAAAAATAGAGAGAGGCAACGCAAGCGCTTATGGCGGCAAAGGAGAAAGAGATGGAGGAGAGAACAACTCGGTTGTTGGAGGAGGAGAGGACATAGTCCTATGAGTCTTACCGGGCCATATACGAGCTCTTTATCGTAAGATTCTTCTTCATATTTCTCAAATCTTGCATTTAATGTTAATTTCATGAATAACGAATATCATTAACTTGTGAAAACGAAATGTGCAGACTATGTGCGAGAAGAACGACCAGACCGCTCCGTCGATGGCAGTCATTGCAATGGCTACAACGGTGAATTTCATTTGAATGTTGCAATGATCTTTTCTGTGTCATCATGCTCACGAGACATTGCAAATCATCTTAGGGCAGCATAACTCCAGAGTCGCATTGCTCAACCCTTCTCAAGGGAAGCCTTCTCCAGGTGAAACTGGCCCGAGCAACCGCGGTGCCTCACCTCCATGATGACGTGCTTGTTGTTGTTGGATGATAATTTTAGACTTGCTACTTATGTGAAACTTGCTACTTGTTGTTGGATGATATTTGTGCTTGTTGTTGGATGAATTATGCTTGTTTTTGGATGAATTATGCTTGTTGTTGCATGATATGATGATATTTGTGTTTGTTGGTCGATGTTATTAATTTGTGCTTGTTGGATGAACATCAGCATGCCAATAATATTGTTATTGTGAAATATGTACATAGTTTTCCTGTGAAAATTGTTCGATATAAGAAAAACTGAAAAAACTGGGGCAATATTGCCACTTGGCCGTCTGCCACCAACTACAAAGCCCCTTTGTCCTCTGCCACAGACAACAAATGTGCCACCTGGCGCTCACCTGTGCAACCTAGGAGTGTTAGGCCCGGTGCAGTTTGGTACGTTTGTCGTCCGGGGGCAGATGACAAAGGTGAGGCGGGCAAAAAAGGAGGTGTTGTCTGACAACAAAGGGGACTGACGGAAAAGGTGGGGTCTGGCGGACGGTAAAGTCTTTAGTCCTTTGCCATTGGTGGCGGACGGCAAAGACTGTCGTTAGGCACTAACGGGGGTAAGCCCTAGTGTAGGTCGTCCAATCTCTTTGTCGTATGTATCCTCATGGAAAAAAATTGCGTTCGCTGAGCCAAGGTAGACGACAAAGCACTCCTTACATGGTTTTCGAGTGCCGGAAATTTTGCCGTCCAGTAGCAGATGGCAAAGCCTTTGCTCTCAGTGGTCCTTCCCTTTACCGTTGACTATGGCAGACGGCAATGTACCTGATTCATGTAGTGCACCCTCGGGCATGGGGATCATAACTCGTAATCGGTGTATACAACTTGCAATATAGGATCAAGAACACATATATATTCATGAAAACATAATAGGTTCAGATCTGAAATGATGGCACTCAGGCCCTAGTGACAAGTATTAAGCATAGCAAAGTCATAGCAACATCAATCTCAGAACATAGTGCATACTAGGGATCAACCCCTAAAAAAACTAACTCGATTACATGGTAAATCTCATCCAACCCATCACCGTCCAGAAAGCCTACATTGGAAATACTCATGAAGGTCGGAGGGCATCATGGAATCGGTGATCAAGGATGGTTGGTGATGACGATGGCGTTGATTTCCCCTCTCCAGAACGCAAAGCGGACTCTAGATCTGTCCTCCCGAGGAAGAATATGAGCTGGCGGCAGCTCTATATCTTGAAATGCGATGAAATCTTCTCTTCAATTATTTTTCTCCGCGGATGTGAATATATGGAGCTGGAATCGAGGTCGGTGGAGCTCCCGGAGGCCCACAAGCCTGCTAGGCGCGGCCAGAGGGGTGGCCATGCCCCCTGGCTTGTGTCCAATGGGTGGCCTCCTCCCGTTGATTATTTCTCTAGTATTTTTTATTAATTCCAAAAATAATATCCATAAATTTTCAGGTCAATCCGAGAATTTTTATTTCTCCACAGTAATAACACCAAGGCAATTCTGCTAAAAACAACGCCAGTTCGGGTTAGTTCCATTCAAATCATGCAAATTAGAGTCCAAAACAAGGGAAAAGAGTTTGTAAAAGTGGATATGATGGAGATGTATCAACTCCCCCAATCTTAACCCATTCCTTGTTCTCAACCAATTCAGTTGATAAACTGAAAGTGATAAAGAAAAACTTTTGCAAACTCTGTTTGATCTTGTTGTTTTAAATATGTCTAACTGATGTTCAAATTTTCAGCAAAGATTATAGACCCACGTTCAAAATTACATTTAGGTCTCACATTTACTCATATTAATGGCATAATAAACTAGCAAGAATAATAATAACTATCGGATGACAACACTTTTATCAAAAAAAATGATACAATATGGTATAATGGTATCTCGCTAGCCCTTTCTTACACCGCAAAACATAAATGCAGAGCACCCTTGAAGAACAAGGACTGACTAGACATTGTAATTCATGGCAAAAGAGATCTAGTCACACTCATACTCAATATTAATTAATAGCAAAGCATACAAATGACAGTGGTGCTCTCTAACTGGTGCTTTTTATAAGAGGAGGATGACTCAACAGTAAAGTAAAATAGATAAGCCCTTCGCAGAGGGAAGCATTGATTTGCGGAGGTCCCAGAGCTCAAGCTTTTAAAACATGGATGAACAAGAATTTTGAGCGGTATGCTTTCATTGTCATCATATCGACCAAGAGATTTCACGATCTTCCATGCTAGATACATTATAGGCCGTTCACAAGCAGAATGATAAAGTTTTTACTCCCCTTCCACCAAGCAACACACTCCACGGCTGGCCGAATCAACGGGTAGCGTCCATACAAACAACAGTCCTAGGGGAGTTTTGTTTCATTATATTTTGAGTTGATTTTGAGCATGGAACTAGGCATCTAATTTCTCTTGAATGATAGTGAATCAACACATATCGATAGATTAACCCACCTAGCATGGAATATACTCACCGCCCCTAGTCGGTACCTGAGCGATTCGGGCATACAAAACAGAATATTATTTGAAGATTTAGAGTTTGGCACATGCAAATTTACTTGGAATGGCAGGTAAATACCGCATATAGGTAGGTCTGGTGGACTCAGATGGAACAACATTGGGTTTAAGGAAGTGGATGTACAAGTAGTATTCCCGCTTAGTACAAGCGAAGGCTAGCAAAAGACTAGGGAGTGACCAACTAGAGAGCAACAACAGTCATCAACATGCTTTAAGATTAACCAACATTAAATGCAAGCATGAGTAGGATATAAATCACAATGAACATAAAAATTGTGGAGGCTATGTTGCTTTTGTTTCGACTACATGCATGAACATGTGCCAAGTCGAGCCACTTGAATCATTCAAAGGAGGTTACAATCCTATCATACTACATCTCAACCATTTTAATAGGTATGTTGGAAATCAAGACACATTATCCACTCTTAGTTAATTAAGCATGACATCAGTAACTATAATCTCTGATTGTCACTAAAAATATGTTTCACCCATAATGAGATAATCATATTTATAAAAGCAAAATAGGTCGAGTTCATACCAGTGTTTCTCCATCTCAATATTTTCATCATATATTGTCATTATTGCCTTTCACTTGCACAACCTAACGATGTGAATAATATTAAGAGTGCACGTGCATTGGACTAAGCTCGAATCTGCAAACAATAACTCAAAGGAGAAGGCAAGGTAATATGGGCTCTCTAATAGATAAACAATAATTCATATGAGAACCACTCAACATTTTCATTGTCGTCTTATCCTTATGACCCAAAGAATGAAAATTCAAAACAAGAAGGAGAAAACAAACTATTTACACGGGAAAGCTCCCAACAAGCAAACGAAGAACGAGAAATCTTTTTGGGTTTTCTTATAATGCTACAACTAAACAGAGTAGAAGGTAAAGCTATAACTATTTTTTTGGATTTTCTCAAGGTTAATTAAGAAAACAAGAAGGAAGTGGAAAGAAAAAAAAACTACCGTGGAAGGTATAATGAAAATGTATGAGCACCGACTACCAAGATGAGTTTGTGAACTTGAATGTAATGTCGGTGAGAAATACATACTCCCCCAAGCTTAGGCTTTTGCCCTAAGTTGGTCTAGGGCAATGGATGAAAATAACCATCTCCTGGATACTCATGAGGGTTCCACTGGTTGGCGAGCTCCTGTGGCTCCCACCGCAAAACTGGATCCGGATACAGATCAAGGGCTGGTGCTGGCACAGGTGTTGGGGGTTGCGATAGACCCCAATATCTATAGATGTCCTCGGGCATATTACTGTACCTGCCAGAATGAATATCGAACAAAGAAGAAGCAGGCAGAACAATAATCTCAGAAGTACGTTGACTGCAGACTAAGTTGTAAAGCAGGCTCCTACCATTATTCTTCCTAATAAAATCATCTGTTACCATATTTTCATAGTCTAAATATCTTGTAGGTAGCAGCATTTCCTCTTCCTTGTCAAGCCTAATGGGTATCTTGAAGTGTGTCGCTAGACGAGATGCATAGATACCTATGAAAATGGGCTCCTTTGAACAATTTAAGTTCAACCATTGGGCCACCATAGCGCCCAGACTAAAAGTTCTATCAGCAAGTAAAGCGTGGTGCGGAATGGCAAGGTCGGGAGCACTAAGTCGTGCACTCTCCCCATGACCAACTAGACATCTCCCCAAAAATAATGAATAATGGCATAGAACAGGAAAATGTAAATTAGCTGCTCTTGCCTTTGACACCCCTCTCTCTTCCCCCACAATGGTTGCGGCAATAAAGTCCTCCATGTCTCTAGGACATGGTTAACTGATGCTTCCCTCATAAGGTATTTTGAAAACATTGGAAAAATCGTAAAGTGTCATTTTCCTAGGCACATCATACAACTAAAACTCTACCGTGGGAGGATCCTTCCTTGGGTAAAAATGAAAGTTTCGCGTGAAGAATTAGTGAGTAAGAGGTGCTGGTCACACTTATCGTTGAGGAAGCGGTGACGCATGCATTCTCTGCTAGATGATAGAAATCTTCATAAATTGCGGCCTCTCTCAAGAATGTATCACTTGGCCATTCACATGGCCGAACCTCTGCGATGCGAGGAAGATTGTATTTGGACTTCTTCTTCACCTTATTTTCATCTTCTTTAGAGAACCGTCTTGAAGAGCCTCTTAACAATCTCCTCATCATTTCTTTCCCTCAAAAATTTCTGAAATTTTTAGTGACACGAAATAAAGGTGAACAAAACTCAACAAAACTTATAGCAACTACTCCCATAAGTGCCTAGAGCCTATATCATTCATCAAAACTACTTGGGACCATACAAATTTGACATGCAAACTCAAGAAAAAGGTCACCATAGCAGATTTTTTTGCAATATATAGCACTAGAAAAAAACTAATTGGACCACTTGAGGAGTCACATACCGAAGATCAATCCCCCAAAGTAGGTTTGCGAATGGAGCTTTGCACAAGGAGATCGAAAATAGCAGCAAAATGAGCTAGAACACGGGTTTGAGCAATGGTGGGATTTTTTTCTGGAGGAAGATGAAATGGATGGGTGCTAGAATAAGTGAAGGGGGCCTACGTGGGACCCACAAGCCACTTGGGTGTGGCAGGGGGGTGGTCGCGCCCTGTGGGCTTGTGACCCACTAGTGTAGGCCCCTGGTATGTACTCAGTGCCAGATATTCTTAAATATTCCAGAAACAATCATACTACATTTTCAGGGCATTTGAAGAACTTTTATTTTTAGGTCATTTTTCTATTGCACGGAAAACTCAGAAAACTGAAAAATAGTAGCATTTTTTACTTTATTTAATATAACTAACAGAGAGTAAAAGTTGGGTGTAGCAGCTTGTGCTTTCTAGATTCATCCATCTCATGCTCATCAAAAGGAATTCGTTAACAAGGTTGATCAAGTCTTATTAACAAACTTCTTTCAAGTAACATGAAACCGTAGAATTTTCGGATAACACTTAGTTACCTCAATGGGGATAATCATATCCCCAAGAATAAGTATATCATATTTATTCTTGACATTAGGGAGAGGGAATTCAAAACCTCCAAAAATAATTGTTGTAATTTTTTCAATGAAGTTGATACTATGAACTTGAGGTTGTTTCTTCGGAATGTGTATTATATGCTCATTACCATTAACATGAAAAGTGACATTACCTTGGTGCCAATCAATAACAGCCCCTACAGTATTCAAAAACGGTCTACCAAGGATGATCAACATACTGTTGACCTCGGGAATATCAAGAATAACAAAGTTCGTTAGGATAATAATATTTGCAAAGAGATTTTAGTAGGTGTCAACTTATTCAAATCAAGTCTACGATACAAGGAGAAAGACATAACAATAACACCAACTCCAAGGTCACATAAAGTAGTTTTAACATAATTTCTGTTAATAGAGCAGTCTATAGTAGGTACTTCGAGATCTCCTAATTTCTCTGGTATTTCACCCTTAAAGGTATAATTAGCAAGCATGCTGGAAATCTCAGCTTCTGGTATCTTTCTTTTATTTGTCACAATATCTTTCATATACCTAGCATAAGGAGACATTTCAGAATATCAGTCAAGCGCATATGCAAAAAGACAGGTCTAAGCATTTCAGCACAACACTCAAAGTCCTCGTCATCCTTTTTCTTGGATGGTTTAGGAGGAAAGGGCATGGGTTTCTGAACCCATGGTTCTCTTTCTTTACCATGCTTCCTAGCAACAAAGTCTCTTTTGTCATATCTTTTTTTCTTAGGTTGTGGGTCATCAAGATCAATAGCAGGTTGAATCTCCACATCATTATCATTACTAGGTTGAGCATCAACATGAACATCATCATTAATATTATAACTAGGCTCAGGTTCATCACCAGATTGTGTCTCAGCATCAGAAACAGAAATATCATTTGGGTTTTCAGGTGTATCTATAACAGGTTCACTAGCAGCATGCAAAGTTTTATTATCATTCTTTTTCCTCTTATTACTGGAAGAACTAGGTGCATTAGTATTAATTCCCTAGGAATCTTGATCAATCCTCTTAGGATGACCCTCATGATACAAAGGTTCCTGTGTATTTTTACCACCTCTAGTCACAACTCTAACAAAATGATCATTGTTCTTACTATTCATCTCATTAAGCAAATCATTATGTGCCTTAAGCACTTGTTCTACTTGAGTAGTTACCATGGAAAAAAGTTTACTAATAAGCTTAAGATCATTAATAGTCCTACTCATATAATCACCTAAGGGATCAAGCATGTAAGCATGATGTCTCAATTGTCTACTAACATAAGCATTCAAATTTTCTTGCTTAACAATAAAGTTATGAATCTCATCCAAGCATTGGCTAGAAGACTTATTATAAGGAACATCACCTTCATCAAATCTACAGAGAGAATTTTCCTTCTACTACCTGTGTCGGGTTATCAAGACCATGTATTTCTTCAATAGGTGGTAGATTCCTACCATCTTCAGCTTCAATACCTTTTTCTTTCATAGATTTCTTTGCCTCTTTCAAATCTTTGGGACTGAGAAATAGAATACCTCTTTTCTTCGGAGTGGGCTTTGGAGGTCGTTCGAGAATAGTCCAATCATTATCATTGCTCAATATATTATTCAATAGTAGTTCAGCTTGTTCGACAGTTTGTTCCCTAAAAACACAACCAGCACAACTATGTAGGTGGTCCCTATAAGCATCGGTTAGTCTATTATAAAAGATATCATGTATTTCGTTTTTCTTGAGAGTATGATTAGGGAAAGAATTAAGTAATTGGAGAAGCCTCCCCCAAGCTTGTGGGAAACTCTCTTCTTCAATTTGCACAAAGTTAAATATTTGCTGCAAGGTAGCTTGTTTCTTATGAGCAGGAAAATATTTTCCAAAGAAGTAATATATCATATCCTAGGGACTACGCACAAAACTAGGAGCAAGAGACTTAAACCATATCTTAGCATCACCCTTTAATGAGAAAGGAAACAACTTCAGAATATAGTAATAACGAATTTTATCCTCATGAGTAAATAGGGTGGCTATATCATTCAATTTAGTAAGATGTGCCATAACAGTTTCTGATTCATAACCATGGAAAGGATTGGATTCAAACAAAGTAATTCACTCAGGATCGACGGAGAATTCATAATGCTTATCAGTAACAAAGATAGGTGAAGAAACAAACTTAGGATCATATTGCATTCTAGCATTCAAAGATTTTTCCTTCCACTTGCATAGCAATTTCTTAAGATTATCTCTATCCTTACAAGAAAGAATGACCCTAGCAACCTCTCCTACCATAACATAACCCTTAGGTATATTAGGCAAATCATCTCTAGGAGAGCTAGGTCTAGCAGGTGTCTCATAGCATTCAGTTCAAATAATTTCATCAATTTCAGAAATATCATCAGTTTTAGCATTGAATCTAGCAATTTGTTCATCAAGGAATTCACCCAGTGGCACAGTATTATTAGGCAAAGTATTATCATAAGCATAATGCATAGAAGAATTGGCATCATCAATTCCTTGCGACATAACAGAATCAATAGCAGGTGGTGGTGTCGCAAATTTACTCATAACAGAAGGTGAATCAAGTGTAGAGCTATATGGAAGTTCCTTACCTCTCCTCATAGTAGAGGGATAGATCTTGGTTTTTGGGTTTTTCAGATTCTTCATAGTGATCAACATATACAAATCCCAAGTGACTCAAAATAAATCAAGTGGATTCTTCATAGTGATCATCATAAATAGACCTATGTTCCCCGGCAACGGCACCAAAAAAAGGTCTTAATAACCCACAAGTATAGGGGGTCATAACAGTTTTCGAGGGTAGAGTATTCAACCCAAATTTTTTGATTCGACACAAGGGGAGCCATAGAATATTCTCAAGTATTAGAAGCTGAGTTGTCAATTAAACCACACCTGAAAGACTTAATATCTGCAACAAAGTATTTAGTAGCAAAGTAGTATGGAAGTAACAGTAATGACGGCAAAAGAGACAGTTGCAGTTTTGTAGTGATTATAACAGTAGTAACGGAAAAGTAACTTACCAAAGATCAATATGTGAAAAGCTTGTAGGAAATGGATCAGTGATGGATAATAATGTCGGATGGCATTCATCATGCAACAGTTATAACATGGGGTGACATAGAACTAGCTCCAATTCATCAATGTAATGTAGGCATGTATTCCATATATAGTCATGCGTGGTTGTGGAAAAGAACTTGCATGACATCTTTTGTCCTACCCTCCGGTGGTAGAGGGGTCCTAATGGAAACTAAGCTATATTAAGGCCTCATTTTAATAGAGAATCGGACCAAAGCATTAGCACTTTGTGAAAACATGATCTCCTCAAACTAGGATAATCACCAAAAGAATCCCAGTTATTGTCACCCTAAGGGATGCGGATCATAACTTGTAATAGGTGACTACAACTTGCAAGATAGGATCAAGAACACATATATATTCATGAAAACATAATAGGCTCGGATCTGAAATCATGCACTCGGTCCCTAGTGACAAGCATTAAGCATAGCAAAGTCATAGCAACATCAATCTCAGAACATAGTGGATACTAGGGATCAAACCCTAACAAAACTAACTCGATTACATGGTAAATATAATCCAACCCATCACCATCCATCAAGCCTACGATGGAATTACTCATAGCATCAAGGAATTGGTGATGAAGGATGGTTGGTGATGACGATGGCGTCGATTTCCTATTCTTCAGGGGGCCCACAAGCCTGTTAGGCACGGCCAAGGGGGTGGTCGCGCCCCCTGGCTTGTGGCCAATGGATGCCCCCATCCGATTGATTCATTCGCCAATATTTTTTATTAATTCCAAAAATAATCTCCATAAATTTTTAGGTCAATCCGAGAACTTATATTTCTGCACAAAAATAACACCATGGAAATTCTGCTGAAAACATGGTCAGTCCGGATTAGTTCCATTCAAATCATGCAAATTAGAGTCCAAAACAAGGGCAAAAGAGTTTGTAAAAGTGGATACGATGAAGACGTATCAGTAATCATGTGCCCACAACACACACAGGCTGTCAGGATGAATCGTTTGGGTTATTATTGGTGTTCCCACACAGTTCTTGTCGGATTTCGGGCGTCGCAAAACCCTTAAGGTTCGAACACAGGGGCGTGTGCGAATATCCCCAGCAGCATCGCCCAACCTAGCTCACTACTCGATGAACACGGCAACAAACTCACACCATGACCAGAAGGAAAATGAACACGACAGTTTACCCAGGTTTGGGCTGCTTCGAAGCGTAATACCCTACTCCTGCTTTGGTGCATTGCCTCTCGAGGAGGTGGTGTGGATGAACTAGCTAGTACAGTGTTTTAGGGCCTCATGAGGGCTCCCTTAGATGTGTTCAAGGCCCTCTATGTCTCGGTGATGGGTGGGTAGTGGAATGGATTTGGGTCCTATCTACGGTGCAGCGTATCCTCTATATATAGCGATGGCTCGGGTCCTCTTCCCTTATCGTAATGACGGGAAGGGTCCCACAATGGCCAATTTTGAAGGGGGACAGGAGTACGTGCTCACCCTGCCCAAAGGTGGTCTTCTCCTGCAAAGTAGCTGTCGACGGCGTAGGGATGGTCTTAGCGATGACAAAATCCACCCTGCCTAGCGGGTGGTTGCAGTCTTGTTACACCGGAATGGAAATCTTTGGGGGTGTCGTCTGGCACGCTGGCGCCCACCTATCCTTCTTTGCGTCACCCTTGACTCCCAAGGCCGGGCCTTGCATACAGATCTCCACTGCTCCAGAGGGGGCCTGAGGAGGCCCGTCCCTTGTTGGTTCAGACGCTGTTCCTCCTTGCGAGGGCCTTGTCTTGAGTGAGGCCATGCCTGACCGTGTTTGGTTGATGAAGTGGGCCATGCCCTAGGCCGTAGGTAGGCAATCTGGGTACCCCCATTCCTAGAACACCGACGGTAGACCCCAGGCCCAAGGCGCGCTCGAGATGGCTTCTGGGCGAAGCCTCGATGACGGCGTGAAGCACCGCGGGCCCCAAACGCCCGAGGGCCAGGCCCTGTGCGCGTCGAACGCCCCGGCAGCGGTGCCTCCGCTCCCCGAGGGCATCCGAAATTGCTACCAGTCAAACTAACATCATGCATGGGCGCAGCGTCGGCCATCATTGCTTCCCCTTGAATGTTGTTGTTGCTTCGGGCCACGCAGATGCGATCCATCAGAGGGCCAAGCGCCCCCAAAATGCGAGGGGGCACCAGGCGGGCCTTGGCTTTATATAACGGGAGAGGGCAAGAAAACCCTCACTCATCCTCCTCTTCTCTGTCTCCACATCCCTCGAATCATGGCATCCTAACAATGATGTCGGTGAAGTATTTTTCTGCTACCTAGAAGGGAAAGGCTCTGGGGGATCCCGCTGCTCCGCCACCCTGGAGGGGCCGTGGTCGCACCCGGAAGTATGTTGTGACGCCGGAGGTGGCTCTCGGCAAGCATGGTCGTACTCCAGCGCGCCGCAGCAGCCGTGGCGGAATGGCATCTAGTGGGGGCGACCGCAACAGCCAAGGTAGTGGCGTCTGAGGTGGGAGGTCAGTGGTGGCCACCCGGCCGCCGTGCCCTTGGCTCTATAAGGTGGACACAATCCAGGAATTCGTGATGTGGGCGGAAACGCCGGAGGCTGCTTGGTTCCATCGCCCAAACTTCTTCGTGAAGGCACTACCGGTCAGAGGGCCCTCTGGCCAATGGCTTCAGGCTGACGGCTACTGTGGCACGATGTCGTGGCCGGAGGTTGAGGTCTCCCCGAGAGTTTATGTGTACTTGAACCGCGGGTGGCAAGCTATCACCCACTCTCATGGCCTGAAGGGGAGGCACACCCTCCACTTCATGTATGATGGGGAGTCGATGCTCTTCGTCAAGATCTTTGGCGATGAGGGCGAGCGACTGGGGTGCTGCCTGGAGGACGTTGTCCGCGGTGATCCTGGAGATGAGCTTGCCCTTCATGATGGGAGTCGTGCCTCTAGCAGCAGTGACACCCCCTCCGAATAGAGACCATGTGACAGAAGCTACGACGTGCCGCCACCCCGGCACGCCCAGGTCTTAGGGGGTAGCTAGCCGCCATGGCGCCGCTCTTCTGCTTCGGGGGCGTCCATCCCGGCGCGCTTCCACGGGGCCGTCAAGGAGGAGGACGACATCGATTGAGCACCGGTGTGTCGAAATTAGGGTCCCCGAGGCGACAGCCCCCATGCGGATTTTCACTTTCTTCATCCTCCTTTTCTTTTGTACTTGCAATCCAAGAACTAAGGGAGGCCTTGTCGGCATATAACGCACTCGGGTGCCTGTACCTCTGTATCAGTACCTTTTGCATTCTATCAATTGGAGTTGCCTTTCGATCACAATTAGGATACGTAGCTCGGTAGGTCCGTGGTAGGCTTTCAGGTTGCGGGGGCATGGCTGTGGTGCTTGGAGGGTCCGCTCGCCCGACCAGCTTCTTCTTCTTGCGATTGAGATGAGTTGGGAGCTTTGTGAGCACTCTATGTCTGTAGGTCCCAGTCGCGCACATCTCCCTACCGTCACAAGTTACGGCCACTTAACAAGACGTTCTTCAGGAGGTGGGGCCTCGACACCCCTGATGCCGACCGGAAACCAAGGACGACATCAGGGGGCGAGTGGCCTTATGACCGGTAAGGCTCCTGAGGCACGATGCTCAGGAGCCCCCTTCGACACTCAAGCGGCTCTACGTCGGCAAGTCCCAGTCCTGCGCATTTCCACACCACCGTTAGGTATGACCGGAAACCAAGGACGCACATCATGGGGCGAGGCCCTAACACTCCTGATGTCGACCGGAAACCAAGGACGACATCAGGGGGTTGAGTGGCCTTATGACTGGTAAGCCTCCTGAGGCACGATGCTCAGGACCCCCCTTAGACGCTCAAGAGGCTCCCAAAAATTCTGCTTCTTGAGGCTTCCTAACACTTTGAGCTGTCGCTCGAGTAGCCCTACGTCGACAGGTCCCAGTCCCGCGCATTTCTCCACCACCGTTAGGTATGACCAGAAACCAAGGACGCATATCACGGGGCGAGGCCCCGACACTCCTAATTCCAACCGGACACCAAGGACACACCAAGGGGTCGAGTGGCCTTATGACCAGTAAGGCTCCTAAGGAGCGATGCTTAGGAGCCCCCTTAGACGCTCAAGCTGTCTAAAGAAAAAATTTGTTTCCTTTCCAAGATGGCACGCCGGGCCGTGAATGAAGCCTCTGGATGAGTACGAGGCGGCATGCGCCTACTAACCCACCTGTGAGTGCCATGCGAGGATCTGGGCACCAAGGACTTGGCAAGGTGTAAACACTGTGCCCACCAGCCCCCGCTCGCGGGGTATGAGGGGGAGGGGAGCAGGCGGGTGGTTTACTTGGCGAAAGAGAAAGCAACATAAGAAATGGCGATGAAAATAAATCTTTGACCTTTCTCACCAAAACGTGATTTGGAAAAAACCCGAGTTTAATTTCATAAAGGCTGGCAAATCCAAAATAGAGAAAGGGAAATAACGGCCGCGTCCGGCACTTGGTTTGCTCTTTGTCTTCGCCGAGCACTGAGCGTAGGGCATCCACATTGCATGGGTATAGCCATTGACGGGTAGTGTTATCTTCTCCGCCATCGCTGGGCTGTGGCTGCCACATTGCATGGGAGGAACCCCTCCACGTCCTCGAGGGGCTCTGGGTGTATACAGACCGCTCATTATTACGTGAGAGTGTCATGGGTAGAACTTCCGGAGGTGCTGGATGTTCCAGGCGTTCTGAATGGGGACCCCGTCCTGAGTCACCAAGCGCACAACGCCAGGCCTGGAGACATGAATGAGCTTGAACATGCCCTCCAACATGGGCGAGCTCTTATGCAAGCCCTCCCTGGAGAGAACCCGCCTCAGGACATGATCTCCGACCTCGAGGGTCCTGGAGCGAATGTTGCGGCAGTGGTAGTGTCGTAGCGCTTACTAATACCGTGTGGCTTGGAGCGAAGCTCGACGATGCGCCACCTCTCCGAGCATAAGGTATGTTCCCCGCTCAGCATCCAGACGCTCCTCGTCAAATGCTAAGGCCCACGGAGATTGGTGCTTGATCTCGTGCGGGGAGGGGACAACTTCTGCTCTGTAGACGAGGAAGAACGGTGTCTCACCGGTGAGCTTAGTAGGGGTGGGTCAGATGGACCACAACACCGACTGAAGCTCATCGATCCAACCCGTGTGGCAAGGTTCAAGCTTGTTCTTGAAGCTCCTTGCCTTGAGGTCATGTAGGACTTCCGAGTTGGTGCAGTCCGCCTGGCCGTTCCTCCGTCGGTGGGCCACCGAGGCATAACATATCTGTGTACCAAGGTTAGCACAATGGGTCTTGAAGAGGTTACTTGGGAACTACGAACCGTTATCGGTGATAATGCGGTTGGGGACACCGGAGCGGCTCACGAGTCCCTTGATGAACTTGATGGCCGACCCGACCGGGATGGTGCGGGCGGGCTGGACCTTCTCCCATTTGGTGAACTTGTCGATGGAGACCTAGAGGTAGCGGTACCCACCCGCTGCTCGCGGGAAGGGCCCCAGGATTTCTGGCCCCCAGACCGCAAAGGGCTAAGAGAGTGGAATAGTCTAGAGGCCCTGCGCTTATTGGTGGGTCTGCTTGGCATAAAACTGGTAGGCATCGCAAGATCGGACCAGCTCGATGGCGTCTTCAAGTGCCGAGTGCCAATAGAAGCTAGATCTGAACGCCTTACCTGCAAGCGTGCGCGAAGAGGAGTGATGCCCACAGTCTCCTCCGTGGATGTCAGTCAACAGTTCGCATCCCAGCTCCTTGGAGATGCACTGCAGCGTGACGTCGTTCGGGCGCCTGTGGTACAAGTTGCCGTCTTGCAAGCAGTAGGACATGGCCTGCCGGGCCACACGCTCTGCATCTTCCTCCTTTTTTGGCAACGTCCCGTGAAGTAGATACGCCATGAACTCCTACATCCAGCTATCGGCCTGAGGCTCCAGGGACAGGAGCAGTCGGGCTCCTTGTCACACCCTGTGTTTGTATCACCTTGATATGTTTGGGTTCATAAAATTTGGAGCCAAGTAAAACTTTTTCTAAGTGCTTGTGCTTGTTTGCAATGATGGTTGCTTTCTTGATGATTGTGTTATATGGCACTCCTAGATTCTATTCCACCTCAAATTCAACTTCCTTGTCCCAAACCTCTTGCCCAATGATCATGCCATGTGCATAGTACCCAAACTATTTTTATCAAATTTTGTTTTAACCAAAAATGATTTATTCAACTTAGGTTTTGAAACCCCCCTTAAATGAGGTTTGGACTGCAAGTCCTCAAATTAGGTGGATCCTTCTTCCCCAAAGGCTTTATTTCAAACCTACTATATATAAGACTTCCCAAAACCACAAAATATTATTTTTAAATATTATTTTCATATTTTATTTAACGTCTTTTTATTAAGGCCAGAAATGGTTTCTCCTAGGGAAAAATTATTTAAATGCTTTTAAAATATTTGAGAAACTTTAGGAAACATAGTGGACATATATTTTCCATATATATGAATTCCAACTCATGAGCATGATCAAATCGTGGGCAAAACACCTGAAAACCCTTTTTGTTCAACTCAAACTTTTGAAATATCTCCATAAGAAATATTATCAATAAATTCCAGGAAAATTCCAGCAAGTCAACACTATCTTAGGTGATGACCTTGCAAAGTTTCATTTCAATCCAAGTTGAATTGATTCATCAAACCATCCCAAGACCCTTCCTTTCCAGATTCCGATTTGAGCAACTTTAAATTGTGAAGTGTCTCCCCTTAGCCCCAAACTTTGTGGGTGTGCTATAATGAGCAAATAGTGATGCTACACTAAGTGGTGCATCAAGGGTAAAATCCTAGCATCACTAGATCTACAGAAACCTGATTTTGTTAATTTCGAGGGTTTACCAAGTTCCATTGTCAACTTTTCCCCCTTTAGCTCAAACTTGGTGAATCATCTCATTTGTACCTATCAGTTGACCCTGGTAAATATCTCAGTATGTTGGTAAACTTATCTTGCCCAAACCGCTACCAAACACCTTCTGGTGAAATGGTAAAACCACGATTTCCATCCCTTACCCTTTTACCCTTGCCCCCAACATTTTACCACAGTCTCTTGTGGTTACGTTTCATCTCCAGTAAAAGTCTCATGGTCATATCTCAAGTGTGATGTGGTCAAAACTCCATTTTTACCCTGGACAGCACCATTTCTCTCCCTCTCTCCCCTTTTTCTTCTACCCTAAGGAACCCCAGATGCCTCCCTATGTCCCCTAGGCTTTGTTTACCTCCCTTGGATCCTCTAGGCATAGGTGGTCGTGCAGAAAATGCCAAGGGCATGCCTTGGCATGCAAGGCTTGCACTCTAGAGGGCGCTACAGTGCACACCCGCACTGTAGCCACTGGCCAACAGGCGTCCCCGACAGCCTCAGGCAACCCCACCTTGTCCTCCTCGACGTCCGCAACCCTCCGCGTGGTCGGCCCCCTCCTCCCTCTCTCTCCGGCGACTCTTGCCTGCGTGCCCTGCGTCTCACGGCTCGGCCAACCAAAGGGCTGGCACGCGCGCGCGCCCCCGCTTCTCTCTTCTCTTTCCCTGGCCTAGACCTCACCCACGAGCGCCTTGGACATGCCCCTTTCCGCCCCCACGGCCTGTAGCGAGAAGACCGTGATCACCGGTGCACCGCGTCCACGGTAAGCTGGCGCTCGCCTATAAAGAGCGCCTCCCCGAGCCCCTGCCCCTCTCTCCTTGCTCCCTCCCCTCTGCTTCCTCCCCATACTCAGCCTGCTCTCCCCTGTGGTTGGGAGCCCTCTCCCGAACCAAACCCTTGCCGTCGTCGGGCACCTCCCCTCGCCGGCGATTCCCCTCACCTTGGAGCCCCCTTGGCCACCCACCGATGCGCGAGAGCCCCCCCCCCGAGCGCGCCGGTGCCCTCTACCTGGACTGTCGTGGCCGGAGACGCCGTTGGTGAGCTCCCTCCCATCCCTGTCGCGAGGAGAGGGATGACAGGTGGGGCCCACCTATCATCCTCTCACTCCCCTCCTCTCTTGCTGGCAAATAGGGCCCGCAGGCAAGTTTGAAAACAAACCTGTCGCATGCGGCGCCTCACCCTGGGTTGGTTCCCTCCTTGGGCCGCCTCGGTTGGGAGTTTCTTGCCCGTGAGGGTACAGGACCCTTTTCTTTTTTCTTTTCTGTTTGAACTTCCAAAAATTCCACAAATTTGTATATTCATCTAAACCCAAATATTCTTCCACGTTAAATCTTGAAATAATCCATAGAATTTATTAGTGCCATATGTAAAAATGTTTGAAAATATTTTATATGCTATTTTATTTTAAAACCTATATTTAGGCATCTTTTTGCTTCTGCTAATTAGTTTCCAAAATATTTTTAACAACAAAAACCTAGGAGAATATTTTTAGTATGACATCTATTATTTATTAGAATAGGTTAGCATTTTTGATAGTAGTTTGTGTGCTCTATTTTTGTGTGTTTCTTATTTTTATCGCTTTATTTTGCGAGGATAGATTGCGTGGTTGACACTCTTACCATTGACGCTTGCATTGTGCATGACCCTACAATCTTATGAGGGTTAGGCGAGTGGGTGTAGTTAGGATGCTAGTGGATGCTACGCAAGTGGGTTCGGGATTTATGCATAGCGATGGAAACAAAAGAGAGGGTTTCAAAGCCTTTTTGAAAACCCCGTCGGTTGCCACTAATGCCCGAGGGAGATGATGAGGAGTTGGGTAACCACTTGAGAAAGAAGTGATATGCCGGAACAAGTGAGTGTGTGTTTTCAAAAATGGAGAGTTTTAAGGTCTGCTGACCATCCCAACCTTACATGCGCAACCACGATACCCCTTATGGGATGGGGCTTTGTTGATTACTATGTTCGTACTAGCAGGGAGCCCGCATTACTAGTGGCAAGAGTGAAGTGGTCACTCTTGAGACGCGGTCGTCCCAGAGTGGAAGGTCATGTGATGTCTTTACACGCACTGGGCACACCGTTGTGTGCCCTCGTGGATGATATGAGTGATGTATATCATGAGGGATGGCACCAATGAGTGGAGTCTTTGTTTAGTATCACCATGAGAAAGCCATTGTTTGGGTGCTTACCTCGGGTATGTTATATATCACGAGTCGTGGATGACACCGAGGTTCCCTGAGTCTTGTGGGTAAAGTGTGAACCTCTACAGAGTGTAAAACTATTCGAATAGCCGCATCCGCGGTCATGGACAGTTGGAGGTCCTTCTTAAACTACGTCCGAATGTTTTCGTGAAGCTTGGTGTGAGTATGGATGTGATGGTGACAAAGAGGTCACGTGAGCTAAGTCCGATGACTTAGTATGGGAATTGAACTAAGTCCGATGACTTAGCATGATGAATGCACATGAGGTGTTCAACCCCTACTTATGATGATAACTGTATCTTGTTCATATGGTTATCTGCCTATTGTTGATGCATGGTTACTAATTTCTTGATCATGTCATTGCATTTAACACTAGCTTTCTACAAATTACCTACTTAGTGCTATACCATGCATCATTATTGCCTTTTTCCAGAACTTGGGTTGCTTGCGAGTACATTCAAAGTACTCATTGGCTTGCCACTGGTTATTTAATTGGCCAGGCATGGAAGAACAAGAGTATGTTGAGGAGTTGGTTGGTGACGAACATGCGAACTAGGACGCTTCCCAGTCAGAAGGGCCTGTAGGTTAAGGCAGATGGCATGGGTTCATTCTTTCGACCAAGATTTCTGCTGCTTGTTCTCTTTAAGTGTTTGGCCCTCGTGGCCCTATCTATGTAATACTTGACCTTCATGGTATTTATTTGTGTAAGACGCTAAATGTGGATATAGGACTCTTGTTATTCAGCTTCTGTGTGTTCAGTGAGCATTGATCTCTGGGATCACTGTACACGTGCATTCGGTGATCACGACTTATGAGTCAGGGTCCCCACACTCCTGAGGCCTGTCCACAGTCTAGAGCTCCTGAGGGCAGCGCTGGGGAGGGGGATCCTCACCTCGCGGCGCCAGGTCCTCAGCGTGCGGTGTCGCGAAGGGCTTGAAGAGACACTACTCGAAGATGCCTAGCTCTTGGGGCTCGCAGCATGAGGCCCTCTTGGCGATGTCGTCGGCTTCCTTGTTCGCACTGTGCAAGATATGTTGCAACTCCAAGCCCTAAAAATGTTTTTCGATCTTACATACCTCTTCCAAATATGGCTCCATGTGCTCATCGTTGGACACATATTCCTTGTTGGAGAAGTTGACGAGGAGCTGGGAATCGCCCATGACGGTGAGGCACCGGATTCCCAGAGCCATCTCTCCATGCTGGTGATGAGGCTTCGTACTCCGTGATGTTGTTGGAGACCTTCTCTCCACGCTAGTAGCAGATCTGCACAACTTAACCGAGCTTGTCTCCCATCGGGGAAGTGAGCATGACCCCAGATCTAGCCCCCTTGAGCATGAAGGCTCCGTCAAAATGCATGATCCCTCCTTATGGTGCCTCGTCGCCAGGGACAAGGGACTGGATCCCATCCAGGGATGGCATTTAATCTTAAGCATGTTCGCACTAACAAGCAATTTGCCGATATCTTTACTAAGCCACTTGATGAGAAGACATTTTGCACTTGAGGAGTTAGTTGAACATCATCGATGCTTCAAACTTGAGCTAGACTCACTCGGTTTCATGCAAGGGCATGAGCTTTCTTGATATTTCCATGTATCTTAACATTTCATCTTATGCCATGGACTTCTATGCTCCCTTGTATTGCATCTAATCTTTTGTAGGCACTTGGAAAAACTTCATTCCACAACATTGCCATCAACTCCAATCATAAGCAATGTTGTCATTACCAAGTATCCACAACCCCTCTTGAGGATGGAAGGAAGAAGGCCAATCAACCATATCCTTGACATATACTTGATCAAAATTGCACACTTTCAATTGGTATAATGTCAATGGGATATATCTATTGTTCTTCCTTGCATTACTAACCTTTGTAGGTAACCAGTGTACCAAAACAAGAAGGATTGCTCAAAACTCAAGATGATCTTCAGCTACCTCGAGCATCCTCAACAAGTTCATCTACAAGCTACGTCATCAACATCACTCAAAGGTATGAACTCATGTCCTTGAAAAGGCTTTACTCCAAGAAATGAGCTAAAGCACATCAAATGATATGAAGACATTAAAATGCTTAATCGGAAAATGGTAACCCCATTCTGAGCTTAACGTAGAGTATGACCTATGATCAAGTATTCTTGCTTGGCTCCTAAGTCGATATACTCTAATATAGGTGATCTAGTCACCGCCCATCATCTAGTTAAGAATCTAGTGTGGTTTGCTTTCTATTGCATGATTTTTCATAACCACTCCAATCTTCTCTAGTTGATATCCCTTGTATATTTCATTGCAAATGTTACTCTTGACTATGTGAAAACAGAAACATGGTTTCTCTTTCGGAGCTGCCGACCTAGATATCTCGGTTCTACCGAACTTGCAGACAAGCTACACTACAACAACTTCGTATAACCGATCTATCTATCTCGGCGTCACCGATTGTCATTCTGTCTCTTTAAAATTCGTATGTGCAATTCTGTGTTTTCTTAAATGATCTTTATTGTAATTACTTATGTTACTTCGATGATCCCCTTCTCAAAAAAAATTATTACTTAGGGGGAGAAGTACTAGAGTTAATTTTGAGGAGATATTTTCTTTCTTCAAGGATCCTTATCTTCAATGAAGAAAGGAGGAGAAGAACAAATCAGTTTCTATGTCTCTCTCAGTTTCCATTTCTATGAATCCTACTATTCGATGACCCTTGTTCTCAAGGATCCCTTCTCAGTCAATGATCCCTGTATCTATCCCTGCTCTTGACCTTTTTCGAAATTAATACCAAAGGGGGAGAAGACCAAAGCTTCAACCATTTTGGGAGAAGACCAAAGTCTCAAGCTAAAGGGGAGATACATGCTTATTCAAAGGGGGAGATATGATCAGAGGGGGAGAGCCAACATCAATACTCATATCTTTATAAATAGGGGGAGAGTATCAAAGTAAGGAGAGAAGAAAAGTGTTGACCTTTCTCACCTTCTCCAATCCAAATATCTACATGCTAAGATTCAGGGGGAGAGGGTAATCCATTTTCATATCTATGGTGAGAAAATTCTCAATGATCTTGGAGACATATCAATTCTAAGGAATGCTATTTTCTGTATGTCCTCCGTATCTTATCTTAGAAATTTTGAGTTCTATTGCTTTTGTTTAGTAGAATAATCTTGTGTTTCCTAACATTTTTTTCTTAAGTGTGTCTCTACTAATAGATTGCTCAAGAACTCAAGGTAAGTATATGCATCATACTCTTGATCAATATGATCTCTTGCTTCTTGAACATATTGCTTGCAAGAGTGATGTCTTGATCAAGGATATAAATTTCATTCACATATATTGATGCATATAGCCAAGATACACATGACTTCCCATATCCCTTCATCCATATGTGTGTCCATGACCGCGGACTATCCTTTAAAGGATTGCACACATTTAGGGGGAGCAAATATAAGTTATGTGTTTCTCAAAGTCTTCAGTATAACCATGCATATCTTTATTTTAAGCTTTGATTGTATGTTGCCATCAATTACCAAAAGGGGGCAGATTGAAAGCACAACATGCTCCCTTGGTGGTTTTGATAATTCATGACAACATACATTGTCTCTTGGACTAACACCTATATCTAGTGTATTTTAGATAATAGTCCATGGAGAGTTGAGTTGGCAAAAAGGATTGTGGATATTGTGGAATTACCCCAAGATGCAAGGAAATAGGTTGGCCAAGCTTCAAGGAAGAGGACTCTACATTTTACATTTGTGAGAAATCACTTTGAGTCATAGGAAAGCCAATACTATTAAAAGGGGGTAAGGTTTTGTTGGTGAACAATATTCTCAAACATGCACAAGTGATAGTCGCCAAAAACATCCACAAACTCTCCCACCAAAGTCTGTTCCATACCCAACCCTCAAAATTGGTGCAACCAACTTTCCCACTTCAGTGCCACTGATTCCAGAACATAGACAGACTCTGCCAAACCCTAGCCACTTCGGTCCAACATATTCCATGCCGGTGCCACCGAGTTTAGGTTGCCAACTTTCCGTTACGCAAATTCACTTTTTCGGTCCCACCGAGAATGCTGGATCGGCGTCACCGAGATTGGAAATCTGACCGTTGGTCACCTTATCGGTGCAACCGAGATTTCTATATCGGTCTCACCGAGATTAAAAGTTGCTAACTTTAAGTCACTTCGGTACCACCAAGATTTACACATCGGTGTCACCGAGTCTGACTTATTGTGTGTAACAGTTGCATTATTGGAGATGCCTATATATACCCCTCCACCACCACCTACTCGAAAGAGAAGCACTCAGAACTATTCCATGCCTATCCTATTAGATTTTCTGAGAGAGAACCACCTACCCTAGTGTTGAGGTCAAGATATTCCACTCCAATCATATGGATCTTGATCTATAGCCTCCCCAAGTAGCTTTCCACCAATCCTATCTCTTCTACCAAGCCAAATCTGTGAGAGAGTGATTGGGTGGTGAGGAGTCTATCATCTTGAAGCACAAGAGTAAGGAGTTCATCGTCATTACCGAGCCTATTACCTTTTGGAGGGTGGTGCCTCCTAGATTGGTGAGGTGTTGCTTGGGAGCCTCCTACTTCCTGTTGTGGAGTGAACCAAGAAGTTTGTAAGGGCAAGGATATTGCCAACTTCGTGAAGATCTACCCCATAGTAAGGCTAGTCCTTCGTGGACGGAAGCCGTATGGAATAGTCTAGGTTGCTACTTCATGGACCCTTTGGGGTGGAGCCCTTCGTGGACTCTCGCGACCGTTACCCTCCGTGGGTTGGAGACTCCATAAACGTAGATGTAATATAGCACCACCTATCGGAACTATGGGAAAAATCATTGCATCTCCATCTGCGTTTGATCTATCTATCTCAACTCTTTACTTCATATGTAATGTCTTTACTTTCCACTCCCATGTTTGTTGACATGCATGTGTAGGGCTGTTACACTTGCTAGCTTTGCTAAAAACTGTTAAAATCTGCCAACCAATTAACTTGGGAAAAGGTTAGGTTTTAAATTCCTGATAGTAGTCTATTCACCCCCCTCTAGACACTCTTCTAGTGATCCCTCAGGAGTGCTAAGAGGAGCTTCTAGTGCATGGGGTAGCGCGAGCGAGCATACCGCGACACTATGCTAGCATAGTACACCGGGTGCTCGTTGAGAGTGATACCATCTGCGGCGTCCTGCCTCGTCGCGGCCCCAAGGTGCCCGGGCACCTTGGGGGCCATCTGTGCGGGGGAAGCCTCGTGAGGGTCGAGAGCTTCAAAGGCCGTTGGAGCGACTTGGGCCTCAGGAGGATAGAGCGCTTCTGGGACCGTTGGAGCAGCTTGCGGCTCAGGTGCTTCCTCTTGGGGGGAAACAGGCTCCTGAGGGCCCGGCGAGTCCCCTGGCTTCGTGCTTGGGGACCCACCAGCACCGTCGGCTCGGCGCGCATGCTGGCTTGCTCCTCCCTAGCTGCCACCAGTGCAGCGCTGGCGGATTGGGGGTAGCAGGCAGGTACAGCAGCAGGGGCTCACGAGAGCGTGGCGCTACCATCACCCGTGGACTCGTGAGGTATCCCTTGAGTTCCTCGAAGGCCGTGTCTGCCTCCGGGGTCCATTCAAAAGGGCCCTTCCTTTTCATTATCTTGAAGAACGGCAAGGCCCGCTTGCCAAGCTTGGAGATGAAACGCCCCAAGGAGGTTACACATCCTGCCAGCTTCTGCCTTTCCTTGAGGGTGTGGGGCACGTTCATCTTTCTTATGGCCCTGACCTTCTTCGGGTTCGCCTCGATTCCCCGGTGCAACACCAGGAAACCAACCAGTTTGCCCGAGGGGACCCCGAAGACACATTTTTCAGGGTTGAGCTTCAGGTTCACTTCCCTCGGGCTGGCGAATCTCTCCTCCAAGTCTTCGACCAGGGTCTTGGCCTCTCAGTCGATGTAAGCTTTCGCATTTCTCCCGAGCTGCGGCCCCAGGGCGATGCACATCAGCTGCTGGAAGGTCGCCCCAGCGTTCCATAGCCCAAAGGGCATTAACGTGTAGCAGAAAACCCCACATGACGTAAGGAAGGTTGTCTTCTCGACGTCCTCCACCGCCATATTGATCTAGTGGTATCCTGAGAAGTCATCCACGACGCATAGGAGGTCGCACTCTATTGTGGAGTACACGATCTGGTCAATGTGCGGCAGCAGGAACGAGTCCTAGGGGCAAGCCTTGTCGAGGCTCGTGAAGTCGACACACATATGCTCCTTCCTGCACTTCTTTGGGACGACCACCGTGTTGGCCACCCACTCTGGGTTGCGCACCTCTGATGACCCCTGCCTTCTTGAGCTTGCCGACCTCCTAGGAAATGAACGCCTGCTTCTCCAGAGCTTGCCACCTTGCCTTTTGCTTTACTGGATGTGCGTTTGGGCACACCATGAGGTGGTGCTCGATCACGTCCCCTGGGACTCCCACCAAGTCGAAGGTGCTCCACGCGAACGAGTCCTTGTTCGCCCGGAGGAAGGCCACTAATGCCTCCTCTTGATCTTGGGGTAAGCCGGCACCGATTGTGAAGGTGGCGCTGGGGTTTCCTTCATCCACCAGCACTCACTTCGTCTCTGCCCACCTCTGGGAGAATAGCTGCCTCATCTTCACTGGCGCGACGTCTGGGAGGATGGCCCCGGGATCCTCTGCGGCTTGTGCGGCGCCCCCGGCCCAGGTGTGCATTGCAGTCATGACCTTGTAGGAGAGCTTGAGTAAGTGGGACGCATCCTTGACATCCCCCACGATGGTGAGGATGCCGCTGCTCCCGGGCATCTTGACGACATTGCATCCTGGGTGCGTTACTGCCTTGAACTAAGCGAGTATGGGGTAGCCGAGTATCGCGTTGTATGGGAGGTGGATGTGGGCCACATCAAAGTCGATCTGCTCGGTGACGGGGAGGCGCACTCGCCCCAGTGGGACGACGGGCCCGTCGACCACCCTAGAGAAGGGTCTTGAAGGCACGAGCTGGTCACGGGGTAGCTGCAGCGCATCGAAGGCATCCATGGAGATGACGTTGAGGCCAACTCCACCATCTATGAAGGTCCTGGAGACGGCGACGCCGCGTATGGTCGGCGTGCATGTCATAGGAAGTTTTCCAGCGGCTATTGTCGTCTTTGGCTAGTCGCCGAGCCCAAAGGTGATGTCAATCTCCGTCCAGGCATGGTGCTGCGCGGGCCCGGGTTGCGGCCGAACCGCTCCTATGTGGCATAGGAAATGCTTGATGTGGCAGCCAAAGGGTGGTGCATGTGACCAGCCGAGGATGCAGGCGACCTCTGGGGCAAACCCGCGCGCCCAATCGACGTCACATGCCAGCGACTGACCATTGCCTCGGGTCTCGCACGCCATGGAGTTGTCAAGCTGGGGCTTGACCATCGCTGCGAGTGGGGAACCTCCGACACGCCCCCTATCCGGCGCGCCAAATGTCGGATTTCGGGCTCCGCAAGACCCTTAGGGTTCAAACACAGGGGCATGTGTGAAGATCCCCTGCACCCTCGCCCAAACTAGCTCACTACTCAATGAACACGGCAACAAACTCGCACGATGACGAGGAAGAAGATGAACACGATAGTTTACCTAGGTTCGGGCCGCTATGAAGCGTAATACCCTACTCCTGCTTTGGTAGATTGCCTCTCGAGGAGGTGGTGTGGATGAACTAGCACAGTGTCTTAGGGCCTCATGAGGGCTCCCTTCGATGTGTTCGAGGCCCTCTATGGCTCGGTGATGGGTGGAGAGTGGAATGGATTCGGGTCCTCTCTACGGTGCAGCCTACCCTCTATATATAGCGGTGGCTAGGGTCCTCTTCCCTTATCGCAACAGCGGGAAGGGATCCCACAACAGCCAATTTTGAAGGCGGACAGGAGTACCTGCTCGCCCTGCCCAAAGGCGGTCTTCGCCTGCAAAGTAGCTTTCGACGGCGCATGGATGGGCTCAGCGATGACATCCACCCTGCGGGGCGGGTGGTTGTGGTCTTGTTACAACGGAATGGAAACCTTTGGTGTGATTTCGGAACCCACGTACATCCTTGCTCCCTTTGCACCAAAGGGGAGACTACGCTGTCTGGCACACTGGCACCCGCCTGTCCTTCATTGTGTCACCCTTGACTCCCGAGGCTGGGCCTTGCATAGAGATCTCCACCTCTCTGGAGTGGGCCTGAGCAGGCCCGTCCCTTGCCGGTCCTAACGTTGTTCCTCCTCGCGAGGCCGGGGCCCTTGCGAGGGCCTTGTCTTGAGTGAGGCCATGCCTGGCCGTGTTTGGTTGATGAAGTGGGCCATGCCCTGGGCAGCAGGAAGGCAAGTCTCGGAACCCCCGTTCCCAGAACACCGGTAGTTCTGATGAATGAATTTTTTGCGTGTTACCCACAACACACACAGTTGTCATGATGAATCGTTTGGGTTATTATTGGTCTTCCCACATAATTCTGCTAAATTAATTGTTTGCCGGGTATCACACATGCCTTCTTAGGCTAACTCATTTGTGTTCTTTTGGATTAGCGCAAACAGTTTTTCCAAAAGTATAGTATGTCGCACTACGCACAGGTATATAGTTTGTTTAGCGATTACGTTATCTTCCATAATCACAAATAGTTCAGAAGTATAAATTGTATGTGCCACATCATGCATGCAACTATTTTTTAAACCGTATTTGTTCGTTCCTTCATCATGCACGATTTCCATCATTGTGGCAGAGCTTGAACTATACCGTTGCGATTGATGGATCGCTCACGGTTTGGTCAAAGGGTCTCTGATTGATGTGTCATCTTTGGACCGTTATGTAGTAGTGCAGAGAGCAATGCTCATTGAACACACAGAAATTGAATAACAAGAGTCTTACATCCATTATGTACCGTTTTACTCAAATATGACTTTTATGACCAAGTCTTCATAAACTTGCAGCGGAAATTTTCAACGGTACCGTGAACCCATGCCATGTGCCTTAGCCCAACATGCATTCTGACTGGGAAGTGTCCTAGCTCACATGCACGTCACCAAGGAACTCTTCATTACATCATGTGCTTTCAAGGTAGGCCAATAAAATAACCAGTGCCAAGCCAATAAGTGCTTTGAATGTACTCGCAAGCAACCCATTTTTGGAACAAGGCAATAACAATGCATGATATAACACTAAGTAGGTAAGTTGTAGAAAGCTAATTTTTAGTGCAATGACATGTTGAATCAACTTGTAAAAGCATGCATCAACAAGTTGCAGATATCCATATGTACCAGTTACAGATATCACCATAAGCAGGGGTTGAACATCCCATTTTCATTCGTCAGGTCAAGTCATCCGACTTAGTTCAAGCATCATCTTTGTCAAACACACACAAACACCATCAAGTTTTGTGAAAACATCTGGATGTAGTTTAATCAGCACCACGAAACTGTCCTTGATCATGGACATGACTATTCGAAGAGTTTTACAATCTACAGAGGTTGCACACTTTACCCACATGACCCGAGGAACCTCCATGTCATCCACGACTCGTGGAATATGACATACCCGAGGTAAGCACCCAAGCGGTGCCTTTACCTTGATGACACTAGACAAAGAGTACACTCATTGGCCCACATGTTTATGATGTACAAACACAAGGCTTTCTCAACATAGTACCATCCACGAAGGGACGGAACGGTGTGCCCGGTATCTGTGAAAACAGCCCATGGTCGCCCTACTTGGCACGACCCCGTACCGAGAGTGACAACGTCACTCCCACCACTCGTAATGCAGGTTGTCTGCTAGCATCAACTAAACTAATTGAAAAAGCCCCTTCCCATATAGGGGTAGAGTAGTTGTACATGTAAGGTTGGGACTGTCAGCAGATCTTGTATCTTTTTGTTTTTGAAAACACACACACACTAGCTCTGGTATGCCACTTCTTTTATCAAGTGGTTACCTAGCTCAACATCACCTCCCCCGGGCATTAGTGGCACCCGACAGGTTTTTGAAAAGGATGTGAAATCATTTAGTTTACGACTCCATGCATTTACCCATCCCACTTGTGTAGAAACTACTTAGCATCCTAACTACTTCCCATGCACACAACCCTCATATGGAGGTAGGGTCATGCTCAATGCAAGTATCAACGAGGAAAGTAACAAACATAAATGATATGTCCATTTTGCATCATGATTTGTTTTTATGCACAATAATATTTATGGAGTAATTCTACTGACTTTTCACTCATAATATGCAAGGTTTGCACAAAGAGGGAGAAACCGGTAGTTAGAATTCTAGACCTGAAAAAGCATATCAGAGATGCCTATTATGCACATCTTCAAATGAGCTGAAACTTTCTGGAGAGTTATTTTGGAATATATAAACAATACTGGAGCAAATAACTAGCAGAGGAGGGCCACTTGGTGAGCACAAGGCACCAGGGCGCGCCAGCCCCCCCCCCCCCCCAGGCGTGCCCTAGTGGGTTGTGCTCAGCCTGGCCCACCTGTGGTGCCCATCTTCTGGCGTTGATGGTGTTTTGATGTAGAGAAAATAAGCATAGGACTTCCGGGATGGAACACCGCCATCTCGAGGTGGAACATGGGTAGGAGCACTTTTGCCCTCCGGTGGAGGGATTCTGCCGGGGGAACTTCCCTGCCGAAGGGGGAAATCGGAACCATCGTATCACCAACAACCCTCTCATCTTTGGGAGGACATTCTTCATCAACACCTTCAGCGACACCATCTCCTCTCAAACCATAGTTCATCTCTGGTGTTCAATCTTTGTAGCGGAACCTAAGATTGGTACCTCCCGATGACTAGTAGTGTTGATTACGCTACGTAGTTGATTACTATATGGTTTATTTGGTAGAAGATTATATGTTCAGATCCATTATGCTATTTAATACCCCTCCGATCTTGAGCATGAATATTATTTGTGAGTAGTTACCTTTGTTCTTGAGGTCACAGTGTTAGGGCAGGATGCACCAATCACCTATGGGGCCACAAGCCCCTTTGTGGTTTGACAGGGCGAGATCACATGCACAAAGAGCGGGGATGGTGAGACAGCACGGCGATCGGGACACGGGAGATGTACTCAGGTTCGGTCCGCTTTGAAGTGTAAAACCCTACTCATTCTTTTGGTGGATTCATCAGAGAGACACGAAAGGCACGCAACGCTCAAGCCCTACAATGGTTGCCTTCGGGAAAAGAACTGCTACGTGAGTATAGATGTCGAAAGGTCTAAATCCTTAGGTAGGCTACCTTGGGCCACCTTTTATAGTCGAAGGGGCAACCACAATGGCAAAATAGACATTGTTTGATGATTAGATAGCTAATAGTGCTATCATAGCTAACTCTGGCACTCCAGGACAAATGCCATAAATCTAGTCTAGGTGGCATGCAGGGGTGCATCCTCGGCAAGCTCCTACCACCGCTCTAGCTAACTACTGCACCACATCTTAGCACACCTACGGATGGGTGTCAAGGGTGCATCATCTGTCTTACAGCGTGTCTCCACGTGGTTAGCGAGAGCCGCTTAGCAACTTGGGAGCTCGACACCGCATCGATAAGTGATTAGTGTAGCGATGCGATGGATCGGTGGCCTATCCGCTTGTGCTTGCCAGCAACTAGCTTGTCGGGTCTTTTTGAGGGTGTGAGCGCCTTGGTCCGCGGCAGGCACCGGGGACGTGCCTGGCAGCTGGCGTGCTCCGATCCTGTCTTGGGTTGTAGGATCAGTCTAGCCGGCATAGATAGGCCTTGGTTTGCCTTGCTTGTCGTGGTAGTAGCTTTTCCCAGCAGGCCTTGGCTACTAATCTGGTGTCTTTATTGTCCATGCACAAGTTAGGGGTATGGAAAAAAAACCAGTTTGTATACCCCGACAGAAGCCCCGGGGCCTGAGCCATACATCTCCCTTGGCACATTGGGTTATGTCGAAAACAATGCATGGAAATGCATCGAGGAAATGTTGTCTTCTTGTCCCACGTCCACTGTGCATAATTACCGCAGGTCATGAGGTCATGGAACAGTTGTTGTTGGAGAGTAAAAACTACCAACAAAAATAACAACAGTTTTTCGAGAAAATTGCGAAGAGCCAACCCCCGTGCGGGTCCCCTAAATAAAACAAGGGAACACATAGAAAATTGCGAGGAGCCAACCCCCGTGCGGTGTACTCATAAGAACCAAAACTCGTCCTGAAAGCGGTCTTTGGAATATCTTCTCCCCGAATGCAAATTTGATGATAGCCCATGCAAAGATCAAGCTTCGAGAAAACTTTGGCACCTTTTAGTTGTTCAAACAACTCATGGATGTTGGGAAGTGGGTACTTGTTTCTGATTGTCTTCTTATTCAATGGACGGTAATCGACACAAAGTCGGTCCGTGCCATCCTTCTTCTTGACAAACAAAACACCACAACACCATGGAGAAGAACTTGGTCTAATCAAGCCCAGACGTTCTTGTTCGTCTAGTTGAATCTTTAACTCTTTCAACTCTTTGGGTCCAAGTTTATAAGGACGCTTGCAAACCGGTTCAGTTTTGGGCTCGAGGTCAATTACAAACTCGACTGGCCGGTGCGGAGGTATTCCTGGCAATTCTTCTAGAAAGACATCTTCATACTCACTGACCACCGAAATTTGAGAAATAGCTGATATTTCACCCTTCTCATTAAGAGCAAAGAGACAGATTGTGCCATCGCAAGCTGCGAAAATAATCACATCTTCTGAAGGATGAGTCAACTTGACTTCTTTGGCTTGACAATCAACATATGCCTTGTTCATAGCCAAGAAGTCCATCCCCAGAATGAGATGAATGTCGAAATTACCGCCAACAATTGGAGCAGCCAGAAAAGAATAATTGCCCATCTTAATGGAGGCATCCCAAACCACCATTTTTGAGCCGAGATGTTTCCCGGGGGGACACAACTTGCAATGCATTTGGCAAAAACTTCGTGGTAAAACCATGCTTTGCCATAAAAGGATATGACATGAAACAACGCGATGCACTAGTATCAAATAAAACTTTAGCAGGAATAGAATTAACTGAGAGATTACCTATAATGACATCATGAGACTGCTCTGCTTTAGCTACATTCACCATGTTCACCCTTCATCTACATACGCCGCTGGTTGCACTTGTTTGAGTAGTGACCCTTCTGACCACACTTGTGACAAGTAACCTCAGAGAGCGGATGAAAGTTTCCTGGAGGAGGAACATTAGCTGACTTGGGTGCCTGGGGCCTTTGCTTATATCCTGGGTTGGGTGGGTGGGAAGAACCACGGCCACCGAACTGTCTTTGCTGCTGAGGAGGACGAAACAGAGGAGGATTAGGAACAAATATTTCTGCTTCTTAGGGGCTATCTAAGAGCTGGAAGCAGAAGAATAGGAATCCCTGGAACGCTTCCTTGAGTTCTCCAACTTTAGCTGTGTTGCCTCGACCTTCAAAGCCATGTTGTATAACAGATCAAACTCACAAGGGTCTTGAAGGACCAGACCCGGCAGAAGCTCATCCTTGAGACCACCCCTGAACTGATAAATCATGGACTTGTCATCTAGAACATCTTGCTTAGCATAGTGGGCGAGATTCTGGAACTCGATGTTGTACTAATAGACAGACTTGCTCCCCTGCTACAGGTGCCTAAACTTCTCATGCATATCCTCGACAAAGCTTGTCGGAATGTAATGGGCCTTGAAGTCACGACATAAATCGTCCCAATTGACAACACGATCGCCCCTAGAGTCCTTGTATTGCTGCCACCAATCTGCTGCCTGACCTTTGAGCTGGAACGACGCGAATCCGACAAAGTCCTCTGGTCTGACATTGCTACACTCAAAATGCTTACTCATGTCACGGAGCCAATCATCAGCATCAAAAGGCTGCTCACAATAGGTGAAAGACTTGGGCTGGTTGGTAAGGAACTGGTTGAGCTTCGCAAACTGAGGCAGATACTGAAAACTCCCTTGAAAGCCTTGCTGACCCTCATCTCTTTCTTGCAACAGCCTGAGCAACATCTGAGTATTCGTATTGGTTGCGGCCATATCAGACTGCTCCCCATCACGACCCAAACTCCCGCGAGTTGTTGGAGCCATCCTGGATATGGACAAGAACATCAGCACCTCATTGACAATATGAATTCAAAAGCTGAATCAAATTCTTTGAAAGAAATTGAACGAATAACATAATAGCCTTCCTACTGAAAAAAAAGTACGAACGCCTTCTTCGGGTTTGCGATAACATCATCAGATATTAGAAGCCACTTGCAATAACACAAAAGTATTGAGCTAATGTTGCTCGGAACAAATGTATATGTCCTCATACATCTGAAGAAAATGATCCTGGATATGTATATGAGTTCCCAAACTTCCGAAAACTTTCTGGTTATGCAATCCGGTGTTGGGGATACAAGGAGGAAATATCTCACATAATTAACAAACCTACACCCCAACTGTATCTGTCCTTCAACACATAACCAGAGGCTTTTGCAAGTGCATCTAACTCGACTCCTCGAAAGGACAACGATACTAACCATGGTCGTTGATACGTCTCCAACGTATCTACTTTTCCAAACTCTTTTCCCTTGTTTTGGACTCTAATTTGCATGATTTGAATGAAACCAACCCGGACTGACGCTGTTTTCAGCAGAACTGTCATGGTGTTGTTTTTGTGCAGAAATAGAAGTTCTCGGAATGACCTAAAAATTGATGAGGATTTTTTGTGGAATATATAAAAATACAGGAGAAAGAATCAACCGAGGAGGAGCAGCCAGTGGGCCACGAGCCCAGGAGGCACGGGCCACCCTGGCCACGCCTGGCAGGCTCGTGGGGCCCACGTGGCTCCTCCGACCTCCTCTCCAGTTCCATATAACCCTATTCGTCCCAGAAAAAATCAAGGAGAAGAAATAATCGTGTTTTACGATATGGAGCTGCCGCCACCACCTGTTCTTCCTCCGAAGGGCAGATCTGGAGTCTGTTTTGCGCTCCAGAGAGTGGAAATCGAAGCCATCGTAATCATCAACCTTCCTCCATCGCCAATTTCATGATGCTCTTCATCATTCGTGAGTAATCTTATTGTAGGCTTGCAGGACGGTGATGAGTTGGATGAGATCTATTATGTAATCGAGTTAGTTTTGATGGGGTTTGATCCCTAGTATCCACTATGTTCTAAGATTGATGTTGCTACTACTTTGCTATGCTTAATGCTTGTCACTAGGGCCCGAGTGCCATGATTTCAGATCTAAACCTATTATGTTTTCATCAATATATGTGTGTTCTTGATCCTATTTTGCAAGTTGTAGTCACCTACTATGTGTTATGACCTGGCAACCCCGGTGTGACAATAGCCGGAACCACTCCCGGAGATGACCATAGTATGAGGATTCCATGTATTCATCATGTGTTAATGCTTTGTTCCTGTACTCTATTAAAAGGATACCTTAATATCCCTTAGTATCCATTAGGACCCCGCTGCCACGGGAGGGATGGATGAAAGATATCATGCAAGTTCTTTTCCCTAAGCACGTATGACTATATATGGAATACATGCCTACATTACATTAACGAACTGGAGCTAGTTACATATTACCCTATTTTATAACTGATACATGCTGAATATCATCCGGCATAATCATCCATCACCGATCAAATGCCTACGAGATTTTCCTATACTAGTTCTTGCTAAGTTGTTTTTCCGCTACTGTTGTTACACTTGCTATACCAATCACTACCGCTACTCTCACCGCTACTACTGTTACTATCATATTACTTTGCTACTAAAACTTTGCTATAGATATTAAGTCTTTCAGGTGTGGTTGAATTGACAACTCAACTGCTAATACCCGAGAATATTCTTTGGCTCCCCTTGTGTCAAATCAATAAATTTGGGTTGAATACTATACCCTCAAAAACTGTTGCGATCCCCTATACTTGTGGGTTATCAAGACCTTTTTCTGGCGCCGTTGCCGGGGAGCATAGCTCTATTCTCTGAGTCACTTGGGATTTATATCTATTGATCATTATGAAGAATTTGAGAGATCGAAAAACTAAAGTTCTGCCCTCAACTACGGGGACAGGTAAGGAACTGCCATCTAGCTCTACACTTGATTCACCTTCTCTTATGAGTAAATTTGTGACACCGCCACCTGCTATTAATTCTGATATGTCGCCTATGCTTGATGATGCTATTTCTGCTATACATGATAATTATGATGATGCTTTGCTTGGTAGTGATATGCCACTTGGTGAATTTCTTGATGCACAAATTGCTAGAGTTACTACTGAATCAAATGATACTTCTGAAACTGATGAAACTATTGAAACAGAACCTGTTGTGACACCTGTTAGACCTAGCCCTCCTAAATAGAATTGCCTAATATACCTAAGGGTTATGTTATGGAAGGATAGCTAGCTGAAGACTTTCTTGCTTGTAAGGATAGCTATGATCTTGATAAATTATTATGCAAGTGGAAAGAAAAATCTCTGAATGCTAGAATGAAATATGATCCTAAGTTTGCTACTTCACCTATCTTTATTACTGATAAGGATTATGAGTTCTCTATCGATCCTGAGTTAATCACTTTGGTTGAATGAGATCCTTTTCATGGTTATGAATTTGGAACTATTGTAGCACATCTTACTAAGTTGAATGATATTGCCACCCTATTCACTAATGAGGAAAAAATTCGCCATTACTATATCCTTAAGTTGTTTCCTTTCTCACTAAAGGGTGATGCTAAAACGTGGTTTACTTCTCTTGCTCCTGGTTGTGTGCATAGTCCCCAGGATATGATTTACTACTTCTCTAAGAAATACTTTCCTGCCCATAAGAAACAAGCTGCTTTGCAGGATATATATAACTTTGTGCAAATTGAAGAAGAGAGTCTCCCACAAGCTTGGGGGAGGCTTGTCCAGTTAATTAATGCTTTGCCTGATCACCCTCTTAAGAAAAAAGAAATACTTGATATCTTTTATAATGGACTAACCAATGCTTCTAGGGACCACCGAGATAGTTGTGCTGGCTGTGTTTTTAGGGAACGAACTGTGGAACAAGCTGAAATTCCATTGAATAATATCTTGAGTAATGATAATGCTTGGACTATTCCCAAACCACCTCCAAAGCCAACTCCAAAGAAAAGAGGTATTCTATTCCTCAGTCCTGAAGATATGCAAGAAGCAAAGAAATCTATGCGAGAGAAAGGTATTAAATCTGAAGATGTTCAGAATCTACCACCTATTGAAGAAATACATGGTCTTGATAACCCAACAAAGGTAGAAGAGATACGTGGTCTTGATAACCCGACACAGGTAGTAGAGGTAAATTCTCTTCGTAGATTCAATGAGAGTGATATTCCTTATGATAAACCTGCTAGCTTATGCTTAGATGAATTTGATAACTTTGTTTCCAAACAAAAAAGTTTTAAGGATTATGTTAGCAGACAACTAGAACAAAATGCTCGTATGATTAATCATATAAGTGCTTGTGTGGATAGAAATGTTAATGATCTTAAGCTTATTAATAAACATGCTTCTATGGTCACCACCCAAGTAGAGCAAGTACTTAAGGCTCAAAATGACTTGCTTAATGAATTGAATGATAATTCTGTTAGAGTTGTTACTAGAGGTGGTAGAATGACTTAGGAACCTTTGTATCCTGAGGGCCATCCTAAGAGAATTGAGCAAGATTCTCAAGGAATTAATACAGATGCATCTAGTTATCCTTGTAATAGGAAGAAAAAGAAAGATGATAGGAACATGCATGCTAGTAAACATGTTGCTGTTACACCTAAGAATCCAAATGATATATCTATTTTTGATGATGAGACACAATCTGGTGATGAACATGAGCCTAATGATAATATTGATAATGATGTTCATATTGATGCTCAACCTAGTAATGATAATGATGTGAAGATTGAACCTCCTATTGAACCTGATAACCCATAACCTAGGAACAAAAGATATGATAAGAGTGATTTTATTGCTAGGAAGCACGGTAAAGAAAGAGAACCATGGGTTCAGAAACCCATGCCCTTTCCTCCTAAGCCATCCAAGAAAAAGGATGATCAGGATTTTGAGCGCTTTGTTTTTTTTTGAAATATGACAGTAAGGGGTGAACCCCTACAGTTTTATATATATCTATATAAATGGGGTGTTTACATAGACATATCAAGAGTTTACATGGAGGTGTGTAGTCTAGAGTGTGGAACTACAAGCAAGCTAAGATGTAGTTTAAACTATTGAATTACAGAGTGTGATCAGGGCAGCTCTATGGGCTGCTTTAACTCTATGTTGAAGTAGCAACAGATCATCTTTGAGGCGCTTGAGCCAATTTTCCACAGTGGGAGTCACTCCCCTCAAATGTTTGTTGTTCCTCTCCTTCCATATGCTCCAAGCTGCAGACAAGATGGTTTCAAAAAAGAACTGATTGGGCCAGGCTTCTTTTGCCTCATGTAGAAGAGTGAGACGGCAGTCAAATGTTGGCCAATGTACATGGAATTTATTCCAACAACTCTGACTAAACAGACAAGTGAAGATCATATGTTCCACTCTTTCTTCAATGTGTTGGCCACATAAGATGCAATCAAAGTTTTCTCCTATATTGAAGTGCCTCCTCTTCAACATGTTGCGCGTATTGAGCCTATCGTGGAGCAAGAGCCAACCAAAGACTTTGATCTTCATGGTGCATTTCGATTTCCAAAGTTGGCCAAAGATGGGGTGTGCCTCCAACTCCCGAAAGCAGTTGGTGTAGTAATATTTTGGTCTGTAGTGTGCTGCGCCCCAACTATAGTGCCATACATCGTTAAGTGACAGGGATGTTGAAATCCATGTTGCCGAAGCTATGTCTTGGATCTCTTCTAGGGCTTGTGGGGAGACTGGCAGGTGGAAGGTTTCATGCAAATTCTATGACGTCATCGCCCCGGCAATAAGGATGTCTTCATCTTGGGCAAAAGAGAATGCACGTGGGTGAGATATCTGAAGTAACTCCTCTCTCCATAGATTTTTCCAGAAGAGGGTCGTCGACCCGTCGACTATCTGTACATGTGAGATCCCTCGAAATGCTGGAGTCAATTTGAGAATGTCTCTCCACCAGAATGATCCAATGGGGTCAACAGCATGTGGGATCCGGCCCACATAATGGTTGTCCCAGATGAGTTTAACCCATGGTACATCCAGCCCCCAGCCCTCCCGTTTTCTTAGGCCTACAGACCATGTCCCATGCAACAAGGCAGTTGCACTTGTCACCTTGTTCTATTTTCTTAGTCCACAGGCATCTGCGTCTGATTTTATCAACCATCTCAATATGGATTTTGAGCGCTTTGTTGAAATGATTAGACCTATCTTTTTGCAAATGCATTTGACTGATATGCTTAAAATGTCTCCTTATGCTAAATACATGTAAGATATTGTGACTAATAAAAGGAAGATACCTGATGTTGAGATTTCCACCATGCTTGCTAATTACACTTTTAAGGGTGGGACTCCTATGAAACTAGGTGATCCGAGAGTACCCACTATACCATGCTAATTACACTTTTAAGGAAATTATGTTAGAACTGCTTTATCTGATCTTGGAGCCGGTGTTAGTGTTATGCCTCTCTCTTTATATCGTAGACTTGAATTGGATAAGTTGACACCTACTGAAATTTCTTTGCAAATGGCTGATAAATCAACTGCTTTACCTATCGGCATTTGCGAGGATGTGCCTGTTGTGGTTGCAAACGTTACTATCTTAATGGACTTTGTTATTCTTGATATTCCCTAGGATGATGCCATGGAAATTATCCTTGGAAGACCCTTTTTAAACACTGTAGGAGCTGTTATTGATTGCAACAAATGCAATGTCACTTTCCATGTTGATGGTAATGAGCACACGGTGCATTTTCCGAAGAAACAATATCGGGTTCATTGCAATTCTATTTAAAAACCTTCATCTATTATCATTGGAAGCTTTGAATTTGATGTACCTACTGTCAAAATGAGGTATGATATACTTATAGTTGGGGATATGCACATCCCCATTGAGGTAACTTAGTGATTTAAATTCTCTGGTTTCATGTGATTCAGAAAAAGTTTGTCAAGGAGACTTGATCAACCTCATTGATGGATTTATTTTGATGACCATGAAATGGATGAATCTAGAAGTCACAATCTTCTGTTCCCAACTTTTGCTTTCTGTTATTTAGTAGAAAAATATTAAAAGTAGCCTTATTTTCCCGTTTTCAGCATTATCCGTCCAATAAAAAATAACCTGAAAATGAAAGCTCTTCAAATCCCCTGAAATTTAAGTATGATTTTTTCTGGAATATATAAGAATTTTTGAGACAAATAACTACCGGAGGGGATGCACGAGTGGGTCACGAGCCCAAGAGGCGCGGCCACCCCCCCTAGCCACGCCTAGCAGGCTCGTGGGTTCCACGTGGCCCCCCTCCACTTATTCCAACCCCCATCTCCTTCTTCCACCTCCAGAAAAAATCATCCCACAACTCAAACCCGTGTTCTTGCTCATTTTGCTGCGTTTTTCGATCTCCTTGTGCAAAGCTCCATTCACCAAACTATTTTAGGGAACCGTTCCTTGGTATGTGACTCCTCCATTGGTCCAATTAGCTTTTGTTCTAGTGCTTTATTCACTGCATATTGTTGCTGCCTTGGTGACCCTGTTCTTGAGCTTTGCATGTCAATTTTATTTGGTCCTAAGTAGTTTTGATGCAAGAAATGGCCTCTAGGCACTTGTAGGAGTAGTTGCTATGAGTTTTGTTAAGTTTTGTTCACTTTTATTTTGCGTCACCAAAAATTTCAGAATTTTTCAGAGGAATAAAAAGGGAACCATGAGGAGTTTTCTAAGGGGCTCTTCGAGCCGTAATCCCAAGGAAGATGAAAATGAGAAGAAGAAACCCAAGTATCCGTTCCCCCAAGTTGCAGAAGTTCAAGCATGCGAGTGGCCAAGCGATATGTTCTTGCACGCTGCCGGTATTCATAAGGATTTTTATTACTTGGTGGAGAACGCCGGCCTTACCACATTTGTCGAAGATAAGTGTCCACAATACCTCCTCCTCACTAATACTTTCGTGCAAAGCTTTAATTTCCATCCAAGGAAGAGTCCTCCTATGGTTGAGGTCAAGTTATATGATATCCCCCAGCGCATGTCACTTTAGAATTTTTGCAATGTTTGCAAGTTACCTTATGTTGGGGATATTCATGAACCTCGTCCACAGGACTTGGAGGCTTTAATTGATACTATTGCCGTAGGAGAGGAAAGAGGGGTGTCTGGTGCCAGAATTGCCAGCGTGCATTTTCCTGTGCTTCGTTATTTCGCTTTATTTGTGGGAAAATGTTTGATTCGCCGTGGAACGGCTAGGGGTCTCAGTTCCCTAGATCTTGCAGTCCTACGCTCAGCTTTACATAATGATAGAACTTATAGTTTGGGTGCTATTGTTGCCCAACGGTTGAACACGAATCGTTCCAAGGGCGCGGTATACGGAGGTATCTATGCTACTCGTCTAGCTAATCATTTTGGGATACCTGCTAGGCTGCATGAGGAGGGAGAGATGCTTCTTCCAGAGAGATATTTAGATTACGATAGCATGGTTCGCCATGACTTTATTGATAAAAATGATAATGGGAGGTTAATTTATAACTTGGTATTTAGCCAGGGTACTCGTGAGGTCATTACCCTGCCTAATCCTTCTTTGTTCAATCTTCATTCAGGCAGGTACATCATTATGCCCTCGGACATCTATGCACACTGGGGCATGGTGCCACCTCAGGCGCCCGAGCCCGAGCCACCAGTCGAGTACCAAACACCAGTCTATCAGTGGGACCCGGAGGAGCTCACCCAGCAGTGGCACCCTGAGTACACTCCGGAGTACCCCGGAGCTGGTTACTTTCCTCCATGGGAGCAGACCAACTTAGGCCAAAAGCCTAAGCTTGGGGGAGTACGTGTTTCTCACCGACTTTATATTCATGTTCACACATTCACTTTGATAGTTGGTGTTTACATTTTTTTTATTGTATCATCCATGCCAGTTTATTTTCTTTTCTCACATTCTTCTTGTGTGTTTGGTTAACTTGTGAAAATCCAAAAAAAATAAAAATGAGAAAAAAAAATAGTTATAGCTTTATATTCTTGGATGCTTAGTAGTAACTAAAAAGAAAACCTAAAAAGATTTTCCCATTCTTCTTTTGCTTGTTGGGAGCTTTCCCGTGTAAATAGTTTTCCTTTTCTTTGGGTCGAGGCAGAAGACCATGATTAAAATGATTAGTGGCTCTCATATGCATTATTGTTTACCCATCAAAGAGCCATTTTACCTTGTCTTCTCCTCTGAGTTTGCTTGCAGATTCTAGCTTAGTTCAATGCACGAACACTCTTATTATTATTCACACCATTCGGTCGTGCAAGTGAAAGGCAATAATGACGATATATGATGAAGTGACTGAGCCTGGAAAAACTGGTATGAACTCGACCTATTTTGTTTTTGTAAATATGACTAGCTCATCATTCCTAATTCAGCATTGTTATGAGAGGAACATGTTTGCAATGACAACTTAGAGATCATAGTTTCTTATGCCATGCTTAATTTTCTAGGAGCTTATAATGGTTTGTCTTGGATGCTAACATGAATATTAAAATGATTGTGATGTAGTATGATAGGATGGTATCCTACTTTGAATGATTCAAGTGGCTTGACTTGGCACATGTTCACGCATGTAGTTGAAACAAAATCAAAATAGACTCCATGATATTCATGTTCATGGTGATTTATATCCTACTCATGCTTGCACTCAATGTTGGTTAATCTCAATGCATTTTTATGACTATTGTCGCTCTCTAGTTGGTCGCTTGCCAGTCTTTTGCTAGCCTTCACTTGTACTAAGCGGGAATACTGCTTGTGCATCCACTTCCATAGACCCAAAGTTGTTCCATATGAGTCCACCATACCTACCTATATGCGGTATCTACCTACCGTTCCAAGTAAATTTGCATGTGCCATTCTCTAAACCTTCGAATAATAATCTATTTTGTATGCCCAAACCGCTCATGTTGTGACAAGGGGCGGTCAGTATCTTCCATGCTAGGCGTGTTATCCTCGATATGTATTTATTCACTATCACTCACGAGAAAGGGGTGGGTAATCGGAATGCCCAGTTCCATGCTCAAACCAAATAAAAATATAATTGCAAACAAAACTCCCCCTGGATTGTTGTTGGTATGGACGGCACCCGAGGATTCGGCTAGTCGTCGAGTGTGATTGATTGGTGGTGGGGGAGTCAAAACTTTACTATTCTGTTTGGGAACCGCCTATAATACATGTAGCATGGAAGATGGTGAAAACTCTTTGTTATCACGTTAACAATGAAAGCATGCCACCCCAAAAATCATTTATCTCTGTTTTAAAAAGCTTGAGCTCTGGCACCTCTACAAATCAATGCTTCCCTCTGAGAAGGGCCTATCTATTTACATTTCTGTTGAGTCATCCTCTTCTTATTAAAACCACCAGCTAGAGAGCACGTCCGTCATTTGTATGCTTTGCTATTAATTGATATTGAATATGATTATGACTGGATCTTCTTTACCATGAATTACAACTTCTAGTCAGCCCTTGGTCTTTGAAGGTGCTCTGCATTTATGTTTTGTAGTCTCAGAAAGGGCTAGCGAGATACCATCTATTCATATTGTATCATGATTTTTTTGATTGAAGTGTTGACGTTTGAAACTTATTATTATTACTCACTAGTTGATTATGTCATTGATATGAGTCTATCATGAGACCTTTATGTCATTGCTTATGTGGTTAGCTTATGATCTTGCTGAAAATCTGAATATGAGTTAGACATAATTATAACAACAAGATCAAACAGAGTTTGTAAAAGTTTTTCTTTTATCTCTTTCAGTTTATCAACTGAATTGCTTGAGGACAAGAAAGGCTTTAAGCTTGGGGGCGTTGATATGTCTCCAACGTATCTACTTTTCCAAACTCTTTTTCCCTTGTTCTGGTCTCTAATTTGCATGATTTGAATGAAACTAACCCGGACTGACGTTGTTTTCAGCAGAACTGCCATGGTGTTGTTTTTGTGCAGAAATAAAAGTTCTCGGAATGACATGAAAATTGACGAGGATTTTGTGTGGAATATATAAAAATACCCGAGAAAGAATCAACCGAGGAGGAGCAGCAAGTGGGCCACGAGCCGAGGAGGCGTGGGCCCCCCTAGTCGCTCTTGGTAGGCTCGTGGGGCTCACGTGGCTCCTCTGACCTCCTCTCTAATTCCATATAACCCTATTCGTCCCAGAAAAAATCAATGAGAAGAAATAATCACGTTTTACGATACAGAGCCGCCGCCACCACCTGTTCTTCCTCTGGAGGTCAGATTTGGAGTCTGTTTTGGGCTTCGGAGAGTGGAAATCGAAGCCATCGTCATCATCAACCTTCCTCTGTCGCCAATTTCATGATGCTTTTCATCGCTCGTGAGTAATCTTAGCGTAGGCTTGCTAGACAGTGATGATTTGGATGAGATCTATCATGTAATCGAGTTAGTTTTGATGGGGTTTGATCCCTAGTATCCACTATGTTCTAAGATTGATGTTTCTACTACTTTGCTATGCTTAATGCTTGTCACTAGGGCCCGAGTGCCATGATTTCAGATCTGAACCTATTATGTTTTGATCAATATATGAGTGTTCTTGATCCTATTTTGCAAGTTGTAGTCACCTACTATGTCTTATGACCCGGCAACCCCGGAGTGACAATAGCCGGAACCACTCCCGGAGATGACCATAGTATGAGGATTCCATGTATTCACCATGTGTTAATGATTTGTTCCGGTACTCTATTAAAAGGAGACCTTAATATCCCTTAGTTTCCATTAGGACCCTGCTGCCACGGGAGGGATGGATGAACGATGTCATGCAAGTTCTTTTCCCTAAGCACGTATGACTATATACGGAATACATGCCTACATTACATTAACGAACTAGAGCTAGTTACATATTACCCTATGTTATAACTGATACATGATGAATATCATCTGGCATAATCATCAATCACCGATCCAATGCCTACGAGATTTTCCTATACTGGTTCTTGCTAGGTTACTTTTCCGCTACTGTTGTTACACTTGCTATACAAATCACTACTGCTGCTGTCACCGCTACTACTGTTACTATCATATTACTTTGCTACTAAAACTTTGCTGGAGATATTAAGTCTTTCAGGTGTGGTTGAATTGACAACTCAACTGCTAATACTCGAGAATATTCTTTGGCTCCCCTTGTGTCGAATCAATAAATTGGGGTTGAATACTATACCCTCAAAAACTGTTGCGATCCCCTATACTTGTGGGTTATCCGTTGTACCCCGGACACCTCCCCAGTACTGGGTGACTCTGAACTTATCTCACCCCGACAAGTATTGAAGAAATTTCGAACACCCTCCGTCCTGAGATACTAAGGAAGCTCAATGATAACGATGTGCCAAGAATTACCTACAGCTCGACTCCTTGGAAGAAATCAAGTCAGACAGGAGGCACCAAGATAGAACTCCGTCACATTGGTATCATATAGTTTCCAAAATACCCCCGTGATCCTAAAAGTTTTTTGAGCGAGAAGAGGAGTAGAATCAAAATTCCTAAGTCTAATACCTCGCCATAGTATAGAAGAGGAGTAAAAAGAAATCTACTCTCCGATATAACTAGACTAAAAATAGTTTTACTAGACTCGACTCAGCCAAGTTCGATCAAGCAAAGGGCTCATATGGTTGTATGGCTCTGAATACCAACTTGTTACCCCCAAGATGCACGCCTATCCATTTTAAGGCACGGGGGCCTCGACAGGGATAGAGGCACATCTAGTCGTTTCGCAAGTATAGTATCATCACATAAATTTATGAAGAGAGGAGTATATGAGTTGGCTTACACTCGGCACATGCTAAATTAGAATTCCACATAGTTTATCCAATCATCATTCCAAAGACAGGGTCCGACTACGAACGAAAACAAACGAGAAAAAGAGATGCAATGAAACTGTCTTGCTAGCCCCGAAGATCACGACCAAGGCCTCTCTGCTCGTCTAGATATGTGACGTACATCCTACCACGCTCCATGTCCCTACTTATATGCAAGAATAAGCTGTCAAAAGAAGAAACCATGGCATTCTACTCATGAAATGCTACCACTTCCATGTTGACACAAAGATCATAGCAAGCATGGATTAATTCTAACTAAAATGACAAAATGGCACTTTGGAACAAAATGACATTTTTCCCAACTTGCTCAAATGACCAAACAAATTGCACCAATGGATTCGGGGGGAAATTCTACCCCAAAATCATATATCATTCTCATATGTAAGCTTTTGCAAAACTCACAAAATCATGCTCGAAAATTAACCTAACATTCCCATAAGTCTATACTTACTAAAAATGCTCATATCCAAAAATGCACATATCCTGATTTAGCAATTTTACCAAAAAAGGAAATAAACTAATTAATACAATAAAACACTAACAAGAATAAAAGAAAACAATAGAGAGGAGGGGCCCACCTGGCATAGACACAAGGGCCCCTCTAGTGGATAACAAGTGGGGCCAGACCCACTTGTCATACACACACTACACACATACATAGCCTACACACACACACACTGACATAGCCACACGAGATCTGTCCAGCCACACCAGATCCACCACACACAGGCACACACCGCACACACTGACCGTGCACGGGATCCAGGTGTAGCCACACCAGATCCACAACACCACACACCACAACACCCAATGCAAAAACAAGGAAAAAAGGCGGCCGCCGGGGATTTGATCCCATGACCTCATGGTCGTCGCCCGGTCGATTGACCACTATGCTAATCGTGCTCGTCTACACAAGAGGGCATCCTGCGCCTAAACTATGGACATGCCTAAGATATAACTGACGAAACTGAAGGCAAAATGATAGCGGGGACAACATAGCGGCAACGATGAAATCCGGCGACATGGGGGCTCTCCAGCGGGGAGGAAGTCCGGTGAGGAAACGGAAACCTCACGAGGATCCATTCCTGGGGCTAGGGACGCACGGCAGCGAGGGGGGCGAGCGGCACGAGCGCAGCCGAAGCTCTGCCATGACGAGCGTAGCAGCGATCTGAGCACAACGGCGACGGCGACTACGAGGGGAGATGCGGAGAGTTGATAAGGATGCGCAGGTCCTCACAGTAGGCTCGACGTCGTCGTACGGGCTTGGGGAAGAACCATGGCGGCGAATTGCGGACGACGATGAGCTCAGGCGCGGAGGAAGGAGAAGTAGCCCCGGCGGCTCTTGGCGTCCCTCGAGACAGTAGAGGATGACGAGGAAGAAGGGGGAACGACGTGGAGCAACCTCGACGGTCGCCCGCTCGGGGGCTCGCCGGAGAAGCTGCCGTGGCGACGAGCTCCTTTGTGAACCCTCTCTAAAATCTCTCTGAGTTCCACCTTACCTGAGACAGAAATAGGAGGAGAGGTGGATGGCGGCATCGCGAGGAGGGAGAAGAAGCCCTAGGGGGCAGCACAAACGCCGAGGGGGCTAAATAGGTGTGGGATGATGGCAACTCGATGTTTGGGCCAACGGAGGATCCCACGTGCTCGGTCCCTCTCTCTGCCGACTGATGGAGGAAGGAGATGGAGCAGGTCTCCACTACCGCACGGGTTGGGCTGGATAGATGGGTCGCGGGGAAGGGAAAGGCCTAGGTGGGCAGCTCACACACAGAGGAGATAATAAGAAGGGTTTTTCTTTTAAAAATAAAGCCCACAACAAAATAAAACCACAGAGAAAAGGAAGGGGGCTTTACTTAGCACAATAATACTTTTAAGCTCACAAAAATACTAGTTATTTAAATAAAATGGTTAGGGCATTTTTAGACCAAGTAAATATTTAATCTAGTATTTAACTATGCAGGGTTTCCAAAATTATTAGAAAGGTACAAGACCCCAAACGTGGCATTGGACTACTTTAGAATTCTTAGAAGAATATTTAGAAGTTGGCCAACATTTAAAACAAGGGAAATCAGCAAGCAAATAATTAACAGGCAATAAATTTGAATAGAGTGATAGAGGTGGAGTTGTTTTGAATTGGGAGGAACTAGAGTAGCACTCCAACACAAACATCCATTTACCACATCACACTTCACACCACAACACTTCACAAACACAAACAACACTAGCATGCAAATGGTATGATGACCATGATGCATGATGCATGATGCATGAGATGGAAATGGCAATGAATCAGAAACCAAAGTCATTCAAACACATGGTAACATAGAGGTTCACAAGAGTTACATGACCATAAATGGCAAGGGGAGCACTTGGGCTGTTACAGAGCAACTGCTTTGCCACCCTTCTTGGAGTTACCCTTCTTGCCATTGCCATTCTTCTTGAAACTAGTGGTTTTATTGACCATCAACACTTGATGTTCTTTCTGGATTTCAGACTCAGCGACTTTCAGCATCGCAAATACTCGGCGACTGACTTGTTCATCCCGTGCATGTTATAGTTCATCACATAGATCTTGTAGCTAGGTGGCAGTGATTGAAGAACTCTGTCAATGATTGCCTCTACCGGAAGGGGCATCCCTAACTCCACCAACCAAGTCGAATACCCATACATTCTGAGTATGTGTTCATTGATAGACTAGTTCTCCTCCATTTTGTAACCATAGAACTTATCGGAGGTCTCATACCTATCAATCCGGGCGTTCTTCTTAAAGATAAACTCCGAGTCCTAGAAGATCTCATATGCTCCATGACATTCAAAAGTCTTTGAAGTCCCAGTTCTAAGCCATACAATATTGCACACTGAACTATTGAGTAATCTCCAGAACGTGCTTCCCAAGCGTTCTTAATGTCTTTGGATGACATGTTAGTGGCTTGGCCACCAAGCAGTGCATCAAGGACATATGACTTCTCAGAAGCCGTGAGGATAATCCTTAGATTACGGGCCCAGTCCACAATGTTACTTCCATCATCTTTCAACTTAGCTTTCTCTAGGAACGCATTAAAATTCACGGGTTCTCCTGCACGAGCCATTGATCTACAACATAAATAAGCAGAGGTTACTCAGACTATTGTTCAAGATAATGGTTTAGTTAATCAAATTACTAAAGCTCCCACTCAAATTGACATCCCTCGGGTCATCTGAGTGATACATGATCCAAATTCACTAACTCAAGGCCGATCATCACGTGAGGTAAGGTGGTTTCAATGGTGAACATCATCATGTTAATCATTTCTACTGCATGACTCATGCTCGACCTTTTGGTCTCTTGTGTTTTGAGGCCATGTCTGTACATGCTAGGCTCGTCAAGTTTAACCCGAGTGTTCTGCATGTGCAACACTGGCTTACACCCGTTGTATGCGAACGTAGAGTCTATCACACCCGATCATCACGTGGTGTCTCGACACGATGAACTTTCGCAATGGTGCACAGTCGGGGAGAACACAATTCATCTTGAAATTTAAGTGACGTATCACCTTATAATGCTACCGTCGTGCAAAGCAAAACAAGGTGCATAAAAATATTAACATCACATGCAAATCATAAGTGACATGATATGGCCATGAAAGCGTGCTTTTGATCTCCATCTCCAAAGCACTGGCATGATCTCCATCGTCATCAGCATAACACCATGATCTCCATCATCATGATCTGCATCATTGTGTCATCATCGGGGTTGTCACACCCACCATGCTCATACTATTATTCCTACCACTTAGCGATAAAGTAAAGCATTACATAGCACTTAAAGATTGACACACAGGTCATACAATAATCAAAGACAACCCTATAGCTCCTGCCGGTTGCCGTACTCATTGACATGCAAGTCGTGATATTCTATACAAAAACATGATCATCTCATACATCACATATATCAAATCATGTAATTGGCCCACATCACAACATACCGTGCAAACACAAGTTAGACATCCTCTAATTGTTGTTGCATGTTTTACATGGCTGCTATGGGTATCTAGCAAGAACCATTCTTACCAACGCAAAACCACCACGGTGATATGAAGATTGCTTTCAACCTTCTACAAGGACCGCCTTAATCAAATCTAATCCAACTAAAGTGGGACAGACAGACACCCGCCAGCCATCTTTATGCAACGAAGTCACATGTCAATCGATGGAACATGGTCTCTCCTAAGCGTACGAGTAAATTCGGTCCGAGTTGCTTCATCCCACAAGATCACTGAACCAAGAAAAGACTAAGGAAGGAAGCAATTTGAATATCAATGCCCACAAACTCTTTGTGTTCTACTCGAGATCTTATCTACACATAGACCAGGCTTTGATACCACTATTGGGGAACGTTGCATGGGAAACAAAAAAATTCCTACGCTTCACCAAGATCAATCTATGAGATGAGCATCTATGAGAGGAGAGATTGGATCTGTGTACCCTTGTAGATCACTAAGAGGAAGCGTTAAAGAACGCGGTTGATACAGTGGTACATCTCCACGATCCAAATCGCAAGCCGTCCCACGAACTCCCGATCAAGTGTCGAACGGAAGATACCTCCGCGTTAAGCACACATGCATCTCGATGAAGATATCCGCCTTCTTGATCCATAAAGAGGGAGCAGTGACGTAGATTGGTTCGCCGGAAGCCCGATGGTGTGGCAGCGATGGTGGTGGAGCTGCTCCGGCAGAGCTTCGCTAAGAAGCGATGAATCAATCTACTAGAGGAGAGGTAATCGGGGAGGGAGGAAGGACTGCGCCGTGACTTGTGGTTGCAGCCCTCCCTCCCCTCTCACATATAAATGGGAAGAGGAAGGTCTGGCCACCCTAGGGTTCCCCCTAGGGTTTGGTGCAGCGGCCAAGGGAGGTGGGGCGGCGGCCAGGGTGGCTTGGCCATGAAGTTTGGGTGCTAGCCCACCCTTTTGGCCCAGTCCAAGCCTCCGGCCGCATGGGCCTTAAGGTGGGAGGTGCGGCCAGCCCACCAGGGGCTGGTTCGCATCCTCCCGGAGCCCATGTGGCCCTTAGGAGTGGATGGGCCCTCCTGGTGCACCCCCCGCACTCCCTCACACCACTTGCAGGTCACGGAACTTTTCCCGAACTCAAACACCAACTTCCCATATATGAATCTTTACCTCCGATCCATTCTAGAAGTCCTTGTGACATCCGGGACTCCAAACAACCTTCGGTCACCAACACACATAACTCATCTATACCGAAACGTCATCGAACCTTAAGTGTGCAGACCCTGCGGGTTCGAGAATCATGTAGACATGACCGAGACACCTCTACGGTCAATAACCCATAGCAGGACCTGGATGCACGTATTGGTTCCTACATGTTCTATGAAGATCTTTATCGATCGAACCTCTATGTCCAGGATTCAGAAAATCTCGTATGTTATTCCCTTTGTTCGTCGGTATGTTACTTGCCCGAGATTCGATCATCGGTATCTTTATACCTAGTTCAATCTCGTTACCGACAAGTCTCTTTACTCATTCCATAATACAAGATCCTGCGACTAACACTTAGTCACATTGCTTGCAAGTCTTGTTGTGATGTTGTATTACTGAGTGGGTCCTAAGATACCTCTTCGTCACACGGAGTAACAAATCCCAGTATTGATCCATGCCAACTCAACAGACACCCTCGGAGATACCTCTAGAGCACCTTTATAGTCACCCAGTTATGTTGTGTTGTTTGATACACACAAGGCACTCCTCCGATGACAGTGAGTTGCATGATCTCATGGTCATAGGAACAGATACTTGACATGCAGAAAACAGTAGCAATAAACTGACACGATCGTGTGCTATGTAGATAGTTTGGGTCTTGTCCATCACACCATTCTCCTAATGATGTGATCCCGCTATCAAATGGCATCTCATGTCCATGGCTAGGATACCTTAACCATCTTTGATCAATGAGCTAGCCTGCTAGAGCCATGCTAGGGACACAGGGTTTGTCTATATGCTCACACATGTATTTATTTTCCAATCAACACAATTATAGCATGGACAATAAACAATTATCATGAACACGGAAATATAATAATAGACACTTTATGTATTGCCTCTAGGGCATATTTCCAACACTTCTTTGTTGTTGTGTCTGTCCCTTCGGGGAAATGTCTCGCAGTGTAATGGAGTCCCTGTAGCCTGCTACGACTCGTCTACGTGGAGTGATGACATTTATGTCCCACGATGTAATGGAGTCCTTGTAGCTTTCTATGACTCGTCTACCCATGCTAGAGGCCGACAACTACATTGCTGGGTTACGTATGCCTGTTCCTGTACGGATGTGCCACTTGGATTCTATGACCAGTAATGTCGACCCGGGTTCTTTGACGTTTGAATGCTAGCAACATATTTACATACGTGAGCCAAAAGACGTAACGGTCCCGGCCTAGATAAGGTGGCAGCCATGTTGTTAACCATGTGTGCGGCCGCAAAGTGATGTGATGTGTTACATGCAGGATTCTTATGGCTTAGGATCGGGGTCCCGACAACAAAATTCCCGTGGACCCTCAAGAACGCTTTGCCTATTACTAGTGATTGTTTTGGCATGTACTTTTCCTCAAAAGTATTGGGCTACCTTGTTGCACCTTGTTTACCTTTACCGTTACTTGCTCGTTACAAATTACCTTGCTATGAAACTATGTGTTACCTAAAAATTCAATTCTTTCAAAGATTACCTTGCTGCAAACCATTTGTCATTTCCTTCTGCTCCTCGTTGGGTTCAACACTCTTACTTATCGAAAGGACTATGATTGATACCCTATACTTGTGCGTCATAAATCATGTCCCTGGCCCTCGGTCAACTCCTCCTTGCTAGATCCAAATCGAGGCCTGACCTGTGGGCAGGGATGAGGAAGAGCGTCTCCCTACACCTGTCAAGGGGACGGGAGAGGCATATCAAGGAGAGGTTCGTCGAATCTTCCCTCCAAGGTTCCCCGCCGCCTATGGGAAGGAAAATCCGGCAAGGTCCCCCACTGAAGACATCTCCTGTGATGAGATCGCCACCGAAAAATGGTGATAGACCGCAGGCGGCAACTCGCGTTGCCTGGGAAGGGGTTGCCCCTCCGTAGCAAACTCTGTCGGGGTTGCCTTATTGATTTCTGACTTGCGTCCTTCCATTTTTCTCCCTGGTTTGCAGTTCTGCCTCTCGAAGAGCCCGAGATACTAGAGGTAGTGGCCGATATTGGGAAGGATGTTGTAGAGGAAGCAACGAAGATTGCTTCCGCAGATGGCCATGAGCTAGTTGCCGAGGAACTCCAAGAATTTTCCGTAGTACAGTTGCGTCGGTAGTATAGTTGCCCCAAACGTAGTCATTGAGGAGAAAACTCCTCTTTAGTCCATCGAGCCTTCCCCTCTGAGCTACCCCTTGGCCTCAGCCTTGCAATATCCCTTGAACCAGTTGGCTCTGGTCCATCGTGTCACAGGGGCACGAGTTGGCGCGCGCGTGGGGCGCCCCGTAATATCCTTCACGTGCTCGGTCGTTTGTGGTTGGGATATGTCCCAAAATCGGTCACTGGAATTCTAAGGAAGAGGATCATAGCATGCGACGGTCCCCGCTTGGGCTTGCCCGTGGTTGGAGGGGCACACCATTCCGGGGGTAGTCGCAGTGGAAGAGCCCCTAGCGCCTAAAGAAGGGTGAGGAGCCACGGCCCTCCGCGCGATGGCGATGAGCTCCGTGACGTGGTCGGCCCATGCGTCGAACCCCCGTTCATTGGGCGGTGGCGTAGCATTTTTCTTGCGAGCAGCAGCACATTGTGAGCGTCAAGGTCCTCCAGGTAGGTGCGTTGCGACGCCGATGTTGAAGGTGTCGCCCGCCCGCCGTGTGCTTGGGCGGCGCGCGAGGTGGCAATGGTGGAGGTGATACTGGCGGCCTGATACTGTCTACCTTGCACTATCCCGCTGGGTCGTGGGTCTTCGGTGGCAGTGGAGGGATCGACAGGAGCTGATACACCACGGCTGGGGGAAGCTTGTTGGTCGTCGGCCATCGGAGCGGTGGAGCGGGGGAAGAGCGAGGCTTGAAGAAGACTCCGACACGCCCCCTACCTGGCACGCAAAATGTCAGATTTCAGGCTCCGCAAAACCCTCAAGGTTCAAACACAGGGACGTGCGCGAAGATCACCGGCAGCCTCGCCCTACCTAGATCGCTACTCGATGGATACAATGGCAAACTCGCACGAAGACGAGGAAGAAGATGGACACGGCTGTTTACCTAGGTTCGGGCCGCTGTGAAGCGTAATACCCTACTCCTGCTTTGGTGGATTGCCTCTCGAGGAGGTGTGGTGGATGAACTAGTACAGTGGTTTCAAGCCTCAGGAGTGTGCTCGAGTGGTGTTCTCGGCTTTCTATCTTGTCTTGTGGTTCATCGAGTGGCTAAGTCGTGAATGCGCCCCCCTCTACGGTGTGACCTAATTTAACGGCCCGGGACCGACACTCCAGAAGATTCCCCTTTTAATGCATTCTTGTCGTGTGATTCGTTTGGTTGTCCCATTCATCATTGCATCATTCGCATCATCCACATAGCATCGTCACTCGTTTTCAAAAATATGCATCAGTTCGTAGTTGCCGGTTCTCTCCGTTTGCGACGTCGACCGTTTCGAGACCAACCACACTTGCACGCGCCCGCGGCATCGGTAAAATATTGTTTTTAAAGTGTGCATAATATATCCTCGGATGGGTTAAAAGTTGGCACGTGGCCTTATTTTATTATAGGTAGACCACCTGCCATGTTTCGTCGCATTCAGAGGTCATTTGATACCCGAACGGTCAATCGTAGCAGTGCGGTCATCGGCGTATTAGCGGACGTTTTTGGTGTTTCTAAAACTCTATTACAGGATGCCCGCGCTTTCCCTCTCTTCTATGCCTTGCCCCTCTGCACAGTGCACAGACCCCTCGCGCCCGCCTGATAACTTCCCTGAACCCGAAACATATGGCCATGACCAAAGGGTCTGGATCAACCCTGTAATACCCCAAACCTATTAATCTCGACCTCCGGATCTAAATGGAGGATCAAGATCATCCATGTTTTGATATAAATAGACCGTCTATTTTGCCTAACCCTAAAATCTAGGGAACTGTCCCATCCTTCCCCCTATCGCCGCCACCCTCTCTCTCCTCCCTCGGGATCGCGCCCCCAACCAAAGCTCTCAACCTTGCAGCCATCACCGCCGCCACTGGCGTCCGGTCTCCACCTTTTTTTGCCCAGCGGGCCAATCATAACGGTCGACACAACCTCCTCCCCTACATCCTGGACGCTTCCGGGTGCCTACAGCTCCCATGCGCCTCCACCCGTCGCCTGTAGCCTCCTCAATCATGATTTGGATCAAGGGAAAGGAGCCCGTAGCCTCTCTGCTCCACCATGCCGTAGCTGAGCCGCCTTCGTCCTCGAGCACCAGGAGCTGTAGCTCCTTCGATCGCGTGCCCCGACGACCTCCTCACCTTGCCAATGAGCCATCGTTGCCAGCAACCAGCATGACCTCGGGTCGGCCGGCATCCGACCACCCCAGCCTCTGCCGCCTCTATTTCAACCATGGACAGCCATCGGAGCTCGTCCTCGCCGCCGCCTTCGTCCGGCCTTTGGCAATCGCACGGGCGAGCGCCGCCACCAGAGCAGCACCACACCTAGGTCAGTGCCCCGCCTCCTCATAACCTTCTCCCTCTTCTCTTCCTCGGTCTCCTCTCACATCGAGCTCCCTCTCCCTCTGTTCAACAGGAGAAGCCATGGGCATTGCTGGTTGCCTCCAGCTCTTCCTCATATCCAGCTGAGTATGGACGGGAGCATCCTCCGTCGCCCTGGACCTCCTCGCCTTGCCCGCATCGCTAGGAGCCGTGCCCTGAATCGTTCTTTGCTGAAGCCCTGCATCCCGCTGCTGCTCTCCTCTGTCATCAGGAGGACGCTGAGCATGACCGTGCCCGCTCACAACGCCCGCAGGTGGGCCACCTTCCACAGGCCCGGTCCACCCTGCCTCCCGATGGTGGGCCCAAGCTGCAGCCGGCCCCCTTGCCTCTGGCTCCTCGCCAAGCCGCGACTGACCTGGGTGGCCTCTCCATCGAGATGGGCCTTGAAGCCCAAGATGAGCCTACCAAAGCCTGCTATTGCGCGCCCGAGGTCCTACATTGTTATGTTGCACCAGTCAGATTTGGCCTGGTTGTGTTTTTTTAGTTCCAGCGAATTTTTCAATTTCCAAAGATTTACATAATTGCAAGAAAAAAAACTAGTTCATACATTCAATAACTTTCAAACCGTGCATCATATGTAAAAACTTCATATATGTAAAGTGCTTAGAATTTCATGTAGATTCACAGTTTCCAACTCTCACATATGTTTAACATGTTTAACCTACTGTTTTCATCCAATTTGCAAAAATGCCATGTATAATGAATTTTTTAATAACTAATTAATCGTAGCTTCGATTAATATGATCCACATATGTAACTTGACATGTGTATCACCACATGGTCCATTTTATTTTCATGTTTAATAAATATAAAATTGTGTTCAGAAGATCTGGACCAAAATCATAATTTGCATATGAGGCTGTTTAGAAAATGCTATATGTTGCTTCCAGCCTCATTTATAGTGCTCAGTTGATGTAGTTGTTCATGCTTCATCTCTTGCCATGATAAATAACATTAAAATGATTGTTTATTTAAACAAGATTAACCACATTTCTCATAATATGGAGTGTTATTATTTTATATGTTTATTCCCCTTCTCCATTTAAAATTGTGTAATTAAACCTACGCCATGACCACCCATGTAAACAACATAATATTGATGAGTACCTAAACGGGGGTGAACTAAATATTTGAATATGGAGCTTCGTCAATATGCAACTCCTTGCATATTGAGATTCACTTTAATGTGTAGTAATTGTTTGATGTGATTTGCCTTGCATTGCATTCAACCGAACATGCATCATATTTGTTTGTGCATCATGTCATGCATATGTTGTGGTGAATCATGTGTTGATTGTTTGTTCTGGATTACTTCTTCTCGATAGAGTTCCGAAAGCATTTGGAGTGTTAGGATTCGTTCATCTACTTCATGGATTGCCTTCTTCACGGATTCGTTCTTCTTCCAAGTGGGATCTCAGGCAAGATCACACATTTCCCTGGATACCACTACTATAATTGCTATGCTAGTTGTCCTGCTTTTATCGTTATGTCTCGCTACCTACCACTTATTTTTCTAGCCTCCCAACATTGTCATGAAAAGCCTCTAACCCTTCACCTCCCAGCAAACCATTGTTTGTCTATGTTACCGCTTGCTCAGCCCATCTTATAGCGTTTCTAGCTGTAGGTGCAATTGCTTCCATATGACAACATGGACATTTTTGATATCAAAATATTATTTCTATTTAATTTAATGCACATATACACTTGGTAAAAGGTGGAAGGCTTGGCCTTTTGCTTGGTGTTATGTTCCACTTTTGCCGCCCCTAGTTCCTTGTGTACCGGTGTTATGTTCCATATTTTGCGCTCCTAACATGCTCAAGGTTGTTATGAGGACCACCCTGATTTTAGTTTTGGGATAAAAATCTTCTAGCAAGGCCCAACCTTGGTTTTACCATTCTCCAACCTAATAAAACTTGCATAGGGACTTTTCGGACCCCATGGATAATTAATCAACAACCCGGGCCATTGCTACTCATCAGTGTTGGTCCAAAATTGTAGCAGCTGGGTCCACCAACGGGTGTGCCAGCTAGAAACCTAGCCAATACGGTTTTGTCCTGGGAACATGATACGCGGCTCTTATCGGGTTCGTTGACATGTCGGGTGGCCTTGCTAGATTTGTTTTTCCCTTTCTCGAACGTCTTGCATATGGGATTTTGACGACACTTCGGGCTATCTCAAAGTTGAGATTTTCCATCAGGATTCCGCAAATACTACGAGTGAGTCCACGGTTGAGGAATTCCCACGTGGCGTGTGGTTAATTTGTGATGGATGAGTTGGAGCACCCCTGCAGGGTTAAATCTTTCGGAAAGCCGTGCCCGCGGTTATGTGCCAACTTGGAAAACTTGTTTAACACCCGGTCATAGGAAACTTGAAGTAAACTCCAATTAAATACACCAACTGTGTGCGTAACCATGGATGTCGCTTCTCGTGAGTCCTTATCCGAGAGAGAACACGGTGGAGTTATGTTTGACGTAAGTAGGTGTTCAAGATCACTTAGTGATCATTACTAGTCCATGTCCGTTATGCGTAGACCACCATACTTTATTTTCTGTATTCGTAAGTTAGCCACTCAAATAAATGCTCAGTCGCTTGCCGCAGCCTCACCACTTGACCGTACCTCACCCATTGAGCTTTAATAGTCTTGATACCCTTGGAAATGAGATTGCTGAGTCCCTGTGGCTCATAGATTACTACAACAACAGTTGTAGGTACAGGTAATGCGATGAATTGATGTGAGAGCGATGCTTATTTGATTTGGAGTTCTTCTTCTTCATCATCGGTCTAGGATGGGTTCCAGGCGGCAACCTGGGATAGCAAGGATGGATGTTTGAATATGTTATTGTATTGATGTGATCTTGATGTAGCTTGTGGCGAGTGTAAGCCAATTCCATATACTCATCTCTTCTATACATGTACTTGTAATGATATCCATTCTTGCAAAACGACGAGATGCGCTTCTATACCTGTCGAGGCCCTCATGCCAAAATAAGGATAGGATCGCATCTTGGGCATTACAAGTTGGTATCAGAGCCTGTAGCGACCTAGGAGCCCCCTTGATTGATCAAACTTGGCCGAGTCGAGTCTAGTGAAAACTATTTTGAGTCTAGTTATATCGGAGAGTAGGGCTCTTTTATTCCTCTTGTATAATCTGGTAAGGAATTACGACTTAGGAATTTTGATTCTACCCTGTTCTCACTCAAAAAAAATTAGGATCATGCGGATATTTTGGACTCTATATGATGCCGATGTGACGGAGTTCTGTACTGTCACACCCTGTGATTTGCCTCATGAGTAAGATATCATGACTCAAAAATCAGGGCCAACTAAAACTTTTGGGTGCTTGTGATGCTTGACTTGGTTGTGGATTTCTTGTTTGCTTACTAGTGCTCTATATTCATAAAATCCCTCCTCATCTCAAAATCCTTTTTCCTTGATCACCACTCTTGTACAATGATCCTAAAACCATTTCTGTCTAGAATCAAATTTGAGCAACTTTACATTGTGAAGTATCTCCTATTGGCCCCAAACTTTGTGGACATGCTCTAATCACCAAATAATGATTCTACACTAAGTGGTGCATAGAGGGTAAAATCCTAGCATGACTAGATCTACAGAAACCTGATTATGCTAGTTTCTAGGGTTCACAAAGTTTCCATTGCCAAGTTTGCTCACTTGAGCTCAAACTTGGTTATCAGCCCTAGTTTTGACCAACCTTTGATCATGTTAATTATCAAGGTAAGTGGAATTAATTTACTTGGCCAAACACCCATCAAACACCTTCTGCTCATTTGCCAAATTTGGTGTTTGGGCCCCTTCCACTATTCTTCTCAACTTGAAATTTTTACCACACCTCCACCTGACCTCCAGCTACCCCTAGTAGGAACCCCATGGCCTCAGATCAATTATTGGGAGGGTAAAAGCCAAAAATTCCTCTCTGGAAAAGCATTGGCAGCACCAATTTACCTCCCCTCCCTCTTACCTCTACCCTCCTTGGCCCCCACCTAGCCTATTAAGCATCTCCAGAAGCCCCAAGTGCTAGTAGACAAGGGTGGCCGCGTCCAGGACACCAATGGCATGCTATGGCATGCCATTTGGCCGCTCTGGAGCACGCTACAGTGCACCAGAGCATTGTAGCGGCGCCCATCCCCACTTCCCGACCACCTTGAGTGGAGCAAACGCGCCAGTTGGTCCCCCTCGGCGCCCGCATCACGCATCACGGTCGGCCCCATCATCCATCTCTCTCCGGCGGCCCCAGTCACGCATGCCCGACGCCGCCCGCTCCGGCCAGTGCCCGTTCATGTGAGGGACCCGCCCCAAGCCAGCGTCGCTACTCCTCTCACCCCCTGGCCCCTCGAGGAGTCCCACGAGCGCTCTAGACCGAGCCCACCCTCTCCCACGGCCGCCAGACTCCCTCCGGCGAGGACCCGTGAGCTCGGTCCACGGAGCGCCAACCCCGGGCTATTTAAGGCCACCCCGAGCTCCTCTCGGCTCTTCTCTTGCTTCTTCTCTCCCTCTATCGAACCCCTAGACCTCCCCTCTGCTTTCCCCCGCTATGGGTGCTCGACCCGAGCCAGAGCACCGCCGTTGCGGGTCGCTGCCATCCGGCCGGTGCAGAGCGCCCCGGCCTCCCTTTCTCTTCCCTTAGCATCCCCAAGACCTCAAGGGCCTGACCCCCCTCTTCAAACCTTTTCCAGCCTTGCGGGAGTCATCCAATTCCCCCATGGCTACCGCCGGTCTACGCCATGGCCGAGGCCCTACTCAGCTCGGAACCCCTCGGTGTCCGAGACCAGCATGGGGAGGACCGCCTCGGTCCCCTGAGCACGCTGGTAGGCTGGGCGGCCCGAGCAGAGGCCAGGATCACCGGCAGTCGCCGTCGGGGTTTGCCCCTCCTGCGGCCGTGCGAGAGGGCACGGGAGGAGGACGACAAACCTGCCATCAGGGGCCCACCCATTAGCGAGCCAAGGGTCGGGCCCCCCGTTTAAGTGGAGACGGGCTGGCATCGGAGCCGCCTTCGCCTGGGGAAGGCGCGTTAGCCCGAGGCGCCTTCGACGTCACCACCTCACCCGCTCAGCTGGGCCGGCCCAATTCCCGTTCGGCGCTCTGTGCGTAGTATAGCCACTAGGTATAACCACCCCCCTCTTTTTTTCCCTTTTCATTTTTCCTGATAATCATAAAATGCACATTTATTTATAGGAAGCTCCAATAATTCAAATTCGTAGAGACTCCTAAAATCTTGTGCTACCCAAATATGTGCTTTGCACATTTTTCCAGAAAACTTTTGTTCATAGTTTAAATTTATATTTGAATTTAAAACTATGAAACCCCTCATTGCAAAACTCCTAGAGCATCCAAATCAAGTCCAAATGGAGTGATTCCAATTTCTAGGTGTTCTAAATATCATGCCTTATTTATCAGGTCTTGGTCAACATTTTAACCATGCACCTATTCTGTTGGATCTAATAAACGGACCATTTTCCATTTATTCTATATTAATAAATTCATAGGAAATCTTCCCAGCTCCAAATCCAGTGAAACCAATTTACTCATGTCTCTAAAATCGTTCCCTATTTGTTGGGTCCATCCACTCATTTTTTATAAAAATATCTTCTGTTGACATCTTAAAATATTATTGTTTCTATCTTCTCCTCCATTCCAAAACTTCTCCTTGATCCACGTCCAATGAGACCTTCCCGATTATTTTTCTTGTGACCCAGGGTGTCCAAGAAAAATAAAACTCCTATTTATAGAGCACTTGTATTTTCTGTTTGTTGAGTTGCTTATTGCGGTTGTTTTTGGCAATAGTAGATGAAATGCTCGGAGTGGACGAGAAGCGGGTGAAGACCTCGAAGACATTGCTAAGCCAGGCAAGCAGCCCTTTGACCATGTCAAGAAACTATTTTCATTGCATGTCATATAGCAATTTACTTCCATCATGCTTGGTCATGTGATGTGATGTTCCCCTTTCGGTGGGATGCCTCCAGTACTTCCCATTGATACTTGCATCGTGCATGACCCTACCACCTTATGAGGATTGTGCGGGTGGGAGTAGATAGGTTGCTAGTAGATGCTAGGCAAAGCGGGTTGGGACCTATGCATGGTGATACCGAAAAGGATGTGTTTTCAAATACTCTTTCGAAAACCCCGTCAGGTGCCACTAATGCCCGAGGGAGACGATGTTGAGACGGGTGACCACTTGAGAAAGAAGTGGTGTGCCGGAACAAGTGGCTGTGTGTTTTAAAAAACGGAGAGTTCTAAGGTCTGCTGACCGTCCCAATATTACATGCAACCACGATACCCCTTATGGGATGGGGCTTTTTTGATTACCTTGGTGGGTACTGGCAAGGAGCCCGCATTACTAGTGGCGGGCGTGGCGTGGTCACTCTCGATACGGGGTCGTACCGGTATGTACGATCATGCGCTGTCTTCATAGGCATCGGGCACACCGTTGGTCCCCTCACGGATTTTATGGTTAGAGCGAGGCTCATGTGATGTACATCATGAGGGCTGGGTACCAATCGAGTGGACTCTTTTTTTAGTATCGCCGAGGGAAAGGCATTGTTCGTGTGCTTACTTCGGGTATGTTATATACCGCGAGTCGTGGATGACATGGAAGTTCCCCGAGTCTTGTGGGTAAAGTGTGCAACCTCTGTAGAGTGTAAAACAATTTGAATAGCTGCATCCGCGGTCATGGACAGTTGGAGGTCCTTCTTAGACTACGTCCGGGTGTTTTCGTGAAACTTTGGCGTGAGTATGGGTGTGTTAGTGACAAGAGGTCACGTGCGTTAAGTCCGATGACCTGGCATGAGCAATGATCTAAGTCCAACGACTTAGCATGAACCTGATGTGTTGAACTAATACTCACGATGGTATTGACAATATGTATCCACGAATACTTGATTAGTTGTTGATGCATGCTTACAGTTACTTGATCATGTCACTTGCATACAAAATTTGCTTTCCGCAAACTTACCTACTTAGTGCTATATCATGCATCATTATTGCCTCGTTCCACTCTTGGGTTGCTTGCGAGTACATTCAAAGTACACATTGGCTTGCCACTGGTTATTTAGTTGGCCAGGCATGGAAGAACAGGAGTTTGTTGAAGAGTTCATTGGAGATGAATATGTGAACTAGGACGTTTCCCAGTCAGAATGCCTGTAGGTCAAGGCAGATGGCATGGGTTCACGCTTCCGATCAAGATTTCCGCTGCTTGTTCTATATTAAGTGTTTGGCCCAAGTGGCCCTATCCATGTAAGACTAAGACCTTCGTGGTCACCATTTGTGTAAGACATTAAGTGTGGATGTAAGACTCTTGTTATACAGTTTCTGTGTGTTCAGTGAGCATTGATCACTGGGATCACTGTACACGTCCATTTGGTGATCTCGACTTATCAGTCGGGGTCCCCACAGAGCTGGAATGAGAGCCATCTTGACTGTAGGAAGCCCTTAGTTGGCACGGACATTAGTTAGGACAAAACTATTTTTCAGACCCTTCAAAATCACCTACAAGATCTCTACATATTTCTCACCTCCCCTAAATTTTCAAAGGAAGCAAAGGTTTTTGCCTTAGCACTTCCACCACTTTTCTCTTAACTCTCCTCGTCTACTTTTTCAAAACATTGCAAATGGCAGTCACTACCCTCGTGCCCCTGACCACATAATTCCTTGTAATCCTCGTGAGTGACTCAGAAGGATGCCACCTTAGCCTTTCATGACTAGGGCATGAGACATGCAAAGTCATGATAATGCATAGCTAATAGAGCAACCTTGTCCTTATCTTTGTTAAATCAGTAACCACCGATGGATGAGAACCTTGCCATTTGGTCCGCCTCACTATAGTGAGCAGGAAAACGGTTCTCATCATCCCCCGCTCGTGGTGCCGATTATATCGTCAACGTGACTGACAGGATACAACTCTATCATGCCTTGTTAATGTCATTGCATAAAGGGTTGCCTACCTGGAACCCTTGACGTCTCAGAAGACTATGAGAAACTGGCTCGGCTACGAAGACACCAGGAGACCCTGTCAACAACTTTCGTGAAGAAGAACCTTCAAAGTCAACTCAACAGACCCGGAAGTCGTCAAAGACTCTTCAGGCGCAACCAGGATCATTTTGATGAACAACAACCAGAGACATAGCGACACCAGAGGAAGGCCCAGAAGACTAAGCGGACTTCTCTCCAAGATGCGAAGCAAGCACGACTACTGAGTCCGAGAACCCCTAGGGTAGGATAGGTCGTGTGTCCCCTATGCAAAGTCGAGTCCATATGATGATTTGAATGGAGCCATGATGTGTGTTGCTTGTTTTTCCTCTTTGTGCTTTGGTGCGAGTCACACTTTTTCCCTAGGCAAGAAGTGCACGAACATATCACCTACCTTACCTTCATGGTTGTGTTTGGTCTTTTCAACACTTGTTTGATTGCACTTGCACCATACCACCCCCTTAGGCACGCTCCTCTATGCTACTTTTCCTCTTCCCCCTCTCGTCAACTAAAGACCAGCAAGACCAGATGCACCAAGGGTCCACCTCGACAAGCAACCGACATCGGAGACTTCGACTACAACGAACTCAACAAGACATAGCCCGTGGAGTTATGATTTTCCCTCGAGGTTGGAAGCCTTCCCTTGCCCAGCACAGACCTCACAAGCTCCCCAGCACAAGTCTCTGAATCACGTGTTTAATACACCGAATTGACTGAGCACTTATTGAACTTCAATAACCCCTGCCCAACACTAGGTTCACTATGGAGCTAGTGATCATAGTGAATGCACGTTCTTCATCCTCGCTAGCACTAGAACCTTGATGCCATAAGGAGGATCATTCTAAGGTTATACTATTTGCCAGCGGTGATTTGATTTAGCCATATAGGTGTCTTAAGGAGGAAGTTGAGACCCTTGGGTGGATTACGAGGCTTAATGTTGGTGGATGAGCTTGGTGGATCAAGATTGATAGAGCAGCATAGATTGCTTGTCCCTTGAGAAAATTGGATTGGTAGGACAAATATGATCACATGCTCAAACTCTTGGTGGATTAATGACTTGACTTTGGCAGGTAATGTTGATATTGGATTGATGGTGATATGATAGTGACTGGAGTATCTAGTAGGGACTTCTTACTAGATGTAAACCTTGGATTTAAATAGGTGCTCGAGATCAATCAAACCACATGGTTCAGAGTAATTTGGATTTAGTCCAATGATCTTGATCGTGATACCATGTCTCTCGGTGGATGATAGTAGAAGGAATTGGATGATGTTAGGGATAATTCAGGGAGCTATATAACCTTGACCTTGGAGTTTAGTTGGCCATGAGATTGGAAGTTCATGGATATATTGTGACAATAAGTCCTTGCAATGATATGTGGATTATGTGAACTCGAGGAGGTTATGTTGGACACCATCGATGTTGGATTTGTAGCGGTAATGAATCATGTAATAATGGATGATATTCGTGGATCGATTAAGTTTGATTTGTAGGAAGGAGACAAGATCTTGGATTAGTTTATTACGTGTTTCCTTATCATAGTAATGTAGTACCTTAGACCTTGGATAGGTCAGAAGGACATTTCGATTGATAGTGTCACGATAGCTTAGTGGCTTGTAATTTATCCCGAGGATTTTTACATAGGGATATATGTGTGAGTTAGCGATAGCATGCATATGAGATTCTTTCGGTATAATCCCTCTATCAACCTTGGAGGTATGAATAGCATGTGTAATTTTGGGGAATGACTCATATGGATGATACCTTCGATGATACGGTGATTTTGTTTGGAGTAATAGGCTATACTGTTGGCATCCAACAGTTGTGCTCAGGATAAGGTGCTAGACGTTCACTCACATCCTAAGCTCCTTGAAACCTGAAGCTTTACCAGACCATGACGCGGTCCGTCTAAGGCCATAGGCTCTGGCCCTAAGTCAAAGGACCATGGTCGATGCCCCATCGCGACCACCACGCACCCTTTTCATAAGGAAGGCGGCCACGAAGACCCCTACTAGGTTGGACCTCAAACCCTTGACGCTAGTGACCATTCAGGGTGAGTGCCCACTCCTCTAACATACCCCATGAGCATGTGTTTATGTGGTACTTCGGGAAATAGGTTTTCGTCCTCCGGGATGACATACTTATTTAACCAATAAGAGGAGGAACACTTTAGTCCTGTTTGGACCAGCCCCAGGAACACCGATTGCCATGCCCCTCGAGCATAAAAGGTTCCACCTTGAAGAAGTTGGAATCCCCGATGCACCCTCCCTACCGGATAAGACCTTCTTGCCCAAGGAAGATGAAGGACCACTGCGATTGCGAAGCCACAACGACGACGAAGAAGGAGCAAAAGAAGACAACAACCAATCCTCTGCCAGCGACATTAACTAGAGTATACCAAGAAGCACCGAAGTTCAAGCCTGATGAAGCCCTTGGGCATCAAGAGGATTAAGGAGCCCCTCGGTTTAAATGGTCATCTATCAGCTCCTGACTAGGATGGGACTGAGAAGTTGACAGCACTCCCCCCACTTTGGCGGTGTATGGTGAAACCTGACTCGATAATGGTAAACTACCTATCAAAGGTAGTTCATCCCGCTTGCCAAGCGTGATACCTTGGGGATTAGTTGTATGATCTATACTCTGAATAGTCTGCTTATCTAGAAACCCCACTAAGACCTTCCCAAATGGTAGAGCCTGTTTTGACACCAGATCTCTAAGCTCGGTCTTAGGGGCGAGGACCAGCACAGACCTTGCCACCGAGAGACGAGTAGACCAAACACCCGAAGACCCTCCAGAAATATGCGTCCACGACGATGAGGGCAAACGACCTAGAAGAATGAAGAATCTACCTGGGCAGCTTACTCAAGCAGAAGATCTCGACGAGAAGCCCAGAATGACGCACCTCAACACTCTTAAGGATGGAGACCGCCTACGACTAAAGACCCCTGATTTAAGGGACATAAGGACTTCCCCGTCAACAAGGAGCTATACCAAGGCTCGACCCTTCTATTCTAACATGAGACATCTAGATGTTCCTACGACCAGCACACAGACACACCACTTGGCCACATATTCTGACCATGGACTACACACACAAGCCAAGCCCTTGCCAAAAACCCGTTCGCCCTTAGACGAAGTCGTCAATGCACTCGAAGGCATCATCAAGCACTTCAAGACCCAGGAGGACAACCATGTTGGAACAGAAACAACATGGAACGTAAAGACTACCTCACCTCTGAATTTTTTCCCCATCTCTTCTGTGCCTAGCCTAGGAATCTCGGGGACGAAATTCTTGGAAGGGGGGTAGGTCTGTCACACCCTGTGGTTTTCCTCATGACTAGGATATCATGACTCAAAAATCAGGGCCAATTAAAACTTTTGGGTGCTTGTGATGCTTGACTTGGTTGTGGATTTCTTGTTTGCTTACTAGTGCTCTATATTCATAAAATCCCTCCTCATCCCAAAACCCTTTTTCCTTGATCCCCACTCTTGTCCAATGATCATGCCATGTTATTAGGACTTAATTATATTTTTACCAGATAGTTTTATTTAAATTAGGTTTTCAAAAACCCCTGACTTGGGATTTGTACTACAAGTCCTCAAATTGGGAGGATCCTTCTTCCCCAAATGCTTTATTTGGAACCTACTATATATCTAACTTTCCAAAACCACAAATATTTCTTTAAAAGGGTATTTTCATATTTTATTTAAAACCTTTTTCATAAAGCCAGGAATGGTTTTTCATAGGTAAAAATTATTTAAATGTTTTAAAAATATTTGAGAAAATTTATGGAAACTCAGTGGACATATATTGTCCGTATGTAAGAGTTTCAACACATGTCATGTTCAAAATATTGGACAAATCCCTTCAAACACATTTCTGCCTATTCCAAGCATTTGAAATATTTCTATAAGAAATATTCTCAAATAAATCCAGGAAAATTCTAGGAGTTCACATATGCTATATGTGGTCATGTTGCCAAGTTTCATGTCAATCCAAATTGTTTTGCTTCACCAAAGTATCCTAAAACCATTTCTATCCAGAATCAAATTTGAGCAACTTTACATTGTGAAGTATCTCCTATTGGCCCCAAACTTTGTGGACATGCTCTAATCAACAAATAATGTTGCTACACTAAGTGGTGCATCAAGGATAAAAGCCTAGCATGACTAGATCTACAGAAACCTGATTTTGTTAGTTTCTAGGGTTCACAAAGTTTCCATTGCCAACTTTGCTCACTTGAGCTCAAACTTGGTTATCAGCCCTAGTTTTGACCACCCTTTGATCATGTTAATTATCAAGGAAACTGGAATTAATTTACTTGGCCAATGCCTCATCAAACACCTTCTGCTCATTTACCAAATTTGGTGTTTGGGCCCCTTCCAATATTCTCCTCAACTTGAATTTTTTACCACACCTCCACCTGACCTCCAGCTACCCCTAGTAGGAACACCATGGCCTCAGATCAATTATTGGCAGGGTAAAAGCCCAAAATTCCTCTATGGACAAGCATTGGCAGCACAAATTTACCTCCACTCCCGCTTAAGTCTACCCTCCTTGGCCACCACCTAGCCTATTAAGAATCTCTAGAAGCCCCAAGTGCTAGTAGACAAGGGTGGCCGCGTCCAGGACACCTACGGCATGCTACAGTGCAACACAGCACTGTAGCGGCGCCCATCCCCACCTCGTGACAACCTTGAGCGGAGCAAACGCGCGAGATGGTCCCCCTCGGCGCCCGCAACACGCATCACGGTCGGCCCCCTCCTCCATCTCTCTCCGGTGGCCCCAGCCGCGCATACCTGATGCCGCCCGCTCCAGCCAGTGCTTGTTCACGCGAGGGACCCACCCCAAGCCGGTGCCGCTCCTCCTCTCGCTCCCTGGACCCTGGACGAGTCCCACGAGCGCTCTAGACCGAGCCCAGCCTCTCCCATGGCCGCCAGAGTCCCTCAGGCGGGGACCCATGAGCTCGGTCCATGGTGCGCCAACCCCAGGCTATTTAAGGCCACCCCGAGCTCCTCTCGGCTCTTCTCTCGCTTCTTCTATCCCTCTATTGAACCCCTAGACCTACCCTCTCCTTTCCCCTGCTCTGGGTGCTCCACCCGAGCCAGAGCACCGCCGCTGCGGTTTGCTGCCATTCGGCCGGCGCAGAGTGCACCCCGGCCTCCCTTTCTCTTCCCTCAGCATTCCAAGACCTCAGGGGCCTGACTGCCCTCTTCAAACCTTTCCCCCCTTCCGGAGTCATTCAATTCCCCCATGGCCGCCGCCGGTCTCCACTCTGGCCGAGGCCCTGCTCAGCTCGGAGCCCCTCGGTGTCTGAGACCGGCATGGGGAGGATCACCTCGGTCCCCTGAGCATGCCAGTAGGCCGAGCGGCTCGATCAAAGGCTAGGATCGCTTCCATTCGCCATCGGGGTTCGACCCTCCCCGCGGTCGTGTGAGAGGGTGCGTGAGGAGGACGACGAACCTGCCATCGGGGGCCCACCCATCAGCGAGCCAAGGGCCGGACCCCCCGTTTAAGTGGAGACAGGCTGGCATCGGACCTACCTTCACCTGGGGAAGGCGCATTAGCTCGAGGCGCCTTTGACGTCACCACCTCACCCGCTCATCTGGGCCGGCCCAATTACCGTTCGGTGCCCTGTGCGCAATATAGCCACTAGGTATAACCCCCCCTCTTTTTTTTCCTTTTCTATTTTTCCTAATAATCATAAAATGTATATTTATTTCTAGGAACCTCCAAATTTGATAATTCAAATTCCTAGAGACTCCTAAAATCTTGTGCTACCCAAATATGTGCTTTGCACATTTTTCTAGAAAACTTTTGTTCATAGTTTAAATTTATATTTGAATTTAAAACTATGAAACCCCTCTTTGCAAAACTCCTAGAGCATCCAAATCAACTCCAAATGGAGTGATTCCAATTTATAGGTGCTCTAAATATCATGCCTTATTTATCAAGTCTTGGTCAACATTTTTACCATGCACCTATTCTGTTGGATCTAATAAATGGATCATTTTCCATGTATTCTATCTTAATAAATTCATAGGAAATCTTCCCAGCTCCAAATCGAGTGAAACCAATTTCCTCATGTCTCTAAAATCATTCCCTATTTGTTGGGTCCATCCACTCATTTTATAAAAATATCTTCTGTTGACATCTTAAAAGATTATTGTTTCTATCTTCTCCTCCATTCTGAAACTTCTCCTTGATCCACGTCCAATGAGACCTTCTCAATTATTTTTCTTGTTACTCAGGGTGTCCATGAAAAATAAAACTCCTATTTATAGAGCACTTGTATTGTCTGTTTGTTGAGTTACTTATTGCGGTTGTTTTAGGTGATAGTAGATGCAATGCTCGGAGTGGACGAGAAGCGGGTGAAGACCTCAAATACATTGCTAAGCCAGGCATGCAGCCCTTTGACCATGTCAAGAAACTATTTACATTGCATGTCATATGGCAATTTACTTCCGTCATACTTGGTCATGTGATGGGGTGTTCCCCTTTGGGTGGGATGCCTCCGGTACTTTCCGTTGATACTTGCATCGTGCATGACCCTACCACCTTATGAGGGTTGTGCAGGTGGGAGTAGATAGGTTGCTAGTAGATGCTATGCAAAGCGGGTTGGGACCTATGCATGGTGATACCGAAAATGATGTGTTTTCAAATATTCTTTCGAAAACCCCGTCGGGCGACACTAATGCTCGAGGGAGATGATGTTGAGATGGGTGACCACTTGAGAAAGAACTGGTGTGCCAAAACAAGTGGGTGTGTGTTTTCAAAAACAGAGAGTTCTAAGGTCTGCTGACCATCCCAACATTACATGCACAACCACGATACCACTTATGGGACGGGGCTTTGTTGATTACCTTGGTGGGTACTGGCAAGGAGCCCGCATTACTAGTGGCGGGAGTGGCATGGTCACTCTCGATACAGGGTCGTACCGGTATGTACGATCGTGAACTGTCTTCAAAGGCACCGGGCACACCGTTGGTCCCCTCATGGATGGTACGGTTAGAGCGAGGCTCGTGTGATGTACATCATGAGGGCTGGGTACCAATCGAGTGGACTATTTGTTTAGTATCGCCGGAAAGGCATTGTTCGGGTGCTTACCTTGGGTCTGTTATATAACGCGAGTCGTGGATGACACGGAAGTTCCCCGAGTGTTGTGGGTAAAGTGTACACCCTCTACAGAGTGTAAAACTACTCGAATAGCCGCGTCCGCGGTCATGGACAGTTGGAGGTCCTTCTTAGACTACGTCCGGGTGTTTTCATGAAACTTTGGCGTGAGTATGGGTTTGTTAGTGACAAGAGGTCACGTGTGTTAAGTCCGATGACTTGGCATGAGCAATGATCTAAGTCCGATGACTTAGCATGAACCTGATGTGTTCAACTAGTACTCATGATGGTATTGACAAGATGTATCCACGAGTACTTGATTAGTTGTTGATGCATGCTTACAATTACTTGATCATGTCGCTTGCATACAAAATTTGTTTTCCGCAAACTTACCTACTTAGTGCTATATCATGCATCATTATTGCCTCGTTCCACTCTTGGGTTACTTGCGAGTACATTCAAAGTACATATTGGCTTGCCACTGGTTATTTAGTTGGCCAGGCATGGAAGAACAGGAGTTTGTTGAAGAGTTCATTGGAGACGAATATGTGAACTAGGACGTTTCCCAGTCAGAATGCCTATAGGTCAAGGGAGATGGCATGGGTTCACGCTTCCGATCAAGATTTCCGCTGCTTGTTCTAGATTAAGTGTTTTCCCCAAGTGGCCCTATCCATGTAAGACTAAGACCTTCGTGGTCACCATTTGTGTAAGACGTTAAGTGTGGATGTAAGACTTTTGTTATACAGTTTATGTGTGTTCAGTGAGCATTGATCACCGGGATCACTGTACAAATGCATTCGGTGATCTCGACTTATGAGTCGGGGTCCCCACATGTACTTGGTGCCTCCTGTTGCCAAGGAGTAGAGCTCCAGTGGATTCTTGACATATTGTTATCGTTCAGTTTCCCTAGTATCTCAGGACGAAGGATGTTCAAAATTACTTCAATACTTTTCGTGGCGAGATAAGGTTGGAGTCACCTAGTACTGGGGAGGCATCCGGGGTACTGCCATGTTTGGTATCGTTGTGTTTTCTCGGGTCCGACATAGATGGAGTTCCGAAGCCTCTGGTTATGTGTTGACGGATGGATACATTTGGAGTGTAGAGCTTGTTAGTTGTGTGAGTGTATCCCCAACACCCGATTGTATAACCAAAGATTTCGGAAATTCTTAGATGGGAATTCAAGTAGGTACATAGGATTATCTTTCCAACAAGTGCATTATCGGTATGTATTTGTTCTGGCTTGTTTCGCAAGCCTCGTCCTTTGTTTTTTTTGAATATGGTAATTCGAGTTGCTTCGATGTCAAGTGGTGATTTATATCTTTTCTAAGTAGTGTTCTCATATTTTACGGGAATGCTAATCCTTTTGTTCAACTGGATTTGTCATGAAATTCTTATCAACCAGTGTGATTCTCTCCAAGATATTCAATCATCTCCAATATTTAGAAGATCAATCCTCATGTTTCTTTCCGAAGTTCTTTTCATCCGTCCTAAGTTGACTTTTTTTCCCACCCTCCCACCCTTTTTCTTCAATGATTAATTTCTCATACAATGCCTTTCTTTTCATGGATGCTTCCGCTATATTTTATTTTGTATCGTATTCGGTGATCCGTTGCGAAGATGCTCAGGAGCTTTAGTTCATCATTCTCTATTCTTGTTTTCTTCTCCGGTGGATTCGATTCGATCTCTCGATGTTCATCATATCCTTTCTCATTCGTTAACTAGTTTCCAGGTTGGAAATTCTTATCCAAGCCTCTCTTGTTTATTCCTCTTTATATTCTATCTGGAGTGCTGAAGATATCTCAGAAGTTTTGTGCTTGCATTCAATATCCTTTCAATTACTTTGAGGTTCTCACCTCAGCAAGTTTCAGTTGTACCGGCGCAATATCTCATCCTAAGGAATCATTTCAACGGTGTTTCTTTGAGTGGGCCCATAAGCCATAGGATTTTCCCAAGGATCTTACCTGGCTCTTCCAATCTTTTTGGAGATGTCCTCAAGTTCTTCTCAATATGACGTAAGAATGATTTTCATCAGTCATATTCCTACTCCAAGATCGGTTTGAGTTATTATTTTTCATCGTTCGCTCAACCTTTCCTTATTCATGCTTCCAGAGTGTCTCAGTAATTCTTGATGGTGTTCTCGTCATCATTGTCATCATTGAAGTCTGAAGAAGTGTTGCTCTTAAATCTTATTCCATTCTTCTAGAGGTTCTTGATTCAGCTTATTGCTCTCCTCTCAAATTCTTTTCAATCAAGAGTAATTCTTTCCATATCTATCCGAAGCATTTTAGAGTGGTATTCATTTCTCGATCCTCCGAAGGCCATCATTTTAGAAGATTTCTACGTTCCCAACTTTCAGCTTTCGTTCTCAAACTCTTCACAATTGTTGTTCCTTCATTCGTATCTCAATTATTTCGGTGCTTCGTTCAAGTGTTCTATTACGTGGATCATGCTCTCTTCATATCATGTTATATTATTCATTTATAATACCCTCTTTAGTTTCTAATTCTTACCGGTGTCCTCATGCAAGACTTCTTCAAGTTTGTGATCTCTCTCTCTCCCTCCCTCTCTCTCTCTCTCTCTTTCTCTTCAATTCTTTGCAACAGGAATAAGTGGTGTACAAAATCCGTTGCTTGTCATCAATTTTACTTGATGAAGGATAAGCATAACATAATTATTATTCTAGCTTCATCAAGGTGATTTCAATCCTTCTTTCGGAGTGTTCATGGCATCAAATTCTTTGTTATGAGTTGTTCATCTTTTCTTTCCGTAGTTCCATGTTTTTCTCAAGCATATCTTTGCGAAGCTTCATCGAAATCCTTGCAACATTATAATATATTCTTTTCAACCACATTCTTTTGATCGTCCTTTCATCTTGGTGTTCGCCAAGAGGTCCTTCATGGTGGTTTGCTAAGGATGTAAATATTATTGAATTGTTCTTCAAGATTCTTGTTGGGGGTGCTTAAGTGTTATTTATCTTGGATTTCTAAGTTCAATTCCTTCTCCATTATATTTTGAGATGGTATTGTAGAATTCTTGATTATGACGAGTCTTGAAGGAAAATTGTCAATAATAAGACAAGTAAACCCATCTTGTTTTCTCAGAGTTATCTTAGGTTGCATTTTACCTAAAGCATTTCCTAAGGATTGTAGCTATCATGGTGTCATAAATGATCCAAGTTTCTTCCTCCGCTAGGTGAAAGAAGTTTTGCATATCTTGTTGCTCTCAAGCAATCAATTGCTTCTGTTGTGGCAGGTTGTCACCTCATAATTTTGACATGGTTTCCATAAGCCCATAACAAGCTATTCTTTCATTGTTGATTCTCTATCAACTCCGTTCAACCATGCTTTCGAATTCATTTGTAGTATAAGTTGTTATTTTTCTTCTCCATTCGTTTCTTTCCAATGATCTAGCTTATATTCCTTCGTTCTAGAGGCCTTGTGATGTTGCTCTCTTCAATCTATCATCTTGCTTTGGCAAGATCATGTTCTTCCCTTGCCTGTGCATTAACTGGAGTTCTATGAAATCTTTTCACGATCCTTCCATCTTATGAGGTTTTGATTCTAATCCAACCAAAGTTTGGTGTCTTTCTTTCAATTTCTTTCCATCATATCAAATTTTGCCTCTCGTTCCTACCGAAGTGCTGCCATATTTCTTGTGAACTCTTGCTTGTTCCTCATGTCAGTCTTCATCTTGTTGAAACCTTCAATGATCACTGGTTTCACTCGACTGTAAGAGAAGCAACTAAGTTTTACCTCTTGATGTTTCTCTTCCCCTTCTCATTCTTAGATCTCGGGACGAGATCCTCATGTAGTGGAGGAGAGTTGTAATAGCACGGGACAGACACTCCAGAAGATTCCCCTTTTAATACATTCTTGTTGTGTGATTCGTTTGGTCGTCGCATTCATCATTGCATCATTCGCATCATCTGCATAGCATCGTCACTCGTTTTCAAAAATTTGCAACCGTTTGTAGTTGTCGGTTCTCTCTGTTTGTGTCATCAACCATTTCGATACTAACCACACTTGCACGCGCCCACGGCACCGGTAAAATATTGTTTTTAAGGTGTGCATAATATATCCTCAGGATGGGTTGAAAGTTGGCATGTGGCCTTATTTTATTGTAGGTAGACCGCCTGCCAAGTTTCGTCACATTCAGAGGTCATTTGATACCCGAACGGTCAACAGTAGCAGTGCGGTCATCGGTTTATTAGCGGATGTTTTCGGTGTTTCTAAAACTCTGTCATGGGATGCCCGCGCTTTCCCTCTCTTCTATGCCTAGCCCCTGTGCATAGTGCACAGACCACTCACGTGCGCCCGATTACTTCCCCGAACCCAAAACATATGGTCATGACCAATGTGTTCGGATCAACCCTTTAATACCCCAAACCCTCATTGGTTTTCAATTGAACACCCTCACCTATTAACCTTGACCGTCGGATTTAAATGGAGGATCAAGATCATCCATGTTTTGCTATAAATAGACCGTCTATTTTGCCTAACCCTAAAATCTAGGGAACTGTCCCATCCTTCCCCCTAACGCCGCCGCCCTCTCTCACCTCCGTCGGGATCACGCCCCCAACAAAAGATCTCCACCTCGCAGCCATCACCGCCGCCACTATCGCCTGGTCTCCACCTTGTTTTGCCCAGCAGGCCAATCGCAACGGCTGAGCCAGCCTCCTCCCCTGCATCCTGGACACGTCAGGGTGCCTGCAGCTCCCACACACCTTCACCTGTCGCCTACAGGCTCCTCGATCCCGATTTGGATCAAGGGAAAGGAGCCCGTCGCCCCTTTGCTCCACCTCGCCGCAGCTGAGCCACCTTCGCCCACGTGCCACGACGACCTCCTCACCTTGCTGATGAGCCACCGTCGCCAGCAACCAGCACGACTTCAGCCCGGTCGGGATCCAACAACCCCACCCTCCATGGCCTCTGTTTCAACCATGGACAGCCGTCGGAGTTCGTCCTTGCCGCCGCCTTCGTCCAGCCTTCGGCAACCGCACCGGCGAGTGCCGCCACCGGAACAGCGCCATGCCTTGGTCAGTGCCTCGCCTCCCCGTAACCTTCTCCCTGTTCTCTTCCTTTGTCTCCTCTCACACCGAGCTCCCTCTCCCTCTGCTCAACAGGAGAATCCATGGGCGTTGTCAGTTGCCTCCAGCCCTGCCATAGATCCGGCGGAATATGTATGGGAGCATCCTCCATCACCCTGAACCTCCTTGCCTTGCCCGCTTCGTTAGCAACCGCGCCATGAACCGTTCTTCGCTGAAGCCCTGCATCCCGCTGCCTCTCTCGTTTGTCGCAGGAGGACGTTGAGCATGACCGTGCCCGCTCGCAGCACCCGTAGGTGGGCCGCCTTCCCTAAGCCTGGTCCGCCCAGCCTCCCAATGGTGGGCCCAAGCCACAGTCAGCTGGCCTTGCCTCTGGATCCTCGCCAAGCCGCGACCGGCCTCGGTAGCCTCTTCGTCGAACTAGGCCTTGAAGCCCATGGTGAGCCTGCCAAAGCCTGCCTATCCCGCGCCCCAGGCGGTACATTATTATGTTGCACCCGTTGTGTACTATCGGAAAAGTCAGATTCGGCCTAGTTGTGTTTTTTTAGTTCCGGAAAATTTGTCAATTTTCAGAGATTTACATAATTGCAGGAAAAAAAAACCTAGTTCATACATTTAATAACTTTCAAACCGTCCATCATATGTCAAAACATTATATATGTAAGGTGCTTAGAATTTTGTGTAGATTCACAATTTCCAACTCTCACATATGTTTAAAATGTTTAACTTTCTGTTTTCATGCAATTTGCATAAATGCATTGTAAAATGAATTGTTTAATAACTAATTAACCGTAGCTCTAATTAATGTGATCCACATATGTAACTTGACATGTGTAGAACCATATGGTCCACTTTATTTTCATGTTTAATAAATAAAAAATTGTGTTTGGACAGATCTGGACCAACATCATAATTTGCATATGAGGTTGTTTTGAAAATGCTATATGTTGCTTCCAGCCTCATTTAAAATTCCTAGTTGATGTAGTTGTCCATGCTTCACCTCTTGCCATGATAAACAACATTAAAATGATTGTTTAGTTAAACAACATTAACCACATTTCTCATAATATGGAGTGTTACTATTTTATATATATGTTCCACTTCTCCATTTAAAATTGTGTAATTCAACCTATGCCATGACCACCCATGTAAACAACATTTAATGTTGATGAGTAGCTAAACGGAAGTGAACTAAATATTTGAATCTGGAGCTTCACTTTAATGTGTAGTAGTTGTTTGATGTGATTTTCCTTGCATTGCATTCAATTGGACAAGCATCATATTTGTTTGCGCATCATGTCATGCATATGTTGCGGTGAATCATGTGTTGATTGTTTGTTCCGGATTGCTTCTTCTTGATAGAGTTCCGAAAGCATTCGGAGTGTGAGGATTCGTTTATCCACTTCATGGATTTTCTTCTTCACGGATTCGTTCTTCTTCCAAGCCGGATCTCACGCAAGATGACACATTTCCCTGGATACCACTACTATCATTGCTATGCTAGTTGTCCCGCTTTTATCATTATGGCTCGCTACCTACCACTTGTTTGTCAAGCCTCCCAACATTGCCATGAAAAGCCTCTAACCCTGCACCTCCCAGCAACCATTGTTTGGCTATGTTACCGCTTACTCAGCCCTTCTTATAGCGTTTCTAGCTCCAGGTGCAATTGCTTCCATGTGACAACATGGACATTTTTGATATCACAATATTATTGCTATTTAACTTAATGCACATATATACTTGGTAAAAGGTGGAAGGCTTGGCCTTTTGCTTGGTGTTTTTACACTTTTGCCCCCCTAATTACTTGTGTACAGGTGTTATGTTCCATATTTTGCGCTCCTCACATGCTCGGGCTTATTATGGGGACCCCCTTGATTTTTGTTTTGGGATAAAACTCTTCTGGCAAGGCCCAACTTTGGTTTTACCATTATCCAACCTAATAAAACTTGTATAGGGAATTTTCGGACCCCGTGGATAATTAACCAACAACCCGGGCCAGTGCTCCTCAGGAGTGTTCATCCAAAATGGCAGTAGCCTAGGCCTCCAGGGGGTGTGCCATCCGGAACCTTAGCCAATCCGGTCGTGTCCTGAGAACGAGATACATGGCTCTTATCATGTTCATCGACACGTAGGGAGGCCTTGCTGGATTTGTTTCTCCCTTTCCCGAACGTCTTGCATGTGGGATTTTGACGACACTTGGGCTATCTCGAAGTTGACATTTTCCATCGAGATTCCGCAAATACTACGGTGATTCCGCGGTTGAGTAATTCCAACGCGGTGTGTGGTTAATTTGTGATGGATGAGTTGGAGCATCCCTGCAAGGTTATATATTTATGAAAGCCGTGCCTGCGGTTATGTGGAAACTTGGAAAAGTTGTTTGACACCCGGTCATAGCAAACTTGAAGTAGACTCAAATAAAATACACCAACTATGTGCGTAACCATGACTGTCTCTTCTCGTGAGTCCTTATCCAAGAGATAACATAGTGGGGTTATGTTTGACGTAAGTAGGTGTTCAGGACCACTTAGTGATCATTACTAGTTCACGTCTGTTATGTGTAGACCACCATACTTTACTTTCTGTATTTGTAAGTTAGCCACTCAAATAAATGCTTAGTCGCTTGATGCAACCTCACCACTTAACCATACCTCACCCATTAAGATTTAATAGTATTGATACCCTTGGAAATGAGATTGTTGAGTCCCTATGGCTCACAGATTACTACCAGAACAGTTGCAGGTACAGGTAATGCGATGAATTGACGTCAGAGCGATGCTTATTTGATTTGGAGTTCTTCTTCATCATCATCGATCTAGGATGGGTTCCAGGCGACAGTGTGGGATAGCAAGGATGGATGTCATATTATCGTTTGGTTTCATCCGTAGTCGGACCCTGCCCTTATGTATGATGTTTGAATATGTTATTGTATTGATGTGATCTTGATGTAGCTTGTGGCGAATGTAAGCCAATTCCATATATTCATCTCTTTTGTACATGTACTTGTAATGATATCCATTGTTGCAAAACGACGAGATGCGCTTCTATCCCTGTTGAGGCCCTCGTGCCAAAATAAGGATAGGATCGCTTCTTGGGCGTTACACCTATCCTCTATATGTAGCAGTGGCCTGGGTCCTCTTCCCTTATCACAATGGCCGGAAGGGATCCCACAACATCCAATATTGAAGGGTGACAGGGGTACATCCGCGTCCTGTCCAAAGGTGGTCTTCGCCTGCAAAGTGGCTGTCGATGATGCAGTGGTAGGCTAGGTGATGACATCCGCACCATGGGGCTCCTAGTCATTGTCTTGTTGCACTAGAATGGAAACCTTTGGGTGGCGCTTCGGGAACACGCATACGTCCTTGCTCCCTTTGCACCAAAGGGGAAACTGCACCACCTGGCGCGTTGGCACCTGCCTGTCCTTCCCTGTGTCATCTTTTTGACTCCTGAGGCCTCCGCTGCTCCGGAGAGGGACTAAGGAGGCCCATCCTTGCTAGTCTTGGTGTCGTTCTTCCTCGCGAGCCTGGGGCCCTCGCGAGGGACTTGTCTTGAGTGGAGCCACGCTAGGCCATGCCTGGCTGATGAAGTGGGCCATGTCCTGGGCCAGAGGGGAGTTATGCTCAGTCGACACCTGCCTAACCGCGGGTCAAGTTCTTAAGCAACAACTTGCCAACCGGTGGCCACAGCTTGCCGGGAATGCACCCCCAAGCGCCACCTAGGCACGTAATCATGGTATTTTGTCCTAAATGCTAGAGTTCAATATGATAGCTCTACTTAGATATCTAATTGATAGATAATGTCTATTTTCCCATTGTGGGGACCCCTTGCCCTATCAAAGGAGTCCCAGGGCCACCTAGCTCAAGGTTGGCAATTCCTACCCCCCACCCCCGAACACTTGTACTAAAGCAATTGTTGCTTCCCGGGTAGCAGTGCTTGCTGGGCCTAGAGCCATGTGTTCTTCGTGCTCCCCTAATCAATCTGCCAAAAAGCAGGAGTAGGGTTTTCTGCTCAACAATGGCCCGAACCTGGTTAAAATGCATGTGTCCTAATCCTCGCGTCGTCTCGTGATCTTTGCTCTTCGTGCAACGTGACCCCCCTGTTGAACCACAAGGGATCCATGATCCCATAGGTGATCGAGAGCATTCGTGCCCCGACATCTTTGGTGTGCCAGGTAGGGGGCATGTGTCACTTGCATGAACCCGAGTTCATGAACGACGGGTCGATCTTCATCATTCTTCTTCTTCGACAATGTCTCGGAAGGGGAAGTCCAGCGCGGTTGGGCATCCTCCCATTTCGAGGACCCCTCTCGCATGCAGCCATGGGCGGGGCAGACACTGCAGTGACCCCAAGTGAGGGAGACACCATGAGTTACATAGCTTGGGCAGGCGGCGCCGCATTGGTCCGCTCGACCCTAGGGAAATATGACACAATCAAGCCGGTCGAGGGGAGAAAGAGGTACCCAGTTGTATATTTCTTTCTCCTCCTCCTTCCCCCGCCCATGTTCGGCTCTGTGCAGGCGACGACATCGTCAGTGTCGATAAACTCGCATGGAGTTCGATCTTGCATTTGTCCTGCCGAGGGACGAATCCTGAGCCAGGTGCTAGAGTATATCTGCTGATAGACGTTCCCAGCAGACTAACCGTGGCAAGGTCCCGAACACCCCTCATGGGGCGCCATGGGACTATTGGGTGCAAGCAGGGGAGAGAAGATACAACCGGTCCACCTTCTTGAAACCGTCGAAAAGGTCTAGCTCCAGGTGAAAGAAGGCAAGGGTGCTTAGGACCATGAAAAGAGCATTGCACACTAGCTTCGGGATTCATCGGCAAAGGAGGCGGCCCTGTCCTCCTCGTATGTCTTCAACTCCTCAACCAGACCATCAAATAAGATTGACAGTTTGACGGTGGGGGCTTCATGCTTGCTGGTGGAATAGGCCCAGCTCTTCATGTCCATCTTGGAAATTTGGGCAGTGAGGCGCTCGGCAATATCAACCATCCTTTTGATGCAGAGGTCACGCTGCTCAACCATGTTCCCCAAGCTCTCATCGGCATCCTTCCGGAGGGACCGAGAGGTTGTCAAGTCCGTTAGCAACAACTTCTCACGGGACTGGGAAGATTCAAGGGTGCTCTCCAAGGGAGCGAGCACGAATTTCATTTCGGAGATGGTACCATTGGCGACGTCAAGATCTCGGCCCCTAGAGGAAATCTATGACTGCACCTCTTCCAGAGTTGCTGCTGGTTTGCACGCCTCTTCCTTGAGGGCCTCGATCTTCTGGGAACTCCCGGCAAGATCCTCCTTCAATTTGGCCAGTTGGTTCTCAAGATCAGCTTTGGCAACAGAAGTAGCAACCAAGTCATCTGTCACCGCCTTCAACCGAGTAGCAAACTCTGATGAAAGTGCATCAAGAGCAATCTTGTGGCCATCTTCCAACTCCTTGGTACACTATCGGATGTGGTCCTCTAACTCATCGTCTTTGGCGCAAAGAGTGGCCTCGAGGTTTCCTTACCGGATGGAGATGTTGTCCTCACTGGCATCCAGAAGCGTCTCGGGCTTCGCCAGATGGGCCTGCTAGGCAGCAACATCCTCTTTGGTCATGGACAACGTCTCGTGCTGCCTCTTGAGGGAATGGACCTACCGGTTGCACCAGTTATGCAGTTTGCTTCCTTTGTTCGTTAGTTGCTGGTATGCATCCTCGGTCGAATCTCATTGCTCCTGGACCGCCTGCCGTTGGAGGTCGTACTTGTTCTACATCTCCTTAAGCTCTGCTACTACGGACTACATGAAAATCAAGTCCTTGGTGGCATTAGCGGTGTTTGGAACCCCTTCCACCCTTTGGGATAGTGGCACTAGGACCTTGTTCATCTCCTCATCAAGATTCTCACCCACTAAGAAGGGCAGGCGGGAGTTGTGTGGCTTAGTGGAGCAGTGATCAGTGCTAGATGACTCTGCGAAGACTGCAGAACCGATGCCAGAGGGTAGTTGGATGGGGAAGCCATCATGACTTGGAGGGGAGTCTTCTCTTCAACCCCTGAGCATAGGACAGGCGCGCTGCCGGGATTTTGTTCCATTCTCTTCGGGGATCCTAGAATATCCTCGACAACCGCGCCATGGTCTTCTAGGGAAACGATCTTCACCGCTTCTGCGGCAGCATCTTTCCTAATGAAAGCAACCTCCTCCAATAGATCAAGCTCTGCAAAAAGTGGGGCTACTGAAGAAAACAACAAGACAGGGATATGGAAATTAAGAATCAGCAAAGAACATAGCGTAACGATGCAAGGGAAACAGTAACTCGAGCAAGAGGGATACCCGGTGGAGAATGCTGCAGGAGGACCTCCCCTTCCCCGGCAACATCTGTTGCCGGCGCAGTGTTCGTCGCCGCCCTATCGCCAATGACCCTTGCGAGCAGACTCCTTAGTGGAGACTCTTGTCGGCGATTCCCCCTCACGAGGAACGATCGACGAAGGATCTTGGAGAAGGCACTCCACTGGTTGGGCCTCCCTCCGATCCTCACTTCCTGTTCCCCTGATGGGGGCAGAAGGGCACCCTTCCTCATCCCCGCCAGCGGGTGAGGCCATCGCTCGGGTTTCACAAAGAGGACTAGGCGGGGGCCTAGGCACGAGATTCTCTCCTGCGTCTCCAGTAGAACCTCCGCTCGTCGCGAGATCCGAGCCCGTAGAAGACTTGGACCTCTTGGCCGTGTGCGCAAGAACCTCATCATCTTCATCCCTGTCAAGGTCAAACATAGATGATCAGTCAGGAAGATTAAGGATTGGAAGCCTTCTAACGGAGGCTAATATCGACAGAACTTACTCCAAGGCAAGGAGCATTGAGCTCAGCTCGTACCACGTGGGCGGCGGAGTCGCTCGACCTCTCTTCAGAATTGGAGGGGCGGAGCTCGACGGAGAAACCGGGATTGTCGGCAAGGGCGAACCTGGCAGAGAAGTTGGGATCAACGGGGGGCTGGGATCCACCTGATGCACTTTCCATCGCTTGACGGGGGAGGCCTTTGTCTGGGCAAGGCGAGAGGATTGGCGACGCACTACGTCATGCCCAGCGCCCTTGACGGTCGTCCTCTTCACCTTTGGAGAACTCCGCGAGGTCGCGGGGCCTATTGGCTCCCGGTTGGTGCGTAAACTGAGGCGACGACCCGGCTACGGAGTTTGAGGACCCGCTTCGAGCCCCTCCTCCACCACCTCCAGGTCCGTCGCCCTTCCGCCTCGCCCTCCACCGAGACCTCCGTTGCCGCAGATTGGGAACCACTATCCTTGGCAAGCTCCAATCCGGCAGTCTCCTCCGTAGCGAGATTTTCTCCCTCCTCACCAAAAGAGTCGTCGTCTCGAGGCCCCTCTTCTCCTCTGGAAGTTGCTCCCATGGTAGACCTGATAGCCTTGTCCTTCGCGATTCGTTCGGAGATGAAGGCCCTCTCCGCCTCCGTGGTTGGTGCAGTCAGGTCATCCTCCTATTTGGTGGCCCTCTCCTCCAAGGAAGAAGTCCACTCCATCTACTGCCCCAGAGTGGGCAGCGCCCAGTCGTCCATAACTCCGAAGGAATTGCATTCCGGCATCCATTAGAGAATCCAGTTCCTGGCGGAATTTCGATGCAGCGGGATGACCCTCTCCGGTTGGCAGTGTGTCCCGAAATGGCAAACAACTGACAACACAGCCTGTGATGGCCATAGACCGTCAAGTTGTTGGTAGGACCAGAATACAGGCTCATCCAATCAGCGGGGCCATTGAACTCCTAAGCAAATCGGTCTCTGTGTTGCAACGGAGCCATGGGGCAGCGGAGAAAATCCGCTCCCACCTGTTCTATGGTCAGTCCGGCGGCCTTAAGGCGGATGATCCTATTCAACGCCAGGTGGAGTCTGCTGACAGATTGGCCAGGCTTCCCCCAGTCGTTGTCGCGCGTGACACATTAAGTCTGCACCCGGCAAAACTTGGGGGCTTTGTTGTCCTTGATCCAACACCTGTCGCCCCTCCATTCTTCCCACTTACCGTGCAGACTCCTGGAGAGGTACTCCTTATTGTTCTGAGGAATCCATCTTACATTTTCGGACCTATGGGATTTGTCCTCTATCCGAGGGAGGAAGAAGTGCTTGAACCAGTCCACATCAGGGGCAACTCCAACGAAGTTCTCGCACAAATGGGAAAGTATCACCATGCAAGACATCGCATTACGCATAAAATCCAAGAGGTAGAACCCATATGTTGCCATCATCGCACAGAAGAAATCAGAAAAGGGAGGAGCACGCTAGCAGTAAAATTATGTGTAGAAGAAGTAGTATGAAGCTGAGGGTTGCTTCCCCTTTGGGTTGTCCGGCAAAGCTACAGGTGCTCCATGCCCCTTTGCTGCTCTCCCCCACATATATGCATTCCTATGGTCCAGAGAATTTCCATCCAGGTTGGACAGAGAGATGACCACATATCCCTGCCGCCACCTCTCAAGCTCTTCCACTTTCTTCCTCCATCCCTCAGCCGTCGGATCCGTGGACACGCCCCCTACTTCCCCTTGTCGCCCACCTTGTTCTGCCCTGTTTTGGGAGCCTATAACTACAGCTAGTGTCTTGGCGGCGCTTGGAGACGAGTATGGAATGGGAGCGGTTTTCTAGCTTGAGGAGGAAGATGAAGGACAGAGGAAAGAATACGAATGAGCAACGCCCCTGCAGTTTGTCCTTTTTATCAGGGGACTCGTGCAAGGGCTGGCTCTTCACTATCTTTTCGGAAAACTGCCATTTTATTACTAGCAGTTCCTTTTATTCTCCAACGGCTCCTGCCCATGGCTCCATGACCCGTGGTTATTACGCGAAGTGGACATGATGAAAATGCAGGATCTCTCTACCACGTGTTCGTGCATTGTTTGGGACCTAACGCAATGTGCCCAGAAACATGTACAGCTCAGGCCCGGGGGCTTCTGTCGGGGTAAACAAACAGGGGTGTTCACTTTTCCCCTGACTCATGGTCGAACAGTCAGCTACCAACACCGTGCAAACACAACCCGCGCAGGCGGCAGAATCAAAGAACCTTGCGAGCAGACAATACAATACTCCACCAGGCTCAACACAGCACCCAGGCCTGGGCTGCAGCACGCCAAGCACGCTCCCAACGTTTTTCGGGGACCAAGGCGCACCCACGTCCTAGAAGACCTGGCAAGACATCCCTCGGTAGGCATGAGCCCTCTAGCCACCGCTCCACTGCATCGCTACGCCCCTCGATTATCGATGCAGTGTCAAGCTCTCACGCAGCTAATCAGCTCTCGCTAAGCATGTGGCGAGACGATCAAAGGGGAGTTATGCTCAGTTGACACCTGCCCAGCCATGTGTCAAGTTCTTAGGAAACGACCTGCCAAGCGGTGGCCAGAGCTTGCTCGGAATGCACCCCCACGTGCCACCTATGCAGATAATCATGGTATTTTGTCCTAAATGCCAGAGTTAGGTATGATAGCTCTGCTTAGCTATCTAACCAATAGATAATGTGGTGACCCCTTGCACTATAAAAGGAGGCCCAAGGAAACCTAGCTCAAGTTTAAGAATTCCTACCCTCCCCCCCCCCCAAACAATTGTACTAACATAGTCGTTCCATCCCCGACAACAGTTCTTGCCGAGCTAGGAGCCCTGTGTTCTTCGTGTTCCCCCAATCCATCCACGAAAAATCAGGATTAAGGTTTTGCGCTCAACAGCGGCCCAAACCTGGGTAAAATGCATGTGTCCTGATCGTCATGCCATCTTGTGATCTTCGCTCTTCATGCAACGTGACCCCCCTGCCTAACCAGAAGGGATCCATGATCCCATAGGTGATTGAGAGCATCCGTGCCCCGACATTGCTCGACTGTGCCCGACAACCCCTGGTCCATCCCTCTTACCAGGCATGGATATTTACGAGAGGATCAAGCGGGTGTTGGCGCTGCTGCTTTGGGGGATTGAGGAGGCCGCTGATCCTGATGACAATGCCAAGGATCTAGCCTTCTTGGAGTTTATGCCGATTGGGATCAAGGACGTGCAGAGCAGATATCAACTGTAGTTGCAAGCAGTCAAGGAGCAGCGGGACATTGCCGGACTCATGGATCAGTAGCTGAAGAGCAAAGGGAACGAACTGCGAGATTGGTACAATCAACAGGTCCATTCCCTCAGGAGGTAGCATGAAATGTTGTCCCTGGCTAAGGAGGACGTCTCATCCCAAGAGGTTCGTCTGGCGGAGCACAAGGCACTTCTAGACGCTAGGGAAATGTAAATATCCTCCAGGGAAAAGGCTCTCAGGCTTCTGTTCGTGGCAAGGACGAGGAGATGGAGGCCCGCGTTCTACAACGTACCAAGTGATAGAGGACAGCAACCTTGATGCGCTCTCCTCGACATATGCTGCTTAGCTGAAAAACGTGTCCGATGGCCTAGCTGTCGTGGTTGCCGCCAAAACCTGTCTTGAGACCCAGCTGGGCAAGTTAGCGGAGGACCTTGCCAGGAATGATAAGGAGGTTGAGGTACTCAAGGAAGAAGTCTAGAAGGTGCAAACCACTCTGGAAGAGGCACAATCGCAACGTTCCTCCAAGGGACAAGACCTTGACTATGCCAACAACACCATCACCAACCTAGGGTCCAGGCTTGCTTCTTTAGAAAAGGAAATCGAATCTTCTAGTGATCACGAAAAGCTGCTGCAGACAGGCCTCGCCAACGCGCCGCCCAAAAGGATGCCGAGGACAAACTGAAGAACTAGGTTGAACAGCGTGACTTCTGGATAAAAAACTTGGCAGACATCGCCAAGCGCCTCAGTGCCCAGATCGCAAGCATGAACATGAAGAGCTAGGCTTTCTTCGCCAGCAGGTATGAAGTCCCCAGCGTCAAACTGACACTCTTGTTCGAGGGATTGATCGAAGGGCTAAAGACATATGAGGAGGATAGAGCCGTCTGTTTTGCTGATGAATCCCGGCAGCTGGCTCCCAATGCTCTCTCCCAATGCTGTCGTACTGTCATGTACTTGCAACATATTATGTATCCCGTATTAGACCATGCACTATCTTGGCTTTGATGTTTGTTGAAGTAATATCTTTATGTAATCGTTTTTTACCCCCCCTTTCTTTTCTTTAGGTACTCGTATGGTTACTTCATTTGTGTGCTCTGGTTGCCCGCCAACAATGTTCTACCGCGATTGCTTCGAAGAACATGTCCTTAGCATTCAACTGGAAATAACACGCTGCCGGTGAGTTTTTCCCTTACGGTCTCTGATGCTGCCATATGTTTTGTTTAGCAGTCTCGAAACAAAAATAAGGGCGCGAAAAAAGAGTCTATAAGGTTCCATTGCACACAATATTCACGATACGAAACCTCCATTACAAGAGAGAATATACGAATGTACGAAGTAGCAAAAGCTGGTAACTATGTTCACTTAGCTTTCGTCGTGGCTTCTGTTTGGTCTTGGTGCATATTTTATCCCTGTTCATCGTCCTCTCCTCTTTCATGGGAGGGAAAGGAGAGGAGAAGGAAGCATAGCCATATACCTTTTTCCTTGTTCATTGGATGAAGTCGCGCCCCCTGGGACTAGGCGAGCTCACTCGACGACCGCGACGGGGTTGGCTCCATTATCTGGCTTGCCTCTTCCCCAGACATGGCCCATGTCATGGTTGCGCTACATATGGCGAAAGCGTCGTCCGCGGCATTGACGCTCCTTGCCTTTGCCGCCTTCACCGTAACGACAATGATGCATGATTGGATCCGAAGAAGATGAAACTTAGGGAGTAACATCGCTCCCCTTTCTTGACGCTCCCGCCATAGGGAACGACAACGATGATTGACGCACGTCCCGCAGTCTCAGTTCCGCACAAATGATGCACCTTGCCCCTACCTAGCACGCCAAAGATGTCGGGGCACGATGCACTCGATCACCTATGGGGACGCAAGCCCCTTTGTTGTTCGGAAGGGGCGAGATACATTCATAAAGAGCGGAGATGGTGAGACGATGCAGTGGTCGAGACACGGGTGATATACCGAGGTTTGGGCCGCTATGAAGCGTAAAACCCTACTCCTACTTTTAGTGGATTGATCAGAGGAATACGAAAGGCACGCATGATACGTCCATTTTGCATCATGATTTTATATTGATATTTATTGCATTATGGGCTGTTATTACACATTATGGTACAATACTTATAACTTTTCTCTCTTATTTTACAAGGTTTATATGAAGAGGGAGAATGCCGACGGCTGGAATTCTTGACTGGAAAAGGAGAAAATATGAGAGACCTATTATGCACAACTCCAAAAGTCCTAAAAAGTTATGGAGAATTATTTTGGAATATTTAAGAAATATTTGGTGAAAGAAATACTAGAGGGGACCCACCAAGAGGCGACAAGCCTGCTGGGAGTGGCCTACCCCCCTGGCCATGCCCTTGTGCCTTGTGGGCACACTGGCAGCCCTCTGATGCCCATCTTCTGCTATATGAAGGGTTTTCACCTGGAAAAAAACCATAAGAGAGCTTTCAAGACGAAGCACCGCTGTCTCGAGGCGGAACTTGGGCAGACCAATCTAGGGCTCCGGTGGAGCTGTTCTGCCGGGGAAACTTCCCTCCCGGAGGGGGAAATCAAAGCCATCATCGTCAGCAACGATCCTCTCATAGAGAAAGTGGTAAATCGCCATCAACATCATCATCAGCACCATCTCCTCTCCAAACCCTAGTTTATCTCTTGTATGTGATCTTTGTATCAAAACCACAGATTGGTACGTGTGGGTTGCTAGTAATGTTGATTACTCCTTGTAGTGGATGCTAGTTGGTTTACTTGGTGGAAGATCATATGTTCATATTGTTAATTATAATTAATACTCCGATGATTATGAACATGAATATGCTTTGTGAGTAGTTACGTTTGTTCCTAAGGATACATGATAAGTCTTGTTATAAGTAATCATGTGAATTTGGTATTTGTTCGATATTTTGATGAGATGTATGTTGTCTCTCCTCTAGTGGTCTCATGTGAACGTCGACTACATGACTATTCACAATTATTTGGGCCTAGGGGAAGTAATAAGTAGATGATGAGTTTCTAGATTGACAGAAGTTTAAACCCTAGTTTATGTGTTGCTTCGTAAGGGGCTGATTTGGATCCATATGTTTCATGCTATGGTTAGATTTATTTTAATTATTATTTCGTAGTTGAGGATGCTTGCGAGAGAGGTTAATCATAAGTGGGAGGCTTTTCCAAGTAAGGGCAGCACCCAAGCACCGGTTCACCCACATATCAAATTACCAAAGTAGCGACCGTGAATCAAATGAGCATGATGGAAACTAGCTTGACCGAAATTCCCATGTGTCCTCAGGAGCGCTTTGCTTTATATAAGAGTTTGTCCAGGCTTGTCCTTTGCTACAAAAAGGATTGGGCCACCTTGCTGCACCTTTGCTACATTTATTACTTGCTACCCGTTACGAATTATCTTATCACAAAACTATCTGTTACCTATAATTTCAGTGCTTGTAGAGAATACCTTACTGAAAACCACTTGTCATTTCCTTCTGCTCCTTGTTGGTTTTGACACTCTTACTTATCAAAAGGATTACGATAGAGCCCCTATACTTGTGGTTCATCAAGACTCATTTCTGGCACCGTTGCCGGGGAGTGAACCGCTTTTGGTGAGTGGAATCTGGTATGGCAAAATTTATATTGTGTGGTGAAATTTACTGTCACTTGTTACTATGGAAAATAATCCTTTGAGGGGCTTGTTCGGGGTATCTTCACCTTGACCGGAAACACAAAGATTTGCTCCTCAACCTACTGAACCTACTGAAAATATTTATTATGAAATTTCTTTAGGTATGATAGAGAAACTACTAACTAATCCTTATGTAGGAGATGGAACACTACATCCTGATTTGCATCTGATCTATGTGGATGAAGTTTGTGGATTATTTATGCTTGCAGGTTTGCCCGAGGATGATGTCAAGAAGAAGTTCGTTCCTTTATATTTGAAGGAGAAGTCATTGACATGGTATAGGCTATGTGACGATATTGGATCATGGAATTACAACCGAATGAAATTGGAATTTCATCAGAAGTTTTATCCTATGTATCTGGTTCATTCTAATCGGAATTATATCTATAATTTTTGGCCTCGTGAAGGAGAAAGTATCACTCAACCTTGGCGGAGTCTCAATTCAATGTTATATTCATGCCCCAATCATGATCTCTCAAAAGAAAGTATTATTCAGAATTTTTATGCTCGGCTTTCTCGTAATAATCAGTCCATGCTCAATACTTCTTGTACTGGTTCCTACATGAAGAAAGATATTGAATTCAAATGGGATTTATTGGAAAGAATTAAGCGCAACTGTGAAGGTTAGGAACTCGATGAGGGTAAGGAGTCAGGTATAAAATCTAAGTTTGATTGTGTTAAATCGTTCGTAGACACCGATGCTTTTCGTGAATTTAGCACTAAATATGGACTTGACTCTAAGATAGTAGCTTCTTTCTGTGAATCTTTTGCTGCTCATGTTGATCTCCCTAAGGAGAAGTGGTTTAAATATCATCCTCCCATTGAAGTGAAAGTAGTTGAAACTATTAAAGTTGAAGAAGAAACTATTACTTATAATGTTGATTATGTTATTCCTGCTGCTTATATTGAGAAACCGCCTTTCCCTATTAAAATAAAGAAACATGCTAAAGATTCAACTGTGCTTCGTAAGAGCTATGTTAGAACAACGACACCCCCTGAACAAATTAAAGTTTAACCTAGTATTGCTATTGTTAAAGATGTCTTGGTTGATAATATTGATGGGCATGTTACTCATTTCTGTGATGAAGCTGCTAGAATTGCTAGACCTGATACTAAAGATAAACATGGGCCTATAGTTGGCATGCCTATTGTTTCTGTTAAAATAGGAGATCGTTGTTATCATGGCCTATGTGATATGGGTGCTAATGTCAGTGCAATTCCCTTTACCCTATATAAATAACTTATGAATGATATTGCACCAGCTGAATTAGAGGAAATTAATGTTACCATTAAGCTTGCTAATGGAGATACTATAGCACTAGTTGGGATTACTAGAGATGTTGAAGTCTTTTGTGGGAAATGAAATATCCTATTGATTTTCTTGTTCTTGGTTCCCCACAGGATGATTTTTTCACATTATATTTGGTAGGCCTTTCTTGAATACTGTTAATGCTGAGATAGATTGAGAGAAGGAAACTGTTACTGTGAGATTTGGGGATGTGTCCCATGAGTTAGTTTCTCTAAATTTCGTAGACAACCCCATGATAAAGAATTGCCTAGTAAGGATGAAATTATTGGTCTTTCTTCTATTGTTGTGGCTCCTACTGATCCCTTAGAACAATTTTTGCTAAACCATGAAAACGATATGCATATGAAAGAAAGGAATGAAATAGATAGGATTTTTTTATCAGCATCCTATTTTGAAACGCAAATTTCCTATTGAAATACTTGGAGATCCTCGTCCACCCAAGGTTGATCCCGTGTTTGTGCTTATGGAGGCAGGTATAATTCATCCAATTGCTGATAGTGGATGGGTTCGTCAGGTTCATTGTGTCCCTAAGAAGGGAGGTATTACCGTTGTTCCTAGTGATAAAAATGAATTGATCCCGCAAAGAATTGTTACAGGTTATAGACTGGTAATTGATTTTACGAAATTAAATAAAGCTACTAGGAAATATCATTACCCTCTACCTTTTATTGATCAAATGCTAGAAGGACTACCTAAACGCAGACACTTCTGCTTTCTAGATGGTTACTCTGGTTTCCCTCAAATACCTGTGTCAAAAGAGGATCAAGAAAATACAACTTTTACTTGCCCTTTTGGTACCTTTGCTTACATATGCCTTTTGGTTTATGAAATGCACCTGCTACCTTTCAAAGATGTATGAATGCTATATTCTCTGACTCTTGTGAAAAGATTGTTGAGCTTTTCATGGATGATTTCTCCATGTATGGAACTTCTTTTGATGATTGCTTGAGCAACCTTGATCATGTTTTGCAGAGACGTGAAGAAACTAATCTTGTCTTGAATTCGGAGAAGTGCCACTTTATGGTTAATTAGGGCACTGTCTTGGGACACAAAATCTCCGAAAAAGGAATTGAGGTGGATAAAGCTAAAGTAGATGCTATTGAAAAAATATAGCATCCCACAGATATCATAGGTATAAGAAGTTTCCTTGGTCATGCTGGTTTCTATAGGAGATTTATTAAAGACTTCTCTAAAATTTATCAGACTCTCATTAGTCCCTTGCAAAAAGATGTGCCTTTTGTTTTTGATGATGATTGTATAGAAGCCTTTGAAATTCTTAAGAAAGCCTTGATTTCTACACCTGTTGTTCAACCACCTGATTGGAGCCTACCCTTTGAAATTATATGTGATGCTATTGATTGTGTCGTTAGTGCTGTTCTAGAACAAAGAGTTGATAAGAAATTAAATGTTAACTATTATGCTAGAAAAACTCTAGACAGTGCTCAAGGAAACTATGCTACCACTGAAAAGGAATTTTTAGTAGTTGTGTTTGCTTGTGACAAGTTCGGACCTTATATTATTGATTCCAAAGTAATAGTTTACACGGATCATGCTGCTATTAAATATCTTATGGAAAAGAAAGATGCTAAACCAAGACTTATTAGATGGGTTCTTCTGCTACAAGAACTTGATTTGCATATTATTGATAGAAAGGATGTTGAGAATCCCGTAGCAGATAACTTGTATAGGTTAGAGAATGTTCTTGATGACCCGCTACCTATTTATGATAGCTTTCTTGATGAACAATTAGCTGTCATAAAAGCTTCACGTAATGCTCCATTGTATGCTGATTATGCTAATTACATTGCTGCTAAATTTATATCGCCTTGTTTCACATACCAACGAAAGAAAAAGTTTTTCTATGAAAGACATTACTTTATGGATGATCCACACCTTTATAAACAAGGGGTACATGGTGTTATTAGACATTGTATACCTGAGCATGAACAAGAACATATCCTACACAAGTGTCATTCCGAAGCCTACATAGGACACCATGCTGGAGATAGAACTGCACACAAGGTGTTACAATCTTGTTTTTATTGGCCTACTCTCTTCGAGGATGCTCGTAAGTTTGTCTTTTCTTGTAATGAATGTCAAAGAATCGGAACTATTAGTAGACATCAGGAAATGCCAATGAATTACTCACTTGTTATAAAACCTTTTGATGTTTTGGATTTTGATTATATGGGACCTTTTTTGACGGGGCGATAACCCCGTGGTAGCCTCAAATGCTCCCTTGCTCTGAGCTTTCCAAACTTGATTAAAGGGCGGGCCACCTCCCCCTTTTGGTCCGGCTACGCCCTGCCGGTAGCGGTCTCTTGGTCATGGCTCGCCGGCTGCGATACGCCGGCTATGACGTGCCGGCCTGCTGGAGGTGTTGCCGCCTGGTCCCCCAGCGGGCCGGGCATTGGATATCGTCGACAGGACGGCCGTGGTGACAGTGGACCCCATCCCATCAGGGATCAGCGCCCGCATGGCCATAGCGAAGGCGTCAGGGCCACTGACCCTGGCGGCAGTGACTAGGCCTCCAACAGTGCCGGCATGCCTCCAACCACTCCATTACCTGCCCTGGCATGGCTACAGGGTGGCCGGCCGGACCGCTGACTTCGACGAGACGCCGCAAGACGATGCCGCAATTGGCGTCCCATGCCGTTATGAGACCCGTGCCGGGCCGCACCACGCGGTCCCGCCGGTTCCTGATGGGGCCCTTCAGCCGGCGAGGCCTACCAGCAACAAGACAACACAGCCGGCGACCCCCACAGCCGACCAAAGAGGCTGGTGGCTGGGGCCCTCTATTACCTTCTACTCATATTGGAATCCGGGGGGTTGGCCTATAAAACCCCCCGGGCCACCCCCATGCAAGGGGGTCGAACGATCACACACACCATCCCACATACGTAGAGAGGTGAGAGAGCAGGCTAGCTCCTTCTTCCTCCTCGATCCTTACAGCTCAAGGAGCATTGTTGTAGCCTCACCATCGTCTCAACCAAACTAAGGAGGACTAGGGGTATTACCTCCCATGGAGGGCCCCGAACCTTGGTACACCGTGTCTCCGCCATCGTTTGTGGGTAACCCCATTCCCGGAGCCCGCCGGCAACCTTCGGCCCCTCTTGATAAGCCTACCCATGGCATCTGCCATGAGAAAACCACGACAGTTGGCGCCCACCATGGGGCCGTCCGCGGCGTCGGCTGGAGTCACGCTACGGGCGGGGCCCTTCACCACCTCCCTCGGCCGCCAACCGTCCGGGCGGAACTGCGTGCTAGGGGGCTTGCTCCGGCAGGTTCTGCGAGCGGCGCGGCCGACATCTCCGACGTGCACCTCGACCGCGACCTCGTGCTCGACGTCCCGCGCTCGTTGGGTAGCTCAGCAAGCAGAGCCTTGCCGAAGAACCGGCGGTCGACGAGTACCCTAGTTGGGTGCTCAACTGCACCGACCCTCCCTCGTCCGTGGGCGCGCTCGCCACGGGCGAGGCCGTCGGCTCCCGCAGCCACGTGGGAATAATGGTCACCGTATCCTCCACCACTTCGGGCCGTGTGCGGGCGGTCGAGGCCGGCGCGGCCGCCGCTCGCGCTGGCACCTCCGATCCACTCGCCGCCACCCTCTGGGGTCTGGGCACTCCCATCACCACAATGGCGGACCCGGCCGCCGCCAGAGCCGAACTGGAGGTGCCCTCGTTGTCGAGCGGTGCCGGATGGAGGCCGCGCAGCGGGAATACAACTCCGCGTATGGTCTCGCCCCCGCTGGCCCCGAGCCCAGCCGGCGTGGGGCCATGCGGCAACGCAGCCGCGTGGTTGCGAAAATCCTCGGCGGACGCCTCCCCGTCTACGACACCCCTGCGGCCAACCTGCGCGCTGCCAAGTTTGCCTACAAGGATTTGGCAACCTTGGAGGGCGAGGAGTGGGCCGCACGCGAGCAGCACATCAAGGACCTCATCGACACCGCCAACGCGCAACAGGTCGGCCTCACCCCCGGTGGGGCCGTCTTCGAGTTTCCCCATCCCAAGGGCGAGGATGCTAGGGCTACTGACCGCGGCCGGCTCAGCACTTCAGTGCCCCTCGTCCCTCCGGTCGGAACTCCCGGGGGAGCCACGTGCAGCGCCCCCCGTCGCGCAAGAACGAGCAGCCGGCTGTGAACAGCCGGCACAACAACAACCCGGCCCACAGCAACCGCCGTGACGAGTCGCCGGCAGGAGCCAACCGGCGCACCCGCGAGCACACTCCACCTCCGTGGCAAGAGCTAGCGCAGTCTGTCCCACCGGCCGTCTGCCCTGAGCTCGCAGCCCTGCTTGGACCATGCGTCCCCCATAGCGATAACGACGCTCGGCTCCGTCTTGACCGGCTGGAGCAGTCGGCTCTCCTCGAGGAGGAGGGCTCGATTGGCCCGACCTGTTTTGGCCCATGGATCCACAACGATCCCTTTCCGCCCGGCTTCACCCTTCCTCGCGACACCCCGAAATACACCGGAACCGCCAAGCTGGAGGACTTGCTGGTCGACTACACCACAGCCGTCGGCATCGCCAGGGGGAACAAGCGCGTAGCCGTCCGCTACGTCCCCCTCATGCTGATCGGCTTGGCTCGCACCTAGCTGAACAGCCTGCCCACCGGCAGCGTCAACACCTAGACGAACTTCAAGGAGGCCTTCGTCCGCAACTTCACCGGCACCTACAAACGGCCAAGCCGGCCCCACGAGCTGGTGTGGGGTCCCCGACTCATAAGTCGAGATCACCGAATGCACATGTATAGTGATCCCAGAGATCAATGCTCACTAAGCACACAGAAGCTGAATAAAAGAGTCTTACATCCACATTAAGTGTCTTACACAAATGGTGACCATGAAGTTCTTAGTCTTACAAGGATAGGGCCACACAGGCCAAACACTTAGTCTAGAACAAGCAGCGGAAATCTTCGTCGAGAGCATGAACCCATGCCATCTCCTTAACCTACAGGCAGTCTGACTGGGAAGCGTCCTAGTTCGCATGTTCGTCTCCAACGAACTCTTCAACAAACTCTTGTTCTTCCATGCCTGGCCAATTAAATAACTAGTGGCAAGCCAATGAGTACTTTGAATGTACTCGCAAGCAACCCAAGAGTGGAACGAGGCAATAATGATGCATGATATAGCACTATAGGTAATTTGCGGAAAGCTGATTTTGTATGCATGTCACATGATCAAGTAATGGTAAGCATGCATCCACAACTAACCAAGTATTCATGATAACACATTGTCGATACCATCACGGGTATCAGTAGAACACATCATGTTCACGCTAAGTCATCGGACTTAGTTCATTTCTCATGCCAAGTCGTCGGACTTGACTCGTGTGACCTCTTGTCACCAACACACCCACCCACGCACACATGTTGAAACATTTTGACGTAGCACAAGAGTGGTCATCCAACTGTCCTTGACCATGGACACGGCTATTCGAATAGTTTGACACTCTGCAGAGGTTGCACACTTTACCCACAAGACTCGGGGAACTTCCGTGTCATCCACGACTTGCGGTATATAACATACCCGAGGTAAGCACCCGAACAATGCCATTCCCCCCGGAGATACTAAACAAAGAGTCCACTCGATTGGTACACAGCCCTCATGATGTACATCACACGAGGCTTGCTCTAACCATACCATCCATGAGGGGACCAACGGTGTGCCCGGTGCCTGTGACGGCAGCGCATGATCGTACATACCGGTATGACCCCGTATCGAGAGTGACCACGCCACTCCCGCCACTTGTAATGCGGGCTCCTTGCCAGTACCCACAAAGGTAATCAACAAAGCCCCGTCCCATAAGGGGTATCGCGGTTGCGCATGTAAGGTTGGAGTAACGGTCGCAACTTACACCAATCCGTTTTCGAAAACCACCACTCTCACTTGCTCCGGTACACCACTTCTTTCTCAAGTGGTCACCCAACTTTTATCATCATCTCCCTCGGGCATTAGTGGCACCCGACGGTGTTTTCGAAAGAGTATTGAAAACACACCCTCGTCGGTATCACCATTCATAGTCCCATCCCACTGCGTAGCATCTTCTAGCAACCTAACTATTCCCACCTACACAACCCTCATAAGGTGGTAGGTTCATGCTCGATGCAAGTATCAATGGAATAGTGCCGGAGGCATCCCATCGAAGGGGAACACTACATCACATGATCGATATGCCGGAGGTAAAGTGCTATATGACATGCAAATGAAAATAGTTTCTTGACATGTTCAAAGGGCTGCTTGCCTAGCTCAACAAAGTCTCCGGAGTCTTCGAAGTCTTCGAGTCCTACTTCTCCGTCAACGGCGCAATCTATCGTCGCAAAATAATGATAATAAATAAACAAGCATACAAACAGAGCACTCAAATTATTCAACAAAAATGTTCATCTACTTTGTTAAATACTACAACCTACTATAAAAATATTTTTCTATGGCCTAATAGTCATAAAGGTTTTTAAAACTATTTAAAACAGAGGCTAAATATGCCTAAAAGAGGTTTTTGAATAAATCAGTAGATGAAAGTTTTTCAATAAATTATACAAATGGCACTATTAAATTCTATACGATATTTCAAGATTTGTGGTCGAAAAATTATTTGCATTGGGCAAATAATACACCCTGTGGAATTTTTACAAATCCACCAGAAAAGAAAAAGAAGAAAAAGGGCACCAGAGCCGGGCCAGGGGCGGCCAGGGGCTAGGCCGGCCCAACTGGCCAGTCGGCTGGCCGCGCGTGTGGTCAGGTTCAAACCTGACGCATGGGGCCCGGTGGCCAGCGGGACAGGGGCGAGGAGAGAGGGCGCGAGCGAGGGAAGGAGAGGCCGACAGGTGAGGAGCGCATGTCGGGTCCGTCTTCCTCCTCGCGACAGAGAGGAGGACGGCTCACCGTCGGCGAGGGAGGCTACGGCGAGGGGAGGAGAGGGTCGGAACGAGCTCGGGGAGGACCCGCCGGCCCTCTAGAGGTGGAGCGGAGACTGGGAGTGGATGTGGTCGCCGGCAACGAGCACCCGTGGTGGAGGCATCTTCGAGAGGAGGTCGGCGGGGCCGTTCCCATCTGCACCGAGAGAGAGATCAGAAGGGAGAGAGGGCGTAGGGGGTGTCTTAAATAGGCGGGGCGGGTCCACCGAGGGTGTCGTGCGCCGGTGAGGGAGAGGGGAGGCCCTGGGGGCGTTCCTGGGGTCAGTCCAGGCAAGGGGGAGAGAGGAGAGAGGAAGGGGAGCGCGCGCGTGTGAGCTTGGGGGTTGGCCGGTTCGGGCAGCGCCGCGCGCGTGCGGAGGAGGGAGGAGGAGGGAGAGAGAGGAGGGGGGCGACCGCCTACCATGTCACGGATGCCGAGGGCTCCTCGGGGGACATGTTGGGGACGCCCTAGGTGGTCGGGGTCGGCCATTGGGCAGCGGCTACAGTGCCTGTCAGCACTGTAGCGCGCTCCAGAGCACGCGTATGGCATACCATGGCATGCCGTCGGCCTCTTTTGCACGGCCACTAGTGCCCAAGGGATCTAGGGGAAGAAAAGAAACTAGGCTAGGCCCTTGGATTCTCTGGGGAGAGAATAGAATAGGAGGAGAGAGGGAAAAGAGGCCCTGCTAGGTGGGCCAGGGGGTAAAAATGGGGGTTTTCACCCACTTACCCATGAGCTATGGCCATGAAACTTTTACTGGAGGTGAAAGAGACCTAGGTGAGGCTGTGGTAAAAAGGGAAGGCCAAGGGTAAAAGTTTTGGAGGTGAAAATATCAGTTATTCAAATCTGGCAGAAGGTGTTTGATGAAGTTTTGGGGGATCAAATGATCTTGGATTAACTTGAGTTTTGATAGGGTCAAAGGGTGATGGAATACAAGTGAGATCACCAAGTTTGAGAGAGTTTGAAGAAAGCTCACAATGGGGCTTAGGAAAAGCCTAGAAATAGGCAGAATCTGTTTTCTATAGATTCAAAGGGCTTAGGCTTTAACCCTTGATGCACCACTTAGTGGATCAACACTATTTTGCCATTAGAGCATGCCCACAAAGTTTGAGGCCAAGGGAGGACACTTCAGAATGTGAAGTTGTTCAAATTTGAATCTAGACATAAATGGTTTTGGGTTGGTTTGATGAAGCAAACCAACTTCGATTGGGAAGAAAGTTTGCAAGATCATCACCTATGATGGTGTTGACTTGCTAGAATTTTCCTGGATTTTATTGAGAATATTTCTTATAGAAACATTCCAAAAGTTCAATCTGAACAGAAAGGGTTTTGAGGGGTTTAGCCCATGCTATGTTCAAGCCCTTGTGTTGAAACTCATATATATGGAAAATGTATGTCCACTGAGTTTCTCTAAATTTTCTCAAATATTTTCAAAGCATTTAAATAATTTTTCCTTAAGAAAAGCCATTTCTGGCCTTAAGAAAAAGCCTTTAAAAAATATGAAAATAATCTTTAAAAATAATATTTGGTGGTTTTGAGGAGTCATGTATATAGTAGATTTCAAATAAAGCATTTGGGAAGAAAAGATCCACCCAAATTGAGGACTTGTAGTTCAAACCTCAATTCAGGGGTTTTAGTAAACCTAAATTGAATAAACCCTTTTTGGTGAAAATAATTTGTGATAAAAATAGTTTTAAGTACTATTCACTTGGCATGATCATAGGGCAGGATGTTTGTATCAAGAAATATGAAGGTGGAGTGGAGTAGAACCTAATAGTGCCACACTTGATCATTCAAGCAAATCAAACAAGCATCAAATCAAACAAGCATTCACTCCAAAAAGTTTTAACTCGTTCCAAATTTTATAAAACCCAATCATAACAAAGTGCCAAAATATAGGGTGTGACAGACGGCCATGTGCGTCCAGGGGCCGGAAGAGCCCCTCCGCGACTACCTCACAAAGTGGACCGAGCTCTGCAACTCCTGCGAGGGAGTACACGAGGTGCAGGCCATCCAGTACTTCATCGAAGGCTGCTGCGATGGCACCCCCGTCAAGCACAAGCTCTTGTGCTCCAAGCCAACCTCCCTGGCGGAACTGATGTCCAAAGAGGACAAATATGCCACGGCAAATTCCTCCATGAGGATGAAGGCTAAGGCACCAGCCAAACCGGCTGCGCCCCCCGCCACGCCGCGGGCGGCGGCCTACAACCGGCACCAGCGGGACGGCAAACGCAATAACGACCAGCCTGACTCCCGCTACGGGAGCCGGCAGGTCGCCTCCATCAAGGAGGAGCAGCCGGCTGGCCAGGCCTCCGGTTAGCGCCAGTGCACCGGCAAGGCCGCCTGGCAGCCCGAGGTTACTTTCGAGCAGATGCTTGACCTCCCCTGCAAGAACCACTCCGACGCCAAGCCGCCATGCACACGCTCCGGCAGTGCAGCTTCTCACAGTGTTTGACCCGGGAGGACGGCCTTCCGGCTCCCCCCGCATTGCAAGTGCGCGCGCCGGCCCCGACCCAAGCTCCGGCTCTGGCTCCCGATCCGGCAAAAGCGGGCCTCGCCCCGGATCGCAACGACGGCCGGCTGCTCGACCAGTACCCCGAGCATGACGGCTGCTACGTTGTCTTTACCAGCGAGGAGACGGACAAGCACTCCCAGCACCGACCCCACCGCAAGGTAAACGCCACCGTGCCCGCGACTCCCCAATTCACGCATTGGTCCGAGAAGCCCTCATCCTCGATCCCACTATTGCCTCCGAGAGGCGCTCGTGCCGTTTCTCGCGGGTGCTGATCGACGGGGGTAGCAGCATCAACATCCTCTACCTTGACACCCTGCTCAAGCTGGGACTCAAGGTGGAGGACCTGAAAGCGAGCTGGACCGTCTTCCACGGCATCATGCGGGGCAAGTCCTGCACCCCCGTCGGCAAGATCAAGCTCGACGTCCTCTTTGGCGACGCCAGTCACTTCCGCCGCGAGCCGATCTCATTCGAGGTGGTGGACCTCGACAGTCCCTACCACGCGTTGCTGGGCCGGCGAGATCTCGCCAAATTCATGGCGATCCCCCACTACGCCTACCTCAAGCTCAAGATGCCGGGCCCCAAGGGCATCATCATCGTCGCCGGCAAGTAACAGATGTCAATCGCGTGCGCGCGAGACGGCAGCCGGCTGGCCGAGGCCCTAGAGATAGCGGAGGAGAAGCGGCAACTCGACCGGCTGGTGGCCCTTGCCTCTACCTAGCTAGCCATGCCGGCACCTCCGTCCCAGTCGGTCGGCGAAGCCTCGTTCCGGCCGTCCAAAGACACCAAGAAAGTGCCGCTCGATCAGGCCAACCCCACCCAGTGCGTGACCATCGGCTCCCGCCTCGACAACAAATAGGAAAGCAAGCTCCTCGACTTCCTCCGTGAGAATCGGGACATCTTTGCATGGTCCCCCAAGGATATGCCGGGTGTTCCAAGGAAGTTCGCTGAGCACAAGCTGCACGTACGGTCAGATGCGAAGCCGGTCAAGCAACCCCTGTGCCGTTTCTCCGAGGAGAAGCGGTGTACTATAGGAGAAGAGATCGCCTGGCTACTCGCAGCCGACTCATCATGGAAGTGTTCCACCCAGACTGACTGGCCAACCCAGTCCTAATGCTGAAGAAAACAAGACCTGGCGCATGTGTATCGACTACACAAGCCTGAACAAGGCCTGCCCCAAGGATACGTTCGCCCTGCCACGGATCGATCAAGTCATCAACTCCACGGCCGACAGCGATCTGGTGTCCTTCCTGGATGCCTACTCCGACTACCACCAGATAAAGCTGGACCCGGCCGACCGGCTCAAGACCTCCTTCATCACCCCCTTTGGGGCCTACTGCTACATCACCATGTCCTTCATCCTGAAGAATGCAGGCTCTACCTTCTAGCGCTGCATCTAGAAGTGCCTCCTGCCTCAGATAGGCAGGAACGTCCACGTCTATGTGGACGACATCGTCATCAAATCCAAGAAGCATTTCAGCATCCTCGACGACCTCCGGGAGACGTTCGCTAACCTGCGCGAATACAAGATCAAGCTCAACCAGGAGAAGTGTGTCTTCGGCGTCCTAGCCGGCCAACTCCTGGGGTTCTTCGTGTCCGCACGCGGCATCGAAGCCAACCCTTAGAAGATCTGGGCGATCGAGTGCATGCCCAAGCCGGCCCGGCTCTGTGACGTCCAGAAGTTCACCGGCTGCCTTGCCTCCCTCAGCCGGTTCATCAGCCGGCTGGGCGAGAAGGCCTTGACCCTCTACGAGCTCTTATGCAAGTCGGTCCAGGTCGAGCCGGGCTGGGACCTCTCGAAGAAGCCGGCCCTGTTCGACTTGTCTCACGAGGCGGACGCGGCGTTCCACGGCCTCAAGTGGGCTCTCACCAGCGCGCCCATCTTGGCCGTGCCGGCTGACAAGGAGCCTCTGCTCACCTACATCATGGCAACCACACGCGTCATCAGTGTCGTCCTGGTGGTGGAGCGACCGGAGGAAGGCAAGGCGCTGCCGATGCCGCGTCCCGTCTACTACCTCAGCGAGGTCCTCTCCGCCTCCAAGAAAAACTACCCCCACTACCAGAAGATTTGCTACGGCATATACTTTGCCGCCTAGAAGATCAAGCAGTACTTCTAGGAGCACGTCATCACCGTTGTGAGCACAGCGCCGCTGGGCGAAATTATGGCCGGATGGGACGCCACCGGCCGAATCGCCAAGTGGGCCATTGCCCTGGCCGACTACGAGATACGGTATGAGCCGCGCACCGCCATCAAATCCGAAGCAATGGCCGACTTCCTCGTCGACTGGGTCGAGACCTAGTTCGTGCCGCCTCTGCCCGACTCCACGCACTGGCACATGCATTTTGATAGCTCGAAAATGAGGACTGTCCTGTGTGCCGGCATAGTCCTCACCTCCCTGAAAGGTGACCAGCTCAAGTACGACCTCCAGATCCACTTCGCCGCCTCCAACAACGTGGCCGAATACGAACTCCTCGTCCACGGCCTCCGGCTCGCCAAGGAGATCGACATCCAGCGCATCATTAGCTTTGGTGACTCCAACCTCGTGGTGCAACAGATCTCTGGCGAATGGGACGCCAGGGACGCCAACATGGATAGCTACCGTTTCCTCGTCTAGCAACTCACTGGCTCCTTTGAGGGCTGCGAGTTCCACCACATCCCCCGTGCAAACAACGAGGCGGCCGACACGCTAGCCGAGATCGGCTCCACCCGGCAGGCCATCCCAACCAGCGTCTCCCTCGAGCGGCTGCTGAAGCCCTCGATCAAGCCTTCTCCCGAATCGGAGTCCATCTTCGTCCTGGAGAGCACAGCCGGCACCTCGGCGGACCCGGCTGCCCAACCAGCCCTGCCGGCTGCAGCAGATCTGCCAGCTCCAACACCATCATCCGCTGAGCCGGCGCCTTCTGCCACGACAAACGAGTCGGCCGCCTCTTCACCCCCGAGGACTGCCGAGCCGGTCCCGAGGGCTGACGATTCGGTCCAGGGGGCTGACGTACTAGCCACGGGGGCTGAGCCGGCCCTCGTCTTGGCTACCTCATGAGCCCAACCCATCCTGGCGTTCCTCCAGCACGATGAGTGCTACTTCTCTACGACATCACCAGAAATTGGCTAGTTGATGTGAGATTTCTTGACTTGCGTTGGTTTTTCCCTTGAAGAGGACAGGGTGATGCAGCAAGGTAGTGGTAAGTATTTCCCTCAATTTGAGAACCAAGGTATCAATCCAGTAGGAGTAACGAGATGAGGCCACAAGGAACCTGCACAAACACAAACAACCTTGCACCCAACGCGATAAAGAGGTTGTCAATCTCTTTACGATTGCTTGCAAAGTGAGATCTGATAGTGATAGTAAATGAATGTAAGTATGTAAATAAAATTGCAGCAAGGTATTTTTAGTGTTTTTGGTGTTCAGATCTGAATATAAAATATGTAAAATAGACCCGGGGGCCATAGTGTTCACTAGAGGCTTCTCTCATGAAAGCAAGTATTATGGTGGGTCAACAAATTACTGTTGAGCAATTGATAGAATAGCGCAAAGTCATGACGATATCTAAGGCAATGATCATACATATAGTTATCACGTCCGAGACAAGTAGACTGATACTTTCTGCATCTACTACTATTACTCCACACATCGACCGCTATCCAGCATGCATCTAGTTTATTAAGTTCATGATAAACGGAGTAACGCTTTAAACAAGATGACATGATGTAGAGGGATAGATTCATGCAATATAATATAAACCCCATCTTTTTACCCTTGATGGCAACAACATGATGCGTGCCTTGCTACCCCTTCAGTCACTAGGTGAGGACACCGCACGGTATGAACCCAAAACCAAGCACTTCTCCCATTGCAAGAACTATAGATCAAGTTGGCCAAACGAAACCCATAAATCGAAGAGAATTACAAGGATACGATATCATGCATATAAGAATTCAGAATAGACTCAAATAATATTCATAGATAATCTAATCATAAATCCACAATTCATCGGATCTCAACAAACACACCGCACAAGAACATTACATCGGATAGATCACCATGAAGATCATGGAGAACTTTGTATTCAAGATCGAAGAGAGAGAAGAAGCCATCTAGGTACTAGCTATGCACCCGTAGGTCTGAGGTGAACTACTCACGCATCATCGGAGAGGCAATGGTGTTGATGAAGATGGCCACCGATGATGAATTCCCCTCCGGAAGGATGCCGGAACGGTCTCCCGATTGGTTTTTGGTGGCTCTCGAGGTTTGCGGCGGCGTAACTTGAGATCTAGGTTGACTTTCGAGGGTTTCCTTATTTATAAGGCCATCTGGAGTCGGTAACAAGTCGAGAGGTGGCACGAGGAGGTCACGAGCCCCCTAGCCGCAGCCAGGGGCCCCGTGCCTCCAAGGCTCGTGACTCCCTCGGGTTGCCTCTCCTGTATTTTTTTCTATAGGTATTTTTCATATTTTCCATAAAAAATCGCGGCGAAAGTTTTATTCCATTTGGACTCCGTTTGATATTCCTATCTGAAAAAGGTCAAAAACACGAAAAAAGCAGGAACTGGCACTGGGCACTGGATTAATAAGTTAGTCCCAAAAATGATATCGAACAACATATTCATGCGTAGAAAACATCCAAAGGTTATAATATAATAGCATGGAAGGATTAAAAATTATAGATATGTTGGAGACGTATCAAGCATCCCCAAGCTTAACTCCTACTCGTCCTCGAGTAGGGAAGTGATAAAGAACAAATTTTTGATGTGGAATGCTACCTAACATTTTTTGTATGTAATCCCTTTATTGTGGCATGAATGTTCAGATCTGTAAGATTCAAAACAATAGTTTAATATTGACATTAAAACAATAATACTTCAAGCATAATAGCAAAGTAATAATGAACTTTCGAAAGAACAAAGCCAAAGAAAGTTATCCCTACAAAATCATATAGTCTGGCTATGCTCCATCATCCCCACACAACGAATTTAAATCATGAACAACCCCGGTATTGATCAAGTAATTGTTTTTGCACTTTATTTTTTCAAAGTTTTTCAACTCTCATGCAATACATGAGCGTGAGCCATGGATATAGCACTATAGGTGGAATAGAGTGTGGTGGAGGTTGTGAGGCAAAAAGGAGGAGATGGTCACATTGACTCGGCGTGTCAATATGCTATGGAGATGCCCATCAATAGGTATCAATGTGAATGAGTAGGGATTGCCATGAAACGGATGCACTAGAGCTATAAGTGTATGAAAGCTCACAAATGAAAACTAGTGGGTGTGCACCCAACTTCCTTCCTCACGAAGACCTAGGGCAATTTGTGGAAGCCCATCATTGGAATATACAAGCCAAGTTATATAATGAAAATTTCCACTAGCATATGAAAGTGACAAAACAAGAGACTCTATGTCATGAAGAACATGTTGCTATTTTAAGCACAAGTGTGGTAACAGATAGTAGCATTGACCCTTCTCTCTTTTTCTCTCATTTTTTTTGTTTGGGCTCTTTGGCTTCTTTTTATTTGGTGGGCATCATTGGCCTCTTTTATTTCCTCACATGGGACACTGCTCTAATAATGATGATCATCACACTTCTATTTACTTACAACTCAATACTTAGAACAATATATGACTCTATATGAATGCCTCCGCCGGTGTACCGGGATGTGCAATGATCTGGCATAGCAATGGTTCCAAAAAAACGGACAAGCCATGAAAACATCATGCTAGATATCTTACGATCATGCAAAGCAATATGACAATGATGGTGCGTGTCATAATAAACGGAACGATGGAAGTTGTATGGCAATATATCTCGGAATGTCTATGAAAATGCCATAATAGGTAGGTATGGTGGCTGTTTTGTGGAAGTCATATGGTGGGTTTGTGCACCAGCGAGAGTTGCGCGGCACTAGAGAGGGTATCAATGGTGGAATGTGAAAGTGCATCTATACCATGGACTCACATTATTCATGAAGAACTCACATACTTATTGCAAAAGTTTTATTAGTAATCAAATCAAAGTGCTAAACGCATACTCCTGGGGGAAGGGTTGGTAGGAGTTAACCATCGCGCGATCCCGACCTCTACACAAAGGATGACAATCAATAAATCAATTATGCTCCGACTTCCTAACATAGCGGTTCACCATACGTGCATGCTACGGGAATCACTAACTTCAACACAAGTATTTCTAGATTCATAACACCCTACTAACATAACTCTAATATTACCATATTCATATCTCAAAACTAATTGCGAGGAATCAAACTTATCTTACTAATCAACGCACTTGAATATGAAAGTTTTTATTATATCCTCTTTGGATGCCTATCATATTTAGGTAGATCACTCTAATTTCAAAACACACGCCAATTACCAAGTTACTTAGATAGATCACTCTCAAAATGATATAAGTGAAGATTCGAGAGTTTGTATTTCTACAAAATATGACACCGCTGTGCTCTACAAAGATTTAAGTGAAGCACTAGAGCAAAATTATATAGCTCAAAAGATATAAGTGAAGCACATGTGATCTGAATTACAAATCTCAAAAATATATAAGTGAAGCACATGTGAGCAAAATTGCCGAGCTCAAAAGATAAGTGAAGCTCATTGAGTATTCTAACAAATTCATGATGAATGCATGTCTCTCTCAAAAGGTGTGCAGCAAGGATGAGTGTGACAAAACAGAAAGTGATGAATCTTATAATACACAACGCTCCAAGAAAAACACATATCATGTGGTGAATAAAAATATAACTCCAAGTAATGTTACCGACGGATTGAAGACGGAAGAGGGGATGCCTTCCCGGGGCATCCCCAAGCTTAGGCTTTTTGGTGTCCTTGAATTTGGCTTGGGATGCCTTGGGCATCCCCAAGATTAGGCTCTTTCCACTTTTTCTTCCATTTTCCATTAGAACATCACCCAAAACTTGAAAACTTGACAACACAAAACTTAAACAGAAACTCGTGATAGCATTAGCATAAGAAAACAAACCAGCAACTTTTTAGGTTCTGTATTAAACTTTAATTTCCATTTATATGGATGTTATATTAATGTATTCTCACTTCTCCATGGCTCGTACCCCCCAATACTACCCCTTGTTTCATCAAAATAAGCAATCAACACAACAAAAACAGAATCTGTCAAAAACAGAACAGTCTGTAGAAATCTGTATATTTCGTATACCTCTGTTAACTCAAAAATTCTGAACAAATTATGAAATAGGGGAATTTGCGTATAAATAAGAATAAAAAAGAATCAACTCAAAAGCTCTTTTTGGCTAGAAATGAAAAATAATTTCGTCAGCACAAAGTTTCTGTCTTTTTCCAGCATGATTAAACAACTATCACCAAAACTAATCATAAAGGTTCTAGTTGGCACAAACACTAATTAAAACTTAAAAACACAATCATAACAGAATCATGATGGTGTTAACCCAACAAAACAGAAAGTAAAAGATCAAAAATAAACCTATTCATTGGGTTGCCTCCCAACAAGCGCTATTGTTTAACGCCCTTAGCTAGGCATAAGGCAATAGAATCAAGTATTACCATCTTTAGTGATGATATCAAGATAAGTATGGTGAACACTCAACATTTTAAGATCTTGATCTCCCTTACTATGGGTTCCTTCTCCTTTAAATTTTTCAAAGTTATTCCCACCTTGGATCCATATTGAGTGATTTGATTATGGATCTTTTTATCCAAATTTTCAATGAGTTCTATCGTAGCAACTTTATTTTCAATAATATCAAGCCTACGCATCACATGTTCCAAAGTTAAAGTAGTTCCATTAACCATGAGTGGGGGTGAGCCTACCAAATTTAATAAAGCACCATAAGAATCAACTGTATGGCTACCAAAGAAATTTCCTGCTACGATGGTGTCAAGAACATACCGATTCCAAGGGGAGACACCCACATAAAAATTGCGAAGTAAAACGGTAGTAGATTGCTTACGAGTAGATCTATTCTGAGCATTGCAAATTCTATACCAAGCATCTTTTACGTTTTCTCCCTCATTTTGTTTAAAGTTAAGGACCTTGCTCTCGGGAGCAACGATCATAGCAATAGGACTATCCATGAGGTAAGTAGACTAACACAAGCAAACAAAAAAAGGGCAAATAAAGAAAGACAAATATTTTTGTAGTTTTTGTTTTTTAGAAGTGGGGGAGAGGAAAATGAGAGGCAAATAGCAAATAATGTGAATGCAAGAGATAAGTTTGTGATAGGTAATTGTAGTGATTCACTTGAATACTCCCAGGCAACGGCGCCAGAAATTCTTCCTCCTACTTCTCTACAACGTCACCAGAAAGTGGCTAGTTGATGTGATATTTCTTGACTTGCGTTGGTTTTTCCCTTGAAGAGGAAAGGGTGATGCAGCAAGGTAGCGGTAAGTATTTCCCTCAGTTTGAGAACCAAGGTATCAATCCAGTAGGAGTAACAAGATGAGGCCACAAGGAACCTGCACAAACACAACCAAGCTTGCACCCAACGTGATAAAGAGGTTGGCAATCTCTCTACGATTGCTTGCAAAGTGAGATCTGATAGTGATAGTAAATGAATGTAAGTATGTAAATAAAATTGCAGCAAGGTATTTTTAGTGTTTTTGGTGTTCAGATCTGAATATAAAATATGTAAAATAGACCCGGGGGCCATAGTGTTCACTAGAGGCTTCTCTCATGAAAGCAAGTATTATGGTGGGTCAACAAATTACTGTTGAGCAATTGATAGAATAGCGCAAAGTCATGACGATATCTAAGGCAATGATCATACATATAGTTATCACGTCCGAGACAAGTAGACTGATACTTTCTGCATCTACTACTATTACTCCACACATCGACCGCTATCCAGCATGCATCTAGTTTATTAAGTTCATGATAAACGGAGTAACGCTTTAAACAAGATGACATGATGTAGAGGGATAGATTCATGCAATATAATATAAACCCCATCTTTTTACCCTTGATGGCAACAACATGATGCGTGCCTTGCTACCCCTTCAGTCACTAGGTGAGGACACCGCACGGTATGAACCCAAAACCAAGCACTTCTCCCATTGCAAGAACTATAGATCAAGTTGGCCAAACGAAACCCATAAATCGAAGAGAATTACAAGGATACGATATCATGCATATAAGAATTCAGAATAGACTCAAATAATATTCATAGATAATCTAATCATAAATCCACAATTCATCGGATCTCAACAAACACACCGCACAAGAACATTACATCGGATAGATCACCATGAAGATCATGGAGAACTTTGTATTCAAGATCGAAGAGAGAGAAGAAGCCATCTAGGTACTAGCTATGCACCCGTAGGTCTGAGGTGAACTACTCACGCATCATCGGAGAGGCAATGGTGTTGATGAAGATGGCCACCGGTGATGAATTCCCCTCCGTCGGGATGCCGGAACGGTCTCCCGATTGGTTTTTGGTGGCTCTGGAGGTCTGCAGCAGCAGAACTTGCGATCTAGGTTTATTTTCGAGGGTTTCCGTATTTATAAGGCCATCTGGAGCCGGGAACAAGTCGAGAGGTGGCACGAGGACATCACGAGCCCCCTAGCCATGACCAGGGGGTTACGCCTCCTAGGCTCGTGACTCCCTCGGGCCGCCTCTCCGGTATTTTCTTTCTTCAGGTATTTTTCATATTTTCCGTAAAAAATCATGGTGAAAGTTTTATTCCATTTGGACTCCGTTTGATATTCCTATCTGAAAAAGGTCAAAAACATGGAAAAAACAGGAACTGGCAGTGGGCACTGGATTAATAAGTTAGTCCCAAAAATGATATAAAACAACATATTCATGCATAGAAAACATCCAATGTTGATACTACAATAGCAGGGACGATCAAAAATTATAGATATATTGGAGACGTATCAGCGAGCTCCCCCCCGACGAGGCCACTGCGAGGCAAATCCAGCGCTGGGCCTCGGCATACAGCATCAACAACCACGAGTTGGTTCATCGCAGCACCATCGACGTCTTCCAACGCTGCGTCGAGCCAGAGAAAGGTCAAGAGATCCTCCTCGACATCCACTGGGGCGAGTGCAGGCATCATGCCGCCTCCAGGTCCCTTGTGGCCAAAGCCTTCCGTCATGGCTTTTACTGGTCGACCACTCTAGACACAGCCAAGGAGCTGGTCGATAAGTGCGAGGGCTGCCAACGCTTCAGCACGTAGAACCATCTTCCAGCTACCGCCCTCTAGATCATCCCCCTTTTGTGTCCTTTTGCCGTCTGGGGGTTGGACATGGTGGGACCCTTCAAGACCGCGCGAGGAGGCATGATGCACTTGCTGGTAGCCTCGACAAATTCATCAAGTGGATTGTGGCCCGACCAATCAAGAAACTGGATGACCCCATGGCGGTCCAGTTCATCAAAGACATCACAGTCCGCTACGGCATCCCCCATAGCATCATCACCGACAACGGCACGAACTTCGCCAAGGGCGCGCTAGCGCATTTTTGCTCGAGGCGGGGCATCCAGCTCGACCTGGCATCCGTTGCCCACCCACAGTCAAACGACCAGGTCGATAGGGCGAATGGCCTGCTCCTGTCCGACATCAAGCCCCGGCTCGTGACACCGCTGGTCCGGTCAGCCGGATGCTGGGTCGAAGAGCTGCCGGCTATCCTTTGGAGCCTCTGGACCACGCCCAACCGGTTGATTGATTACACTCTGTTCTTTCTCGTTTATGGGTCCGAGGCGATCATCCCCACCGACATCGAGTTTGATTCGCCTCAGGTTACCCTGTACACTGAGAAGGATGCCAGGGAGGCAAGGGAAGACGGCGTCGACCTCCTCGAGGAAGCCCGCGAACTGGCTTTGATCCAGATGGCCATCTACCAGCAGAAGCTCCGGCACTACCACAACAAGCGGATCCGGCCACTCTCCTTCCGCAAGAGAGATGCTTCCGGCGAGGAGACGGGGCGCCCATGGAATGCGGCGCTCCTCCGTCCGTTTTATTGCTAAGAACCAATGTATGTATCCTCCCCTTTCGGGCTTATAAATGCAACGGGGGCCCCAAGCCCGCGCTTTGGGCACGCCCCTTTTCTATTCTCCAAGGGTTTTTCCAATTGTTTTGAAACGATTCAACCGGGTCCGGCTCTCGGGCCCGGGGGCTCGCCCGGCTCCATCTCGAGGTGGACAAATGGTGTGGGCAAGCAATCCTTCGCCTCCCCTCCCTAACCAGCTATAGACCGGCTCCCGGCTGTCCGGTTGAAGGGGCCACGGGGTACGAAGGAACTTCCCACATAGAGGTCGGTCGATGTGTGGCAACCGAAATAGCCCAACGAAGCTGTGCTACCCTTAGTAGCCGGCCTCTGCCGGCTCGACCTAGCCCTAGCCGGTTGACTCTAAGAGCCAGCTGCTTTTCCCCAAGGACGAATCCCTGTCCCTGTCCCAGACCGGCTCCCGGCTGGCCGGCAGGCGGGGCGGAAGCCGAAAGGAATCCCCCCGCGTGAATACGAGTCAAAAGGCAAAAGGCAAAAGAAGAGCCGGCACGCAAATTACTTGGCAAAGAGTAGGTGACATAAATTGCAACGATAAAAAAGGCCCACGGCCACCAGTTCATTACATATATTACAAATACACCCCCAGTGGGTGGAATTCCAGTACTAAGGCAAAATGCAGAAAAAGGAAAAAGCCTAGACAGCGGCTTCGGGCCGGCCCTCCTATGGTGCCGGTGCTTCTGAAGCCGGCGGCGCTCATGCCTCTGAGGCCGGCGGTGCTAGCGCCTTCAAGGCCGGCGCTTTCGGGGCGGCTGAGGTAGAAGCCCCCGCTCCGGCATCCGGAGCCGGCTCGGACTCGGTGTAATCGTCGGTGTCACGCTCCCCTCCGGTTCATCCAGGGCGAGACCATACTAGTCCTTCGCGACCGCCACGCCGTCCTCCCCGCGCTCCGAGACGTACTCGTCCCACGCGGCGAAGGACGCAACGTCGCTCGCCCTCACCTGCAGCTCGTCGGCCACCGCCTCCAGCTCTGCGTCTGTGCCGGCACGCTGGGCCGTGAGCAAGCCCAAGTTAAGCTCGGGGTACCACGACTTGCCGATGCCGAGCGCCATGTCCGCACCGGCGCGTGCCGCAGAGGCCCTCCAGACGTTCACCCGCGCGGTCCCGGACTCCAGCCACCTGGACAGTCGGTTCATGGAGCCCGGGTCCATCGTGCTCGGCCAGAGGTGCGGACCAGCGCCGAGCCGGCCGCCTGGAGCCGATTCAGGGCCCGGACCACCTCCGTCGGCTGCGATCCCCACCTCGTCCAGGGTCCAGGGGAAAGCTCCCCAACAACTTCCCCCTGTGCCCGCCGGGCCTCGCGGGCGGCGTCCACGGCTGCGTCTGCGGCCTCCTGCGTGCCGGCGAAGAGCCCTAAGAAGAAGGCAAGAGATAAGCAGGAGGCAGGCAAGAAAACCCAGAGCAGAGGACAAGAAAAGAACAAGGCAGAAGACATACAGTACAACATCCGGTCCACTTCATGACCTTGCTCCTGCAGTTGCACCTCCCTGGCCGACCACTCCGAGCGCTGGCACTAACTCTCGTCCCGGGCCGCCTGCGCTTCCTCGGCCGCCTTGGTGAGCGTGGCGTCCTTAGCCTCCAGCTATTCACAGAGCACCTTCTCCCGTTCCTCTGCTTCCCGGCAGAGGGCTGCCTCCTCGTCCGACAGTGCTTGGCGGTGGGCCGCCTCGCACACCTCCCGCTCCGCCTTCACCTGGCCCGCCTCCCCGCGGAGCTGGTCGCGCTTCATCGTCGTGGCATCTCACTCCTCGTAGAGGCTCACAACCTGGCGCTGGAGGCAGACCGTCTCGTCGTGGGTAGCTTCACGAGAAGAAATCTCCGCTGTCAGAAAACAACAAAATAGGGGATTCAGCCCGCCTCCGGGGCAGCCGGCCTGATTCCCGGGGGCTACACCCCGCACTGAGAAGTTAGAAAGGCACATACCTCGCAAGTCCGCGGAGACGATCGCGAGCCGGTTCTCGACTCCTCGGTACAACCCCAGCAGGGCGTTGTTCGTGGCCACCCGACGATGATGCGCCGCCTGCAAAACAACAACAACACGGCTGCTTTTGGCTCGACCCGCCTGCACCCCAGCGGCTCGAGCCTCGGCGGCTACACCCAGTGGGTGCGCTGGCGCACCCCCATTGTAAAGAAGAAAGGAAGTGACGAAGGAAAGAAAACTCACCGCGACCGCCTGCTCCAGGCTCACCAGCCGGTTGTTGGCATCCCGGGCGTCCTGCGACGTCTTAGTGCTGCAGGCGGCATATACGTCTACAACGGCAGCCACCGCCGCACTAAGGGCATTCGGCGGTTCACCGGGGGCTGAGCTTCTGGCTGCCGCCCATGTCTGCTGCGGCCGGCCCCCGTCCGCGGGACCTCCCTTGTCGGAGACCACGACGGGACCGGCCCTTCTTGTCGCCCTCGCGCCAGGGGCCGCTGTCGACGCGCTTGCAGCAACCGTCTCCCCGGTCATCACGGCCTCCGCCTCGGGTGCTCCGCCACCGGCGGTTCCTAGCAGGTTCTCATCTGGTGCCGACACTTCAGGGGCCGGCATCCCCTATGTCGGTACTTCCGGGGCGGCGCCTCCGCCCCTGGCGGCAGGTCGCTCGTCTCCGGCGGCACACCGTCTATCACTGGCGGCGCGTCGTCCGCCATCGGCTGAGCGGCGTCGTGGTCCTTCTCCGTCGCATCCTCCGCGGCCTTCGCGCCCGCCTCCGCCCGCCGCCCCGGACCATGGCGGTCCGTCGACCTCCTCTCCGGGCCGTAGGGGAATGGCTCCCACGCTCTGCCAGCGGCCTCCCCGCTGGCTCCCCTCTGCTTCTTCACTGCCTCCTCCCACCGGCAGAGGTCCTCGACGTGCCGCTCCCACTCGGCTGCCTCGAGGTCGAGCCATGCCTGGCACTCCTTTGCCTCGGCGGTCGTCGGTGGCGTCGCCCTCTCCGTCCTGCCGCCAGGGGTCCTCCCCAGTGCGCGCGCCTCCCTGGTAACAACAAGATAAGGGGCGGGCAGGGAGGAAGGATGGGACAAACTGAGGTAGGGGAGAAGATGGACTTACCCGGCAACAACGGGGACCGCCCGCCTCGTGGGTTCCGCCGGGGTAACCCTCTGCTTCTTGCCCCCGCCTCCGCGGCTCCCGCTCGGCTATGAGGTCGCCACGCACTTGGGCGCCGGTTTGGGGGCGGCCGGCCTTTTCCCCCTGTCATCCGCGACTAGGCCTCCCCGGCTGGAGCTGCCACCAGCTCGTGGTTGGTGCTTCCACGGTATCATGACCTCCCCCTCCGAGTACTCGGGATCCTCCGGGGCCTCTATAACACGAGACGGCTCCTTCTTAACGTCGTCATCGGTCCAATCCCGTAGAGGTGGCAGGGAAGGAGACTCCCCCGACGACTCGGCCTCTTCGGCCTCCTCCGTGTCTGTCTTGGTGTCACCCGTCTTCGATGTGCCGGCTCGCGTCGAGGCGGCCGGCTCCACTCCGTCGGCGTCCTCGACCTCCTCGAGGTCCGACTCCGCCTTGTCGGGCGCCGACTCCTTGTAGTTCTGTAGCAGCGGGAAGATCTGCGGGCGAGCCGGGCAGCGCGCTGTCAGACCAAAGGGGGAGGAACATTACAGCAACAAAAGAACGGGGGAGGGAGCCGGTTGGATACTTACCCGCGGCACCGGGCGGCTATGGCTGTATGGGGCCTTCCCTCATTACCATTCGCCTTCCTTCATCTTCGCCATCGTGATGGCGTTCACTTTCCTCGCCACGTGAGCCGGCTTCAACTCCTTGGTGGAGAGCCGACAAGGTTCATGGCGTCCCCCCATCTGGCGGATGAGGTGCGGCCAGCGCTGTAGCGGTTGAACCCGGGGCGCCATCATCGCGGCCAGCAGGTTGGTGGCTTTCAGCCCCTCCGACCCGATCATCTCCAGCAGGCACTCGCAGAGCTGGTCGGCCGTCTCGGGCGCCTAAGGCGGCGCCGCCCGCCAGTTCAACATCGCGGTTGGCGGGTGGTTGACAAAGTTGGGGAGGTTGATGTAGTCCTCCTCCAGCTTCGCGTTCTTCACATAGAAGAACCACCATTGCCAGCGCTTCACCGACTCGTGCAGCGGAAGCTTCGCGAAGCCAGTCCCCTTACGAATGTGAATCAAGGTGCCTCCGCAGGTGGTCATCTTCATCTGCTGCGTCGCTGGATCCTTTGCCCTCTGCCATTTGAGGAAGAATAGCCGGCACCAGAGGTCGAGACTCGGCTCGATCCCCAGATACCCCTCGTAGAGGGTGACGTAGGCTGCCAGCTGCAAGACGGTGTTGGGGGCGAGGTGATGCGGCTGCAGGCCGAAGTGCGTCAAGAACCGACGGAAGAACGCATTGGCCGGCAGCCCTAGCCCACGGTGGAAGTGGTCAGCGAAGACCACGACCTCGTCCTCCCGCAGCGCCGGGGAGTTCTCCGCCCCAGTCGGGCGCGCTTCCAAGTATGCCCCCGCCGGGAGCTTGCGACGGTGGCAGAGATGCTCGATGAAAGTTTCGTCGACGTCGCTACCGTCCCACGTGCCCTTGCTCGCCATGGTCGTGAAGGGGGTGCGCGGTCACAACGGTGGGCGTAGGTGCTTGGTGGCGGCCTGGGTTTCCGGTGGTGGCAGGCGGCGGAGTGGTCTGCCCGCGAGGTCTGCCCTCTTTATCCCTCTCTATTTCTCTCTCGTGCGGTGAGGGGAGCAGGGAGGCGAGGCCGAAGCGACAAGGGCGAGGGGAGCAAATGGGTTGTTCCTCTTGCCCCCCTCTCCCCATTTATACCCTGCGCGGGCGGTCATGGGGAGCAGACTCCTCACGCACGACCCCCACGATTGCCAAAGCGCACGGAGCGGACATCATGGCGTTCGGCAACACAAACCGCCCACCCATGCCATAAGAGATCCACGTGCGCGGTTCGAGACCGCGGTCATGGGGGGGATGCACCTGAGGATCACCACATTGGGGTAAGCAATTTGAATCTGCTATCCCTGAATACACACTTTAGTCAGTACGGCTTACCATCTACTATGCCCTTGGCCTGGTGCACTTGCTCCTCGTAGAACCGTCTGTCCACCCGCTCCTTCTGGAGTTCAGCTTGTAAGGTGGACAGTTCGGCCGAGCCCGCCTTGTTCTTCTGCTCCAAGGCCTCGCATCTCTCACTGGCATCCTTTAGCTCCTGATGAACCTTTGCCACGCGAGCTTCATGCTTGCCACTAGTGGCTCGCATGGAGGAAAGGGCGACAGCCATTTCCTTAGCAGCCGCCCTCTCGGCGGTCATCTCGTGCTTCGCACGCTGGAGCTCGGCCTTGAGCCTCTCCACGTCCTTCGACGAGGTTGCGCATGCATTATACAATATGAATAAGCTATATTAGGACTATAGAGCTCTAACAAAGGCATTCGGATTCTGTTTTGACATACCTTGAGCCTCATCAAGCCTCCGGTTAAGGGACTTAGCTCCGTCTTCACAGTGTTTCAGCTTCCGATTTAGCTCTTCTAGCCCGGCGCCATTTGTGGCTGCCGCGAATGACGAAGCCTGCATTACACACACAGTTAATACATTACATGGGCTCGCAATTCCCGAATTATAGACAATCCGATCACCTAACGAGCATCTACTTCGGTATTGGATTCAGATGTGACCCCTAGGTGAGTTTTTTCACCTCACCTATGTCCATGTATACCATATGAATAAACGAAATTCTTTGCAGAATAAACATCGGGTAACTTACTTGAAAACCCGCAAGGAGACCTTTGAAGGCCCCATTCAGTCCATTGTCAACGGACTGGACGCTTTGTAGTACCGCACCCATAAGGTTGCGGTGATCCTCGGGGATGGAGGCGCTCGATAGAGCCTCCACCATGACTAACCACCTATTGGTCGTTGGTGTCGGGGATGATCGGATTTCTCGATCACCCACCGGGGATTGGACTCGTTCCTCCGGAGGCATAGTGCGCTCCGGAGATGTTCTTGGAGGGGATTAAGAGTCCGCTCGTCTAGCCTCCTCGGTGTTCGGGTGGGGTGGTGCCCCCCGGTCTTTAGTGGCCGAGGCGTTATCCTCGGCCAAGATATGATCCCCCTCGCCCCTTGTGCTCGCCTTCATTAGAGCAAGCTAGGACAACACCTCCATGGAGTCCTTCGTGGCACCTGGAGTGGTGGGGTGCGAGGCGTCCCCGCTCTCCGCCAGTTCGGCGGGCGGGGTCTCCCCATTCAATATCACCTTGGTGGGGATAACGCGTGGGTGGCTGCTAGGCTAATAACCTACGTGTTAGCAAACTCTAAACCTACTCGTGATAAACAGGAGGGTCTTCGGATCCTAACCTGGATGGGGGGGGGGCATGACCCGTAGGCTCCTTTGCGGAACCTCCTCGGGGTCTTCGGACGCGGAGCTCGAGTCCAAGCTATCATCGGATAGAACCACCCGCGTCTGCCGTGCCCTCTTCGAGGCAGGAGAAGCGACCCGCTCTGGGTCATCCGAAGACGCCGCCCTTTTCCTGGCGCGAGGGGAATTTCCTCCCCCCTTTTCCTCGACCTCGGCCTCCTCCTCCTCTTCTTATTTTGCCCCTCCTCAGCCTCCTCCTGATTTAAGGATGCGGGTGTGTCCTCGGATGAGGGATCGAGCTGGTCCTTGATGCAGAGGCCAGCCTGGCCAGGTTTCTTCTTCTTCTCCTTCTTCGTGGGAGCCTCATAAGGCTTCACCACGAGTATCTTGGCTAACATTCCGGTCCTCTCGTGTTCGGGATGAGGCGCCGGACTGTTGATGTTGTTAGCTTTCTTCAACCATCTCTGCTCGAACAGAGTCGATAGGGGGTTATAGGAATTTTCTATGTAAAGAAGCCGACCAAGCTGGGGTGTATCATACCTCGGAATCGGGCTTGTCGGCGTGCAAACCCTTGTCCTTCTCCTCGGATGGCCAGCTCTTCATTTATTTGAAGAGCGCCTTCCACAACTTCTCCCGCGTAGTACGAAAGAGGCTCCAGACTATGGGCTTGTCTTCGAGTTCTCGAGCCCATAGGGGGGTTTCCTGGCACTGGCAGGGGAGGACGCGTCTTCGGAGCATCACCTAGACCACATAGGTCAACTTAGTGCCCTCCTCGACCAAGGAGCGGATGTGCTTCTGCAGATCGGTCTACTCCTTGTCCGATCCCCAAACAACACCCTTTTTGAGCCATGAAGCCAGTCTGGTGGGGGGACCGAATATGAATGCGGCGGCGGGGAGCTGGCCCTCTTCTTGTGGTTCGGTGATGTAGAACCACTCCATTTGCCACCCCTTGATGGTGCCGATGAGGGTGCTCGACGGCCACCCGACGCGGGTGAGCTTGCCAATTACGGCCCCGCTGTAATCCACGTGCTTGCCGCCGACGCACTTGAGCTTGATGTTGAAAACCTACAGCCAGAGCCCGAAGTGCGGCTCGATGCGCAGGAAGGGCTCGTAGACGATGATGAACACCGAGATGTGCATGATGGAGTTCGGCGGGAGGTCGTGGAACTCTAGGTCATAGAAGAACATTAGCCCCCTGATGAAGGGGTGGAGCGGGAACCTCAATGATACGTCTCCAACATATCTATAATTTTTGATCGTTCCATGCTATTATTTTATCAACTTTGGATGTTTTCTATGCATGAATATGTTGTTTTATATGATTTTTGGGACTAACTTATTAATCAAGTGCCCAGTTCCAGTTCCTGTTTTTTCCGTGTTTTTGACCTTTTTCAGATACGAATATCAAACGGAGTCCAAATGGAATAAAAGTTTTGCCGTGATTTTTTACGGAAAATATGAAAAATACCTAATGAAAAAAATACCGGAGAGGCGGCCCGAGGGAGTAACAAGCCTAGGAGGCGCGGGGCCCCCGACCTCCTCGGTCCACCTCTCGACTTGTTCCCGAATCCTGACGTCCTTATAAATACGGAAACCTTCGAAAATAAACCTAGATCGCAAGTTCCGCCGCCGCAGACCTCCAGAGCCACCAAAAAACAATCGGGAGACCGTTCTGACATCCTACCGGAGGGGAATTCATCACCGGTGGCCATCTTCATCAAGACCATTGCCTCTCTGATGATGCATGAGTAGTTCACCTCAGACCTACGGGTCCATGGCTAGTATCTAGATGGCTTCTTCTCTCTCTTTGATCTTCAATACAAAGTGCACCATGATCTTCATGGTGATCTATCCGATGTAATCTTCTTGTGCTGTGTGTTTGTTGAGATCCGATGAATTGTGGATTTATGATTAGATTATCTATGAATATTATTTGAGTCAATTCTGAATTCTTATATGATTGATTTCATATCCTTGTAATTCTCTTCGAGTTATGGATTTCGTTTGGCCAACTTGATCTAAAGTTCTTGCAATAGGAGAAGTGCTTGGTTTTGGGTTCATACCGTGCGGTGTCCTCACCTAGTGACAGAAAAGGTAGTGAGGCACGTATCGTGTTGTTGCCATCAAGGGTTAAAAGATGGGGTTTATATCATATTTCATGAATCTATCCCTCTACATCATGTCATCTTGCTTAAAGCGTTACTCCGTTTATCATGAGCTTAATACACTAGATGCATGCTGGATAGCGGTCGATGTGTGGAGTAATAGTAGTAGATGCAGAAAGTATCAGTCTAGTTGTCTCGGACTTGATAACTATATGTATGATCATTGCCTTAGATATCGTCATGACTTTGCGCTATTCTATCAATTTCTCAATAGTAATTTGTTCACCCACCGTAACACTTGCTTTCATGAGAGAAGCCTCTAGTGAACACTATGGCCCCCCAGGTCTATTTTACATATTTTATATTCAGATCTAAACACTAAAAACAATAAAAATACCTTGCTGCAATTTAATTTACTAATTTATATTCCTTTACTATCACTATCAGATCTCACTTTGCAAACAATCGTGAAGAGATTGACAACCTCTTTATCGCATTGGGTGCAAGTTTGTTGGTGTTTGTGCAGGTTCCTTGTTGCCTCGTCTTGTTACTCCTACTGGATTGAGACCTTGGTTCTCAAACAGAGGGAAATACTTACCGCTACCTTGCTGCATCACTCTTTCCTCTTCAAGGGAAATAACCAATGCAAGACAAGAATTCTGCCATCAACTAGCCAACTTTTGGTGACGTTGTGGAGAAGTAGCAGGAAGAATTTCTGGCCCCGTTGCCGGGGGGTATTCAAGTGAAGCACATCTACAAGTACCCATCACAAACCTATCTCTTGCATTTACATTAATTGCTATTTGTCTCTCATTTTCTTCTCCCTCACTTCTAAAAAACAAAAAAGTACAAAAATATTTGCCTTTCTTTATTTTCCCTTTTCTTTCGCTTGCTTTCTGTTTGCTTGTTTTAGTCTACTTATCCTCATGACTAGTCCTATTGCTATGATCGTTGCTCCCGAGAGAGAGGTCCTTAAATCTAAAAAGAATGAGGGATAAAACTTAAAAGATGCTTGGTATAGAATTTGCAATGCTCAGAATAGATCTACTGGTAAGCAATCTACTATTGTTTTACTTCGCAATTTTTATGTGGGTGTCTCCCCTTGGAATAGGTATGTTCTTGACACCATCCTAGGAGGACATTTCTTGGGTAGCCATACTGTTGATTCTTATGGTGCTTTATTAAATATGGTAGGCTCACCCCCACTCATGGTTAATGGAACTACTTTAACTTTGGAACATGTGATGCGTAGGCTTGATATGATTGAAAATAAAGTTGCTACGATAGAACTCATTGAAAATTTGGATAAAAAGATCCATAATCAAATCACTCAATATGGATCCAAGGTGGGAATGACTTTGAAAAATTTAAAGGAGAAGGAACCCATAGTTAACGAAAAGCTAGATCATGACTCCGCTAGAATTGGCAAACTAGAGAAGTTATAACCAACTTGGGTTTCGCTTTTGCTGCCGTTCAGAATACTCCAAATTTTGCCCACAATAAGGCCACTAAGCATGTTTATGTTCCTAAATATAATGGTGAACCACCTAGTAAGAAAGATGAAGATCTTAAAATTTTGAGTGTTCACCCTACTTATCTTGATATCTTAAGAGCACCTATCATTACTAAAGATGATAATACTTGATTCTATTGCCTTATGCCTAGCTAAGGGCGTTAAACAATAGCGCTTGTCCGGAGGCAACCCAATAAATATGTTTATTTTTTATCTTTTATTTTCTTTTTTGTTGAGTTAACACCATCATTATTATTTTATTATTGTGTTTTCTATGTTTTAATTAGTGTTTGTGCCAAGTAGAACCTTTATGTTTAGTTTTGGTGATAGTTGTTTAATCATGCTGGAAAAAGACAGAAACTTTGTGCTCACGAAATTATTTTTCATTTCTAGAAATGAAGAGATTTTGAGTTAATTCTTTTTGATGCTGATTAATATGAAAATTTCCGTAATTTTCATAATTTTTTAAGAATTTTTGAGTTAGTAGAGGTATACGAAATATACAGATTGCTACAGACTATTCTGTTTTTGACAGATTCTGTTTTTGTTGTGTTGATTGCTTATTTTGATGAAACTATGGGTGGTATCGGGGGGTACGAGCCATGGAGAAGTAAGAATACAGTAATATAACATCAATCTAAATGGAAACTAAAGTTTACTAATGTACCTCAAAGTTGGTGGTTTGTTTTTCTTATGCTAATGCTATCACGAGTTTGTGTTTAAGTTTTGTGTTGTGAAGTTTTCAAGTTTTGGGTGATGTTCTTATGGAAAATGGAATAAAGAGTGGCAAGAGCCTATGCTTGGGGATGCCCATGGAATCCCAAGCCAAATTCAAGGACACCAAAAAGGCTAAGCTTGGGGATGCCCCGGGAAGGCATCCCCTCTTTCCTCTTCAATCCATCGGTAACGTTACTTGGAGCTATATTTTTATTCACCACATGTTATGTGTTTTGCTTGGAGCGTTGTGTACTATAAGAGGCTTTGCTTTCTGTTTTGTCACAATCATACTTTCTGCACACCTTTTGAGAGAGACATGCATTAATCGAATTTGTTTGAATACTCAATGAGCTTCACTTATATCTTTTGAGCTTGGAAATTTAGCTCCCATGTGCTTCACTTATATATTTTGAGCTTAGTAATTTTGCTCCCATGTGCTTCACTTATATCTTTTGAGCTAGATAATTTTGCTCTAGTGCTTTACTTAAATCTTTGAAGAGCATGGCGGTCTCATATTTTGTAGAAATACAAACTCTCGAATCTTCACTTATATCATTTTGAGAGTGATCTACCTAAGTAACTTGGTAATTGGCGTGTGTTATGAAATTAGTCCTAAATATGATGGGCATCCAAAGAAGATATAAGAAAAACTTTCATATTCAAGTGCATTTATTAGTAAGATGAAGTTTGATTCCTCGCAATTAGTTTTGAGATATGGATATGGTAATATTAGATTTATGTTAGTAGGGTGTTGTGAATCTACAAATACTTGTGTTGAAGTTAGTGATTCTCGTACCCATGCACATATGGTGAACCGCTATGTTAGGAAGTCGGAGCATAATTGATTTATTGATTGGCATTCTTTGTGTAGATGTCGGGATCGCGCGATGGTTAACTCCTACCAACCCTTCCCCTAGGAGTATGCGTTTAGCACTTTGTTTCGATTACTAATAAAACTTTTGCAATAAGTATGTGAGTTCTTCATGACTAATGCGAGTCCATGGTATAGATGCACTTTCAACTTCCACCATTTCTACCCTCTCTAGTGTCGTGCAACTTTTTCCGGTGCACAAACCCACCATATGCCTTCCTCAAAACAGCCACCATACCTACCTATTATGGCATTTTCATAGCCATTCCGAGATATATTGCCATGTAAATTTCACCGTTCCGTTTATTATGACACGCACCATCATTGTCATATTGCCTTGCATGATCGTAAGATAGCTAGCATGATGTTTAAATGGCTTGTCCGTTTTTTGATATCATTGCTACGCTAGATCATTGGACATCCCGGTACACCGCCGGAGGCATTCATATAGAGTCATATATCTTTCCAAGTATTGAGTTGTAAGTAAATAAAAGTTTGATGATCATCATTATTAGAGGATTGTCCCATGTGAGGAAATAAAAGAGGCCAAAGATGCCCACCAAAAAAATGAGGCCAAAGAGCCCAAACAAAAAAATGAGAGAAAAAGAGAGAAGGGACAATGCTACTATCTTTTACCACACTTGTGCTTCAAATAGCACCATGTTCTTCATGAAAGATAGTCTCTTGTTTTGTCACTTTCATATGCTAGTGGAAATTTTCATGATATAACTTGTCTTTTATATTCCAATGATGGGCTTCCTCAAATTGCCCTAGGTCTTCGTGAGCAAGCAAGTTGGGTGCACACCCACTAGTTTTCATTTGTAAGCTTTCATACACTTATAGCTCTAGTGCATCAGTTACATGGCAATCCCTACTCATTCACATTGATATCTATTGATGGGCATCTTCATAGCCTATTGATATGCCAAGTCAATGTGACCATCTCCTCCTTTTTGCCTCACAACCTCCACCACACTCTATTCCACCTATAGTGCTATATCCATGTCTCACGCTCATGTATTGCGTGAGAGTTGAAAAAGTTTCAAAAAAATAAGAGTGCGAAAACAATTACTTGGCCAATACGGGGGTTGTTCATGATTTAAATTCGTTGTGTGGGGATGATGGAGCATAGCCAGACTATATGATTTTGTAGGGATAACTTTCTTTTGCTTTGTTATTTCAAGAGTTCATGATTACTTTGCTATTATGCTTGAAGTATTATTGTTTTCATGTCAATATTAAACTATTGTTTTGAATCTTAAGGATCTGAACATTCATGCCACAATAAAGTGATTACATGAAACAAATATGTTGGGTAGCATTCCACATCAAAAATTTGTTCTTTATCACTTCCCTACTCGAGGACGAGCAGGAGTTAAGCTTGGGGATGCTTGATACGTCCCCAACATATCTATAATTTTTTATCGTTCCATGCTATTATATTATCAACTTCGGATGTTTTCTATGCATGAATATGTTGTTTTATATGATTTTTGGGACTAACTTATTAATCTAGTGCCAGTTCCTGTTTTTTCCGTGTTTTTGACCTTTTCAGATAGGAATATCAAACGGAGTCAAATGGAATAAAACTTTCACCATGAATTTTTATGTAAAATATGAAAAATACCTGAAGAAAAAAATACCGGAGAGGCAGCCCGAGGGAGTCACGAGCCTGGGAGGCGCGGCCCCCCTGGCCGCGGCTAGGGGGCTCATGACCTCCTCGGTCCACCTCTTGACTTGTTCTTGACTCCAGACATCCTTATAAATATGGAAACCCTTGAAAATAAACCTAGATCGCAAGTTCCTCCGCCGCAGACCTCTAGAGCCACCAAAAACCAATCGGGAGACTGTTCCGGCATCCTGCCGGAGGGGAATTCATCACCGGTGGCCATCTTCATCAACACCATTGCCTCTCCGATGATGCGTGAGTACTTCACCTCAGACCTATGGGTCCATGGCTAGTAGGTAGATGGCTTCTTCTCTCTCTTTGATCTTCAATACAAAGTTCACCATGATCTTCATGGGTATCTATCCGATGTAATCTTCTTGTGCAGTGTGTTTGTTGAGATCCGATGAATTGTGGATTTATGATCAGATTATCTATGAATATTATTTGAGTCAAGTCTGAATTCTTATATGCATGATTTCATATCCTTGTAATTCTCTTCGAGTTACGGGTTTCGTTTGGCCAACTTGATCTATAGTTCTTGCAATAGGAGAAGTGCTTGGTTTTGGGTTCATACCATGCAGTGTCCTCACCTAGTGACAGAAAAGGTAGCGAGGCACGTATCGTGTTGTTTCCATCAAGGGTAAAAATATGGGGTCTATATCATATTGCATGAATCTATCCCTCTACATCATGTCATCTTGCTTAAAGCGTTACTCCGTTTATCATGAGCTTAATACACTAGATGCATGCTGGATAGCGGTCGATGTTTGGAGTAATAGTAGTAGATGCAAACAGTATCGGTCTACTTGTCTCGGACATGATGCCTAGATGTATGATCATTGCCTTAGATATCGTCATGACTTTGCGCTATTCTATCAATTGCTCAACAGTAATTTTTTCACCCACCGTAACACTTGTTTTCATGAGAGAAGCCTCTAGTGAACACTATGGCCCCTGGGTCTATTTTACATATTTTATATTCAGATCTAAATACTAAAAACACTAAAAATACCTTGCTGCAATTTAATGTAATAATTTATATTCCTTTACTATCACTATCAGATCTCACTTTGCAAACGATCGTAAAGAGATTGACAACCTCTTTATCGCGTTGGTGCAAGTTTGTTGGTGTTTGTGTAGGTTCCTTGTTGCCTTGTCTTGTTACTCCTACTGGATTGATACCTTGGTTCTCAAACTGAGGGAAATACTTACAACTACCTTTCCTCATCGCCCTTTCCTCTTCAAGGGAAATAACCAACGCAAGACAAGAATTCTGCCATCAACTAGCCAACTTTTGGTGACGTTGTGGAGAAGTAGCACTCAACCCCCTTATAAACTTGGGGATGAATACCACCCTCTCACCTGGCTTAGGGGTGGGGATCACTTGGCCCTCCTCCGCTATGTGGTGAAGGATGCTGGCAGGGAGGTAGCCGGCCTTCTTGAGGTCGATAATGTCCTGGTTAGTGTCCATGGAGGCTTCCCACTGGCCGTTGGATCCCACCATTACTGAGCTCGAACGCGGAGGCGAAGAGACCTAGATCTATGCTCCGGAGGCGCAAGGGAATGGGAGGCGGGGAAGTCGAATGGAGAGCGTAAAAAAGCCTTTGGGATTTTCCTTCTCTTCTTATGAGGCCTATTGATGTGTACTCCCCTTCCTATGCCATGAATCCCTCCACTTCCCGAGATGCGCGAGCCGTTGCATGCGCGTTATTAAGTATATCCCGTATAAAACGGGACACAATCGGTATTTTGATAGATTGTGATGATTAAGATGGCCTCGAACCACGAATCAAGTCTATGCGACTGGCCTAGCGGTCGTGGTGAGCTGTAGCCTTTCATCAGAAAGATCATTAGAGGGGCCTTGTTTATCCCCTGGCGTTTGGCCTTCAAAGCCAATCAATTTGCAGTATTCAGACGTGCCACTATGCGGGATACTACTTGTCATCGGGGGCCGAACTATGGTTCGGCAGGAAGGAACTCACCCCCAAGCCGAAGATTCTGTTCGCGAAGTAGTCGAAGCTGAAGACCCTTGGCGTTGGAGGCAAGTTCTGGGGCTATTGAGGGAGACCTGCATTAGGGGATCCTCGGATAGCCGACCTATTGTTGTGGGCCGGACTATGAGGGCTACTTACTGAACACCGGAAGATTTGAAGGCCTAGTCTCCAAGATCGAAGCTTGAAGGAGCACAACTTGCGCTCCACGTTTGATTTAGTAAATAGGCATGTTTATCTCTTCGGCATGTAACCAACCATGTGTAAACCCTAGGCATCCTCGGCATCTATAGAGGGTTTTATGGTGTAGGCACAGAACGGCTCATCTAGGGTTAGCTATACGATCTCGAGGTAGATCAGCTCTATACCCCCCATACAATCAATACAACCAAGTATGACATAAGGTATTATTACCTTCATAGGAGGGATAGAACCTGGGTAAACCTGTGTCCCCTTTGCCTCTATTATCGTTGATTCTAGTCTCACAGTTCGGGACCCCCTACCCGAGATCCGCTGGTTTTGACACCGACACCACCCTCCACCAAGGTGCACCAGGGGACTCTGGCATGCCCTGGTAGAGTGTGTCCACCCTGGGCCCACTCTTCTGGTGTTGTTTGGTCCATCTTTCTTCTTCTGGTCAAAAAAATCCACAAAATCCCCGCAGCATTTGGGCTCTGTTTCGTACTGATTTTCCGCGAAGTAAAAAACAGGCAAAAACAACAACTAGCACTTTGGAACTATGTCAATAGGTTAGTCCAAGAAAATGATATAAAGTTGCTATAAATGATAATAAACCATCCAAGATTGATAATATGACATCCTCGAACAAGCGAAAATTATAGATACGTTGGAGACGTATCAGTGAGTAATGACATCTCATAAGGAAAAGCATCAGTGGTAAAATTTATTGGAGATGGCTAAACAAAGCATTGGTCAATGATGCAACTCATGAAAGAATTAATTAGGGAAGAGAATATTCATATGCAAATACACTATCTTGGACATCTTTTATGATTGTGAGCCCCCATTAAATATTATATGCCAAAATTGTTGGTGTTGGACAAGGAAGACAACTTAATGATCTATATTTGTTCATATTCATGTAGAAGTTATATTTTCATAGGTGCTTCAACATGTGGTGCTTGCTCAATATCTTTGCTATCCAAAAATTCCGCACTAAGTACAGATACTACATGTGCATCCAAAAACCCTAAATCCAAACTCATGTTTTGAGAGTTCACCATACCTACATATGGATTGAATAAGATCCTTCAAGTAAGTTTTCATCGCTGCACTAAGGCAATAAAAAATTCTTAAATGTGTTTGATCAATTAGAGTAAGATAAAATTAAGCGTTGTACGAACTTGTGATGGCAAAGTAATAAAAGCAACGGAGTGCATAATAAAGGTTGCTATCACGGGGGCAATACAACGTGACGTTCTTTTGCACTAATGGGTTTGGCATACAAACTAAAAAGTGCATGACAACATCTGTTTCCTCTGCGAAGGGCCTATATTTTACCTTTATGTATGTATTTACTTTTATGCTAGAGCCTAAATATTCTTCCCTCTTCCTTTTACTTTCTATTTTTGCAAGCACCATGTGGTGAGGAAAGATCTAGGCACATATATCCAGTTCGATATGAATGAGCATGAGTTAGTATTTTGGACATCACCCTTGAGGTGGATATGTAGGGAGGCAAAACTATAAGCCCCTATCTTTCTTTCTGTCTGGTTGAAACTTTTTGCTCATGGGTAAGCCGTGAGTGTTAGCAATCATAGAAGATTAAATGATGGTTGAGTATGTGGACTTGCCAAAAGGCTGCGACATGAGACCCTTCTTGAAAGTATGATGAATTGTAGTTCCAAAGTTGATTGAGAACATAGTTCGTTGGTTTCCAATAAGGTTTATGCTTTATACTTCTATGTTGTGATGAATTGTTACTTTATCATGAGAAGTTATATAATGATGTTATAGAATAAAAGTTACATGAAAGAGTCTTATGATAAAGTTTGTTGTTGTTATGATAATAATCATGATGCAACTATGTTTGTATTTTCTTTTTATCGACAGCTCTCTTTCTCTCTCTCTCTAACCATGTGGACATGTTTTTCGATGTCACCTTTCGCTTGAGGACAAGCAAGGTCTAAGCTTGGGGGACTTGATACGTCCATTTTGCATCATGATTTCCTACTGTTATTTATAATGTTTTTATGCATAATAATGTTTTATGGAGTAATCTAGTGACTTTTCTCTCATAATACGCAAGGTTTGCACAAAGAGGGAGAATGACAGCAGCTGGAATTCTGAACCTCAAAAAGCATATCAGATATACCTATTCTACACATACTGAAATGAGCTGAAACTTTCCGGAGAATTATTTTGGAACATATAAAAATACTGGAGCAAATAGCTACCGGACAGGGACCACCTGGTGAGCACAAGACACCAGGGCGCACAAGCCCCCCTCCCCCCAGGCATGCCCTGGTGGTTTGTGCTCAGCGCCACCAACCTCCGGTGCCCATCTTCTGGTATTTAAGGTGTTTTTACCTAGAAAAAATAAGGAGAGGACTTTTGATAACCCACAAGTATAGGGGATCGCAACAGTTTTCGAGGGTAAAGTATTCAAACCAAATTTATTGATTCGACACAAGGGGAGCCAAAGAATATTCTCGAGTATTAGCAGTTGAGTTGTCAATTCAACCACACCTAAAAGATTTAGTATCTGCAGCAAAATTTCAGTAGCAAGGCAGTATGTTAGTAACAGTAATAGCAGTAACAGTAACAGCGGTAACAGTAGCAGTAGTGATTTGTGTGGCAAGTGTGACAGCAGTAACGGAAAAGTAACTAAGCAAGTACTAGTATAGGAAAAGCTCGTAGGCATTGGATCGGTGATGGATGATTATGTCGGATGGCATTCATCATGTAACAATTATAACATAGGGTTATATCTAACTAGCTCCAGTTTGTCCATGTAATGTAGGCATGTATTCCGTATATAGTCATACGTGCTTATGGAAAAGAACTTGCATGACATCTTTCGTCCATCCCTCCCGTGGCAGCGGAGTCCTAATGGAAACTAAGGGATATTAAGGTCTCCTTTTAATAGAGAAATGGATCAAAGCATTAGCACATGGTGAATACATGGAATCCTCATACTATGGTCATCTCCGGGAGTGGTTCCGGCTATTGTCCCTCAGGGGTTGCCGGGTCATAACACATAGTAGGTGACTACAACTTGCAAGATAGGATCAAGAACACACATATATTGATGAAAACATAATAGGTTCAGATCTGAAATCATGGCACTCGGGCCCTAGTGACAAGCATTAAGCATAGGAAAGTAGTAGCAACATCAATCTTAGAACATAGTGGATACTAGGTATCAAACCCCATCAAAACTAACTCGATAACATGATAGATTTCATCCAAACCATCACCGTCCAGCAAGCCTACAATGAGATTACTCACAAACGATGAAGAGCATCATGAAATTGGTGATGGAGGATGGTTGATGATGACGATGGCTTTGATTTCCACTCTCCGAAGCCCAAAACAGACTCCAGATCTGCCCTCCCGAGGAAAAACAGGTGGTGGCGACGGCTCCGTATCGTAAAACGCGATGGATTTTTCTCCTCTATATTTTCTGGGCGAAAGAGAATATATGGAGCTAGAGATGAGGTCAGAGGGGCCATGTGGGCCCCACGAGCCTGCCAGGCGCGACTTAGGGGGGGCGCGGCTCCTGGCTTCGTGGCCCACTGGCAGCCTCTCTCCGGTTGATTCTTCTTCTAGTATTTTTTATTTATTCCACAAAAAATCCTCGTAAGTTTTCAGGTCATTCCGAGAACTTTTATTTCTGCACAAAAACAACACCATGACAGTTCTGCTGAAAACAGCGTCAGTCCGGGTTAGTTTCATTCAAATCATGCAAATTAGAGTTCAAAACAAGGGCAGATGATTTTGGAAAAGTAGATACATTGGAGACGTATCAACTCCCCCAAGCTTAAAGCCTTGCTTGTCCTCAAGCAATTTAGTTGAAAAACTGAAAGAGACAAAAGAAAAACTTTTACAAACTCTGTTTGATCTTGTTTTTATAATTATGTCTAACTCATATTCAGATTTTTAGCGATATCATAAGCTAACCACATAAGCAATGTCATTAAGGTCCCATGGTATACTCATATCAATGGCATAATTAACTAGCGAGCAATGATAATAAGTTTCAAACGTCAACACTTCAATCAAAACAAACATGATACAATATGAATAGATGGTATCTCGCTAGCCCTTTCTGAGACCGCAAAACATAAATGCAGAGCACCTTCAAAGACCAAGGGCCGACTAGAAATTGTAATTCATGGCAAATAAGATCCAATCATAGTCATACTCAATATCAATTAATAGCAAAGCATACAAATGAAGGAGGTGCTCTCTAGCTGGTGCTTTTAATAAGAACAGGATGACTCAACAAAAATGTAAACAGATAGGCCCTTCGCAGAGGGAAGCATTGATTCGCAGAGGTGCCAGAGCTCAAGGTTTTTAAAACGGAGATAGATAATTTTTTGGGTGGCATGCTTTCATTGTCAACGTGATGACCAAGAGTTTTCACCATCTTCCATGCTACACGTATTATAGGCAGTTCCCAAACAGAATAGTGAAGTTTTGACTCCCCCACCACCGATCAATCACACTTCACGACTAGCCGAATCCTCAGGTGCCGTCCATACCAACAACAATACAGGGGGAGTTTTGTTTGCAATTATATTTTTATTTGATTTGATCATGGAACTGGGCATTCCGATTACCGACCCCTTTCTCGTGAGTTATAGTGAATAAGCACATATCGAGGATAATGCGCCTACCATGGAAAATATTAACCGCCCCTTGTCACAACATGAGCGGTTCGGGCATACAAAATAGATTATTGTTTGAAGGTTTAGGGAATGGCACATGCAAATTTACTTGGAACGGTAGGTGGATGCCGCATATAGGTAGGTATGGTGGACTCATATGGAACAACTTTGGGTTTATGGAAGTGGAGGCACAAGCAGTATTCCCGCTTAGTACAAGTGAAGGTTAGAAAGAGACTAGGAAGCGACCAACTAGAGAGCGACAACAGTCATCAACATGCATTGAGATTAACCAACATTGAGTGCAAGCATGAGTAGGATATAAATCACCATGAACATGAATATCGTGGAGGCTATGTTGATTTTGTTTCAACTACATGCGTTAACATGTGCCAAGTCTAGCCACTTGAATCATTCAAAGGAGGATACCATCCTATCATACTACATCACAATCATTTTAAAATTCGTGTTGGCATCCAAGACAAACCATTATAAGCTCCTAGCAAATTAAGCATGGCATAAGAAACTATGATCTCTAAGTTGTCTTTGCAAACATGTTTCTCTCATAACAATGTTGAGTTAGGAACGATGAGCTAGTCATATTTAGAAAAACAAAATAGGTCGAGTTCATACCAGCTTTTCCAGGCTCAGTCACTTCATCATATATCTTCATTATTGCCATTCACTTGCACGACTGAATTATGTGAATAATAATAAGAGTGTTCGTGCATTGGGCTATGCTAGAATCTGCAAGCAAACTCAGAGGAGAAGACAAGGAAATATGGCTCTTTGACGGATAAACAATAATGCATATGAGAGCCACTAATCATTTTAATCATGGTCTTCTACGTCGGCCCAAAGAAAAAGAAAACTATTTACACGAGAAACCTCCCAACAAGCAAAAGAAGAAAGGGGAAATCTTTTTGGGTTTTCTTTTTAGTTACTACTAAGCATGCAAGAATATAAAGTTACAACTAAATTTTTTAGTTTTTCTCATTTTTAATTTTTTTCGGATTTTCTCTAGTTAACCAAACACACAAGAAGAATGCGAGAAAAGAAAATAAACTAGCATGGATGACATAAGGAAAAAGTGTGAACACCGACTATCAAATTGAATGTGTGAACATGAATATAAAGTCGGTGAGAAACATGTACTCCACCAAGCTTATGCTTTTGGCCTAAGTTGGTCTACTCCCATGGAGGAAAGTAACCAGCTCCTAGGTACTCCGGGCGGTATCCAAAATCGTAATGTGGGTTGTACTAGGACGCGACAGCTACCGCCTGAATGGCTACCTCATGGAGGCGAGCAGCCTTCACCTCCCTCTCATACTCATCTGCCTCTTCTCTAGTTATGTAATATCTTCGTTTACTCTGAAAATCAAAGAAGGCAGGAGCAGGAAGGGTAATATGAAAAACACGATGTCGGTTAAATATTAACCGGTATAGGAGGGACTCATTGCTCCTCTCAAGGAACTGCGAACGTATCATAGCAGCGCGATCAAGGAAGGCACTGTGAAGTGGAGTATCTCCAGTCTGGATGGGTATTTTAAGGTAATTAGCTAGGCGAGTGGCATAGATCCCACCGAAGAAATCTCCTTCATTAGCATTGTTATTAAGTCTCCTAGCAATTATAGCTCCCATGTTAAAACTTCTATCACCTGTTATTGCACTCTTAAGTATACTAAGGTCAGGTGCACAGAGGTGGCTATGATCACGCTTACCATTAATGCATCTACCTATGAAGAGGGCAAAATAATGTAAGGTAGAAAAATGAATGCTCCCCATGGTAGCCTACGTTATACTGAAAATAAAATCTCTAACCGAGGACTTAGGAGGGTCATTGGGACTACCCCAATCAGGTATCTTGCATATTCTATTAAAATCCTCTAAATCCATAGTATACGATTTATCATAAAGATCAAACAGTATTGATGTGTCATGGCCAACTAAAAATTTGAATCTACGAACAAAGGAGGCAGTGAGGGAAGTATACTGTTCACATTTATCGGAGATGAATTCTTCGAGCCTAGCGTTGCGAATGAATGTATCAAACTCGTCCTTGAAACCTGCATCAATCATGAATTCATCGTAAGGCCATTCACATGGTTGCACCAATGTGTCTCTCGGCTGATAAGGATCAGGCTCCCGAATCGCCGGACGAGGACCCCTCTTGCTGGAGGAACCACCATGATAGTTCTTCCTAAACATTTTCCTATTTCTGAAATAATTCTGAAATTTTTAGTGACTCAAAATAAAAGTGAACAAAACTTAACAAAACTCATAGCAACTACTCCTACAAGTGCCTAGAGACCATATCATGCATCAAAACTACTTGGAACCAAATAAAATTAACATGCAAAGCTCAAGAACGGGGTCACCAAGGAAGCAATAATCTGCAATGAATAAAGCACTAGAACAAAAACTAATTAGACCAATGGAGGAGTCACATACCAAGGAACAATTCCCCAAAACAGTTTGGTGAATCGGGCTTTGCACAAGGAGATCGAAAAATGCAGCAAAACGAGCAAGGACACGGGTTTGAGTTGAGGGATGATTTTTTCTGGAGATAGAAGAAGGGGATGGGTAATGGAATAAGTGGAGGGGGCCACGTGGGCCCCACGAGCCTGCTAGGCACGGCCAGGGGGGTGATCGCGCCTCCTGGGCTCGTCGCCCACTGGTGCAGCCCCCTCGGTAGTTCTCTATCTCAGAAATTCTTAAATATTCCAGAAAAAATCATACTTGAATTTCAGGGCATTTGAAGAACTTTTATTTTTAGGTCATTTTTTATTCGACGGATAATGCATAAAACAGGAAAATAATGCTATTTTTATTATTTTTCTACTAAGTAACTGAAAGTAAAAGTTGGGAACAGAAGATTGTGACTTCTAGATTCATCCATCTCATGGTTATCAACAGAAATCCATCAATGAGGTTGATCAAGTCTCCTTGACAAAATATTTCCGAATCACATGAAACCAGAGAATTTTCAAAAAATCACTAAGTTACCTCAATGGGGATATGCATATCCCCAACAATAAGTATGTCATATCTCATCTTGAGAGTGGGTACAGGAAATTCAAAGCTTCCAATAATAATGGATGAAGATTTTTCAATAGAATTTATGCAATGAGCCCGATATTGTTTCTTCGGAAAGTGCACCATGTGTTCATTACCATTGACATGGAAAGTGACATTGCCCTTGTTGCAATCAATAACAGCCCCTGCATTGTTTAAAAAGGGTCTTCCAAGGATGATTGCCATGGCATCATCCTCGGGAATATGAAGAATAACAAAGTCTGTTAAGATAGTAACGTTCGCAACCACAACAGGCACATCCTCGCAAATGCCGATAGGTAAAGTAGTTGATTTATCGGCCATTTGCAAAGAAATTTCAGTAGATGTCAACTTATCCAATTCAAGTCTACGATATAAAGAGAGGGGGATAACACTAACACCGGTTCCAAGATCACATAAAGCAGTTCTAACATAATTTCCTTTAATGGAGCAAGGTATAGTGGGTACTCCACGATCACCTAGTTTCTTAGGAGTTCCACCCTTAAAAGTGTAATTAGCAAGCATGGTGGAAATCTCAACATCAGGTATCTTCCTTTTATTAGTCACAATATCATTCATGTATTTAGCATAAGTGGACATTTTAAGCATATCAGTCAAATGCATTCTCAAAAAGATAGGTCTAATCATTTCAACAAAGCGCTTAAAATCCTCATCATCCTTTTTCTTGTATGGCTTAGGAGGAAAGGGCATGGGTTTCTAAACACAAGGTTCTCCTTCTTTACCGTGGTTCCTAGCAATACAATCACTCTTATCATATCTTTTGTTCCTAGGTTGTGGGTTATCAGGTTCAATAGCAGGTTCAATCTCCACATCATTATCATTACTAGGTTGAGCATCAATATGAACATCATTATCGACATTATCACAAGGCTCATGTTCATCACCAGATTGTGTCTCAGCATCAGAAATAGATATATCATTTGGATTCTCAGGTGTAACAGCAACAGGTTTACTAGCATGCAAGTTCCTATCATCTTTCTTTTTCTTCCTATTACGAGGATAACTAGGTGCATCAGTATTAATTCCTTGAGAATCTTGCTCAATTCTCTTAGGATGGTCCTAAGGATACAAAGGTTCCTGAGTCATTCTACCACCTCTAGTAACAACTGTGACAGAATTATCATTGAATTCATTAAGCAAGTCATTTTGAGCCTTAAGTACTTGCTCTACTTGAGTAGTGACCATACAAGCATGTTTACCAATAAGCTTAAGATCATTAACATTTCTATCCATACAAGCACTTATATGATTAATCATACGAGCATTTTTTTTCCACTTGTCTGCTAACGTAATCATTAAAACTTTGTTGTTTGGCAACAAAGTTGTCAAATTCATCTAAGCATAAGCTAGCAGGTTTATCATAAGGGATATCACTCTCATTGAATCTACGAAGAGAATTTACCTCTACTACCTGTGTCGGGTTATCAAGACCATGTATCTCTTCAAAGGTCGTACATTCTTAACATCTTCAGATTAAATACCTTTCTCTCGCATAGATTTCTTTGCTTCTTGCATATCTTCAGGACTGAGGAATAGAATACCTCCTTTCTTCGGAGTTGGCTTTGGAGGTGGTTCGGGAATAGTCAAGCATTATCATTGCTCAAGATATTATTCCATAGAATTTCAGTTTGTTCCACAATTCGTTCCCTAAAAACACAGCCAACACAACTATCTAGGTGGTCCCGAGAAGCATTGGTTCGTCCATTATAAAAGATATCAAGTATTTCATTTTTCTTAAGAGGGTGATCAGGCAAAGCATTAAGTAACTAGACAAGCCTCCCCCAAGCTTGTGGGAGACTCTCTTCTTCAATTTGCACAAAGTTATATATATCCTGCAAGGCAGCTTGTTTCTTATGGGCAGGAAAATATTTCTCAGAGAAGTAGTATACCATATCCTGGGGACTACACACACAACCAGGAGCAAGAGAAGTAAACCAAGTTTTAGCATCACCCTTTAGTGAGAAAGGAAACAACTTAAGCATATAGTAATAGCGAATTTTTTCCTCATTAATGAATAGGGTGGCAATATCATTCAGTTTAGTAAGATGTGCTACAACAGTTTCAGATTCATAACCATGAAAAGGATCATATTCAACCAAAGTTATTAACTCAGGATCGACACAGAACTCATAATCCTTATCAGTAACAAAGATAGGTGAAGTAGCAAACTCAGGATCATATTTCATTCTAGCATTTAGAGATTTTTCTTTCCACTTGCGTAATAAATTCTCAAGTTCATAGCTATCCTTACAAGCAAGAAAGTCTTCAGCTACCTCTCCTTCCATAACATAACCCTTAGGTATATTAGGCAATTCATATTTAGGAGTCTAGGTCTAACAAGTGTAACAGCAGGTTCCATTTCAATAATTTCATCAGTTTGAGAAGTATCATTTGATTCAGTAGTAACTCTAGCAATGTGTGCATCAAGAAATTCACCAACTGGCATATCCTTATAAAGAAAAGCATGATTATAATTATCATGTATAGAAGAAGTAGCATCATCAAGCACAGGAGACATATCAGAATTAATAGCAAGTGGCGGTATCGCAAATTTACTCATAACAGAAGGTGAATCAAGTGTAGAGCTAGATGGCAGTTCCTTACCTATCCTTGTAGTTGAGGGAAGAACTTTAGTTTTTGGATCTCGCAAATTCTTCATAGTGATCAATAGATATAATCCCAAGTGACTCAGACAATAGAGCTATGCTCCCCGGCAACGGCGCTAGAAAAAGGTCTTGATAACCCACATGTATAGGGGATCGCAACAGTTTTCGAGGGTAAAGTATTCAATCCAAATTTATTGATTCGACACATGGGGAGCCATAGAATATTCTCGAGTATTAGCAGTTGAGTTGTCAATTCAACCACACCTGAAAGATTTAGTATCTGCAGCAAAGTTTCAGTAGCAACGCAGTATGGTAGTAACAGTAATAGCGGTAACAGTAGCAGTAGTGATTTGTGTAGCAAGTGTGACATCAGTAACAGAAAAGTAACTAAGCAAGGACCAGTATAGGAAAATCTCGTAGGCATTGGATCGGTGATGGATGATTATGTCGGATGGCATTCATCATGTAACAGTTATAACATAGGGTAATATGTAACTAGTTCCAGTTCGTCAATGTAATGTAGGCATGTATTCCGTATATAGTCATACGTGCATATGGAAAAAAACTTGTATGACATCTTTCGCCCATCCCTCCCGTGGCAGCGGGGTCCTAATGGAAACTAAGGGATATTAAGGTCTCCTTTTAATAGAGAACCGGAACAAAGCGTTAGCACATGGTGAATACATGGAATCCTCATACTATGGTCATCTCTGGGAGTGGTTCCGGCTATTGTCACTCCGGGGTTGACGGGTCATAAAACATGGTAGGTGACTACAACTTGCAAGATGGGATCAAGAACACAAATATATTGATGAAAACATAATAGGTTCAGATCTGAAATCATGGAACTCGTGCCCTAGTGACAAGCATTAAGCATAGCAAAGTAGTAGCAACATCAATCTTAGAACATCGTGGATACTAGGGATCAAACCCCATCAAAACTAACTCGATTACATGATAGATTTCATCCAAACCATCACCGTCTAGCAAGCCTACAATGATATTACTCACGAACGATGAAGAGCATCATGAAATTGGCGATGGAGGATAGTTGATGATGACGATGGATTCGATTTCCACTCTCCGGAGCCCAAAACAGACTCCAGATCTGCCCTCCCGAGGAAGAACAAGTGGTGGCGGCGGCTCCGTATCGTAAAATGTGATGATTTCTTCTCCTTTTATTTTTTCTAGGCGAAAGAGAATATATGGAGCTGGAGATGAGGTCGGAGGGGCCATGTGGGCCCCACGAGCCTGCCGGGCGCGGCCTTGGGGGCAGCCCCTCTCCGGTTGATTCTTCTTCTGGTATTTTTTTATCTATTCCACAAAAAATCCTCGTAAGTTTTCAGGTCATTCCGAGAACTTTTATTTCTGCACAAAAACAACACCATGGCAGTTCTGCTGAAAACAACATCAGTCCGGGTTCATTTCATTCAAATCATGCAAATTAGAGTTCAAAACAAGGGCAAAAGAGTTTGGAAAAGTAGATACGTTGGAGACGTCTCAACTTTCGGGTTGGAATGTCGTAGGCAGAACTTGGGCAGGAGCGCTTTTACCCTCCGGCGGAATAATTCCGCCATTGGAACTTCCCTCCCGTAGGTGAAAATCTTTTTGGAAGTCATCATCATCACCACAAACCCTTTCATATTTCGGAGGCCATTCTTCATCAACATCTTCAACAACACCACCTCCTCTCAAACCCTAGTTCATCTCGTGTGTTCAACCTTTGTACCGGAACCTCACATTGGTACATGTGGGTGACTGGTAGTGTTGATTACATTATGTAGTTGATTACTATATGGTTAATTTGGTAGAAGATTATATATTCAGATCCATTATGCTATTTAATACCCCTCTGATCTTTAGAATGAATATTATTTGTGTGTAGTTACCTTGGTTCTTCAGGTCACGGGAGAAGACATGTTGCAAGTAATCATGTGAATTTGATATGTGTGTGATATTTTGATGATATGTACATTGTGATTCCCTTAGTGGTGTCATGTGAATGTCGACTACATGACACTTCACCATCTTCGGGATGGGTTGCTAGAGTGACAAAAGCTTAAACCCTAGTTTATGCGCTACTTCATAAGGGGTTGATTTGGATCCAATTGTTTAATGCTATGGTTAGATTTTATCTTAATACTTTTATCGTAGTTGTGGATGCTTGTGATGGGGCTAATCATAAGTGGGAGGTTGTTCAAGTAAGAATAGTACCCAAGCACCGGTCCACCCACATATCAAATTATCAAAGTAGCAAACATGAATCAAACCAACATGATGAAACTGGCTAGATGAAATTCCCGTGTACTCTCAAGATTGCTTATTATAAGAGACCATCTTGGTCTATACTTTGCCAAAAAAGGATCGGGCTACCTTGATGCACTTTATTTACCATTATTGTTACTTGGTCGTTACCAATTATATTGCTATCAAACTACATGTTACCGACAATTTCAGTGCTTGCATAAATTACCTTGTTGAAAACCGCTTGTCATTTGCTTCTGCTCCTCATTGGTTTCGACACACTTAGTTATCGAAAAGGACTACGATTGACCCCCTACACTTGTGGGTCATCAGTAGCCCACTACGGTGGCCACTATTTCATCATGATTCAAATTCAACGGAATATGTCATGCATAAAATGGTTTCTTAGATATGGTCAAAGTGCTGCTTGCCTAGCTTAGCAAAGTTTTTGAGGTCTTCACACACTTCGCATCCAACTCTGAGCACTTTGTCTACTTCATCAACTACCATCGGAAACAACCACAATAAGCAACATAACAAGCAAAAAAACAAAAGTACTCTATAAATAGCAGTTTTATTTCCAATGGACAACTCTTATCATAAGAAAAAAAACTAAAATGGATCTGTTGGAGTTGGTCAATGAGGCTCTTTGAATGGTGGAAATAGGGGAATTGGTGATCCTATAAGAAGTCTACAAAAAACTTTTCTATAAAAATGTGTGGATGCACCCAACAAATAGGGCATGATTTTACAATATTTTAGAATGTGGTTTCCCTGGATTTGGAGTTGGAAGGATTTTCCTGTGACTTTCCTAAGACGAAATGAAGGGAAAATGGGCCATTTTCTTGATCTAGCAGAACATAGCATAGAAAAAATGATATCCATTTCTAGCAAGATTTTTGGAGTCTGAATGATCCAGGGTTTTAGAAAGGGGGTCATCGGGAGGTTCAAATTTAAGTTTAAATTTGAACAATATAGAAAAGTTTTGGGAACACCTAGGATTTTGAGTGAATGAATTTGGATTTAACTGGAGTTCTCTATGAATTTGCAAGGTCTCTGAAAAAGGAAAAGATATAAATATACCTATGCGCCTATACTGCGCACTGGGCGCGAAATCAGCAATTGGGCCGGCCTAGCAGGCCGACTGTGCGCGTAGAGGAGCCACACCGAAGGTGTATGAATGAGGATATGCCTTCCCCGTGAGAAAGCGGATCCTGGCTGGGGCTGTTTCCACTGAAAGGGCCCGGCCCATGTGTGAGCATCCCTGACCAGCCGACAGGAGGGGCCCACGGTTGACGATGCTCTCTTCAACCTCCCACCACGGGAGAGGCTAGGGAGTTCTGGCAGTGGTAAAGTTGGGAATAAAGTAGCCAGAAGACATGGGAATAAAGGGATCATTTCCAAAAAAAATCCTAGGCAAGATATGCCCTATTTGCAAGATGGAATACCCATCGATATGGTCTTCAGTCCCTTAGGAGTACCCTCCCGAATGAATGTGGGACAAATACTTGAAAGCTCGCTTGCATTAGCGGGGGATCTGCTAAAGAAACATTATAGATTAGCACCCTTTGATGAGAGATATGAGCAAGAGGCTTCAAGTTTGCTACCTCCCACCGTTTTCAACGGTTCGACCACTAGCGGGCTCAGGGTACCGAGCCGCACCCTCCTGGGAGGCCGTTGGGGCTTGGACAAGGTGAGGTTGAGCACGGCATCGACCAAGGCGGAGGACAGTGTCGTCCGTGATGGGGATGATGCCACGGTTATCGTAGGAAGGGATTGGAGAGTGGGAGGAGCTCGTGGCGATCTAGGGTGATGTTTTGGAGCACATTAGAGGAGGGTGTGGAGGCTGGCTATGCCAATTTGGCCAAGGCCGAGGCATGCCATGGCTGGCATGGGAGGAGAATGCTGAGCCCTGGGGCTCAAGGGCTTGGTTCGGGGGTCCCTGGGAGAGACGTGAGCGTCAAAGGACCCAAGAGGGATCTAGGGGAGGGGTAGAGGTAGAGGGGTGACGAAGGGGAGCTCGGGAGCACCTCAGATGCGCTTCTGGCATGGTGAGCACGTGTGCCAGAGGGGCCTTAAAGGTTTGTGAGCGTCGGGTTGGGGCGTGGGAGGATGAGAGGCATTCCCTGGCGCATGTGGACAACTTGCTACAGGCGAGCGTGAGACACAGAACAGGGTTGTCTATTAAATCATCGATTTTGCATGTCAATAGTGTGGCCACCACGCCAATGCATGTCCATGGCATCTTTTTGGTCGGCCAATCGTGTCTGGCGTGTGAGGCATGCATGGTAAAGGTCTTTGGTGAAGTTGCGAAGGAAATGAAGCTGGGTGTGGTTGGTTTTCACTTTAGGTAAGTTTGTAGCAGCAAACTTGGGGCTAGAAAAAGGGTTTTTACCAGATGGCTTAAGAGGCAAAAGGCTTTCTATGTGGCTTAGGTATGGAAGGACTAAAGTACACCAAAATTCAGCCCTAGGAGATAAGTGTAGCTAGTACATGTACTTCAAGGCTACCTTTGTTGCCAAATCCTAGGTTTAGATAATTTTCTCATACTTCCCACATGAGCATGTCATCTTTGGGTTTGAATTGATGCATCAAAATGCAAATGAGGTTGTGAAATTTTGGGGCGGCAATCACAAGTACAGAATGGAAGGACAGGGGAAAGAGAGCCATGCCAATGTTGTCCAAATAGTAAAATGGGGGGGTACCCACCAATTATTGCTCTCTGGCCAAGATAGAGTTACTATAGGTAGAAGGGGGTTAGAATATGTTGTGGGAAAAAGTTGGACACAAGGATAATCTTTTTGGGACAACTTTTCTTGCCCACAAGCTTATGGTTGAAGGTGTTTGATGCTATCCTAGGGCCTCTAGGGGTATCCAATGGCCCTAATATTTGGCAGGGGTAAATGTTAAGTCGATATGGTCATGATCACAAGTTTTTATCTCATTTGAAGAAATTTGATAATACAAACCTGGTAACCCTAGAAATCAACACAATCAGGTTTCTATAGATCTAGTCATGCAAAACTATTCTCCTTGATGCACAACTTGGTGTGGTGGCATCATTAAGTTATTAGAGCATGCCCACAAAATTTGATATCAAGAGGAGACAGTTGACAATGTAGACTTCATCAATTTTGGATCTGGACAGGAATGGTTTTGGGGCACTTTTATGAGCCAATTTTTTTTGGATTGGGATGAAATTTTGCAAGATCGTCACATTAGGAATATGTGACTTGCTAGAATGTTCTTGGATTTATTTGAGAATATTTCCTATAGAAATGTTTCAAATACTTGAAATATGGAGAAAGGGTTTTGGACAATATTTTGAACATGACCATGTGATCAAACTCTTATATATGTAAAATATATGTCCACTGAGTTTCCCTGAATTTTCTTAAATATTTCGACAGGAAAAAAATATTTTTCCCTATAAAAGACCATTTCTGGCTTTAAATAAAATATGAAAATAATCTTTAAAAATAATATTTGGTGGTTTTGGGAAGTCATATATATGGTATGTTCCAAAGAAAGTCTTTGGGGTAAAAGATTCACCCTAATTTGAGGACTTGTAGTACAAACCTCAATTCAAGGGGTTTTGAAAACCTAAAGTGAACAAATGCTCTTTGGCCAAAATTATATTTTTTTAATAATAGTTTTAGATCCTATACACATGGCATGATCATCTGGAAAGATTTGTATCAAGGAGATGAGTTTTTAGGGCACAAAGAATTTTATGAATAAGGTCACAAGGAAGCAAACAAGCAATCAACAATCAAGTCAAGCGTCACAAGCACACACAAAGTTTTTGTTGGCCCTAACTTTTGAGCCATGTTAACTTAGTCATGAGTCAAAACACATGGTGTGAAAGGATTTAAGGCATTCCAATTTTTCGTGAATTCTAAGATGTATTTCCAAAAGAACTTCCAGAAATTCCCGCTTTAGGAGTTGTCGAGTTTGTCATCGACTTAGTACTAGGCGCCACTCCTATCGGCAAACGGACTTATAAGATGCCTACTCATGAAATCCTTGACCTTAAGGAGGAAATAGACAATTCGCTACATCAAGGTTTTATTCGTCCAAGTTCCTCTGTCTGGGGAGCACCTTCTCTCATTGTCAATAAGAAGGTTGGTACGAAACGTTTGGTCCAAGACTATTGTCCCATCAATCAAGAAACAATTCAGAACAAATATGCGCTTCCTCAAATCAATGATCTGTATGAACAAATCTGTGGTTCCTCTATGTTTTCTAAATTCGACTTGAGGTTGGGTTACCACCAGATTCGAGTCCGTGAAGAGGATATTCCAAAGACTAAATTCGTTACTCGCTATGGTTCATACGAGTACATTGTGATTTCTTTTGGATTAACCAATGTCATAGCAACATTCTCCCGTTTGATGAACTGTATCTTCATGGACTTCCTAGACAATCGTCCTGGTTTATCTGGATGATATTCTAGTGTTTTCCAAGAATAAAGAACAACATGATGAGCATCTTCGGTTTGTACTAGAAAAGCTTTGGGAGCATCAATTATATGCCAAATACTCCAAGTGTGAGTTCTCGTTGTCCGAAGTGACCTACCTTGGTCATGTGATCTCCAAGGATGGTATTGCGGCCAACCCAACATGAGATCAATCTATTCTTTACCGGACTCCCGTGAAGAATGTCAAACAAGTCAGAAGTTTCCTCGGACTCGCCAGCTATTGTCGTCGTTTTATCAAGAACTTCTCCAAGATTGCCAACCCTTGACTAACCTGCTTCACAAAGGTGTTAAGTACGAATGTACAAAAAAATGTCAAAAAAGTTTCTTTGCGCTCAAGGACAAGACGACATCTTCTCCAGTACTTGATCCTCCTGATTCTCGTAAGGACTTTCTCATCTATTGCAATGAATCTCGTCAAGGATTAGGATGTGCCCTAATGAAAGTGCGCACATTAATTACTTATGCCTCACGACTGTTGTGTCCTCATGAAGAGAACTATCCAGTTCATCACCGCTAACTTGCTACGGTTATCTATGCACTGTTCCTATGGCGACGTTACCTTCTCGGTAATCATTGTGACACTACAGGAATCAAGTACTTTGTCGTATGCCTTGGCAGACGGCAAAGGATAGGTTCATGAACGGCAAACTCATTTTCCGTATGCCAGTAGACGTCTGCACTTCCACCATAGAAAACCACAGTGAAGGGCTACTTGGTCATCTGCATTATAACAGCAGACGGCAAACAACTTTGTCGTCTACCATATAGGCCCTGCAGATGGCACAGTGAGTGAACGGCATAATGTTGATGTTAGCCCCATAATGTGGCTAACGGTAGCATTTGTCGTCTACCCGCAGACAGAAAAGAGACAAGCTCCTTTGCCAGCTGCCCCGAGATGGCAAAGTGGCTAAATGAGTCAGCTGGCCTTATGTGGCTACTGCCATACTTTGCCATCTGCCAATCGACGGCAAAATGTCATACTTTGCCTTCTACCAGCCTACAGCAATGTGACCAAATGGCTCAGACCTGGTGCTCCCAGGTTGCACAGGTTGCTCGCACGTGTCACCTTTCACGTCGATGGCAGACGGCAAAGCTCCCTTTGCTGTCGGTGGTAGACAGAAAAGTGCCTGTATTGCCCCTTCTTATTCTATTTTTTATTATATCCAAGCATTTTCACAGGAAAATATTATATATATGTCACAGAATCTGTATCCCTACCATATGGATATGATCATCCAACAAACATACCAAATCAAAAGTGCAAGTTTCACCATATTACAATAGTTTCATCCATGCATACATAGTTTCATCCATACTACAATAGTTTCATCCATAGGTAGCAAGTTTCACATTGTTCATCGATACAAAATCAAAACAAAAAGTAAACACAAGCACTCCAGCAATGCAAGCTTCCTGTAATGAATCGAATCTGAAAATTGGGAAATAAGAAAGTTTGAAGAAGAAGACTAGAAGGAGAAGAAGAAGAAGATCTAGAAGAAGAAGAAGAAGAGTTTTTCTTCTCTTTCTCTTTCTCCTCTTGTTTTTCTTCTTATTATTGCTTATTTGTGTCATTTTAGAGCTAACCTAGGTATTTATGCCATTTTTATCTAACTAAGCTTATTGTGCCATTTTGGAAGAAAATAAGCTAAGTATATGACATTTATGAGGTTACCAAGGTTATTATGCCATTTTTGACCGAATTAAGCTAATTATGCCATTTTCATATAAGTAAGCTAAGTACAGGTCATTATTGAGCTAACTGTCACACCCTGTGTTTTGCCTCACGACTAAGTTAACATGACTAGAAAGTTAGGGCCAATTAAAACTTTTTGAGTACCTATGAATGTTTGACTGGTATGCTATTTGCTTGCTTGTTTGATTGCTTGCTGGTGCTCTATACTCGTAAAACTCTCTCCTACTCTCAAAACTCTTTTCCTTGATCTAAACTCTTGTCCAATGATCATACCATGTGTATATTACCTAAAACTGTTTTTATCAAATATTATTTTGGCCAAAAGGCATTTATTCAATTTAGGTTTTCAAAAACCCCTGAATTGAGGTTTGTACTACAAGTCCTCAAATTGGGTGGGTTGTTTTGCACCAAAGGATTTATTCGGAACCTACTATATATATAAGTCCCCAAAACCAAAAAACTATTATTTTTAAAGATTATTTTCTTATATTATTTAAAGGCTTTTCCTTAAGTCCAGAAATGTTCTTTTATTAGGAAAATTATTTTTATGCTTTCAAAATATTTGAGAAAATTTAGGAAAACTCAGCGGACATATAATGTCACTATATAAGAGTTTAGACATCTGGTCAATTTCAAAATATTGGACAAAACCCTTCAAACCATTTCTGCCTATTTCAAGCATTTGAATTATTTATATAAGAAATATTATCAGTAAATTCCAAGAAAATTCCATAATGTCACAAATTCCATATGTGATGATCATAAAAAGTTTCAACCCAATCCCAACTGATTTGATTCACCAAAATATTCCAAAACCATTCCTGTCTAGAATCAAATTTGAGCAACTTTACATTGTGAAGTTTCTCCTATTCACCCCAAACTTTGTGGACATGTTCTAGTCCCCAAATAGTGATGTTATACCAAGTGGTGCATCAAGGAGATTAGTTTAACCCAACTGGATCTACAGAAACCTGATTTTGTTGAATCCTAGGGTTTACCATGTTTACACTGCAAACTTTCATCAAATCATCTCAAAACTTGTTATTAGGACCAAATGGACTTACCATTTACCCCCGGTAAGTCTCAAGGCCGTAGGATTCCTCTGCCTAGCCCAATCATAGCACAAACACCTTCAGTCATAAGGTTGTGGACAAGGGAAGCTGACCCAAAAATATTCCCCTTGCCTCCAACTTTTTCCCGTGGTATATTCTGACCTCATTTTACTTCTAGTAACACTGCCATGAACTCTGACCAATTATTGGGGTGTAACTCCCTCTATTTCCCTCTCTTTTTACCATGGTAAGGCCTCTGTTCCCTTATTTTGTTCATAAGAATGCCCCCAAGTTTTTCCATAGCACCTATAGTATGCTAATGCATCTTGCCACACCCAAATGTGGCATGCTCATGTGGAAAATATGAGTAGTTTATCTAATCGTACATTTGGATAGAAAATGAAGCTTTGTACTCCAAGTACCCTACACACTCATCTACCTGAGCTAAAAATTGTTGGACATATAGTCCTTCCATACCTAGGGTTACTAGACAAGGTTTTATACATAGTTCCCTACCGTGAAATCCCACTAGATTAGCCCCAAGTTTGCTGCTTCAAACTCACCCTCAGTCGAAACCTAACCCATACAGCTCCATTTACTTTGATATTCTCCCAGTGCTCTACTGCATGCATGCCTTACACGATAGACAACCTTGGATGTCAGAAAAGATGCTCTGTACAAGAGTTGGCGTGGTGACAAAACAGCCAACATGCTGAAACGATGCTCTGTTGCTTATCGCTGTCTTGTAGCTCACGTTCATCCTCGAGAGAGCATCCATGCACGCCGGGGAATCCCTCCTTGCTTCCCACACCCCTCCCCGATGCTTGCAAGGCTCCAGGACAGCTTTGGCATGTGTGCTCCCCGTGCCAGAGAGCACCCGAGGCGCACCCGAGCCCCTCTCGGTCGCTCCCCTATTTCAAGCCTCCCCGAGCTCCCCCTCGCGTCCTTTAGCACTCCCCTCTCTCCCATGGACCTCTCGAACAAGCCTGCTCTGTTTCCCTTGGCCTCCATCATCATCCACGGCCGAAACTTGCCGGCGGCACCAACTTAAAATTCGGATGACGCCAAGCCCCCCTTGCCCCTGCTCACTCGAGTATCCCCCCTTCAAGCCGATGCAAGCCTGCCCATCGCCCCTTTTCCTCCCCGGAGCGTCGTGCACCGCAGCTAGTGGCGGCTATGGCCTCCTCCGCGACCCCCAGAGCTAGCGTCGACATAGCTCTCCCCGTAGGCGCACAGCACCAGGATGGGCGTGGCGTGGCCTCCTGATATCGCCGGCATGCCCAGCCTCTCCGGAGGTGGCCGATGGAGCGAGCACCGGTGTGGGCTTGGCCTTCCCCTGCCTCTTCTCTATGTAGGCGGGAGGAGGGAGATGAGCCTGTTGGTGAGTCCCGCTTGTCGGCCATCCATTGGGACTGGGTCACTAACGAGTGGGTCCCAGTTCCTATTAAGTGGAGGTGCACCCCCGCGCTAACCGCCTCCCTGGAAAGGAGGCGTATCCTCGGGAGTACGCCGTCGGTGTCACCCCACTGTAGGCCGAGCCGCTGGGCCGGCCCAACTCCCTTTTCTACGCACTGTGTGCGGTATAGCCCGAAGGGTATATTCCCTTTTTCCATTTTCTTTATTATTTTCTTCAGAGATTAGAGAAATTCGTTGTATATTCTTATGGACTTCAAATTTGGTGAATCAAGTTTCTATAGGTTCCAAAAACCATGCTCTATCAAAGAACATGACCTACTCATTTTTCCAGAAAACTTCTCTGTTGTGTTCAAGTCCAAATTTGAATTTGAACTATGAAATGCCCCCATTGCAAAATTCCTAGAGAGTCTAAGTCAACTCCATATGGAGTGAATCAGAATCCTAGATGCTATAAATATCATTGCCTATTTATCTAAGCCATGTTGAACATTTTATCATGCATCTATTCTGCTGGATCAAATAAATAGCCCCTTTTTTCATTAATCCACCTTAGGATAATCATAGAATATTCATACTAACTCCAAATCCAGTGAAACCACTTCCCACATGTTTCTAAAATCATGCGCTATTTTTTGGGTCCATACGCTCATTTTTACAAAACTATTTTCTATGCACGTCTTATAGGATCATCGTTTCCTTCGTTTCCACCATTCAGAACTCCCGCTTGACCCACATCCACCAAAACCCCCTTGATTATTTTTCACATGGCCAGAGGTGTCCAAGAAAAATGAAACTCCTATTTCTAGAGTAATTTTATTTTCTGATTGTTGTGTTGCTTATTGCGGTTGTTTCCGATGATAGCTGACGAAGTTGATGAAGTGCTCGGAGTGGACGAGAAGCGTGTGAAGTCCTTGAAGACTTGGATAAGCTAGGCAAGCAGCCCTTTGACCATGACTATGAACCCTATTACTTGCATGGTATATAGCACTTATTTTTGTGATGTTGATCATGTTGATGTGGTGCCCCCCCCCCCTTCGGTGGGATGCCTCCGATACTTTACCGTTGATACTTGCATCGTGCATGATCCTACCATTCTTATGAGGGTTGTGCGGGTGGGAGTACTTAGGTTGCCAGTAGTTGCTATGCAAGTGGGATGGGAATATGAATGGTGATGGAAAAAATGATTTCAAAGACTTTTCAAAAACCCCGCTAGGTGCCATTAATGCTCGAGGGAGATGAGGAGGAGATAGGTAACCACTTGAGAAAGAAGTGGTGTACCGAGGCAAGTGTGTGTGTGTGGTTTTTGAAAATGGATTGGTGTAAGTTGCGACCGTAACCCAACCTTACATGCGCGACCACTACCCCTATATGGGACGGGGCTTTGTTGATTACTATGGTTGGTGCTAGCAGAGAGCCCGCATTACTAGTGGCGGGAGTGAAGTGGTCACTCTCGAGACGGGGTCGTATCGGAATGGGCGATCATGCGTTGTCTTTACAGGCACCGGGCACACTGTTGCATGCCCTCATGGATGATATGTGTGATGTTTATCATGAGGGATGGCACCAACGAGTGGACTCTTTGTTTATCATCACCATGGGAAAGGCATTGTTCGGGTGCTTACCTCGGGTATGTGATATACCACGAGTCGTAGATGACACGGAAGTTCCCCGAGTCTTGTGGGTAAAGCGTGCAACCTCTGCAGAGTGTAAAACTATTCGAGTAGCCGTGTCCACAGTCAAGGACAGTTGGATGACCGCTCTTGTTCTATGTCCAGTGTATTCACAAACTGGTGTGAGCTGGTGACAAACATGACACTTGGGTTGAGTCAGGTGACTTGACATGATGATTGGACGCGAGGCATTCAGGTGGTACTTGAGCTAAGTCGGACGACTTGAATGAAATAGCTGAACATGAGATGTTGAACCCCTTGCTTATGTCAATATATGTATATTTTCATATGGATATATGCCAACTATTGATGCATGCTTACGCAAGTTACTTTATCATGTCATTGCACTCAAAACTAGCTTTCAGCAAAACTTACCTACTTAGTGCTATATCATGCTTTGTTATTGCCTTGTTCCAAACATGAGTTGCTTGCGAGTACATTCAAAGTATTCATTGGCTTGCCACTAGTTATTTTATTGGCCAGGCATGAAAGACCAAGTTGTGATGAAGATTACCATGGTGATGTACGGGCGAGCTAGGACGCTTCCCAGTCAGAATGTAGGGTTAAGGTGAATGGCATGGGTTCACGCTATCGTTGAAGATTTCCGCTACAAATTTATGAAGACTTGGCCATAAAGGTCATATTTGAGTACAAACAGTATGTAATGGATGTAAGACTCTTTTATTCAGTTTCTGTGTGTTCAGTGAGCATTGATCTCTGGGATCTCTACGCACGTACATTCGGTGATCACGACTTATTAGTCGGGGTCCCCATAGAGCTAGTATCAGAGTCATCCTGACTGTAGGAAGCCCTTAGTTAGCATGGATGTTAGTTAGGAAAAAAACTATTTTTCTAGACCCTTCAAAATCACTTACAAAACATCTATAATTCTCACCTCCCCTCAAAATTCAAAGGAAGCGAAGGTTTTTGCCTTAGCGCTTCCAACCTATTCACTTGACTCACCTCGTCTACTCTTGCAAAACTTTGCGACGGTCGTTAGTATCCTTATGTCCCTGACCACTAGATTCCTTGAAATCCTCGTGGGTAACCTGGAAAGAAGGCACCTTGCTAGACAATTGCCCACATATCTCGGACACAAGATGGCGACACAACAACAAGACGATGCCAACAGAAGATACCTTCTTGAGGAATGAGGACGTCAACACTTGGAAGATGAAGACACCCTCAACACTGCCGATGATGATGCAACCTTGGCATACGATGACCAGGGCATAAGATATGCAAAATCATGATATGCATCGCTAATAGAGCAACTTTGTCCTTACCATTGTTGTGTTGGCAACCCCCGATGGATGAGAACTTCACCATTTGGTCCGCCTCACTATAGTGAGCAGGAAAAAGGTTCTTTTCATCCCCGCTCTCGATGTCGATATTATCATCAATGTAACCGACAAGTTATAACTCTACCATGCCTTTTTGGTGTCACTGCATAAAGGATTGCCCACTTGGAACTCTCGACACCTTGAAGGACAAGAAGGCATTAGCACGATTACGAAGACAACAAAAGACCCGTCAACGGCAACTGTGAAGAATCACCTTCGTCGTCAACTCACAAGACCTGAAGTCATTAAGGACTCTTCAAGCGCAACCCAGATCATTTCAACGAACAACAACCATAGACATAGTGACACCTGAAGAAGACCCAGAAGACCGAGCGGACTCCTCGCCAAGACACGAAACAAGCACAACTACTGAGTCCAAGAACACCTAGGGTAGAATAGGTCGTGTGTCCCCTATGCGAAGTCGAGTCCGTATGATGGTTCAAATGGAACCATGATGTGTGTTTCTTGTTTTTCTTGTTTGTGCTTTGGTGTAAATCACACTTTTTCCCTAGGCTACAAGTGCGCGACTATATCACCTACCTTACCTTGATGTTTCTGTTTGGACTTTTCGACACTTACTTGATTGCACTTGCACTATACCACCCGCTTAGGCACTCTCCTCTATGCTACTTTCCCTCTTCCCCCTCTCGTCAAATGAAGACTGGCAAGACAAGATGCACCAAGGATCTATGATGACGGACAGCTAGCATTGAAGACCATGATTACGACATACTCAACCAGACGCAACCCCATAGAGTATGCTTTTCCCTCAACATTAGAAACCACTCCCTAGCCCAACCTAGACCTCATAAGCTCCGCCAGCATAAGCCTCTAATCACGTGTTTAATACATGGATTTGCCAGAGCGCCTATTGAGCTTCAATAACCCCTTCTTAGCATTGGGTTCATTATGGAGCTAGTGATCATAGTGAACAAACATCCTTCATTCTTATGCTAGCAATAGAAACTTGATGCCATAGGAAGGATCATTTTAAGGATATACGATTTGTGGACAATGATTTGGTTTAGCCATAATAAATGTCTTGAGGAAGCAGCTGAGACCCTTTGGTTTATTATGAGGCTTAATGTTGATAGACAAACTTGGTGTATCAAGTTGATAAAGTAGCATAGCTTACTCCCCCGTAAGCAAATTGGGTTTAGTAGGACCATTATGATCACAAGCTGGAATTCCTGGTGGATTAATGACTTGACTTTGTCAAGTAATGTTGATAGTGGATTGATGGTGATATGAAAGTGACTGGGGTAACTAGTAGGGAATTCTTACTAGGTGTAAACCTTGGATTTAATAGGTGGTTCTAATGGGTGCTTAGCATGAAGGATACTACATGGTTCGAAGTTATTTGGATTTAGCACATTGGTCTTGATCATGATGCCATGTTTCTAGGTGGATGATGAGTAGAAGGAACCGGATGATGTTAGGGATAATTTAGGGATCTATATAAGCTCGACCTTCGAGTTTAGTTTGTCATTAGATTGGAAGTTCGTGGATATACTGTGATAATAGTCCTTGCAATGATATGTGGATTATATGTGTTGGAAATATGCCGTAGAGGCAATAAATGAAGTGTTTATTATTATATTTCCTTGTTCATGATAATCGTTTATTATCCATGCTATAATTGTATTAATTGGAAACACATTACATGTGTGGGTAAATAAACAACACTCTGTCCCTAGTATGCCTCTAGTGAACTAGCTCGTTGATGGAAGATGGTCAAGGTTTCCTAGCCATTGACATGTGATGTCATTTGATAACAAGATCACATTGTTAGGAGAATGATCTGATGGACAAGACCCAAACTACAAACATAGCATATGATCGTGTCAGTTTATTGCTACTGTTTTCTGCATGTCAAGTATATGTTCCTATGACCATGAGATCATGCAACTCACGGACATCGGAGGAGTGCCTTGTGTTTATCAAATGTCGCAACATAACTGGGTGACTATAAAGGTGCTCTACAGGTATCTCCGAGGGTGTCTGTTGAGTTGGCATGGATCAAGACTGGGATTTGTTACTTGTGTGACGGAGAGGTATCTCAGGGCCCACTCGGTAATACAACATCACAATAAGCCTTGCAAGCAATGTGACTAAGTGTTAGTTGCAGGATATTGTATTATGGAACAAGTAAAGAGACTTGCCAGTAACGAGATTGAACTAGGTATGGAGATACCGACGATCAAATCTCGGACAAGTAACATACCGAAGAAGAAAGGGAACATCATACGGGATTAACTGAATCCTTGACATAGAGGTTCGACCGATAAAGATCTTCATAGAATATGTAGTAACCAATATGGTCATCTAGGTCCCGCTATTGGTTACTGACCGTAGAGGTGTCTCCGTCATGTCTACATAGTTCTTGAACCCACAGGGTCTGCACACTTAAGGTTTGGTGACGTTTCGGTAGTATAGAGTTATGTATGGTAGTGACCGAAGGTTGTTCGGAGTCCCTGATGAGATCCTGGACGTCACGAGGAGCTCCGGAATGGTCCGGAGGTAAAGATTCATATATAGGAAGTCCTGTTTTGGTTGCCGTAAAAGTTTCGGGCTCATCGGTAGTGTACCGGGAGACCATCGGGAGGGGTATTTCGACCCAAGAGGCTCCATGGGCTGTGGGAGAGTGTTTAACAGCCCTTACTGGGCTGGTGGAAGTCCCACACAAGGCCCATGCGGTTTGGGAAAAAAGGCCTAAAGAGAAAAAGTGGAAAAAGCCAAAAATAGGGTGAATCCAGGTCCTACTAGGATTGGAGGTGGAGTCCACCTCCTCCACCTGGTTCGGCCAACTCCTTGGAGGCTTGGCCCTTGTGCCAAGCCTCCTACTGTCTTCCTCTTATGTATACTGGAGGTTTTAGGGGTTTTGCACAGAATTTTCAGCCATGTGCTGCCCGTTCCTCCAGTGCATAGTTTCTCCTCTAGATCGGTTTTCTGCAGCGCTTAGGTGAAGCCCTGCCGAAATAGCTCCACCACCATCGCCGAAGCGCCGTCACGCTGCTGGAGAACTCTTCTTCACCTCCGCTCCTTCGTGCTGGATCAAGATGGTGGATATCATCATCAAGCCGTACGTGTGCTGAACGAGGAGGTGTCGTCCGTTCGGCGCTAGATCGGAAGGATCGTGATCAAGTTCGTGGGACGGATCGTGATCAAGTTCGCGGGACGGATCGTGATTGGATCGTGGGACAGATCGTGATTGGATCGTGGGATGCTCAGCGATTTTGATCGCGAAGACGTTCGACTACACGAACCGCGTTTGTTAACACTTCCCGCTTATCGATCTACAAGGGTACGTAGATCCACTCTCCCTCTCGTAGATGCTCATCACCATGGATAGATCTGCGTGTGCATAGGAAATTTTTTGTTTCCCATGTGATGTTTCCCAATAGTGGCATCATGAGCTAGGTCTGTAACATCCCAAATTTTGGAATGTTATAATACATATTAGAATGAGTGTTTGTTTGCTTGAGTGATTGAATTGAGTGAAATTTGAAACCTTAAAAACACTTTAGAATGAGAGGGAATGACATGACTTTCCCATGTGCTTTTAATTCAAATTCTTACATTTCAAATCTGTGAGAGAAGATGACATGACTTCTTCAATATAAAAAGATTTGAAAAGTGAATTTGAAAACTATTTGAAAATTTCCTGATATGGAGTTCCTTTCATATTTGAAATTCCAATTTGAAGTTTGAAAGAATTCAAACCCCTTGACAAAAATTGAGAGGAGTAATATGACGCTCCACACCAGGGGTTATTTTGTGAAGTATTTGAACCATATAACCTAGGGGGTTATTTGAAAATTGTTTGCAAAAAGAAATAAAATCAATTTACGCATTTTCTAAAAATAATTTTTTTATAGTATTTATTTTAGCCGTGCAAAAATGTTCATTAAATTCATTTATTCCCCTGGTCAATTTAATATATAAATTTTGAATTTTTGGAAATGTATTGGTTGCCACAAAGTAGTTTCCATTCTATGTAAATTAGAAAAGGAAAGGAATTAATGTTCTAATAAAAACCGGCCGGCCCACCTGCCTTAACTTCCCCCCGAAATTACTCCAATCCCACTGAATCCGCCATCTCCTCTCCCTTTTCATTCTACGACCCCGAGCCGCTCCTATAAATACCCGAGGCCTCCCGCACCCCGTTCCACCCCTAAGCCCCATTCCCCGTGCCCTCTCGCCGTCGCCATTGCTCGCCGGAGCTCCGCACCACCGAAGCCCTCGAGCTTGTGGCGCACCACTCAGACCGCCCCAAGGTCTCCCGAGCCCACCAACCTCTCCACCTCGCTCGTGCGCACCTCTGCATCCACTCACCCATGTCCCGCACCCACAGGAGTCCCTTCCCCAATGACCACCCGAAGATCATCGCCACTCACGAGCTCGCTGTCGTCGACACCGTCGTCCCCGAGCCCTGCTGACACACCTACCTCATCGATGTGCCTACCTTCCTCCAGGAGCTACTTCAGTATCAAAATCTGAGCTCATCTTCCCCAACTCCGGCGACTATCTCTGATGAGCTCCAGGAAATTCCTGTAATTCTGTTTTTCAGAAAATATAGCAATCTTTAAAAATCATATCTCCTCGTATACATATCCAAATTGAGTGATTCCAAATGCATTAGATCACAAAATTCGTAAAGCTTATGAATAGTTAAAAAAAAATTCATGTTTGAGTAATTAAATCTGAGTATGATCAAATTCTTTGAAATCCTTCAACTTGACTTAACTTGAGTTTAATAAATTATTTTTGGATGATTCTTTTTCAAAATGTCACTACGTGTTTGGCCTATCTAGTAGGGGTTCTCAAATTAATTTTTGATTAATCTAAAATTGATTTCCACCAAAACAATACTGTTTTTACTATAGATTTGTTTTATTTTTTAAGTTTCTGTTTAGTTGTTTTTAATTAAAAAATTTGGTATTGTTGAAACATTATAATATGTTTCTGTTATACATCAGTATACAATTTTTATGATTAAATAAAAATATATTTTTTCTACTGTTTTGTCTTAAAATTTGTATAGATCATAACTAGAGTTTTATAATAGCAATTAGATAGATTCTTTTTACAATTTAAACTTTGAGAAAAATACTTTCTGTGAAGTTATCATTTTGTATTTTTATTTTCTGCTAATTTATTAGTTTATTGTTGTAACTAGCGGTTAAGTTTTATTTAGTGCAAAACCATTTTTGTTGTATGTTGTTAATCTTTATAGTTTTCGTGATGTTTTATTTGGATTTTATCTAGTTCTTTTTGTTCTCAACTTTTTTTTGTACGTATTTATTTGTTGCTTGGTAGTTTGAGTGCTAGAATGCTTGCTAGACATGATTGCTTACATGAATGCAATGTTTGATTATATAGATTTTCATCGGAGAGTGACGAATAGTCTAACAAGTTATTTTTGAGAGTGATATTAGTCTTCATCAACAGTACATGCAAGTTCACTTTGACCATCTATTTCATACCTATGTTTTATTGCATGTAGTAACATCATTAAACAAATCCCTCCAGTAGTGTTATTGAAATTCTTGTAGTTGAGTAGAATGCATGAGGTAGGAACCCACCACTTGTTACTAAAGCCCTGGGAACGTTAGTTATATTAATGCTATGCTAAAGTAGATGGTGTCTGGTATGAGTGTTCGTGAAAGGTGTGAGAAGGAGGACTCTACGTCAAGACGACAACTTCATGAAGGCATCTTCAAGTCCTGCATCTTCAAGACCTCAAGACTTTGAGACTCGAGAAACAAGTTTTCAATACAGACTACTGGGTGAAGGATGGTTGATTGGGCATCCCTGGAGTAACCAGTGGATGGCCGGGATGCATGGAGAAGCGCCCTGACATCTTGCGGAAAGCTTCACCCAGACTCAAAGAGACGGATGAATACTTCATGCCCGGAAGCTTACTTGTGTAGCCACAAGTCATTATGGGCTCTAGCTTGGTTGATCTTTGTTGTGACTCTGGCTGGGCAGTGCTACGAGATGTAGTCGACGTTAGGAATGGATGGGCACTGACAGAGGTCAGGGAAACACTTTGAAAGACCATGTTTCATTCGTCCTGTTCTCAAACACCCGGCAGCGCGAGGAGTTACTAGGAGGGAACGAATCTTGTGGGTAAAGTACACAACACTCTGCAGAGTTAAACCTAATGGATTAGCCGTGTCCCCGGTTACGGACAATTTGAGCCTCTGGACTTGGATCTATCTCTGAAACTCTCAACACTGGACTGATAATTAATGGTGGGCAACTTATGATACTTGTGGGCATTAAGACACCAGTTGGCGGAACCATGTCATGATAGGTAACTCTATAGTTAAAACTCATGATGTTCCTTTGTTGTAGGAAAAATAAAATAAAATTAGCTTTTATGCAAAAACTCAACACAGAGCCACAAAGCCTTATTGCATATAGATTAGTCTTATTCTTCTGTTTCTGCTATGGTGATCTTGCCAGTACATTCAATGTACTGACCTACACGGCTGCAACGTCTTATGTTGTAGATACTCTTCTACGACGAGAAAGAGTACGATTCAGGGTTACGGTCCGCACTCAACCTGTCGTTGGTGTTCTTGGGATCCACTCCCGTTGACTGCTTCTGCTGAAATTTTAAGGTATATATCAGTTTTATGTTAATTACATGTGATTGCACTGTGATATCAACATTGATGTACTGTGTGTGCCAGCATACTGATCCAGGGATGGCACAGAACACATAGAGGCTTGACTCGTTTTGAGTCGGATCGCTACAGAAATGGTATTAGAGCACATGTTGACTGTAGGACGTGAACCTAGGAAATGGATTAGAAAGAGGAAGACCTTGATGGGAAACAACTTTTGTTTTCACTACTCCCGTAACTTCTATATTCTTTTACTGAACCCTCCCTGTTTCAAACTATAGATGGAGAACTACTCCCTGAACAAAAGACAGGACTACGAAGATGTTCTCGGAGGCTCATTCCTCATGGAGCTAGTATAGATGGTGAAGCTGCCAATACCAAAGATCAAGGTGAATAAGAGGAAGTCTGGATTCTGGGGCATCAAAACTAAAGTTTTTGGACGTGAAGAAGACCCCAAGACTGAAGACATCAACTATGGCACATTGAGCCATGAACGTGAGATGGGCATGAACACTGCCGTCCATGATGCCATCGCACGTTTGAGCTATCATCATCATGCTAAGTTGTGCAACCACTATTTTGGAAGGCTTGGATGGCAGAAGCCTGATGGAGCACTCATCGACCTGACTGACGAACAGAAGATGAAGTTTTCACCCGTACTTGTGTATAATCAAGAACTGGAGCACTACATCAAGAACCTTCAAATGGACCTTCTCTCAGAGTTATTTGAGAACGAAACACTTCGTGAGAACCTCAAGGCTGAGAAGTTGAAGGTAGCCAATCAGAAGAAACAAGATTCCGAGATTCAGAAGCTTCGCCAAGACTTAAAGAACAGTCAGGCCATGGCTCATGCTGGAGACGTTGAAATTTAGAAGCTCAAGAACCAACTCCTGGAACTACAAGGACGACACCGGAAACTCCACATCAACAGGGAAAATCTGGTAGAAGATTTTGAGAATATCAAGCATGACCAGAAGAAGCACATTAAAGACGAAGACATGATATAGACTAGCTTAGTAGTGGCCCCACAATGAGAGAATAAAGGATAAACGTATTTACGATTTGAGTGATCAACCATACCAACCTTATGTCGGTGGCGATACTATAGTTTGATTGAACTTTATGAATGTATGGACTTGAGTTTGATTGTTTTGTGTCTTTGAGTTGTTTGTATCCCTCCTCTCTCTAGATATATCTCTCTTACCCATTTCATCTCCAAAACCTTGAACCCAATAGATGGTGAATGAAGCTAGACTTGAAATATCTAGACCTATGACCCAGTTGGAGGTAGAAGTATGGATTGAAAACATGGATGAAAATGAGTTGTTGATGCATAAACTGGGATTTTGCTAAAGTACAAGGATATAATAGAATATGGTAAATGGATAACTTGGGTTGTTCTAAGGATGACAATACTCTATAAGATGTTGGGAAGTGAAATAGAAGCATGGTTTGGATGATAAGGATTCTTACCCAAGAAGAAACATATGTTAATTTTGAGTATCCCTTTTCTGACACCTGCAGATGACCACCCTTTATGAGTCTTTCCTCAAGGGCCCGGAGACGATCATGACCCTGACTAGTGATCATGATTACCCAAGGATCCTGAAGGATATGATGAAGCACATCCATCTTGAAGGAGATGCAGTCTACAAAGGCTACCCATTCATGGAAAATGGAGTGGAACTCTGGTATGTGGAGGTACACCTCCACCGTGTTAAAGGAGTTTGCCCAAAGACCATGGGGCAATAATTTTTCATATCTCGTGTACCACGAGAAACTTTCCTCGACGTTGTTCGTGATGCTGCCATGGAAGCCAGACGTCAGATTGGTGAAATACTTGAAGCAAGACTCTGTCATACTCAGGAATACCTGCATGAGGTGCATACGGAGATGAAGCTCATGTCCACCCTGATCAAGGAGAAGATGGATGATTTCAAGGAGCACATCGCAAAGTTCCAGTGGTACTAAAATATCTCCAAGGGGGGATAAATGAATAAAATTGAGAGCAAGGCTGGACCATCCACATTATGTGGATGGCAACATTTGTAATAAAGTACTTTTTTGGAGTTCTAAGAAGTGATTGAGGTTATGTAATGGAAGTCTCAGGGTTTGTAATAAATTCATGAACCAATGGAATTGATGGAGTCATGATTCCCCTATGTTGAATTATATGAATTGTTACTCTATGAACAAAGATCACAGACCAATTTTGAGGATATGAGAAAATATGGTCTATGCAAGCATGAGTGCATTTCATTTTAAGTGTGGTAGTAACCACAGGGATAAATATATGAAGAAGAAAATACCATTCATATTAAGGAGTTTGGATAACTGAATACAGGTAAAGAGAATGTGGAACCACATCAAAATGTGTGGATGATAACCTTTGTGACAAAGTGATTTTGAAGTTGGAATATTGGGAAAAGGAATGATTGTGATGAAACCATACCCAAGGTTAAACAGACCAATGGAAAGGAAAATGAATTCCGAAGAGTGGAATCTAAACAAGAATAAGTCTGTGAAGGTATAATGTAGTGAACTGAAGGTAATGTTGGAATATGGAATTATAGTAACCCCAAGGGTGAGATGAAGTTGTTCTAGTATTCAAGTGAACCCACAAGTCACTAACCTCAGGATTGATAAGGATCAAGCCCTACCTTTATGAAGGAAGAAACTTGGAAGAAGCTACGACTGATCAGCAAACGTTTTCTTGGGAGTATATCGAAAACCTGAGAGTTGTGAAGGAATGCTAGATCATTTGTTTAGCTTGCAGAATCAAAGAATTTATCCGAACCTCGTTCGTTGACAAGAGAAATTTCTGCAATGCTTGTGAGGAAGCCCAAGTGTTAGAATACAAGATTCACTAAACCTTATACAAGGTAATGATTTCAGTGCGACATGGCTTGGCCACCATGACGACTTACTCTTATCATTCTCTTGCTATTCGGAATGGTAAATCTGAGTGACTTACCCATAGTAAAGAGACGATGTTCTTTGAAGCTTTGTTTAAGCCTTAGAATGGTATGATGAAAACCCTTTTTACATGACAGTTGCTGTCACACGTGGGAATTTTATGGTGAGGAATGAAGCCAAGACCCATTTCACTACAGGATAACCACTAATGGTAGACCACCATGAGATCATCAATAAGTTACTTAGGATGAACACAAGACCTGCCAGCTAAGAAGACCCAGTATCGGAGGAAATGCATTCTGTTATGAGATCACAAGATTTTGATTTAATGGAAGAGCCTCATCGAAGGAGCTATCGTGAAGAATGTGAATAGACAGATGCACCCAGAGGACTGCCATGATTTTGAGGGACCAGTAACTCTCATTTTAAGTGTGGTAGACCCTACACCTTTCCAAGAGAGTGGATTTGTTAGAAGACCCCCAAACCCTAACCTTTTCTTTCTAGCCCTTTCGAATCTTGAGGACGAGATTGATTTTAAGTGTGGTAGGTTTTTAACATCCAAGTTTTGGAATGTTATAATAAATATTAGAACGAGAGTTTGTTTGCTTGAGTGATTGAATTGAGTGAAATTTGAACTTTAAAAAAAACTTTAGAATGAGAGGGAATGACATGAATTTCCCATGTGATTTTGAATTCAAATTCTTACATTTCAAATCATTGAGAGAACATGACATGACTTCTTCAATATAAAAAGATTTGGAAAGTGAATTTGAAAACTATTTGAAAATTTCCTGATATGGAGTTCCTTTCATATTTGAAATTCAAACCCCTTGACAAAACTTGAGAGGAGTAATACGAGACTCCACACCAGTGGTTATTTTGTGAAGTATTTGAACCATAAAACCTAGGACGTTATTTGAAAATTATTTGCAAAAAGAAATAAAATAAATTTAAGCATTCTGTAAAAATATTTTTTAAAAGTATTTATTTTGGCCGTGGAAAAATGTTCATTAAATTGCATTTATTCCCCTGGTCAATCGAATATATAAATCTTCATTTTTTGAAAATGTATTGATTGCCATAAAGTAGTTTCCATTCTATGTAAATTAGAAAAGGAAAGGAATTAATGTTCTAATAAAAACCGGCCGGCCCACCTGCCTTAACTTCCCCCCGAAATTACTCCAATCCCACTGAATCCGCCATCTCCTCTCCCTTTCCTTTCTACGACCCCGAGCCGCTCCTGTAAATACCCGAGGCCTCCTGCGCCCCGTTCCACCCCTAAGCCCCATTCCCCGTGCCCTCTCGCCACCGCCATTGCTCGCCGGATCTTCGCACCAACGAAGCCCTCGAGCTCGTGACGCTCCACTCCGACTGCCCCCAAGCTCTCCTGAGCCTACCAACCTCTCCACCTCGCTCGCGCGCACCTCTCCATCCACTCGCCCGTATCCTGCACCCACCAGAATCCCTTAACCGACGACCACCCGAGGATCATCGCCGCTCACGAGCTCGCCGTTGTCGACACCGTTGTCCCCGAGCCCCGCTGACGCCACCTACCTCTTCGGCATTCCCACCTTCCTCCGGGAGCTACTGCAGCATCAAAATCCGAGCTCATCTTCCCTAACTCCGGCGACTATCTCCGGTGAGCTCCAAGAAATTCTCGTAATTCTGTTTTTTAGAAAAATAGCAATCTTAAAAAAATCATATCTCCTAGTATACATATCCAAATTGAGTGATTCCAATTGCACTAGATCACAAATTTTGTAAAGCATCTGAATAGGTAAAAAAGTTGTCATGTTTGAGTAACTAAATCTGAGTATGATCAAATTCTTTGAGATCCTTAAATTTGACTTAACTTGAGTTTAATAAATTATTTTGGATGATTATTTTTGCAAAATGTCACTACGTGTTTGGCCTATCCAGTAGGGGTTCTTAAATTAATTTTTGATTAATATAAAATTGATTTGCAGCAAAATAGTACTGTTTTTCCTATAGATTTGTTTTATTTTTAAAGTTTCTGTTTATTTGTTTTTAATTAAAAATTTGGTATTGTTGAAACATTATAATATGTTTATGTTATACATCAGCATACAATTTTTATGATTAAATAAAAACATATTTTTTCTACTGTTTTGTGTTAAAATTTGTATAGATCATAACTAGAGTTTTATAATAGCAATTAGATAGATTCTTTTTACAATTTAAACTTTGAGAAAAATACTTTCTGTGAAGTTATTATTTTGTATTTTTATTTTCTGCTAATTTATTAGTTTAGTGTTGTAACTAGCGGTTAAGTTTTATTTAGTGCAAAACAATTTTTGTTGTATGTTGTTAATCTTTATAGTTTTCCAGTGAAGTTTTCTTTGGATTTCATCTAGTTCTTTTTGTTTTCAAAATTTTTTTGTACATCTTTATTTGTTGAATGGTAGTGTGAGTGCTAGAATGCTTGCTAGACATGATTGCCTATATGAATGCAATGTTTGATTATATAGATTTTCATCGGAGAGTGACGAATAGTCTAACAAGTTATTTTTGAGAGTGATATTATTCTTCATCAAAAGTACAGGCAAGTTCACTTTGACCATCTATTTCATACCTATGTTTTATTGCATGTAGTGACATCATTCAACAAATCCCTCCAGTAGTGTTATTGAAATTCTTGTAGTTGAGTAGAATGCATGAGGTAGGAACCCACCACTTGTTACTAAAGCCCCGGGAATGTTAGTTATATTAATGCTATTCTAAAGTAGACGGGGTCTGGTATGAGTGTTCGTGAGTGGTGTGAGAAGGAGGACTCTATGTCAAGACGACAACTTCATGAAGGCATCTTCAAGACCTCAAGACTTCGAGACTCGAGAAACAAGTTTTCAATACACACTACTGGGTGAAGGATGGTTGATTGGGCATCCCTGGAGTAAATAGTGGATGGCCGGGATGCATGGAGAAGCGCCATGACATCTTGCGGAAAGCTTCACAGAGACTCAAAGAAACGGATGAATACTTCATGCCCGGAAGCTTACCTGCACAACCACAAGCCATTATGGGCTCTGGCTTGGTTGGATATTGTGGTGACCCTGGACAGGCGGTGCTACGAGATGTAGTCGACATTAGGAATGGATGGGCACCGAAAGAGTCTCAGAGGAACCTCTTAGAAGACCATGTTTTGATCATTCGTTCCTCAAACACCCTGAAGTGCGAGGAATCCAACGGAGGCGATCAAATATTGTGGGGAATGTGTGCAAAACTCTGCAGAGTTAAACCTAATCGATTAGTCGTGTCCCCGGTTACGGACAATTTGAGCCTCTAGACTTGGATCTATCTCTAAAACTCTCAACACTGGACTAATAATTAAGGTTGGGCAACTTATGATACTTGTGCACATTAAGACACCGGTTGGCAGAACCATGTCATGATAGGTAACTCTATAGTGAAAACTCCTGATGTTCCTTTGTTGTAGGAAAAATAAAATAAAATGAGATTTTATGCAAAACTCAGACACAGAGCCACTAAGACTTATTGCATATAGATTAGTCTTATTCTTCTGTTTCTGCTATGGTGATCTTGCCAGTACATTCAATGTACTGACCTACACGGCTACAACATCTTATGTTGCAGATACTCTTCTATGACGAGTAAGAGTACGATTTAGGGTACGGTCCGCACTCAACCTGCCGTTGGTGTTATTGGGATCCACTCCCATTGACTGCTTCTACTGAAATTTGAAGGTATACATCAGTTTTACGTTAATTACATGTGATTGCACTATGATATAAACATTGATGTACTGTGTGTGCCAGCATACTAATCTAGGGATGGCACAGAACACACAAAGGCTTGACTCGTTTTGAGTCGGGTCGCTACAGGTACATAGATCCACTCTCCCTCTCGTAGATGCTCATCACCATGGATAGATCTGCGTGTGGATAGGACAATTTTTTTTCCCATGTGACGTTCCCCAACAGTGTCATCATGAGCTAGGTCTATGTGTAGATGAGATCTCGAGTAGAACACAAAAGGTTTGTGGGCGTTGATGCTTAGATTGCTTCCTCCCTTGGTTGGATTTTCATTCAGCGGTATTGTGAGATGAAGCGGCCCGGACCAACACTACTCGTACGCTTACAAGAGATCGGTTCCCTCGACCGCAACTTGTTGCATAGACGGCTTGCGGGTGCCAGTTTCTCTCACTTTAGTTGGATCAGATTTGACAAAGGTAATCCTTGAGAAGGTTGAAAAGAAACTAGTGTATCACCGTTGTGGTTTTTGCATAGATGAGAATTGTTCTTACTAGATACCCGTCGCAGCCACGTAAAACATGCCACAACAATTAGAGGACGTCTAACTTGTTTTTGCAGGGTATGTTGCGATGTGATATGGCCAATTACATGATGTGATATATGTGATCTATGAGATGATCATGTGCTGTATAGATTATCACGACTTGCATGTCGATGAGTACGGCAACCGGCAGGAGCCATAGGGTTGTCTTTAATTATTGTATGACCCGCGTGTCAATCATTAAGCACTATGTAATGCTTTACTTTATCGCTAAACAGTAGCAATAGTAGTAGAAGCATGTTGGGCGCGACAACCCTGATGGCGACACGTTGATGGAGATCATGGTGTCTTGCCGGTGACGATGGAGATCATGCCGGTGCTTTCAAGTTGGAGATCAAAAGCACAAGTTCATGGCCATATCATGTCACTTATGATTTGCATGTGGTGTTAATCCTTTTATGCACCTCGTTTTGCTTAGGATGACGGTAGCATTATAAGGTGATCCCTCACTTAATTTCAAGCTAAGTTGAATGATGATGGAAGTAACTTTGTTGACTGGGCCCGTAATCTGAGGATTACCCTCACGGCTTCCCAGAAATCATATGTCCTTGATGCACCGCTTGGTGACCAACCAGAAGACATGACCTCGGAAGATGTTAAGAACGCTTGGGAGGCACGTACTGGAGATTACTCAATAATTCAGTGTGCGATATTGTATGGCTTAGAACCGGGACTTGAAAGACGTTTTGAACGTCATGGAGCATATGAGATGTTCCAGGAGTTGAAGTTTATCTTTCAGAAGGAAGCCCGGATCGAGAGGTATGAAACCTCCGATAAGTTCTATGCTTGCAAGATGGAGGAGAACGGGTCTATCAGTGAACATGTACTCAGAATGTCTGGGTATTCAACTCGTCTAGCGGAGTTGGGAATTGCCCTTCCGCCAGAAGTAATCACTGACAAAGTTCTTCAATCACTGCCACCTAGTTACAAGAGCTTTGTGATGAACTATAACATGCACGGGATGAACAAGTCAGTCGTCGAGCTGTTTGCGATGCTAACAGTCGCTGAGTCTGAAATCCAGAAAGAACATCAAGTGTTGATGGTCAATAAAACCACTATTTCAAGAAAATTGGCAAGGTCAAGGGCAAGGGAAAGAAGGGTAAAACCAAGAAGGATGGCAAAGCAGTTGCTACTCCTGTAAAGAAGCACAAGCATGGACCCAAGCCAGAAACTGAGTGCTTTCATTGCAAGGGAACTAGCCACTGGAAGCGGAACTGCCCCAAGTACCTGGCTGACAAGAAGGCGGCCAACGACAAACAAGGTATATATGATATACATGTTATTGATGTGTACCTTACTAGCTCTCGTAGTAGTGCCTGGGTATTTGATACCGGTTCGGTTGCTCACATTTGCAACTCAAAGCAGGAACTACGGAATAAACGAAGGCTAGCAAAGGACGAAGTGACGATGCGCGTGGGAAATGGTTCCAAGGTTGATGTGATCGCCATCGGCACACTCTCTCTTCGATTACCATCGGGATTAGTGATGAACCTAAATAACTTTTATTTAGTGCCTGCGTTAAGCATGAACATTATATCTGGATCTTGTTTATTGCGAGACGGTTACTCATTTAAATCAGAGAATAAAGGTTGTTCTATTTATATGAGTAATATCTTTTATGGTCATGCATCCAATGTTAGGGGTTTATTCATATTGAATCTTCAGAGTGATGACACACATGTTCATAACATTGATGCCAAAAGATGTAGAGTTGATAATGGTAGTACCAATTTCTTGTGGCACTTCCGTTTAGGTCATATTGGTGTAAAACGCATGAGGAAGCTCCATGCTAATGGACTTTTGGAGTCACTTGATTTTGAATCACTTGACACATGTGAACCATGCCTCATGGGCAAGATGACTAAAATGTTGTTCTCTCGGACAATGGAACGGGCGAGTGACTTATTAGAAATCATACATACTGATGTGTGCAGTCCAATGAATGTTATAGGGCGTGGTGGATATCATTATTTTCTCACCTTCATTGATTACTTAAGAAGATATGGGTATATTTACTTAATGAAACACAAGTTTGAAACGTTTGGAAAGTTCAAGCAATTTCACAGTGAAGTTGAGAATCAACATAACAAGAAGATTAAGTTCCTGCGATCTGATCGAGGAGGTGAATATCTGAGTTATGAGTTTGGCAGTCACTTAAGATAGTGTGAAATTGTTTCACAGTTCACACCACCCGGAACACCACAGCGTAATGGTGTGTCCGAACATCGTAATCAAACCTTATTAGATATGGTGCGTTCTATGATGTCTCTTGCTGATTTGCCACTATCATTTTGGGGTTATGCATTAGAGACAGCTCCATTCACTTTAAATAGGGCACCATCAAAATCCGTTGAGACGACGCCATATGAACTATGGTTTGGCAAGAAGCCAAAGTTGTCGTGTCTTAAAGTTTGGGGATGTGATGCTTATGTCAAAAAGCTTCAGCCTGAAAAGATAGAACCCAAAGCAGAGAAATGTGTCTTCATAGGATACCCAAAAGAGACAGTCGGGTATACCTTTTATCTCAGATCCGAAGGCAAAGTGTTTGTAGCTAAGAACGGAATATTTCTTGAGAAAGAGTTTCTCTTGAAAGAATTGAGTGGGAGGAAGATAGAGCTTGATGAGGTTATTGAACCTTTGCTTCAACTAGAAAGTAGCGCAGCGCAGAAAGATGTTTCTGTGGAATCTACGATGGTAGAAGAGGAAGTTAATGATGAATATCATGAAGCTTCGGATCAAGCTACTATTGAACCTCGTAGGTCGACAAGGGCATGTACTACTCCTGAGTGGTACGGCAACCCTGTCTTAGAGGTCATGTTGTTGGACAACAATGAACCTACAAGCTATGGAGGAGCAGTGATGGGCCCGTATTCTGAGAAATGGTTAGAGGCCATGAAATCCGAGATGGGATCCATGTATGAAAACAAAGTATGGACTTTGGAAGTATTACCTGAAGGGCGAAATGCCATTCAGAATAAATGGATCTTTAAGAAGAAGACAGACGTGGACGGTAATGTCACAGTCTATAAATCTCGACTTGTGGCAAAGGGTTTTTCACAAGTTCAAGGAGTTGACTACGATGAGACTTTCTCACTCGTAGTGATGCTTAAGTCTGTTAGAATCATGTTGGCAATAGCTTCTTATTTCGACTATGAAATTTGGCAGATGGATGTCAAAACGGTGTTCCTCAACGGATTCCTTGAGGAAGAGTTGTATATGATGCAACCCGAAGGTTTTGTCGATCCAAAGAATGCTAACAAAGTTTGCAAACTCCAGTGATCCATTTATGGACTGGTGCAAGCATCTCGGAGTTGGAATAAGCGCTTTGATGAGGTGATCAAGGCGTTTGAGTTTATACAAGTTTATGGCGAAGCTTGTATTTACAGGAAAGTGAGTTGGAGCACTATAGTGTTTCTAGTATTATATGTGGATGACATATTGCTGATTGGAAACAATATAGAAATGCTGGAAAGCGTGAAGGAATATTTGAACTAGAGTTTTTCAATGAAGGACCTAGGAGAAGCTGCTTTCATATTAGGCATTAAGATCTATAGAGATAGATCGAGACGCTTAATAGCACTTTCACAGAGCACATAACTTGATAAAGTTTTGAAGAAGTTCAAAATGGATCAGTCCAAGAAGGGGTTCTTGCCTGTGTTACAAGGTGTGAAGTTGAGTAAGACTCAATGCCCAGTGACTGCAAAAGATAGAGAAAAGATGAGTGTCATCCCCTATGCTTCAGCCATAGGCTCTATCATGTATGCAATGCTGTGCACAAGACCTGATGTCACCCTTGCCATAAGTATGGCCGGAAGGTTTCAAAGTGATCCCGGAATGGAGCACTGGGCAGCGGTCAAGAATATCCTTAAGTACCTAAAAAGGACTAAGGAGATGTTTCTCGTTAATGGAGGTGGTGAAGAGCTCGTCGTTAAGGGTTACATCGATGCAAGCTTTGACACTGATCCGGATGACTCTAAGTCGCAAACCAGATACGTATTTATTCTCAACTGGGGAGCGGTAAGCTGGTGCAGTTCCAAGCAAAGCGTGGTAGCCAATTCTACGTGCGAAGCGGAGTACATCGCAGCCTCGGAGGCGGCGAAGGAAGGTGTCTGGATGAAGCAGTTCATGATAGATCTTGGAGTAGTGCCCAGTGCACTGAATCGAATGAACCTGTTCTGTGACATCACTGGTGCCATTGCTCTGGCCAAGGAACCAAGGTTTCACAAGAGGACCAGACACATAAAGCGACGAGTTAACTCCATCCACGATTACATCGAGGAGAAGGACATAAATATTTGCAAAGTGCACACGGATCTGAATGTTGCAGACCCGTTGACTAAACCTCTTCCAAGGGCTAAACATGATCAACACCAGAACTGCATGGGTGTTCGATTCATTACAATGTAAATCACATAGTGATCTGAACTAGATTATTGACTCTAGTGCAAGTGGGAGACTGTTGGAAATATGCCCTAGAGGCAATAAATAAAGTGTTTATTATTATATTTCCTTGTTCATGATAATCGTTTATTATCCATGCTACAATTGTATTAATTGGAAACACATTACATGTGTGGGTAAATAAACAACACTCTGTCCCTAGTATGCCTCTAGTGAACTAGCTCGTTGATCGAAGATGGTCAAGGTTTCCCAGCCATTGACATGTGATGTCATTTGATAACGAGATCACATCATTAGGAGAATGATGTGATGGACAAACCAAAACTACAAACGTAGCATATGATCGTGTCAGTTTATTGCTACTGTTTTCTACATATCAAGTATATGTTCCTCTAACCATGAGATCATGCAACTCATGGACATCGGAGGAGTGCCTTATGTGTATCAAACGTCGCAACGTAACTGGGTGACTATAAAGGTGCTCTACAGGTATCGCCAAGGGTGTCTGTTGAGTTGTCATGGATCAAGACTGGGATTTGTTACTCCGTGTGACGCAGAGGTATCTCAGGGCCCACTCGGTAATACAACATCACAATAAGCCTTGCAAACAATGTGACTAGGTGTTAGTTGCGGGATCTTGTATTACGGAACGAGTAAAGAGACTTGCCGGTAATGAGATTGAACTAGGTATGGAGATACCGACGATCAAATCTCGGACAAGTAACATACCAAAGAACAAAGGGAACATCATACGGGATTAACTGAATCCTTGACATAGTGGTTCGACCGATAAAGATCTTCGTAGAATATGTAGGAACCAATATGGGAATCCAGGTACTGCTATTGGTTATTGACCGTAGAGGTGTCTCGGTCATGTCTAGATAATTCTCGAACCTGCAGGGTGTGCACACTTAAGGTTTGGTGGCGTTTCGGTAGTATAGAGTTATGTATGGTGGTGACCGAAGGTTGTTTGGAGTCCCGGATGAGATCCCGGACATCACAAGGAGCTCCGTAATGGTCCGGAGGTAAATATTCATATATAGGAAGTCTTGTTTTGGTCGCCGGTAAGTTTCGGGCTCATCGGTAGTGTACCGGGAGTGCCGGTAGTGTACCGGGAGACCATCGGGAGGGGTATTTCGACCCAAGAGGCTCCATGGGCTGTGCGAGAGTGTTTACCAACCCTTAGTGGGCTTGTGTAAGTCCCACACAAGGCCCATATGGTTTGGGAAAAAAGTCCTAAAGAGAAAAAGTGGAAAAAGGCAAAAATAGGGTGAATCCTAGTCCTACTAGGATTGGAGGTGGAGTCCACCTCCTCCACCTGGTTCGGACGACTCCTTGGAGGCTTGGCCCTTGTGCCAAGCCTCCTACTGTCTTCCTCTTATATATACTGGGGGTTTTAGGGTTTTTGCACTGAATTTTCAGCCATGTGCTGCCCGTTCCTCCAGTGCATAGTTTCTCCTCTAGATTGGTTTTCTGCAGCGCTTAGGCGAAGCCCTGCCAGAAAAACTCCACCACCATCGCCAGAGCGCTGTCACGCTGTCGGAGAACTCTTCTTCCTCTCCGCTCCTTCTGGCTGGATCAAGACGGCGGAGATCGTCATCAAGCCGTACGTGTGCTGAACGCGGAGGTGTCGTCCGTTCGGCGCTAGATCGGAAGGATCATGATCAAGTTCATGGGACAGATCGTGATCAAGTTCGTGGGATGGATTGTGATCCAAGTTCGTGGGACAGATTGTGATCAAGTTTGTTGGACGGATCGTGATCAAGTTCGCGGGACGGATCGTGATTGGTTCGCGGGACGGATCGTGATTGGATCGCGGGACGCTCGGCGATTTGGATCGCAAAGACGTTTGACTACACCAACCGTGTTTCTTAACGCTTCCGGCTTAGCGATCTACAAGGGTACGCAGATCCACTCTCCCTCTCGTAGATGCTCATCACCATGGATAGATCTGCGTGTGCGTAGGAAAAAATTTGTTTCCCATGCAACGTTCCCCAACAATATGAACTCGAGGAGATTATGTTGGACACCATCGACGATGGATTTGTAGCAGTAATGGATCATATAATATTGGATAATATTAGTGGATTGATTAAGTTGGATTTGTAGCAAGGAAACAAGATCTTGGATTGGTACATTAAAAAGTTTCCTTGACATAGTAATGCGGTACCTTAGACCTTGGATAGGTCAGTAGGACACTTGGATTTGTAGTGTCATGATCAAGCTTAGTGGCTTGTATGTTATCTCGAGGTTTTTTATATAGGGATATATGTGAGTGAGCTATAGTATACAAATGAGATTTTGGGTATAGTCCTTCTCTCAAAACCTTGGAGATATGAGTAGCATGTGTAATGTTGGAGTTAACTTACATGAGTTGATACCTTCGATGGTATAGGGTGATTTCATTTGGAGTAAATAGTAGGACTATTGGCATCTAATAATTGTGATCGAGGATGAGATGATAGATGTTGACTCACATCCTAAGCTCCTTGAAACTCGGAAACTTTACCGAGCCATAATATGGTTGGATTATGACCATAGGTCTTGGCTCTCAGTCATTAGACTATGGACAATACTCCACCTTGACCACCACAAATCCTTTTCATAAGGAAGGTGGACACAAAGAACTGGATTACATTGGATCACAAACCCCCCGAACTAGTTACCATTCGGAGCAAATGCCCACTCCTCTCACATATCCCATGAATAATATGTTTGTGTGATACTTGGGGGAATAAGTTGTTACCCACTGGGATGACATATTCATTTACCAAATGAGAGGAGAAACACCTTAATCATGTTTTGATCAGCCACAGGAACACCAATTGCCATGCCTCTCAACAAAAAGGTTTCACCTTGAAAAGGTTGGACCCCTCGAAGCACCCTCCCTTCAGCACAAGACATTCTTGCCGAAGCAAGACGGAGGACCACTACAGTCGGGGAGCCACGACAACGAAGAAGAAGAAGCAAAGGAAGTCAACCACCACTCCTTAGCTGGCTACATCAGCTAGACTATATCAAGAAGCACTGACGTCCAAGCACGATGAAGCCCTTGCACATCAAGAGGATTAAAGGGCCCCTTGTTTTAAATAGTCACCTATCAGTTCCTAGCGAGGGAGGAACCAATAAGTTTATAGCACCCCTTACTGCTTTATGGTGTACGATGAGCACGACGTTCCTACTCCCTTCAGATGTCTGGACTGGAGTGTACGACTGCCATGACTTCTTTGCCATCCCCTTTTGATCCAATCTAGGGCGTAAACCCTGACTCGGTCATGGTAAACCACCTGTCAAAGGTAGTTCACCCCACTTACCAAGACTCAGACCTTGAGGAACTAGATGGTTGTTCTATACTTCTGGATAGTCAGCTTATTTAGAACCCCTCAGAATCCTTCCCCACATGGTAGACCCCGTTTTGGTGCCAAGTCTCTAAGCCTAGCCTTAGGAACAAGACTCAACCAAACCTTCTCGCAATGGCTATGAAGAGACAAATAGACCAAACACTTGAAGACCCACCAAAAACACGTGTCCGTGACGACGAGGACAAATGGACGAAGGTGAATGAAGAACATACCTGGGCAATTACTCAAGCAGAAGTTCTCCATGAGAAGCCTATGATGACGCGCTTCAACACTCTCAAGGATGAAGACCACCCGCGACTAAACATCCCCAGCATCAAGGAAGACAAGGGCTTCCCCAACAATGGGAATCTATGACCTTGATCCCTTCTATTCTAACATGAGACACATAGATGTCACTAACCAATGTAAGTAACCCCAGGACTAGCACGTGGACACACTACTTGGTCATGTATTCTGACTTTGGAATACACACACGAGCCAAGCCCTCGCTAGAACCCCGTTCACCCATAGACGAAGTCAAAGATGCACTCGAAGACATATCATCAAGCATTTCAAGATCCAGTTGTACAACCACGCCGGAGCAGAAGCAACATGGAACGTGAAGACTACCTCACCTTTGAATTTCCGCACCTTTCCCATGCCTAGCCTAGGAATCTCGGGGACGAGATTCTTGTATGGGGGTAGGTATGTCACACCCTATGTTTTGCCTCATGACTAAGTTAACATGACTAAAAAGTTAGGGCCAATTAAAACTTTTTGAGTACCTATAAATGTTTGACTAGTATGCTATTTGCTTGCTTGTATGATTGCTCGTTGGTGCTCTATATTTATAAAACTCTCTCCTACTCTCAAAACTCTTTTCCTTCATCTGAACTCTTTCCCAATGATCATACCATGTGTATAGTACCTAAAAATATTTTTATCAAATATTATTTTGGCCAAAAACCTTTTATTCAATTTAGGTTTTCAAAAATCTCTGAATTGAGGTTTGTACTACGAGTCCTCAAAATTGGTGGGTTGTTTTGCCCCAAAGGATTTATTTGGAACCTACTATATATATAAGTCCCCAAAACCAAAAAAATATTATTTTTAAAGGCTATTTTCTCATCTTATTTGAAGGCTTTTTCTTAAGGCCATAAATGGTCTTTTATTAGGAAAATTATTTTTATGCTTTCAAAATATTTGAGAAAATTTAGGAGAACTTAGTGGACATATAATTTCAATATATAAGAGTTTAAACACATGGTCATGTTCAAAATATTGGACAAAACCCTTCAAACCATTTCTGCCTATTTCAAGCATTTGAAATATTTCTAGAAGAAATATTATCAATAAATTCCAAGAAAAATCCTGCATGTCACAAATGCCATATGTGATGATATTGCAAAATTTTAACCCAATCATAACTGATTTGATTCACCAAAATATTCCAAACCCATTCCTGTCCAGAATCAAATTTGAGCAACTTTACATTGTGAAGTTTCTCCTATTCATCCCAAACTTTGTGGACATGTTCTAATCCCCAAATAGTGATGTTATACCAAGTGGTGCATCAAGGATATTAGTTTAACCCAACTGAATCTACAGAAACCTGATTCTGTTGAATCATAGGGTTTACCATGTTTACACTGCAAACTTTCATCAAATCATCACAAAACTTGTTATCAGGACCAAATGGACTTACCATTTACCACTTGTAAGTCTCAAGGCTGTAGGATTCCTCTGCCTAGACCTATCACAGCACAAACACCTTTAGTCATAAGCTTGTGGGCAAGGGAAGCTGACCCAAAAAGATTCCCCTTGCCTCCAACTTTTTACCATGGTATATTCTATCCTCATTTTTCCTCCAGTAACTTGGCCATGGACTCACACCAACTATTTGGGAGTAACTCCCTCATTTCCCCTCTTTTTTTGTCATGGTAAGGCCTCTGTTCCCTTATTATGTTCATAAGAATGCCCCCATGTTTTTCCATAGCACCTATAGTATGCTAGTGCATCTTGCCGCGCCCAAAGGTGGCATGCTCATGTGGAAAATATGAGCAGTTTATCTAAACCTACATTTTGGCAGCAAATGAAGCTTTGTACTCCAAGTACCCTGCACACTCATCTACCTGAGCTAAAAATTGGTGGGCATATAGTCCTTCCATACCTAGGGCTACTAGACAAGGTTTCATCCATAGTTCCCTACTGTAAAATTCCACTAGATCAGCCCCAAGTTTTTGTCTTCCAACTTACCCTTAGTGAAAACCTAACCCATACAGCTCCATTTACCTTGATATTCTGCCAATGCTCTGCTGCATGCGTGCCTTACATGATAGACAACCTTGGACGCCAGAAAAGATGCTCTGGACAGGAGTTGGCTTGGTGACCAAATAGCCAACATGCTGAAACAGCGCTCTGCTGCTTTTCGTTGTCCTGTAGCTCGCGTCCATCCTCGAGAGAGCATCCACGCGTGCCGGGGAATCCCTCCTTGCCTCCCATGCCCCTCCCCAATGCTCGCAAGGCTCCAAGACGGCTTTGGCACATGTGCTCCCCATGCCAGAGAGCACCCCAGGCGCACCCGAGCCCCTCTCGGTCGCTCCCCTATTTCAAGCCTCCCCTCGCTCCCCCTTACGTCCTTTAGCACTCCCCTCTCTCCCTTGGACCTCCCGGATAAGCCCGCTCACTCTCCCTTGGCCTCCATCATCGTCCATGGCCGAAGCTTGCTGGCGGCACCCATTAAAAATTTGGACGACGCCAAGCCCCCCCCCCCTTGCCCCTGCTCACTCCAGTATCCCCCCTTCAAGCCGATGCAAGCCCGTCCATCGCCCCTTTTCCTCTGTGGAGCATCATGCGCCCGCGGCCAGTGGCGGCTGCGGCCTCCTCCACGACCCCCACCCTAGAGCTGACACCGCTGCAGCTCTCCCCCATAGGCGCACAGCACCAGGACGGACGTGGTGCGGCCTCCCAATATTGCCGAGATGCCCAACCTCTCCAGGGGTGGCCGATGGAGCGAGCATCGACGCAGGCTCGGCCTTCCCCTGCATCTTCTCTGCGTAGGTGGGAGGAGGGAGATGAGCCTACTGGTGGGTCCCACCTATCGGCCATCCATTGGGATTGGGCCAATGACGGGTGGGTCCCGATTCCTGTTAAGTGGAGGCGCATGTAACAGCCCAAGTGCACTCCCTTGCCATAATTGTATGTTCCTCGTGTGGACCTCTTATTGCAATGACTTCTTGAGTTTGAATTTCAACCTTGCATTGTCATTTCATGCATCATGCATCATGGCATCATGTTCATATCATCAAGTGCATCTTATTATTGTTTGACATGACTGTGGTGTTTTGTTGTTGGGGTGAGAGGGTGTTTTGTGATGTTGGTGTGAAGGTGACACTTGTGTTCTTTTTGAGATGACCCTCCACAATTTCCATAGAAAATAAACCATCACCATTTCTCTCCTTCTAAATATTCCACATTGTTATCTTTACTTGCTACTTTCCCTATTAAAAATTGTTGAACATCTTCTAAATAATCTTCTAGGAATTATCAAATATTCCTCTGCCATGGTTGGAGTTTTTCCCTTTTAAAATATTTTACACTTGTGCCTAATTAACATAATTAGGTGAATTAATTGGCTTGCTCTAAAAATGCCCAACTCATTTGTATTAAATTGCTGGCATTTTTTGATCTTAAAAATGTATTTATTTTTATTTTTAACTTCTCTCTCTAATCTCTGTTTAGTTTATTTCTCTCGCTTTAAATAAAAGAAACTGGTTTTCTTTCTGTTTGTGTGAGAGAGAGGAGGCGAGTGGGCTTCTGGCCCAACTCGCTAGCAAGGCCCAACCCGCCCTACCTACTCTGTCTCCCTCCTTCCGTCAGGAAGAGAGCGACAGGAGAGAGAGAAGGTTATTGTCGTCGCTCACGGACGTCGAGGCGTCGTCCCATCCGCGCGCCTATAAAGCCAGCCGCCTCCCTAGGGTTCCCCCCTTCCTCCTCGTGCCGCTGCACCTCCCTCTCTCTCCTTCCTCCTCCCCTCCTATAGGTAAGTTCAGAGAGATTCAGTGAGAGGTTCAGAGAGTTCAGAGAGCCGGCGATCATCGCCGACGTCTTCCTCGCGCTCAAATCGTCGCCCGATGTCCTTCGACATGTCCTGGAGGTCCCCGCCGTCGTCCTCGAGCTGTTCACGAAGCTAGGAGGAGAAGGGCGGCTCCTCCTCGTCAGCTTCCTCCTATGCTCCGTCACGCACCCGCAGCCCTGCATGGATCTTCTTCCCTGTTGTCGTGCCGAGCCCGTCTTCGCCCCCCTCTCGGTGACCGTCGACCCCGCATCATGTCTTGTGATGTTTCCCGTTGGTCTCGTCATCGTCGTGCCCGTGTAGCTGTCGTGGCTGCCATGCCCGAGCGAGCGCAAGCTCAAGCTCGAGCCCTACCTCAGCGCGTAGGTAATCCCCCCCTTTGAGTGCGGGAATGGACCCCCCCCCCGTGAGCCCACAGCACCCGCCGGTAGCCCTTGGCCGCCTCCATTGCCTCCTCGCTCGTCGACGGCCTCCTCTCATTCTGGTCGCCAGTAGCAGTGCAGCAGCAGCAGGGGCCTGTTCAAAAGAACAGAACCCCCTATACTAGCAAACTCCCCTTCGCAGCCTAGTGGCCAGCATCGTGCCCTCCCAGTGGGGAGACCCGGGTTCGATCCCTCGCGGGCGCAACCCCCCCTTTTTGTGATTTTGTTGTGTGCATGGTCGTGTGCAGATCTGGTGTGGCCACAGGCTGGATCCTGTGTGCCAGTGTGCATTGTGCGTGTGTGGCCCCGTGTGTGTGATGTGTGTGTATGACAGTGGGCATGGCCCCACTTGTCATACCCACAGAGGGGCCCTGGTTCACTGCCAGGTGGGTCCCCTCCTATATTTATTTTATTATGTTTTATTTTTATTGCTTGTTTTTTTCTGTTTATTAGAAATAACTCCATTTTGGGATATGTCCAGAAATGGGCATATTCATTTCTGGCAGTAGACATTTTAGGAAAATTCTAACTTATAACTCAAATAGGTTTTATGTGCATTTTTTGAGCTAGCTTTGTGTGATGTTTTTACATGCAATCATAGGGATATGATATATGGATTTGGGGTAGAAAATCCCAGGAATCCATTGGTATAGTTTATTTTGGATTTTGAGCAAGTTTTGCAAAATGTCATTTTGTTCCAACATGCCATTTTGTCATTTATGTATGAATAAATCCATGCGTGCTACGAAATTTGTGTCAACATGAAAGTGGTAGAGTTTTGTGAGTATTATGACCTGGTATTTTCTTTTGACGTGAGAAGCTTGTATGTAAGTGGGATCCTTACTCCAAAGTAGCTAATAAAATGTGGTTTGTTTCAACATGCTAAATATTTCTAAGTCTGAGAACCTGTAGATATTTCAATGCTATGTTTAGAGGATGCTACCATGTGTTCTATTGTGTTTTAGCTCAAGCTCAGTGCTAGTGTTTTGTAGTAGATATTGTCCTCTACCATCCTGCTAATTTTCATGCCATGAGGTGGTCCCTAGCGTCATTGTTTTCTGCTGTCAAATTGCTATCAGGATAACTTAGATTCCAGGAAACTGTGATTTTCACTAAGTCCCTAGAATATTTTTCACCATGCCATCTGGTGAGCTTCATTGCTAGTAATCCATGCAACCTTTCAAGTTTGTGTAGTTGGATGATTTGTTAAGCATGTTATGTAGTTTCTGTACATACTTTGTTTTTGGTTGGAAACATCTTGTAGCTCTAGATATTTGTTGTGCAAGTTCCTATGTTGCTGTTTTTGACAGGGTGTGTGTGGTTTTGTGTTGTGGCTTGTGGGAGCTATGCTCCATTGTTTTGCTTGATCTTTGGCTCTATTGTGGTTATTTTTTCATTTCCTAACATGTGGCTACCTTGGAATACTAAGGAATAGCCATGGCCTTCCTTGTCTTGTAGTTTGTCTTCGTACCTTGTGGTGAGCGTAGCGTGAGAACCGTTACTCCGTTTCCTACATTTTACATATGCATTTGCATCGATTTTGCATGAAGCATCCATATTTTCCATGATCATGCATGTCCAAAAAACATAACATGAGGTTCTGTCCATAATTCTAATAACTTAACTATTGCATGAGAAACATGACTAGCTTAGGATTTCGATGTTAAATTCTTCAAAGGAATCATGCATCATCTTGTTTGTGCATTGCACCTTGGTTGTTTGTTTATTTGGTGTTGTTTCTCTTTGGGTAGACGCGAGTGTTGAACCAGAGTACGAGGATCCAGGAGAGTACCGCTATGACGACCAACTCTTTGTCCCTCTGAAGAACCAACAGGCAAGATGATTGTGCCCGGATCCCGACACTATTTTTGCTTATCTAGATGTCTCTCTCTTATCGTTACATTTGCATTACCTACCACTTGAATGTCAAGCCTCTTACATTGCCATGATAGCCTCTAACCCCTCCACTACCTAGCAAACCTTGTTTGGCTAAGTTACCGCTGATCAACCCCTCTTATAGCGTTCTTAGATGTAGGTGGAGGTTGTTTCCATGTGATAACATGGATATCTGGAGATATCACAATATTTTCTCCTATTTAGTTTAATGCACGTATATATCTTGGTAAGGTGGAAGGCTTGGCCTTTTGCTTGGTGTTTTGTTCCACTTTTACTGCCATAGCTACTTGTTACCGGTGTAATGTTTCATATTTAGTGCTCCTAACATGCTTGGGGTTGTTATGGGGACCCCCTTGATTATTCGTTTGAGATTAAAGCTTTTCTGGCAAGACCTAACTTTGGTACTACATTTGCTTAACAATTTAATAAAAATGCATAGGGCTTTGCAACCCCGTGGATAATTCATCAACAACCCGGGCCAGTGCTCCTCATGAGTGTTGGTCCAAACTACAGCACCATGCAGGGCCAACCCGGGGCAACTTGGGAGATTTCTATCAGGACACCGTATGCTTCGCTTATCTGTCGTGTGCTGAGAACGAGATACGCGGCTCCTATTGGGTTCGTCGACACGTCGGGCGGTCTTGTTGGAGTTGTTTTACCTTTCTTGAATGTCTTTTGTGAGGAACTCCGATCTTCTTCGGGCTATCTCGAGGTGTCGGTTTTCCTTTGGAATTGCCTAGGAAGATCATGAGATCTATGGTCGAGGTTATTCCCGCGGCGTGTGCTTAATTTGTGATGGATTAGTTGGAGCACCCCTGCAGGGTGAAATCTTTCGGAAAGTCGTTCCCGTGATTATGTGGCAACTTGGATATTTTGTTTAACACCCGGTTATATCCAACTTGAAGTAAACTCTAATAAAATACACCAAATGTGTGCGTAACCGTGATGGTCTCTACTTGTGAACATGAACCGAGAGAGAACATGGTGGGGTTATATTTGACGTAAGTAGGTGTTCAGGATCACTTAGTGATCATGGTAGTTCTCGACCGTCTTTCGTAGAACACCATATTTACATTCATGTTCTCGTAAGATAGCCACAAAATACATGCTTAGTGCTTGCTGCAACCTCAACACTTACCCCTTCCAAACCCAAAATCTTATAGTTTCGGTACCTGGGTTACACGATTGCTGAGTCCCTGTGGCTCATAGATTACAACAATACAGGTGTAGGTGTTGATGAGTACGTGCCAGAAGATGTGACTCAGCTCTAGTGGGAGTACGATGAATAATGTGGACGGATTTATGTCACGTACCCCGATGAGTAGAGAGGCCATGGCCATGATCCTTGTGATAGCAAGGCAGCTTTACATTGCTTCTTTTCTTCGTTTGATTTCGTCCGTAGACGGACTCTGTCTTCTTTATGATGCTTGAATAATTGTGTGAACTTGTAATTTAGCTTGTGGCGAGTGTAAGCCAACTCATATACTCATCTCTTCATACATGTATGCAATGTTTACTGCACTTGCGAAATGATGAGATGCGCCTCTACCCCTGTCGAGGCCCCCGTTCCTAAATAAGGATAGGAGCGCATATTGGGTGTTACAAGTTGGTATTCAGATCCATACGACCATAGGAGCCCTTTACTTGATCAAACATGCCCGAGTGGAGTCTAGTAAAAACTATTTTGAGTCTAGTTATATCGGCGAGTAGGTTTCTTTTACTCCTCTTCTATACTGTTGTGAGGTATTCGACTTAGTAATTTTGATTCTACTCCTCTTCTTGCTCAAAAAAAATTTAGGATCACGCAGATATTTTGGAAACTATATGGTGCCAATGTGACGGAGTTCTGTCTTGGTGCCTTCTGTCTGACTTGATTTCTTCCGGGGGGTTGAGCTCCACGGGATTCTTGGCACATCGCTATCATTCAATTTCCTTAGTACCTCAGGATGGAGGGTGTTCGATATTGCTTCAATACTTATCGTGGCGAGATAAGGTCGGAGTCACCCATTACTGGGGAGGCGTCCGGGGTACTGCCATGTTTGGTATCGTTGTGGTTTTGAGGATCCGAGATAGATGGAGTTCCGAAGCCTCTGGTTATGTGTTGACGGATGGATACAGTTGGAGTGTAGGGCTTGTTAGTTGCGTGAGATATTTTGCCTCCCTGTATCCCCAACACCCGATTGCATAACCAAAGATTTTGGAAGTTCTTAGGTGGGAATTCAAGTAGTTACCTAGGATCATCTTTCTTCACACGTATGAGGTCTATACATTTGTTCTGAGCATATCTTAGCTCAATACCTTGTTGTGTATATTCAAGTGGCTTCAAATATCTCTTGATGTTGTTGCAAACCCGAAGAAGGCGTTCTTACTAATTTTCAGTATGGAGGCTATTGATGTTATTCCGTTCAATTTCTTTCAAGCCATTTGATTCCTCTTATTGCAATCATCTTTGTCAATGGTGTGTTGATGTTCTTGTACATCTCCAGGATGGCTCCACCAACTCGCGGGAATCCGGGTCTAGATGGGGAGCAGTCTAACCCTCCACCACCCCCTTCGCCTCCTCCTCCAGAAACTTGGCAAGCTGTGATGGACGCGACCAACGCCAATACTCAGATGTTGCTTAGGCTCTTGCAAGAGAGATATTAGGGACAGCAAGGTTATCAAGGGAATTTCCAGAATCAGCCTCAGTTCGAGACACTCAACCAGTTCCTTGACAACCAGCCCAAGTCTTTCACCTGTTGTGAGCAGCCTTTTGATGCGGATGATTGGCTTCACGACATGAGCAAGAATTTTGAATGCAGCAATGTTAGGTTTGCGACGTTTCAGCTCAAGGGTCTGACAGCAGATTGGTGGTAGCAATACAAGGACTCTAGGGGTGATCGTGTTATCAGCTGGGATGATTTCTTCCATGACTTCAGGGCCCATTAAATTCCGACGAGCTTCATCGAGGCGATGCATGAGAAGTTCACACACCTGAAGCAGGGAAGCAAGTATGTCTATCATTACAACATCGAGTTCCAGAATCTTCCCGCTATGCTAAACAAGATGTTCCTGACGAGAAGTCCATGATTTATCAGTTCATAGGTGGTCTCAAAGATGAACTTTTGCCCGGTCTAGTTTTGCAAGAGCCTCGTGAGTTTGCTCAGTTCTACTGCATGGCTTTGAAGGTCGAGGCAACTCAACTCAAGTTGGAGAACTCAAGGAAGCATTCCAGGGAATCCTACTCTTCTTCTTCTAGCTCTTAGATGGTTCCTAAGCAGCAGGAGTATTGGGTTCCTCCTCCTCCTCCGTTTCGTCCCCCTCAGCCGAAGAGGTAGTTCGGTGGTCGTGGCCCTTCCCACCCACCCAACGCAGGTTATCAGCAGAGGTCTCAGGCTCCCAAGTCAGCAAATTCTCCTCCTCCAGGCAACTTCTGTCCGCTCTTAGAGGTTACTTGTCACAAGTGTGGTCAAAAAGGTCACTACTCAAACAAGGGCACCAACCAGTGGCGACTTCCACCTCCTCCACCAATCAGACCTCTAGGCAATGCTATGGTGAAGCATAATCCCATGTCAGCAAGAGTGAACATGGTGAACGCAGCCGAGGCAATGGATTCTTCTCAAGTGATCATGGGTAATCTCTTCGTTAATTTTATTCCTCCAAAAGTGTTGTTTGATACTAGTGCATCACACTGTTTCATATCAAAGCCAGTTTTCATAAAGCATGACTTCCCTACGGCATCATTGGATAGACCATTGGGTATTCTTTCTCCGGGCTCTTCAATGAGAACCAATTCGGGGTTCCGGATGTTTCTATCAAGATGGGCAATTATTCCTTCTTGGCTTCTCCTTATGTTCTCGGTAATTCCGATATTGATCTCATTCCTGGCATGGATTTTCTAGCTATGAACAAGGCGCATGTTGATTGTCAAGCCAAAGAAGTCAAATTGACTCATCCTTCAGAAGACATGATCATTTTCACAGCTCGCGATGACATGATTTGTCTCTTTGCTCTTAATGAGAAGGGTGAAATCTCAGCCATTCTCAGATTCCGGTGGTCAGCGAGTATGAAGATGCCTTTCCTGAAGAGTTGCCAGGAATGCCTCCTCACCGGCCAGTTGAGTTTGTGATTGATCTCGAACCTGGAACTAAACCGGTTTGCAAGCGTCCTTATAAGCTTGGCCCCGAAGAGCTGAAAGACTTGAAAGAGCAGCTAGACGAACAAGAACGTCTGGGTCTGATCAGACCAAGTTCTTCTCCATGGGGTTGTGGTGTTCTATTTGTCAAGAAGAAGGATGGCACGGACTGACTTTGTGTTGATTACCGTCCATTGAATAAAAATACAATCAGGAACAAGTACCCACTTCCGAACATCAATGAGTTGTTTGAACAACTGAAAGGTGTCAAGGTTTTCTCGAAGCTAGATCTTCACATGGGCTATCATCAGATTCGCATCCGTGAAGAAGATATTCCAAAGACTGCTTTCAGGATGAGTTTTGGCTCGTATGAGTACACTGTCATGTCCTTTGGTCTCGCCAGTGCTCCTCCAACCTTCTCCAGGATGATGAACTTCATATTCTCTCCTTTCAAAAATGAGTTCATCTTGGTGTATTTGGATGATATTCTGGTGTTCTCAGAGACTGAAGAAGAACATGCAGAGCATCTCCGACTTGTGCTTCACAAGCTAAGAGAGCATCAATTCTATGCTAAGTTTTCCAAGTGTGAGTTTTGGATCAATGAAGTGGTGCACCTTGGGCATGTGATCTCTGTCGAGGGCATTAAAGTGCACCCTAAGAAAATTGAGGCAATCTTGAAGTGGGAGACTCCTCAGAATGTCAAACAGCTTCGTAGCTTCCTCAGGCTTGCAAGTTACTGTAGAAGATTCATGGAGAACTTCTCTCAAATTGCTAAGCCTCTGTCCAACCTTCTCCAGAAGAATGTCAAGTATGGTTGGTCTCCTGAGTGTGATGTGGCCTTCAACACGCTCAAGCAGAAGCTGACTTCAGCTCTAGTTCTTGTTCCTCCTGAGCAATCAAAGCCTTTCCAAGTGTTATGTGATGCTTCCCTCCAAGGTCTTGGTGGCGTTCTCACGCAAGAAAAGAAGATTTTTGCTTATACCTCGCATCAGCTGAAGCCTAGCAAGAAGAACTATCCCACTCATGATCTTGAGCTGGCGGCAGTTGTGCATGCTTTGATGACTTGGAGGCATTTGTTGTTGGGTAGACCAGTTGAGGTGTATACTGACCACAAGAGATTGAAGTACTTTTTACTCATCCTAATCTCAATCTTTGGGAGTCTCATTGGGTGGAAATTATTGAGGACTTCAATCCAAGCATTGAGTATACTCCTGGAAAAGCAAATGTCATTGCAGAAGCGCTCATCCGAAAGGCATACTTCAATAGTCTTATCCTGAAGCCTCTTCAACCCGAGCTTTGTGAAGCCTTCTGCAACCTCAATCTCCAGATGATACCACAGGGATTTGATAACCCACAAGTATAGGGGATCGCAACAATTTTTGAGGGTATAGTATTCAACCCAAATTTATTGATTCGACACAAGGGGAGCCAAAGAATATCCTCGAGTATTAGCAGTTGAGTTGTCAATTCGACCACACCTGAAAGATTTAGTATCTGCAGCAAAGTTTTAGTAGCAAAGTAGTATGATAGTAACAGTAGCAGTAGTGATTTATGTAGCAAGTGTGACAGCAATAGCGGTAAAGTAACTAAGCAAGGACCAGTATAGGAAAAGGTCGTAGGCATTGGATCGGTGATGGATGATTATGCCGGATGATATTCGTCATGTAATAGTTATAACATAGGGTAATATGAACTAGCTCCAGTTCGTCAATGTAATGTAGGCATGTATTCCGTATATAGTCATACGTGCTTATGGAAAAGAACTTGCATGACATCTTTCATCCGTCCCTCCCATGGCAGCGGGATACTAATGGAAACTAAGGGATATTAAGGTCTCCTTTTAATAGAGTACCGGAACAAAGCATTAGCACATGGTGAATACATGGAATCCTCATACTATGGTCATCTCCGGGAGTGGTTCCGGCTATTGTCACTCCGAAGTTGCCAGGTCATAACACATAGTAGGTGACTACAACTTGCAAAATAGGATTAAGAACACACATATATTGATGAAAACATAATAGGTTCAGATCTGAAATCATGGCACTCAGGCCCTAGTGACAATCATTAAGCATAGCAAAGTAGTAGCAACATCAATCTTAGAACATAGTGGATACTAGGGATCAAACCCCAAGAAAACTAACTCGATTACATGATATATCTCATCCAACTCATCACCGTCCAGCAAGCCTACGATAAGATTACTCACGAACGATGGAGAGCATCATGAAATTGGCGATCGAGGATGGTTGATGATGACGATGGCTTCGATTTCCACTCTCCAGAGCCCAAAACAGACTCCAGATCTGCCCTCCAGAGGAAGAACAGGTGATGGCGGCGGCTTCGTATCGTAAAACACGATGATTTCTTCTCTCTTATTTTTTCTGGGTGAAAGAAAATATATGGAGCTGGATATGAGGTCGGAGGGGCCACGTGGGCCCCACGAGCCTGCCACGCGCGGCCTAGGGTGGGGGCACGGCTCCTGGGCTCATGGCCCACTGGCAGCCCCTCTTCGGTTGATTCTTCTTCTGGTATTTTTTTATATATTCCACAAAAAATCCTCGTAAGTTTTCAGGTCATTCCGAGAACTTTTATTTCTGCACAAAAACAACACCATGGCAGTTCTGTTGAAAACAGCGTCAGTCCGGATTAGTTTCATTCAAATCATGCAAATTAGAGTTCAAAACAAGGGCAAAAGAGTTTGGAAAAGTAGATACGTTGGAGACCTATCAACTCCCGCAAGCTTAAAGCCTTGTTTGTCCTCAAGCAATTCAGTTGATAAACTAAAAGACACAAAAGAAAAACTTTTACAAACTCTGTTTGATCTTGCTGTTATAATTATGTCTAACTCATATTCAGATTTTCAGCAAGATCACAAGCTAACCACATAAGCAATGACATTAAGGTCTCACGGTATACTCATATCAATGGCATAATTAACTAGCGAGCAATAATAATAAGTTTCAAACGTCAACACTTCAATCAAAACAAACATGATACAATATGAATAGATGGTATCTCGCTAGCCCTTTCTGAGATTGCAAAACATAAATGCAGAGCACCTTCAAAGACCAAGGGCCGACTAGAAATTGTAATTCATGGCAAAGAAGATCCAGTCATAGTCATACTCAATATCAATTATTAGCAAAGCATACAAATGACGGAGGTGCTCTCTAGCTGGTGCTTTTAATAATAAGAGGATGACTCAACAGAAACGTAAATAGATAGGCCCTTTTCAGAGGGAAGCATTGATTCGCAGAGGTGCCAGAGCTCAAGCTTTTTAAAAGAGATAAATGATTTTTGGGGTGGCATGCTTTCATTGTCAATGCGATAACAAAGAGTTTTCACCATCTTCCATGCTACACGTATTATAGGTGGTTCGCAAACAGAATAGTAAAGTTTTGACTCCCCCACCACCGATCAATCACACTCCACGACTAGCCGAATCCTTGGGTGCCGTCCATACCAAGAACAATCCATGGGGAGTTTTGTTTGCAATTATATTTTTATTTGATTTGAGCATGGAACTGGGCATTCTGATTACCGACCCCTTTCTTGTGAGTGATACATGGAAGATAATGACCGCCCCTTGTCACAGCATGAGCGGTTCAGGCATACAAAACAGATTATTATTCGAAGGTTTAGAGAATGGCACATGCAAATTTACTTGGAACGGCGGGTAGATACCGCATATAGGTAGGTATGGTGGACTCATATGGAACAACTTTGGGTTTTAGGAAGTGGATGCACAAGCAGTATTCCCGCTTAGTACAAGTGAAGGCTAGCAAAAGACTAGGAAGCGACAAACTAGAGAGCGACAACAGTCATTAACATGCATTGAGATTGACCAACATTGAGTGCAAGCATGAGTAGGATATAAATCACCATGAACATGAATATCGTGGAGGCTATGTTGATTTTGTTTCAACTACATGCGTGAACATGTGCCAAGTCAAGCCACTTGAATCATTCAAAGGAGGATACCATCCTATCATACTACATCAGAATCATTTTAAAATTCATGTTGGCATCCAAGACAAACCATTATAAGCTCCTAGCTAATTAAGCATGGCATAAGAAACTATGATCTCTAAGTTGTCATTGCAAACATGTTTCTCTCATAACAATGCTGAATTAGGAAAAGTGAGCTAGTCATATTTACAAAAACAAAATAGGTCGAGTTCATACCAGCTTTTCCAGACTCAGTCACTTCATCATATATCGTCATTATTGCCTTTCACTTGCACGACCAAATCATGTGAATAATAATAATAGTGTTCTGTCACAGCCCTAGAGTTGCTTGAATTTGTTGCCTCAACATCTACATGTGCATCATGTCATCATGATCAAATTCAAATGAAATTTGAAAATGGGCATGTCAAGCCCTAGCACCTCATTAAATAAACCAAAATTCCAACAATTGAAATTTCAATGATTTCAAAAGGCTCTTCAAAAATGTTCACCATTTTTGATAAATGTTGGAAACAACATACCAGGGGTGAAATATATTTTAACAACTATTTTGATAAATTATATTAAATAGGGTAAGTTCTGAAAATCACCAATAAAGCATGTAAAATATTTTAGTCATCCAAATAAACTTTGAAACATTTTTAGGAGGTTTGAAATATTCAAACTTCACCCTAGAAAATGTATTGATATTTTGTGATAGGTCCCTGAGGCCCAAACAAAATAAAACAAATGCCAGAAGAAAATGTAAAACAAATTAAAAAAAATAGAGAAGGAAGGGGGTTACCTGGCGCTTACCTGGCCCAGAGCCGGCCCAGCCCAGCTCCCCCCTCTCCCTGTCGTCTTCCTCCTCTGCCAGGAGGACGAAGGCGTGGCGCACGCACAGGAGGCGCGGCCACCTCCTGCTTGCCGCGGCCGAGGCCCCCCCGAGCTTATCTCCTTGCCTGGAGATGCCCCGTCGCCCCCTCTGTCGATTCTCTCTCTCTCCCTCACTCTCCTCCCTCTCCCCTGCTCTTTCTCCCGTGTCGGATCCGAAGCCGCCGGTCGCCGTGAAGCGTCGCCGCCGATGCACCCCCGAGCCTGCTGCCTCCCTCCGGAACCGCCATGAGCCTCCCCGTCCTTCTCTCCCTCTCCCCGTGGCTCTCCTCGCCCTCTAGCTGCCATTCCCGTCGTTGCTGAGCTCCGGCCGCCGCTCAAGCTGTCGCCGCCGTCGATTTAGGCCTCCCTAGCTGCTGCCGTTTGCTGCGTTGGACGTGCGCGAGCCTGAGCATCCCGTAGGTGGTCTCCGTCGCTCAAATGGTCGCCGGAGGGCCATTTCTGGCGACCTCCACCGCCTCGGTTCGCCGCCGGCGGCCTCCCTCCGACGGGTGCCAGCGTGGCTGGGTGATTAGCCGCTAATTCCCCCCCCCCCTAGCCACTGACCAGCGGGCCCCGTAGCTGGTCAAAGCCCCATCAACCTCTGCTTTGACCGGGAATTAGACCCGGGTCAATGACAGGTGGGGCCCAGCCCTATTTAACCCAGGATTAGATTAAAAATAACTAATTAACTTAATTAACTTAATTAGACACTGACTGGTGGGCCCTGCTGCATTAATTAGTATTAGGAAACAAATTAAAACCTATTAGTGACTGTGTCACTGACCAGTGGGACCCACTGGTCAGGTTTGACCTGGACCTGGTCCAGTTGACCTCTGACGTAGGCATGACCTCAGCATGATGCAATAAATACTTTTTGTAATAAAAATAATTCCAAAAAATGTTTAAAACTTCTAAAAATCATAGAAAATAATCTGTAAGTCAGATGAAAATAATTTATATATGAAAAATGATCAGAAAAATCCAATGAATCTGTTTATGCCATGATCATGCACGTTTGAACAAGTTAACATCACCAAGTAGGACATTTTATGATTAGGCCAACATTTGAAATATCATTTGGAGTTGGAAATTCAAACTTGTTTGAATTCCACTTCAACCAATTTGACTAACCCCTCCTCTAGGTTAATTAAGTACCTCAATATGCCATGTCATACATCATGATTGTTGCATTGCATTGAATGTGTTTTTTCTTCCTGTTTGCCGATGCTTGTTCCCTCTCGGTAGACGATGGTTCCGACGATGTGAACGTTGACACTAATGAAGAGAAGTATTTCTTCGGAATTGTCAGGCAAGCAAAACCCCGTTGAGCATACTGATATGAACCCACTCTCTCGCTCTTGCTCTCTTTTACTGCATTAGGACAACAACGATTCAACTGTTACATGTCAACGGTAGTTGAACCCATTCCTTTGCATGACCTGTCCTTGCCACAGTAAATAGTTGAAACCACTTAGCATGAGTAGCAACTGTTTGAGCCTTGTTGTGCTTACTCATACATGCATGCTTACTTATTGTGCCTGCTAAGCTTAGAGTCGTGTCGTGTCGGGTCTGATACATCTGGGTGATGGATCGGAATGGCAGTGTTCATGTCCTACGGTGTGAGAGCTAAGCGTGTGAACACGATTTTGTAAAGGTAACGATGAGAGGCCATGTAGGAGTACATGGCGGGTTGTCTCATTGGGACCGACCTTAAGAACTGAGTTCTATGTATGTTATCCAAGACAAGATACTACCACACATTGGGCCCTGAAATATGACCCGCTCGACTTATTAATCGCCTAGACCTCTGTCCAGGAGTTGTAACTAGTTTCTGGCGTTTGTAGGGAAAGTGTTAGCGGCCATGTATAGTGCTTCCCGACGGGGTGGACTATGATGCGGTACAGACATAGTGGCACGGTGTACCAAGTGGCACCCGAACGGTGGGCTTGGGAACCCTGCGCACATCGTTTGAGGCCGTAGCGGAAACTTCGGCCGGACTTCCGTGCGGGTTCAACCTCGGATAGGCGATAAACCTGGACTACAGTCTTGTGTGGTTGACGGTCGTGGCCGATGCCCACGCCAGTGCTTTCGCTTGAAGGTTGCCGAGATGCATGACGTGCATATGGTGCTAAGTGGCGAGAGTGTGTGTGAAGAAGTATTCCCCTACAGGGTGAAATAATCTGTTCGAATAGCCGCGTCCTCGGATATGGACTACTTGGAGAACTTATGTGGTTCATAGATAACTAGAAGTGGATACTCTAAAATACGCAAGATAAGCGTGAGTGCTATGGATGGCCTTCTCGTAGGGAGACGGAAGTGGATCCATAGTGGTGTGTTGATTGGTGAATATGTGGACTCGTGTGCGCTAACCCACCTCAAAGAAAGCACTTGGAGTCATAGTATAGGTTAGCCAAGAGTCAAAGCTGGCTTGTTGCAATAAACTCCACAACCCACTTCATTGATACTGATGCATATGTAGTTAGTTCTGATGTAAGTCTTGCTGAGTACTCTTGTACTCATGTTTGCTTAATTTATGTTTTGCAGAGGAGACGTCAGTCTCATTAGTGATCATTTGAACGTGAAGTTCGATGTTGACCGGGTTAGCTTGGAAATCCCAGACAGAGGTCTGGTTCCTTTGGTAGGGTCGTTGTAGCTTTTCAAGCTCCTGTAGCCACTTTTGTGGATGTCTGTACCCAGACATGTTTAACTTCCGCTTGCTTGTTTGAATTCTCTGAATGTTGGGTCTTGTGACCCCTGATTGTAACATCTATTGTATTGGCTCTTCCGAGCCTTCTAAATAAATGTTGTAATGTTGTATGGTTATGTTGTGATGCCATAGTTGTATCTATGCATATCGGGCATGTCGTGCGTACGTGTGACGTGCAACGGTATGTATGGGATCCGACACCTAGTTGTGTGCCTTTAGTAGTACTCTTTACGGGGAACTGCCTGTTTGTGCTTCCACCGAGCCTTGGTAGCTTGCTACTGCTCCGGACACATTGATTGACCGGCATGTATCCTTCTTTGCTGTTGTGTCTGTCCCTTCGGGGAAATGTCTCGCAGTGTAATGGAGTCCCTGTAGCCTGCTACGACTCGTCTACGTGCAGTGATGGCATTTATGCCCCACGGCGTAATGGAGTCCTTGTAGCTTGCTATGACTCATCTACACACGCTAGAGATCGACACCTGCATTGCTAGGTTACGTATGCCTGTCCCTATACGGATGTGCTACTTGGGTTCTACGACTAGTCATGTCGGCCCGGGTTCTTTGACATTTGAATGCTAGCGACATTATCACATACGTGAGTCAAAAGACGCAAACGGTCCCAGCCCAGGTAAGGTGGCAGCCGTGGAGATAACCATGCGTGAGACCGCAAAGTGATGTGATGTGTTACATGCTGGATTCTTATGGCTTAGGATTGGGGTCCTGACATGTTCGTGCATTGGACTAAGATGGAATCTGCAAGCAAACTCAGAGAAGAAGACAAGGTAATATGGCTCTTTGACAGATAAACAATAATGCATATGAGAGCCACTAATCATTTTAATCATGGTCTTCTACCTTGACCCAAAGAAAAAGAAAACTATTTACACTGGAAAGCTCCCAACAAGCAAAAGAAGAACGGGAAAATCTTTTTGGGTTTTATTTTTAGTTACTACTAAACATGCAAGAATATAAGGTTACGACTAAAAAATTTTGTTTTCTCATTTTTAATTTTTTTTTTGGATCTTCTCAAGTTAACCAAACACACAAGAAGAATGCGAGAAAAGAAAATAAGCTAGCATGGATGATATAATGAAAAAGTGTGAACACCGACTATCAAAGTGGATGTGTGAACATGAATATAAAGTCGGTGAGAAACACGTACTCCCCCAAGCTTAGGCTTTTGGCCTAAGTTGGTCTACTCCCAAGGAGGAAACTAACCAGCTCCTGGGTACTCCGGGCGATATCCAAAATCATAATGCGGGTTGTACTGGGACGCGGCAGCTACCGCCTAAATAGCTACCTCACGGTGGCGAGCAGCCTTCTCTTCTCTCTCATACTCCTCTGCCTCTTCTCTAGTTATGTAATATCTCCATTTACTCTGAAAATCAAAGAAGGCAGGAGCAGGAAGGGTAATATGAAAAAAACACTGTCCGTTAAATATTAACCGGTATAGGAGGGACTCATTGCTCCTCTCAAGGAACTGGAAACATATCATAGCAGCACGATCAATGAAGGCACTGTGAAGCGGGGTATCTCCAGTCTGGATGGGTATTTTAAGGTAATTAGCTAGGCGAGTGGCATAGATCCCACCGAAGAAACTGATGGGGAACGTTGCATGGGAAACAAAAAATTCCTACGCACACGCAAGATCTATCCATGGTGATGAGCATCTACGAGAGGGAGAGTGGATCTACATACCCTTGTAGATCGCTAAGCGGGAAGCGTTAAGAAACGCGATTGGTGTAGTCGAACATCTTCGCCATCCAAATCGCCGAGCGTCCCGCGATCACATCACGATCCGTCCCGTGATCCAATCACGATCCGTCCCGCAAACTCATCACAATCTGTCCCGCGATCTCATCATGATCTGTCCAGCGATCTCATCACAATCCGTCCTATGAACACATCACGAATGGTCTCGCGATCTTGTTCATGGTCCTTCCGATCTAGCGCCGAACGGACGGCACCTCCACGTTCAGCACACGTGCAGCTTGATGACGATATCCACCATCTTAATCACGCAAGAGGAAGTGGAGAGGGAGAAGAGTTCACCGGTAGCGTGACGGCGCTCCGGTGATGGTGGTGGAGCAATTCCGGCAGGGCTTCGCCTAAGCACTGTGGAACTAGTCTAGTCTAGAGGAACTTGATCTAGAAGTAGGGTTTAGACGTGGCTGAAAATCCTTGTCCAAAAAACCCTAAAACCACTCATATATATAGGAGGAGGGGAGAGGAGGCTGTGCCCAAAAGGAGGGCTCTCCTTTGGTTCGGCCGAACCTAGTGGGGAGGAGTCCTCCTCCTAGTAGAGGACTCCTTCTCCCACAAGAGAGGTGGAGTTTGGGGAGGTTTCCACCCCAATTCGGTTTGCCTCTCTTTCCTTCTGCGCATAGGCCTCCTTGGCCGACCAAACTGGCCCACTATGGGCTGGTGGGTTGCCACATAGGCCCATGGGGTGGGTTGGCCCCACTGGTGGGCCCCCGGGACCCATTCGTCACTCCCGGTACACTACCAAAAATGCCCGAAACTTTCCAGAGTCCAAACACCACCTTCCTATATATCAATCTTTACCTTCAGACCATTCCGGAGCTCCTCGTGACATCCAGGATCTCATCCAGGACTCCGAACAACCTTCGGTCACCACCATACATAACTCTATACTACCGAAACGTCACCAAACCTTAAGTGTGCAGACCTTGCGGGTTCGAGAACTATGTAGACATGACCGAGACACCTCTATGGTCAATAACCAATGGCGGGACCAGGATGTCCACATTGGTTCCTACATATTCTACGAAGATCTTTATCGGTTGAACCTCTATGTCAAGGATTCAGTTAATCCCGTATGATGTTCCCTTTGTTCTTCGGTATGTTACTTGCCCGAGATTCGATCGTCGGTATCTCCATACCTAGTTCAACCTCGTTACCGGCAAATCTCCTTACTCGTTCCGTAATACAAGATCCCGTGACTAACACTTAGTCACATTGCTTGCAAGGCTTATTGTGATGTTGTATTACCGAGTGGGCCCTAAGATACCTCTCCGTCACACGGAGTAACAAATCCCATTCTTGATCCATGCCAACTCAATAGACACCCTCGGAGATACCTGTAGAGCACCTTTATAGTCACCCAGTTATGTTGCGACGTTTGATACAAACAAGGTACTCCTCCGATGTCAGTGAGTTGCATGATCTCATGGTCATAGGAACATATACTTGACATGCAGAAAACAGTAGCAATAAACTGACACGATCATAAGCTACGTTTGTAGTTTGGGTCTTGTCCATCACAACATTCTCCTAATGATGTGATCCCATTATCAAATGACATCACATGTCAATGGCTAGGAAACCTCAACCATCTTTGATCAACGAGCTAGTTCACTAGAGGCATACTAGGGACAGAGTGTTGTCTATTTACCCACACATGTAATGTGTTTCGATTTAATACAATTATAGCATGGATAATAAACGACTATCATGAACAAGGAAATATGATAATAACTAATTTATTATTGCCTCTAGGGCATATTTCCAACAGTCTCCCACTTGCACTAGAGTCAGTAATCTAGTTCACATCACCATGTGATTCGTATTGTTATGAATCTAACACCCAATGAGTTCTAGGGCTCGATCATGCTTTGCATGTGCGAGAGGTCTTTATAGTCAACGGGTCTGCGACATTCAGATCCGTGTGTACTTTGCAAATTTCTATGTCAAACCGTAAACACTGCTACCACACTCTACTTGGTACTATTCCAAATGGCTGCTCCACTATACGTATCCAGATTGCTACTACGAGTCATCCGGATTGGTCTTAAAGCTTGCATCGACGTGACTCTTTATGACGAACTCTTTATCACCTCCATAATCGAGAAACATCTCCTCGGTCTTTTAGTTACTGAGGATAATCTTGCCCGCTGTCCAGTGCTCCATTCCAGGATCACTTTGAAACCTTTCGGCCATACTTATAGCAAGGCTAACATCGGGTCTTTGTGCACAGCATTGCATACATGATAGAGCCTATGGCTGAAGCATAGGGGATGACACTCATCTTTGCTCTATCTTTTGCAGTCACTGGGCATTGAGTCTTACTCAACTTTATATCTTACAAATTAGGCGAGAACTCTTTCTCTGACTGATCCATTTTGAATTCTTTAAAAATCTTGTCAAGGTACGTACTCATTGAAAGTCTTATCAAACATCTTGATCTATCTTTATAGATTTTAGATGCTCAACAATTAGGTAGCTTTATCCAGGTCTCCTTTGAAAAACTCTTTTCAAACAACCTTTTATGCTTTCCAGAAATTCTACATCATTTCCGATCAACAATATGTCAACCACATATGCTTACGAGAAACTATATAGTGCTCCCACTCACTTTATTGTAAATACAAGTTTCTCATAAACTTTGTATAGACTCAAAAACTTTGATCACCTCATCATAGTGTATATTCCAACTCCGAGATGCTTGCTTCAGTTCAAAGAAGGTTCACTGAAGCTTGCACACCTTTTAGCATCCCTAGGACTGACAAAACCTTCTGGTTGTATCTCATGCAACCTTTCCTTAAGGAAGGAAACGATGTTTTGGTATCCATCTGCCAGATTTCATAATTGAAAATGCAGCAACTGCTAACATAATTCCAATAGACTTTAGCATTGCTACGAGTGAGAAAGTCTCATCATAGTCAACTCCTTAAACTTGGCAGAAACTTCTTTGCGACAAGTCGAGCTTTATAAATGGTGACATTCACCATCAGCATTTGTCTTCATCTTAAAGATCCATTTGTACTTGATGACCTGCCGTCCAATGAACAAGTCCACCAAAGTCTATACTTGGTTTTCATACATGGATCCTTTCTCGGATTTCATGGCCTCTAACCATTTGTTGGCTTCCGGGCCCATCATTGCTTCTCCATAGTTCGTAGGTTCATCGTTGTCCAACAACATGACCTCCAAGACAGGGTTGTCATACCGCTCAGTAGCAGTACACGCCCTTGTCGACCTATGAAGTTTGATAGCAACTTGATCCGAAGCTTCATGATCATCATCATTAACTTCCTCTTCAACTGACGTAGGCTTCACAGAAACATCTTTCTACGCTGCGCCACTTTCTGGTTGAAGTAATGGTTCAATAACCTCATCAAGTTCTATTTTCCTTGTAGGTCGATAGTAACTTGATCTGAAGCTTCATGATCATCATCACTAACTTCCTCTTCAACTGACGTAGGCTTCACAGAAACATCTTTCTGCGCTGCACTACTTTCTGGTTGAAGCAGAGGTTCAAATAACCTCATCAAGTTCTATCCTCCTCCCACTCAATTCTTTCAAGAGAAACCGTTTCTCGGGAAAGGACCCAATTTTAGCAACAAATATTTTATGCTTGGATCTGAGATAGAAGGTTCACCCAACTGTTCTTAGGGTATTCTATGAAGATGCATTTGTTCGCTTTGTGTTCGAGCTCATTAGGCGAAAACATTTTCCACACAAACGTCGCAGCCCCAAACATTAACGAATGACAGCTTAGGTTTCTATCAAACCATAGTTCACGCGGTGTCATCTCAACGGATTTAGATGGTGCCCTATTTAAAGTGAATGTTTTTGTCTCTAATGCATAACCCCAAAATTATAGTAACAAAACGATAATAGACATCATAGCACCCACCATATCCAATAGAGCATGACTATGACGTTCGGACACACCATCACACTATGGTGTTCCAGGTGACGTGAGTTGTGAACCAATTTTCACATTGTCTAAAGTTGTATGCCAAACCACTGGTGGGCCCCCGGGACCCATTCGTCACTCCCGGTACACTACCGAAAATGCCCGACACTTTCCAGAGTCCAAACACCACCTTCCTATATATCAATCTTTACCTCCGGACCATGCCGGAGCTCCTCGTGACGTCCAGGATCTTATCTGGGACTCCGAACAACCTTAAGTCACCACCATACATAACTCTATACTACCGAAACGTCACCAAACCTTAAGTGTGCAGACCCTGCGGGTTCGAGAACTATGTAGAGATGACCGAGACACATCTACGGTCAATAACCAATGGCGGGACCTGGATGTGCACATTGGTTCCTACATATTCTACGAAGATCTTTATCGGTTGAACCTCTACGTCAAGGATTCAGTTAATCCCGTATGATGTTCCCTTTGTTCTTTGGTATGTTACTTGCCCGAGATTCGATCATCGGTATCTCCATACCTAGTTCAACCTCGTTACTGGCAAATCTCTTTACTCGTTCTGAAATACAAGATCCCATGACTAACACTTAGTCACATTGCTTCCAAGGCTTATTGTGATGTTGTATTACCGAGTGGGCCCTGAGATACCTCTCCATCACACGGAGTAACAAATCCCAGTCTTGATCCATGCCAACGCAGCAAAATGAGCAAGACCATGGGTTTGAGCTGTGGGATGTTTTTTTCTGGAGGTAGAAGAAGGAGATGGGGGCTGGAATAAGTGGAGGGGGGCACGTGGGACCCACGAGCCTACCAGGCGCGGCCAGGGGGGTGGCCGCGCCTCCTTGGCTCATGGCCCACTGGTGCATCCCCCTCGGTAGTTATTTATCTCAAAAATTCTAAAATATTCCAGAAAAATCATACTTGAATTTCAGGGCATTTGAAGAACTTTTATTTTCAGGTCATCCATTTTTTTATTGGACGGATAATGCAGAAAACAGGAAAATAATGTTATTTTTATTATTTTTCTACTAAGTAACTAAGATAAAAGTTGGGAGCAGAAGATTGTGACTTCCAGATTCATCCATCTCATGGTCATCAAAAGAAATCCATCAATGAGATTGATCAAGTCTCCTTGACAAACTTTTTCCGAATCACATGAAACCAGAGAATTTTCGAAAAATCACTAAGTTACCTCAATGGGAATGTGCCTATCCCCAATAATAAGTATATCATATCTCATCTTGACAGTAGGTATAGGAAATTCAAAGCTTCCAATAATAATTGATGAAGGTTTTTCAATAGAATTTATGCAATGAACCCGATATTGTTTCTTCGGAAAGTGCATCGTGTGCTCATTACCATAACCATGGAAAGTGATATTGCCTTTGTTGTAATCAATAACAGCCCCTGTAGTGTTTAAAAAGGGTCTTCCAAGGATGATTGCGATGGCATCATCCTCGGGAATATCAAGAATAACAAAGTCCGTTCAGATAATAACATTCGCAACCACAACAGGCACATCCTCGCAAATGCCGATAGGTAAAGCAGTTGATTTATCGTCCATTTGCAAAGAAATTTCAGTAGGTGTTAACTTATGCAATTCAAGTCTATGATATAAAGAGAGAGGCATAACACTAACACCGCCTCCAAGATCACATAAAGCAGTTCTAACATAATTTCCTTTAGTGGAGCAAGGTATAGTGGGTACTCCAAGATCACCTAGTTTCTTAGGAGTCCCACCCTTAAAAGTGTAATTAGCAAGCATGGTGGAAATCTCAATATCAACTATCTTTCTTTCATTAGTCACAATATCTTTCAAGTATTTAGCATAAGGAGACATTTTAAGCATATCAATCAAACGCATTTCCAAAAAGATAGGTCTAATCATTTCAACAAAGCGCTCAAAATCCTCATCATCCTTTTTCTTGGATGGCTTAGGAGGAAAGGGCATGGGTTTCTGAACCCATGGTTCTCTTTCTTTACCATGCTTCCTAGCAATAAAATCACTCTTATCATATCTTTTGTTCCTAGGTTGTGGGTTATCTGGTTCAATAGCAGGTTCAATCTCCACATCATTATCATTACTAGGTTGAGCATCAATATGAACATCATTATCAACATTATCACTAGGCTCATGTTCATCACCAGATTGTGTCTCAGCATCAGAAATAGATATATCATTTGAATTCTCAGGTGTAACAGCAACAGGTTTACTAGCATGCAAGTTCCTATCATCTTTCTTTTTCTTCCTATTACCAGGATGACTAGGTGCATAAGTATTAATTCCTTGAGAATCTTGCTCAATTCTCTTAGGATGGCCCTCGGGATACAAATGTTCCTGAGTCATTCTACCACCTCTAGTAACAACTTTAACAGAATTATCATTCAATTCATTAAGCAAGTCATTTTGAGCCTTAAGTACTTGCTCTACTTGAGTAGTGACCATAGAAGCATGTTTACCAATAATCTTAAGATCATTAACATTTTTATCCACACAAGCACTTATATGATTAATCATACGAGCATTTTGTTCAAGTTGTCTGGTACCATAATCATTAAAACTATGTTGTTTGGCAACAAAATTATCAAATTCATCTAAGCATAAGCTATCAGGTTTATCATAAGAGATATCACTCTCATTGAATCTACGAAGAGAATTTACCTCTACTACTTGTGTCAGGTTATCAAGACCATGTATCTCTTCAATAGGTGGTAGATTCTTAACATCTTCAGATTTAATACCTTTCTCTCGCATAGATTTCTTTGCTTCTTGCATATCTTCAGGACTGAGGAATAGAATACCTCTTTTCTTCGGAGTTGGCTTCGGAGGTCGTTCAGGAATAGTCCAAGCATTATCATTGCTCAAGATATTATTCAATAGAATTTCAGCTTGTTCCACAGTTCGTTCCCTAAAAACACAGCCAGCACAACTATCTAGGTGGTCCCTAGAAGCATTGGTTAGTCCATTATAAAAGATATCTAGTATTTTGCTTTTCTTAAGAGGGTGATCAGGCAAAGCATTTAGTAACTGGACAAGCCTCCCCCAAGCTTGTGGGAGACTTTCTTCTTCAATTTGCACAAAGTTATATATATCCTGCAAGGCAACTTGTTTCTTATGGGCAGGAAAATATTTCTCAGAGAAGTAGTATACCATATCCTGGGGACTACGCACACAACCAGGAGCAAGGGAAGTAAACCAAGTTTTAGCATCACCCTTTAGTGAGAAAGGAAACAACTTAAGTATATAGTAATAGTGAATTTTTTCCTCATTAGTGAATAGGGTGGCAATATCATTCAGTTTAGTAAGATGTGCTACAACAGTTTCAGATTCATAACCATGAAAAGGATCAGATTCAACCAAAGTGATTAACTCAGGATCGACAGAGAACTCATAATCCATATCAGTAACAAAGATAGGTGAAGTAGCAAACTTAGGATCATATTTCATTCTAGCATTCAGAGATTTTTCTTTCCACTTGCGTAATAAATTATCAAGATCATAGCTATCCTTACAAGCAAGAAAGTCTTCACCTACCTCTCCTTCCATAACATAACCCTTAGGTATATTATACAATTCATATCTAGGAGGGCTAGGTCTAACAGGTGTAACAGCAGGTGCCATTTCAATAATTTCATCAGTTTCAGAAGTATCATTTGATTCAGTAGTAACTCTAACAATTTGTGCACCAAGAAATTCACCAAGTGGCATATCCTTATAAAGAAAATCATCATCATAATTATCATGTATAGCAGAAGTAGCATCATCAAGCACAGGCGACATCTCGGAATTAATAACAGGTGGCAGTGTCGCAAATTTACTCATACCAGAAGGTGAATCTAGTGCAGAGCTAGATGGCAGTTACTTACCTGTCCTCGTAGTTGAGGGGAGAACTTTAGTTTTTGGATCTCGCAAATTCTTCATAGTGATCAATAGATATAAATCCCAAGTGACTCAGAGAATAGAGCTATGCTCCCCGGCAATGGCGCCAAAAAAAGGTCTTGATAACCCACAAGTATAGGGGATCGCAACTGTTTTCGAGGGTATAGTATTCAACCCAAATTTATTGATTCGACACAAGGGGAGCCAAAGAATATCCTCGAGTATTAGCAGTTTAGTTGTCAATTCAACCACACCTGAAAGATTTAGTATCTGCAGGAAAGTTTTAGTAGCAAAGTAGTATGATAGTAACAGTAGGAGTAGTGATTTATGTAGCAAGTGTGACAGCAATAGCAGTAAAGTAACTAAGCAAGGACCAGTATAGGAAACGCTCATAGGCATTGGATCGGTGATGGATGATTATGCTGGATAATATTCGTCATGTAACAGTTATAACATAGGGTGATATGTAACTAGCTCCAGTTCGTCAATGTAATGTAGGCATGTATTCCGTATATAGTCATACGTGCTTATGGAAAAGAACTTGCATGGCATCTTTCGTCCATCCATCCCGTGGCAGCGGGGTCCTAATGGAAACTAAGGGATATTAAGGTCTCCTTTTAATAGAGTACCGGAACAAAGCATTAGCACATGGTGAATACATGGAATCCTCACACTATGGTCATCTCCGGGAGTGGTTTCGGCTATTGTCACTCCGGGGTTGCCGGGTAATAACACATAGTCAGTGACTACAACTTGCAAAATAGGATCAAGAACACACATATATTTATGAAAACATAATAGGTTCAGATCTTAAATCATGGCACTCGGGCCCTAGTGACAAGCATTAAGCATAGCAAAGTAGTAGCAACATCAATCTTAGAACATAGTGGATACTAGGGATCAAACCCCATCAAAACTAACTCGATTACATGATATATCTCATCCAACCCATTGATAACACACAAGTATAGGGGATCAATTGTAGCCTATCTCGATAAGTAAGAGTGTCGAACCCAACGAGGAGCTAAAGTTAGGACAAATATTCCCTCAAGTTCTATTGACCACCGATACAACTCTACGCACACTTTACGTTCGCTTTCCCTAGAACAAGTATGAAACTAGAAGTACTTTGTAGGTGTGATAGGATAGGTTTGCAAGATAATAAAGAACATGTAAATAAAAACTAGGGGCTGTTTAGATAAAGAAACAATTACGTCAGTTTAACGTGTGTGGAAAAGTGGTGGTAGGAGTTGCGGAATTGTCCCTAAGCAATTGACTATGTTACTAGACCGATAGCAAGTTTTATATGGGAGAGGCCACTGCTAGCATGTCATCCCTTACGTAGAATTCTATGCACTTATGATTGGAACTATTAGCAAGCATCCGCAACTACTAACGTTCATTAAGGTAAAACCCAACCATAGCAATAAGATATATTGGTCCCCCTTCAACCCCGTATGCATCAATTTCTATGCTAGGCTGAAGCTTCTGTCACCCTTGCCCTCCAATACATAATCCTATCAACATACAACTAACCCTATGGTGTGATCCACGCACGCGCTCATATGATGGGCACCAAAGGACAGCAACATAACCACAAGCTATTTAAACCAATCATAGCAATTCATCAATCACCGATAGGACAACAAAAATCTACTCGGACATCATAGGATGGCAACACATCATTGGATAATAATATGAAGCATAAAGCACCATGTTCAAGTAGAGGGTACAGGGGGTTGTGGGAGAGTGGACCACTGAATATAGATGGGGGAAGGTGATGGAGGTGTTGGTGAAGATGACGGAGGTGTTGGTGTAGATTGTCGTCACACGATGATGTCCTAGGCGGCGTTCCGACGCCGACGGGAGAGAGGGGGAGAGAGACCCCCTTCTTATTCTTCTTCCTTGACCTCCTACCTAGATGGGAGAAGGGTTTCCCCTCTGGTCCATGGTATCCATGGCGACAGAGGGGCGAGAGCCCCTCCGAGATTGGATCTCTCTCTCTGTGCCCGTCTGTTTTTGCGCTCCCAGATTCTGGCCTTTCACCGTTTCTTAAATTTCCGAAGATCCGTAACTCCGATCGGGTTGAAAGTTTGAGGAGATTTTCCTTATAAAAATATCTTTATTGCGGCGAGAGAAGGGACCCAACTAACTTAAGAGTTGGTCACGAGCCTGCTAGGCACGCCTGGGGGGGTAGGGCGCGCCTCCTAGGCTCCTCACCCCCTCGGGCATCGTTTCGTGTTGATTCTTCTTCCCAAAAATCATAAATATTCCAAAAATAATCCCCATAGGTTTTTTATTGCGTTTGGAGTTCGTTTGGTATGGATATTCTGCGAAACAAAAAACATGCAACAAACAGGAACTGGCACTAGGCACTGGATCAATATGTTAGTCCCAAAAATAGTATAAAAAGTTGCCAAAAGTATATGAAAGTTGTAGAATATTGGCATTAAACAATCAAAAATTATAGATATGACGGAGACGTATCAGCATCCCGAAGCTTAATTCCTGCTCGTCCTCAAGTAGGTAAATGAAAAAAAAGATAATTTTTGATGTGGAATGCTACCTAGCATAATCTTGATCATATAATCATGGCATGAATATTAAGACACGAGTGATTCAAAGCAATAGTCTATCAGTTGACATAAAGACAAAAAATTCAAGCATACTAATAAAACAATCATGTCTTCTAAAAATAACATGGCCGAAGAAAGTTATCCCTACAAAATCATATGGTCTGGCTATGCTCCATCTTCATCACACAAGGTATAAAATCATGCACAACCCCGGTTTTAGCCAAGCAGTTGTTTCATACTTTAGTATTCTCAAACTTTTTCAACTTTCATGTAATACATGAGCGTGAGCCATGGACATAGCACTATAGGTGGAAGAGAATATGGTGGTTGTGGAGAAGACAAAAAGGAGGAGATAGTCTCACATCAACTAGGCGTATCAACGGGCTATGGAGATGCCCATCAATAGATATCAATGTGAGTGAGTAGGGATTGCCATGCAACGGATGCACTAGAGCTATAAGTGTATGAAATCTCAAAAAGAAACTAAGTGGGTGTGCATCCAACTTTCTTGCTCACGAATACCTAGGGCAATTTGAGGAAGCCCATCATTTGTATATACAAGCCAAGTTCTATAATGAAAATTTCCCACTAGTATATGAAAGTGACAATATAGGAGACTCTCTATCATGAAGATCATGGTGCTACTTTGAAGCACAAGTGTGTTAAAGGATAGTAGCATTGTCCCTTCTATCTTTTCTCTCAATTTTTTTAAATTTTTATTTTTATTTTTTTTCTCTTTTTTTTGGTGGGCTTCTATGGCCTCTTTTTTTATTTTCGCTTCATTGGCCTCTTTTATTACTTCCTCACATGGGACAATGCTCTAATAATGATGATCATCACACTTTTATTTACTTACAACTCGATATTTAGAACAAAATATGACTCTATATGAATGCCCCTGGTGGTGTATCGGGATGTGCAATGATCTAGCGTAGCAATGACATCAAAAAACAGACAAGCCATGAAAACATCATGCTAGCTATCTTACGATCATGCAAAACAATATGACAATGGTGGTGCGTGTCATAATAAACGGAACAATGGAAGTTGCATGGCAATATATCTCGGAATGGCTATGGAAATGCCATAATAGGTATGTATGGTGGCTGTTTTGAGGAAGGGTATATGGTGGGTGTAACGCCCCGGCGAAAGTTGCGCGGTACTAGAGAGGCTAGCAATGGTGGAAGGGTCAGAGTGCGTATAATCCATGGACTCCACATTAATCATAAAGAACTCACATACTTATTGAAAAAGTCTATTAGTCATCGAAACAAGGTACTACATGCATGCTCCTAGGGGAAGGGTTGGTAGGAGTTAACCATCGCGCGATCCCAACCTCCACACAAAGAATGACAATCAATAAATAAATCATGCTCCGACTTCGTCAAATAACGGTTCACCATACGTGCATGCTACGGGAATCACAAACCTTAACACAAGTATTTCTATGAATACACAATTACTCACTAGTATGACTCTAATATCACATCTTCATGTCGCAAAACTATTGCAAGGAATCAAACATATCATATTGAGTGATCTACAAGTTTTATGTAGGATTTTATGACTAACCATGTGAATGACCAACTCCTTTTAACTCTCTAAATAGGTATAAGTGAAGCATGAGAGTTTAGTTATTTCTAAAAAATATATGCCCCGCTCTAACAACTATAAGTGAAGCAAAAGAGCATTCTACAAATGGCGGTTTTCTATGTGTAGGGAAACAGGCAATCCAAACTTCAAATGATACAAGTGAAGCACATGAAGCATTCTATAAAGCCATGCTCAAAAGATATAAGTGAAGTGCAAAGAGCATTCTATAAATCAAACAAGGACTATTTCATACCAGCATGGTGCATAAAATAAAAAGAAAAATAAACACAAAAGACGCTCCAAGCATTTTCCCATATCATGTGACGAATAAAAATATACCTTAGAGTAAAATTACCGATAGATTGTAGACGAAAGAGGGGATGCCTTCCGGGGCATCCCCAAGCTCAGACGCTTGAGTCTTCCTTGAATATTACCTTGGGGTGCCTCGGGCATCCCCAAGCTTAGGCTCTTGCCTCTCCTTATTCCTTCATCCATCGTGGTCTCACCCAAAACTTGAAAACTTCAATCACACAAAACTCAACAAAACCTTCGTGAGATCCATTAGTATAATAAAGTAAATCACCACTTTACGTACTTTTGTGAACTCATTCCAAATTAATATTAGCATTATATCTACTGTAATCCAACTTCACTATGGTTCGTACCCCCCGATACTACCTATAGATTCATCAAAATAAGAGAACAATGCTTACAAAACCGAATCTGTCAAAAACAGAACAGTCTGTAGTAATCTGAACGTATACCATACTAATCATTCTCCAAAAATTCCGAAAAAATTATGATAATTAAGGAAATTTGTATTTAAATCATCATCAAAAATAATCAACTCAATAGCACTCTCTGTATAGAAACAAGAAATGATTTCGTGAGTGCAAAGTTTTTGTCTTTTTCAACAGGATCAAACAACTATCACCCAAACTAATCATAAAGGCTTTACTTGGCACATTATTTTTATAATACAATGGAATTTTACAAGGGGATAATTATTTTTGCGAGAAACTTCCATGAAAAATTCTACATTATTTCCATGAGCATGAACACAAGTGTTCAAGGTCGACCCTCACTTCCGCAATCCATCACCTTTCAATCGCTTCTCTTTTTGAAAAAGTTTTAAGTTCCCTTCTATATTTTTTTGTTTTTAAACTATATAAAAGCACTCAACATAAATAAATGACTCTCTAAAACTTCTGGTTTGTCTCCCAGGCAGCGCTTTCTTTAAAGCCATTAAGCTAGGCATAAAGTGCCCAAGTAGTGGATCCACCCGGATCCCAAGGTATATCAAAGACAATTTTAATTAACAATGATTTGTAATTTAGTAGTGAGCACAAGTTATCATATATCATGCAATGACGAAGTCTAACTCTCTTCCTATGCATTGGCATGTCATAAAAGAACAATTCATGCACATCAAGTAAAGGCCAATACATAGCATAAGCAGTTTCTTGCAATTTTATCATATTGGAAACATAGAGAGGTGGAGATGTAGTTCCTCTCTCGTAATAATTGCAAGTAGGAGCAGCAAGCACAAGCATATTATATTCATCAAAATCGTCATGTGTAATAGTAGAAGGCAACCCATCAATGTAATCCCTAATAAGAGCAAACTTCTCCGATATAGTGTAGTTGGGACAATTCAAAAATATAATAGGACTATTATATGTGGGTGCAATAGAAAAAAGTTCATGTTTAACATAAGGAACTATAGCAAGTTCATCTCCATAAGCATCATTCATATTGGCATCATGGCCACAAGCATAGCAAGCATCAAGTTCGTAAAAAAGGGATATTTCAAACGAATCCAAGGGATCATAGCAATCAACATAGCATGCATCCTTCGGTAAGCACAAAGGGAAATTAAACAATGTATGAGTTGAAGATTTACTCTCATTAGAAGGTGGGCACGGGTAGCTAGTCCGCTCTTCCTCCTTTTGTTCTTCGCTCTCCTCGTCATCTTTTTCATCTAATGAGCTCATAGTTTCAGCATTTTCTTCTTCCATAGTTCCTGCAAAATATTAGTCTCTTCTTGGGAAACGGAGAATTTATCCATAAATCGATAAATATGGGCATTATCTTCATAATTAGTATAACAATAATGAAGCATAACCAAATTTTCAGATCGGTAAATAGCATCATCATTATCATCACACTTTTTAAACAGAGCTAAAATTTCATAAGCACCCATAAAAGCAACAAACTCTTCTATTTTTTCAACATCATAGTAATCATATATACCATTAGCATAAGAAGCCAAGGTTTCATTAGCATTAAATTTACAAGAAAAGGGAAGGTGTTTAGCCTTCATCCTAGAGCAACAAGTAATATCATATCTCAAGCATAGATCCCAAGCAAACCATTTCAACATATGAATTTCATCCCATAATAATTTCCCTTTTTTTGTCAAGCGATAATCCCTAAAGTATTCACATTGATCCAATGTGTCTCCCATTATATAATGGAATGGGGTTTTCTCAGGATTATTAAAGAAGTGCATAATATTTTCCACATAATGAGCATTGAGGGTTTTAGGAGGTTCCCCATCTCCATGAGTAGCAAGTACACCTTATTTTTTTGGTATTTCGTGTTCCATATCCATAACTAAAGATAGAGAACAACTTATAACAGCAAATAAATCTACTTAGTGATAAAGCAAACAAGAACACACAAGAATATTCACCCCACACTATCTCTCCCCGGCAACGGCGCCAGAAAAAGGTCTTGATAACACACAAGTATAGGGGATAAATTGTAGCCTTTCTCGATAAGTAAGAGTGTCGAACCCAGCGAGGAGCTAAAGGTAGGAAAAATATTCCCTCAAGTTTTATCGACCACCGATACAACTCTACGCACACTTTACATTCGCTTTACCTAGAACAAGTATGAAACTAGAAGTACTTTGTAGGTGTGATAGGATAGGTTTGCAAGATAATAAAGAACACGTAAATAAAAACTAGGGGTTGTTTAGATAAATAAACAATTACGTTAGTTTAATGAGTGTGGAAAAGTGGTGGTAGGAGTTGCGGAATTGTCCCTAAGCAATTGACTATGTTACTAGACTGATAGCAAGTTTTATGTGGGAGAGGCCACTGCTAGCATGTCATCCCTTACGTGGAATTCTATGCACATATGATTGGAACTATTAGCAAGCATCCGCAACTACTAACGTTCATTAAGGTAAAACCCAACCATAGCAATAAGATATATTGGTCCCCCTTCAATCCCGTATGCATCAATGTCTATGCTAGGCTGAAGCTTCTGTCACCCTTGCCCTCCAATACATAGTCCTATAAACATACAACTAACCCTATGGTGTGATCCATGCACACGCTCATATGATGGGCACCAAAGGACAGCAACATAACCACAAGCAATTTAAACCAATCATAGCAATTCATCAATCACCGATAGGACAACGAAAATCTACTCAGACATCATAGGATGGCAACACATCATTGGATAATAATATGAAGCATAAAGCACCATGTTAAAGTAGAGGGTACAGCCGGTTGCGAGAGAGTGGACCGCTAAATATAGATGGGGGAAGGTGATGGAGGTGTTGGTGCAGATGACGGAGGTGTTGGTGTAGATCGTCGTCACACGATGATGACCCGGGCGACGTTCCGGCGCCGCCGGGACAGAGGGGGAGAGAGCCCCCCTTCTTCTTCTTCCTTGACCTCCTCCCTAGATGGGAGAAGGGTTTCCCCTCTGGTCCATTGTCTCCAAGGAGACGGAGGGGCGAGAGCGCCTCCAAGATTTGCTCTCTCTCGCTGTGTCCTTCTGTTTCTGCGCTCCCAGATTCTGGCCTTTCACCGTTTCTTAAATTCCTGGAGATCTGTAACTCAGATCGGGCTGAAATTTTGAGGGATTTTTCTTATAAAAATATCTTTCTTGCGGCGAAAGGAGGGCCCCAACCGCCTTAAGGGTTGCTCACGAACTTGCCAGGCACGCCTGGGGGGTAGGGTGCGCCTCCTGGGCTCGTGACAGCCTCGGGCATCGTTTTGCATTGATTCTTCTTCCCAAAAATCATAAATGTTCCAAAAATAATCCCCGTAGGTTTTTTATTGTGTTTGGACTTCGTTTCGTATGGATATTCTGCGAAACAAAAAACATGCAACAAACAGGAAGTGGCACTAGGCACTGGATCAATATGTTAGTCCCAAAAATATTATAAAAAGTTTCCAAAATTATATGAAAGTTGTAGAATATTGGCATGGAACAATCAAAAATTATAGATACGAGAGAGACGTATCACCCATCACCGTCCAGCAAGCCTACGATAAGATTACTCACGAACGATGGAGAGCATCATGAAACTGGCGATGGAGGATGGTTGATCATGACGATGGCTTCGATTTCCACTCTTCGGAGCCCAAAACAGACTCCAGATCTGCCCTCCAGAGGAAGAACAGGTGATGGTGGCAGCTCTGTATCGTAAAACGCGATGATTTCTTCTCTCTGAAATTTTGCTGGGCGAAAGATAATATATGGAGCTGGAGATGAGGTCGGAGGGGCCACGTGGGCCCCACGAGCTTGCCAGGCGCGGCCTAGGGGGGCCGCGGCTCCTGGGCTCGTGGCCCACTGGCAGCCCCTCTCCGGTTGATTCTTCTTCTGGTATTTTTTATATATTCCCCAAAAAATCCTCATAAGTTTTCAGGTCATTCCGAGAACTTTTATTTCTGCACAAAAACAACACCATGGCAGTTCTGCTGAAAACAGCGTCAGTACGGGTTAGTTTCATTCAAATCATGCATATGAGAGTTCAAAACAAGGGCAAAAGAGTTTGGAAAAGTAGATACGTTGGAGACGTATCAGGATTTCTTGCAAATCTTCAAGTCTCTCCGACTCTGAAAGATCAGATTCACCAAGCTCAACTTCTTGATGCTATGGTGAAGAAAGTGAAGAAAGGTGTGGACAAGTGCATTCCGAAGTATAAGTGCTTTTGATTTGATGACAAAGGTACCTTGTTCTTTGAGGACCGTCTGGTGGTTCCAAAAGGTGATCTCACAAAGGTTATCATGGATGAAACACATAATTCTCTCCTCTCAATTCATCCAGGAAGTTCCAAGATGTATCAGGACCTTAAGCAAACCTTCTGGTGGACCCGCATGAAGCGTGAAATTGCTCAGTTCGTGAATGAGTGTGATGTTTGTCACAGAGTGAAGGCGGAACATCAATGTCCAGCAGGTCTCCTTCAGCCTTTGCCTATCCCAGAGTGGAAATTCGATCATGTGGAGATGGATTTCATCACTGGTTTTCCTAAGTTAAATAAGGGCAGCGATGCCATCTTTGTAGTTATCGACAATCTGACCAAAGTTGCCCATTTCCTTCTGGTCAAAGAGTCTATCTCGGCAGATCTACTGGTAGATTTGTATACGTCAAGGATAGTTTCTTCGCATGGTATTCCTTAGCTCATATCCTCAGATCGTGGAAGCCTCTTCACTTCCTAGTTCTGGGACTCCTTCCAGGCTACTATGGGTACTAAGATATGTTTCAGCACTACACTCCATCCTTAGACAAGTGGGCAAGTGGAGAGAGTCAATCAAATCCTCTAGGACATGCTCAGAGCTTGTGTGATTTCTTTTAGCATGAAATGGGAAGACTGCCTTCCATACGCCGAATTTCTTACAACAACAACTTCCAGGCTAGTTTTGGCAAGGCCTCATTCGACATTGTCTATGGTAGGAAGTGTTGTACCCCGCTCAATTGGTCTGAGACCGGTGAGCATCAAACTCTGGGCAATGACATGATCACTGAAGCAAAAGAGATGTGTCGCGTCATTCGTGAGAATCTCAAAGCAGCTCAATCCCGCCAGAAGAGCAACTTAGTGATCATGGTAGTTCTTGATCACCTTTCTTAGAACACCATATTTACATTCATGTTCTCGTAAGATAGCCACCATATACATGCTTAGTGCTTGCTGCAACCTCAACACTTACACCTCCAAACCCAAAAGCTTACATAGTTTCGGAACTCGGGTTACATGATTGTTGAGTCCCTGTGGCTCACGGATTACAACAATACAGGTGCAGGTGTTGATGAGTATGTGCCAAAAGATGTGACTCAGATCCAGTGGGAGTACGATGAAGAACGTGGCCGGATGTATGTCACGTACCCCGATGAGTAGAGAGGCCATGGTCGTGATCCTTGGGATAGCAAGGTAGCTTTACATTGTTTCTTTTCTTCATTTGATTTCGTCCGTAGATGGACCCTGTCTTCTGTATGATGCTTGAATAATTGTGTGAACTTGTAATTTAGCTTGTGGCGAGTGTAATCCAACTCATATAATCATCTCTTCATACATGTATGCAATGTTTACTACACTTGCGAAACGACGAGATGCGCCTCTATCCCTATTGAGGCCCCCGTGCCTAAATAACGATAGGAGCGCATCTTGGACATTACAGCGCACCCCCGCACTAACTGCCTCCCTGGAAAGGAGGCGTATTCTCAGAAATACGCCTTCGGCATCACCCCACAGCAGGCCAAGCCACTGGGCCGGCCCAACTCCCTTTTCTACGCACTATGTGTGGAATAGCCCACAGGGTATATTCCCTTTTTCCATTTTCTTTATTTTTTTCTTGAGAGATTAGAGAAATTCATAGTATATTCTCATGGACTTCAAATTTGGTGGATCAAGTTTCTACAGGTTCCGAAAACCATGCTCTATCCAAAAGCATGACCTACTCATTTTTCCAGAAAACTTTCCCGTTGTGTTCAAATTCAAATTTGAATTTGCACTATGAAATGCCCCCATTGCAAAATTCCTAGATAATCCAAATCAACTCCAAATGGAGTGAATCAAAATCCCAGATGCTCTAAATATCATTTCCTAATTATCTAAGCCATGTTGAACATTTATCATGCATCTATTCTGCTGGGTCAAATAAATAGCCCCCTTTTTCCATGAATCCATCTTAGGAAAATCATAGGATATTCATACTAACTCCAAATCTAGTGAAACCACTTCCCACATGTTTCTAAAATCATTCCCAATTTTTTGGGTCCATTCAATGATTTTTACAAAAATATTTTCTATGGACATCTTATAGGATCATCGTTTCCTTCGTTTCCATCATTGAGAACTCCCCCTTGACCCACATCCATCAAAACCTCCTTGGTTATTTTTCACATGACCAGAGGTGTCCAAGAAAAATGAAACTCCTATTTATAGAGTACTTTTATTTTCTGCTTGTTGTGTTGCTTATTGCGGTTGTTTTTGGTGATAGTTGACGAAGTAGATGAAGTGCTCGGAGTGGACGAGAAGCGTGTGAAGACCTGAATAATTGGATAAGCCAGGCAAGCAGCCCTTTGACCATGACTATGAACCCTTTTACTTGCATGGCATATAGCACTTATTTTCCTAATCTTGTTGATGTGGTTCCTCCCTTCGGTGGGATGCCTCCAATACTTTACCGTTGATACTTGCATCGTGCATGACCCTACCATTCTTATGAGGGTTGTGCAGGTGGGAGTAGTTTGGTTGCCACTAGTTGCTACGCAAGTGGGATGGTAATATGAATGGTGATGGAAAAAATGATTTCAAAGACTTTTCGAAAACCCTGCCGGGTGCCACTAATGCCCGAGAGGGATGATGAGGAGATAGGTAACCACTTGAGAAAGAAGTGGTGTACCGAGGCAAGTGTGTGTGTGGTTTTTTAAAACGGATTGGTGTAAGTTGTGACAGTTATACCAACCTTACATGTGCGACCAGTCTACTCCTATATGGGATGGGGCTTTGTTGATTACTATGGTTGGTGCTAGCAGAGAGCCCGTATTACTAGTGGCGGGAGTGAAGTGGTCCCTCTCGAGACGGGGTCTCACCGGAATGGGCGATCATGTGTTGTCTTTACAGGCATCAGGCACAACATTGTGTGCCCTCATGGATGATACATGTGATGTATATCATGAGGGATGGCACCAATGAGGGGACTCTTTGTTTAGCATCACCATGGGAAAGGCATTGTTCGGGTGCTTACCTCGGGTATGTGATATACCGCGAGTCGTGGATGACACATAAGCTCCCCGGGTCTTGTGGGTAAAGCGTGCCACCTCTGTAGAGTATAAAACTATTCGAATAGCCATGTCCATGGTCAAGGACAGTTGGATGACCGCTCTTGTGCTACGTCCAGTGTTTTCACATACTGGTGTGAGTTGGTGTCAAAGATGACACTTGGGTTGAGTCGAGTGACTTGACATGATGACTGAACACGAGGTTTTCAGGTGGTACTTGAGCTAAGTCGGACGACTTAAATGAAATAGATGAACATGAGATGTTCAACCCCATGCTTATGTTGATATATGTATATTTTCATATGGATATCTGCCAATAGTTGATACATGCTTACGCAAGTTACTTGATCATGTCATTGCACTCAAACCTAGCTTTCAGCAAAACTTACCTACTTAGTGCTATATCATGCTTTGTTATTGCCTTGTTCCAAACATGGATTACTTGCGAGTACATTCAAAGTACTCATTGGCTTGCCACTGGTTATTTTATTGGCCAGGCATGAAAGATCGGGTTGTGTTGAAGATTACCATGGTGACGTACGTGCGAGCTAGGACGCTTCCCAGTCAGAATGCCTGTAGGGTTAAGGAATATGGCATGGGCTCATGCTATCATTGAAGATTTCTGCTACAAGATTATGAACACTTGGCCATAAAGGCCATAGTTGAGTACAAATGGTATGTAATGGATGTAAGACTCTTTTATTCAGTTTCTGTGTGTTTAGTGAGCATTGATCTCTGGGACCACTATGCACATACATTTGGTTATCACGGCTTATGAGTCGGGGTCCCCACACTAACTTAGGTGATTATGCCATTTTTGAGTTAACTAAGCTTGTTATGTGAATGTGGAGGAAACAAAGCTAAGTATAGGTCATTTTAGAGCTAACTTAGGTAAAATAAGTCATTTTGGAGCTAAGTAAGCTTATTATGTCATTTTGGAGGAAACAAAGCTAAGTATAGGTCATTTTAAGCTAACTTAGGTAAAATAGATCATTTTGGAGCTAAGTAAGCATATTACATCATTTTGGAGAAATCAAAGCTAAGTACAGGTCGTTTTAGATCTAAATTAGGTAAAATAGCTCATTTTGGAGTTAAGTAAGCTTATTATGTCATTTAGGAGGAAAGTAAGCAAAGTATAGGTCGTTTTAGAGCTAACCAAGGTTATTATGTCACTTTTGACCTAAATAAGCTAATTATATGATAAATGAACTAAATAAACTAAGTGTGGGTCATTATGCATTTGTTAAGCAAAACACTAGAGAAAACTTACCGTCATCACGGAGGTGAAGTACCCGTGTTGCTCGTGCCGGTTACACCTGGAAAAGATTCATGCGATGCTTGTCTAGAGTTACGCTGCACCAAAGATCATTTGCAATGTCTCGTTAGCATGATGACACTCAAATGTTAAGACTAGTAACTAATCAACATTCAAATGAAACTCACTGTGGTCACCGGATCAATGACTGGCATCAGCGGAGGGGTCTGACTGGTCTTCTCGCACACACACTAAACATTTAGTTTTGACGAGTCAGTCGTATTAGTTACTAATGAAACAAACATTACGTGCATGATTTGGCTAACATGCGAAAGAAACTTACCATGAGGAGCTCGTACATGGCCCGGTAAGTTGCGTCATTCCATACCCTCTCCTCCTCCAACAACCTAGCAGTCCTCTCCTCCAACTCCCTCTCCTTCTCCACCACCTGTCGGTCCCTATCCTCCAGAATTGCGTGGGTTGTCTCTCTCTCTCTCTTTTTGAAGAGCAGCCTGCAGCACCACTCCTCGTTAGCATTGTAATCATATTTGTTCGCACACACAATGTAATGGAGGAAAGATATCTGAGTCTATAACTAACCTCGATGGCGAGATCGACTAGTCGTGGATGAGGCCTTATCTCAGGACAGGAGCTCGTTTGGTGCACCTTGATCTCCCAGATAGTGCGAGGACAACGTATAAGTTCATCTCCAATAGCGATCGAGTCATGGGGCCTCCCGCCACCAGCTATCATCACCAGCTCTGGATCAATAGGATGCTAGCTCAGGTTAAAGTCCTCCCCTTTCCTCACCTTCCTCTCATCTCTATAACTCACAAGCTTTTGGTGGGAGCAGATGTTTGTGAAGTTCTCTAGGTGATTGGGGTCAGACTCAAAGAATGCCTTGGCCTTCTTGTACGAGGCAGTATGGGCCATGGCATATAGGTCATACACCTCTGGCACCTCTGTGTTTTTTGTGTTGCACCTAAAAGAGAGGAACAAAGTATTAGTAAAGGGCTCAAGCTAGCATCAAGAATGAATTGCATGAATCATGAAGCAAACCACATACCCAGTTCCGCCCGAACTGATATAAGTTGGCGTTGCCTTGATGGTGTGGCACACCAACCATTTTCGCACGCCGGTCCTTGGAATTGTTGTGGATGGGTAGCCATTTGTCTGAGAACCACTCATCCACCAACGCCTCCCAAAAATCCATCTTATCCACACGCCATCTCGGGGTCACCTAACTTAGTAAAGAGAAATTTGAACACTACGCCTATGAATCAAATCAAGGAAACTAACCACAAGGCCTTAAGAATAGGTAATTACCTCCATGTACTGCTCCTTCTACAGAAACTTTTCGTGGCACGACGACTTGTCCTTAACACCACGCGAGGCGTGGTAGTCTCGAACAGCCTGCGGCCAAGCCTCTTGTCGTAAGTTATGTAGTAGGCGCATGCACTCAGCATCGATATCCTTTGTCACGGCCTCCTCGTATCCCGCCTCACACCTGTAGAAGGTTTGCAATCAAACGAGACAACACTCATTAGTACAATAACTAGCTATTGTTGATTTTTAATTGTGTAAAGGAGAAATTACCCAAAAAATCTAATCACCATGTCAGTCCTCGTGTGGCACAAGACATCGTCAATCATCTCCTCCGGCAGGGCCGGGGCAGCCAAGTAGCATTCCCATCTCAATCCTAGCTACGAAAGGTGACCCTCACCTAGCGAGGCGACAAACCCCGGGAAGTTTTGCCGTCAAATCACATCAAGGACGGTGTTGGGCCTGCATACATCCTTGGTGTGTTTCCAACCCCTGCAGTATGACAAATCCAACGCATTAGATATTTGAAGAAGCATGAAGGCAAAAGGTTAAAAAGGAGTAAATGCACTTACTTCTCCCCATTAGGCCTAATCGACAACCTCTGCTCGCGGGTCACTGGCACGGGCGGGAGCCATGTACTACCATGCTGGTAGATAGTGGCCCCCTCAACTACCTCGTCCTGGCTATCACAAAACCAATCCCCTCCACCATCAGTGTGGCTACTCGGCTCCTGCTGACGCAGATCTGGCCAGGTATCCCATCGGTCTACTAGGACATAGCTTGATCCCTACTCTGCTCCGGAGTGTTGTGGTACGAAGCATATGGGACATCAGTCTTGTGGGTCAAAGGCTCGTCGTCCCGAGGCTCGTGGACAGCAGTCTGTGTAGCCTCCACCTCAGACGGGTGCACCCTAGTAGTCCTGTGCTCGGGTGAATCATTGGGGGTGGCGGCGAGGAAAGCATAGCAACCTGCGTACCTCTCCCACGGCCACATGTGACTCTACTAGCTCTCTTCTTCCCCCAATCTCCTCTCCCGTTGGGCAACGACGCTGACGAAGAAGTGTCTGCCTATGTCTGCATACTGTCGAGCAACGCTCTCTGGAGAGACTAGGGTGGAATGGAAGTACCCCTCCCACCACACGCCGACGAAGAAGGAGCCACGGATCGCTCTGGACCCGCGCCCACCATCTTTCAACACTTGCCATGACAAAGAGTAAACGAAATTAGTACAAAATAAAAAATTGAATACCGACATGAATAATAATATGTATATAATTGAACTGTATCATCATGATGTATATAATAAAAATTGAATACCTGACATGAACTAATAATAATCTTGATCATCTATATATGCTCTGAGATCAATAAATGCATCATCATCATCACTATCATGAATGACGTGCTCATCGGGAACAACATGTCGAAGGCCTCCTTTATGTAATCGGTCAGGCATTGACACGTCATCCGCAGCAGTAACCTCTTCTTGTTCCGGTTGTTCTTGTTCCACCTCAGGGGTGAAGTCGGATTCACTATCACTGTCTACTTCAATGTTCTGGGCTGAAGTAGAGCGGTTCTTGAAACATTTTTTTTCGAAAGATATGTTTCTTGGAAGAATTCTCCTTCATATATGTTTAGGTTAATGCGAGGTTCATAAACCTCTTCATTGGGGGACATGGTCTAACATGTGGTGGCACTTCATAAAGGGCATCCCAACCATTTAGATTTGGATCAGTTTCGTAGGCCCACGGTAGATAGAAAACTTGGGTCGCATGTTGAGCCGTAATATAGGCATCGGGAACATCTAAATGGGTGCTTTGTTTGATTACGAATAGGCTTATATGTTCGTGAGTCCTGCTAGTCTCATTCGGGTGGAGCCAATAACATTTAAAGACTATGACGTTCGGTGGGTTTTCACCATAGAATAGAAGTTCATAAATTGCTTCAACTCTTCCATAATACGCGATACCTCCTTAGCCGATAGCAAAGACACAAAAATTTATGGACTTTCGGTCTACCATATATACCTCTTTGCCAAAGATACAAAAGTGATGCCCGTTGGTGTCGTATTTGTCAAATGAACGGACCTTATAGTCAAAACCATTAGCGACTTGTCTCAATTCGATGTCCATGGACTCTGAATTAGCCTACAAGTTTAATACGAAATGATTGTTGCATTAGCTGCAAATTAGATGAAGAAATGAAATGGTCTAATGGAAATTACTATTTGTTTGAACCAAGATATGAAATCGGGATAGCCACCTCCATGCTTTGCCAGAAGCTCATACTCTCGAATGGAATCCTTTCGGATCATCGCTCCATTCGAGAATTTGGCGACGTATCGACTGTATTAAATATCCGGAAATAAGAGTAGTTCAAAGGAATTGGAAGTTGTGAAACAATGTTTTGAGAACTTACTCGATGTACGGCCGCACTTCTGTTAGGTTGTTAAAGATATACAATGAAATTATCCGCCATTCTTCAACATCCAGCACTATTTCTTTTGAAGCACCGGCTGGTGTGAGATTCCCTTTGAATAGGTTGTGGTTGGACCGACCTTTTTTTAGGGTCGCCAGCATTGTACCGAGGCTTCAGATTATGCAAATGACATTATTTGGCTTCGTAGTATGTTGTCACGAAGTTTGTCGCCTCCTCAATAATGAATGCCTCGGCCATTGATGCTTCAATTCTACGTTTATTTTTACTTTTTGCTCGAAGCGTCTTATGCATCCTCTCAGTTGCGTAGCACCAACGATTTTGCACCCACCCCCACCCCCACCCCCAATATTGCCTTGGTTGGGAGATGCAAAATCAAATCTTGCATTGCATTAAAGAAGCCCGGTGAAAATATCTTCTCTAACTTGCAGATCAACTCGAGCGCCAACCTTCCATTTCATCTAGCACGACAGGCGATAGTTCTTTCACACAAAGAACACAGAAGAAATAGTTCAGTTCTGCCAGTAGTAACCATTCATCCTCAGAGACAAAGCCATGCAACATAACCGGCATTACCTGCTCAAGCCATATCTGCCAATCATGACTCTTGAGACCAAATATTTTCAATTTGTCAAGACTTGCTCCCCTCTTTAGATTTGCCATCGGGGAACATCAACTGCATTTTCACCCACAAGATCATTTCCCTCATAGCTAGCCTTCCAAGATTGAACCATGCCTTTGGCTTCGTCCAATTCTGATTTCCTTTCGGTTGTCGCATGGTTTGTAATGGTCTATCACATAGAGCCTCCTGATCGACTCTAGCCTTTCGATTATCCTTTGACTTCCCCTCTATGCCGAACAATGTACCAAAACAGGGCTTGGGGATATTCTTTCAGTGTGCATCACATTGATCTTGTGTGGGCAAAGGAGGTCTTTGAAGTAAGGCAGATCCCACAAGCATGTCTTGTGAGTCCAGGCATGTTCAGAATTATACCCTTTGAAATACCCTGGACACTCTGGATCAGGATCAACAGTGTTTAACCGATCCAGGGTCAGTTGTCCTGTCAATGCAGGTGGTGCAGAGTTTTTGACAACTCTACCTTTGATGAAATTCTTCTTGTCTTTTTTGAAATTATGGCGAGGATCTAGGAACTCCCTATGCAAGTCGAAGCATGAAAACTTGCGGCCCTCCTACAACCAATGAAACTGACGAGATGCCTTGAATGCGGGGCACGGGAACCTTCCATGCACACACCAGCCAACAAATAGCACATATGGCGGCTATTCATGTATAGAGTACATGTACCACACATTCATTGAGAAGTTTTGTTTTGTAACGAAGTCTTATGTCTTGATCCCATTATCCCAAGCTTCTTGCAATTCATGCTTAAGCGGCTGCATGTACACATTCATATTCTTCCCCGGATAGTTGGGCCCTGGAATTATCAACGTCAAGAAAATGATCTTTCTTTGCATAATCTGTCTAGGGGAGATTGAGTGGAATGAAAAATACAGGCCAACAACTGTATTGGGTTGCCATCATACCAAACACATTGAACCCATCCATGCTGATGGCGACTCGAGGATGCCTTGGATATGCCGCTTTATGCTCATCTAATGCATCAAAGTGCTTCCACACAAAAGCGTATGAAGTGTGTACCAACATCCGATTCCCATCTGCATCTAGTTTGGTTCTTTTGACCAATTTGTGCCATGTCACGTGTCTAGTTCCCTCTTCAACCATGAAAAGACGTTGAAGTCGTGGTATGTTTGGCATATACCAAAGAATATTAATGGGAATTTTGGTCTGAATCTTCTCACCCATACCATTGTCTATAACAACTAAAAGGATGTGGATGTCGACTAGAGGGGGGTGAATAGGCGCTTTAAAGTAATTACGGTTTAGGCTTGAACAAATGCGGAATAAAACTATCGTTTAATTAGTCAAGCACAAAACCTAAAACATCTAGGCTCACCTATGTGCATCAACAACTTATGCTAAGCAAGATAGACAACTAAGTGATAGTAAGATATATAGCATCTAAGAATATAGCTATCACAAAGTAAAGTGTAAAAGTAAAGGGGCTCGGGTAGGAGATAACCGAGGCACGCGGAGACGATGATGTATCCCGAAGTTCACACCCTTGCGGATGCTAATATCCGTTCGGAGCGATGTGGATGCACAATGCTCCCCAAGAAGCCACTAGGGCCACCGTAATCTCCTCACGCCCTCGCACAATGCAAGATGTCGTGATTCCACTAAGGGACCCTTGAGGGTGGTCACCAAATCCATACAAACAAGGTTGGGGCAATCTTCACCAATTGGAGGCACAAAGCCTCACCAAAATGGATTGTGGCTCCAAGGTGACCTCAAATGCTCGGGGCAATCTCCACAACCTAATTGGAGACCCCGAAGCTTGCCCGGAGCTTTGCGCCACAATGATTGAGCTTTGAGGCACCACCAACCGTCTAGGGTGGCAAAGCACCCAAGAGGAGAAAGTGATTGGTGGAAATGTGGATCTAGATCTCATATGTCTTTTCCCTCAAGAACTAGGAAGAATCATTGGAGGGACTGAGAGTTAGCAAGGTCGACAAGGTCAACAATGGGGGAAGAACATGAGCTCAAAGGATAAGTTTCAATGGGGAAGAAGATCCCCTTTTATAGGTGAGGAAATATCCAACCGTTATGCTCACAGCCCGCACAGAGCGGTACTACCGCTTAGGTGAGCGGTACGACCGCTAGGGCGGTAGAAGCACTTTGAAAACCAACATCGACGACACAAAAGGCCAGTAGAACCACCAGAGCGGTACTACCGCTCGTCCTCACGGTACTACCACTAGGGATAGCGGTACTACCACTAAGGGTAGCGGTACTACTGCTTGCGAGCGGTACTAAAAAATACATTCGTGCCTACCACCATTGGACTTAACATGAGATTTTGGTCCGTAGCGGTACTACCGCTCCGTAGCCGCGGTAGTACCGCTCCGAAGCGGTAGTAAAAAATTACATCCGCTCTAGCCGCGGTAGTACCGCTGCAGCCTTTTAAGAACACCAAAACCGCCACAACTTTTGCGAACGGACTCCGAATTCAACGAAATAAAGTTTGTTGGAAAGATAATGACATGGGCTAAAACAATATTGATATAAATATCAATAAGGAGCAAATTGGGAAAGTACCATAAGAAAATGGTGAGAACCCTTCCTCGAATAAGACTGGTAAAACCTCTAACACTGAAAACGCAATAGAAGAGGCATATGAAATCCGTTTTCGATGTACTAGAGCTTGTCACGACGATAAGCGCAAGATCAAGAACCCACATAGAGAAAATCCAACCAAGAACCAAGAAAGATGATGATGCAAGGATGCAAATGGTTTGATCTCTCAACGAACGATATGATCAAGCTACTCACTTGAGAGCCCCCCTTGATAGTACGACAATCGATCCTATAACCTGGTCTCCCAACTACCACCATGAGACCGGTAAAATAGAAAACCCTATCAAGGTCAAACCTTTGTCTTGCACATAGTCCACTTGATCTAGATGATGACAATCTTGACTTCCTCACGATGGACCACCTTTCTTGATTGCACTGGCTTGATGCAGACTAGTTGATTGCTCCCCCATGCTCCACTATGGGTGAGCTACTCTTCGGCACATCTTCACAAGTCCATTGTCACCACAATAAATGACAAGCCTCAAGCATGATCTCTCTGTGATGCTTCACTTGAGCTTGCACATCGGAACCCTGATGTCATCTTCCATGGGATGTATGGGATCTACCTCTTGATGCAAGCCCATGGAAATATACCTAACCCCACAAAGAACTCTCACGTAGACCATGGGTTATTACACAAAGCGTAATGGACAATGCTTACCACACCATGGGATCACTTGATCCCTCTCGGTACATCTTGTACACTTTGTGTGTTGGTCAACTTGATTCACTTTTTGACTTAGTCTTGATCAACCTTGTATCTTATCTTCTCTCTTTATAAAGATGATGTGTTGAAGGTAAATTGAATGCTTACAAAATCTTCTTCTTCAAGACATGCTTACAATAAGCTCAACTCCCACATGACTAATCTTTGGATAAACCTTGAATACCACCTTGGTCACCATATAAACTCTTTGAAACCAACAGATGGACTCCAAGAAGTACCTACGAACAAATCCGTCGAATATAACTAGGAAACCATTAGTCCATAGGGATTGTCATCAAACACCCAAAACCACACCTGGAGAAATGAGCTCTTACAATCTCCCCCATTTTGGTAATTGATGACAACCACTTTCAAGAGAGTTTATATAAGGAAATAAGCAACAACCAAGCACACACAAATGCAAATCAATGCATGGATGTGATATGAAAATTCTTAAGCAATAAAAGTAAAACTCTCTAAGCTTTCCAAACTAAACTCTCTAAACTTCTCCCCCATTGGCATCAATTGCTAAAATGGGTGAAAAGCTTAGAAAGTCAATATAATAGGTGTTCCTCCAAAAGGTTTGTATTTCTTAAAATACGTGTGCAAAGAGATACACAAATCCAATGATAAGTAGTTGGGGGAAGACAACTATATTGAGAACCCAAAGATTGCAAAAAGGATCGTATGGCACAAAGACATACACCAGAGTGAAGCAAGCAATCAAAAGATACTAATTGGAACAATTAATCACATGGACATATGAGCCACAAGAATAAAAGATATGATGATATGGTCAGCAGAGTGTTCATAAAGAAACTAGAGGAGCTCCTCATGATTTGTGCACAATTAAGAAAAAAAATTGAATGTAAGTGCACAAAATAGGATCATGACTCCCCCAAAATAAATATAAACACACAACAAAGTGCAAGCAAGGAGATAATCCAATACGCATAGTAATTGCACCAAAAAATTGGTTGACGAACAAGTAAAAGAGGTTAAAGAATAGGCTCAACCAAAATGATGTGTGTGAGTAACGTCAAAGCAATTGAGAGGACTAATATAAGGATAAGCATTAAATATCAACATAGTCTTGATGAAATGAGACATAAAGTGCAAGACATATCCTTCCCACACACAAACCACTAGCAACTGGGTTCACAAGCTTACTAATAAGAAAATTAAAAACCAAAGCTTGGGACAACCCCTGGTGAAGATAGGAAATAATAGCCTTGTCAAGAAGAGGGATACCAATCGAGATGGCAAAACCCTCGTGAGGACAAGCATGAGGAAAATAATCGTCACCAACAAGGAGTGCAGCAAAATACTGTTGGAAATATGCCCTAGAGGCAATAATAAATTGGTTATTATCATATTTCCTTGTTCATGATAATCGTTTATTATCCATGCTATAATTGTATTGATCGGAAACTCAGATACATGTGTGGATACATAGACAACACCATGTCCCTAGTATGCCTCTAGTAGACTGGTTCGTTGATCAAAGATGGTTAAGGTTTCCTAGCCATGGACATGAGATGTCATTTGATAACGGGACCACATCATCGGGAGAATGATGTGATGGACAAGACCCAAACTATAAACGTAGCATATGATCGTGTCAGTTTATTGCTAGTTTTCTGCATGTCAAGTATCTGTTCCTATGACCATGAGATCATGCAACTCATTGACACTGGAGGTGTACCTTGTGTGTATCAAATGTCGCAACATAACTGGGTGACTATAAAGGTGCATTACAGTTATCTTCGAGGGTGTCTATTGGGTTGGCATGGATCAAGACTTGGATTTGTTACTCCATGTGACGGAGAGGTATCTTAGGGCCCACTCGGTAATACAACATCACAATAAAGCCTTGCAAGCAATGTGACTAAGTGTTAGCCACGGGATCTTGTATTACGGAACGAGTAAATAAACTTGCCGGTAACAAGCTTGAACTACATATACAGATACTGATTATCGAATCTCGGGCAAGTAACATACCGAAGAACAAAGGGAACATCATACGGGATTAACTGAATCCTTGACATAGAGGTTCGACCGATAAAGATCTTCATAGAATATGTAGGAACCAATATGGGCATCCAAATCCCGCTATTGGTTATTGACCGTAAAGGTGTCTTGGTCATGTCTACATAGTTCTCGAACCCACGGGGTCTGCACACTTAAGGTTCGGTGACGTTTCGGTAGTATAGAGTTATGTATGGTGGTTACCGAAGGTTGTTCGGAGTCCCGGATGAGATCTTGGACATCACGAGGAACTCCGGAATAGTCCGGAGGTAAAGATTGATATATAGGAAGTCTTGTTTTGGTCACTGGAAAAGTTTCGGGTTCATCGGTAGTGTACCGGGAGTGCAGGTAGTGTACCCGGGGACCATCGGGAGGGGTATTTCAACCCAAGAGGCTACATGGGCTGTGGGAGGGTTAATACCAGCCCTTAGTGGGCTTATGGAAGTCCCACACAAGGCCCATGTGGCTGGGAAGAAAATCCCAAAAGGAAAAAGGTGGAAAAAGGCAAAAAGGGCCAGATAAGGAAGGAGTCCTAATCCTACTACGAGTGGAGGAGAGGACTCCTCCCTCCTGGATCGGCCGAAGCCTAGGGCTGGCCCCTTGAGGGCCAGGCGTCCTCCTCCCCTCCTCCTGTATATACTTGTGATTCTTGAGGGTTTTTGCACAAGATTTTCTACCACGTGCTGCCCTCTCCTCTAGTGCATAGTTTCTCCTCTAGATCGGTTTTCTGCAGTGCTTAGGCGAAGCCCTGCCGGAATAGCTCCACCACTCTTCTAACTCTCCGCTCCCTCTTGATGGATCAAGAAGGCGGAGATCGTCATCGAGCTGTACGTGTAGTGAACAGGATGTGTCGTCCGTTTGGCGCTAGATCGGAAGGACCGTGATCAAGATCGCGAGATGATTCGTGATTGGTTCGCGAGACGGATCGTGATGAGATTGCGGGACGGATCGTGATGGGTCACGGGACGCTCGGCGATTTGGATCACGAAGGCATTCGACTACACCAACTGCGTTTCTTAACGCTTCCCGCTTAGCGATCTACAGGGGTACGTAGATCCACTCTCCCTCTCGTAGATGCTCATCACCATGGATAGATCTTGCGTGTGTGTAGGAAAATTTTTGTTTCCCATGAAATGTTCCCCAACATTGGTATTAGAGCTAGGTCTATGTGTATATGAGATCTCAAGTAGAAAGCAAAGAGTTTGTGGGCGTTGATGCTTAGATTGCTTCCTCCCTTGATCATGTTTTGGTTCAGCGGTATTGTTGGATGAAGCGGCCCGGACCAACATTACTCGTATGCTTACGAGAGACCGGTTCCATCGACTGACGTGTAACTTCGTTGCACAAAGATGGCTGGCGGGTGTCTGTTTCTCTTACTTTAGTTGGATCGGATTCGACAAAGGCGGTCCTTGAGAAGGTTGAAAAACAACTTATGTATCACCGTTGTGGTTTATGCATAGGCGACAATTGTTCTTGCTAGATACCCGTAGCAGCCACGTAAAACATGCAACAACAACTAGAGGACGTCTAACTTGTTTTTGTAGGGTATGTTGTGTTGTGATATGGCCAATTACATGATGAGATATATGTGATGTATGAGATGATCATGTGTTGTATAGAATATCACGACTTGCATGTCGATGAGTATGGCAACCGGTAGGAGCCATAGGGTTGTCTTTAATTATTGTATGACATGTGTGTCAATCATTAAGCGCTATGTAATGCTTTACTTTATCGCTAAACGGTAGCAATAGTAGTAGACGCATGGTGGGCGTGACAACCCCGATGGCGACACGTTGATGGAGATCATGGTGTCATGCCGGTGACGATGGAGATCATGCCGGTGCTTTCAAGATGGACATCAAAAGCACAAGTGCATGGCCATATCATGTCACTTATGATTTGCATGTGATGTTAATCCTTTTATGCACATTGTTTTTCTTGGGAAGACGATAGCATTATAAGGTGATCCCTCACTTAAATTTCAAGATAAATTGTGTTCTCCCCGAGTGTGCACCGTTGCGAAAGTTCGTCATGTCGAGACACCAGGTGATGATCGGATGTGATAGACTCTATGTTCACATACAATGGGTGCAAGCCAGTGTTGCACATGCAGAACGCTCGGGTTAAACTTGACGAGTCTAGCATGTACACACATGGCCTCGGAACACAAGAGACCGAAAGGTCAAACATGAGTCATATAGTAGATATGATCTACATGATGATGTTCACCATTGAAACCACCTCAACTCACGTGACGATCGGACTTGAGTTTGTGAATTTGTATCACGTATCACTCGAATGACCAGAGGGATGTCATTTTGAGTGGGAGTTATTAAGTAATTTGATTAATTGAACTCATTATCATGAACAGAGTCAGCAGTGTCTTTGCAAATTATGTTGTAGATTACTAGCTCACGCTATAGCTCCCTTGTATTTTTATATGTTCCTAGATAAATAGAGTTGAAAGATGATGGTATCAATATTGCGGACTGGGTCCGTGATCTGAGGATTGTCCTCATTGCTACATAGAAGGCATATGTCCTTAATGGACCGCTCGGTGCGCCACCCTGATAACCCACAAGTATAGGGGATCACAACAGTTTTCGAGGGTAAAGTATTCAACCCAAATTTATTGATTCGACACAAGGGGATCCAAAGAATATCCTCGAGTATTAGCAGTTGAGTTGTCAATTCAACCACACCTAAAAGATTTAGTATCTGTAGCAAAGTTTTAGTAGCAAAGTAGTATGATAGTAATAGTAATTGCGGTAACAGTAGCAGTAGTGATTTGTGTAGCAAGTGTGAGAGCAGTAGCGGAAAAGTAACAAAGCAAGGACCAGTATAGAAAAAGCTCGTAGGCATTGGATCGGTGATGGATGATTACGCCGGATGATATTCGTCATGTAACGGTTATAACATAGGGTAATATGTAACTAGCTCCAGTTCGTCAATGTAATGTAGGCATGTATTCCGTATATAGTCATATGTGCTTAGGGAAAAGAACTTGCATGACATCTTTCGTCCATCCCTCCCGTGGCAGTGGGGTCATAATGGAAACTAAGGGATATTAAGGTCTCCTTTTAATAGAGAACCGGAACAAAGCATTAACACATGGTGAATACATGGAATCCTCATACTATGGTCATCTCCGGGAGTGGTTCCGGCTATTGTCACTCCGGGGTTGTCGGGTCATAACACATAGTAGGTGACTACAACTTGCAAAATAGGATCAAGAACTCACATATATTGATGAAAACATAATAGGTTCAGATCTGAAATCATGGCACTCGGGCCCTAGTGACAAGCATTAAGCATAGCAAAGTAGTAGCAACATCAATCTTAGAACATAGTGGATACTAGGGATCAAACCCCATCAAAACTAACTCGATTACATGATAGATCTCATCCAACTCATCACCGTCCAGCAAGCCTACGATAAGATTACTCATGAACGGTGAAGAGCATCATGAAATTGGCGATGGAGGATGGTTGATGATGACGATGGTTTCGATTTCCACTCTCCGGAGCCCAAAACAGACTCCAGATCTGCCCTCCGGAGGAAGAACTGGTGGTGGCGGCGGCTCCGTATCGTAAAACGCGATTATTTCTTCTCCTTGATTTTTTTCTGGGACGAATAGGGTTATATGGAGCTGGAGAGAAGGTCGGAGGAGCCATGTACGCCCCATGAGCTTGCCAGGCGTGGTTAGGGGGGGCGCGCCTCCAGGGCTTGTGGCCCACTGGCTGCTCCTCCTCCGTTGATTCTTTCTCCGGTATTTTTTATATATTCCACAAAAAATCCTTGTCCAGTTTCAAATCATGCAAATTAGAGTCCAAAACAAGGGCAAAAGATTTTGGAAAAGTAGATACGTTGGAGACGTATCAACTCCCCCAAGCTTAAAGCCTTGCTTGTCCTCAAGCAATTCAGTTGATAAACTGAAAGAGACAAAAGAAAAGCTTTTACAAACTCTGTTTGATCTTGTTGTTATAATTATGTCTAACTCATATTCAGATTTTCAGCAAGATCATAAGTTAACCACATAAGCATTGACATAAAGGTCTCACGGTATACTCATATCAATGACATAATCAACTAGCGAGCAATAATAACAAGTTTCAAACGTCAACACTTCAATCAAAACAATCATGATACAATATGAATAGATGGTATCTCATTAGCCCTTTCTGAGACCGCAAAACATAAATGCAGAGCACCTTCAAAGACCAAGGGCTGACTAGAAGTTGTAATTCATGGCAAAGAAGATCCAGTCATAATCATACTCAATATCAATTAATAACAAAGCATATAAATGACGGAGGTGCTCTCTAGCTGGTGCTTTTAATAAGAAGAGGATGACTCAACAGAAATGTAAATAGATAGGCCCTTCGCAGAGGGAAGCATTGATTTGCAAAAGTGCTAGAGCTCAAGCTTTTAAAATAGAGGTAAATAGTTTTTGAGGTATCATGCTTTCATTGTCAACGCGATAACAAAGAGTTTTCACCATCATTCATGCTACACGTATTATAGGCGGTTCCCAAACAGAATAGTAAAGTTTTGACTCCCCCACCACCAATCAATCACACTCCACGACTAGCCGAATCCTCGGGTGCCGTCCATACCAACAACAATCCAGGGGGAGTTTTGTTTGCAATTATATTTTTATTTGATTTGAGCATGGAACTGGGCATTCCGATTACCGTCCCCTTTCTCGTGAGTGATAGTGAATAAACACATATCGAGGATAACACGCCTAGCATGGAAGATACTGACCGCCCCTTGTCACAACATGAGGGGTTCGGGCATACGAAACAGATTATTATTTGAAGGTTTAGAGAATTTCACATGCGAATTTACTTGGATGGCAGGTAAATACCGCATATAGGTAGGTATGGTGTACTCATATGGAACAACTTTGGGTTTAGGAAGTGGATGCACAAGCAATATTCCCGCTTAGTACAAGTGAAGGCTAGCAAAAAGACTGGGAAGCGACCAACTAGAGAGCGACAACAGTCATAAACATGCATTGAGATTAACCAACATTGAGTGCAAGTATGAATAGGATATAAATCACCATGAACATGAATATCGTGGAGGCTATGTTGATTTTGTTTCAACTACATGCGTGAATATGTGCCAAGTCAAGCCACTTGAATCATTCAAAGGAGGATACCATCCTATCATACTACATCACAATCATTTTAACATTCACGTTGGCATCCAAGACAAACCAGTATAAGCTCCTAGCAAATTAAGCATGGCATAAGAAACTATGATCTCTAAGTTGTCATTGCAAACATGTTTCTCTCATAACAATGCTGAATTAGGAACGATGTGCCAGTCATATTTACAAAAACAAAATAGGTCGAGTTCATACCAGCTTTTCCAGGCTCAGTCACTTCATCATATATCGTCATTATTGCCTTTCACTTGCACGACCGAATGATGTGAATAATAATAAGAGTGTTCGTGCATTGGACTAAGCTGGAATCTGCAAGCAAACTCAGAGGAGAAGACAAGGTAATATGGCTCTTTGACGGATGAATAATAATGAATATGAGAGTCACTAATCATTTTAATCATGGTCGTCTACCTTGACCCAAAGAAAAATAAAACTATTTACACGGGAAAGCTCCCAACAAGCAAAAGAAGAACGGGAAAATCTTTTTGGGTTTTCTTTTTAGTTAGAACCTAGCATGCAAGAATATAAAGTTATATCTAATTTTTTTTCTCATTTTTAAATTTCTTTTTGTATTTTCTCAAGATTAATTGAACACACAAGAAGAATGCAAGAAAATAAAATAAACTAGCATGGATGATACAATGAAAAAGTGTGAACACCGACTATCAAAGTGAATGTGTGAACATGAATATAAAGTCGGTGAGAAACACGTACTACCCCAAGCTTAGGCTTTTGGGTGTCCTTGAATTTGGCTTGGGATGCCTTGGTCATCCCCAAGCTTAGGCTCTTTCCACTCTTTGTTCCATTGTCCATAAGAACATCACCCAAAACTTGAAACTTCACAACAAAAAACTAAAACAGAAACTCGTGATAGCATTAGCATAAGAAAACAAACCACCAACTTTTTAGGTACTGTAGTAAACTTTAATTTCCATTTATATTGATGTTAGATTACGGTATTCTCACTTCTCCATGGCTCGTACCCCCCGATACTACCCATAGTTTCATCAAAATAAGCAATCAACACAACAAAAACAGAATCTGTCAAAAACAGAATAGTCTGTAGCAATCTGTATATTTCGTACACCTCTGCTAATTCAAAAATTCTGAAAAAATTATGATAATTAGGGAAATTTTCAGGTCAATCAGCAGCAAGAAGAATCAACTCAAAATCACTTTATGTATAGGAACAAAAAATAATTTCGTGAGCACAAAGTTTCTGTCTTTTTCCAGCATGATTAAACAACTATCACCAAAACTAATCATAAAGGTTCTACTTGGCACAAACACTAATTAAAACATAAAAAACACAATCATAAAAGAATTATGATGGTCTGGACTCAACAAAACAGAAAGTAAAAAGCAAAAATAAACCTATTCATTGGGTTGCCTCCCAACAAGCGCTATTGTTTAACGCCCTTAGCTAGGCATTGAAGAACTTTTATTTTCAGGTCATTTTTTTATTGGACGGATAATGCAGAAAACAGGAAAATAATGCTATTTTTATTATTTTTCTACTAAGTGACTGAAAGTAAAATTTGGGAACAGAAGGTTGTGAATTCTAGATTCATCCATCTCATGGTCATCAAAAGAAATCCATCAATGAGGTTGATCAAGTCTCCTTGACAAACTTTTTTCGAATCACATGAAACCGGAGAATTTTCGAAAAATCACTAGGGTACCTCAATGGGGATATGTATATCCCCAACAATAATTATATCATATCTCATCTTGACAGTAGGTACAGGAAATTCAAAGCTTCCAATAATAATTGATAAAGATTTTTCAATAGAATTTATGCAATGAACTCGATATTGTTTCTTCGGAAAGTGCACCGTGTGCTCATTACCGTCAACATGGAAAGTCACATTGCCTTTGTTGCAATCAATAACAGCTCCTGCAGTGTTTAAAAAGGGTCTTCCAAAGATGATTTCCATGGCATCATCCTCGAGAATATCAAGAATAACAAAGTCCGTTAAGATAGTAACGTTAGCAACCACAACAGGCACATCCTCGCAAATGCCGATAGGTAAAGCAGTTGATTTATTGGCCATTTGCAAAGAAATTTTAGTAGGTATCAATTTATCCAATTCCAGTCTACAATATAAATAGAGAGGCACAACACTAACACCGGCTCCAAGATTACATCAAGCAGTTCTAACATAATTTCCTTTAATGGAGCAAGGTATAGTGGGTACTCCAGGATCACCTAGTTTTTTAGGAGTCCCACCCTTAAAAGTGTAATTAGCAAGCATGGTAGAGATCTCAATATTGAGTATCTTTATTTTATTTGTCACAATATCTTTCATGTATTTAGCATAAGGAGACATTTTAAGCATATCAGTCAAACGCATTTGCAAAAAGATAGGTCTAATCTTTTCAACAAAGCGCTCAAAATCCTCATTATCCTTTTTCTTGGATGGCTTAGGAGGAAAGGGCATGTGTTTCTGAACCCAAGGTTCTCTTTCTTTACCGTGCTTCCTAGCAATAAAATCACTCTTATCATATCTTTTGTTCCTTGGTTGTGGGTTATCAGGTGTCTCGGTCATGTCTACATAGTTCTCAAACCCGCAGGGTCTGCACACTTAAGGTTCGATGACGTTTCGGTAGTGTAGAGTTATGTATGGTGGTGACCGAAGTTTGTTCGGAGTCCCGGATGAGATCCCGGACATCACGAGGAGCTCCGGAATGGTCCGGAGGTAAAGATTCATATATAGGAAGTCCCAGTTTGGTTTCCGGAAAAGTTTCGGGCTCATCGGTAGTGTACCGAGAGTGCCGGTAGTGTACCGGGAGTGCCGGTAGTGTACCGGGAGGCCTCCGGGAGGGGTATTTCGACCCCAAGAGGTCCATGGGCTGTGGGAGAATAATAACCAGCCCTTAGTGGGCTGGGAAAACAGCCACAAAGGCCCATGGCGCAGGAGAGAAAGTCCTAAAGCAAAAAGTGGAAAATCAGCCAATAGGAGGCAATCCTACTCCAACTAGGATTGGAGGTGAAGTAGGATTTCTTCCCACCTCCTATTTCGGCCGACCCAAAGGCCTTGGCTGCCTCTCCTCTCCTCTCCTCCTATATATACTAGTGGATTGGGTGGTTTTTGGACAGAATTTCCGGCCACGTGCTACCCGTTTCACCGGTGCACAGTTTCTCCTCTAGATCGGTTTTCCGCAGCGCTTAGGCGAAGCCCTGCCGGAATCACTCCACCACCATCACCGGAGCGCCGTCACGCTGCCGGTGAACTCTCTCTCCTCTCCACCTCCTCTTGCTGGATCAAGACGGTGGAGATCGTCATCAAGCTGCACGTGTGCTGAACGCGGAGGTGCCGTCCGTTCGGCGCTAGATCGGAAGGACCGTGATCGAGATCGCGAGACGGTTCGTGATGAGATCGCGGAACGGATCATGATGAGTTCGCAGGACAAATCGTGATCAAGATCGTGAGACGGATCGTGATGAGATCGCGGGACGGATCGTGATGGGATCGCGGGACGAATCGTGATGAGATCGCGGGACGCTCGGCGATTTGGATCGCGAAGATGTTCGACTACACCAACCGTGTTTCTTAACGCTTCCCTCTTAGCGATCTACAAGGGTATGTAGATCCACTCTCCCTCTCGTAGATGCTCATCACCATGGATAGGTTTGCGTGTGCGTAGGAAAATTTTGTTTCCCATGCGACGTTCCCCAACACACCCATGTGGATACCTTTCTTGACGAAGAAGGTGTTTCACATGAGTTCTCGGCTACGTACACACCTCAACAAAATGGAGTTGTTGAGAGAAAGAACCGGACACTCATTGAGATGGAAAGAATGATGCTTGACAAATACAAGACGCCAAAGCACTCTTGGGCAGAAGCTGTGGAAACAGCATGTCATGCCACAAACCGACTCTACTTGCACAAGCTTCTTGGTAAAACGGCATACGAGCAACTCACCGGTAACAAACCACAAGTTGGATACTTTCGGGGATTCGGCTCCAAGTGCTACATTCTTGATAAGCATCGTCGTACTAAATCTGCTCCTAAATGTCATGAAGTATTCCTTCTTGGTTATGGATCGAACTCTCACACTTACCATGTCTACAACAACTTCACTCGAAAAGTTGAAGAGATGGTAGATGTGAAGTTTGATGAATCTAATGGTTCGCAAGTCGAAAAATTGCCAAATGATGTAGGTGATAAGAACCCTTCGGAAGCTATCCTGGATTTACCCATCGGCAAGATTCGTCCCATGGAGGTGAAGGAAAGTACTTCATCAACTCAAGTGGAAGCCCCTACGTCATGACAAGGTGAACCACAACATGACATGGAGGCATCCACAAGCAATACACGGTAAGATGATGAAGAGGAGGAAGTGCATCATGAAGATCCATCACAACCTCCTTCACCACCACCTCAAGGGAACGACACCTTCAACAACAATAAAGATGAAGAAGATGATGATGAAGAAGAAGCTCCACCAACCACCAATCGGAAGCTGACCCGAGTTTGAGCACAAGTGACCAAGAACCATCCCCTAAACCAAATCTTTGGTGATATACAAACAGGGAGAATCATTCGCTCTAAAACTCATCTAGCAAACTTCTGTGAGCATTATTCTTTCATTTCTAGAATTGAGCCTGTGAAGGTAGAACAAGATCTTGAATACGCGGATTGGGTGAACGCTATGCATGAAGAGCTTCACAACTTCGAAGGGAACGAAGTGTGGACACTCGTGGAGAAGCCCAAGGATGAACACAACATCATCAGAACCAAATGGGTTTTTCCAAACAAGCAAGACGAAGACGGTCAAGTCATGTGCAACAAGGCTCGCCTCGTAGCCCAAGGATATACGCAAGTCGAAGGTAGGGACTACGGTGAGACCTACGCCCCCGTCGCTAGAATTGAAGCTATTCGCATTCTTCTTGCTTATGCCAATCATCATGATATCACGCTTTATCAAATGGATATTACAAGTGCATTTTTAAATGGTGAAATTGAAGAAGAGGTTTATGTTAAACAACCACCTCGCTTTGTTAATCCTAAGAAACCTAATCATGTTTACAAGCTTCGTAAAGCTCTTTATGGTCTTAAGCAAGCCCCTCGTGCTTGGTACAAATGTTTAACGAAGTTTCTTATCAAAAAAGGTTTTGAAATTGGTAAAATTGATGCAACCTTACTCACTAAGAAAGTTAATGGTGAACTATTTGTGTGCCAAATTTATGTGGATGATATTATCTTTGGTTCAACTAACCCTCAATTTAGTGAAAGATTTGGAAGGTTGATGTCCGAGAAGTATGAGATGTCTATGATGTGTGAGCTGAAATTCTTCCTTGGCTTGCAAATCAAGCAATCAAAAGAAGGAACTTTCATCTCTCAAACTAAGTATACCAAGGACTTGATCAAAAAGTTCAACATGCATGAGTGCAAAGGTATGAAAAACCCTATGCCTACTAATGGACATGTTGATCTCACCAGAGAGGATGAGCCGGTTGATTAGAAAGTTTATCGATATATGATTGGTTCATTGTTATATCTATGTGCATCTCGTCCCGATATTATGCTTAGTGTTTGCATGTGTGCTAGATATCAAGCTGCACCAAAAGAATGTCATCTTTCAGTTGTTAAACGCATTGTCAGATACTTGATACAAACGCCAAATTTTGGCATTTGGTATCCCAAGGGATCTTCTCTTGACCCTGTTGGCTATTCTGATTCGGACTATGCCGGTTACAAGGTTGATAGAAAATCCACGTAGGGTACTTGTCAATTTTTGGGCAGATCTCTTGTATCATGGTCCTCTAAGAAACAAAACTCGGTATCTCTATCGACTGCCGAAGCTGAGTACATTGCTGCTGGATCTTGTTGTGCGCAACTTCTTTGGATGACACAAACACTTAAGGATTATGGAATTCATGTTAAAAATGTTCCATTACTTTGTGACAATGAAAGTGCTATTAAAATTGGTCATAATCATGTGCAACATTCTAGAACTAAGCATATTCAAGTTCGACATCATTTCATTCGTGATCATGTTGCCAAAGGAGATATTAACCTTAAGCATGTTCGCACTAACAAGCAATTGGCAGATATCTTTACTAAGCCACTTGATGAGAAGACATTTTGTCACTTAAGGAGTGAGTTGAACATAATCGATGCTTCAAACTTGAGCTAGACTCACTCGGCTGCATGCAAGGGCATGAGCTTTCTTGATATTTCCATGTATATTAACATTTCATCTTATGCCATGGAATTCTAAGCTCCCTTGTATTGCATCTAATATTTTGTAGGTACTTGGAAAAACTTCATTCCACAAGATTGCCATCAACTCCAATCATAAGCAATCTTTTCATTACCAAGTATCCACAACCCCTCTAGATGATGGAAGGAAGAAAACCACTCAACCATATCCTTGACATATACTTGATCCAAATTGCACTCTTTCAATTGGTATCATGTCAACTAGATATATCTATTGTTCTTCCTTGCATGACTAATCTTTGTAGGTAATCGGTGTACTAGATCAAGAAGGATTTCTCAAAACTCAAGATGATCTTCATCAACCTTGAGCATCCTCAACAAGTTCATCTACAAGCTACGTCATCATCATCACCCAAAGGTATGTACTCATGTCCTTGAAAAGGCTTTACTCCAAGAAATAAGCTAAAGCAACTCAAGTCATATGAAGACATTAAAATGCTTAATTGAAAAATGGTAACCCCATTTTGAGCTTAACGTAGAGTATGACCTATGATCAAGTATTCTTGCTTGGCTCCTAAGTCGATACTCTAATATAGGTGACCTAGTCACCGCCCATCATCTAGTTAAGAATCTGGTGTGGTTTGCTCTCTATTGCATAATTTTTCATAACCACTCCAATCTTCTCTAGTTGATGTCCCTTGTATATTTCATTGCAAATGTTTCTCTTGACTCTATGAAAACAGAAACTTGGTTTCTCTTTCGGAGCCACTGACCCAGATATCTCGGTTCTACCAAAATTGCAGACAAGCTGCACTACAACATCTTGGTACCACCAATCTATCTATCTCGGCGTCATCGATTGTCATTCTGTCTCTTCAAAAAAAATTGTACAATTCTATGTTTTCTTAAATGATCTTTCTTGTAAATACTTCTATTACTTCGATGATCCCCTTCTCAAAAAAAACTTGAATCACTTAGGGGGAGAAGTACTAGAGTTAATTTTCAGGAGAGAATTTCTTTCTTCAAGGATCCCTATATTCAACGGAGGAGAAGAACAAATCATTTTATATGTCTCTCTCAGTTTCCATTTCTATGAATCCTACTATTCGATGACCCTTGTTCTCAAGGATCCCTTCTCAGTCAATGATCCATGTATCTATCCCTGCTCTTGACCTTTTTGGAAATTAATGCCAAAGGGGGAGAAGACCAAAGCTTCAACCATTTTGGGAGAAGACCAAAGCCTCAAGCTAAAGGGGAGATACATGCTTATGCAAAGGGGGAGATATGATCAGAGGGGGAGAGCCAACATCAATACTCATATGTTTATAAACATGGGGAGAATAACAACATAGGGGGAGAAAACTATATTTTGGAGAAAAGTCTAAAGTGAACAAAGGAGAATTGTTCTCATCCTATTTTCTTTGAGTTCTATTGATTTTGTTTAGTAGAATACTCTTTTGTTTCCTAACATTGTTTTCTCAAGTGTGTCTCTACTACTAGATTGCTTAAGAACTCAAGGTAAGTATATGCATCATACTCCGGATCAATATGATCTCTTGCTTCTTGCACATATTGTTTGCAAGAGTGATGTCTTGATCAAGGATATACATTTCATTCACAAATATTGATGCATATAGCCAAGATACACATGACTTCCCATATCCCTTCATCCATATGTGTGTTCGTGCATTCCAAAGCAACTATCCTTTAAAGGACTGCACACAATTAGGGGGAGCAAATCTAAGTCATGTGTTTCTCAAAGTCTTCAATATAACCATGCATATCTTTATTTGAATCTTTGATTGTATGTTGTCATCAATTACCAAAAAGGGGGAGATTGAAAGCACAACATGCTCCCTTGGTGGTTTTGATAATTCATGACAACATACATTGTCTCTTGGACTGATATTTTTACCTAGTGTATTTCAGATACAATCTACAGAAAGGATTGGCAAAAGGAGATTGTGGACAAACCCCAAGATGCAAGGAAATAAGTTGGCCAAGCTTCAAGCAAGAGGACTCTACATTTTATATTTGTGAGGAATCACTTTGATCCCATAGGAAAGTCAATACTATTAAAAGGGGGTTTGAGAAGGAAAAAATCAAAGGTGGAGAGGTGGAAAGAGTTTCCAAGTGGAAAAGAGGAATCCTCCTATAAGGGCCCAAGCGGCTGGAGTGGTTTGAGAAGGAAAAAAATCCAAAGGTGGAGAGGTGGAAAGAGTTTCCAAGTGGAAAAGAGGAATCCTACTCCTAATAGGATTGGAGTAGGACTCCTTCACCTCCAATTTCAACCAAACCTTGAGGTTTTGAGGATGCCTCCTCCCCTCCCTCCCTCCTATATATACTAGAGGATTTAGAGAAAAAAGCTAACCCTAATAGCCACGTGCTACATCTCCTCTAGATCGCAGTTTCTCCGCTAGATCGGTTTTCAGCGGTGCTTAGGCGAAGCCCTGCTGAAATAGCTCCACCACCATAGCCGCAATGTCATCACGCTGCCGGAGAACTCATCTACCTCTCTGCTCCCTCTTGCTGGATCAAGAAGGCGGAGATCGTCATCGACCTGTACGTGTGCTGAACGCGGAGGTGTCGTTCGATCGGCGCTAGATCGGAAGGACCGTGATCAAGATCGCGAGACGGATCGTGATGAGATCGCGGGACGGATCGGGATGAGTTTGCAGGACACTTCGTGATTGGATCGCGGGATGGATCGTGATGAGATCATGGGATGCTCGGCGATTTGGATCGCAAAGACGTTCGACTACACCAACCGCGTTTCTTAACGCTTCCCACTTAGCGATCCACAAGGGTATGTAGATCCACTCTCCCTCTCGTAGGTGCTCTTCACCATGGATAGATCTTGCATGTGCATAGGAAAATTTTTGTTTCCCATGAAACGTTCCCCAACAATGGCATCATGAGCTAGGTCTATGTGTAGATGAGATCTCGAGTAGAACACAAAGAGTTTGTGGGCGTTGATGCTTAGATTGCTTCCTCCCTTGGTCGTGTTTTGGTTCAGCGGTATTGTGGGATGAAGCGGCCTAGACCAACCTTACTCGTACGCTTATGAGAGACCGGTTCCATCGACTGACGTGTAACTTCGTTGCACAAAGATGGTTGGCGGGTGTATGTTTCTCCTACTTTAGTTGGATCGGATTCGACTAAGGCGGTCCTTGAGAAGGTTGAAAAGCAACTTATGTATCACCGTTGTGGTTTATGCGTAGGGGAGAATTGTTCTTGCTAGATACCCGTAGCAGCCACGTAAAACATGCAACAACAATTAGAGGACGTCTAACTTGTTTTTGCAGGGTATGTTGTGATGTGATATGGCCAATTACATGATGAGATATATGTGATGTATGAGATGATCATGTGTTGTATAGAATATCACGACTTGCATGTCGATGAGTACGGCAACCGACACGAACCATAGGGTTGTCTTTAATTATTGTATGACCTACGTATCAATCATTAAGCACTATGTAATGCTTTACTTTGTCGCTAAATGGTAGCAATAGTAGTAGAAGCATGGTTGGCGCGACAACCCTGATGGCGACACGTTGATGGAGATCAAGATGATGGAGATCATGGTGTCATGCCGGTGACGATGGAGATCATGCCGGTGCTTTCAAGATGGAGATCAAAAGCACAAGTTCATGGCCATATCATGTCTTTTATGATTTGCATGTGATGTTAATCCTTTTATGCACCTTGTTTTGCTTAGGACGACGGTAGCATTATAAGGTGATCCCTCACTTAATTTCAAGATAAATTGTGTTCTCCCCGAGTGTGCAGCGTTGTGAAAGTTCGTCGAGTCGAGACACCACGTGCTGATCAGGTGTGATAGACTCTACGTTCACATACAATGGGTGCAAGACAGTGTTGCACATGCAGAACACTCGGGTTAAACATGACGAGCCTAGCATGTACAGACATGGCCTTGGAACACAAGAGACCAAAAGGTTGAACATGAGTCATATAGTAGATATGATCAACATGATGATGTTCACAATTGTAACCACCTCAACTCATGTGATGATCGGACTTGAGTTGGTTAATTTGGATCATGTATCACTCAAATGACCGGAGGGATGTCAATTTGAGTGGGAATTCTTAAGTAATATGATTAATTGAACTCATTATCATGAACATAGTCAGTAGTGTCTTTGCAAATTATGTTGTAGATTACTTGCTCGCGTTGTAGCTCCCTTGAATTTCTATATGTTCTTAGAGAAATATAGTTCAAAGATGATGGTAGAAATATTGCGGACTGGGTCTGTGATCTGAGGATTGTCCTCATTGCTGCACACAAGGCTTATGTCCTTAATGCACTGCTCGGTGCGCCACACCCTCTAGCATTGTCTGTAGATGTTGTGAACATCTGATAGGCACATTCCGATGACTACTTGATAGTTTAGTGCGTCATGCATTACGGCCTAGAATTGAGGCTCCAAAACATTTTGAACGTCACGGAACATATGAGATGTTCTAAGAGCTGAAATTGGGATCTCAGGCTCGTTCCCATGTTGTGAGATATGAGATCTCCAACAAGATTCTTTGCCTGCAAGATGAAGGAGAATAGCTCAATCGTTAAGCATGTGCTCAGATTGTTTGGGTGCTACAATCGCTTGAATCGAGTGGGAGTTGATCTTCCAGATAAGATAGTGATTGATATAGTTCTCCAAGTCACTGTCACTAAGATACTAGAACTTGGTGATGAACTATGAAATGCCAGGGATAGAAATAATGATCCCTGAGCTGTTCACGATGTTTGACACCGTGAAGGTAGAAATCAAGATGGAGCATCAAGTGTTGATGGTTAGTAAAACCACTAGTTTCGAGAAGGGCAAGGGCAAGGATGGAAACTTCATGGATGGCAAGTCAGTTGCTGCTCTAGTGAAGCAACCCAAAGTTGAACCCAAACCCGAGACTAAGTGCTTCTATTATGAGGTGAGCGGTCGCTGAAGCGGAACAATCCTAGATACTTGGTAGATAAGTGTAACGCCCCGGACACACCCGCCAGTGGTCGTTACTCCTGGCGGGATCTAGACTGGCCTCACACATCAATAGTAGCCTCTTCTGCGCACTTTGTCCTCACTCATGCGCACCCGGGACCAACTTGAATGGGCTCCCGGAAAAGAAGGAATTCCTTATTGATGTGAGTAGTCTATCATCCCTAATAAGCCAGGCTATCACATACACCACCACTCAGAGGAACCGGCATCCTCGTCGGGTCACAGGAACGTTCCCTCTTGGCACAAACATCTGTGCTTCCAGTCCGATACATGTGGCATTCCGTGTGCCATGACGGGTCACAAACTTCATGAACAACTTGAACACGCACCTATCGGCAAACATCCATGTAACCACGAGGGTCGGCTCTGATACCAACTTGTAATGCCTCGGACACAATGCCGGTGGTCATTACTCCTGGCGGGATCTAGACTGGCCTCACACATCAATACTAGCCTTTTCTATGCACTTTGTTCTCACTCATGCGCACCCGGGACCAACTTCCCGGTCGGTCACCCATCCTAGAACTACTCCAAGCCAAGCATGCTTAACCTGGGAGTTCTGTTTGAATGGGCTCCCGAAAAAGAAGGAATTCCTTATTGATATGAGTAGTCTATCATCCCTAATAAGCCAGGCTATCACAATAAGAAGGCTAGCAACATCGACACAAGTGTATTTGATATACGTGTTATTGATGTGTACCTTGCTAGTACTCCTAATAGCACCTGGGTATTGAATACCGGTTCGGTTGCTAAATGTTAGTAACTCGAAGTAAAAGCTACGGAATAAACGGATACTAGCTAAGGGTGACGTGACGATGTGTGTTGGAAATGTTTCCAAGGTTGATGTGATCGACATCGCACGCTCTCTCTACCTTCATGATTAGTGACGAACCTAAATAAATGTTATTTGGTGTTTTACATTGAGCATGAATGTGATTAGATCGTGTTTATTGCAACGTGGTTATTCATTTAAGTTAGAGAATAATTGTTATTCTGTTTACATGAATAATACCTTCAATGGTCATGCACCCAGTGAGAATGGTTTGTTGAATCTTGATCATAGTAATACACATGTTCATAACATTGATGCCAAAAGGTACAAAGTTAATAATGATAGTACCACATACTTGTGGCACTGTCGCTAAATGTCATATTGGTATAAAGCGCATAAAGAAACTCCATGTTGATGGATCTTTGGACTCATTCGATTTCGAATCGGTTGAGACATGCGAACCATGCCTCTTGGGCAAGATGACTAAGGACCCCGTTCTCCGAATTGATTGAGCGGGCAAGTGATTTATTGGAAATGATACATGTTGATGTATGAAATCCAATGAGTCTTGTTCCGTGCGGTGGATATCGTTATTTTCTTACCTTCACTGATGATTTGAGTATATATAGTGTATGTTTACTTAATGAAACACAAGTCTGAATCGTTTGAAAAGTTCAAGCAAATTCAGAGTGAAGTTTAAAATCATCATGACAAGAAGATAAAAATGTCCGCGATATGATCATGGAGGTGAATATCTGAGTTATGAGTTTGGCATACAACTTTAGACAATGTGAAAGTCGTTTCACAACTCACGCCACCTGGAACACCATAGTGTGATGGTGTGTCCAAACGTCATAGTCATGCTCTATTGGATATGGTGCGGGCTATGATGTCTCTTATCGTTTTGCTACTATAGTTTTGGGGTTATGCATTAGAGACAACTACATTCACTTTAAATAGGGCACCATCTAAATCTGTTGAGATGACACCGTGTGAATTATGGTTTGATAGAAACCTAAGCTGTCATTTCTTAATGTTTGGGGCTGCGACGCTTCTGTGGAAAAATGTTTTCACCTAATGAGCTCGAACCCAAAGCGGACAAATGCATCTTCATAGATTACCCTAAGAATAGTTGGGTGAACCTTCTATCTTAGATCCAAGCATAAAGTGTTTGTTGCTAAAACGGGTCCTTTCTCGAGAAAAAGTTTCTCTCAAAAGAATTGAGTGGGAGGAAGATAGAACTTGATGAGGTTGTTGAACCTTTGTTTCAACCAGAGAGTAGCGCAGCGCAGAAAGATGTTTCTGTGGAACCTACGTCAGTTGAAGAGGAGGTAAATGATGATGATCATGAAGCTTCGGAGCAAGTTACTATCGAACCTCGTAGGTCGACAAGGATGCGTACTGCTCCTAAGTGGTACGACAACCCTATCTTGGAGGTCATGTTGTTGGACAACGATGAACCTACGAGATATGGAGAAGCGATGATGGGCCCAAATTCCGACAAATGGTTAGAGCCCATGAAATCCGAGAAAGGATCCATGTATGAAAACCAAGTATAGACTTTGGTAGACTTGCTCGTTGGACGGCAGGTTATCGAGTACAAATGGACCTTTGAGATGAAGACAGTCGCTGATGGTAAATGTCACCATTTAGAAAGCTCGACTTGTCACAAAGAAGTTTCCAACAAGTTCAAAGAGTTGACTGCGATAAGACTTTCTCACTCGTAGCGATGCTAAAGGCTGTTGGAATTATGTTAGCAGTTGCTGCATTTTTCAATTATGAAATCTGGCAGATGGATGACAAAACATCGTTTCCTTAACAGTTTACTTGAGGAAAAGTTGTATGTGATACAACCAGAAGGTTTTGTCAGTCCTAAGGATGCTAAAAGGTGAGCAAGCTTCAGTGATCCTTCTATGGACTGAAGCAAGCATCTCGGAGTTGGAATATACACTTTGATGAGGTGATCAAAGTTTTTGAGTCTATACAAAGTTTATGAGAAACTTGTATTTACAATAAAGTGAGTGGGAGCACTATAGAGTTTCTGATAAGCATATGTGGTTGGCATATTGTTGATTGTAAATGATGTAGAATTTCTAGAAAGCATAAAGGGTTGATTGAAAGGAGTTTTTCAAAGGAAGACCTGGATAAAGCTACCTAATTGTTGAGCATCAAGATCTATAGAGATAGATCAAGATGCTTGATGAGACTTTCAATGAGTACATACCTTGACAAGATTTTGAAAGAGTTCAAAATGGATTAGTCAGAGAGAAGTCTTCTCGCTTGCTTTGTAAGGTGTGAAGTTGAGTGAGACTCAAAGCTCGACCACGGCAGAAGAAAGAGAAAGGATGAATTTCTTCCCCTATGCCTTAGCCATAGGCTCTGTATAGTATGCCATGCTGTGTCGCACCTATGTGTGCCTTGCCAGGAGTCCGTCAAGGGGTACAAGAGTGATCCAGGAATGGATGACTGGACAGCGGTCAAGATCATCCTTAGTAAATAAAAGACTAAGGAAATGTTTCTCGATTATGGAGGTAAGAAAGAGTTCGTCGTAAAGAGTTATGTCGATGCAAGCTTTGACACCAATCTGGATGACTCTGAGTAGCAATCCGGATACGTATAGTAGAGCAGCCATTTGGAATAGCTCCAAGTGGAGTGTGGTAGTAGTGTTTACAATTTGACATAGAGATTTGCAAAGTACACACAGATCTAAATGTCGCAGACCCGTTGACTATAAGACCTCTCTCACATGCAAAGCATGATCGAGCCCAAGAACTCATTGGGTGTTAGATTCATAACAATGCGAATCACATGGTGATGTGAACTAGATTATTGACTCTAGTGCAAGTGGGAGACTATTGGAAATATGCCCTAGAGGCAATAATAAATTGGTTATTATCATATTTCCTTGTTCATAATAATCATTTATTATCCATGCTATAATTGTGTTGATCGGAAACTCAGATACATGTGTGGATACATAGACAACACCATGTCCCTAGTATGCCTCTAATAGACTAGCTCGTTGGTCAAAGATGGCTATGGTTTCCTAGTCATGTACATGAGATGTCATTTGATAATGGGATCATGTCATTAGGAGAATGATGTGATTGACAAGACCCAAACTACAAACGTAGCATATGATCATGTCAGTTCATTGCTACTGTTTTCTGCATGTCAAGTATTTGTTCCTATGACCATGAGATCATGCAACTCACTGACACCGGAGGAGTACCTTGTGTGTATCAATCGTCGCAACGTAACTGGGTGACTATAAAGGTGCTCTATAGGTATCTCCAAGGGTGTTTGTTCAGTTGGCATGGATCAAGACTGGGATTTGTTACTCCGTGTGACGGAGAGGTATCTCAGGGCCCACTCGGTAATACAACATCACAATAAGCCTTGCAAGCAATGTGACTTGTTAGTCACGGGATCTTGTATTACGGAACGAGTAAAGAGACTTGCTGGTAACGAGGTTGAACTAGGTATGGAGATACCGACGATAGAATCTCGGGCAAGTAACATACCGAAGAACAAAGGGAACATCCTACAGGGTTAATTGAATCCTTGACATAGAGGTTCGATCGATAAAGATCTTTGTAGAATATGTAGGAACCAATATGGGTATCCAGGTCCCGCTATTGGTTATTGACCGTAGAGGTGTCTCGGTCATGTCTACATAGTTCTCGAACCCGCAGGGTCTGCACACTTAAGGTTCGGTCACGGTTCGGTAGTATAGAGTTATGTATGGTGGTGACCGAAGGTTGTTCGGAGTCCCGGATGAGATTTCGGACGTCGCGAGGAGCTCCGGAATGGTGCCGAGGTAAAGATTGATATATAGGAAGTCCTGTTTTGGTCGCTGGAAAAGTTTTGGGCTCATCGGTAGTGTACCGGGAGTGCCGGTAGTGTACAGGGGGACCATCGGGAGAGGTATTTCGACCCAAGAGGCTACATAGGCTGTGGGAGGAGGTAAACCAGCCCCTGGTGGGCTGGCCGAAGCCTCCTATAAGGGCCCATGCGGCTGGAGTGGTTTGAGAAAGCTAAAATCCAAAGGTGGAGAGGTGGAAATAGTTTATAAGTGGAAAGGAGGAGTCCTACTCCTAACAGGATTGGAGTACGACTCCTTCAGCTCCAATTTCGACCAAACCTTGAGGGTTTGAGGCTGCCTCCTCCCCTCCCTCCTTCCTATATATACTAGAGGATTTAGAGAGAAAAACTAACCCTAATAGCCACGTGCGACCTCTCCTCTAGATCGTAGTTTCTCCTCTAGATCAGTTTTCAGCGGTGCTTAGGCGAAGCCCTGCTGGAATAGCTCCACCACCATAGCCGCAACACCGCTGCGCTGCCGGAGAACTCATCTACCTCTCTGCTCCCTCTTGTTGGATCAAGAAGGCAGAGATCGTCATCGAGTTGTACGTGTGCTGAACGCGGAGGTGTCGTCCGTTCTGTGCTAGATCGGAAGGACCGTGATCAAGACCGCGAGACGGATCATGATGAGATCGCGGGACGGATCGTGATGAGTTTACGGGACGGATCGTGATTGGATCGCGGGATGATCATGATGAGATCCCGGGATGCTCGGCGATTTGGATCGCGAAGACGTTCGACTACACCAGCCGTGTTTCTTAACGCTTCCCGCTTAGCGATCTACAAGGGTATGTAGATCCACTCTCCCTCTCATAGATGCTCATCACCATGGATAGATCTTGCGTGTGCGTAGGAAATTTTTTGTTTCCCATGCAACGTTCCCCAACAGTGGCATCATGAGCTAGGTCTATGTGTAGATGAGATCTCGAGTAGAACACAAAGAGTTTGTGGGTGTTGATGCTTAGATTGCTTTCTACCTTGGTCGAGTTTTGGTTCAGCGGTATTGTGGGATGAAGCGGCCCGGACCAACCTTACTCGTACGCTTACGAGAGACCGGTTCCATCGACTGACGTGTAACTTCGTTGCACAAAGATGGTTGGCGGGTGTTTGTTTCTCCTACTTTAGTTGGATCGGATTTGACTAAGGCGGTCCTTGAGAAAGTTGAAAAGCATCTTATGTATCACCGTTGTGGTTTATGCGTAGGTGAGAATTGTTCTTGCTAGATACCTGTAGCAGCCACGTAAAACATGCAACAACAATTAGAGGACGTCTAACTTGTTTTTACAGGGTATATTGTGATGTGATATGGCCAATTACATGATGAGATATATGTGATGTATGAGATGATCATGTGTTGTATAGAATATCACGACTTGCATGTTGATGAGTACGGCAACCGGCAGGAGCCATAGCGTTGTCTTTAATTGTTGTATGACCTGCGTGTCAATCATTAAGGGCTATGTAATGATTTACTTTATTGTTAAATGGTAGCAATAGTAGTCGAAGCATGGTGGGCGTGACTACCCCGATGACGACACGTTGATGGAGATCAAGATGATGGAGATCATGGTGTCATGCCGGTGATGATGGAGATCATGCCGGTGCTTTCAAGATGGAGATCAAAAGGACAAGTTCATGGCCATATCATGTCACTTATGATTTGCATGTGATGTTAATCCTTTTGTGCACCTTGTTTTTCTTAGGACGACGATAGCATTATAAGGTGATCCCTCACTTAATTTCAAGATAAATTGTGTTCTCCCCGAGTGTGCACCATTGCGAAAGTTTGTCGTGTCAAGACACCACGTGATGATCAGGTGTGATAGACTCTACATTCACATACAAAGGGTGCAAGCCAGTGTTGCACATGCAGAACACTCGGGTTAAACTTGACGAGCCAAGCATGTACAGACATGCCCTTGGAACACAAGAGACCGAAACTCCGTTGTTGCTCCAAGCTCCATTTTAGCCCAATCTAACTCCCTAGCCAATCAATCTTGTTGATTTCCTAGGGATAGGTTGAGAAGGCCCCGATCTACACTTCCACCAAGAGAAATTTGATTCCCCCCACTAATCCCTTGCGGATCTTGTTACTCTTGGGTGTTTGAGCACCCTAGATGGTTGAGGTCACCTCGGAGCCACATTCCATTATTGTGAAGCTTCGTGGTGTCGTTGTGTCACGCCCAAGATGCGCGCCTATCCATTTTGAGGCACGAGGGCCTCGCAAAGGATAGAAGCGCATCTTGCCGTTAGCAAGATAAGATTCATCACACATACACTTACAGAAGGGAAGAGTATACAAAGTTGGCTTACACTCGCCACATGCTAAATTACAATGACAATCAATTCATACTATCAAGAGTAACACAGGGTCCGGCTACGGACGAAAACAAACGACAAAAGCAAATGTGATGAAACTATCAAGCTGCCAGGATCTCGACCAGGTCCTCTACTCATCGGGGTATGTCACGTACATACGGCCTCTCTCTTCATCGTACTCCCATTGCAGCTGGGTAAGATCATCCTGAACAACATCACCTGCACCTGTACCTGGAGTTGTTGTAGTAAATGGTGAGCCACAGGGGACTCAGCTATCAAGTACCCGGGTGCCAAGACTATATAAGCTTTAGGTTGGAAGGGGGTGATGTTTAGTTTGCAGCAGCACTAAGCATTTATGAGGTGGCTAGCTTACGTAACAAGAATATAAAGTGAGTGGTCTACGTAAAGCGATCAATTCTAACATAATCTCTATGAGATCCTCAACACCTGCTTATGTCAATCATAACCCCACCGTCTCCTCTCTCAGATCATGTTCACGAGCGGAGACAATCACGGTTACTCACACCATTGGTGTATTTTAGTTAGAGTTTACTTCAAGTTTACTAGAACCGGGTGTTAAACAAATATCCAAGTTGCCACATAACCGCGGGCACGGCTTTCCGAAAGATTTAACCCTGCAGGGGTGCTCCAACTAGTCCATCGCAAACAAACACACTCTGTGGGAATATCCTCGAGCACGGAACTCGTGGTCTTCATCGGTAATTCCAAAGGAATTCCAACACCTCGAGAAAAATGCGAAGAAAGTCAGAGTCCACACGCAAGACATTCGATAAAGGTAAAACAAATCCAGCAAGACCACTCGGCGTGTCGACGAACCCGATAAGAGCCGCGTATCTCGTTCTCAGGACACGACAGATGGGACTAGCTACAGGGAAAACCAATCCTCAAGTTGCCTCGAGGGGGCCCCATAGGCAGCCCATTTTGGACCAACACTCATGAGGAGCACTCGCCCGGGTTGTTAATTAATTATCCATGGGTTTACAAAGCCCTATGCAAGTTTATTGAGTTATTAGCAAATGTAATACCAAAGTTGGGTCTTGCCAGACAATTTTTAATCTCAACCGAATAAACAAGGAGGTCCCCATAACAACCCCAAGTGTGTTAGGAGCGCAAAATATGGAAACATAACACCGGTAACAAGGAACTAATGGCGGTAACAGCGGAACAAATCACTTAGCAAAAGGCCAAGCCTTCCACCAATACCAGATATATATATATGTGCATTAAATTAAATAACATAATTTAATGTGTTATCCAATCCATGTTATCACATGGAACAACCTGCACCTGCAACTAAGAATGCTATAAGAGGGGCTGAGCAGCGGTAACTTAGCCAATCAAAGGTTTGCTCGGATGTGGAGGTTAAAGGATGTCATGGAAACATGGGGGCTGATATAATGTGGTAGTTAGCTCAATTGTAACGATAAGAATAAGAAACTAGCAAGCAAATATAGTATTGGGATCCGAGTACGATCATCTTGCCTGTTGGTTCTTCAGCGGAACAAGTAGCGGGATCCTCGTAGTTGTACTCTCCAGGTTCCTCGACCTCGGATTCGACACTCGCGTCTACCCAAGAGAAACAGCAAATAAATAACCAACCAAGGTTCAATGCACAACCAAGATGATGCATGATTCATTTCATGAAGGATTTAACATGGCAATCCAATTCTAGTCAAGTTTCACATGCAAAGGTGGTAGATTAATGAATCTGGACAGAACCTCATGTTAAGTTATTTAGACATGCATGAACATGGAAAATATGGATTCATCATGCAAAATCGATTGAAATTCATATAAATATCGCGAGAAACGGAGCTACGGTTCTCGAGATACGCTCACGACAAGGTACGGAGGCAAAACACAAGGTCACCAAATACCTAGGCTAATTCTTGGCATTCCAAGGTATCCACTGGAAAGGGGATGAAAAATAAATCATAATAGACTTAAGAATCACTCAATTTCATGGAGTATAGCTCCCACAACTCACAAATAAAATAGCACCCAATCTGCCACAAAACAGCAACATAGCAATTTGAAAAGCTCACAACTAGGGCTACAGGAATCCTATGGCCACAAACAAGATATGGACAGGTTCTACTCAACACCCACATCAATTTATCCAACTATGCAATCAGAAAAAGATCCACACATCAATATGCATGTATCAGGCAAGTTGACATGATGAATCAGGATTTTAGGGACAGTGAAAATTCCAGTTTTCTGGAATCTGGGTTAATAAAGTAGCAAGTTGACAGCACTGTATAAACAAGCTAGAGAGCTCCAATTGACATGAAAATTAACAGGATGGTAGATGAAAATATCTACTACAAATACCTAACACTGAGCATGGTCAAATTCACAACACATCACTAGCTACAGCCCACTCTACATGGCAAAACAATAACCACAGATTCTCCAGACTTAGCCATTTTTAAGCAGGTTGGCAGAAACAGAAAGTAGTTAACTAAACAGCATGGTTCCCACTTATCTACAGACATAACATGAGTAACAAAAATACTGGGACATTGCCAACAACTTTTCCTAACAACTCCATGTTGGCAAGATCTTGAAAGCATGCATAGATTAATTCATATGAAAAAGACAAAAGGGCATCACAGCATAAAAATGCAGTTTTGTCAAGTTGCCCCAAAGTCAAATCTGACTTCACAGGTGCATACATGGGTTGATTCTACCCCAAAATCATTACTCATACCCATATGCTTGCATGGAACAAGAGGAAGTAAAGCTAGGTGGAAATTCTCCCTTATAAACTATGGTTGACTTATGACACAAAGTAACTTGATGTAAATGGCCCCAAAATGACAAGTGGTCCATAGATACATGTTGGAAGGGGTTATTTAGCATGTTAGGTACATGTTACATGGCATAGCATCAAAACAAGAAGGTGACCAAGCTAGGAGAGGTGTACATGCACATATACACATGAAAGCTCCCATACACCTAGCTCTACACACACACAAGAACCACACATGTAAGGGTGTGCAAAGAGCACACACACACATGTGTCATGCATGTTTCACCACACACCTACATGCACACTCACACACTCACAAGGCAAAACCACACCACTCACCCACACAAGTGCATGCACTACACATGCACACCATGTGTGCATAGGCACACACATACACTTACACCACACTAGTCATGCATGTGTGTATGCAAACATACACACACAAGCACAAACACACACACATTCTACCGTACAAGATATGCATGTGTGTATGCAACACATACACACACACTCACTAGGCCACACATACACAAACACTCTACACTCATGCATACAAATACACTCTTAAGGCACACACACACACATATGCACATATGACAGAAAAAAAATATATATAAAAGGAACTGATCCTACACATACATACATACACCCACAACAAATAAAAGGAAAGAAAACAATGCAAAAAATAAAATAAAACAAAAGGGGGGAGAAGGGGATTCGAACCGCAGACCCCCTGGACTGAACACACACACCCTACCACTGCGCTGTGCTGCAGTTGCTTAACAGAGGAGGAGCCTCTGCTCTCTAATACACACGCGTGCTCATATTACCTGACGAAACTGAAGAAAAGACCGAGCAGAGCACCGGAAAAAGAGCAAAATGTGGCGGCGCAATTTCGGCGATCCACGGGGTTCTGGCGACAACCACTACACACACAGCTGCGAGGGCGACGGGCGGATCCATTCCCCTCCTCACCTCGCGGTGAGGAGGAAGGAGGCGAGCGGCAGGAGCTCGTCTTACGCTCGGAGGCGACAGACTGGGAGGCAAGCAACTACAGCGATTCATGCGGACGAGAAGGGCTACGGGGCCGATCGGCTCACCTAGGGGACGGCGACGACGAACCGGTCACGAATCGACGGCGACGAAGGGGAAGGAGAGGCAGGGACCCGGCGGCGATGGAGGGGAAGAAGACCCGGCCGCGCTGCATGGCGAGGAGGAAGAATAAGACCTCCCGAGGCCCCCTAGCTCTGGGAACGGGACGGCGGGTCCACCAGGAACGCGGTGGCCATCTCCGACGGCGACGAACCCACCGGAGGCGACGACGCGACGGCGATCTCTCTCTCTGAACCTACCTCTTCTCTGAACCCGACAACGAAGAAGAAGACAGGGGAAGAAGGAGGAGGAGGGAGAAGAGGAGAGCGGCGGCTGCGAGGGGAAGAAGGAAGAGGGAGGAACCCTAAGGGCACGCGCTTAAAAAGGGGGTCGGCCTCGACGTCCGTGACGGCTAACGATGACGGCGAAGCCGCCCTCTGCACTCTGCTCGCACACACACACTCACACCTGACGGAGAGGAACGGGGGAGTAGGTGGCCGTCACTGCTACGTGGGCTGGGCCTCGGCCCAACTGCCCCTCCTCTCTCTCTCAAATATTAAAACAGAGAAAGGTTTGTTTTTAAAATAAAACAGCCAGGATAAATAATAATGCCCAGAGCAAAAGGAAAAGATTTGGGTGAAAACAAAATAGATTTGAGAAGGAAATATTATGCTCCTGTTTATAAAAATATTAAATGGAATTATTCTCAAGTTAATTTTAATAGTTTAATAAAACAGCCCCTGTTTTAAATAGGTTTCAAAATCCAAACACATGCAATTATCAAAAGTTTCACTCCCAATATTTATAATACATATTGGGCTAACACATGAACATTTTCAAAAGATTTTTAAAACAACTTAATCTGCCAAGAATCCACATTGGAATAAAAGGCAAAGTTGGGGGTTTGAGAAGAAGAAAATAGAGGAAGAAGAGGAAGTGCTCACTTGCACCAACCACATCACTCCAACCACACTCAAACACATCACATGCAAGATACCAATCCAGAACACAAAACATAGCAAGCATGAAGAATTGGATGATGATGAAATGATGGATGCCATGATGCATGAATGCAATTCAATCACATGGAACAAGGTGCAAATCATCTCATAGCTCAAGACACAAGGTTCATACAATGGGTTACATGCCAAATAAGGTAGGGACAGCACTTGGGCTATCACAACTCTCCCACACTACAAGAGGATCTCGACCCAAGATCTAGGAACGGAAGAAGTCTGGAAATTTGGAACGGAGCAGGTCCTCACGTTCCCAAGTAGATTCTTTGTCAGAATGATGAGACCACTTCACCTTGAGGAACTTGATAGACTTGTTGCGAGTCTTACGCTCAGTTTCTTCAAGAATTGCAACTGGGTGCTCACGATAAGAAAGATCTGCTTGAAGATCAATGTCTTGGAGGTCAATGGTTCGCTCTGGAGTCTTGAAGCATTTCCGGAGCTGAGAAACATGGAAGACATCATGCACGTTCGCGAAATTTGGAGGATGCTCAAGTTGATATGCAAGACCACCTCTCTTGTCCACAACTTTGAAAGGACCAACAAAACGCGGATCCAACTTCCCTTTTATTCCAAATTGCTGCGTGCCTCTCATGAGAGAAACTTTGAGATAGACAAGATCATCCACTTGGAAGGAAACATCCCGATGTTTGCTATCATAATAGCTCTTCTAACGGGACTGAGCTATTTTGAGGTTCTCACGAATGACATGGCACATTTCTTCTGCTTCAGTGATCATGTCATTGCCCAATATCTGATGCTCACCGGTTTCAGACCAGTTAAGTGGGGTACAACACTTTCTGCCGTAGAGAATCTCAAACGGGGCCTTGCGTGAGCTAGCTTGAAAGCTATTGTTGTATGAGAATTCAGCATATGGAAGACAGTCTTCCCACTTCATGTCGAACGATATCACACAGGCCCTGACATATCTTCAAGAATCTAATTGACTCTCTCAACTTGACCACTTGTCTGCGGATGGAACGCCGTGCTAAAATGGATCTTAGTACCCATAGCAGTCTAGAAGGACTCCCAAAACTTGGAAGTGAAGAGGCTTCCACGGTCAGAAGAGATGAGTTGAGGAATGCCATGCAAAGACACTATTCTTGATGTATACAACTCTGCAAGCTGAGCTGCCGAAATAGACTCCTTGACTGGCAGGAAATGAGCAACTTTTGACAGCTTGTCGATGACCACAAAGATGGCATTGTTGCCCCTCTTGGACTTGGGAAACCCAGTTACGAAATCCATCTCCACGTGATCGAATTTCCATTCTAGGATAGGCAAAGGCTGTAGAAGACCTGTTGGATGCTGATGCTCCGCCTTCACTCTGCGGCACACATTGCACTCGTTGACAAACGGAGCAATTTCATGCTTCATACGAGTCCACCAGAAGGTCTGCTTGAGGTCCTGATACATCTTGGAACTGCCTGGATGAATGGATAGAAGAGAATTGTGTGCTTCGTCCATGATAACCTTTCTGAAATCACCTTTCGGAACCACAAGACGGTCCTCAAAGAACAAGGTATCTTTGTCATCGACACGAAAGCACTTATACTTCGGAATGCTCTTGGCCACACCTTTCTTCACTTTCTTCACCATAGCGTCTAGCAGCTATGCTTGGCGAACCTGATCTTCCAAAGTCGGAGAGACTTGAAGATTTGCAAGAAATCCTTGCGGAATCATCTGAAGGTTGAGCTTGCGGAAGGCTTCACAAAGCTCGGGTTGAACAGGCTTCAAGATCAGACTATTGTAGTACGCCTTATGGCTGAGCGCGTCTGCAATGACATTTGCTTTACCAGGAGTATACTCAATCCTTGGGTTGAAGTCTTAAAGCATTTCCACCCAACAAGATTGCCAAAGATTGAGATTGGGTTCAGTGAAAATGTACTTCAGGCTCTTGTGATCAGTGTACACCTCAACTGGTCTACCCAACAACAAATGCCTCCAAGTCATAAGAGCATGCACAACTGCCGCCAACTCAAGATCATGAGTGGGGTAGTTCTTCTCGGCAGGCTTCAGCCGGCGCGAGGTATAGGCCACAATCTTCTTGTCTTGCATAAGAACACCACCAAGGCCTTGGAGAGAAGCATCATAGAAAACTTGGAAAGGCTTGGACTGCTCAGGACGAACAAGAACTGGAGCTAACGTCAGTCTCTGCTTGAGCGTATTGAACGCTGCATCACACTCAGGAGACCAAACATACTTGACACTCTTCTGGAGGAGATTGGATAGAGGCTTGGCAATTTGAGAGAAGTTCTCCACGAACCTTCTGCAATAACTAGCAAGCCCGAGGAAACTCTGAAGCTGCTTGACGTTCTGAGGAGGTTCCCACTTCAATATAGCTTCAACTTTCTCAGGGTGCACTTTAATTCCCTCGGCAGAGATAACATGCCCAAGGTACACCACTTCATCAAGCCAGAACTCACATTTGGAAAACTTGGCATAGAACCTATGTTCCCTTAACTTGTCAAGCACAAGGCGGAGATGCTCTGCATGATCTTCTGTCTTCGAGAACACCAGAATATCATCAAGATAGACCAAGACAAACTCATTCTTGAATGGAGAGAAGATGAAATTCATCATCCTGGAGAAGGTTGGAGGAGCATTCGCAAGACCAAACGACATAACGGTGTACTCATACGAGCCAAAACTTGTCCTGAAAGCGGTCTTGGGAATGTCTTCTTCGCGAATGCGAATTTGATGATAACCCATTCGCAGATCCAACTTGGAGAAAACTTTGGCACCCTTCAGTTGTTCAAACAACTCGTTGATGTTAGGGAGTGGGTATTTATTCCTGATTGTCTTCTTATTCAATGGCTTCATGGTGTCGTTGGGAGTCTCCAATTCAGGTGTGGAGATTGCCCCAACCTTGTTTGTAAAGGTTCGGTTGCCGCCTTCAAGGGCACCAATAGTGGAATCACAGCATCTCCCATTGTGTGAGGGCGTGAGGAGAATATGGTGGCCCTAGTGGCTTCTTGGGGAGCATTCTACCTCCACACCGCTCCAACGGAGACGTACTTCCCCACAAGGGAAGGAACTTCGGTAACACATCCTCGTCTCCACTGGCTCCACTTTTGGTTATCTCACATCTTTACTTCTTGCAAACTTTTATTGTGTTATATCCCTTGCTTGCTTGTGCACTTGTTGTGATTAGTATCATATAGGTTATTCACCTAGTTGCACATCTAGCTAACTTATTTGATGCTAAACCTTAATTGTTAAGGAAAAGTCAAAAAGTGTTAGTTGCCTATTCCACCCCCCCCCCCCTCTAATCAACCATATCGATCTTTTCAATTTGTATTAGAGCCACGTCTCTTTATTAACGGTTTCACCACCCGAAGAGTATGCTTGGCGAAGAGGTACGTGTGGGAGAACTTCCCGAGGCCATTGGTGTGAACACGGTCTCACGCGAGGATTTGAACGAGGCTTTGACCTTACTCAAATCCTCCATGGTGACCAAGGTTCAATCCATGTTTAAAGATTTCCTTAATACCTTTAAAATGTCTACCGATGCGGGGCAAGTGGTCAAACCCACTAACTTGTCATCGGATGTCAACTCCGATAAGGAGGGGGCTAGTGCCGACAAACATGATCATTCTCAAAGAGTTAACGGGTCGGGGAGCTTTGCCTCTGTTCCCCCTCCTGTGGTCTATGGAGGACCGGTGCACCCACCTCATATAGTTAATCTCGGTCCTCCTCCTAAACTTGTTAAGAATGATTTTGCTAACTGGGTTTTTAGTATCAAGTCTCATTTAGATCACAGCTCAATTCATCTCATGAGAGTCATTGAAGAAGGATACTATCCTCATGATCCACGCAATCTTACTCCAAGAGAACAAGCGGATAAACAGCTAAATTCTTCCGCTTTGTTCATACTCCAAGCTGCTATTCTTCCTGAAGATCTACCTCACCTGCGGCCCTTCACTATTTCTAAATAATGTTGGGAACACATCATCTCCATGTACAACGGCAGCTCAAGCATTCAACGGTCAAACTATGAAGTTGTTCTTGATCAGTCAGATGAATTTGTGATGATAGAGGATGAGGAACCGCATGAGCTCTATAGAAGGGTGATCGCTCTCGCTGTTTCCCTCAAGGATCGTGGCAGCAAGGATGTGGATGATACTTGGATCAAGCGTAAGTTCCTAAAGGCTATCATGCCCTACAACAAGGCCATGTCCGTTGTCGTCCGTCAAAGGCCAGACTTTCACACCTTATCCTCTGGTGATGTGTTGGATGAATTCATTGCAATGAGCATCCTGAACACGACAGCCGACAATGCTCTTGCTCATGTTCAATGGTCAAGGAAGTCCTCTCCCAATCTTGCGTTGAAGGCCAAGGTCAGTCAAGAGGAAGAAGAAGAAGAAGAAGAAGAATAAGAAGATGTTTCCCCCGAGGACACCAAATATGCTTATCATGAGCACATGGCTCTTGCGTCTAGACAATTTTGGGGCAACAAGAGAAACTCAAGGCCTAACTTCTCCAAGAACAACTCAAATGGGTCAAAGGGAAAGCAATGTGTAAGAACTTGCTACAACTATGGTAATGTAAGTCACTTTGTGGTGGATTGTCCATATGAGAAGAGGGAAGACAATGGTGGCAAGCTCATTCGCAAAGATAAAGCCAAGTCATTCCCAAACAAAACCAACTTTATCAAGAAGGCTCCTCACAACGTATTGGTATCTCAAGCAGATTATGCCTCACATGATGATGTTGATGACGAAGACACAAGCGGTGAAGGAATGACAATGGCATCCGTGGCAATTGCCTCTTCTACGTCGACAAAGGTGTCACTCTTCGACGCCCCCAATGAGAACATCGTCGCGAGGTGCCTCATGGCTAAAGGTATCACTAAGGTAACCTCCAACATCATAACCTCAAACATTAGGGGAAAGAGGATAAAAATTAGTTTGACAAATTCATGTGTAAACTCAAGGGAGAGTCCAAGAAGCACTTCGTTGCTCTCTTGGAACAACTTGGTGAGGCCCATGACACTATTGAGTCTCAAGAAGAGTGTCTTGAGGAACTAAGAGGTCATAGTCATGATTATGCCGACGAGATAGCGGATCTATCTATTGCTCTTGAAGAAGAGCAAGGTCTTCGTATGACTCTTGAGGAGTCACAAAATGTTGACCTTACTAAATTATGTAAAGATTATGATCATGCTATTGTTCTTAACCGTGCTCTCAAGTCTGAGAAGGTTGCACTGCTACTAACCCATGTTGTGAGCATGCACACCTTGTGGAGGAAAATGCCAAGCTAAAAGAGCAGCTTAAAAAGGGTTTGGTGACGTGTATCCAAGGTGAGAAGACACTCAATGACCTTCTGAGTACTCAGAAGGAAGTTGTGGCAAAAGAAGGAGTGGGGTTTGTACCCAAAACTAATGAGAAGAAGAAGGTAAACACCAAGGAAGTTCCGTCGCTCAAGCGAACCTTTGTAAGAGCTAGAGAAGGTCCTCATGAGAAGAAGAAAGACCAAGTTATGTTGGAGAATGCCAAGAAGGGCAAGAATAAGAACATCCAGCCCAAAAAGACCAGCAACTTTAACCCCTCTTATGTTTTATGACGTGCTAGTGATGGGCATGTTTATGCCAAATATGTTGGTTCTTCTTACGAGTACATTGAATGGTGTATTTGGGTTCCTAAGACCCTTGTTGCTAACATGAAAGGACACATTAAAGAATGGGTACCTAAAGCCAAACATTGATCTCTTGTAGGGGTTTGCTTCCGGAGGAACATCATGGTTTCTCGATAGTGGAGCGACAAATCATATGACCGGAAGCAAGGACTTGGTGGTGGACGTTCATCCTGACACATCTATAGCCACCCAAGTCTCATTTCGCGATGATGCAATTTCAAAGGTATTGGGTCTTGGCAAGGTGGTAGTCTCTTCGGAACTCACCATAGAGAAGGTGATGCTTGTTGAGACCCTCGCATACAATTTACTTTCAGTTCATTAACTTGCAACCATGGGTTTTAGTACCTTCTTTGGTATTGACTCTGTGACCCTTTTGTGGGGAAAGACTCTTAAAGTAGCTTTTGTTGGGCATGTCGAGAATGGTTTCTATGTCGTGAACTTCTCGGAGCAACCCACTAAGACTACAACTTGCTTAATGGCTAAAGTTGATGTGGGATGGCTCTGGCATTGCCGACTAGCCCATGTTAATATGAGATCTTTGCAAAGTCTCCTCAAAGAGGATCACATACTTGGACTAACAAATGTGAGTTTTGCCAAAGATCGTGCTTGTAGTGCTTGTATCAAAGGAAAGTTACATGAGAGGGCTCATCGTCCAACCACTACAATATACTCTAAGAGGACCTTAGAGCTCCTTCACATGGATATCTTTGGTCCTCCATCTTTTGACAGTCTTGGTGGAAGAAAATATTGCTTGGTGATTGTGGATGATTACTTGAGATATACTCGGGTTTATTTCTTCAAGAAGAAGAGTGAGACCCAATAGACCGTCATCGACTTTGCAAATTAAGTCCAACGCCAACATGATGCAAAGATTTTGATGATTATAAGTGACAACGGCACTGAGTTCAAGAATTACACCCTAAATGAGTTTCTCGGTGACGAAGGGATCAAGCACCAATATTCCACACTTTACACCCCTCAACAAAACGGTGTTGCTGAGAGGAAGAACCGGACGTTGATTGATGCGGCAAGAACCATGATGTCAGAGTTTAAATCTCCATACAAATTTTGGGCCGAAGCCATCAACACAGCATGCCATGCATCTAATCGGCTCTATCTTTGCAAAGGTTTGAACAAGACCCCTTATGAGATTCTTACCGGGAACAAGCCCAACCTCACATACTTTGGGGTGTTCGGTTGTACGTGTTTCATTCTCAAGAAATGTGCTCGTTTGTCTAAATTTGAATCTAGATCCCATGAGGGCATATTTGTTGGTTATGCTACAAACTCTCATGCTTACCGTGTCCTCAACAAGTGCATGGGACTCATTGAGGAGACGAGTAACATAGAGTTTGATGAAAATAATGGCTCCCAAGTGGAGCAAAGTGGTCTTTGTGATGTAGGTGATGAAATTCCTCCCCAAGCCATAAGAAGAATGGGTGTGGGATACTTCCTACCCGTTGAGGAACCCATTGAGGAACCCCTTGTGGCCGAAGGAGAAGGACAATGTTCCACTCAAGTGGAACCATCACCGACACAAGACCCACACGCTTCCGAAGAACAAACTGAAGGTCCTCTACCACATGAACAAGATCAAGGGCAAGATCAATTCACTGATGATGGTGTCTCACCAAGTGATGCCCAAGATCAAGTTCCTGTCTCCAAGCAATCTCAAGATCAAGATCTTCTTAAATATCAAGAGCAAGCTCAAGAAGGCACTCAAGCTCATCAAGATGTTGAATCACAGAATGTTGTCCCTCAACCTTCCATGGAAGAAATCTTAGAGAGACAAGCCGCCAAGAATGCCACAAGCTCAAAGTTAGACAACATCTGTTGGAGAACGTCTACGGTGACTTGCAAAAAGGGGTAACCACTCATAAACAATTAACAAAAATTTGTGAACATCACGCGTTTGTTTCTTGCATTGATCCCCTTAAGGTTCAAGATGCGCTCGAGGATATGGAGTGGGTTGAAGCTATGCACGATGAACTCAACAACTTCGAGCGCAACCAAGTGTGGCGACTGGTGCCAAGACCTAAGGAGAATCACAATGTCATTGGAATGAAATGGATCTTTAAAAACAAGCATGATGCGAACGGTATTGTCATTCGCAACAAGGCAAGACTGGTGGCACAAGGATACTCCCAAGTTGAGGGTATCTACTATGATGAAACCTTTGCTCCTGTTGCTCGCCTTGAATCTATTTGCATGTTACATGCATATGCCTCTCATCGTAATTTTAAATCATATCAAATGGATGTCAAGAGTGCTTTTATTAATGGCCCTCTTAAGGAGTTGGTATATGTCAAGCAACCCCCGAGGTTGGAGGATCCCAAGTTCCCCAATCATGTATATGTTCTCGATAAGGCTCTCCATGGCCTTAAACAAGCCCCACGTGCGTGGTATGAGCACCTTACCGACATATTGCAAGACCGTGGGTTTTAAATTGGTAAAATCGACCCCACTCTTTTTACAAAGAGGGTCAACGGTAACTTGTTCATATGCCAACTATATGTTGATGATATTATTTTTGGTTATCCTAACAAAGCTTTCAATGAAGAGTTTGCCACTTTGATGACAAACAAGTTTGAGATGTCCATGATGGGAGAGTTGAAGTTCTTCCTTGGTTTTGAAGTAAAGCAACGAAATCAAGGTTCCTTCATCAGTCAAGCCAAATACACGCAAGACATGCTCAAGAGGTTCAAGATGGATGAGCTCAATCCTCCCAAGGCCAACACTCCCATGCCACTCAAATGCCATCTTGACAGCGATCTCAATGGTAAAGCGGTGGATCAAAAGGTATATCGCCCCATGATTGGATCCTTGCTTTACCTTTGTGCATCTAGATCGGATATCATGTTAAGTGTGGGTATTTGTGCACGATTTCAATCCGCACCTAAGGAGAGTCACCATGTGGCTGTCAAACGAATCTTTCGATATTTGGCTCATACCCCAAACTTTGGCTTATGGTATCCCAAGGGCGCTTTGTTTGATCTCGTTGAATATACTGACTCGGATTGGGCGGGAGACCGTGTGGATAGAAAGTCCACTTCTGGAGGCTGCAAATTTCTTGGTCGGTCTTTGGTAAGTTGGTCTTCAAAGAAACAAAATTGTGTTTCTCTCTCGTCCACCGAGGCAGAGTATGTAGCTGCTGCCAGTTGTTGTGCTCAGATTCTATGGATGAGGCAAACTTCAAAGGATTACGGTGTCAATTGTGACAAGGTGCCTCTTTACTGTGATAATGAAAGTGCCATTATGATCTCCAGCAACCCAGTTCAACATTGCAAGACGAAGCATATTGATATTCGTCATCACTTTCTTCGGGAACACGTCAAGCGTGGAGACATCAATCTTATTCATCTGAGCACTAATGAACAACTTGCACATATTTTTATGAAGCCATTAGATGAAGCAAGATTTCGCGAGTTTAGGCATGAGCTAAATATCATTGATTCGAGCATTGTGGATTGACTTAGTGCACACCTCCCCACACTCATCGTTATGTCTTGTCTAGGTGTAGGCATAGATTTAGGGGGAGTCTAGTTCTCTCAATGAACTATCCCTCCTCCTATTATGCATAAACTAATCAAAGTATTTCACACTTGCCATTTTTGATGGTTACTGTGCTTCAAAAGATGAGTCTTGGTCATGGGCCCAAGGATAATTCTTCGCGGTGCCATACCATCTGACTCAAACATAGGTGGCTCTAGGGCCACCGCCCTCTCTTCATGTGAAGTAGAGGCTCACTGTTTAGTCCTATTTTGTTCTCTCTTCTCCGATAGACCATGCTCGTGTTTTTGTCTTGGATCATAGTTTATCTTGTCTCTTGTTTTTGTGTGGAAATCTCTCTCTCTCTCTCATTCCGTTTTTCGATTTTATGCACTGAGAGGGCAGCATGGTACTACCGTGGAGGACCACGGTACTACCGCTTACTGCACGGAAGTAAAAAAATTACTTCCGCCCGTTGAGCGGTACTACCGCGATGACCATGGTACTACCGTAACAACGAGTGCGCGTGGGGGTTAAGAGCCGGCAGGGGGTTTCCCATCTTCCCCATACCCCATTTTCTCCCTTCCCCTCACGTCTCTCTCCTCCTCTCAACCGTCGCCGGAGCACCTCGTCGGATCTCCATCTCCAGCCACCCACTTCTTATTTGCTCGGGTGGGATCGTTCCCCACCTCGTCCGCTTGCAATGGACCCCGGTATTTCCCCAATCCCTTCTAGTTTTGCTTCTCTATTTTTGAATCTAGGTTTTTGGGGAAATATGAGATGGTCTAGCTTTGTTTGATCCAATCTATGCATGAGGAGATGTTTTGGGGGTGTTATTGCGGTAGAAGTGCGTATTGATAGGATAAAACGTTATAATTTTCGGTCTAGGGCAGTACCAATATGATCTGTAGATTTGTGTTCTTGCGAATTCCGCCCCGTGTGGTGCTACCGCATCTTGTGCGGCACTACCGCTCATCGGGCGGAAGTAAAATATTACTTCCGCTGACGCCACGGTACTACCACTCCCACGGTACTACCGCGTCGTGGGCGGTACTAATTTTTTACTTCCGTCCGCTGAGCGGCAGTAAAATCTTACTACCGCTCCAGCCTTGGTACTACCACTCCCAACGGTACTACCACGTTTATAGCGGTACTATTTTTTTACTTCCGTCTGATGGGCGGCAGTAAAATCTTACTACCGCTCCAGCCACGGTACTACCGCTCCCAGCGGTACTACCATGTCTATAGCGGTACTAATTTTCTACTTCTGCTGACGGGGCGGTAGTAACACTTTACTTCTGCTCCAGCCACGGTACTACCGCTCCCAGCGGTACTACCGCGTCTGGATAGGTAGTAAATTTTTGCTTCTGCAACAAGTGCTGGTACTACTACTCGATCCACAACTACCTCGTTTTGTCTTGTCTGTTATCCCTTCTACATGGTTTTCGTGTCTGCTTTTGTCCTTGCATTATTTTTTCCATTTGTCCATTGTGTTTACGTTGTGTGCCATAGGTGGTGGCTCTGGTTCCAGCTCTGCTCCAAGACGTTCCAATCCGTCTCGTGACACAAGCTCCAAGCGGCTCTGCAATGCTCGTGAGGGATCCAATGATCCACCCCGCAATTTCAAGAGAACCGCATCCAAGCTCAAGCGACCAGTTGAGAACTATGAGGTCACGCACCAAGCTGAGTTTCTGGCTCGACGGTTGATCAATCCCTACAAAAAGCTAAGGGAAGTGTCCAAGGCCAATGACTTGTTCTGGTCCAAGCAGTAGTATCTTATTCACATTGATGTGATCAAGGGCAAGAAAATCTCTATGTTCCTGTCCAATACATTGATCTGGAACACATGAGGAAGCATCCAGCATACTTCGGTGAGGCTCTGGAGTTGGTACAGCAGTTTGCTATCGCACACATCATTTCATTCCACCTGGACTTTGATCCCAAGATAGTGGGTTAGTTCTTTGCCTCTGTCCACTTTCACACTGATGAGCTGCGGACCATGACATGGATGACCCATGGCGAGCAACTATCTGCCACCTGGAAGGACTTCATGGACTTGCTGCATGTTCCTGATTCCGGGCTTGATGTGCCAATTGGACTGCACCCTCATGGCAACCCTCAACCAACACGTAAGGAGAAGCTCGTGCCTTTCTATATTCTGAAGACTTTACGATCTGGTGAGCAAATTCCTATGCTCAACCCTTTCATTGATGTCATGCATCGGATCTTCCGCAACTCTCTGTTTCCTCACATGGGAGACAAGGACAAGGTACACTCCTATCTCGTGGATATGTTGTTGCTATGTGAGAAAGGAAGAAATGAAGACCTTGGCATCCTTGATGTGTCTCACATTATGTGGTCTGAGCTTCGCACTGTTGTGTTTCATCGTAAGGTCCCCATTTATGGGCCATACTTGTTCTACCTGATTCGTACTACTTGGGACAAGACCTTTCCGGGTCAGTACATGCTGGAGCACTTGTTTCTTCATGAGCCCATTCGTTTGCATATGAAGGACAAGTGGGCCAACACCACCACTAAGCCAACTTCTGCTCGTATGGAGGTCGATCAGGATGAGATCGAAGAGGAGGAAGATAACAGTTCTGAGTCCTATGTGCCACCGTCTTCTGAGCCATCTTGGGCCAAGAAGCTCTCTCAAAAGATGAGGACTTTGTTCTGCATGCAGGCCAAGGGTCAGTATCAGGCTCATGTTGCTAAGAAGGAGAGTCGCCAGCGTGACAAGCGTATTCTGAGGAAGCTTGGCGAGACCATCTCGAGTGGGTTTGAGAAGGACATCACCCCTGAGGCCACTTGGATGGCTAAGCAGCAGTTCCAGTGGGCTAACTCAGATGCGGAGTCCATCCCAGATGCTTTAGAGGAGTCAGATGACTGATCTTTCTGCATGGGAGCTACCACCTATGTGTTAGGTGTCCTCTTTGCCTTTTTGGCGTCTCGATGCCAAAGGGGGAGAGAGTGTAGGATTTGCACGTATTTGTGTTTGTCTTTTCGTCGTCTCTCTGCTTTCGTTGAACTTTGGTTTATGTCGTTTGTGTGTGTGACCAGGAGACTTCCTCTATCATATGGTGTGAGACATATGTTATCACTACTACCTTATTATTGTCTAGTATGATTCATAGCTTGTGAGTCTGTCTATTACGTACCCTTATCTTAATGCTCACATGCTATGCCTAGTTTCCATACTTAGTTTTGTTCTTTCTGTTGCAAAGATTGCATTGCCTATAAAATATAGGGGGAGTGTTGATCCTATTGTGTGTGCCTTGCAGTCCAAAGCATATCTAGAATATGCACACATCTAGGGGGAGCTCTTCTATATTTTGTAGGTATTGGGTTTTGCATATGCTCATTTTATGTCCTTATGTGCAAATCCCGTATTGTCATCAATCCACCAAAAGGGGGAGATTGTAAGGGCATATTTCTCCCTAAGTGGTTTTGGTGATTGATGATAATGCCTTTGCAGACTAATCATGTGCATTGAGATTTTCAGATATCTCAGGTCTAGGCACAAGACGATTTAGTGCCCCTCGAAATCTCTCGAAGACGGTTGTTCTCTATGTTTCCTTTCGGTGGATTTGATTCGTAGGAAAGCCGTACCATTAAGAGGGGGTCCGCTTCGGAAAGGTCTGGGTGGAATCAACACGTACACATCTATTCCTTTGCACCACCTTTCTCTCTCTTCAATGCAGCCCCAACTCGTTTTCCTTCTCTGTAGAAAAGGAAAGCCTGCTGGGTGTTTGTGTTTAGTGGTCTGCGATAGTACCGCTCAAAGGAGCAGTGGTACCGCAGGTGCTAGCGGTAGTACCGCTCAGTGGAGCGGTAGTACAGATGTCTCCTGCCCTAGCCCCTACACCTGCGGTAGTAGGTGCGGATGTAATTTTTTACATCCGCCCTACTATGGTAGTACCGTGATTCATGTCCGATACTACCGTGTCGAACTTTTTCACAGAGTTTCCCTCTGCGGAGGTAGGCACGGAAGTAATTTTTTACTTCCGTGCACCTCCAGTAGGCTGCCTCTGCCGACCGTGCGGTAGTACCGCATGGGCTCGCGATAGTACCGCTCCGGCGGTTCGCTTGCTGTCCTGTGCAAATGGCCAGAGCCAGTTACTCCCGCACAAGCGATAGTACCGCACATGGCTTCGGTAGTACCGCAAGCCGTCACGGTAGTATCGTGGCTGTTGCGGTAGTACCGCGACGCGCGGGGCTGAGGGAGTGGATAACGGTTGGACCTTGTCCCCCACTATAAAAGGGAGGTCTTCTTCCCCTAGAAGCTTACCTCTTCCTCCCCAAACTCCATTGTTACTCCAAGCTCCATTTTAGCCCGATCTCTCTCCCTAGCCAATCAATCTTGTTGATTTCCTAGGGATAGGTTGAGAAGGCCCCGATCTACACTTCCACCAAGAGAAATTTGATTCCTCCCACTAATCCCTTGCGGGTCTTGTTACTCTTGGGTGTTTGAGCACCCTAGACGGTTGAGGTCAGCTCGGAGCCACATTCCATTGTGGAGAAGCTTCATGGTGTCGTTGGGAGCCTCCAATTCAGTTGTGGAGATTGCCCCAACCTTGTTTGTAAAGGTTCGGTCGCCGCCTTCAAGGGCACCAATAGTGGAATCACGGCATCTCGGATTGTGTGAGAGCGTGAGGAGAATATGGTGGCCCTAGTGGATTCTTGAGGAGCATTGTGCCTCCACACCGCTCCAACGGAGACGTACTTCCCCTCAAGGGAAGGAACTTCGGTAACACATCCTCGTCTCCACAGTCTCCACTTTTGGTTATCTCACATCTTTACTTCTTGCAAGCTTTTATTGTGTTATATCCCTTGCTTGCTTGTGCACTTGTTGTGATTAGCATCATATAGGTTATTCACCTAGTTGCACATCTAGCTAACTTATTTAATGCTAAACCTTAATTGTTAAGGAAAAGTTAAAAGTGTTAGTTGCCTATTCCCCCCCCCCCCTCTAGTCAACCATATCGATCCTTTCAGTAGCGGTACTACTGCTTGCGAGCGGTACTAAAAAATACATCCGTGCCTACCACCACTGGACTTAACACGAGTTTGGTCCAGAGCGGTACTACCGCTCTGTAGCCATGGTAGTACCACTCCGGAGTGGTCGTAAAAAATTACATCCGCTCTAGTCGTGGTAGTACCGTTGTAGCCTTTTAAGAACACGAAAACTGCCACAACTTGTGCAAACTGACTCTGAATTCAATGAAACAAAGTTTGTTGGAAAGCTAATGGCATGGGCTAAAACAATCTTGATAGAAATATCAATAAGAAGCAAATGAGAAAAGGCACATAAGAAAATGGTGAGAACCCTTCACCGAATAAGACCAGTAAAACCTCCAACACCGAAAAGGCAATAGAACAGGCATATGAAATCCGTTTTCGATGTAGTAGAGCTTGTCATGAAGATAATCATAAGCTCAAGAACCCACATAGAGAAAATCCAACCAAGAACCAAGAAATATGATGATGCAAGGATACAAATGGTTTGAGCTCTCAATGAACGATATGATCAAGCTACTCACTTGAGAGCCCCCCCCCCCTTGATAGTACGGCAATCGATCCTATAACCCGGTCTCCCAACTACCACCATGATACTGGTAAAATAGAAAACCCTATCAAGGTCAAACCTTTGTCTTGCGCATAGTCCACTTGAGCTAGATGATGACGATCTTGATTTCCTCACGATGGACCACCTTTCTTGATTGTGCTGGCTTGATGAAGACTAGTTGATTGCTCCCCCATGCTCCACTATGGGCGAGCCACTATTCGGCACATATTCACAAGTCCATTGTCACCAGAATGAATGGAGAACCTCAAGCATGATCTCTACGTGATACTTCACTTGAGCTTGCACATCGCAACCTTGATGACGATCTCCACTTGATGTCATCTTCCATGGGATGTATGGGATCTGCCTCTTGATGCAAGCCCATGGAAATATACCTAACCCCACAAAGAACTCTCACGTAGACCATGGGTTAGTACACAGAGCGTAATGGACAATGCTTACCGCACCATGGGATCACTTGATCCCTCTCGGTACATCTTGTACGCTTTGTGTGTTGAGAAACTTGATTCACTTTTTGACTTAATCTTGATCAACCTTGTATCTTATCTTCTCTCTTCATAAAGATGATGTCTTGAAGGTAAACATGAATGCTTACAAAATCTTCTTCTTCAAGACATGCTTGCAATAAGCTCAACTCCCACATGACCAATCTTTGGATAAACCTTGAATACCACCTTGGTCACCATATAAACTCCTTGAAACCAACAGATGGACTCCAAGAAGTACCTATGGATATAACCTTCGAATATAACTAAAGGAAACCATTAGTCCATAGGGATTGTCATCAATTACCCAAAACCACACATGGAGAAATGTGCTCTTACAAGAACATACCTAGAATACTTGCAAATGGGACAATAGTTCAAGTCCGAATACTCAAGCCTAAATAAGTCACATCCATTCTCACAGGCACCTAGAAAGCGTCCAAATAGTGTCATCATCACATTGTAGCATTCTCTGCCCAAGTTGAATTTAGCCTTCAGAGACATTACTTGCACGATGGCATCCAGCTGAGAAAGCTCAGTGTGCTTGTGGAGAGGACGTTTTGAAGACTCCAACATTTCATAGAAGGCCTTTGCAGATTCCTCCATCTCATCGTCCGAATCCCAAGCATCATCAAAGTCTTGCACCATGTCTTCGATCTGGTACCATGCTCATCGATGTGACGACGGACCACCCAAGCTCTGGCGCGTTGTGCAGACTCAGCATGAAATGTCTACATCGTATAATCAGGCATAAAACCCCAATTCTGTGGGTGTTTACACATTTCCCCCTCTGTCCTCTTTTGAAAGTTGTCACACCGGACACAGGGGCACTAGGTTATTCTCTGGCCATTTGCAAATGCGGCTCTCACAAACCCCTTGGTTCTTGTTAACCATTCATTGGTCATGTCTTTCTGACTAGTGTGACCGGTGTACATCCATGCATGATCACTCATCTTGCCTAGCTACTGGACACACAAGAAATATAGATATAATTCAGCATATATATTCATCAGTTAATCAAGTTTGTCGGTTTAATTACGTCCATGCAACCTACACGCTAATAGGTAAAGATAGGTCCTAATCCCACCCGAGTATGTGTAGATTGGGTTCGTTTTCCCATTCTTTGATCCGGATCCGACGCAAATTTTAGGCAGCACGTCCCCACTGTTCTCCTGATACATGTCTCGGCAATAAACAAAGAAAATGTGTTCTCGGAGAACAATGGGGAGGCACTAACGAAATTATGCATCGGATTCGGAGCAGAGCATATGGGAAAACACATCGAATCTACACATACTCAGGTTGTCCATGGATAATATTGGACAATTCGAAAGAATCACGGTTATAAATATGTAAATGCATACATATTTATAATTGTAACCCTTTCGAACGAGAGACGCATACTGATGATTTAATCTACCTATAGCTAGCAAGTTTCGTCGGAACGAAAACCGGAACAGAGAAAATGAAGGGGGGAGGAGATGTCATTTGCGCTCACCCACAAACACAGGGGCGAAGCTCGTCAAACGCATAGGGAGGTTGTCAAACACCAAACCCTCACAGCAACAAAACAACTGCACATTTAAATCCACCCGATCAACACAAATATGATGTTTTTATAACAAAATTAGAAAATATATGACCTAACTCATACTTTACAAAACTATGACCCCATCGGCCTATGGAAGGCCGAAGAGCACCTTTTCAGACAACAGGAGGCCGAAAAGGTGTCGAGGGTCGGGGGCTAGTGGCGTCAGGGGCTGTGTACTAATAGCTGCGGGGGATTGTAATGGCGATCTATCAATGACATCTTCCCATCACCACACGCAAGTGAAGGTGCCTGGTGTCATTCCGGGGTGTCCTGTCGTGGTGTCGCCGGGATGTCTCTAGGGTGTCTTGTCGGGGAGTCGTGCAGGGGGCTCACCGGAGGGGCATTGTCGGGGTTGTCCACTACAAGAAATATGTCAACATGTGACCTTTTGGCGGTGACCCTGGAAGAAATGGTCGTAAATCTACGACCATTTGAAACCAGTAGATCGTAAGCTGTTCGGGGGGCTCCAAACTCTAAACCATAACGACCATTTTGGTTAGAAAGGTCATAATTTCCTTATATGAAATGGTCGTAAAGCAGACAACACTGGTCCTCTGCCTTATTTCTAGTTGATCATGACCAACATAGATGGTCATAGACTTGTAAATTGTGGTGCATTGCTATGACTAGGCACCACCTCATCAGTTTTGCCTATGTGTCATGTCCATGTGTCAATTTTTGACCTAGGCTACCAAGGAGCCTACATTCTGTCATTCTAAAATTTCCTAAAAAAATCACATAAATTATTTGGATCATATCTTCCTCAAATATGTCAAAACCCTTCCTTGCCTAGTTCAAAAATAATTCAAGAATATTCATTTTCCTATTGTGTTCAGAACAGCACTTTGTGAAGGAAGTGCTATTTATATTTTTTGATTTACCATCAAAACTTTTGGACACACTTTCCTATCCAAATCATTGCCTCATGACAAAATTCAATTCCATTTGCCTATTAAATCACCCTGAGCAAATTTCCAACGTTTCTGTTCGGCTAGAAGCTTTGTGAAGTAAGTACTATCTAGGCATCTCCTAATGAGCTGAATTTTTTCCACATATTCTATATGCCAAAATAATAGCTCTCCACAAAATTTTATACTCATCTAATAATCCAAGTGAGCTCACCGTCCAATCTTTGTTTCTATTAATATTTCTAGTTTGTGGAGCAACTATATTTTATATTGCTTTATAATTACTGAAATTTTACCAGGACATGACCCTGGCCATAGAATTTTATCTGATTTTAATGTAGCCAACTGTCCTCAATAGTTTTCCCAATTTTTTGTTCAGTGGAGAGCATTGTGAAGGAAGTGCCATTTTTGTTTATCCAAATGTTATGAAATTCGTATAGTTCCTTCATATGACCATATTATCATCCTACTACAAATTTCAGCTCAATTCAATCAACTATGTGGGCCCAGCATCAATTTCTAATTTCTATCTAGAGAAGAGCATTGTGATGGAAGTACCACTTTGGTATGTCCAAATGGTATCAAATTTTTACAGTGCCTTGTTGTGCCCAAATGACTATCCTTGACAAAATTGCAGCTCAATCCATTTAATAATTTGAGCCTAGCTTCAACATTCATATTTATATCCAATGTGGTACTTTGCAAAGCAAGTGCCACCTAGGTCCTCCATTTGAGCTGAAAATTTTCCAAGCCAGTCTTCTCAATAGATAATCATCCTCAGCCAAAACTCAGTCCCATTGTCCAAGTTCATTTCCCCCATTGCTAATCAAACACTTGGCTGTTAATTCATGTTTGAGCTTAGTTTAGTCTCCTCGTGAGATTCTTCTATTGCATTCTTCTTCCTAACACCTACCGGGGGAGTGTCCAACCCATTAGACATGCCTAGGCCGCCCAGAATGTGTGGCAACGCCAAGGTCATGAGGTGACCGCGTGACTGGCAAGCGAGTTTGCGTGCTTTGGAGTTGGGGCCATCGTCCACCGTCCAAACCTCGATGTCTTGCCACCAAACCATGTACATATGATTAAATAGATACTTATGTATGAATAAATTATTTTTGGAAAAAATCATGAGTAAACTGTAAGGCAGTTGCAGTTCAAATTTTACCCACTTCCTACTAAATCGGCAGAAATTTGTCTTTTGCATGAGAGGTGTCTCAAAGCTTTTGACACCCAACCATTTAGTCAACTGTACATTAAATATGGTCTAATATTTTATAAAAAATGATTCTGTCCTATTTTGCAACAAATATATGGTAGGTCCTTCACAAAAAAACTCATTTTCGGCACTCGAAAAATGGAAAATAAATTTTCTGTCCAAAGAAAATAAAAAGTTCCTTAGGCAACATTGTTTGTCATTCCAATACGGACCCTTGTGCACACGTGATAGCGGCCATAAGATTTTTCATTTAGCTTGAAAGCCATGAATCTTCACACGTGATAGCTCATTTATGAGAACAATTTTTTTTAAATAATTGTCATATTGCAAGTTTATTATTTTTTCTCATAACTCGGTCACATATATGGCACAATGCAAAGGTTTTCCAATTTTTTGATTACTTTTTTGAATTTTTCATGCCCGTTTCAAAATGCAGTCAAAACGACGGGCATGACTGTTCCTTGCTAGGTGTTGAATATTGAAAAACTTTTGATTTTTATATTATTAATTAGATACTTATGTACCTGTAAATTATTTTTGGAAAAAATAAAGAGCAAACTATTAGGGAGTTGCAGTTCAAATTTGACCCGTTTCCTACTGAATCGGCAAAAAAAATCTTTTTAACGAGAGGTGGGTCAAAGCTTTTTACACACAACCATTTGGTCAATTGTATATTAAATATGGCCTAGTATTTTAGAAAATTGTTTTGGTCTAATTTTGCAACAAATATTTGGTAGATCCTTAACAAAAAAACTCATTTTGGGCACTCTAAAAATGGAAAATGATTTTTTCGTCCAAGAAACTAAAAACTTCCTTACGAAATATTCTTTGACATTCCAAGATGCAACCTTGTGCACAATATTATATCATTTGAACAAAGTATGTCATGAATGTGGTCAAAAGATTGATCATTTGGCATGAAAGTCATAAATTTTCACACATGATAGCTAATTTCTGTGAATACCTTTTTTAAAACAATTTTCATATTACAAGTTTATTATTTTTCCTGGTAACTTGGTCACATATAATGACACAATGCGAGGGTTTTCTAAAAATTTTATTCTTTTATTTTTCATGCCCATTTCAAAATGTGGTCAAAATCTCTGGTTGAATCTTGGAAAACTTTTGGTGTTTCTCTTATTAAATAGGTACTTTTGTAGCTAGAAATTATTTACAAAAAATCATGAGCAAACTATACGGCAGCTGCTGTTCAAATTTAACCCGCTTCATGCTGATTCGGCAAAAACTTGTTTCAATGGCCAAAAATAGCTAGAAAGATCAGAAATGCATATACATTGGTTATCATCCATGAAATATGCTATAACTTGAGTGAAAAATTAGTGGTGCCTGAGGGAGTCTTGGATTAGGGGGTCCTTAAATAGCCGACCTATTGTTTATGGGCCGGACTATATGGGCCACTTACCGAACACTGGAAGATTTGAAGGCCGAGTCTCCAAGATGGAAGCTTCAGGAAGCACGGCTTGCGCTCCAAGTTTGATGTAGTAAATAGGCATGTTTATCTCTTCGGCATGTTACTGACCATGTGTAAACCCTAGGCATCCTTGGCATCTATATAAGCCGGAGGGTTTTAGGTTATAGACAGAACAACTCATCTAGGGTTAGCCATTCAATCTCGAGGTAGATCAACTCTGTAACCCCCCATATCATCAATACAACCAAGTAGGACATAGGGTATTACCTCCATAGGAGGGCCCGAACCTGGGTAAATCCGTGTCCCCTACGTCCCCTGTTACCGTCGATTATAGTCTCACAGTTTGGGACCCCCTACCCGAGATCTGCCGGTTTTGACACCGACATTGGTGCTTTCAGTGAGAGTTCCTCTGTGAGCAAGATGGAATCGATGCCTCGCCTTGTCATCAATGAAGAGGTCCGCAACATGGACACTTTTGTCCCCAGACAAATCTTCACCTTCGGCAGCGTTGTGCTGCACACTGATTCCGCTGGCCATCTAGGCCGCGTTGAGAGATTCGCCTGTGATCGAGAGGTCAGATTCGGAAACTTAGAATTCTCCGTCGACTCTCGGGGTGACTTGACACTAATCGGGCTCGCAACTTTGCTTGTAGCCTCCAAGGACTCTAAGGCTTTAACCTCGAGCCCCTTCTTCGGACAAGCCGATGGGGTCACCCATGGCAATGAGCCAGATGACCGAACACGTGTTCTTGCCAAACACTTCATATATCTTGACGTCTTGGAGGTTAAATCCACAAGTTTCGAACAGCTGGATCCGATCGGGCCCTCAGGGGTCGACGAGGCCCCTGGATCAATTCTCGTCTACGAAGATCATCGATGATCCAGTACTAATCTATGCTCGGTTTGGTTACGGTGTAGACCAAGACAAAAAATTTGACCAACCCACAACCCACTTGATAGCCACTGTCGAGGATTTAACCGACATGCTAGACTATGCCTCCGAGGAGGTAGGATACATGGATGAAGAGGACCGTGCTCCCACCTCCGTTAACACTGGGAGTTGGGCCGTCACTTCTACATACGACGTCTACATGGTAGATACTCCTGCCACCAATGGCGACAACATGCCTCACAATGATAGTGACAAATCAGGCGATGCGCCATCAAGGCGCCAGAAATCGCATAAGTGGTCCAAAAGCAAAAAGGGAAGAAAAGTTATTATCAGCAACGGGGATGATAATACCCCCGTTGATCATGGCAATCCCGATATCCCCGAGCATCCCTTAGAGGATCCGGAAGGGCCAGAGGACCAAAACAACCCCGATAACGTCAACGACTCCGAAGGCGATGATTATCTTCCTCCTGTCGAGGAGGAAGATATACCGGAAGTCGATGACTTGTACATCCTTGATAACCTTGAAGATCAGGGAGAAATCAGGCAACGACTCATAGCAACAGCTCGCAGCCTAAAGGCTAAAGAACGACAACTCAAAGCCGAACAAGACGACCTCAATGATCGATGGACGAAAGTCCTCTCAGCCGAGGAAGTATACGGCACCAGTCTATCAAACCAGCCCAAAAGCTACCCTCGGAGAAGGTTGTTGCTACAATTCAATGATGAACTCACTGATACTCCGTCTCCAAACCGCACTCCATACGACAAGCCGGACCGCCCCCCTCGTGGTCGGGACAGGACGGCTGACGCCACTGGTTATATACTAGCAGTGCCCCAAAGACGGGGTAAGGAGCCATTAGAGCCCAATGACATATTCGACCTACGAGATGACCTGGATCACAGGGCAGGCCACACAAGATCCATCTATGGATCCAGAGAGTACTCCCCCGATAGATAGGGCGGATACAGACCATGGTTCGACCAAAACAACAGAGTCTAGGAACGCAACCGGCCCCACACAGACGCCGAATACACGCGCGACATAGCACGGGTCAGAGGCACCGCTCACCCACTGTGCTTCACAGATGAGGTAATGCGGCATCGGTTCCCCGAGGGGTTTAAACCCGTGAATAAAGAACAATACGATGGGACCACTGACCCAACTGTATGGATTGAGGACTTCCTCCTCCACATCCACATGGCGCGAGGAGATGATCTCCATGCATTTAAATACCTCCCTCTTAAGCTCAAGGGGCCAGCTTGGCACTGGTTAAACAGCCTCCCCGAAAACTCCATTGGATGCTGGGAAGACCTGGAAGATGTGTTCCGCTCTAACTTCCAAGGAACCTATGTCCGTCCGCCGGTCTCTTCCGATCTCAGCAACGTCATCCAGAAGCCCGGCGAGTCTGCTCAGCAATTCTGGAATCGGTTCTTGACTACGAAGAACCAAATCATCGACTGTCCGGATGCTGAGGCCATAGCCTCCTTCTGGCACAGTATTCGGAACGAATGGCTGACCCGCCAGCTAGGCCAGGAAAAACCTCGGACCATGTCCGCCCTTACCTCCCTCATGACCCACTTTTGCGCGGGCGAAGACAATTGGCTAGCAAGACGCAGCCATAATTCCGAAGACCCCACAGCACCTGAAGCCCGGGACGGCAATTTAAAACCAAAGCGCAATAAGAATAAGCGTCGGCACAATAATAGCGATGTCGATGATACGGTTGTAAACACTAGATTCCGCAACTCCCGACCTGGGCAGCGGAAGAACCCTCCTAAAAGCAATCATGACGGACCACTCAGCTGGAGAAGATCATGGAAAGGCCTTGCCAAATCCATGGGACTTCGGAAAAGCCCGCCAACCACACACACCGCAACTACTGAGTGTTTAAACAGGCCGGCAAGATACCACCCGAAGACCGAGGCAAAAGCTCTCGTAGTGAGGACGAGGATGAGCCTCGGGGTCCAATTGGTGGCAGATAAAAGAAATTTCCTCCCGAAGTCAAAACGGTGAACATGATATATTCCACCCATATACCCAAGAAGGAAAGGAAGCGCGCCCTTTGGGAGGTCTACGTTGTGGAACCCGTAGCCCCGAAGTACAACCCATGGTCAGCATACCCGATCACCTTTGATCGGTGTGATCATCCAACCAGTATCCACCAATGGGGTTCGGCGGCCTTCGTCCTAGACCCCATTATAGATGGGTATCACCTCACAAAAGTCCTAATGGACGGAGGAAGTAGCCTCAACCTGATTTACTCAGATACGGTGAAAAAGATGGGCATAGATCTGTCAAGAATCAAACCCAGCAGCACTACCTTCAAAGGAGTGATCCCAGGCATTGAGGCCCGATGTACAGGCTTCGTAACTCTGGAAGTTGTGTTCATCTCACCCGATAACTTTCGCAGCAAAGATTTGATCTTCGATATTGTGCCCTTCCGCAGCGGCTATCACGCGCTTCTTGGTCAGACAACGTTCGCTCGTTTCAACGTGGTCCCACACTACGCATACCTCAAGCTCAAGATGTCGGGCCCCAAGGGGGTCATTACTGTCAACGGCAATACAGAGCTTTCCCTTAGAACTGAGGAACATGCATTGGCCCTAGCGGCAAGTTCCGACATCCGCCATAAAGTCACACAAGGCTGGGAAGCGAGTTCGGCTTTAGACCGAAAACTCGGATCCTTCCGCCTCCCCTCTATAGGGACTCGCACCCCACCGCACAACCTCAAGACCAACAAAGTACGTGCCAAGGAAGCACAACTTCACACTTAAGATTCCATGAGTAGCAGTGGGGAAATAAAGATGGGTTTTCGGTTGGCCCGAACTTCTACCATCAACATGTCTTCGGACAAAATGCAGGTGCTCCTAAAAGAACCTGCCTACGGCGTAAAGCTCACCTACAATTCGACAGCCTCTCAAGACTTTGTCTGCAAAATCCACCCGCAGAACACCAACACCCATCAAGGTGCATGTAAGAGTAGGAGTCAACTAGCAATGGGGCCTGTCGAGGATGTCAACCAATCGAAGACCCCTGGTACAACAACTCATGTATATTTTTATTTTTCACATACCTGTAAACAGTTGCTTCGACAATCCGAGTTATAAGAGTTGTTGAGAAAATGCAAAATTGTGTGGCGCAAGTTCGCCTCATATGTCCTTTTTTGGCGCATATTTTTCCTTCTCTCTCTCTCTTCACATGAACCTGTTCGGTATGACGCGAGGTAATCGGCTAATAGACCAGGGGCTCGAGTTCAAACACAAATCGCCTTCTCTATCATGTGTTCGGTGTCTTGGCGTTTGCTTCATATGCATCGGTTCCGAACTATGTCTTTGGTTAATAAGTTGGGTTGCTCAGCTCCTGTGCTTGCCCCTTTATGTTTCGCTCGTTTGGCCAAAAGGGCAAAGGGATCACCCCTATGATTGTGCTTCCGGATAGTCTGGTCAAGCACCTCAGAGGAGAAAGCCAAAAACGGGATGTCATAGTATGCACGATTTGGTTTGTGAACCCCGAGCTGGAAGTGTTATACTTCAATCCTCGTCAATGGTTATTTCGTGTTATACGAGGAACTTGCCCTTTGCGCAGACATTGTGATACCGGCTTCGGCCACGGTTCGTCCGAACATCACAACACTTCGGTGGCTAATCGTATGCTTCATGTAGTCCTTTTCGCGCCCCTACGTCTAAGTGAAAAAAATAAAGCACTATGGTTTGATTGCCTAGTATGCCGCACTCTACCGCCTTCGGGTTCCGATAATACGGCTAAGGGACATAGTGCATTGGCATAGACACCCCATGTAGTATCTACATGGGGGTTGAAGCCGACGACTCGCATCTTTCAGTATTAAACATCCACATAGGAGTTATAAAGGAATGCAAAACCATATAAAGAACAAATTATGATATAATTAAAAGTTTGGGCAAGTCTTCGGACACTTTACAGCTCATTCAAACATTTTATCACCCAAACATTGTGATGCTATCACCCAAGCACTCTCCATCACTCCATCAAAGTACAGCTCGGGGCGTCAATGCTCCTTCCCGGGTGGCGGCGGGCCGGTGGCTACCTTTATCGGATTTAGCCCCGGCCAATGCACTTTGGCCTTGGCAAGGGCCATCCGGACCCCTTCGATGCAGGAGGAGCGCCTGACGGTGTCGAGGCGGGGCGAAGCAGCAATCAACCTCTGCACCAGGCCAAAGTAGCTGCCTCACAGCGGCTCACTAGGCCATACGCGGATGCAGAGGTCCTTCATGGCTGGCTCCGCCATCTAGTGCAGATCCCTCAGCTGTTTCAGCTGCTCCACTAGAAGAGGAGGACGCTCGGGGCCTCCGAACTAAGCCCTGAATAGACGAGCTTCATCTCCTTCTCCCCGCAAGGCGAACAACTGATTGGCATCTACCAAGATCTTTTGGAGATCAGAGGATGTGCTTGAGGATCGCCACACCCGGGTAAGAAATGTGAATTTGCTATTCCCGAATACGCACTTTAGTGAGTACGGCTTACCATCTACTATGCCCTTGGCCTGGCGCACTTGCTCCTCAGAGAACTGTCTGTCCATCCGCTCCTTCTGGAGTTTGATTTTCAAAGTGGATAGTTCGGTCGAGCTCGCCTTATTCTTCTGCTCCAAGGCCTTGCATCTTTCGCGGGCATCTTTGAGCTCCTGATGGACCTCTGCCACGCGAGCTTCATGCTTGCCACTAGTGGCTCGCATGGCGGAAAGGGCGACAACCGTTTCCTTAGCAACCTCCCTCTCGGCGTTCGTTTCGTCCTTCGCGTGCTGGAGCTCGGCCTTGAGCTTCTCCATCTCTTTCGCGGAGGCTGCACGTATATTATACAATGTGAAGAGGCTGCATTGACAGTATTCAGACAATAGAGCTTAGACAAAGGCATTCGAATCCTGTTTTGACATACCTTGAGCCTCGTCGAGCCTTCGGTTAAGGGCCTCAGCTTCGTCTTCGGAGCACTTCAGCTTCTGATTTATCTCTTCCAGCTCGGCGCCATTTATGGCCGTCACCAATGATGAAGCCTGCATCACACACAGTTAATACATTACATGGGATCTCAATTACCGAATTATAGACAATCCGATCATATGTCGAGTTATTCTAACAGGCTGGACACTTAAAGTGCATCTAGTTCGGTATCGGATTCAGACGTGATCCCTAGGTGAGCTTTTTCACCTCACCTAGGGCTCGGGGGCTGCCATGTATATCATGCGAATAAATAAAATCTCTGCAAAATAAACATACCGGGTGACTTACTTGAAAACACGTAAGGAGAACTTTGAAGGCCTCCTTCAGTCCGTTGTCAACGGACTGGATGCTCTGTAGTACCGCACCCATAAGGGTGCGCTGATCCTCGGGGATGGAGGCGCTCGATAGAGCCTCCTCCATGACTGACCACCTATTGGTCGGTGGTGCCGGTGATGATCGGATTCCCTGATCACCCACCGGTGATTGGACTGGTTCCTCCGGAGGCATAGTGCGCTCCGGAGATGTTCTCGGAGGGGACTCAGTGCCGCTCGTCCGGCCTCCTTTGTATCCGGGCGGGGTGTTGCCCCCCCGTCTTTAGTGGCCGAGGCGTAACGCCTCGGCCGCGGGCCGTCTCCCTCGCCACCGGTGTCCGCCTCCATAGGAGTGTGCTGGGACGACACCTCCACAACGTCCCTTGTGGCGCCTGGAGTGGTGGGATGCGAGGCATCCCCGCTCTCTGCCAGTTCGGCGGGTGGGGTCTCCCCGTTCGATATCACCTCGGTGGGGATAATGTGTGGGGGGCTACAAACCCAATAACCTGCAGGCTAGCAAACTCTAAATCTATTCGTAATGAACAGGAGGATCTTCGGATCCTAACCTCTTTGGGGTGGCTTTGTTGAAAATATGCCCTAGAGGCAATAAATAAAGTGTTTATTATTATATTTCCTTGTTCATGATAATTGTTTATTTTCCATGCTATAATTGTATTGATTGGAAACACATTACATGTGTGGATAAATAGACAACACTTTGTCCCTAGTATGCCTCTAGTGAACCAGCTCGTTGATCAAAGATGGTCAAGGTTTCCTAGCCAGTGACATGTGATGTCATTTGATAACGGGATCACATCATTAGGAGAATGATGTGATGGACAAGACCCAAACTACAAACATAGCATATGATCGTGTCAGTTTATTGCAACTGTTTTCTGCATGTCAAGTATTTGTTCCTATGACCATGAGATCATGCAACTCACGGACACCGGAGGAGTGCCTTGTGTGTATCAAACATCGCAATGTAACTGGGTGACTATAAAGGTGCTCTACAGGTATCTCCGAGGGTGTCTGTTGGGTTGGCATGTATCAAAACTGGGATTTGTTACTCCGTGTGACGGAGAGGTATCTCAGGGCCCACTTGGTAATACAACATCACAATAAGCCTTTCAAGAAATGTGACTAAGTGTTAGTCACGAGATGTTGTATTACGGAATGAGTAAAGAGACTTGCCAGTAACAAGGTTGAACTAGGTATGGAGATACTGACGATCGAATCTCGGGCAAGTAACATACCGAAGAACAAAGGGAACATCATACGGGATTAACTGAATCCTTGACATAGAGGTTCGACCGATAAAGATCTTCACAGAATATGTAGGAACCAATATGGGCATCCAGGTCCCTCTATTGGTTATTGACCGTAGAGGTGTCTTGGTCATGTCTACATAGTTCTCGAACCCGCAGGGTCTACACACTTAAGGTTTGGTGACGTTTCCGTAGTATAGAGTTATGCATGGTGGTGACGGAATGCTGTTCGGAGTCCCGGATGAGACCCCGGACGTCACGAGGAGCTCCGAAATGGTCCGGAGGTAAATATTGATATATAGGAAGTCCTATGTTGGTCGCTGGAAAAGTTTCGGGCTCATCGGTAGTGTACCGGGAGTGCCGATAGTGTACCGGGAGACCATCGAGAGGGGTATTTCGACCCAAGAGGCTACATGGGCTGTGGGAGGGTGAATACCATCCCTTAGTGGGCTGGTGGAAGTCTCACACAAGGCCCATGCGGCTGGGAAGAAAAGACCAAAGAGAAAAAGGTGGAAAAAGGCAAAAAGACCAAATAAGGAGGAGTCCTAGTCCTACTAGGAATGGAGGAGGATTCCTCCTCTCCTCCCACTTTGGCCAAAGCCTGAGGGCTTGGCCCTTGCGCCAAGCCTCCTCCTCTCTTCCTCTTATATATACTAGAGGTTTTAGGGGTTTTGCACTAGATTTTCAGCCACGTGCAACCCTACCCTCTAGTTCATAGTTTCTCCTCTAGATCGGTTTTCTACACTGCTTAGGCGAAGCCCTGCCGGAATAGCTCCACCATCATCGCCGCAACACCTTCGCATTACCGGAGAACTCTTCTACCTCTCCACTCCCTCTTGCTGGATCAAGAAGGCGGAGATCATCATCAATTCGTACGTGTGCTGAACGCGGAGGTGCCTTCCGTTCGGTGCTAGATCGGGACGGATCGTGATTGGATCACGGGACACTCGGGGATTTGGATCGCGAAGACGTTTGACTACATCAACCGCGTTTCTTAATGCTTCCCTCTTAGCGATCTAGAAGGGTACGTAGATCCACTCTCCCTCTCGTAGATGCTCATCACCATGGATAGATCTTGTGTTTGCATAGGAAATTTTTTGTTTCCCATGCAATGTTCCCCAACAGGATTGTGCCGTAGGCTCCTTCGTGGAACCTCCTTGAGGTCTTCGGACATGGTGTCCGAGTCTGGACTGTTGTCGGACAGAATCACCCGCGTCCGGCGCGCCCTCTTCTGGGCAGGAGAAGGGGCCTGCTCCGGGGCATCCGAAGACGTTGCTCTCTTCCTGGCACGGGGGTAATTGCCTCCCCCCTCACCCTCGACCTCGGCCTCCTCCTCTTCTTCTTCTTCCTCTTCCTCCTCCTCAGCCTCCTCCTGATTCGAGGAGGCGGGGGTATCCTCGGATGCAGCGTCAAGCTGGTCCTTGATGCGGATGCCAACCTAGCCTGGTTTCTTCTTCTTCTCTTTCTTCGTGGGAGCCTCGTAAGGCTTTACCACGAGCATTTTTCCCAACAGCCCGGTCCTCTCATCTTCAGGCTGAGGCATCAGACTGTTGATGTTGACGGGTTTTTTTCATCCATCTCTGCAAAGACAGATCGGATAAGGGGTTATGAGAATCTTCTATGTAATAAAGCCGACCAAGTTGGGGTGTATCCTACCTCGGAATCGGGTTTGGTGGCGTGCAGGCCCTTGTCCTCCTCCTCGGATGGCTAGCTCTTCTCTTATTTGAAGAGCGCTTTCCACAACTTCTCCCGCGTAGTGCGGAAGAGATTCCGGACTGTGGGCTCGGCGTCGAGTTCACGAGCCCACGGGGTGGTGTCCTGGCGCTGGCAGGGGAGGATGTGTCTTTGGAGCATCACCTGGACCATGTCGGTCAACTTGGTGCCCTCCTCGACCATGGATCGGATGCGCTTCTACAGGTCGCTCACCTCCTTGCCCAGTCTCCAGACAAGGCCCTTTTCGAGCCATGAGGCTAGTCGGGTGGGGGGACCAGATCTGAATGCGGCGGCAGGATGCTGACCTTCTTGTTGTGGTTCGGTGACGTAGAACCACTCCTTCTGCTACCCCTTGATGTTGTCGATAAGGGTGCCCGACAGCCACCCGATGCGAGTGAGTTTGCCGATGATGGCCCCGCTGCAATCTGCGTGCTTGCCACCGACGCACTTGGGCTTGATGTTGAACACCTATAGCGAGAGCCCGAAGTGAGGCTCGATGTGCATGAAGGCCTCGCAGACCAGGATGAACGCCAAGATGTACATTATGGAGTTCGGCTGGAGGTCGTGGAAGTCGAGGTCGTAGAAGAACATCAGCCCCCTGACGAAGGGGTGGAGAGGAAAGCTCAGCCCCCGGATGAAGTGGGGGATGAACACCACCCTTTCGCCTGGCTTGGTGGTGGGGATCACCTGGCCCTCCTTTGCTGCACTGTGAGGGATGTTGGCGGAGAGGTAGTCGGCCTTCTTGAGGTCAAGAATGTCCCGGTCGGTGATTGTGGAAGCTTCCATTGGCCGTTGGAGCCCGCCATTGATGAGCTCGGAGGTGGGGTCGAAGAGACCTAGATCTGTGCTTCGGAGGCGCAAAGGAATGGGAGGCGAAGAATTCGAATGGAGAGCATGAATAGCCTTCGGGGTTTTCCTTCTCTTTTTATGAGGCCAATCGATTTGCCCTCCCCTCGCTGTGTCATGAATCCCTCCACTTCCCGAGACGTGCGAGCCGTTGCGTCCTCATAATTAAGTATATCCCGTATAAAACGGGACACGGTCGGTATATTGATACATCATCATGATTAAAACGGCCTCGAACCGCGAATCGAGTCTATGCAACTAGCCTAGCAGTCGTGGTGGTCCGTAGCCTTTCGTCAGAGAGGTCGTCAGAGGAGCGTTGTTTACCCCCTGTCATTTGGCCTTAAAAGCCAACCAATTTGTAGTATCCGGACGTGCCACTATGGGGAAAACTACTTATCATCGGAGGCCGAACTATGGTTCGGCGGGAAGGAACTCACCTCGCAAGCCGAAGACTCTGTTTGCAAAGCAATGGGAGCTGAATATACTTGGTGTTGGAGGCAAGTTCGAGGACTACTAAGGGATTCCTGGATTAGGGGGTCCTCGGATAGCCGACCTATTGTTTATGGGCCAGACTATATGGGCCACTTACCGAACACTAGAAGATTTGAAGGCCCAGTCCCCAAGATGGAAGCTTCGGGAAGCACGACTTGCGCTCCACATTTGATGTAGTAAATAAGCATGTTTATCTCTTCGGCATGTAACCGACCATGTGTAAACCCTAGGCATCCTCGGCATCTATATAAGCCAAAGGGTTTTAGGGTATAGATAGAACAACTCATCTAGGGTTAGCCATTCGATCTCGAGGTAGATCAACTCTGTGAACCCCCATATCATCAATACAACCAAGCAGGATGTACGGTATTACCTCGATAGGAGGGCCCGAACCTGGATAATCCGTGTCCCCTTTGTCCCCTGTTACCGTCGATTATAGTCTCACAGTTCGAGACCCCCTACCCGAGATCCGCCGGTTTTGACACCGACGGTGCCATTTTGCAAAATGTTTTGGTAGGTGCTTCATAAATCTGCTTTGTTTTTACCTAAAATCTAAAAAGTGCATAAGCACTATTTGGCCGAATCGAGCGGTCGACTCCTGACCACTCGATTAGCATAGATCGAACTCCCACATGCATCAGGTGTTTTTTTGTTGGAAGGCTGGAAAAATATCCATGTGCATTTATTTTAGGTTTTTATTTCTTTTAAAGCCATAACTTTTGAACCGGGTGTTGGAATTCAGATCCGTTTTCACTTTTGGAATTCTCATGATGAGATCTTTAAAACTAGATCTCGTATGAGTATGTTTCGACGATTTTTTTTATGCCAACTTTGGAGCCATATTGTGCAACTCTATTACTGCGTTGTGCAACTTTAGTGCTACATTGTGCCTTTTTTTTTAAACAGTTTTTGGAGTTGCATGATCTAACTTCACATGAGGCTGCAACCTAGCAACCATGAAAGCTTGATGTGCAACTAGTCTACTGCCCCGACCAACTATGTAGTAGTCGATGTGCAACCATTGTCTCTACACATGGATGTGTATTTTTTTACAATTGACACACCCTACTTCACCTTTCGTACTAGTGATTTGTGCAACTTAGTTTGTTGTTCCAGCCAACTTTCTATTACTTGATGTGCAACAAGTAATTTCGGTTGGCAGGGACAACAAACGGAGTTGCACAAAGTCTGCTAGGCAGTTGGCCAGAACAACATATAAAGTTGCACATCTCACATGTAGGGATAGTTGGATGGTGAAAATTTCACATTCATGAGGGTAGTGAAAAGTTACATATTCATGAGGGTAGTAAAAGATGCATATAAACGGGACGCTAAAGTTGCGCATCCCACTAGAGGGGTGGTTCGAAGTGCTAGTAGGGAAATTACACATCCATGAGGTGTGAGGGATAGTTGCACATCACTAGTAGATAGTTGGCAATGATAATATCCAAAGTTGCACATCCACTGCTAGACAATTGGCCGATGCAGCAAACGGTGAAAGCACAACCACGGACAAGAGAAAAGTTGCACGTGAACTACTAGGCAGTTGGATGAACACCTCACTAGAAGAAGGTAGTTTGGGGGTGGATGTGCCATTAGTGAAAACTACACATCCACAGGTTAGGTGGAAAGTTGCACATCCACTGTCACGTAGTTGCACATCCACTGCTAGGCAGTTGCACAAAACGGAGGTTAAATTGCATAGAAAAAATTTCGTCGAAACGTACCCATGCGAGGTCTAGTTTCGAAGAGCGCGTCGCAACGGTTTCAACGGTGAAAGCGGATCTTAATTTCGACGTGCGGTTTAAAAGTTATGGCTTTTCAAAATTTTGAAAACCCAAATTAATTGCATTCACACCTTTTCACATGAATGTTTTTTTAATTATTTTTCCGTTTTGCCTGCGTAGGTGTTTTTCCTAATGTGAATTAGACTTATATTTATATATGGACTAGTAAGCGTGCATGTGCAACGCACGTATCATAGAGTTATGATAGAGAGAAAAGGTTGGATTGTCGGAAGTAGAGCGACGACATAAGTGTCAAGGGAGGAGGATTGATTATTGCGGTAGCCGTCAGGACATGCCTATATGTTTCCTTGGTATTTCCCGGCTAATTTTAGTGACTCCCTTGATTATGTTGGACTATTGTTGAAGAGATTATCGGAAACTCTTAATGTGTACAATCAGTAATCAATAATAGGAAAGAATGTTCGTGCTGCTGGGTGAAAGAGACAAAAGTAATTTGCAAGGTAATACCCGAAGCTTCCTTGAACTGGAAGTTGATTATGCAAGCAGTCGAAGTTAGGATTTAGCGTGTCAGTTATGCACTCTAGAAAATGTAAATCTATTAAGTCTCGGATACATGATCCAACAATTTACCTACTTTATAAAATCTGTTTTTCACTCTAATTTAAGGGAAATAAACATGTTTTTTACATGACATGGAAGACAAATGACATATGCTCCTCTTCAGCGGCAAAACGATTTCACTCCTGAAGATAAGTGTTGGAAACATGCACATCCTCTTATTTGACACATGAACAAGCGACTAGATTGGTCCCAGTATTACGGAGACAAAAGGTCATGAAACATCAGTGTGAATCTCAGATCATGCAAGTTTAGCTTTTCCCTTTCATATCCACATTGTGTATAGTTGGATCAGATTTCAATGTTTATATGTAATTTAGCAAGAGTTCTATCAAGCCACTAACTCTATAGAATCCACTTTTTTAGGTAAACATTGATATTATTTAGGAGAGAAAGACATACGTGACCCCACAAACTATTTTTGGAATATAAATTGATTAATATCAGTAGCAAGTTAGGAAAGTCATGTATGTGGCTAGTTAGTAGTTAGGAAGCTCGTATCTCCATGTGCGATAGGTAACTTCATAACTCACAACACGAAACCATTTCGGAATTCTAAACACATTTCAGAAATCGAAAACCATGTAAAAATATTTCAGAAATCACAACATGCCCATATGTATTTAAATAAAATGATGATTCAAATAAAAAATAAAAAAGCCAACAAAGTTTTCTTGACTACAAAATAGCATGGATAAAAAGCAATCAAAGAATGAACTTGCATCATCCTTCCAAAACATCTCTATAGACAATATTCTTGGTGCTTTTCCCTGATTTATCAACCTGTTTGTTCGGCTTGGCCAAAATCCGCGTCGTTTGCCTTGATACGCCCCTAGACAAGGCAACATACAACTGACCATGGGAGAACACCGGCTCGAGAAGATAAATACCAACATTTGGGATGGTCTGGCCCTTCGCCTTGTTAATGGTCATCGCAAAACTTAGACGGATGGGAATTGTTTCCTCTTAAGCTTGAAGGGAAGTGAGATATCTTCCGATGGTGATAAAGGGATCCTAGGTATAAATACCCTTTCCCCAACATGTTTCCCACCAACAATCTCTGCATCCATTGCATTATCTTGGAAGGCTCTGATCATTAGTCTTGTTCCATTGCAGATGCCATTGTGAGGGTCGAGGTTCCGTAGTAGAATGACGGGGCAATTGACCTTCACTTTCAACACATGCGGTGACAATCCATTTGGGGTGAGTGAATTCAAAAAGTCAATGGGGTAATTGTTCGAGAAGTCATCCTCAATAGAGTCAAAGCTATGGTATACCTTCTCTTTGCGAGGAAACATGCTGATCATCTTGGAATTCATCTCATCAACATGGTCATTCTTCGTGGAAAGAATAGCACGGGGTCTCATGTACTCTCCCGATTTAGCATTGAAATTAAGAGATGGGAAAACTTCTTTGATTAGCCTATTGATTGTCGTTTCATCATTAGTATGACCGATCATTATGTCCTCAGGGAGACGCATATAGTCATCACCTATTGTTTCTTCGGTTCCATTGCCAATCCTCAAGATGTACTCAGAGAACCAAGGGTCACCTTGTGCTCTCATGTTACGTGTAAGGTGTATCTTATGAATCTTCTGCCATATATAGGATCTTTGTATCGTAGCATCTGTGATCTGTGCTCTTGTCCCTTTTGGAACCACTGGAAGGACCTGCCTAAAATCTCCACCAAAAACGACAATCTTCCACCCCAAACGGCAAAACACATCCCATTATGTCTTCGAGTGACCTATCAAGCGCCTCCATAGCTTGATGCTTTGTCATGGCGACTTCATCCCAAATTATTAAGGCCGCCTCTTTCAGCAACCCTGTCGTACCACTTTGCTTTGTGAAAACATATGCTATTTTCGGTGAGTTTAATGGGTATTTTGAACCTAGAGTGTGCAGTATGCCCTCCAGGTAATATCGAGGCTGCTATACCTGATGTGGTAGTGGCAATGGCTATCTTACCCATCGAACGCACCTTAGCAAGCAACGCCTTGAACAAGTATGTCTTCCCAGTGCCTCCTGGAGCATCAAGAAAGAAGAATTGGCTTCTTTTGTTCATCACATGGTCCATGATGTCATTGAACCCAGCTAGTTGCTCATTGTTTAAAGAGTTGATAAGATCAATATGCTCTTGATCCACACTGACCTCCCTCTCCTCTCTAACCTCCATGCACTCGTCACCTAGAAAAGCATTTGTATCAACCAACTCTGGAAGGCCATAGCTTTTAATATCCTTCCCCATGGAATGCAACAAATCCCTAATGTCTCTAAGGACCATCTGCTCAAGTATTTCCTCGTTGGGCTGGGTACATCGGTAATCCTCCGACATCGACTCTAGGTGTATGTCCCATAACTCTCAAATTTTTGTAACCTCACAAAATACTAAGATAGTGGCAAACAAGCGTCTAAGAGCACAAGGCATCTGAAATGTAGTAGCTTCAGTCAGGCAGTGATCAAGTGATTTGTCATGCTCAATTAAGCCTAATTGTTCACACGCCTCTCTAAAAGTAGAGCACGGAATGCCTCGCACCTTTTTCAAATCATCATATGATGTCGCACCTCGGACATGATTCAAGAGCACCCGCAAATAGTACCTCTCCTCCTCAGCAGGGTGTGCATACACAATTCTACCAATATGTGGCCTTTGTTTTCTTTGATACCATGTCTTCTTCGATGCATCCCATCTAAAGTGTTCTAGAAAATCTCTATACAACCATTGTCGTGCATAAGGATACTTTCGATTCATTTCAAAGTACTTAGTAAGCATGGTTCTTGAAGAAGATGGCTTATCAACAATATCTTTCAAATTATCACCATCTGTAAATGTGACCATGTGCATGCCTGGCAGATGAAGCTGCAACTGCAGGACTGAAGGATTAATTCCAAACATTTTAAAGCGTAAAATCCTGTTGATAGCCTCTGGAGCTGATACAAAGCGTGCATCTCGATATTGGCGGATCTCATTAATGACACCCCCATTGTTTATGATATCTTGCTCGAATGAAAATGATGTTCGGTCATGTCCTTTGTAGATGTACTTGAACAAATACTTCACTGTCTTGATGCTCGATCAAGCTTCTACATTGATGTGGCAGCTGTACTTCATGAGAAGAAAGGGGTTGTAAGGCACCACCCACCTATTGTCCAACTCTTCTCCTCTCACTTTTACTCGTCGTCCATCATCCCTCCTCCTATATATGGGATATGAGTCCTTTCCCTATTGTGTAGCAAGACAAAACTCCCGAGGGTAGTGAAAACGACACTGCTCCTCAATTATGCAAGCACATTTTTTACTGAGGACACCACATGGCCCGTGCAACATGTGTTTTATGACTAGAGCATGCAGGACAGTGTATTTATCTTTATCAGGTATTTCTACTGATATGACTCTGTCATGGTCATCTGGAGTCTTTAACTTGCTACTTGCCTTCATGATTAGAAGGATATGCTCGTGTGGCAACCCTCTTTTCTGAAACTCAGTCACATGAACATAGGCCGCAACCTCACCAAAATGCTTCTTCTTGATGAGAAAGTCCATCAAATCTCGCTGCTTTGCCTTGTACACTCTTGCAACCAGGTTTGGTCGGTCTTGTGGTAGTTGTCCGGGCATCAGCTCTGTTGTTATCTCCTCCCAGTATGGGTTGCATGTCATTGTGATAAAGTAATCTGGTTTACCCCATCGCTGCACTATGGCCATTGCATCTAGGAACCTTCTTTGCATATCTCTATCACCACCAAGAAATGTCCTTGGGAATACAATCCTTCTACCAATCCGATCACCACATGACTCGGCAGCAGTGATCGTGTCTACAAGACCCTACATAGAAGATACATGATGCGGGTATTAAGAATATTGAACTATATTGTAAAAGTGAGATCGATAGTATCATAAGAAAAAATCCCAAGAATGTTACCTGGTAGAGGTCCGCTCGTATAATCTTCTGATTTTCTGGCTTGGAGTACCAATCAAGCCTCATTGTCTCAATTTTAATGTACATATCAACGACCCATTGTTGGAAAAGACGCCCCCCCCAAATAGGACGATGTTGAAAAGCTTCTTCCTGATCATCAACTTGAAGCAGTAATACTCCCTTGCAAAAACATATTTCCTTGATTGACCAGGTTCGACCTCCTCATCCTGGTTGTCCTCGTTATCATCTGAATGGAGATTCATATCATTAAACAAATGGGATACGTACCCTTAAAATAAACATGTATAAGTGATGAAACATACCTGGAGGCAAATCAGCCACATGTTCATCAAATTGTTCAGAATTATCAAATGTAGTTTGCATTGTGTCATCATCTATTTCTGTTAGATTAACACTTGTAGGCAAGTCATTAGACCAGTCTTGACCTCATTCTGAACTACCAAGTGGACCTTTTAAACACAAGAATTTCAGAATATTAGTGTTTGGTGTTGTTTTTAATTGACCATGTTACAAATTTAAAACTATAAAATCATACCTGTATCAGACTCATGGCATAGAGTTGCGATGCTACCAGGGGTTACAAGCGTTGCCACTAAGTCATTGTTTTCAGAGTTAGCTGTAGCTCGTTTTCGTTGACGTGCTTGTTGCTGCTTATGTAGGTATTCAGCTCTCTTTTCTTCACTCATTCGAGCATACCAACCTTGACCCTTGGTTTTTTCTGGGCCGGTAGAGTAACATCCGAAATTTTAGCACTATTTGTTTGTGGTGTGCCTCCATTATTACTCTGACCTGTCACAACAATTTCACACACAACACATGAGACCAAAAACGAATCATGGAAAACATCACAAAGTACTGTTCCCTCCAGTCCAAAGTGCGTGTCACGGTTTTGAAATAAGTGTAGTTCAACCTTAGTTTATATATAACTACGACACTTATTATGGACCGGAGGGAGTATTTGATAAATAAAAACATGTCTAAATGAACTAACCTTTTCCATTCCTATTTGAGTCATATGTAAGAGGAATCCTTTCGACAACTCCATCATTCGCAGCTATAAATTAGACAAGGATGTCAGTTTTGAGGTTTTGTCACACAGAGAGAATAATCTCAACTATTGGCCAGAAAGGTGCACAAACATGGACCTTTTGCAAACGTGTTTGTTACATCAGTAAACGGAGCACGCTCACTCTGAACCAATCCGCTAGATGGTGTAGATGACTTAGTTGCATCCCTTTTTGCCTGACACGCTATTCGTAGCTTCTTTAGGTATTCTGCTTTCTTCTCTCCGGACAGACGAGCATACCACCCTTGGCCATTGCTCTGTTTATTCTCCGAATCAATATATGTTTCTGAATTCTACAACAAATGATTTTCTAATCTTGATTAGCAAACAGAGAATAGTTATCATCAGAGAGCACTAAAGATGGTAAAATATAGAAAGGTAGTTGGTTGTGAGCAGAGTCAGATTCGGATTTGAATGAGATGCACTCATCAATGGCTTTTGCAAAGTTAAAATATTCATAGTGCACAAGAGATATTTCTGCGGATGACTACAATAATAAGGCATGTCAATCGCTGCTGACAGTACTGAATGATGCTCATACAAGAGAGTAGGGACATGAGAAAATTATCACTGATTTTGTGAGATGGAGAACATAAAGGATCATACAATATTAGAATTGAAAAATATTATGTACCATTCGCAGACATTATGTCAGTTTGTTAGGTAGATGTAACTCAACCCCAAAGTTTGTTAGCGCAATGAATGCCTTCTATCCAAAAATTCTAGTTTTAATTAACTCTTGTTTACAATTATTTTTCTTTGTTTACTATTATTAGTAATCTCAGATTGTTAGATTCCAAGGTGGCATGTTGTGGCTGGTTTGTAGAAAGCAACGCAACACACTACTACCTTCCAAATTAATCTTTTCAAACAATTATTAATAATCACATTCACGTGCTTCCAATTAGCACACTCCCAAACCTCTAATAATTAGTACAACACATTCCGAAAGATCTAATGATCAGTTAAAAATGAGTGAGCTAACAACAGCAATGACAATTTGTGTTCAATTGATTTGGTCAATACACGCACCTTTGAATTTTGTTGATTGGTCCCAGTGGATTTGATCCCCGACTGCATATCAGACGTAACACGTCCGCTTGCTCGCTCGCTTGTTTGACGTAGCCACTCAGGGTTGCTGAAGCATCCGACAAAAGATCAATATAAAAAATGTGTTGGATTCAGAACGGGATACCAATTCACAGAGCAGCGGTAGCACATGTACGCAATGCTAGCCTGGAACAAGCAGAGAGGTAGGTTAATTGATTTCTTGTCTAGCTAGAGGTACCTGCACTTGTAACCATAGAAGTTTGGATCGTACATGGAGCCTGTCCAAGTCGTGGTTAATTCTTTCTGTGATCACTCAATTCGTATACGTGTGAACTTGAAGCTGAAATCAGAACACACATCTCAGTAAACAAGGCAGCAGCAGGTATGGATTCCCGGGGCCGATGGTGACGTCTACACGCGTACGTGCATGTGGATGTGGTGGTGAGACTTGGTCGATGGAACAGTGAGAGCACAACCACAAAGCGAGGATAGCGAGGGATGGGAGCAAGGAGGTCTGGACGGGGCGAGGAGGGATGCTTGAGAAATTTGGATCGAGAGGTTTGAGGTCTGGACGACGCGAGGTGGAGGTCTCGAGGTTGGAGAAAGATCGCGGTAATTATTACGAAGATCGTGGTAATTATTGCTAATTGATTAGATTAAAATATGCCTAGACGGCACGAGCTAATTATGATGGTAGAGATCATGGTAATTATTGCTAATTGATTATGATAATTATTGCTAATTGATTATAATTAAAATATACCTAGACGGCACGAGCTAATTATGATGACAGATATCGTGATAATTATTGCTAATTGATTATGATTAAAATAAAATTAATTATAGTAAATGATGTGATACAACATTTAGGCAATCGGGACCATTAAGAGACGGCAGATGTGTGGCTGAGATGTAATGTTTCTTTCACATTAATAGTAGTGGAGATTAGAAGGAACAAATCATTACTTTTTATGGATTAGGGATCAAAATTTTCCTTTTCTGACCGGCTGCTGTGGAGCGCTAGGAACAGGCGGCCGCAATGTGTCCTTGTTTTTAACACATAAAAAACTATTTCAAGTGACACATGTCTCAAACCAGTCAGGATACAGCCCACGGATCACCCTACTGAAGACGATCTGAGCCGTCCACGTTCTACAAATCCAACATCTCGTCACATCTCCTCCCTAAACCTAGCGCAAGACACACCCTCCTCCCTCGTTCCCCTACCTTCCCGAGAACAAACGCATCGCTGCCTCCCAGATCCAGATCGAGGCCGCCGCCTCTGCATCTCGCTAGCCATTGTCCCTTTACCGTCCTCCCTCCGTCTCCAGGCCCCTCTCTCCTCCTCCACAGTAGCTGCAGCAGTTGGTGGTAGGTGCGCCTCCACGAGCGCATCCCCCACCATCCCCATCGCCTCTTACCCTCGGGCCGCTGGTGGAAGGAAGCAGGATGGCGCTGGAGGCGGCGAGGGAGTGGGCGGCTGTCGTGCTGCCGCCGGTGCTGGCCGCGGAGGCGGGGAGAGACCCGCTGGCCGCGCTGGCGGCCACCACGACCGCGCTCGTGGCGGGGAGGACGGCAGCATGGGCGTGGCGGCGGAACGGCGGGCGTTATGGGGCGCAACGCCAGCTATCAGGATATCGCCGTTGAGTTCGGCAAGGAGATGGTAATTATCCTGCCTAGCCTAGCCCCCGCCTTGCCTGCATCTCCCCCCGTTCGCTGCCGTCTTGCTCACGGCCCCGCTCTGTCCGTCGCGGGGTTTGTCTTCTTTCGGGGAAGACAGAAAAAGGGGCCACCTTTTCCCGCCGATCTCTCCCCGATTTGGTTGGTCGATTTTGGTTGGGCTCAGTCCATCCATGTGGAGGCGCACGATCCACTCGTTCGTCCGCTCTTTAATGGTGGTCGTCCGGCTCGACGGAATCGTATCCCTCCGTCGTCGCCGCACGGCAGCCATTAATTTTACTTCTTGTTACTTAAATTTCCCCTTGGCACTATGGCAACCATGCACAATCAGTCCATCATTGCCATGTCATCACTTGCTTGCCCAAACGCCCAAACAAAACCTGCCATGATTGTTTGCTTGCTTGCATGCACCAAGTTTCAATTCAATTCGATTCAATACCACCACCTGAACCGCAGTCCATGTGTGTGCCTAACCCCTCCGTTGTGTGTGTGTGTGTGTGTGTGCAGGTGGTGCGCCAAGGGAAAATTTAAGTAACACGAAGTAAAATTTAAGTAACAAGAATCCTTAAATACTGCTTCAAATTAGCATGCTATACTGAGTACTTTAGAATTCCCCATTCTAATACAAGTGCCATCTTAGTTTACGATGGGCATGGCGAAGTAACTTAGTTTATATGTGCTGGCGTGAAACAATAACTGATGTAGGGAAGAAAAGAACATATAAAGTTGGGGTAGTAGAATCAAAGTCTAGCCTCAGACACAACGGTCTCATGCTGAATGGTATGGGACCCATCACAGCACCGACAGCCCTTTGCGCCATAGCACTGCCAGTACCGAAAGCCATGCCTAAAATATTTGGTGGAGATAATGTTAGTGTCTACATTGTGAGCATATACTGGCCTTCATTGCTGTTAAAAGTGATTCGTTTTATTAGGTCGTGTTCAAAGTGGTGGATCTGGTAAATTATCGTTTATCTGCTTGTTTGTGTGTTGAGCTGTGTGCGAGCTGAACATGTGCAGGATGACTATGCTGCCGAGGACGATGAGTACGAGGAGAAGCTCAAGGAAATGTTTGCGCTCTTCTTCTTAGCAACATGAGCTCTCTCCATTTTAGATCCCGGTCTGCCCCGTCATCTCTCGCAGTTTTGGTTCATAGATTGTAGCTGAATTGCGCACGTGAGCTCTTGCAGTTCTGGTTTATAGATTGCATCTGAATTGCGCATGTGAGCTCTCACGGTTTAGGTTCGTAGATTGCAGCTGAATTGTACACGCTTGAATTTTCATGTTAACTGAATTTAAACCATGATTATACGTGCCCAAGAGCTGATATTTCTTTTTGGAAATTCGTTAAACAAGTCATTGTTTTTTCTGATAAAGAAGTAACACATTTTACTTACTCCTGTTGTGTGCAGGACAATGCATCTCCTTTTTTCAGCGAGGGAGACCAAGTTGAAGTGACTCAGTGTGGATGGAAAAATTACTGTCATCATTAGACCAATGGTAGGTTCATACAGACATTCTGTGTACTGTATTTGACTATACCTTTTGGAGCAGAATGTGGAAATCTATGGATTTATGATAATGATTGTAGTATTAGTTGTACTGTATTCATAACTCTTGCTTGTACTCTGCTGGGTGATTGTGACCCCATACACTTTTCTGTATCCCTTCGATGACATGACCAGCTATTAATTTGATTTTTGTCTAACAATTGTATTAAAAACTATTTGCATGTACATGATACTTGCCTTCTCCAGCAATTCGTCTTATGTCAATGTAAGACCTATCATACAAAATTTCTCTGCAGAATCATGATTACATAGTGTTGATTTTTTTGTTAGAAAATGATATACTTGTGCAACACTCAGCACTCAGATCAATTAATTATTATGCACACAAGTGTACAGACTAACCATGGATGATGGATGAGTCCCGCCACTTGAGTACCATCACTGTTTGCACCCTATAGACCCTGCTAGTTAGTCCTGTCATATTCTCACAATGATTTTCTGTTTTGTGAGTGCATCCATTTCTAAATGGCTGCTCGTGGTATTCTTTGTTGAATAAGGGATTGCCGTCTGTCGCTGACTTGACCGAGTTGGGCTTTGGTCTGTACGTTCCTGTCAGCCTGGTGGATTAGTGTTTCTGCAAGTCATCCACTTGCTATGAGATGGATGGAGGCGCTTATATTTAAGCTATCGTAGATGAGTTGACAGGGTTTAATATTTGGAAAGATAGATTCCTTTAACCCGGTACCAATAACCAATGTCTGCAAGCATTGGATATTGTTAGTGTTCTTTCTTTATATCATTGTCCTAAATGTAGCCTGCTATCTCTTATTGCTATATTTTCTCAAAGCTGATGCAGTACCGTATTCTTCACTTTATATTAACCAATGTCTTGTCATTTTCCTTCTGCCTGCTACCTACAAGAAATCCATGTTGTAGTTCAAATTGTTCGATTAGGGTGTGTAGATTGCCTAATGGCTGACAAAACATGATAATTATGTAGAGGCTCTATTACTTGCTCCTGTAGAAGTTGTACTTTGTGCTAATAGCTGACTGTAACAGTTTGATATATCTGTAGCATGATTTTTATAATTGGTTGGATGATCTCTGTTCAAAGCACACATTTATTTTAGCTCTTTTGGTTCATTTTTTGTTTAGAGCTATTAGTTGTTTTTGGTACTTTAGTATTTTGCTTTCCTTTGTACTGGTATATTATTTCTCTAGATAAGATGAATGATGGATACCCATTTTTTGTGTGATTTGTCGCAGCATCATGTATCTAGATGGCAACACTTGATCAGCCGTTGCAGGCCTGTGGCTTCATCTTGACTTGGTTAGCTAAGCACTCAAATGTTCTACATTAGGGTAGCAAGTTTCACGTGAGCATAGGTGAGAAAAGTACTGTAATATACTTGAGACTTGATCTGGACCATATTAACTATTGCTAGTGATGTTATTATCTACTCTGAATGGCTGATGAATCTATACCTTCCATACCATGTGGAATGACTAATGAATCTGCACTCGGATACCATGTGTAATGATTGTTATTTTTTGCATCGTTTGAAGAATTTTTGGCTATTGTATATTTTCTCACGCATGATCATTCTACTGCCAGGTGAATGTGGTTTTCACAAGTTGGAGGACGACAAGGACTTTTGTTATTTCCTATAATCTAAATTTATGTTCTTATTTTCTTTGTTGTAGAATACTTTTGCTTGGCACTTGCTAGTTCTTGCGATGTAAAGATATGCACTGCTGGAATGAATGGTTGTAATATTATATTTTAGGCTCCTATAATTTTTCATGTTGCTTTGGGAATGTATTGGAGCCGAAGATAGCTTGTGGTGTGATGTATAGTAATGTCAACCACCTAAAAAATCAGACTGCATCAGTTAATTCAGCCTAGCTCAAACAATATTGGACAATTATTTTTTACGAAAAAAAACATGAGAAGGCCAAAGTCCAGCAAAGAAATGACCCAGACAAATACTATGCCAAAACTGTTGTTAAAAGGCCATTACATAGATATTAAAAAGGCCGCATTGCTGGGCTAGGCCCATATAGCTAGCGAAAATTAACAGAAAAAATATATATTAAAAAGGCTCAATTAATGGGATCCGCCCATATAGACATCGAATTGGACTGGGTTGATTCTTATCCATGACCAATTGATTGGTCGCAATTTTGCCACATCAGCTTGTCACGTTGGATCCGACATGGCCTATGCAGACAACGAGCGACCAAAACAATTGGTCATAGTCTATGACCTTTTATTTTGGTTGTAACCTTCTACGACCATATCGCAAAGAAGGTCATTAAGTTTCATTGAAGACGGTTAGCTTTTGACCAACTATTTTTTGTCACGTAAAGATTGTAAATAAAAAACAATGACCATTCAGTTATCGATATTGATGGTCCAAGTTAGCATATTTTTTGTAGTGGTCGTGTCGGGGTGTCGGTCCGGGGGTGTCATGCAGGGGCTCACCGGAGGGGCGTCGTCAGAGTGTCGTGTAGGGTGTCGCGTCTAGGTGTTGTGGTGTCATGTCGGGGTGTCGGAGAGTCGTGTCGGTGTCGGGGCATCGTGTCGGGGTGTCGGGGCGTCGTGTCTGGGTGCCGGGGTGTCGTGTCGGGGCGATGTGTAGGGGCGACGTGTAGGGGTGTCGGGGTCCTCTTCCTCTTCCTCTTTCTCTTCCTCTTCCTCTTCCTTAGGCTCCTAAGGCATGCTGCTCAGGAGCCCCCTTTTCGACGCTCAAACCGCTCTATGTCGACAGGTCTTAGTCCCGCACATTTCCGCACCACCGTTAAGTACGACCGGAAACCGAGGACGCACTTCACGGGGCGAGGCCCCGACACTCTGAAACCAAGGACGACATCAGGGGGTCGAGTGACCTTATTACCGGCAAGGCTCCTGAGGCGTGCTGCTCAGGAGCCCCCTTTGACGCTCGAGCGATCCCCCATTTCGTTCCTTCAGGTGCCGCCTCAGGAGGCCCTGGGGCCTCCCGAGACTCCATGTTGTGATGTCGTGCTGTGGTTGGAGCCCCCGAGCGGGGGTCGACAGCTAAAAATCGAGTGCCCCTAAGGCGGCAAGTCCTCGCCATCCAGCTCTGTGGAGCCTCGGGGCGGCGCAGAGCATTTGGCTCCTTGCGAAACACCATTCAAAAAGAAAGACTTCAAACGAGGAAACGCAGAGAGAAAAGTTCCCGCCCCTTTTTAAATATAAAGTTTTGAAATTCTCAAACTTGGTTCCAAAAAATGGCAGCTTGAACACCAAAAAGAAGCAAGCAAATGCCGCGTCCGGCCCCTAGGCTAGTCTTCGTCTTCCCCCAGCGCTGAGCGTAGGGCATCCACGTAGCATGGACATAGCCATTGATGGGCAGTGTTGTCTTCTCCGCCAGCTCTGGGCTGTGGCTGCACATTGCGTGGAAGGAACCCCTTCGCGTCCTCGGGGGGCTTCGGGCGTATACAGCCCGCTCATTATTATGTGAGAGTGTCACGCCCGTAGATAGCTGGGCAAGTTCCCAGGCGCGCGGCCTGGTGGCTCCCAACTCCGTCGAGGATCATCACGTGCATTTCTGCCCGGTTGCGCACCCTTATGACCCTAACCCAAATGCATCGTTCCCTGCGCGACCACATGATTGCGCTCCCAAGACCCAAACATGAGCATGATGCATCGGCACGACCATAAGGGTGTTTTGGTGAAGAATGCCCCGTGAGGTGCCCGTGCGCCGCATGGGCATGGTCTCGAGGGCCCCGAGAGGCCCATCCTCTTGAGGTCGCGCTGGCGCTGTAGTTGCCGCGGGTGGCCCGTGCTGCTTATTGTCTTGCTGCTCCCCCCAGGCCTTTACCTCCGAGGCCTAGGGGCTTGGCCCAGCGTCGCTTACCCACGGGGGTGCCGGCTTGCACCACGCCCCGCAGGCCTAGGGGCGCCCTCCCGCTCGCTCCGCCCAGACCTGGTGCTCTGCCGATGGGAGCCCCCAGGCCCGGCTCGAGGAGGACGCCCAGGGCGCCCCTTACTCCTGGGAGTTGCCGGCGCCTGTGGCAGGCGCCTGCTCCACCCAGGAGTAAGGGGATACAACGTAGCATGATACATAGGGTTCCACGTAAGTGCTCGGTCCTCCTCCTGAGCCACCTATCGGTGCGCCGGGGGCAGTCCCTCCCGGCGGTGGCAGAAAACCGTCCCGCGCGCGTCGCTCGCAGACCCTCCTGCGCCGGGCCTCAGAGCGGAGTTGCTTACCTCTACCACTGCTTTTGGGTGGGCCGCGTGTCTCCTGGTGTGGATTGCTCCCTTGGCGACCTGATGCGCCTTCATCGCCGTTGCTTGTTTGTCTGGACGCCTGCGCCACCTGCTCGTTGCGTCGGATGGCGCACTCCCACCTGGTCAACCCGGGTCATTGAGACGCGGGTTAGTGTGTGCTCGGGGCGCCCCGTCATTCCCTCCGTGTGCCTGGTGGGCGTGGCCGGGCTGCGCCCCGAAACCAGTCACCGAGATTCGTAGGAGGAGGAGCACAACGTGTGGCGCAGCCCGCTCGGACCCATCCGGCGCCTAAGGGGTCCCCCCGCCGGCGGGCTAGGGAGTGGGCACGGCATGCGAGCCTCCGGCGCCTGGCGCCTGTGGCCTTGAAGAAGAGTGAGGGGAGATGACCCTCTACGCGACGGTGACCAGCTCCGCGATGTGATCGGCCCACGCGTCGAAGCCCCCATGCATTGGTCGGTGGTGAAGCATTTCGCTTACCAACAATAGCGCATCGTGCGTGTTGACGTCTCCCACGTAGGTGTGCCGCGCCACTAGGGCCGGGGGCGCCGGCCGCCCGCCTTGCGCTTGAGCGACACAAGTGGTGGTGACAGTGGAGGTGACACTGGCGACTTGATACTGACTGCTCGGTCGGCCTTCGACGACAGCGGTGGGGTTTATGGAAGCTGACCCGCCGCGGCCAAGAGTAGCTTGTTGAGTGCCGGCCATCGGGGTAGCGAAGCTTGGGAAGAACGAAGCTTGGAGAAGATCTCGACACGCCCCCTACCTGACGCGCCAAATGTCAGATTTCGGGCTCCGCAAAACCCTTAAGGTTTGAACACAGGGGCATGTGTGAAGATCCCTTGCAGCCTCACCCAACCTAGCTCGCTACTCGATGAACACAGCAACAAACTCGCACAATGACGAGGAAGAAGATGAACACGACAGTTTACCCAGGTTCGGGCCGCTGCGAAGTGTTGGGTTCTATTGTAGGTGCATCACATGCCAATTAAAATTTTCCTACGCGCAGAACATCCAAGAACATGCTACGGAGATGGATCACAGATCGTTACCACTAGACGCGCACTGCCGTGTAGCAGAAGTAGAGTTGTGGTAGCGCGTTCGCGTGGTCCGTCTCCTCCTCGTCCGATCTCCCTCAAGCAGCCGGTCCGATCTCCCTCGAACTGGCGGCCGTCGAATCCCACGTACAGGTTCGCCGGAGCGGTGCAGGTGCACCGCCTCTAACGGTATCCGCGCGTGTAGGAGGAACACCCATGCGGCAGACTGCTAGGTCCGATCACACGGTCGGCGGCGGCAAGTGGAGGTGGCTAGTTGCAACTCATGCAAAGCCCTAATGACGGCGCCGGAGCGATCAACCGGATGGGTGTGCCGCACCTCCACTATATATAGGCATCCAGCGCGGGCTGAACTCTTGGGCCTCGCACGGATCCTAAAGCCCACGTGTTCCTTCCCTTAAGCATGCGACCCTTTAGGTTCTCGTCCACTTGGTCGCGAGTCAGATGACATCCGACTCGACCGGTCGGTAGCAGCCTCTAGCAAGACGTACCGACTCCAAGTGTCCGATGAAGCTGGTTAGGCGAACCTGTACTTCTCACTTTTGTTCCCTTTGCCACACGATATATGTTGTCGTGCACAAGGTGATATGGTCATCCTTGTTGCAGCATGACCTCTTTCTCGTTCCGATGAATCCAACCAACATTCAGATTATCTCATAATCCTCATCGCATGGCCATGCTTATCCAGGTCTGATCACCCGAGGGGCCTAGAGTATATCTCTCCTGATTGGAGGGGCAAATCCCATCTTGCTCGACCATGTCTCGTAGCATGGGTCTGGACAAGCCCGAAACCTAGCTTTGTAACTACCCAGTCACGGAGTAGTGTTTGGTCGGCCCAAAGCGAGTGTGTCACCATCCCAAGTACATGCGCCAGCTCAGGTCTTAGGACATAGAATGTATGTTGTACTAGAGACTCATAGATGACCTATCGTGCATCTCATAGTTGGGTCTGTCCAACTCAGACCTTATCTCGACTCGGATCCGACTATGTCGAATCCGACCAGACCTTTCTTAGTCCATATTATCCGGCTAGCATCCAATGCTACATGGTCAGTGAGACCGAACCATCCACCGTGTCATATGCTAGTCTGATTAGTTGTGCGTCCACACAACCCTTTGGACCAGGGAACATTTAGGACAGTCATCATACAATGCATAGTCTCATAAACAAGTCACATACTTGTTAATACACATCAATGATAATGTCCAAGGACTATCTTTATTCATAAACACATAGGAAATATCATCATACATGATTGCCTCTAGGGCATATCTCCAACACGAAGCGTAATACCCTACTCCTGCTTTGGTGGACTGCCTCTCGAAGAGGTGGTGTGGATGAACTAGTACAGTGTTTTAGGCCTCATGAGGGCTCCCTTTGATGTGTTCGAGGCTCTCTGTGGATCGGTGATGGTTGGATGGTGGAATTGATTCAGTCCCCTCTCTACGGTGCAACCTACCCTCTATAAATAGCGGTGGCTCGGGTCCTCTTCCCTTATCGCAATGGCGGGAAGGGATCCCACAACGACCAATTTAGAAGGTGGATAGGAGTACGTGCTCGCCCTGCCCAAAGGCGGTCTACGCCTGCAAAGTAGCTCTCGACGGTGCATGGATGGGCTCAGCCATGACATTCGCCCTACGGGGCGGGTGGTTGTAGTCTTGTTACACTGGAATGGAAACCTTTGGGGGGTGCTTTGGGAACCCGCGTACGTACTTGCTCCCTTTGCACCAAAGGGGAAACTGTGCCGTTTGGCGTGCTGGCGCCCGCCTGTCCTTCATTGTGTCACCCTTGACTCTGGAGGCCGGGACTTGCATAGAGATCTTCGCCACTCCGGAGGGGGCCTGAGAAGGCCCACCCATTGTCAGTCCTGATGCTGTTCCTCCTCGCGAGGCCGGGGCCCTCACGAGGGCCTTGTCTTGAGTGAGGCTACGCCCGTCCGTGTGTGGTTGATGAAGTGGGCCATGCCTTGGGCCACAGGCAGGCAGGTCTAGGTACCCCCGTTCCTAGAACACCGATAGTTTTGGGTTCAATCTTGCGATGTCCTCACCCAGTGACATAGTAGGGGTAGCGAGGCACGTATTGTATTGTTGCCATCAAGGGTAACAAGATGGGGTTTTCATCATATTGCTTGATGTTATACCTCTACATCATGTCATCTTTCTTAATGCGTTACTCTGTTCTTCATGAACTTAATACTCTAGATGCAGGCAGGAGTCGGTCGATGTGTGGAGTAATAGTAGTAGATGCAGAATCGTTTCGGTCCACTTGATACAGACGTGATTCCTATATGCTACATGATCATTGCCTTGGATAACTACATGTTTATTCGCTTTTGTATCAATTTCTTGATAGTAATTTATTTACCCACCATGATATTTTCCTTCGAGAGAGAAGCCGCTAGTGAAACTATGGCCCCCGGGTCTACTTTCCATAATATACTTTCAGATCTATAAACCAAAAATACTTTGTTGCAATTTGTTTACCTTTTACTTTCCGTCCTCGTTTACATCTATCTATATCGGATCTAATCTTTGCAAATAATCGTGAAGGGATTAACCACCCCTTTATAGCGTTGGGTGCAAGAGTTTGATTGTTTGTGTAGGTGCATCCATTGGTGACTTGCTTGTTCCTCCTACTGGATTGATACCTTGGTTTTCAACAACCGAGGGAAATACTTATCTACTTCGCTGCATCACGCTTTCCTCTTCAAGGGAAAAACCAACACAAGCTCAAGAGGTAGCAAGAAGGATTTCTGGCGCCGTTGCCAGGGACGGTAACACATCAAGCCTACCAAGTACCCATCACAAACTCATCTCTTGCATTTACATTATTTGCTATTTGCCTCGCGTTTTCCTCTCCCTCACTTCTAAAACGATTTTCAGAAAATACCAAAAAGATTTGCCTTTTTGTTCGCCCTTCTTTCGGCTGCCTTCTTTTCCTGCCAGATCTTCTTCTTGTTGCTATGTCTAGCATTACTATGTCCCCTTTATCACCAGATTTTGAAGTTCTTTACTTCAAACAAAAACAATGGGAAATTTTGAAAGATGCCTGGTATAGGCTAATGGAATTTTATCGTATTTCCAATTTAAAAGGAGACACAAAAGTGTTGCTTACAAATTTTTACATTGGATTAACTTTGCATCACATAGAGCTTCTAGATTTCGCCTTAAAAGGAAATTTTATTGAGCTAGATGCGAATGCCGCTTATGAAGTTTTGGAAGGGATTTTAGGGGTTCCTCCACCAAAAAAAGGGTTTGCTTTGTCACAAGAGGGTGTTCAAGTTCTCGACAAATTGGGTGACTGACATAAGCACTTGGTCGAGTTGCAACAATATCACGAACCCCTTAAACATATCAATGGGAACTTCAATCGCCTGAATACTTTGCTTACCCTTTGCAATAAGCGTTTGGACATTTTGGATATTAAGATGGATCCTTACTCCACAAATGTGGGAAAAGGAAAGAACCCCCTGGATTTGAGAAGGTCCCCACAAAAATTTCTAATACCAAAGATGACAATACCTAGATCTTTTGTGTTTTTCGTAGCTAGGGCGTTAAACAATAGCGCTTGTTGGGAGGCAACCCAATTTTATTTTTGTGTTCTATTTTTGCTTCTATTTTTGACTATTTCCCACATTATTACTTCTGTATTAATTGTGTTTTGGTGTTTTAGTTAGTGTTTGAGCCAAGTAAAACCTTTGGGGTGATCTATGGTAGTTGTTGATTTGATCTTGTTTAAAAACAGTAACGTTTGTGCTCAGTACATGAATTTTCTATTTTTTCAGGGCGTCGAATGAGTCTGAAACGTTTACACAAGATTGATATGTAAATTTACCAGGTTCTCCTAATTTTTAAGAATTTTTTGAGTTACATAAGTATACGAAGTTTTCAGATTGCTACAGACTATTCTGTTTTTGACAGATTCTGTTTTCTTTGAGTTGTTTGCCTATTTTGATGAATCTTTGGGTCGTATCATGGGGTATGAACCATGGAGAAGTTAAAATACAGTAGGTATAACACCAATATAAATAAATAATGATTTCACAACAGTACCTAAAGTGGTGATTTATTTTCTTATACTAACGGATCTCACGAGTTTTCTGTTAAGTCTTGTGTTGCGAACTTTCCAAGTTTTGGGTAAAGATTTGATGGACTATGGAATAAGGAGTGGCAAGAGCCTAAGCTTGGGGATGAACAAGGAACCCCAAGGAATATTCAATGATGCTAAAGAGCCTAAGCTTGGGGATGCCCCGAAAGGCATCCCCTCTTTTGTCTTCAATCCATCGGTAAATTTACTTGAGGCTATATTTTTATTCACCACATGATATGTGTTTTGCTTGGAGCTTCTTGTATGATAAGAGTCTTTTGCTTTTTAGTTTTCCACAATCATCCTTGTTGCACACATTTTTTGAGAAGGACGCACTGAATCATGAATTTGTTAGAATGCTCTATGTGCTTCACTTATATCTTTTGAGTTAGGCAATTTTGCTCTATGTGCTTCAGTTATATCTTTTAGAGCACGGTGGTGTTTGTGTTTTATAGAAATACTTGAACTCTCATACATCACTTATATTATTTTGAGAGTCTATAAATAGCATGGTAATGGGTCTAGGTTATGAATTTAATCCTAATATGATAGGCATCCAAGAGAGATATAATAAAAACTTCCATATTAAGTGCATTGAGTATTTATGAGAACTTTGATTCCTTGCATAAAGTTTTGAGATATAAAGATGGTAATGTTAAGAGTCATGTTAGGAAGTAATTGTGATTTGGTAAAAATAGTTGTGTAAAGGTTTGTGATTCCTGTAGCATGCACGTATGGTGAACCGTTATGTAAGGAAGTCAGAGCATGACTTGTTTATAGATTGTCGACCTTTGTGTGAGGATCAAGAGCGCGCGATGGTAAAATCCTACCAACCTATCCCCTAGGAGCATGCGTTTAATACTTTGATTCAATGACTAATAGACTTTTGCAATAAGTATGTGAGTTCTTTATGACTAATGTTGATTCCATGTATTATACGCACTCTCACCCTTCCACCTTTGCTAGCCTCTCTAGTACCGCACAACTTTCGCCGGTACAACAAACACCTTACTCAAAAAAGCCACCATATACCTTCCTCAAAACAGCCACCATATATCTTTCCTCAAAACAGCCAACATACCTTCCTATTGTGGCATTTCCATAGCCATTCCGAGATATATTGCCATGCAACTTCCACTGTTTCCTTTTATGACATGCGCCGTCACTTCCATATTGCATATAGAGTCATATTTTGTCATAGGTATCGAGTTGTAATTTTCTTTTGAGTTGTAAGTAAATAAAAGTGTGATGATTATCATTATTAGAGCATGTCCCATGTGAGGAAAGGATGATGGAAGCTATGACTCCCTCACAAGTGGGGATGAGATTCCGGACTTTATGAAAAAAAAATAAAAGAGGCCAGCAAAGCCCAAATAAAAAATAATAAAAAAGAGGCCTTAGATGCCCACCAGTAAAAAAAATGAGAAAAAAGAGAGAAGGGACATTGCTACTACATTTTTTCACACTTGTGCTTCAAAGTAGCACCATGATCTTCATGATAGAGAGTCTCCTATTTTGTCACTTTCATAAAACTAGTGGAATTTTTCTTCATGATGCACGTCCACTTAGTTCCTCTTTGAGCTTTCATACATCTATAGCTCTAGTGCATCCGTTGCATGGCAATCCCTACTCACTCACATTGATATCTATTAATGGGCATATCCATAGCCCGTTGATACGCCTAGTTGATGTGAGACTATCTTCTCCATTTCCTTGACAACCTCCACCATATTCTATTCCACCTATATTGCTATATCCATGGCTCACGCTCATGTATTGTGTGAGAGTTGAAAAAGTTTGAGAAAATAAAGGTGTGAAAACAATTGCTTGACTTTTCATCGGGGTTGTGCATGATATAAATAATTTGTGTGGGGAATCTGGAGCATAGCCAGAGCATATGATATTGTAGGGATAACTTTATTTCGCCATTATATTTTGAAGAGATACAATTGCTTTGCTAGTATGCTTGAAACATTATTGTTTTTATATCAATATTAAGATTTTGTTTTGAGTCTTACGGATCTGAATATTCATGCCACAATAAAGAATATTACATGGATAAATATGTTAGGTAGCACTCCACATCAAAAAATTTGTTTTTATCATTTACCTACTCGAGGACGAGCAAGAATTAAGCTTGGGGATGCTGATACGTCTCCAACGTATCTATAATTTTTGATGATGGCATGCTATTATATTATATGTTTTGGATGTTTTATATGCATTAATATGCTATTCTATATTATTTTTGGGACTAACCTATTAATCTAGAGCCTAGTGCCAGTTTCCGTTTTTTCCTTGTTCTTGAGTTTTGCATATATGGAATATTAAACGGAGTCCAAACGGAATCAAACCATCGGAAATAATTTTTCTGGAAGGAAACAAATCAGCCATGCTTGGAGTGCATGGCAGGAAACCTACCAGGGAGTCACAAGCCTGCTAGGCGCGGGCCCCCATGTCCGCGCCTAGCAGGCTTGCCGTCTCCCGGTAGTTCTCCTAACCCCAATCTTTGGCCTATAAATTCCCAAATATTCCCCCAACATCAGAACAAGCCATGCAAATACTTTTCCGCCGCCAGAAGCCTCTGTTACTAAGAGATCCAATATTGGAGCCTTTTTCAGTAATCTCCCGAAGGGGGTTTCGATCACAGAGGGCATCTACATCAACTCCATTGCCCTTCGATGATGCGTGAGTAGTCCCCCACAAACCTACGGGTCCATATCTAGTAGCTATATGGATTCTTCTCTCTCTTTGATCTTCAATACCATGTTCTTCATGATCTTCATGGAGATCTATCCGATGTAATCCTCTTTTCTGGTGTGTTTGTCAAGATCCGATGAATTGTGAGTTTATGTTCAGATTATCCATGAATCTTATTTGAATCTCCTATGAATTCTTATATGCATGATTTAATATCCTTGTAAGTCTCTTCGAGTTATTGGTTTGGTTTGGCCAACTAGATTGGTAATTCTTGCAATGGGAGAAGTGCTTGGTTTTGGGTTCAATCTTGCGGTGTCCTCACCCAGTGACATAGTAGGGGTAGCGAGGCATGCATTGTATTGTTGCCATCAAGGGTAACGGGATGGGGATTTCATCATATTGCTTGAGTTTATCCCTCTACATCATGTCATCCTTCTTAATGCGTTACTCTGTTCTTTATGAACTTAACACTCTAGATGCAGGCAGGAGTCGGTCGATGTGTGGAGTAATAGTAGTAGATGCAGAATCGTTTCGGTCTACTTGATACAAACGTGATGCCTATATGCATGATCATTGCCTTGAATAAATACATGATTATTCGATTTTCTATCAATTGCTTGATAGTAATTTGTTTACCCACCATGATATTTTCCTTTGAGAGAGAAGCCTCTAATGAAACCTATGGCCCCTGGGTCTACTTTCCATAATATATCAGATCTATAAACCAAAAATACCAAAAATACTTTGCTGCAATTTATTTACCTTTTACTTTCTGTTCTCGTTTACATCTATCTCTATCGGATCTAATCCTTGCAAATAATCATGAAGGGATTGACAACCCCTTTATACCGTTGGGTGCAAGAGTTTAATTGTTTGTGTAGGTGCATTCATTGGTGACTTGCTTGCTCCTCCTACTGGATTGATACCTTGGTTCTCAACAACTGAGGGAAATACGTATCTACTTCGTTGCATCACCCTTTCATCTTCAAGGGAAAACTAGCGCAAGCTCAAGAGGCAGCAGGGGCTTGACGGCCTATGGCTGTAGGCCGACGGCTACTGCAGCGCGACATCGTGGGTGGAGGTCGAGGTCACCCCCAAGGGTTATGTGTACCTAAATCACGGGTGCAAGACGTTTTCCCGCACCCATGGGCTGGTGGGGGAGGCGCACCCTTCACTTCAAGTATGATGGGGTGGCGACGCTCTTCGTAAAGGTCTTCGGGGGAGAGGGTGAGCGCCTGGGGTGCTGCCCGAAAGATGTCGGCCGTGGTGTGATCCGTATCCAACGTATCTATAATTTGTGAAGTATTCACACCATGTTTACAATAACTCTATATGATTTTGGTATGATTTTATTAGAACTAACCTGGACTGACGCTGTTTTCAGCAGAACTACCATGATGTCGTTATTTGTGCAGAAATAAAAGTTCTCGAAATGGGTTGAAAATTTAGTATGATATTTTGTGGACCAAAAGAAACCCTCAAAGCATTGGAGCTGGGCTAGAAGAGCCAAGAGAAGGCGACAAGCCTGCAAGGCACGACCAGGGGTGTGGCCGCACCTGGCAGGCTTGTGACTCCCTTATGGACTCCCTTGACGTGAGATCGACTCCAAAATTTTCTATAAATCAAGAAACCACCGAAAATAAACCTAGATCAAGAGTTCCGCCGCCGCACACCTCCATATCCACGAAAAACCAATCTTGGCCCTCTCCAGCACCCTTCCGGAGGGGGTCACCATGACCGGAGGCCATCTTCATCGTCCTAGAGGGGCCATCAACACCATGGAGGCCAAGGACCAGAGGGAGAACCTCTCCCCACAGAGGGGGGAGGCCATGAAGGAGGAATCACAAGCGGGGGGGGGGGGGGGGGGGACCTCTCCCCCTCTCTCCTAGTGGTGCCGGAGTGCCATCGGGGCAACCATCGCCGTGGTGATCGTCTTCATCAACATCACCTTCTTCATCACCATCCTTATCTCCTTTTAGTGGTCCACTCTCCCGCACCCCACTGTAATCCCCTACTTGAACATGGTGCTTTATGACACATATTATGATCCAATGATGTGTTGCCATCCTATGATGTTTTGAGTAGATTTCTTTTGTCCTTTGGGTTGATTGATGATCTACATTGGTTTGAGTTGTCTGTTTATTTTGGTGCTGTCCTATCGTGCCTTCTGTGCCGCGCATACGCGGAGGATTCCCGCTGTAGGGTGTTGCAATACGTTCAGGATTGACTTATAGTGGGTTGCTTGAGTGACAGAAGCATAAACCCAAGTAAGGGGGTTGTTGCGTATGGATAAAGAGGACTTGATGCTTTAATGCTATGGTTGGGTTTTACCTTAATGATCTTTAGTAGTTACAGATGCTTTCTAGTGTTCCAATCATAAGTGCATATGATCCAAGTAGAGAAAGTATGTTACCTTATGCCTCTCCCTCATATGAAATTGCAATGATGACTTTCGATCTTGTTAACAATTGCCTAGGATAATTCCGCGCACCGACCCATCATTATTCCACACTCGATATTTGTAATATATTGTAATATTATGTTAACATAAACTATTTTAATATTTTGTTTCTCCGATTTCATGCAAAGCTATCCTCTTTATACCCACAACGTAGTTTTATTTCTCTTTTCTAGATGGAAGCAAACGTTTGGTGTATGTAGAGTTGCATCGGTGGCAGGTAGGACTTGAGAGAATATTGATGTTACCTTTAGCTCCTTGTGGGTTTGACACTTCAAACTTATCACTTACACCTTTGAAAATTTCTACAATGATTCCTTGCACTTGGGGATTATCAAGCTCTTTTTTGGCGCCGTTGCCGGGGAGCAATAGCGTGGGGTTGATATTATTGTGTGTGCTTGTTTGCTTTCTTCACTATATAGATTTTGTTTTCCATTTTTTCTTTTTGTATTTGTGGGTGAAACAAAAAGAATTAAATAATGAAAAATACAAAAAGAGTTACTTCCCTTATGCGTAAGAAGTTTTTTAAAAGAGAAGTGATTGGAAGGTTGTGCATTGGATACGTGAGGGTCGACCTTGAACACTTGTGTTCATGCTCATGGAAACAACGTAGAATTTTTCATGAAAGCTTATGAAAAATAATTATCCCCTTGTATATATAATTGTATTTTAAAAATAATGTGCCAAGATTTGCTCTTACGATGATTAGATTGCTTGTTTGGTGTGTGCAGTGCAAAAGCAGAAACTTTGGGTGTAGTGCATGAATTTACATTTTTTACTGGAACGTCAAAGTGTCTAAATTTTTTACAAAGTACTGCTATGCAATATTTTTATTTTTTCATAAATTTTAAGAATGGTTTGTGTTACATGAGTATACGAAGTTTCCAGATTACTAGAGACTGTCCTGTTTTTGACAGATTCTGTTTTCTATGCATTGTTCTCTTATTTTGATGAATCTATGGCTTGTATCGGGGGATATGAACCATGGTGAAGTTGGGAATATAGTAGATATAATTATAATATGAATTTGGAATGAGTTCACAATAGTAATTAAAGTACTAATTTGCTTTATTATACTAACGGATCTCACGAGGGTTTTGTTAAGTTTTGTGTGAATGAAGTGTTCGAAGATCGATGAGGTATCGATATAAGAAGAATACAGAGAGACAAGAGTTCAAGCTTGGGGATTCACAAGGAACCCCAAGTAAATATTTCAAGGAGAATCAAGCACCTAAGCTTGGGGATGCCCTGGAAGGCATCCCATCTTTATTCTTCAACAATTTTTGGTATACCTCGGTTTTTGTTTTGTTCACATGATATGTGTCTTTAATGTTTGTCTTTTCCTTTATGCTCCCTTCTAGTATGAGATAGTCCTTGATGTATTTGTAGAATGATCTTTGTGCTTCACTTAAATATTTTGAGTATGGATTTGTGGAATGCTCTTTGTGCTTCACTTAAATCTTTTGAGTATGGCTTTGTAGAATGCTCTTTGTGCTTCACTTAAGCCTTTTGAGTATGGCTTTATAGAATGCTTCGTGTGCATCACTTATATATTGTGAGCTTGGATATTGGTTAATATATATTAATTGTAGAATGATATATTAACTTCACTTATATCTTTTAGTGTATGAATAAAATGATCATCGGAATTTAGCTTGGAAGAGTATCATTGAAATATCATGCCTAGCTAAAAAGGCATTAAAGAAAATCACTTGTTGGGAGACAACCCAACACTTTTACTTTCTTTTTTATGCGTTAACATGATAAGATACTGTATTAATCATTTTTTGTGCCTTTTATTTCAATAAAGTGCCAAGTAAATCCTTTGGGATAGTGTGGATACTTGCTTGTTTGATTCTGTGCAAAAACAGAAAGTTTTGCGTTCAGTATTTGAATTATCTGATTTTATCGGAGAGTCAAAAAATTATGAAATTTTTACACAAAATTTATATGAAAATTATTTGATATTTTCTATTTTTTCAGAATTTTTTAGAGTAAGGTAAGTATGGTGATCATTCAGATTTTTACAGATTGTTCTGTTTTTGACAGATTCTGTTTTGCATGCATAGTTTGCTTGTTTCAAGTGTTCCTATAGCTTATATTGAATAATATAAATTGTGGGAATGATGTAATACAGTAGGTATCATGTGGTAATAATTATGAATCTTGTCTTGACAGTACCTAAGTGAATGGTCTATCTTTATTACACTAACCCTTCTCACAAAGTTCCGTTAAGTTTTGTGTGATTGATGTTTTCAAGTTTTGGGTGAGACACCGATATGAGGAGAATAAGGAGTGACAAGAAACTAAGATTGGGGATACCCAAGGCACCCCCAAGGTAATATTAAAGTAATACTCAAGTTTCTAAGCTTGAGGATGCCCCGGAAGGCATCCCCTCTTTCGTCTTCAACACTATCGGTATATCTTACTTGGAGCTATATTTTTATTCGTCACATAATATGAGTTTTGCTTGGATCATCATTTTATTTTGTTTTTCCCTGTTAGGTGTTGTTTATAATCTTGTTTTTAAATAACAAGTTCCATGAATTGCCTTAGGATGCTTGCTTTGCATGTTTGATGTGTGCTGTGTAAAAAACATAACTTTTTCTATAGTGTTTGAATTTTCTTATTTTACTGGAATGTGGAAAGTTTCTGAAATTTTTAAAAACTGTTTATATATAAATTCCTTATAATTTTCTAAATTTTCATAATTTTAAGAGTTACAGAGGCACATTGGTTTAATAAATTACTACAAACTGTTCTGTTTAGATAGATTGCTGTCATAGTTTTGTTATCTACTTATCCTATAATTGTCATAGCCTATAATGGCAGATATAAATTGTGGAAATGATATTATACAATACCTAATGTTTGAAAATTATTGTGCAACTTGTCTTGGCTGTACATGAAGTGTTGATTTCTTCTTATGTGTACTAACCTATCTCACGAGTTCTTTTTGAGTTTTGTGTGGATGAAGTTTTTGAGAATAGGTGAAACCGGGATATGAGAGGATTGAACAAGATACAAAATCTCAAGATTGGGGATTCCCAAGGCACTCCAATCAAATATTTCAATAAATCTCAAGTATCTAAGCTTGGGGATGCTACGCATCCCACCTCTCTTCATCAACAATTATCAGTTTGCCTATGTTGAGGATAAATTTTTATTCGTTCACATGATGCATGCTATTCTTGGAGTGCCATTTTTATTTTGTTTTTCTCTTTCTATAAAATCATTGGATATGAAATTTTGAATAAGAGAGAGTCCTCACATGGCTATTTAATCAATTGACTATGCATTGATCTTCACTTATATCTTTTTGGAGTAGTTTGTCATTCACTCTCGTGCTTCACTTATATCCTATGAGGAAATGGTTGAATGAATTGAATATCGTAAATATGAAATAAAAAATGCTTCATATACTTATCCCATGGGGAGTAATGACTTCACACACAATAAGTATAGGTGGTGAAGTTTATTGAAAGTTAGCAAACACCGCATTGGTCACTTGAACAATCCATGAAAGAATACTGAAGGAAGAGAGATTTCACATATAAATATACTATCTTGGACATCTTCTATGATTGTGAATACCCATTAATTATTTTCAAACTTGAGCAAATTAGTTGAAGTTGGACAAGTAAGACAACATAATGAGTTATGCTTGGGTATATTTGTATAGAAGTTATATTGTTTTGGATCCTCCAACATGTGGTGCTTGCTTCCACCTCATACTAGCCAAAACTTCTGCACCAAGTAGAAATACTACTTGTGCATCCAAACACCCTTAAACCAGTTTTGCCATGAGAGTCCACTATACCTACCTATGGATTGAATAAGATCCTTCAAGTAAGTTTTCATTGGTGCAAAAAGAAATAAAAATTGCTCCTAGATATGTAAGATATTTTATTGTAACGGAAAAACGCTGTACGAATTTGTGATGGTAAAGAAATAAAAGCGACGGACTGCATAATAAAGGTTGCTATCACGAAGGGCAATACAAAGTGACATTCCGTTGCACTAAGAGTTTGCACATGCAAAAACAAAAAGTGCATGACAACCTCTGCTTCCCTCTGCGAAGGGCCTATCTTTTACTTTCTAGTACTCACCTTTATACAAGAGTCATGGTGATCTTCACCATTTCCTATATTTCTCCTTTTTCTCTTGGCAAGCATCATGTGGTGGGGAAAGATCCAAGCATATATGGCCATCGAAATATATTTGATCATGAATTATTATTGTTAACAATTATCTATATAATAAATAAGTTGGGAGGCAAAACTCTAAGCCCCTATCTTCCTTTGTGTTCGGTGGATGCCATTTGCTCTAAAAATATGCTTTCAGAGTTCGCAATCATGGAAGACTATATGATAGTCGAGTATGTGGAATTTGCTAAATCAAAGCTCTTACATAGACCCTTCCTGAAAGTAGGATGAATTGCAATTGTTTGGTGACTGAAGGCATAGTTGTTAGTTTTCAAGAAACTTTATGGTCTATACTTGAACATGTGAATAGCTTGTTACTTCATCATGAGAGGTTTTATGAGATGAGATACTATTTATGATATATAATGATGCTAGAAAAAGTGATTGGAATTATTATTGATCAAACTTGTGCACTTGCTAGCATTCACACTTCATAAATTATTTCTTTTATCATTTACCTACTCGAGGACGAGTAGGAATTAAGCTTGGGGATGCTGATACATCTCTAATGTATATATAATTTATGAAGTATTCATGCCATGTTTACAATAATTCTATATGATTTTGGTATGACTTTATTAGAACTAACCCGGACTGACGCTGTTTTTAGCAGAACTACCATGGTGTCGTTTTTTTGTGCAGAAATAAAAGTTCTCGGAATGGGCTGAAAATTTAGTATGATTTTTTGTGAACCAAAAGAGACCCTCGAAGCATTGGAGCTGGGAAAAAGAGCCACGAGGAGGCGACAAGCCTGCCAGGTGCGGCCAGGGGGGTGGCCGCGCCTAGCAGGCTTGTGACTCCCTCGTGCCCTCCCTTGAGGTTAGATCGACGCCAAAAAATCCTATAAATCCAGAAACCACTGGAAAGAAACCTAGATCGGGAGTTCCGTCGCTGCACACCTCCAGAGGTACGAAAAACCAATCTTGGCCCTCTCCGGCAGCCTGCTGGAGGGGGTCACCATCACCGGAGGCCATCTTCATCGTCCCGGAGGGGCCATCAACACCATGGAGGACAAGGACCAGAGGGAGAACCTCTCCCCATAGAGGGAGAGGCCATGGAGGAGGAAGCACAAGGGGGAGAACCTCTCCCCCTCTCTCCCGGTGGTGCCAGAGTGCCATCGGGGGAACCATTGCCACGATGATCGTCTTCATCAACATCACCTTCTTCATCACCATCCTCATCTGCTTTTAGCGGTCCACTCTCCGACACCCCACTGTAATCCCCTACTTTAACATGGTGCTTTATGCCACATATTATGATCTAATGATGTGTTGCCATCCTATGATGTTTTGAGTAGATTTCTTTTGTCCTTTGGGTTGATTGATGATCTAGATTGGTTTGAGTTGTATGTTTATTTTGGTGCTGTCCTATGGTGCCTTCCGTGCCACGCACACATGAAGGATTCTTGCTAGTGTGTTGCAATACGTTCATGATTCGCTTATAGTCGGTTGCTTGAGTGACAGAAGCATAAACCCGAGTAAGGGGGTTGTTGCGTATGGGATAAAGAGGACTTGATGCTTTAATGCTATGGTTGGGTTTTACCTTAATGATATTTAGTAGTTGTGGATGCTTGCTAGAGTTCCAATCATAAGTGCATATGATCCAAGTAGAGAAAGTATGTTATCTTATGCCTCTCCCTCATATAAAATTGCAATGATGACTTCCGATCTTGTTAAAAATTGCCTAGGATAATTCCGCACAATGACCCATCATTATTCCACACTCGTTATTTGTAATATATTGTAATATTTTGGTTCTTAGATTTCATGCCAAGCTATCCTCTTCATACGCACAACGTAGTTTTATTTCTCTTTTCTAGATGGAAGCAAACGTTCGGTGTACGTAGAGTTGTATCGGTGGCAGATAGGACTTGAGAGAATATTGATCTTACCTTTAGCTCCTTGTGGGTTTGACACTTCATACTTATCACTTCCACCTTTGGAAATTGCTACGACGATTCCTTGCACTTGTGGATTACCATGGCGATCTTGGAGATGAGCTTGCCCTTCGTGACGGATGCCGCGTCTCCAGCGGCAGTGAACTACCCTCCGAGGGGAGCACGAGCGACAACAGTGACAATAGCTATGATGCGCCACCACATCGGTGTGCCCAGACCTCGGTCGGTAGCGAGCCGCCACATCGTCGCTCCTCTGCTCCTGAAGCGTCCACGCCCACGTGCCTTCACGGGCCCGTGAAGGAGGAGGACACCGACTGAGCGCTGATGCGCAGACCCCGGAGCTCCCGAAGTGGAAGCCCCCGTGGGGGGCTTTCTCACTTTTTCCTTCTTTTCCTACTCCCGCATCAAAGAACCACGAGAGGCCCTGCGAGCGTGTAATGAATTTGGGCGCTTGCCCCTTTTTATCTGTGCTTCTGCTACGTGTCCCGACCTTTGTGTTTTCGTTGATTGAGGCGGCCTTTCGGTTGTGATTAGGGTACTTAGCTTTGCATGCTCGCATTAGGCTGCAAGGGAGGAGTGGCTACATTGCTTGGGGAGTTCGGAGGTCCCGTGGACCTCTTCTTCTTGTGGGTGAGGCAGGTTGGGAGCCCTTTCGACACTCTGTGTCTACAGGCCCCAGTCCGCACATTTCCCTACCACCGTAGTGTACGACCGGATCACCAAGGACGCAACTACGTCGCGAGGCCTCGACACCCTCGATGCCGACCGGATCACCAAGGATGACATCGAGAGGCGAGTGGCTATATGACCGGCAAGGCTCCTGAGGCGTACTGCTCAAGAGCCCCCTTGGACACTCAAGCAGCTCTATGTCGACAATTCCGAGTCCCGCACATTTCCCTACCACCGTAGTGTATGACTGGATCACCAAGGACACAACTATAGGGTGAGGCCTCGACACCCTTGATGCCAACCGGATCACCAAGGACGACATCGAGAGGCGAGTGGCTATATGACCGGTTAGTCTCCTGAGGCGTGCTGCTCAGGAGCCCCCTTTGACGCTCAAGCGGCTCCCCAAAGAAAATTTTTGTTTCCCGCCTCGGGAGGGGTGGGCCTCCCGAGGCTCCGAGATGGCGTGTCGGACCATGAATGGAGCTCCAGAGCGAGTATAAAGCGCTACGCGCCTGCTAACTCATCCGGGAGCACCACGTGAGGATCCAGGCACCAAGGCCATGTCAAGGTGCGAGCACCGTGACCCCCAGCCCCCGCTCGCGGGATGCGAGGGGGAGGGGAGTAGGCGAGTGCTCGACCTAAAGAGAGAAAACCCAAGATGGGAAATGGTGATGAAAAAAAATCCTTGACCCGTTTCTTTAAAAGATGATTTGGAAAAAGCCCTGAGTTGTGTTCTAGGAAAGTTTGCAAATCCAAATACGAGAAGAGCAAACAACAGCCGCGTTCGGCACCTAGACTAGTCTTCGTCTTCCCTCAGCGTTGAGCGTAGGGCATCCATGTTGCATGGGCATAGCCATTCATGGGTAGTGTTGACTTCTCCGCCAGCATGGAGCTGTGGCTTCCATATTGTGTGGGAGGAACCCCTCCGCATCCTCGAGGGGCGCCAGGCGTATACATCCCACTCATTATTACGTGAGTGTCATGGGTAGAACTTCCGGAGGTGCTGGATGTTCCAGGCATTCTAGCTGGGGACCCGTCCTGAGTCTCCAGGCACACGACACCAGGCTTGGAGACATGAGCGACCTTGAACGGGCCCTCCCATAAGGGCGAGAGCTTGTGCAAGCCCTCCCTGGAGAGAACCCGCCTCAGGACGAGGTCTTCAACTTCAAGGGCCCTAGAGCGGATATTACGGTAGTGGTAGCGCCGTAGCGCTTGGTGATACCTCGCAGCTCGGAGCGAGGCTTGGCGACATGCTTCCTTCCCAAGCACGAGGTCTGTTCCTCACGCGGCATCCTGATGCTGCTCGTCGAATGCTAAGACCCGCGGGGAGTGGTGCTTGACCTCGTGGGGGAGGACGACTTTGGCTTCGTAGACTTGGAAGAATGGGGTCTCACCAGTGGGCTTAGTCATGATGGTGCGGATGGACCACAACACGGACTGGAGCTCATCGACCCAACCCCTGCCACAAGCCTCTAGTTTCTTCTTGAAGCTCCTTGTCTTCAAGCCTCACACGACTACTGCGTTGGCACGCTCCGCCTGGCCGTTGCTCCTAGGGTGGGCTACGGAGGCGTAGCAAATCTGCGTTCCAAGGTTAGCGCAATAAGTCTTGAAGAGGTTACTTGTGAACTGCGAACCATTGTCGGTGATGATGAGGTTGGGGACGCAAAATTGGCTCACGATGCCCTTGATGAACTTGACGGCCGATCCAGCCTAGATGGCGCGAACTGGCTCCACCTCCACCCACTTGGTGAACTTGTTGCTGGCGACGTAGATGTAGCGATACCCGCCCGCTGCCCACTGGAAGAGCCCTAGTATGTCCAGCCCCCAGACCGCAAAGGGCCAGGAGAGCGGGATGGTCTGGAGGCCTTGGGCGGGCTGGTGAATTTGCTTGGCGTGGAATTGGCAGGCCTCACAAGACCGGACCAACTCGATGGCATCATTAAGCGCCGAGGGCCAGTAGAAGCCTGATCGAAATGCCTTCCCTGCAAGGGTGTGCAACGAGGAGTGGTGCCCACAGTACCCTCCGTGGATGTCTGCCAGCAGCTCGCAACCTTGTTCCTTGGAGATGCATCACAGAGCGACGTCGTTCTGGTGCATGTGGTACAAGTCGCCATCTTGCAAGTAGTAGGCTGTGGTCTGTCGTGCTACGCGCTCCGTGTGTTCCTCCTTTTACGGTAGCGTGCCACGAAGCAGGTACACCTTGAGCTCCTGCATCTAGCCATTGGCCTGAGGCTCCAGTGCCAAGAGCAGTCGGGCTCCTGAGGTCGGGCCACAGTCCCGAGCCCCCAAGGGCGGGGCCAGGGGGAGCTCCTCACTTCGCGGTGCCGGGTCCTTAGAGCGTGGTGCCGCGGAGAGTTTGAGGAGCCTCTCCTCGAAGACGGACGGATCCTAGGCTCACATCATGATGCCCTCTTGGCGATGTCATCGGCCTCCTTGTTTGCGTCGTGCAGCATGTGCTGCAATTCCAAGCCCTAAAAACGTTTTTTGATCTTACGTACCTCTTCCAAGTATGCCTCCATATGCTCGTTCTTAGGTGTGTACTCTTTGTTGGAGTAGTTGACGAGGAGCTGGGAGTCGCCCATGACGGTGAGGCACCGAACCCCCAAGGCTGCCGCTGCCTTGAGGCCTGTGATGAGGCCCTCGTACTCCGTAGTGTTATTGGAGACCTTCTCCCCATACTGGAAACATAGCTGCACAGCGTATCGGAGCTTGTCTCCTGCCGGGGAAGTGAGCACGACCCCAACCCCTACTCCCATGCGCGTGAAGGCTCCATCGAAATGCATGATCCAACCCTCCAGTGTCTCATCGCCGGGGGTGAGGGACTGGCTTCCGTACAACCCCCGGTCAGGGGCGTCCGTCCACTCCGCCACGAAGTCCGCCAGGGCTGCCCCTTTGATAACCCTGGTCGTGCTGAACTCTATGTTGAGGGCCTACATCTTGATGTTCCATTTGGCGAATCTTCCCGCCACATTGGGGTTGCTCAGGAACTTCTCCAGGTGGTATGCGGAGACGACCTTGATGGGATGCCCCTGCAAGTAGTGGCGCAATTTCCTCGAAGCGACAACAAGCGCTAGGAGGTGATTCTGTTGCATGGGGTAGTGTGAGCATGCGCCCCGTAGCACCATACTGATGTAGTACAACAGGTGTTCAACGAGGGTGAGTTCTCCCGCGGTGTCCTGTCTCGCGGTGGGCTCAAGAGGCTCGGGCGCATTGGGGGCCATCGGAGCGGTCAGGGCCTCAGGAGGGCTGAGCGCCTCGGGGGCTGATATGTCTCCAACGTATCTATTATTTTTGATGATGACATGCTATTATATAATCTTTTTTGGATGTTTTATATGCATTAATATGTTATTTTATATTATTTTTGGGACTAAACTATTAATCTAGAGCCTAGTGCCAGTTTATGTTTTTCCTTGTTTTCGAGTTTTGTAGATATGGAATATTAAACATAGTCCAAATAGAATAAATCCTTCGGAAGGAATTTTTCTGAAAGGAAACAAGTCAACCAGGCTTGGAGTGCACACCAGGGCACCTGCCAGGGAGTCACAAGCCTGGTGGATGCGGGCCCCCTCCCTGGCTGCGCCTAGCAGGCTTGCTGTCTCCCCGCAGGGCTCCTAACCCTATTGTTCGCCCTATAAATTCCCAAATATCCCCCCAACATCAGAACGAGCCACCCAAATTCTTTTCCACCACCAGAACCCTCTGTTCCCGAGAGATCCAGTCTTACTACTTTCCATAATATACTTTCAGATCTATAAACCAAAAATACATTACAATTTATTTACCTTTTACTTTTCGTACTCGTTTACATCTATCTCTATCAGATCGAATCCTTGCAAATAACCGTGAAGGGATTGACAACCCCTTTATAGCATTGGGTGCAAGAGTTTGATTGTTTGTGTAGGTGCATCCATTGGTGACTTGCTTGTTCCTCCTACTAGATTGATATCTTGGTTCTCAACAACTGAGAGAAATACTTATCTACTTTGCTGCATCACCCATTCCTCTTCAAGGGAAAACCAACGCAAGCTCAAGAGGTAGCAGGGCCGTCGGAGCAGTCGGGGCCATATGACGGTTGAGCGCTTCGGGGGCCGTTAGAGTGGCAATGGCCTCCGAAGCTTCGACTTGGGGAGGAACGTGTTTCTCAGGATCCTACGAGTCCTCTTGTTCCGTGCTTGGGGGCCCGCCTTTGCCTAGTGATGCAACACGGGTGTTGACTTGCTCCTCCCTGACCACCACCAATGCAACACTAGCGGAGTGGGGGGTGGCAGCGAGGTATAGTAGCAGCGGCTCCTGGGGGTGAGGCGCCACCAGCACCGGCGGGCTCGTGAGGTACTGCTTGAGCTCCCCGAAGGCTGCGTCCGCCTCCTGGGTCCACTCGAAGGGGCCCTTTATTTTCATGATCTTGAAGAACAAGAGGGCCCATTTGCCAAGTTTGGAGATGAAGAGCTCCAAGGAGGTCACGCAACCCGCCAATTTCTGCATTTCCTTGAGGGTCCGGGGCGCGCTCATCTTGCTTATCGCCTTGATCTTCTATGAGTTCCTTGATTCCATGGTGCGACACCAGGAAACCGAGCAGCTTGCCCTATGGGACCCCGAGGACGCACTACTCGGTGTTGAGCTTTAGGTTTACTTCCCTCAGGCTGGCGAACGTCTCCTCTAAGTCCTCGATCAGGGTCTTGGCCACTCTGGACTTGACCACGATGTCGTCGACATAAGCTTCTGCATTCCTCCCGAGCTGTGGCCCGAGGGTGATGTGCACCAGCCTCTGGAAGGTTGCCCCGGTGTTCTGTAGCCCAAAGGGCATGCATGTGTAGCAAAACACCCCGCACGAGGTGAGGAAGGACGTTTTCTCGACGTCCTCCACTGCCATTTTGATCCGATGGTAGCCTGAGAAAGCATCCAGGAAGCATAGGAGGTCGCACTCCGCGGTGTCTCCCACAATCTGGTCGATGCACGACAGCGGGAATGGGCCTTGAGGGCAAGCTTTGTTGAGGCTCGTGAAGTCGACGCACATATGCTCCTTCCCTCACTTCTTCAGGATGACCACCGGGTTGGCAAGCCACTCCGAGTAGCGCACCTCCCGGATGACCCCTCCCTCCTTCAGTTTGCCGACTTCCTGGGCGATGAATGCTTGCTTCTCTTGAGCTTGCCTTCTCGCCTTTTGCTTGACTGGGCGCACGTTCGGGAACGCCATGAGGTGGTGCTCGATCACGTCCCTCAGAACCCCCACTAGGTCGGAGGCGCTCCATGCGAACACGTCCTTGTTCGCATGGAGGAAAGCCACCAACTCCTCCTCTTGATCCTGGGGCAAGTCAGCGCTGATGGTGAAGGTAGGACCAGGGTTCCCTTCGTCCACAGGCACCCACTTCGTCTCTGCCCGACTCTGGGAGAAAAACCACCTCTTGTTACCGGCACGACATCGAGGACACCCCCGAAGTCCTCTAGGGCCCGTGCGGCGTCCCCGGCAGAGGGGTGTGCCGCAGCCACCGCCTTGTGGGTGAGCTTGAGTGCGTGGGATGCGTCATTGACATTTCCCATGACGCTGAGGGTGCCATCGCTCCCGGGCATCTTGACGACGTTGTAGCCCGGGTGCGTTGTCGCTATGAACTGGGCGAGTGTGGGGTAGCCGAGTATCGTGTTGTACAAGAGGTGTATGTGGGCGATGTCGAAGTCGACTTGCACGGTGCGGAACTTGGAGCGGGTGTCGAAGGTGACGGGGAGGCCCGCTCACCCCACGGCGACGACATACCCCCTGACCAGCCCAACAATGGGCCTTGAAGGTGTGAGTTGGTCGTGGGGTAGCTGCAGTGCATCGAAGGCCTCCATGGACAAGACGTTGAGGCTGGCCATGCTGCTTATGGTGGGTGTGCACAACATGGGGAGTATTTTGGCAGCTGTCGTCGTCTTGGGGTGTTCATCTAGGCCGAAGGTGATGTCGGTCTCTCACCACGTATGGGGCAGCGTGAGCTCGGGCCGGGGCCGGACTGCTCCTACGTGGCGGAGGAACTGCTTGACTTGGCGGTTGGAGGAGGGCGCCTAGGACCCGCCAAGGATGCAGGCGACCGCAGGGCCGGCCCCGCATGCCCCGGCGCCACCGCGCGCCAAGGGCCGGCTGGCGTCGAGGATCTCGACTGCCATGGGGTTGCCGAATCAGGGCTTGACTGTCACCGCGAGCGGGGAGGCTTCGACACGCCCCTACCTGGCGCGCCAAATGTTGGATTTCAGGCTCCGCAAAACTCTCAAGGTTCGAACACATGGGCATGTGCGAAAATCCCTTGCAACTTCGCCCCACCTAGGTCGCTACTCGATGGTTACTACAACAAACTCGCACAATGACGAGGAAGAAGATGAACATGGCGGTTTACCCAGGTTCGGGCCATTGTAAAGCATAATACCCTACTCCTGCTTTGGTGGATTGCCTCTCAGGGAGGTGTGGTGGATGAACTAGTACAATGGTTTCGAGCCTCGCGAGGGAGCTCTAGTGGTGTTCTTGGCTCTCTGCCTTGCCTTGTGGTTCGTCGGGTGGTTTTGTCGGGGGTCCATCCGTCCCCTTCTACGGTGCGGCCTAGCCTCTTTGTATAGCAGTGGCCCGGGTCCTATTCCCTTATCACAATGGCGGGAAGGTATCCCACAATGTCCAAATTTGAAGGGGGACAGGAGAACATCCCCGCCCTGTTCAAAGGTGGTCTTTGCCTGCAAAGTAGCTGTCGATGATGCGGTGGTGGGCTCAGCGATGACATCCGCTCTACGAGGCTCGTGGTCGTGGTCTTGTTGCACTTGAATGGAAACCTTTGGGTGGCGCTTTGGGAACCTACGTACATCCTTGCTCCCTTTGCACCAAAGGGGAAACTGCACCACCTGGCACGCTGACGCCCGCCTATCCTACCATGCGTCATCTTTGACTCTTGAGGCCGGGATCTGCATGGGGATCTTCGTTGCTCTGAAGGGGGCCTGAGGAGGACCATCCTTGCTTGTCTTGGTGTCGCTCTTCCCCGCGAGCCTGGGTCCTCACAAGGGCCTTTTCTTGAGTGAAGCCATGCCCTGGGCCGCAGGCAGGCAGGTCTGGGTAACCCCATTCCCAAAACGCCGACAAATGAGTCTCTTTGAATGGTGGAAATAGGGGAATTAGTGATCCTATAATAAGTCTACAGAAAACATTTTTATGAAAATGGGTGGATGCACCCAACAAATAGGGCATGATTCTAGAAGATTTCAGAATGTGGTTTCACTGGATTTGGAGTTGGGAGGATTTTCCTATGACTTTCCTAAGATAAAATAAAGGGAAAATGGGAAATTTGCTTGATCTAGTAGAACATAGCAGAGCAAAAAATTTATCCATTTCTACCAAGATTTTTGTGTCTCATGACATTTGAATCATCAAATTTGAAGCTAGGATGAATGCTTTAGGGTTTTACAAAGGGGTCATTGGGAGGTTCAAATTTAAGTTTAAATTTGAACATTATAGAAAAGTTTTCAAAAAATGTGTAAGCTACATTTTTGGATAGATCGTGAATTTAGGAACACCTTGGATTTTGAATCAACGAATTTGGGGTTAATTTTAGTTCTCTGTGAATTTTGCAAGGTCTATGAAAAATAAAAAGAGGAAATATATCTAAGCGCCTATACTATGCACTGGGCGCAAAATCAGCAATTTGGCAGGCCTAGCAGGCCGACTGTGCCCACAGAGGAGCCACGCCGAAGGAGTATTCATGGGGATACACCTTCCACATGAGAAAGCGGCTCCTGGTTGCTGTTGTTTCCACTTAAAGGGCCCGACACCACTCATCAGCCTCGTCGACCGGCCGACAGACGGGGCCCATGGTCGACGAGGCCATATTCAACCTCCCGCCATGAGAGAGGCAGGGGGTCGGGAGGTGGTTACCGGCGCTACCGACCACTATTTTCAACGGTTCGACCACCTACGGGCTCAGGGTACCGAGCCGCACCCTCCTGGGTGGCCGTTAGGGCTCGGGCAAGGTGAGGTTAAGCGCTGTGTTGACCAAGGCGGAGGACGGCCTTGGCCGTGATGGGGACGGTGCCACGGTCACCAGCAGCAGGGAATGGAGACTCGGAGAAGCTTGTGGCGATGTAGGGGTGTTCTGAAGAGAGTAGGGGAATCCTCTTGTGCCAATTTGGCCAAGGCCGAGGCGGCGCCATGGCGGTCATGGGAGGAGAATGTCGAGCCCTAGGGATCAAGGGCTTGGTTCGGGGGTCCCTGTGAGAGAGGTGATCGTCAAAGGACGCGAGAGGAAGCTTTGGGAGGGGTAGAAGTAGAGGGGCGACTTGGGGGGCCTTGGGAGCGCCTCGGATGCGCTTCGGGCGCGGTGAGCATGCGTCCTAGAGGGGCCTTGGAGGTTTGTGAGCATTGGTGAGGGGCGTGGGAGGATGAGGCGGGTTCCCTGGCACGCGTGGACAACTTGCTGCAGCCGAGCGCGAGCCAAAGGACAGGGTTGTCTTGCAGATCATCGGTTTTGCATGTCAATAGCGTGGTCACCATGCCAGTGCATGTCCACGAGAACTTTTTGGTCGTCTAGTGGTCTCTGGCGTGTGAGGAACGCATGGTAAATGTCTCTGGTAAAGTTGCAAAGGAAATGGATCTAGATGTGGACGGTTTTCAATGTGGGCAAGTTTGTAGCAGCAAACTTGGGGCTTAGAAAAGGTTTTTTTATTGGAGGGCTTAAGAGGCGAAAAGTTGTGTGGGTGGCTTAGGTATGGAAGGAGTACAATTACACCAAAATTCAGGCTTAGGAGATAAGTGTAGCTAGAACTTGTAATTCAAGGCTACCTTTGCTGCCAAATCCTAGGTTTAGAGGATTTTCTCATACTTTCCACATGATCATGCCATCTTTTGGTTTGAATTGATGCATCAGAATGCAAATGAGGTTGTGAAAAAGTTTGAGGGCAATTACAAGTACATAATCGAAGGTGAGGGGAAAGAGAGCCATGCCAATGTTGTCAAAATAGTAAAATGGGGGGGGGAGGGTTAACCACCAATTATTGCTCTCTGGCCAAGATAGAGTTACTGGCGGTAGAAGGGGGTTAGAATATGTTGTGGTAAAAAGTTGGAGACAAGGAGAATCTTTTTGGGTCAACTTTGCTTGCCCACAAGCTTATGGTTGAAGGTGTTTCATGCAGTCCTAAGGCATCTAGGGGTATCTAATGGCCTTGAGATTTATCATGGGTATATGGTAAGTCCAGTAGGTCATGATCACAAGTGTATAGCTCATTTAAAGTAAGTTGATAATTCAAGCTTGGTAAACCCTAGAAATCAACATAATCGGGTTTCTATAGATCTAGTCATGCAAAACTATTCTCCTTGATGCACCACTTGGTGTGGTGGCATCATTAGGTGATTAGACCATGCCCACTAAATTTGAGATCAAGAGGAGACAACTGACAATGTAGAGTAGATCAATTTTGGATCCTGGCAGGAATGATTTTGGGGCACTTTTGTGAGCCAAAACAATTTGATTGGTATGAAACTTTGCAAGATCATCACATTACGCATATGTGACTTGCTAGAGTTTTCCTGAATTTATTTGACAATATTTCTTATATAAATATTACAAATACTTGAAATATGCAGAAATGGTTTTGGAGTGTTTGGTCCAATATTTTGAACATGAACATGTGTTGAAACTCTTATATATGGAAAATATATGTCCATTGAGTTTCCCTAAATTTTCTCAAATATTTTAAAAGCATAAAAATAAATTTTCCCTATAAAAGACCACTTCTTGCCTTAAGAAAAAGTCCTTTAAATGAAATATGAAAATAATCTTTAAAAATAATATTTTGTGGTTTTAGTTAGTCATATATATGGTAGGTTCCAAAGAAAGTCTTTCGGGCAAAAAATTCACCCTAATTTTAGGAATTGTAGTACAAACCTCAATTCAGGGGGTTTCGAAAACCTAAATTGAATAAATGCTCTTTGGACAAAATAATATTTTATAAAAATAGTTTTAGGTCCTATACACATGGCATGAGTATTGGGCAAGGTTTTGTATCAAGGAGATGAGTTTTGAGGGCAGGAGGGATTTTATGAATTAAGGGCACAAGCAAGCAAACAAGCGATCAACAATCAAGCCAGGCATCACAAGCACACAAATTTTTTTGTTGGCCCTAATTTTTGAGTCATGTTAACTTAGTCATGAGGAAAACCACAAGGTGTTACAGACCTACCCCCTTACAAGAATCTTGTCCCTGAGATTCCTAGGCTAGGCATTGAAAAGATATGGAAATTTAGAGGTGAGGTAGTCTTCACGTTCCATGATGCTTCTGCTTTGGTGTGGTTGCTCCACTATTCCCCTAAGTGCTTGACGATACGGCTTCGAGTGCATTGTTGACTTTGTCTGAGATGTGAACTGGGTTCCTGCAGTATGTTGGGACTGACTAAGGGCTGATGGATGGGGCTTGAGAAAAGGTCTCGCTTGCGTGTGTATTCCAAAGTCAGAAAACGGGGCAAAGTAGTGTATCTGCATGCTGATCCTGGGGTTACCCACACTGGTTATTGACATCTAGATGTCTCGTGTTAGAATAGAAGGGTCAAGGTTTTGGTGTAGCTTCCTCTCGACGGGGAAGTCCTTATGTTCTTTAAAGTGGGAGATCTTCAACCGCAAGTGGCCTTCATCCTTGAGAGTGTTGTAGCGCGTCATCATAGGTTTCTTGTTGAGATCTTCTACTTGAGTAAGATGCCTAGGTATGTTCTTCATTCATCTTTGGCCATTTGTCTTCATCGTCACAAATGCACGTTTTTGGGGTTTCTTCGAATGCTTGGTCTACTTGTTTCTCTGCAGCCATTCACGGCAAGGTTTGGGCTAGGTCTCGTCCCTAAGACTAGGCTTAGAGACTTGGTGCCAAAACGGGTTCTACCATCTCGAAAGGTTTCAGTGGGGTTCTTTAAGTAAGATGGCCTTTTCAAAAGCGTAGAACAGCCATGTAGCCATCATGGTTCGGGGCTTGGCAAGTGGGGTGTCTCACCATGATTAAGTCAGGATCACGTCCTTGATTGGACCAAAAGGGGCTAGTAACGAAGTCATGACAGTCGTTCCACTCTGTTCCAGGCATCTGAAGAGAGTACAGACGTCTTGTTCATTGTACACCATCGAGGTGGTGGAGTGAGGGGTGCTATCGACTTCTCGGTTCCTTCCTAGTCAGGAACTGATAGGTGACTCTTTAAAACAAGGGGCTCTTTAATGCTCTTGATGTCCAAGGGATTCATCGTGCTTGAACGTCGGTGCTTCTTGATATAGTCTAGCTGATGTGGCCGGTAGAGGAGTGGTGGTTGACTTATCTTGCTTCTTCTTCATCATCATGGCTTCCCAACCGTAGTGGTTCTTCATCTTTCGTGCGCAATAATGTCTTCTGCTTCAGGGAGGGCGCTCCGGGGAGTCCAACTCCTTCAAGGTGAAACCTTATACTTGAGAGGCATGGCAATTGGTGTTTCGGGGGCTTATCCAAATAGGACTAAGGTGTTCCCTTCTCCCATTGGGGTAAATAAGTATGTGATCCATGAGGACAACATCACATTTCTCCAAGGGTCACATAAACACATTGCTCATGGAATATGTGAGAGAAATAGGCGTAAGTCAACCTAAAATGGGCTTGTCGGTATATCCATTAACCACAAGGTGTGAACGGTGTGGTCTTGGGGTAGGACTAGGGAACCAACCTTTGGCTGGTTAGTCCTACCTTCCGGGAGCTTTATTTGTATCGATTGGTCATTTGTCAGTTCTTTGTGGTCCATCGAAATCTAGTATTTCATGTCCATCTTCCTCAGGGATAGGATTGGTGGTGGTCGAGGTGGATTATTGACCATAGTCCTGTTACTTAGAGCCAAAGCTTATGGTTATATTCCGACTGTGTTTGGGGCTTTAAGGTCTTAGGATGTGAGTGAACATCTATCATCTCATCCTTGAGCATAGTTCTTAGATGCCATTAGTCCGACCAATTACTCCAAGAAAAACATCTTATGCCATCAAAGCTATCATCTCATATAAGTCAACTCCAACATCACTCATGCTATTCAACTCCAAGGTTTGAGAGAAGGACTAAACCAAAATCTCATATGTACAATAGCTAACTCATATATATCCCTATATCAAAATCCTCAAGAGAAGTATACGAACTGCTAAGCTTGGATAAGGTACTGCACACCCAAGTGCTCAGCTAATGTATCCAAGATCGGAGATGTTGTACATCTATGCAAAGGAAACACATAATATACCAATGCAAGATTTTGTTTCCTTCTTACAAATCCAACTAATTGATCTACTAATATCATCCACTATTACATGATCAATTACATCTACAAACCCAATATTGATGACGTTTCATATATTTCATAGAGTTCCTATAATCCCCAAATCCTTGAAAGGACTATATCATCGTAGTACATCCACCAATTCCCATCATAATGATCTAGTAAACCCCAATGTCAGGTGCATATAGATCCTTGAATCAACCCATACAACAAACCAATATTCCTAGTTCATCCCCCACCAAGAAATATGGTATCGTGATCAAGACTATCGGACTAAATCCAAATTACTCTGAACCATGTAGTCTTTCTTAAGACCAACACTTCATTATGATTACCTATTTAAATCTGAATCTCATGTCCAACGAGAACTCCCACTTGACACTCCAAGTTATTATTGTAACACCATCAATCCATGACCACTACTTGTCAAAATCAAGTTATCATACCACCAAGAATTTCAGCTCGTGGTCATAACTGTCCTACTAAATCCAGTTTACTCAAGGGAGAATTAAGTTATGCTACTCTATCAACTTGACCCACCAAGTTAATTTATCCCCAAAATAATCTACCCTATGGCATCATTAGATCAAGTGGTAGCTTAAGGATGTAATGTGTGTGTTCACTATGATCACTCCCTGAGGAAACCTAGTGTTAAACCAAGGTTATCCATGCTTAACCGGTGTCCTATTGTTAACCTGTATGTTAATCACATGGTTAAGGGTTTGGGCCGTGTAACTTGTGATGTGTAGGCTCGTATAGGGAGGCACTTCTAATATTTAGGGAAGAGCATCACCCTAGGGGTGCATCTGGTTGAGTAGGTCGTGATCCTAGTCTTCAGTGCTAGTTGTCAGTTGAGGTAGATCCTTGGTGCATCTTGCCTTGCTGGTCTTCAGTTGACGAGAAAATGTGAGACAAAAGTAGCATATAGGGGAGTGCCTAAGGGAGTTCTATAGTGCAAGTGCAATCAAACAAGTGCTAGAAGGGCCAAACACAATATTAAGATAAGGTAGATCATATGGTCGCGTACTTGTTGCCTAGGGCAAATGTGCGACTTAAATCAAAACACAAACAAATAAAAATAAGCAACACACATCATGGTTCCATTCGAACCATCATATAGACTCGACTTTGCATAGGGGATATACGACTAATCCTACCCTATGGGTTCTCGGACTCAGTAGTCATGCCTTGCGTCGTTTCTCAGAGAGAAGGACTTGTAGTCTTCTCGGTCTTCCGTAGGTGTTGCCACATCTCTTGTAGTTGTTCGTCGAAATGATCCAGATTGAGCCTAAAGAATCTTTGAAAACTTCTCATCTGGTAAGTTGATGGGACGAAGGTGGTTCCTTGTGGTCGCCTCTGACTCGGTCTTCGGTTGTCTTCTTAATCATGACAATCCCTCTTGTCTTCTGGGACGTCGAGGGTTCCAAGTGGGCAACCCTTTACGCAATGACATCAACAAGTCATGATAGAGTTCCAACTTGTTGGTCATGTTGATGATAATTTCGACACCAAGAGCGGGGGATGAAGAGAACCATTTTCCTGCTCATTATGGTGAGGCAAACCAAATGGCGAGGTTCTCATCCAACGATGGTTGTAGACAGAACAACGGTAAGGACAAGATTGCTCCATCAGTGATGTATTTCATGGTCTTGCGTATCTTACGCCTTGACCATCGCAGGCCAAGGCTGCATCATCCTGGGGCTCTGTCGAGTGTGTCACCATGTTTTGAGGCTTTATATCCTCATCCCTTGAGAAGGTATCATCTGTCAGTATGGTCTTGTCGTGGTGTTGTCGATCGTCTGTTCAATGGATGTGGGAAATGTCTAGCAAGGTGGTTTCCTTCAGGTTATTCATGAGGATTTCAAGGAATCCCGTGGTCAGGGGCATATGGGTGCTAGCGACCGTTTGTATTTTTTTTGAAATAATAGATGAGGAGAGTCAAGAGAAAAATGTTGGAAGCAGTAAGGGAAAAATATTTTGTACCTTAGAAGAGGTAAGAAATATAGGGGTTTCTGCAAGTGGTTTGAAAGTTCTAGAAAAATCTATATGTCCTAACTAACATCATGCTAACTAAGGTTTCCTACAGTCACAATGGCTCTGATATCAGCTTTGTGGGACCCCGACTCATAAGTCATGATCACCAAATGTACGTGCACAATGATCCCAACACTAGTGCATCCGCGTGCTATACAAACGGTTTTTAACATGTGTGGGCGATAGGGGGGAGGCTATCCCACACGATAGGGAAAAACCGACGGCGATGCCTGCACCTGGTCACAAACGATGGGCAAAAATATATTGTTTGCGATTGGAAGGGCCATCACAAACAGACATATTGGGGAAGACATGTGATACTAGCTTAGCATCCCACATAGAAAACCCCAAGGGTACATTTCCGTTCGTATTGCAGATCACACACAATTTTGTGCAAAACATCATTTGTGACAGGGGTGGTCGTCACACACGATAGTTATAATTATGTGGTTTGCGTTACTCAAAACATCACTCACGGTGTCTAGAAGAAACTATTTGGCATTGGGATGCCCATCACACACACTAGCTGTGTGAAAACATTTGTGATTGGGTGTCCTAACGCACAAAGTTGTCAACCATAATTCGTGTGTGATTGCTCACTGATCCAACATGCCAACTTTCAAGAAACCATGTGGGTTTGTTCAGGTCATCACCCACGGTGTTGTCTTAGAAATCGTCTGCAATGGGAACCCCAATAATCAACATGATTGCTCTATTATTTATAATCCATTTAGTAATCAAATTGACATTTCATATCAACCACAAAATATATTTCTTATTCGTAGTATGGCAACCAGGATTTCATAATTGAATTACACCAGGGTACAACATGATATAGGCATATACTGCCTAGCTACCCAATTGCAGAACAAGACAAAGTTTCAAATGCAACATCTAAAGACTTTGGAAATTAAGTATCATCATAGATGGTAAATATACAGATGAATTTCATCTAGAAAACTGTTAAAGAGGAAGGCAAATATGGAGCCTTCAATGATGTTGAAGGTCCTCACAACTTTAGGTGAGTGCCTGTGGATGATTGCCCGCCCATCCTTCGTCCTCTTAAGGAAGACTTCAAGATTATATCGGGGGTGCTGTATGAATACCTTCATCGCCTCTTGATCATACAGGTGGTTTGAGACATAATCACTGATGAACTTCCTTGAGAAGGATTGAAAACAAACATATGCATAAATATCTTTTCTAAAATTCAAAATGGCGCAAAGGGAAAAGGACAAGGTGAAAGAGATGGTACCATCCTATAGTTGACTGATGTCTTCTTTATTGTGCACACAAACATATTGTTGTTCTTTGTAGCTAGTTTCTTTATTTTAACAATCTTTTTGAGTTTCTTGATTTGACTGATATTCAAGGACACCTCATTTCCCCACATGCAAAAGGGTCGAATAGTGGGTGTAAACCTACCGATGAGGTAGAGGAGTCGAATTCGTTGGCTATTGCTGCTGCCTTCTGCCTCTCCTGACGCTCCTCCTCGAAGCGGCGGTACTCAGCGTAGATCTTCTCATTCCGTGCCATAGCTGCAACATCTGCTATGGCCATGGTGGTGGTGAGCCTCTTTGCGTGCTCGACCTGGCGCTCCTCCTCCTCATGTAGGAAGTTGATGTAGCACGCTAGGCCACTGACGCAAAAGCCGAGTGGCTGTGATTCGACAGTGGCCTCCTCCTCCTACCTTCGGGCTGCTATGGCGGTTCGGGTGATGGCCCCGTCGGCTGATCGTGAGGTGGCTGCTAAGGCGGACGCTGGTGTGGTGGCGGCCAAGGAGGCAACCGATGGGGTGGAGAAAACGACGACCGACAATGGGGTGGGGGCCACGGCCATCGCCGGTAGCAGCTGCCTTCAGGTAAATGTGTAGGAGCGTCTGGTGGGTGCGGTGTGCATAGCCAACAAGGACGCCACATGCGCTACATGCTTCTAGGTACTGTGCTGCCGACGTGGTGCGGCCTCCTAGCTGGAGCTGAACTCTGGCGGAGTGGCAGAGCGACAACGACGGACATGTGCCATTGGCGATTGGGGGAGAAGCAAACTTGTTAATCTATGGGTGGGGAGGGGATGAATGCAATGTCGAAAGGCCGGTCATGAGGGTTTATAAAGCAGGCGGCCAAGGCGAGTCGGGTAGGAAGCTTGTGGACGTTCCAGTGCGGTTGCGTGGGAACGGGAAGCCCAAAAGAAATGTTGTGCTCTCCCGAAGCATTGGGTGTTTGGGGCATTTTGGTGAGCCAGGTGGAAATCTTAAGCGAGAACCTGCACGCTCTCGGAGCGTGCTCTGGAATCCTTGCGCGGCAACACGGTGACAAGATAGGATGGAGGTGGGAGAAATGACAAGTATCCAGAGGATTAATAATAATAAACAATGTTTGTGTTTTATTACAAAGCAAACGGTCATTCTGTATGCACCGTCGTGAATGTATGTACGCGTGATGTGGTTGACGTGGCGACGACGCGATGTGCTTGCGTCTGTGCGCGCCCACTCTGCCTGCGTCCAGGCATGAACGATCACATACGCTCGGGGAGCCATATGCAAGTGGTTGCACTGCTCCAAGCGCCACCATGCAATTAAGCGCTATAAAAACTGTCATGCGGTTGATGCGGCCATTTACCTTCGTCTCTTCCACCTTCCGATCGTGCCACACAACACAAGAATCACAACCATGATGGGAAATAATAGAGAGAGGATGCATATCTCTTCATCGCTTCAACCTTCCCATGAGGATCCAATGGCGGCTGCCGGGGCCGAGCAGTAGTTCGCCACTATTTTCAAAGTGGACACATGCATTAGGAAGACGTACCTCTCAGTGTTGTACACCAATGACCCGGTCATTGTGGTGAACTCCATCAACATGTTGGAGTAGCTGCTTGGTGAGGATGGGAAGTACAAAGTGGTTAGCTTCGACCTCGAGTAGACAGGCAGCCGTGCCGGGCATGATCAGAAGGTTGCCGTTGCCCAGTTGTGCGTGGTCCATCACGTGTTCTTCTACCACTACTGCCTGGCCACAAGGCCTTGCGATCATTTCGCCAGATTTGTCAACAACCTCAACTATAGGTTCGCAACGGTGGACACCACCAACGACCTAAAGGTGCTCAAGACTTCAGGCTTGTCCTGCCAGAAGCTTGTCAACATCCAAGGTCAGTACAAGGTCTAGGGCGGCGAGAACAATAAGCAGAAGGACTCCCTGGTTGACCTTGTCGCGGCCATCATCAAACCCTACTACTGATACATGAAGGTTGTGTGCCACAAGGACAAGACTGTCTAGCACATGGCCTGTGTGAACAAAGCGGATGAAGAACACATCAAGTACGAGGCCAAGGACATGTACACCAACTACGAGATGTACAGGAGGATCATTGACATGAGGAAGTACTTCCTTCCCATAGACGGTGAGGGATAGCCACAAGTAGAGTAGTATGGCAACCGTCATCACAAGAATAGTATGATTTGGTTATTGTCTACTTCTTGTAAATTTATATTGAGGAATGTACATGTGTTGTCTAGTCACTTATGTAATTGTATTTTCAAGTTAGTTATGCAAAAATAATATTGGGGTTCTATAGATAGAGTATATAGATGTTGTGCAAACAGAGCAAATCATATCTCATACAATTATTAGCAATAACTGATAACCCACGAGTCTAGGGGATCGCAACAGTTTTTGAGGGTAGAGTAGTCAACCCAAATATATTGATTCGACACAAGGGGAGCCAAAGAATATTCTCGAGTATTAGTAGCTGAGTTGTCAATTCAACCACACCTGAAAGACTTAATATCTGCAACGAAGTATTTAGTAGCAAAGTAGTATGGAAGTAACGACAAGGATGGAAAAATTGAGAGTAGCAGTTTTGTAGTGATTGTAATAGTAGCAATAGAAAAGTAACTTACCAAAGATCAATGTGTGAAAAGATCGTAGGCAATGGATCAGTGATGGATAATTATGTCGGATGGCATTCACCATGCAATAGTTATAACATAGGGTGACACAGAACTAGCTCCAATTCATCAATGCAATGTAGGCATGTATTCCATTTATAGTCATACTTGCTTGTGGAAAAGAACTTGCATGACATCTTTTGTCCTACCCTCCTGTGGCAACGGGGTCCTAATGAAAACTAAGGGATATTAAGGCCTCCTTTTAATAGAGAACCGGACCAAAGCATTAGCACTTAGTGAATACATGAGCTCCTCAAACTACGATAATCACCGAAAAGAATCCCAGTTATTGTCACCACTACAGGAATCAGGGAATTTTCCCTCTGCCAGTTCTTTGCCGTCTGCTGGCCAACGAGAAAGAAGGTCTTTTCTGTCCGCTGACTAAGGACGGACGACAGAAATCAGGCAGACGACGAAGATATAGTTTGTCGTCCGCCAATTCTTTGTCGCCGGCCAGCAGACAGCAAAGGGACCAAAGGCACACGACAAAGAGGCCAAATGGGCCCCACTGGGCCGTGAAGCTGGCTAGGTCAAATGGACCGTCTGGATGCCGTCTGCCATATCTTTGTCGTCTACCATTTGTCCCTTTGCCATCCGCTAGCAGACGACAAAGAGTACGCCTGGCTAACGACTGTTAGCCCCCTGACCCCACCCCCTCTTTGTCGTCTGCTAGCATACGACAAAGAGGTTTGCCTAACACAAATCCCGTCGGCTAGCCCGACCCTCTCTCTCTCTCTCTCTCTCTGCATCTCTCTCACCCTACACGACCATTGACCGCCCCTCATCCCCGCTGCCACCCTCACCGGCCGTCCCTACCATGCCACCCCTCATCGACGGCCCCTGCCCTGCAACCCCTCATCGGCTGCCCCTGCCTCGCCACCCCTGCCCACCACCATCACCGCTGCCCCGACACACCTGCACCCCTACCCCTCGCCTGACTGCCATCGCCGCCCCCTCGCCACCCTTGCCCTCCGCCGTCGCGACACCCCCGACGCTAGTAGCAGCTGCCTTTGGGAAATGTGCAGGAGCGTCTGGTGGGCGCGGTGTACATAGCCAACAAGTATACCACAGACACTAGATGCTTCCAAGTACTGCACTACCGACGTGGTACAGCCTCCCAGCTAGAGCTTCCCTCTGGCAGAGTGGCAGAGCGACAACGACGGTCAGGTGCCATTGGCGATTGGGGGAGAAGCAAACTTGGGAAGCTACGGGCGGGGAGGGGATGAGTGCAATGTGGAAAGGACGGTCATGAGGGTTTATAAAGCAGGCGGCCAAGGCGAGCCGGGCGGGAAGCTTGCGCATGTTCGTGCGCGGTTGCGCGGGAACGGGAAGCCCAAAAGAAACATTGTGTGCTCCAGAAGCATTGGATGTTTGGGGCATTTTGGTGAGTCGGGCAGGAAGCTTAAGTGGGAACCTACGCGCTCCTAGAGCGTGCACTAGAATCCTCGTGCGGCAACACGGTGACAAGACATGATAGAGGTGGGAGAAATGACAGGTATGTAGATGATTATTATTATTATTAATAATAAATGTTTGTGTCTTATTACAAAGCAAACAATCGTTCTGTATGCATCATCGTGAATGAATGTACGCATGATGTGGTTGATGTGGCCATCACGTGATGTGCTTGCGTCTGTGCACGCCCGCTCTGCCTACGTCCATGCGCGAATGATCACATACGCTCGGGGAGCCATTTGCAAGCGGTTGCACCGCTCCGAGCGCCACCATGTAGTTAAGCGCTATAAAAACTGTCATGCGGTTGATGCGACCATTTACCTTCGTCTCTTCCACCTTCCGATCGCGCTACACAACACAAGAATCACAACCATGACGGGAAATAATAGATAGAGGACGCATACCTCATCATCGCTTCAACCTTCCTATGCAGATCCAATGACGGTTGTCGGTGCTGAGCGGCAGTTCACCACTATTTTCAAAGTGGACACACACATTAGGAAGACGAACCTCTCAGTGGTGTACACCAATAATCCAGTCATGGTGGTGACCTCCATCAACATGTTGGAGCAGCTCCTTCTTGAGGATGACAAGTACAAAGTGGTCAGCTTCGACCTCGAGTAGACAGGTGGCCGTGCCGTGCCGGGCATGATCAGCTCCGACCTCGAGTCTCTCTGGAGAGCGTTGCTCTCTAGTATGCATACACGGTGCCCTCTTCTTTATCGACCCATGTGAGAGGAGGTCGGGGGAAGAAGAGAGGTAGTAGAGGTACACGTGGGAGAGGAGGCCGCGAGAGAGGTAGGGTGGCTGCTATGCCTTCCTTGCCGCCACCCCCAGCTGATTCACCCGAGCATAGGACTGCTAGGGTGGGCCCGTCTGAGGACGAGGCTACACGGACTCTTTTCCATGAGCCTTCGACCTACAAGACTCCTGTCCCAGAGGCTTCGTCCCACAAGACTCTGGAGCAGAGTAGGTATGAGGGCACGTCCGGGCACACCCAATGGGATGCCTAGCCGGGGGAGCCTAGTGGCCATGCTGATGGTGGCGGGGATCGTTTTTCTGATAGCGACGAGGAGGTGGTTGAGGGGGACACCGTCTACTAGCATGGTAGTACATGGCTCCCGCCCGAGCCGGCGACCCGCAAGATGAGGTGGTCGATTAGGCCTGATGGGGAGAGGTACATGCATGTACTCTTTTCTAACCTTTTGCCTTCACATTTTTTCAAATATCTAATGTGTTGGCTTTGTCATACTGCAGGGGTTGGCATCAACCCTAGGATGCCCGTAGGCCCAACAGCGTCCTTGGTGTCCTTATCAGGCAAAACTTCCTAGGTTTTGTCCAGTTGCCCGGTGAGGGTAAGGTTACAGAGTTAGGACTGAATTGGGAGCACTACTTGGCTACACGGGCCCTGGCTGAGGAGAGGATCAATGGTGTTTTGTGCCACATGAGGGGCAGAGATGGCGATCAAACAGTTTTGGGTAATTTCTTTACACAATTAAAAATCAACAATAGCTATTTATTGTACTAATAAGTGTTGTATTATTTGATTGCAGACCTTCTATATCTGTCAGGAGGGATACAAGGAGGCCGTGATAAAGGTTATCGATCAGCAATGCAAGCGCCTACTGCAAAACTTTCGGCACGAGGCTCGGGTGAAGGCTGTTCAAGAGTACTATGCCTCGTGGCGTATTAGGAAGGAGAAGTCGACGTGTCACGGAAATAAGATGGAGAAGGAGCATTACATGAAGGTAATTACGTATTCTTAAGGCCTTGTACTTACTTTCCTTCATTTGGTTCCTACGTGTAGCGCTCAAATATCTCTTTATTAACTTAGGTGCCGCCGAGATGATGTGCAGATAAGATGGCTTATTGGGAGGCATTAGTGGATGGGTGATGGTCAGAATAATGGCTAGCCATCCACAACAATGCCAAGGACCGGCGTAACAAAATGGTTGGTGTGCCACACCATCAAGGGAGCGCCAACTTAAATCAGTTTGGTCAGAACTGGGTATGTGGTTAGCTTCATGATTCATGCAATTCATTCTTGATTGTAGCTTGAGCCCTTTACTAATACTTTGTTCCTCTCTCCCTCTCTCTCTCTTAGGCGCATTCATAACAAAACGGAGGTGACATAGATGTACGACCTCTATGCGATGGCCCATAATACCTCATACAATAAGGTCAAGGCATTCTTTGAGTTTGACCTCGACCATCTCGAGAGGTTCACTAACATCTCCTCCCACAACAAGCTCGTGAGGTACAGAGATGAGGGGAAGGCGAGGAAAGGGGAGGACTTTAACCCGAGCCAAAGGCCTATTGATCCAGAGCTGGTGATGATAGTTGGTGGCATGAGGCCACATGGCTCAATTGCCATTGGATATGGCCATATACGTTATCCTAGCACTCCCCAGCAAATCAAGGCACGCCAAACAAGCTCCTGTCCTAAGATAAGGCCTCGTCCACGGCCAGTCGAGCTTGCCATCGAGGTTAGTTATACAGACTCAAATATCATTCCTCATTACGTTGTGTGTGTGAACAAAGATGATTACAATGCTAACGAGGAGTTGTGTTGCAGGCTGCTATTCAAAAATAGAGAGAGGCAACACAGGCGCTTATGGTGGCGAAGGAGAAGGAGATGGAGGAGAGGATGGCTAGGTTGTTGGAGGAGGAGAGGGCACGGTCCAATGCGTCTTAAAGGGCCATATACGAGATCTTTGTGGTAAGATTCTTCTTCATATTTCTCAAATCTTGCATTTAATGTTCGTTTCATTAATAACGAATATCATTAACTTGTGACAACGAAATGTGAAGACTATGCGCGAGAAGAACGGCCAGACCGCTCCGTTGATGCCAGTCATTACCACGGCTGCAACGACGAGTTTCATTTGAATGCTGCAATGATCTTTTTTGTGTCGTCATGCTAACGAGACATTGCAAATCAACTTTGGTGCAACATAACTCCGGAGTCACATCACACAACCCTTCTCCAGGGCAGCCTTCTCTAGGTGAAACCGGCCCGAGCAACCGCGGTGCCTCACCTCCGTGATGATGTGCTTGTTGTTGTTGGATGATAATTTTAAACTTGCTACATATGTGAAACTTGCTACTTGTTGTTGGATGATATTTGTGCTTGTTGTTGGATGAATTATGCTTGTTGTTGGATGATATGATGATATTTGTGTTTGTTGTTGGATATTATTAATTTGTGCTTGTTGGATGATCGTTAGCATGGCAAGAATATTTATATTGTGAGATATGTACATAATTTTCCTATGAAAATTGTTGGATATAAGAAAAACAGAAAAATTGGGGCAATATTGCCACATTTCCGTCTGCCACCAACGACAAAGCCTCTTTGCCGTCTGCCACCGACGACAAAGGTGCCACCTGGTGCTCACCTGTGCAACCTGGGAGTGTCAGGCCTGGTGCAATTTGGTACATTCACCATCCGAGGGCAGACGACAAAGGTGACGTGGACGACAAAGGAGGTCTTGGATGACGACAAAGGGGACCGACGACAAAGGTGGGGTCTGGCTGACGCCAAAGTCTTTAGTGCTTTGCCATTGGTGGCGGATGGCAAAGACTGTCGTTAGCCACTAACGGGGGTTAGCCCCAGTGTAGGCCGTCCAACCTCTTCGCCGTATGTGTCCTCACGGAAAAATAATTTGCGTCCACTGAGCCAAGGCAGATGACAAAGCACTCCTTTACCGGGTTTTCCAGTGCCGAAATTTTTGCCGGCCGGCAGCAGATGGCAAAGCCTTTGCCATCAGTGGTCCTACCCTTTGCCGTCATCTAGGGCAGATGGCAATGTACCTGATTCCTGTAGTGCACCCTAGGGGATGTGGATCATAACTCATAATAGGTGTATACAACTTGCAATATAGGATCAAGAACACACACATATATATTCATGAAAACATAATAGGTTCAGATTTGAAATCATGGCACTCGGGCCCTAGTGACAAGCATTAAGCATAGCATAGTCATAGCAACATCAATCTCAGAACATTGTGGATACCTAGGGATCAAACCCTAACAAAAATAACTCGATTACATGGTAAATCTCATCCAACCCATCACCGTCCAGCAAGCCTACAATGCTATTACTCACGAACGGCAGAGAGCATCATGGAATTGGTGATGAAGGATGGTTGGTGATGATGATGGTGTCGATTTCCCCTCTCCAGAGCCCAAAACGGACTCCAGATCTGGCCTCTCGAGGAAGAACAGGAGGTGGCAGCAACTCTGTATCGTGAAACGCGATGAACTCTTCTCTCTGATTTTTTTCTCCATGGATGTGAATATATGGAGCTGGAATTGAGGTCGGTGGAGCTCCAGGGGGCCGACAAGCCTGCTAGGCGCGGCCAGGGGGGTGGTCGCGCCCCTGGCTTGTGGCCAATGGGTGCCCCCCCTTCGGTTGATTCTTTTGCTAGTATTTTTTTATTAATTCCAAAAATAATATCCGTAAATTTTCAGGTCAATCCGAGAACTTCTATTTCTGCACAGAAATAACACCAAGGCAATTCTGCTGAAAACAACGTCAGTCCGGGTTAGTTCCATTCAAATCATCAAATTAGAGTCCAGAACAAGGGCAAAAGTGGAGACGATGGAGACGTATCAACTCCCCCAAGCTTAACCCATTGGTTATCCTCAAGCAATTCAGTTGATAAACTGAAAGTGATAAAGAAAAACTTTTGCAAACTCTGTTTGATCTTATTGTTGTAAATATGTCTAACGATGTTCATATTTGTAGCAAAGATTATAGACCCACGTTCACAATAACATTTAGGTCTCACATTTACTCATATCAATGGCATAATCAACTAGCTAGCAATAATAATAACTCTCGGATGACAACACTATTATCAAAACAATCATGATACAATATGGTATAATGGTATCTTGCTAGCCCTTTCTGAGACCGCAAAACATAAATGCAGAGCACCCTTGAAGAACAAGGACTGACTGGACATTGTAATTCATGGAAAAAGAGATCCAGTCACACTCATACTCAATATCAATTAATAGCAAAGCATACAAATGACAGTGGTGCTCTCTAACTGGTGCTTTTTATAAGAGGATGATGACTCAACAGTAAAGTAAAATAGATAAGCCCTTCGCAGAGGGAAGCATTGATTTGCGGAGGTCCCAGAGCTCAAGCTTTTAAAACACGGATGAATAAATTTTTTGAGCGGTATGCTTTCATTATCATCATAACGACCAAGAGATTTCACCATATTCCATGCTAGATACATTATAGGCGGTTCCAAACAAAATGATAAAGGTTTTACTCCCCCTCCACCAATTGAACACACTCCATGGCTGGCCGAATCCACGGGTACCGTCCATACAAACAACAATCTCGGGCGAGTTTTGTTTCATTATATTTTGATTTGATTTTGAGCATGGAAATGGGCATCCACTTTCTCGTTAATGATAGTGAATCAACACATATCGATAGAATAACCCACCTAGCATGGAAGATACTCACCGCCCCCAGTCGCTACATGAGCGATTCGGGCATACAAAACAAAATATTATTTGAAGGTTTAGAGTTTGGCACATGCAAATTTACTTGGAACAATAGGTAAATACTGCATATAGTAGGTATGGTGGACTCAGCTGGAACAACTTTGGGTTTAAGGAAGTGGATGCACAAGCAGTATTCCTGCTTAGTACAAGTGAAGGCTAGCAAAAGACTTAGGAGCGACCTACTAGAGAGTGACAATAGTCATCAACATGCTTTGAGATTAACCAAGATTGAATGCAAGCATGAGTAGGATATAAATCACCATGACAATAAATATCGTGGAGGCTATGTTGCTTCTGTTTTGACTACATGCCCGAACATGTGCCAAGTCGAGCCACTTGAATCATTCAAAGGAGGTTACAATCCTATAATACTACATCACAACCATTTTAATATGCATGTTGGCACTCAAGACAAACCATTATCCACTCTTAGCTAATTAAGCAGGACATGAGTAACTATAATCTCTAATTGTCACTGCAAATATGTTTCACCCATAATGAGCTGAATTCAGAACGATGAGCTAATCATATTTACAAAAGCAAAATAGGCCGAGTTCGTACCAGGTTTTCTCCATCTCAATCTTTTCATCATATATCGTCATTTTTGCCTTTCACTTGCACGACCTAACGATGTGAATAATAATAAGAGTGCACGTGCATTGGACTAAGCTGGAATCTACAAACAATAACTCAAAGGAGAAGGCAAGGTAATATGGGCTCTCTGATAGATAAACAATAATGCATATGAGAGCCACTCAACATTTTCATTGTGGTCTTCTCCTTACGACCCAAAGATAGAAAATTCAAAACAATAACAAGAAAAAAACTATTTACACGGGAAAGCTCCCAACAAGCAAATGAAGAACGAGAAATCTTTTTTGGTTTTCTTATAATGCTACAACTAAACAGACTAGAAGGTAAAGCTATAACTAATTTTTTTGGATTTTCTCAAGGTTAATTAAGAAAACAAGAAAAAGCAGAAAGAAAAATAAACTATCGTGGAAGGTACAATGAAAAAGTACGAGCACCGACTATCAAGATGAGTTTGTGAACATGAATGTAATGTCGGTGAGAAATACGTACTCCCCCAAGCTTAGGCTTTTGGCCTAAGTTGGTCTAGGGCCATGGATGAAAATAACCATCTCCTGGATACTCCGGAGGGTCCTAAGGGTTCCAATGGTTAGCGATCTCTTGTGCCTCCCACTAAAAAGTAGATCGGGATACAGATCAAGGGCTGGTGCCAGCTCATGTGTTAGGGGTTGCGACAGACCCCAATCTCTGTAGATGTCCTTGGGCATAGTAGTGTACCTGCCAGAATGAATATCGAACAAAGAAGAAGCAGGCGGAACAATAATCTCAGAAGTACCTTGACTAAACACTAAGTTGTAAAGTAGCCTCCTACCACTTCCTAATAAAATCATGTGTTACCATACTGTCATAGTCTAAATATCTTGTACGTAGCAGCATTTCCTCTTCCTCCTCAAGCCTAATGGGTATCTTAAGGTGTGTGGCTAGACGAGATGCATAGATACCTCCGAATATGGGCCCCTTGAACGGTTTAAGTTCAACCGTTGGGCCACCATAGCATCCAGACTAAAAGTTCTATCAGCAAAGTAAAGCGTGGCACGAAATGGCAAGGTCGGGAGCACTAAGTCCTCCACTCTCCCCATGACCAAATAGACATCTCCCCGAAAATAATGAATAATAGCGTAGAATAGGAAAATGTAAACTAGCTGCTCTTGCCTTTGACACCCCTCTCTCTTCCCCTAGAGTGGTTGCGGCAATAAAGTCTTCCATGTCTCTAGGACGTGGTTCACTGATGCTGCCCTCATAAGGTATTTTGCAAACATTGAAAAAATCATAAAGTGTCATTTTCTTACGCACATCATACAAGTAAAACTCTACCGTGGGAGGATCCTTCCTAGGGTAAAAGTGAAAGTTTTGCGTGAAGATATTAGTGAGTAAGTGGTGCTGGTCACACTTACCGTTGAGGAAGTCGGTGATGCATGCATTCTTTGCTAAATGATAGAAATCTTCATAAATTGCGGCCGCTCTCAAGAATGTATCACTTGGCCATTCACATGGCCGAACCTCTGTGACGTGAGGAAGATTGTATTTGGACTTCTTCTTCACCTTATTTTTATCTTCTTTAGAGCCCCGGCTTGAAGAGCCTCTTAACAATCTCCTCAACATTTCTCTCAAAAATTTCTGAAATTTTTAGTGACTTGAAATAAAGGTGAACAAAACTCAACAAAACTTATAGCAACTACTCCCATAAGTGCCTAGAGCCTATATAATGCATCAAAACTACTTGGGACCATACAAATTTGACATGCAAGTTCAAGAACAAGGTCACCACAACAATGTTATTTTGCAATATATAAAGCACTAGAACAAAAACTAATTTGACCATTGGAGGAGTCACATACCGAAGATCAATCCCCATAGCAGTTTTACTAATGGAGCTTTGCACAAGGAGATCGAAAATGGCAGCAAAATGAGCTAGAACACGGGTTTGGGCAATGGTGGGATTTTTCTAGAGGAAGACAAAATAGATAGGTGCTGGAATAAGTGATGGGGACCTACGTGGGACCCACAAGCCACCTAGGTGTGGCTAGGGGGGTGGCCGCTCCCTATGGGCTTGTGACCTACTGGTGCAGCCCCTTGGTATGTACTTAGTGCCAGATATTCTTAAATATTCCAGAAACAATCGTACTACATTTTCATGGCATTTGAAGAACTTTTATTTTCAGGTCATTTTTCTATTGCACGAAAAACTCAGAAAACAGAAAAATAATATCATTTTTACTTTATTTAATCTAACTAACAGAAAGTAAAAGTTGGGTGCAGAAGGTTGTGCTTTCTAGATTCATCCATCTCATGCTCATCAAAAGGAATTCATTAACAAGGTTGATCAAGTGTTATTAATAAACCTCTTTCGAGTAACATGAAACTGGAGAATTTTCGAATAACACTAAGTTACCCCAATGGGGATAATCATATCCCCAACAATAAGTATATCATATTTCTTCTAGAAACCAGGGAGAGGAAATTCAAAACCTCCAATAATAATCGTTGTAATTTTTTCAATGGAGTTGATACTGTGAACTTGAGGTTGTTCTTCGGAATGTGTACCGTATGCTCATTACCATTAACATGAAAAGTGACGTTGCCCTTGTTGCAATCAATAACAGCCCCTAGATTATTCAAAATGGGTCTACCAAGGATGATCGACATACTGTCGTCCTCGAGAATATCAAGAATAACAAAGTCCGTTAGGATAGTAATATTTGAACTACGACAGGCACATCCTCACAAATACCAATAGGTAAACCAGTTGATTTATCAGCCATTTGTAAAGAGATTTCAGTAGGTGTCAACTTATTCAAATCAAGTCTACGATACAAGGAGAAAGGCATAACACTAACACCAGCTCCAAGGTCACATAAAGCAGTTTTAACATAATTTCTGTTAATAGAGCATGGTATAGTAGGTACTTCGGGATCTCCTAATTTCTTCAGTATTCCACCCTTAAAGGTATAATTAGCAAGCATGGTGGAAATCTCAGCTTCTGGTATCTTTCTTTTATTTGTCACAATATCTTTCATATACTTAGCATAATGAGACATTTTCAAAATATAAGTCAAGCGCATACGCAAAAAGATAGGTCTAACCATTTCAGCAAAACGCTCAAAGTACTCATCATCCTTTTTCTTGGATGGTCTAGGAGGAAAGGGCATGGGTTTCTTAACCCATGGTTCTCTTTCTTTACCATGCTTCCTAGCAACAAAGTCTCTTTTGTCATATCTTTTATTCTTAGGTTGTGGGTTATCAAGATCAACAACAAGTTGAATCAGGTTGAGCATGAACATGAACATCATTACTAATATTATCACTAGGCTCATGTTCATCACCAGATTGTGTCTGAGCATCATAAACATAAATATCATTTGGGTTTTCAGGTGTATCTATAACAGGTTCACTAGAAGCATGCAAAGTTCTATCGTCATTCTTTTTCCTCTTATTACTGGAATGACTAGGTGCATCTGTATTAATTCCCTAGGAATCTTGATCAATCCTCTTAGGATAGGCCCTCGGAATACAAAGGTTCCTGAGTCATTTTACCACCTCTAGTCACAACTCTAACAGAATGATCATTGTTCTTACTATTCATCTCATTAAGCAAATCATTCTGTGCCTTAAGTACTTGTTCTACTTGAGTAGTTACCATGGAAGCATGTTTATTAATAAGCTTAAGATCATTAATAGTCCTACTCATATAATCACCTAAGCGATCAAGCATGTAAGCATTATGTTTCAATTGTCTACTAACATAAGCATTGCAATTTTCTTGCTTAACAATAAATTTATCAAACTCATCCAAGCATTGGCTAGCAGACTTCTTATAAGGAATATCACCTTCATCAAATCTACAGAGAGAATTTACCTCTACTACCTGTGTCGGGTTATCAAGACCATTTATTTCTTCAATAGGCGGTAGATTCCTAACATCTTCAGCTTCAATACCTTTTTCTTTCATAGATTTCTTTGCCTCTTGCATATCTTCAGGACTGAGAAATAGAATACCTCTTTTCTTCGGAGTGGGCTTTGGAGGTCGTTTGGGAATAGTCCAATCATTATCATTGCTCAGTATATTATTCTATAGTAGTTCAACTTGTTCGACAGTTCGTTCCCTGAAAACATAACCAACACAACTATATAGGTGGTCCCTAGAAGCATCAGTTAGTCCATTATAAAAGATATCGTGTATTTCGTTTTTCTTGAGAGGATGATCAGGCAATGAATTAAGTAATTGGAGAAGCCTCCCCAAGCTTGTGGGAGACTCTCTTCCGCAATTTGCACAAAGTTAAATACTTCCTGCAAGGTAGCTTGTTTCTTATGGGCAGGAAAATATTTTTCAGAGAAGTAATATATCATATCCTGGGGACTACGTACACAACCAAGAGCAAGAGAATTAAACAATATCTTAGCATCACCCTTTAATGAGAAAGGAAACAACTTAAGAATATAGTAATAATGAATTTTTTCCTCATGAGTAAATAGGGTGGCTATATCATTCAATTTAGTAAGATGTGCCACAACAGTTTCAGATTCATAACCATGGAAAGGATCAGATTCGAACAAAGTAATTTACTCAGGATCGCTAGAGAATTCATAATCCTTATCAGTAACAAAGATAGGTGAAGTAGCAAACTTAGGATCATATTGCATTCTAGCATTCAAAGATTTTTCCTTCCACTTGCATAGAAATTTCTTAAGATCATCTCTATCCTTACAAGCAAGAAAGTCCCTAGCTACCTCTCCTTCCATAACATAACCCTTAGGTATATTAGGCAATTCATATCTAGGAGAGTTAGGTCTAGAAGGTGTCTCATAGCGTTCAATTGAAATAATTTCATCAGTTTTAGAAATATCATCAGTTTCAGCATTGAATCTAGCAATTTGTTCATCAAGGAATTCACCTAGTGGCACAGTATTAACAAGCAAAGTATTATCATAAGCATCATGCATAGAAGAAGTGACATCGTCAATTACTTGCGACATATCAGAATCAATAGCAGGTGGTGGTGTCGCAAATTTACTCATAACAGAAGGTGAATCAAGTGTAGAGCTATATGATAGTTCCTTACCTCCCCTCGTAGTAGAGGGATAGATCTTGGTTTTTGGGTCTTTAAGATTCTTCATAGTGATCAAGAGATATAAATCCCAAGAGACTCAGAGAATAAAGATATGCTCCCTGGCAACGGCACCAAAAAAAGGTCTTGATAACCCACAAGTATAGGGGATCGCAACACTTTTCGAGATTCAACCCAAATTTATTGATTCGACACAAGGGGAGCCATAGAATATTCTTTAGTATTAGAAGCTGAGTTGTCAATTCAACCACACCTAAAAGACTTAATATCTGCAGCAAAGTATTTAGTAGCAAAGTAGTATGGAAGTAACAATAAAGATGGCAAAAGTGATAGTAGAAGTTTTGTAGTGATTGTAACAGTAGCAACGGAAAAGTAACTTAGCAAAGATCAATATGCGAAAGAGGCAATGGATCAGTGATAGATAATAATGTCAGATGTCATTCATCATGCAATAGTTATAACATAGGGTGACACAGAACTAGGTCCAATTCATCAATGTAATGTAGGCATGTATTCCATATATAGTCATACGTGGTTGTGGAAAACAACTTGCATGGCATCTTTTGTCCTACCCTCCCATGGAAGCGGGGTCCTAATTGAAACTAAGGGATATTAAGGCCTCCTTTTAATAGAGAACCTGACCAAAGCATTAGCACTTTGTGAATACATGAACTCCTCAAACTATGATAATCACCAAAAGAATCCCAGTTATTGTCACCCTGGGGGATACGGATCATAACTCATAATAGGTAACTACAACTTGCAAGATAGAATCAAGAACACATATATATTCATGAAAACATAATAGGTTCAGATCTAAAATCATGTCACTCGGGCCCTAGTGACAATCATTAAGCATAGTAAAGTCATAGCAACATCAATCTAGAACATAATGGATACTAGGGATCAAACCCTAACAAAACTAACTTGATTACATGGTAAATCTCATACAACACATCACCGTCCAGCAAGCCTACGATGGAATTACTCATAGCATCAAGGAATTGGTGATGAAGGATGGTTGGTGATGATGATGGCGTCGATTTCCTGTTCTTCAGGGGGGCCACAAGCCTGCTAGGCATGGCCAAGGGGGTGGCCACGCCCTGGCTTGTGGTCAATGGGTGCCCCCCATCCGGTTGATTCTTTCACCGGTAGTTTTTATTAATTCCAAAAATAATCTCCGGAAATTTTTAGGTCAATCCGAGAACTTTTATTTCTGCACAAAAGTAACACCAAGGCAATTCTGCTGAAAACATCGTCAATCCGGGTTAGTTCCATTCAAATCATGCAAATTAGAGTCCAAAACAAGGGTAAAAGAGTTTGGAAAGGTGGATATGATGGAGACATATCATTAATCATGTGCCCAGAACATACACATGTTGTCAGGATGAATCGTTTGGGTTATTATTGGTGTTCCCACACAGTTCTTGTCGGATTTTAGGCTCTGCAAAACCCTTAAGGTTTGAACACAGGGGTGTGTGCAAAGATCCCCTTTAGCCTCGCCCAACCTAGCTCATTAATCGATGAACATGGCAAAAAACTCGCACGATGACGAGGAAGAAGATGAACACGACAGTTCACCGAGGTTCTGGCCACTGCGAAGCATAATACCCTATTCCTACTTTGGTGGATTGCATCTCAAGGAGGTGGTGTGGATGAACTAGTATAGTGTTTTAGGGCCTCATGAGGTCTCCCTTTGATGTGTTCAAGGCCCTCTATGGCTCGGTGATGGGTGGATAGTGGAATGGATTCAGGTCCTCTCTACGGTGCAGCCTACCCTCTATATATAGTGGTGGCTTGGGTCCTCTTCCCTTATCGAAATGGCGGGAAGGGAACCCACAACGGCCAATTTTGAAGGGGGACAGGAGTACATGCTCGCCCTGCCCAAAGGCGGTCTTCGCCTGCAAAGTAGATGTCGACAGTGCAGGGATGGGCTCAGCGGTGACATCTGCCCTGCGGGGCGGGTGGTTGCGGTCTTGTTACACAAGAATGGAAACCTTTGGGGGCTGCTTTGGGAACCCGCGTAAGACCTTTCTCCCTTTGCACTATATGGGAAACTGCACCATCTGGCACGCTGGCGCCCACCTGTCCTTCATTGTGTCACCCTTGACTCCCGAGGCCGGACCTTGCATAGAGATCTCCGCCGCTCCTAAGGGGGCCTGAGGAGGCCCGTCCCTTGCCGGTTCTGACGCTGTTCCTCCTCGTGAGGCTGGGGCCCTCATGAGGGCCTTGTATTGTGTGAGGCCACGCCCGGACGTGTTTTGTTGATGAAATGGGCATGCCTTGTGTAACGCTGAAGATGCGCTCCTATCCTTATTTAGGAAGGGGGGCCTCTACAGGGATAGAGGCGCATCTTGTTGTTTCGCAAGTGCAGTAAACATTGCATACATGTATGAATAGATGAGTATATGAGTTGGCTTACACTCGCCACAAGCTAAATTACAAGTTCACACAATTATTCAAGCATCATACAGAAGTAAGGGTCCGTCTACGGATGAAAACAAACGAAGAAAAGAAGCAATGTAAAGCTGCCTTGCTATCCCAAGGATCAGGACCATGGCCTCTCTACTCATCGGGGTACGTAACATACTTCCGGCCACGTTCTTCATCGTACTCCCACCGGAGTTGAGTCACATGTTCTGGCACATACTCTTGAACACCTGCACCTGTATTGTTGTAATCTGTCAGCCACATGGACTCGGCAATTATGTAACCTGGATACCGAAACTATGTAAGATTTTGGGTTTGGAAGGGGTAAGTGTTGAGGTTTCAGCAAGCACTAAGCATATATTTGGTGGCTATCTTACGAGAACATGAATGTAAAAGTGGTGGTCTACGAGAGACGGTCGAGAACTACCATGACTACTAAGTGATCCTGAACACCTAATTACGTCAAACATAACCCCACCATGTTCTCTCTCGGTTCATCTTCATGAGCAGAGACCATCACGGTTACGCACACAGTTGTTGTATTTTATTAGTTTACTTCAAGTTGGCTATAACCGGGTGTTAAACAAAATATCCAAGTTGCCACATAACCGCGGGCACGGCTTTCCGAAAGATTTAACCCGGTAGGGGTGCTCCAACTAATCCATCACAAATTAACCACACTCCACGGGAATAACCTCGACCACGGATCTCGTGATCTTCCTAGGCAATTCCAAAGGAAACCCGACACCTCAAGATAGCCCGAAGAAGATCAGAGTTCCTCACACAAGACATTCGAGAAAGGTTAAACAAATCCAGCAAGACCGCCCGACGTGTCTACAAACCCGATAAGAGCCGTGTATCTCGTTCTCGGGACACGACTGATGATTGATGGTTACCATGCCAATCACCGAGTTGCCCCGAGCGACGTTAATAAGCTACTCTGGGTTGGACCAACACTCATGCGGAGCATTGGCCCGGGTTGTTGATTAATTATCCATGAGGTTGCAAAGCCCTATGCATTTTTATTAAGTTGTTAAGCAAATAGTACCAATGTTGGGTCTTGCTAGACAAGCTTTAATCTCAAATGAATAATCAAGTGGATCCCCTTAACAACCCCGAGCATGTTAGGAGCTCCCCTACCAAGATATATATGTGCATTAAATTAAATAGCAGTAAATATTGTGATATCTCTAGATATCCATGTTATCACATGGAAACAAGCTGCACCTGCATCTAAGAATGCTATAAGAGGGGCTGAGCAGCGGTAACTTAGCCAATCAAAGTTTGCTAGGTTGTGGAGGGGTTAGAGGTTATCACAGCAATGTAGGAGGCTGGAGATTCAAGTTGTAGGGAATTCAAGTGTAAAGATAAGAGCGAGACATCTAGCAAAGCAAAAATAGTGTTGGGATCTGGGTACGATCATCTTGCCTGTTGGTTCTTCAAAGGGACAAAGAGTTGGGTTCTCGTAGTTGTACTCTCCTGGATCTTTGTACTCAGGTTCAACACTCACGTCTACCCAAAGAGAAATAACACCAAATAAACAAACAACCAAGGTGCAATGCACAAACAAGATGATGCATGATTCCTTTGAAGAATTTAACATGGCAATCCTAAGCTAGTCATGTTTCTCATGCAATAGTTAAGTTATTAGAATTCTGGACAGAACCTCATGTGAAGTTGTTTGGACATGCATGATCATGGCAAATATGGATGCTTCATGCAAAATCAACGCAAATGCACATGTAAAACGTAGGAAACGGACTAACCGTTCTCACGCTACGCTCACGGCAAGGTACGAAGACAAAATACAAGACAAGGAATGCCATGGGCTATTCCTTGGTATTCCAAGGATTCCACTGGTTAGGAAATGAAATACTAACCACAATAGATCCAAAGATCAAGCAAAACAATGGCTCATAGCTCCCACAAGCCACAACACAATACAACACACACCCTGTCCAAAACAACAACATAGCAACTTGCACAGAGAATATCTAGAGCTCCAGGATGTTTCCAACCACAAACAAAGTATGTACATAAACTACATAGCATGCTTAACAAATCATCCAACTACACAAACTTTAAAGGTATCTTGGATCACTAGCAATGAAGCTCACAAGATGGCATGGTGAAACAGATTCTAGGGACTTAGTGAAAATCACAGTTTTCTGGAATCTGAGTTATCCTAATAGTAAGTGACAGCAGAAAACAATGATGCAAGAGACCACCTAATGGCATGAAAATTAACAGGATGGTTGAGGACAATATCTACTACAAAACACTAGCACCGAGCTTGAGCTAAAACACAACAGAACACTTGGTAGCAACCACTAAACATGGCATAAAAATGCTTACATCATCTCAGACATAGAATCATTTAACATGTTGAAAACAACAACATTTACTTAGCTACTTAGGATCAAGAAATCCACTTACATACAAGCTTATCATGTCAAGATAAAATACGGGGGCATAATACTCACAAAACTCCACTTCTTTCATGTTGACACAACTTTCTTACTATGCATGGAAAAATAAATACAAAAATGACAAAAGGCCATCACACCATAGAAAAACACTTTTGAAAACATTCTCAAAAGCTAAAACAAATTACACCATTGCATTCCTTGGGAAATTCTACCCCAAATTCATATATCATACTCCTATCTTTGCATATGTAAAACTCCCAAAACCTTGCTCAAAAAATGCACAAGCACTTATAAGTCAAAACTTACTATAATTGTACATTGCCAAAAATGGCCTAGTCCAGATCTGGATATATCCAGAGCTGGAATATTTACTAAAACATAGGAAAAACAAAATAAAATAAAAGGAGGGGGTCCCACCAGACAGTGAGCAAGGGCCCCCCTGTGGGTATGACAAGTGGGGCCAGATCCCACTGTCACACACACACACACACACCGGCCACACACAGACACACACATCCAGCGCATCACCACACCAGCGCATCACACGGGATCCCCATGTGGCCACACCGGATCCACAACACACACACAATACATAGGCGCATGCGGAAATTAAAAAGGGTTGGGCGAGGATTCGAACCCATGACCTCATGGTTGCTGCCAAGGCGCGCTACCACTGCACTAGTGAGCAGACTCATGACAGAGGGGGGGGGGGAATGATCCCTTTTATCCACGCGCGGCTGGTTAACTGACAAACTGAAGAACAACCGAGCACGACACGACAAAGACACAACGGTGACGCATCACGACGAGACGACGACGCTCGGCTACAGCGGCACTGGCAGGGGCTGTGAGCATGGAGGGGATCCCAATCCCGCACTCTGAGGGGGAAAACACTTACGCGTTAATGCGGGGCTCGAGCTCAAGCTTGCGCTTTCTCGGGCATGGCGGCTGTGGCGGCGATCAAGCGCGACGACGGCAAGACCTACGGGAAACGGCGCAAGACAGGACGCGGTGTCGACGCTTACCAAGAGGGGGAGTGAAGACGAGCTCGACACGGCGATGGGGAAGAAGATCCATAGCGACTACGGGTTCACATCAGAACAGAGGAAAAAGACGACGATGCGGGGCTCTCTCCATGCCTTAGCGCCGGGAACGGGGTACGATAGGCACCGTGGAGCTCCCCAGCATCCCAGGCGACGAGGAGGAGGTCACCGGAGACGAGGACAACGACGAGGAGGGCGGATCTACTCTCTGACGAACCCCTCTCTCTGCACTTACCAAAGGAGGAAGAAGGGAGGAAGGAGGAGGGAGGTGGAGAGGAGGAGAGCTGGCGGCGCCAGGATGGAAACGCGGAACGCTAGGGGAAGGGGCGCACACGCCGAGGTTATAAAGGAGGGGCCAAATGGCGCTCCTCGACCTTTGTGAATGAGCGATGACGCTCTCTGTCTCTGAACTTGACCGGGTAAGGGGATGGAGTAGGTAGCCATTCTGCAAGCTGGGCCATGGACGCTCGGAGGCTAGCTGGGCTGCAGGGAGAGAAAAGCCCAGATGGCCCTGCTCCTCTCTCTCTTTTATTTAAAACACCAAGAGAACAAAATCAAAACAAGATCGGGGTGAGAATTTGAATAGGAGAAGAAATATATTTTCCAGATCACAAAAATGCCAGCAATTTAATAAAAATGGTTCGGGCATTTTTGGAGCAAGCAAATTAATCCACCTAATTATATTCATTAGGTACTGTTGCAAAACATTTTAAAAGGGAAAAACTCCAACCATTGTAGAGGATTAATTTATAAATCCTAGTAGAATATTTGGAAGATGTTTAACAATTTTAAAGAGAGAAACCAGCAAGGACATTATTATCATGTGAAATATTGAATGAGAGGGAAGAAGTGATGGGTTTTTGAAATGAGAGGGATTAGAGTAGCACTTCAAACAAGCAACACATGCCTTCACTCCACCACACAAGCACTCACAACACACACCACAAGGCAAACAAGGCAACAAAATATTATGCATGGATATGATGACCATGATGCATGATGCATGAAATAACAAGGCTAGAATAACTCAAACTCATAATGTCATTGCAATGAGAGGTCACACATGAGGAACATTACAAATATGGCAAGGGATGCACTTGGGCTGTTACAAGTCTCCCACACTACAAGAGGATCTCGACCCGAGATCTAAGAACGAAAGAACTCTGGAAATTCAAAATGGAGAAGATCCTCATGTTCCCAAGTAGTTTCTTTGTCGGAGTGATGAGACCACTTCACCTTGAGAAAGTTGATTGACTTGTTGCAAGTCTTACGCTCAGGTTCTTCCAGAATAGCCACTGGATGCTCACGATAGGATAGGTCTTCTTGGAGATCAATGTCTTGGAGGTCAATGGTATGTGCGGGAGTCTTGAAGCACCTCCATAGCTGAGAGACATGGAAGACATCATGCACATTTGCGAAACTTGGAGGAAGCTCGAGTTGGTAAGCAAGGTCACCTCTCTTGCCCACAATTCTGAAAGGACCCACAAAGTGAGGAGCTAGCTTCCCTTTTATACCAAAACGCTGAGTGCCCTTCATGGGAGAAATTATGATATAGACAAAATCATCGATTTGGAAGGAGACATCCTGATGTTTGTTATCATAATAAATCTTTTGGTGGGATTGAGATGCTTTGAGATTCTCACGAATGACACGACACATCTCTTCTTATTCAGTGATCATGCCATTGCCCAGAATTTGACGCTCACCGGTTTCAGACCAATTGAGCGGGGTATGGCACTTCCTGCCGTAGAGAATATCAAATGGGGCCTTGCCTGAACTAGCCTGGAAGCTGTGCTTGTAAGAAAATTTGGCGTATGGAAGGCAGTCTTCCCATTTCATGACGAAAGAAATCACACAGGCTCTGAGCATGTCTTCGAGGATTTGATTGACTCTCTCAACTTGACCACTAGTCCGCGGGTGAGACGCCATGCTAAATGGATCTTGGTACCCATAGCAGTCTGGAAGGAGTCCCAAAACTTGGAAGTGAAGAGGCTTCCATGATATGAGGATATGAGCCGAGGAATACCGTGCAAAGAAACTATCCTTGACGTGTACAACTCTGCTAGTTGAGCTACCAAGATAGACTCTTTGATCGGAAGGAAATGGGAAACTTTGGTCAGCTTGTCGATAAGAACAAAGATGACATCGTTGCCCTTCTTGGACTTAGGAAAAACAATGATGAAATCCATCTCCACATGATCAAATTTCCACTCTGGAATAGGCAAAGGCTGAAGGAGATCTGCTAGACATTGATGTTCCGCCTTCACTTTGTGACAAACATCCCACTCATTCACGAACTGAGCAATTTCACGCTTCATGCGAGTCCACCAGAAGGTTTGCTTGAGGTCCTGAAACATCTTGGAACTCCCTGGATGAATGGATAGGAGAATTGTGTGCTTCATCCATGATAACCTTTCTGAGATCACCTTTTGGAACCACTAGATAGTCCTCAAAGAACAAGGTATCTTTGTCATCAATGCAAAATCACTTATACTTCGGAATTCCCTTGGCCACACCTTTCTTCACTTTCTTCACCATAGCATCAAGAAGTTGAGCTTGGTGAACCTGATCTTCCAGAGTCGGAGAGACTTGAAGATTTGCAAGAAATCCTTGCAGAATCATTTGGAGATTTAGCTTGCAGAAGGCTTCGCAAAGCTCGGGTTGAAGAGGCTTCAGGATAAGACTGTTGCAGTACGCCTTTCAGCTGATCGCATCTGCAATGACATTTGCTTTTCCATGTGTATACTCAATGGTTGGATTGAAGTTCTCAATCATTTCCACCCAACGAGACTGCCAAAGATTGAGATTGGGTTGAGTGAAAATGTACTTCAAGCTCTTGTGGTCCGTGTACACCTTAACTGGTCTACCCAACAACAAATGCCTCCAAGTCATCAAAATTTGTACAACTGCCGCCAGCTCAAGATCATGAGTGGAGTAGTTCTTCTAGCTAGGCTTCAGCTATCGCGAGGTATAAGCAACAATCTTCTTATCTTGCATGAGAAAACCACCAAGACCTTGGAGGGAAGCATCACAGAACACTTGGAAAGGCTTTGCTTGCTCGGGAGGAACAAGAACTGGAGCTGAAGTCAGCTTCTCTTTAAGCGTATTGAATGCCACATCACACTCAGGAGACCAAACATACTTGAAATTCTTCTGAAGGAGATTGGACAGAGGCTTAGCAATTTGAGAGAAGTTCTCGATGAATCTTCTGTAGGAACTTGCAAGCCCGAGGAAGCTACGAAGCTGCTTGGCATTCTGAGGAGGCTCCCACTTCAAAATTGCCTCAACTTTCTCAGGGTGCACTTTAATGCCCTCGGCAGAGATCACATGCCCAAGGTACACCACTTCATTGAGCCAAAACTCACACTTGGAAAACTTAGCATAGAACCGATGCTCTCTTAGCTTGTCAAGTACAAGCCGGAGATGCTCTTCATGTTCTTCTTCAGTCTCCGAGAACACGAGAATATCATCCAAATACACCAAGACGAACTCATTTTTGAAAGGAGAGAATATGAAGTTCATCATCCTGGAGAAGGTTGGAGGAGCATTGGCGAGACCAAAGGACATGACGGTATACTCATAAGAGCCAAAACTTGTCCTGAAAGCAGTCTTTGGAATATCTTCTTGCGAATCTGATGATAACCCATGCGAAGATCTAGCTTTGAGAAAACCTTGGCACCTTTCAGTTGTCCAAACAACTCATTAATGTTGGGAAGTGGGTACTTGTTTCTGATTGTGTTCTTATTCAATGGATGGTAAACGACACAAAGTCGGTCCATGCCATCCTTCTTCTTGACAATCAGAACACCACAACCCCATGGAGAAGAACTTGGTCTGATCAGACCCAGACGTTCTTGTTCATCTAGCTGCTTCTTGAATTCTTTCAGCTCTTCGGGGCCAAGCTTATAAGGACGCTTGCAAACCAGTTCAGTTCCAGGTTCGAGATAAATCACAAACTCAACTGGCCGGTGCGGAGGCATTCCTGGCAATTCTTCGGGAAAGACATCTTCATATTCACAAACCACTGGAATTTGAGAAATGGCTGAGATTTCACCCTTCTTATTAAGAGCAAAGAGGCGAATCTTGTCATCCTGAACTACGAAAATGATCACGTCTTCTGAACGATGAGTCAATTTGATTTCTTTGGCTTGACAATCAACAAACGCCTTGTTCATAGCCAGAAAATCCATGCCAAGAATGAGATCAATATCGGAATTACCGAGAACAATTGGAGAGGCCAGAAAAGAATAACTGCCCATACCGACAGAAACATCTGGCACAATATGTGAACTCATATGCATGCCCGGATAGACCACACACAAAGGACTTGACAAATGTTCTGCGGGTAACTCATGGTTAGCGACAAAAGGCCTTGAAATGAATGAATGCGATGCACCAGTGTCAATCAAAACTTTTGTAGGAATATAATTAACGGAGAGATTACCCATGATCACTTTAGAAGAATCCTCTGCTTCCGCTGCATTCATCATCTTCACTATGACTGACTTGCGATTATACTTCACCATAGCATTGCCTGGAGGTCTGACTGGAGGAGGAGGCAAAAGACACCGCTGGTTGCACTTGTTTGAGTAGTGACCCTTCTGACCACACTTGTGACAAGTAACCTCTGAGAGCGGACGGAAGTTGCTTGGAGGAGGAACTTTAGCTGACTTAGGTGCCTGGGGCCTCTACTGATAACCTGGGTTGGGTGGGTGGGAAGAACCATGACCACCGAACTGCCTCTGTTGGTGAGGGGAACGAAACAGAGGAGGAGGAACCCCATACTTCTACTTCTTAGGAACCATCTAAGAGATGTAAGAAGAAGACTAGGATTCCCTAGAAAGCTTCCTTGAGTTCTCCAACTTGAGCCGAGTTGCCTCTACCTTTAGCACCATGTTGTAGAACTAATCAAACTCACGAGGGTCTTGGAAGACCAGACCTGGTAGAATCTCATCCTTGAGACCACCTCTGAACTGATAAATCATGGACATGTCATCAGGAACATCTTGTTTAGCATAGCGGGACAGATTCTAGAACTCAACGTTGTACTGATAGACATACTTGCTTCCGTGCTTTAGGTGCCTGAACTTCTCACGCATCTCCTCGACAAAACTCGGCGGAATGTAATGGGCCCTGAAGTCACGACAGAAATCATCCCAGCTGATAACACGATCACCCATGGAGTCCTTGTATTACTGCCACCAATCTGCTGTCTGACCCTTGAGCTGAAACGTTGCAAACCTGACATAGTCATCTGTCCTGACATTGCTGCATTCGAAATGTTGCTCATGTTGCAGAGCCAATCATCCGCATCAAAAGGCTGCTCACAACAGGTGAAAGACTTGGGCTGGTTGGCAAGGAACTAGTTGAGTGTCGCGAACTGAGGCTGATTCTGGAAATTCCCTTGATAGTTTTGCTATCCCTGATCTCTCTCTTGCAACAGCCTGAGCTACATCTGGGTATTCATGTTGGTCATGGACATCACAGCTTGCCAAGCTTCTGGAGGAGGAGGCGGAGGGGGTGATGGAGGGTTAGACTGCTCCCCATCACGACCCGGATTCCCACGAGTTGGTGGAGACATCCTGGAGATGGACAAGAACATCAACACACCATTGACAAAGATGATTGGAATAAGCTGAACCAAATAGCGTGAAAGAAATTGAATGGAATAACATCAATAGCCTTCAAACTGAAAATTGGTAAGAACGCCTTCATCGGGTTTGCGATAGCATCATTAGATTTTGAAGCCACTTGAAAAAACACAACAAGGCATTGAGCTAAGATATGCTCGGAACAAATGTATAGACCTCATAGATCTGAAGAAAGATGATCCTAGGTAACTACTTGAATTCCCATCTAAGAACTTCCGAAATCTTTAGTTATGCAATCGGGTGTTGAGGATACAGGGAGGAAAAATATCTCACACAACTAACAAGACCTACACTCCAACTGTATCCATCCGTCAACACATAACCAAAGGCTTCGGAACTCTATCTATCCCAGATCCTCGAAAACACAATGATACCAAACATGGTAGTACCCCGGACGCCTTCTCAGTACTGGGTGACTCCAACCTTATCTCGCCACCATAAGTATCGAAGCAATTTCGAACACCCTCTATCTTGAGATACTAAGGAAACTGAATGATAACGATGTGCCAAGAATCCCGTGGATCTCAACTCCCCGGAAGAAATCAAGTCAGACAGGAGGCACCAAGACATAACTCCGTCACATCGGTATCATATAGTTTCCAAAATACCTGCATGATCCTAATTTTTTTTGAGCGAGAAGAGGAGTAGAATAAAAATTCCTAAGTCGAATACCTCACCAGAGTAAACAAGAGGAGTAAAGGAAACCTACTCTCCGATATAACTAGACTCAAAATATTTTTTACTAGACTCGACTTGGCCAAGTTCGATCAAGCAAAGGGCTTCTATGGTCGTATGGCTCCGAATACCAACTTGCAACGCCTAATATGCGCTCCTATCCTTATTTAGGCACGTGGGCCTCGATAGGGATAGAGGCGCATCTCGTCGTTTCGCAAGTGCAGTAAACATTGCATACATGTATGAGGAGGTGAGTATATGAGTTGTCTTACACCTGCCACAAGCTAAATTACAAGTTCACACAATTATTCAAGCATCATACAAAAGATAGGGTCCGTCTACGGACAAGAACAAACAAAGAAAAGAAGCAATGTAAAGCTGCCTTGCTGTCCTAAGGATCACGACCATGGCCTCTCTACTCATCAGGATACATGACATACATCTGGCGACATTCTTCATCGTACTGCCACTGGAGCTGAGTCACATCTTCTGGCACATACTCATCAACACCTCCACCTGTATTGTTGTAATCTGTGAGCCACAGGGACTCAGCAATCATGTAACCCGGGTACCGAAACTAAGTAAGCTTTTGGGTTTGGAAGGGGTAAGTGTTGAGGTTGCAGCAAGCACTAAGCATATATTTGGTGGCTATCTTATGAGAACATGAATGTAAAAGTGGTGGTCTATGAAAGACGGCCGAGAACTACCATGACCACTAAGTGATCCTAAACACCTACTTACGTCAAACATAACCCCACCGTGTTCTTTCTCGGTTCATGTTCACGAGCAGAGACCATCACAGTTACTCACACAGTTGGTGTATTTTATTAGATTTTACTTCAAGTCGGCTATAACTGGGTGTTAAACAAAATATCCAAGTTGCCACATAACTGCGGGCACGACTTTCCAAAAGTTTTAACCCTACAAGGGTGCTCAAACTAATCCATCACAAATTAACCAGACTCCGCGGGAATAACCTCGACCATGGATCTTGTGATCTTCCTAGGAAATTCCAAAGGAAATCCGACACCTCGAGATAGCCCAAAGAAGAACAGAGTTCCTCACGCAAGACTTCGAGTAAGGTAAAAAAAATCGAGCAAGACCGCCCAACGTGTCGACAAACCTGATAAGAATCGCGTATCTCGTTCTTAGGACATGACAGATGATCGATGGTTACCACGCAAATCACCGAGTTGCCCCGGGCGGCGTTAATAAGTTGCTCTGGGTTTGACCAACACTCATGAGGAGCACTGGCCCGTGTTGTTGATTAATTATCCACAGGGTTGCAAAGCCCTATGCATTTTTATTAAGTTGTTAAGAAAATAGTACCAATGTTGGGTCTTGTCAGGCAAGCTTTAATCTCAAACGAATAATAAAGGGGGTCCCCATAACAACCCCAAGCATGTTAGGAGCGGAAAATATGGAACATAACACCGGTAACAAGTAACTATGGCGACAAAAGTGGAACAAAACATCGAGCAAAAGGCCAAGCCTTCCACCTTACCAAGATATATATGTGCATTAAATTAAATAGCAGTAAATGTTGTGATATCTCCAGATATCCATGTTATCACATGGAAACAAGATGCACCTGCATCTGAGAATGCTATAAGAGGGGCTGAGCAGTGATAACTTAGCCAAACAAGGTTTGCTAGGTAGTGGAGGGGTTAGAGGCTATCATGGCAATGTAGGAGGCTGGACATTCAAGTGGTTGGTAACACAAGTGTAACGATAAGAGCGAGACATCTAGCAAAGCAAAAATAGTGTCGAGATCCGGGTACAATCATCTTTCCTGTTGGTCCTTTAGAGGGACAAAGAGCTGGGTCCTCGTAGTTGTACTCTCCAGGATCCTCATACTCAGGTTCAACACTCGCTTCTACTCAAATATAAACAACACCAAATAAACAAACAACCAAGGTGCAATGCACAAACAAAATGATGCATGATTCCTTTGAAGAATTTAACATGGCAATCCTAAGCTAGTCATGTTTCTCATGCAATAGTTAAGTAATTAGAATTATTGAAAGAACCTCATGTTAAGTTGTTTGGACATGCATGATCTTGGAAAATATGGATGCTTCATGTAAAATGTATGTAAATGCATATGTAAAATGTAGGAAACGGAGTAACGGTTCTCACACTACGCTCACGGCAAGGTACGAAGACAAAATACGAGACAAGGAAGGCCATGGGCTTTTCCTTGGTATTCCATGGATGCCACTGGTTAGGAAATGAAAAACTAACCAGAATAGAGCCAAAGATCAAGTAAAACAATGGAACATAGCTCCCACAAGCCACAACACAATACCACACACATCCTGTCCAAAACAACAACATAGCCACTTGCGCAGCAAATATCTAGAGCTACATGATGTTTCCCACCACAAACAAAGTTTGTACGAGAACTACATAGCATGCTTAACAAATCATCCAACTACACAAAATTTAAAGGTAGCTTGGGTCACTAGAAATGAAGCTCACAAGATGGCATGGTGAAACAAATTCTAGGGACTTGGAGAAAATCATAGTTTTCTGGAATCTGAGTTATCCTAATAGCAATTGACAGCAAAAAACTATGCTGCTAGATACCACCTCATGTCATGAAAATTAACAAGATGGTAGAGGACAATATTTACTACAAAACACTAGAACTGAGCTTGAGCTAAAACACAACAGAACACTTGGTAGCATCCACTAAACATGGCATAAAAATAATTATAGCATCTTAGACTTAGGAACATTTAACATGTTGAAAACAACAACATTTACTTAGATACTTAGGAGCAAGAAACCCACATACATACAAGTCTATCATGTCAAAAGGAAATACTAGGGCATAATACTCACAAAACTCCACTTCTTTCATGTTGACACAAATATCTTAGCATGCATGGAAAAACAAATACAAAAATGACAAAAGGCCATCACACTACAGAACAACACTTTTGGAAACATGCTCAAAAGCTAAAACAAATTACACCATTGTATTCCTTCGGAAATTCTACCCCAAATTCATATATCATACTCCTATCTTTGCATATGTAAAGCTCACAAAACCTAGCTCGAAAAAATGCACAAGCACTTATAAGTCAAAACTTACTATAATTGTACATTCCAAAAATGGCCTAGTCCAAATCTTGATATATCCAGAACTGGAATATTTAGTAAAACATAGGAAAAACAAAATAAAAGAAAAGGAGGGGGGTCCCACCTGGCAGTGAGCCAGGGCCCCCCTTTGGGTATGACAAGTGGGGCAATGTCCCACTGTCACACACACACACACACACCGGCCACACACATGCACACACATCCAGCACATCACCACACCAGCACATCACACGGGTTCCCCACGTGGCCACACCGGATCCACACCACACACACAACACACATGCACAACCGAAAATTAAAAAGGGCCGGGGGAGGATTCGAACCCACGACCTCACGGTCGCTGCCTTGGCAGGCTACCACTGCGCTAGCGAGCTCACTCTTGCCAGAGGGGGGAAATGATCCCTTTTAACCACGCGTGGCTGGTTAACCGATGAAACTTAAGAACAACCAAGCACGACGCGACAGAGACACGGTGGCGACGCATCACGGCAAGACGACGGCGCTCAGCTACAGTGGCACTGGCGGGGGCTACGAGCACGGAGGGGAGCCCATTCCCGCACTCTAAGGGGGAAAACACCTACGCGTTAAGGCGGGTCTAGAGCTCGACCTTGCGATCGCTCGGGCATGAGGGCTGCGGCGGCGATCGAGCGCGACAATGGCGAGACCTACGAGAAATGGCATGGGATAGGACGCGGGGTTGACGCTCATCGAGAGGGGGTGAAGACGAGCTCGGCACGACAACGGGGAAGAAGATCCACAGCGGCTGCAGGTTCGTGTCGGAGCGGAGGAAGAAGCCGACGACGCGGGGGGCCCACTACTAGAAAAAAGGCTGTTAGTGGCACACCAGTTTTTGCTATTAATGGCGCACTATAGGTGCGCCACTATTAACACACCACTAGTAACAAATAGTAATGGCGCACCTCTGGTGCGCCATTAGTATCCCAGATAATAGTGGTGCAGCACATAGTGCGCCATTACTATGTCCAATTGTGCGCCATTACTATGCCTCCTAGGGGCCATATTTACCTTCACGTATGCCCCCAAGTGCGCCATTACTATGCCCCATAATGCGCCACTAGTATTTAGCCTTGGCGCGCCACTAATGCCCAATATGATGCGCCACTACTGGGGGCCATATTTGCCTTCACCTATGCCCCCAGTGCGCCATTACTATGCCTGATAATGCGCCACTGGTATTTATCTTGGTGCGCCACTAATGCTCAATATGGTGCACCACTACTATGAATATTAGGAATTATTATTTTTTGCTTTTCTGGTATTTGCATAGGTTACAAAATACGTTACAACACAGAATATAAACATCACACAATATAATTCATCATATTAGACACCAAATTCGAAATAGCGAACAAAGTTCAAATATTAGCCAAGTTTAGGTCTCGAGACATTAGCAAAGTTCATCATATTAGCCGAGTTTGTCATCACATTACAAAGTCGATATCGATCATCTAAACTACCATCACATAGAAGAGAGCTGCGGTCACGATGAGCATCATCGCGATGAAACTAGTCTTCATCCGGTTCCTCCTCCGCTCCCTCCTCTCTCCCACTAGATAGCGCGCGTATCTAGCTTCCGCCTCCGCCCTAGTGGTGTACCCTTTGTAACTATTACCGCTGAAATGGTGAACCTGTCTCCGACACTCCTCCCAGTCGTCATAGACTCCGGCAACATTACCCTTGTACACGACATACGACGACATCTCTATGCACTAGACAAACAAAACGTTAGTAGCAATTCACAGATAATATATAAGCAATATATAAGTATGCAACAAAAGGATCGGACGAGAAAAGCAACACATTAATAGCACGATTCATGGTCCTACTAATAAATAGCATCGATTCTAAAGAGACATACAAGTTCATTAAAGTTTAATTACAACATGAGCTAATCGATATTTCAGAACCACATAGCATCAATACTTTTGACTCGACTCACGGACCGAAGCATGGATGAAGCCGCCATCTTTCGTGATGGTCATGAATGTGCGGTCGTTGTCAGCCTGCATTTGTAGCGTTGTTTCTATTTCACTGTTGGATGGATGATATTTGAGGTAGAATTGCCCCGAGGTATGAATGACATCTTGATAGATGATTTCCGCAAACTCCGACTGGATGCGAAAGAATTCTTGTCTGATGTCCGCGTCCTAGATTGCCGACAAGCATGCGGCCCATTCTTTGAGATTATTTGGTAGCATAAGGTGATGAAGGTCGTGTACGATCGCCCACATGTGATGGAGGGCATAGTAGGCATCCTTCTGACTGTTAGGCGGCTGCTTGACGCAGGGGAACGTCGTTACGTGGGTGAACACGTGCTTGTTGTACCTACAAATTGGCCTCCTGAAGGTGCCTCCAGATTTGGCGTAGCCGGGGAGAGCATCATCAAGAACTTTCTTGATATTTGTGTAGTCTTTATTCGACTGACGATCCGAGTCGAAATACGTGGCCATGGAATATTTCGGGCTTAAGAGGATGAGTGTTCAATGTGTGTCACTGCACAAAACACAGAATGTTAGAAAAAAAAGAACGATCGAAATCTACGAAATCATATGTTACGGGGCGGTGAGGGGATGACTTACTCGAAAAATAAGGCATGGGGAAGTTATCCTTATCTGGGTTCACCAGAATGACGCCTTCGAGGTACGAACTCGCGACTTGCCGGTCCTTAGCACTGCCCAAGATCTTGGCACGCATGTAGAAGGGGTCAACTATCACGATGTCCGGGGTCTTGTCTCTAATGATCCACATCTCCATACTAAGCGAAAATAGCTGAACGAAGGTGTAGTGCAGCGGATAAAGGTTAAACATAGCGAAGATGTCATCAAACCGCAGGACGATCATATGCCCGATGGTGCTATCGACAAAGCCCTTGCGCTCTGGCACCTTGGCCAAGAAAACCGGTTATGCCACATCATTCTCAGAGAGATGCCGCTTCTCCATAGAAAGAACATCGTCATGCAGACTCCGCATAGCACCGGTTGCAGCATTGAGCAGATTAGTCGGTAGCATCGGCCTACCCGCCACATGCACCCTCCTCAATATATCCTTAGGTATTGGTGGCCCGTCCTCGATCGTACTCAGTGCTGGCTGGCTCGCACCCTTGTTATTTTTTCTTTTCCGTCCCTTCTGCTTCTTCTGCTGTAATGGGATCGAGTTCTGCTCAGAGACCACCTTCTTGAGTGTGTTGGGGCTGATAATATTTCGCCCCTCAGCTGTTTGAGTCTCAGTCAAGTCGGCAGCTAGAGGCGTCTCCTAAGAACTGAACAGACGCCACCTGTTACAATTGGGTTTCTCCACGGTACCACCTAGATCGAGATCGTCTTTTGCAGGGTTGGGTTCTTAAGAAGGAGGCCCCAAGAATTCATCACTGTACCCATCTTCGTTGATGTACTTATTGACGTTGGAAAATGTACCATCGTCGTCATCCGGATCCTATGCCATATGCATATCCGGATCAGCTGACGGCAGTAGCGTTGCGGCGGTTTTGCCATGGCTTGGAGCTGGCACGACTGGCGGTGTTGTCTGTGGGGTGGTGTCCCCCGTCCCCAAACGAATCTGGCTCTTCGGCCAAAGCATGGACAAGTTTAAGCACACGCTGAGGGTCATCACATCATCTTCGTCGGCCCTAGGGGGTCGATACGGAGGTAACAAGTCATCGCAGCCCCGTAGCACCCGAACTAGTTGAACCCTATACACGGTGGGTGGCATCGGATTACCGTGGAACATGTGGTTGCCCAGTTCAACGATTTTGGCCTTGGTGACATCGATCAACTCGCCGTCCACAAAGTGCATGAGAGTGCATGGAACGTTGGCAGCGCCCTGCGAAAACATGTGGGGGGTCATGGATGCCCAGTCAAAGGCAAGGAGATGAAGTAGTCATCGGCCGAGGCTTAGTTACCGTGATGGCGTCGAGCTCGGCTAATGTCGAGGCACCGCCAACGGCGGGCGTGCAAGTGACGGAGGGGCCGCTTGCTGCTGAGGTGTCGGCCGACGTATTCTTCCCACACCCGGGTGCATTAAGCTCCAATACCGGCACCGACGCCGGAGACACCAATGCCGCCTTGCCGGAGACACCAATGCCGCCTCCGCCGGAGACAACAACGCCGCCGGCGCGTTGTGTGAGTTGCTACTAGTGAAGCTGGGAATTGGGGGCGGCCCCTGTTGGCCGCCCGCAATCCACCCCCGCAGCCCCTCAACCAAGGAAGGCATAATGGCGGTGATCGTCGCTCCCAGTTGGTCTCACACTTGCTCTTGGACTATCTCCGGAATCCGCGCCATTTGTGCCTTGAGTCCTTTACCTCGCACTCCTAGCTTTCCGAGCTGGTCTTTCTCTCCTTTCGCCCAACCTTATAGTATTCCGACCATTTCGTGGACAAGCCTTTGCCGGCCAAACGACCAGCTGACGACGGCTTACTGAACTTATCCTTGTGTTTCATTAGGTTCAACGCCCTATATAAAGAGGTGTCCCAAGGGGCAGACGGGGAGCTCTGAGACCCCGCGCTACTGCTTTCAGTTTCCTATGGAAGGAACGTGAACCATTTAGAAATTTGGCTTCATTAATTAGAATGCAACCATATGGAGCTAATTACGCGAGGGTGTATTCCTTACCAGAATACGCTCAAGCTCCTTCACCTTTGGATCCGTGGTAAGCTCCCCTGTTACCGGGTCCACCTTGTACCGTGCCCTGACATAGTTCCTGGTCTAATTTTCATGGTATTTATCGAAGAGGGGTGGTAGGCTTTGCTCGGCACGCTTCACGTCCTCCTTGTCCCATTTAGATTCCACCACTCTGTAACCGCCAGGACCGAGTTTGTGGACCCCTAAGTTCAAGTCCTGCATATCTTTCCCCCACTGACTTGATTCCGCGGATGCGTTGCTCTCGCACTTGATCTTGAACTCCAGGTAGTCAGCTTCCCCGATCGAAGGATTTGTCTCCTTGATCTTCTCATAACTATCACCACTTAGAATCCTTCTCTTCACCGCGGCTCTCCAAGTAGCCAGGGCCGTGCTCATCTTCGTGAGGGCGGCACTGTTCACTTTATTCCCTGAGAGGCGTGTGTTTGCGAAGTCACCGGGGAACTTGTATCGTTCGTGCAGCTTCGTGAAGAGGAGGTTGCGCAAATTCCCTCGGTCATGATGCCTTAGGTTCTCGGTGTTGATCGAGACGGTGCTCCAGAGAATGCACCCGAGTTGTCCTGCATACCCACGGACTAATTCTTTGGGCACCGTTGGATGCCCACCGGAGGACACTTCAGTAAGTTCCTCCTTGATTGTGCCAAGCACGTTCGGGCGCCGGTCCTTTCGTTGCCTCTTCGGTTGGCTGCCATCTGTGCGTTCGCTGCCATCATTAGTGGTGGCATCCCCGGGGGCACCATCAGTGGTGTCATACCTGACGCCACTAGGGGTTGTGTAGTCGGGATCGGTATCTTCCACGGCGTCCTCATAGCAGTGAGGTTCTCCTTCCATCTCCTGGGACAGCTCCCAGAATGGCTTGCCCAAACTACCGGCCTCATCGTTGTCGGCCATGTTCGCTCTAAATAGGAAAAAAAAGGCTACTAGAGTTATTGGATGAGATTAGGGTAGTATCTATTCTTCTCAGATTTAGAGGAAAACTGAGAATAAAACATGCAAATTGATGCACACCCATAGGTAAGATCTCCTTTGCTAATTTTGATTTAGAGGAAACCGTGATTAATTTTGTTTCGGTTGAGAATCGGGCACCTTTTAGGTCAAGAAAATTGGGCATGACCTTTGCTAATTTTCTTGACCTAGGAGCGCCCCATTCTCAACCGAAACGGAAATTAATCAACATTTCAGGAGAAAGGGGTAACTATTTGTCCTGGCGTCAACATTCCAGGACACACGGGTGCTTAGCAATTTAAAATATTGACATGCCTATGCATCCAGCACTCCAGACACTCCTTTCACCTGGTGATAACCTCCTCACCAATCAAGGTTATAAACATATTTGATCTAGCTCATGCAAGCCGTCCATCCATCCATTGGCAAAGGATAACAAAAAGGAACATTGGCAAAGCAATAAACAAGGAACATATGTTTTTACTGAAGCGCACGACACAATGGTAATTTTGCCATATATTGCATTAATACTCCAATATAATGGAATATTAATGCATGAACCGTGATTGCGTCCATTTTTGTGACTGTACTCATATATTACCAAAACAACATATAGTCATGCATTAATACTCCAATATAATGCATATTTTACTAGTAACTGTTGGAGTATATGCATTACCAATATATGCTATTTTGGTAATACATGCTATTGGAGTTACTCATTTTTGACACCTATATTACCAAAACAGCATATATGAGTATATGCATTACCAATATATTCATTACTAGTCCATTTTTGACACCTATATTACCAAAACTGTTGGAGTATATGCTGTTTCAGTAAATTGCCAAAACTGTTGGAGTATATGCAAATCACTAGAGGTTGCAGGAGTCACTTCTAGTCACTTCTAGAAGAATGAGCAGAATTCTTCACTTCTAGTCATAAGGAGCAGAATTCTGAGAAGAATGTATCTAGAGGAGGAGGTTGCATCATCTTATAGTGAATACTTCATTCCTTCCTATGGCTGAAAACAGAGTTGCAGCAGAACCAAGTCACCTTTGGTTTTGTTCTGCTCTCTGTATTGTTGCATGCACAGCTCAAGTAAGTCATCCCGGTTCTCTGTAGCCCACTTTTTTTAGAACTCCTCTGCAGTCCACTTGCCAGGTAAAAAACAAAAACTCTGAATTTAATTTTTTTCCACGTGATAAAATAAACCAAGATGACAATATCCCGAACAGGGGAACACGTTTACCGCTAATTGGTGCTACAACCAAATGGTGCCCACATAAGCCAACCAGGTACAAACACATAAAGGCATAGCAACAAAGACCTTCAATGTTGAGAGTTGCTTATTCATCAGAGTAACAAAGGTACCCACAACAAAATTAAACATATTCTACTATACAGAACCAAGAGGTATCCATTTAGCAAGAAGGGTGCAAGAACAGTATTACAAATTACCAAAACTGTTGGAGTATATGCATTACATAACGCTGTGGCGGGTCGAGCAGGGACCCGCGATGATGCGGGGTCGGATGCGTGAGTGAGCAGAGAGGGGATCGATGATCGAGGTGTTTGTGTGCCTGTATATAGATCGATAGTAATGGCACACTATTGCGAGGTGCGCTATAAACAAGGATAGCAATGGCGCACCTTTTAGGGGTGCGCCATTAAAACCACGATAGCAATGGCGCACCTTCTCCTGCTACGCCATTACTAACTTTTTTTATTGGTATATCAATGGCGCACCTTCTCCTGGTGCGCCATTACTATTTTTTTTATTTTTTTGGATTTTTAGTTGCATGTAATAATTTAAGTTTTTTAGTTGCACCATTACGTACTAACTTATTTCATGTCACTTCCGCGGGAGCTCTGTGGAAGTGGCCAATGGTAGAGGCGACGGCGGAGCGGGGGTGGGAGGGCGAAACCCTAGCCGGCCGGTTGTGAAAGCTAGAAGGGGAAGGCGGGAGGCGGGAGGCGGGAGGGGAGGGAATGAAAGAAGGGAAAGGCCATAGTGGGGGAGGGTTAGCAATGGCGCACCTTTTAGGGGTGCGCCATAAAAATTGGTATATCAATGGCGCACCATTTACAGGTGCGCCATAAAAATTGGTATATCAATGTCACACCTTTTAGGGGTGCGCCATAAACACCGTGATAGCAATGGCGCACCTTCTCCTGGTGCGCCATTACTAACTTTTTTTTATTTTTTTGGATTTTTAGTTGCATGTAATAATTTAAGATTTTAGATAAAAGAAAAGGAAAATGCAAATGGAGTGATAAAAACATTGTGCAAAGATTTAGAATTAGATGACATGGTTGAAATAAAGTGACATGAAATAACAGTCATCAAAGATAGAGCTTGCCACTGACACATGTACACACGCGTCCGACATGTCGTGATTCGATCTTAGCTATCTTTTCACAATCTTCTTGCCCTTCTTTCTCGCGGTTGAATAATTTAGCCCCGGAACCCCTTGAGTTCTTCTCTTGAACGGACGTCCTTTAGGTAGGGTGGTCCTGCTTCTTCTTGTGGTGTATGGTACTTCATCATCGTCGTCATCTTCCATCTTCGGTTTGCCGTACTTGTCGAAGTCTTGCTCATTGGCGACTCCATCCATTCCAATGATGTTCCTTTTGCCTCTCCTCATGACAACACGACTAGGCTTTGACGGGTCGGTAATGAAGAAGCATTGGTCCACTTGGCATCCACTTGGCAAGCCAGTACCCATGGCTCATTTTTCGCGGTGACGTTTGCGCCCGCGGTCTTGGATTTGGCTTCGGGTATAACCATGGTGGTGAAATACCGGTCTTCTTTTAGGACGCTCTTGGTCCATCTGACACGGAACATCGGGACCTTCTCTGCAGCGTAGCTCAGCTCCCAGATCTCCTCGATCCTTCCGTAGTATCTGTCCTTGTCGTTACCGGTGTAGGATTCCATTGTTACACCAGAGTTCTCATAATCGCTCTTCATGTCCTTTTTCTCGGTGTAGAATGTGTAGCCATTGATATCGTACGCCTCATAGGTCATCAGGTTGTGCTCGGCGCCCTGTGACAAGGCAAATATGAGTTTTTCTTCCGCGGAAGAATCCTCATGTAAAGGGTACGACAGAAGCTTGTCCTTGAACCAACGCGTGAAACATGAGTTGTGCTCTTTGATTATATCTCCATTCGTCCTCTGTTGGCCTCGGTCATTGTACGTCTTCTCAATAAAGGTTTTGTGCTCTACCACCCAAGGATCGACCATGTCTATGTGTTGTAGCGCGACTAGGTTTGCTCTTTCAAATTCGGCGAGTCGACCCTTGAAGTCGACATGCATTTTGCGGCGACTCTCGCAGTGACCCCATCCAGCGAGCCTGCCGAGGTGCCTGTTGACGGGCAGACCAACGGGGTTGTCTATGCCTAGATAATTCGTGCAGAAGGAGATGCACTCTTCGGTCAGAAAGCCCTTGGCTATGCTTCCATCTGGACGTGCCCTGTCGCGAACGTATCCTTTGATGACACCATTCATCCTTTCGAATGGCATCATGCTGTGCAGGAACGTCGGCCCGAGTTGGATGATATCCTCCACGATATGGACCAGCAGATGCACCATAATGTCGAAGAATGCGGGCGGGAAGTACATCTCAAGCTCGATAGTATCACCTTGATCTCTTCCTGTAGCCTTCTGACTTGCCTCACGCCAACCAACTTCCGAGAGATGATGTCGAAAAAGTTGCATAGGCCAAATAGCATTTCACGGAAGTGTGCATCCATGATCCCACGGATTGCAACTGGAAGTATCTGCGTCATCAGCACGTGACAGTCGTGAGACTTCATCCCGCTGAACTTCTGCTTCGCTGAGTCTAGGTATCTGCTTATCTTCCCCGCGTAACCGTAAGGAAGTTTTACTCCTACGAGGCTGGTAAAAAACTGCTCGATCTCCTTCTGACTTAGAGTGAAGCACGCGGGAGGGCAGTCATATTCGATCTTCTTGGCCTTTTTGCCTTTGCGACGACTTTCTTTTTCCTTCGCCTCATCATCATCATCATCATCATCATCATCATCATCATCATCATTAGGGCATTTTGTGTGAAGATCCTCCCTGATGCCCATTCATTGCAAGTCTGCCCTTGCTTTCGGCCCATCTTTGGTCCTCTTTGGCATGTTGAGCAGGGTACCAAGCAGACTCTCACACACGTTCTTCGTGATATGCATGACATCAAGGTGGCCATCTATAAATTTTGAAATAAATCGGAGGGAAGTCAGAAATGAGTAGATGAGACTATAAGAATTTTAAATACAAAAGAGAAATAAATCCTAAGGCTTTTTCCAATCCTAGAGGTTACGTCCTATGGTCAGCGTGTGCTTTGATACCATTTCTGTAGCGACCCAACCTGAAAGGTCGAATCTCCGGTATTTCTGTACCATCCCAAGATCATGCTGGTACACACATGGTACATCAATGTATATATCAAAGGGAAATCACACAGCATTAATTAATCGAAATCTCATATCGAGTCCTTTATTACAATAATGATTACAATAAAGTGGCCGAAGGCCAACTCATGAGATAAAATAAACCATAAACTTGCGGAAGCTCCAAAGGTAGATGAGTCCATCTGACTCCAAGGGCATCTCACCGAGCGTAGAGCATATCCTCACTCCTGGTCGGAAAAGTACTCTGCAACATGATACGTTGCAGCCGTATAGGTCAGAATATTGAATGTGCCGGCAAAGTCACAAGAGAGGGGGTAAAATAATCATCTAGTCTATATGCAAATATGGCAGGTGGGGTAGTAAGTTTTTGCATAAAGCCAAATTTTTCCTACAACAAGAGAGGGCAAAGGAAAAATTACTACAATGTTGGTTGATTAATGAGATGGTTCCACCAACCAATTCTCATACCCAAAGTTGACATTTATAACCCACATCAATATAATTAATTGTGTTGAGAGTTCCAGATAGTTTCAGTTCCTTTGGCTCAAACTGTCCATGACCGTGGACATGGCTAATCGATTAGGTTTGGGTACTCTACAGAGTTTTGCACACGTTCCCCACAAGATTTGGTCGCCTCCGTTGGACTTCTCGCACTTCATGGTGTTTGAGAAACGGATGACCAAAACATGGTCTTTTAAAGGGTTTCCCCGAGACTCTGTCGGTGCCCATCCTTTCCTACCGTTCTTCTACATCTCATAGCACCGCCTGTCCAGGGTCACCACGATATCCAACCAAGCCAGAGCCCATAATGGCTTGTGGCTGTGCAGGTAAGCCTTGGGTCTTGAAGCATCCATCCATCTCTTTGTGCCTGTGTGGACCTTTCCGCATGAATACTGGCACTTCTCCAACATCACCTAGGCTAACCACTGGTTTCTGCAGGGCGCCGTTCAACCACCATCCACCCAGAGGTAAGTTGAAAACTTGGAGTCTTGAAGACTTTATCATCATGTAGGTCCTGAAATTATTAACTCACAACTCTCATGAATCACACAACCAACCCCGTCTACTAATAGCATAGAAAAATGTAAAACAACGTTTCCCGGGGCCAATGTGTCAAACGGTTGAGGGGTACCTACCACATGATACTACAACAAATAACCAAGTTTCCAATTTACCTACCTTGCATGCAATTGGGGTGATGGAAGAACTAATGCAATAAAACATAGGTATACCTGATCAAAGTGACTTGCCTTGCTGACGATCCTCGTACTCGAGTGACTCTAGATAACAAGCTTCGCACTCCGGATGATCTAACGAATCAAACAAGAGCACACCATAAGCATAAATACAAAACAAATTCACACATTTCAGCAAGGTTAAACAAACAACACTAAAACCATTCAATAGTATCAATCAAGAGAAAGAAATCAAAATAAAAATTTGACTCACAAATTTTTTTAGTGTCAAAAACTTCTACTACTACTACTTTAAGACAACCAACCAAGCAATAGCTAGTAGAAAAAGAAATAGTCAAGAAAATCAATTGTAGTAAACAGAATCAACTTCACTAAAACTTTTGTGTAAAGAAACAATTCTAAAATGAAAAATAACTAGAATGTTCCTATAACTTTGGAACAGGAAACCAAAACAATAATATTATTAACACCAATATTATTATCATCATATTACTTAACAGAATAGAATTACAAAAATTATTTATTATGACTCTAACTTAATCATCTAACTAGTTTGTGAAAGTAAAACTAAATTGTTTTATAAAACTATACCTAATGAAAAATATATAAAGATTTCTATAACAACATGGTATAAAACTAAACAATCATTCTAAATATTTGCAAGTCATGTTACCTAAATGTTTGAAACAATAGAGACTTATGAAAACTATTAACAAAAGTTAAACTAATTCAGGTTCAAATTAAATTAAAATTAAGATAACTAAACTACATTAAGAACTAAACAGATTCTGTTTTTGTTAAAAACAGTAACTAAATTTATTCAAAAAATATTCAAATCATGTAGAATGATGGGTTTAACTAATACCAAACAGTGGCAAAAAGATTCACTCAAAAATATATTTTTAAATTATAGTTATACAAATTTTAGTAATTTGAACAAATTTGATTAGATTCAAAATTTAAATCTCAAATTTGAAATTTAAGCATACAGACATAAACTACATCAAATTTGTGAACTAATGCAAAAAGAATCAACTAAAAACACCAAATAGTTTAAAAGATATAACAAAAACAAGATTTGAAATCATTTTGTTTTCTAAAACAGAATCAGAAAAAGGGAAATAAAACCTATCGGACAGGGGCTACGTGGCGGGTTTTGGTTGGCCGAGAGGGCATGCGTGCAGGCGTTTGCGGGCGGGTGACCAAAGCTTAGCGCGTACCGGTTCGGTTTTAAAATGATCTAATCCTAGGCGTTGGATTTAGATCGGACGATCCAGGGCGGGGAGAGGGACTCATAGAGAGAGGGTCGGCGGCGGTGGAGCTTCTCCGGCGAGGCCGAGGCGGCGAGTCGATGGGGTCGGTGCTCTGGTGGATGGGGACGGCGTCCGAGGGGTCCTGTCGACAGCGGCAGAGCTCCGACATCTGTTGGTGGCGACGGTTGGGGCTGGGGACGACAGAGGCGATGGGCACGAGCTCCGGGAGCTTCGGCTGGGGGGTGGAGCTCCGACATGGGATTCCGGTGAGGGAAGGGGGTCGAACAAGGGGGAAACAGGTGGAACGGGGTGCGGGGAGTCGGTGCTATTTATAGGGCCGGTGCGGTGGTCGGGGAGGGAAAGAGGCGGGAGATCCGGAGAGGAGGGATCTCCGACGAGGTCCTGTCGACGCGAGGAGGAAGGTGACCGCGGCGTCTCCGGGATCGAGCGGTGGGGCCGGGGCGTCACAGAGAGGGAGGGCGGCGTTAGCGCGTCGATTGGTCGGCTCGGAGCGGTTTCGGGAATTAAACGCAGGTGGGCCGGCCCGTTTCGAAATAATTCTTTCCTTTTTAATATCCAGAGCAGTAAAACTCTATTAAAAGCATTTAAAACATTTCAAAATATAGGAAATATATATATCAAAATGATCAGGAGAATTAATGCTATTCAATGAACATTTTTCCTCTGTCATATTGAATACTTTGAAAAAATTAATTTTTCAGAAAATGCTTATTTGATTTTTAAATCCTTTTGCAATAATTTTTCAAATAGCCCCCTGGTTTTATTGTTCAAATATTTCACCAAGATGCCCCTGGTGTGGAGTGTCATGTTACTCCCCTCTTTTCTTTGAACTTTTCCAGAGGTTTTCAAATAGGTGAAACAAGAAAAAAGGAAAGATGAAAGTGACATTTCAGAAATTCAAAAGAAGCACTTCAACCATTCTACTCATTCAAACAATATGATGATGATGCATAGCTATATATCATAACATTCCGAAATGAAATTTTGGGATGTTACAAACCTACCCACCTTAAGATGAATCTCGCCCTCGAGATTCGGGTTGGCTTGAAAATAGGTGCGGATGGTCTCTACGAAGATCTTCTTCGCATTCCCAGGTGGCTTCTTCCTCGGTGTGGTGATTCCACAGAACCTTACAGAACTTGATGATCTTGCTACGGGTAACTCTGTTGGCAGTCTCGAGGATTCTGACAGGATTCTCCTCGTAGGTCAGGTCATTGTCAAGTTGTATGGCCTCTAGGGGCACTGTGTCTCTCAAAGGAATATCAGCCATCTCAACATGGCATTTCTTCAACTGGGAAACATGGAAAACATCATGAACTCCGGACAGTCCTTCCGGCAATTCTAGCTTGTATGCAACTTTGTCTCTACATTCCAGAAGTTTGTAGGGGCCTATGAATCTAGGTGCTAACTTTCCTTTAACACCAAACCTCTTGATTCCTCGAAGTGGGGACACACGGAGATATGCTCGATCCCCTACTTCATATGTCACCTCCGTGCGTTTGTTATCAGCATAGCTCTTCTGCCGGGATTGAGCTATCTTGAATCAGTCTCGAATCAGTTTGACCTTATCTTCGGAATCTCTGATAAGATCGGGACCAAAAAGTTGTCGGTCTCCAACACCATTCCACGTCAATGGTGTTCTTCACCTCCTTCCGTATAAAGCTTCGAAAGGGGCCATCTTCAGACTGGTCTGATAACTGTTGTTGTACGAGAACTCTGCGTAAGGTAAGTTGTCATCCCAACTGGACCCATAGTCTAGCGCACAGGCTCTCAACATGTCCTCCAGAATCTGGTTGACTCTCTCAGTCTGTCCATCGGTCTGCGGATGAAAAGTTGTACTGAACTCCAGTCTTGTACCCAAAGTTTCCTGTAGTTGATGCCAAAACTTTGAGGTAAATTGTGTTCCTCTATCTGACATGATACTCCTCAGAACTCCATGCAGACATACGATCCTGGTCGTATATATCTTGGCTAGCTTAGCACTGGTATAGGTGGTCTTTACTGGAATGAAATGAGCCACCTTGGTGAAGCGATCGACCACTACCCTAATGGAATCATATCCTGAACAGGTCCTGGGTAGTCCTGTGATGAAGTCCATACCAAGCTTATCCCATTTCCACTCGGGTATCGGCAAATGTTGGAGTAACCCTGCTGGTTTCTGATGTTCTGCCTTTACTCGCTGACAAACATCACATACCGCAACATGTTCGGCAATATATTTCTTCATACCTGTCCACCAGTAACTTTCCTTCAAATCTAGGTACATCTTGGTGTTGCCTGGGTGTATCGAGTATGGTGAATCGTGGGCTTCTTGAAGTATCAACTTCCTGAGCTCTGGGTCATGGGGCACATAGATTCGGTCCTCAAACCATAGAGTACCCTGTTCATCTTCACGAAAGCCTTTAGCCTTGCCTTCCTTCATTCTCTGCTTTATCTCAGCTATCTCCTTATCTGATTTCTGGGCTTCTCGAATTCTTTTGGTCAAGGTGGACTGAATCTCTTGTGTGGCAACATATCCTTGCGGAACTATCTCTAACCAAAGCTCTCTGAGATCTTTGGTTAACTCCTGGGGTAATCCTCCGGCTATGAGTGTGTTCACATAACTCTTCCGACTCAAAGCATCTGCCACAACATTTGCCTTTCCTGGATGGTAATGTAATCTCATGTCATAGTCCTTGATTAACTCTAACCATCTCCTCTGTCTGAGGTTCAACTCCTTCTGTGTGAAGATATACTTCAGGCTCTTATGATCAGTGTATACATCACAACTATTTCCGATAAGGAAATGTCTCCAGGTCTTGAATGCATGCACTACGGCTGCTAGTTCCAAATCATGGGTGGCATAATTCAACTCATGGGGTCGTAGCTGTCTGGATGCATATGCTACAACTTTTCCCTCCTGCATGAGTACTCCTCCAAGTCCTTGACGGGATGCGTCACAATAAACCTGGAAGTCTTTCCGAATGTTTGGCAGTATCAACACTGGGGTTGTGACCAAACGTTTCTTCAACTCCTGGAAACTGGCCTCACATTCCTCAGTCCAGATATACTTAGACTCTTTCTTCAACAGCTCTGTCATGGGCTTGGCAATCTTTGAGAAATTCTCAATGAATCTCCTGTAATATCCGGCAAGTCCGAGAAAACTGCGGATCTCCTTAACTGAGGTGGGTGACTTCCACTTAGTGATCGCTTCAACCTTAGCGGGGTCTACTGCTATTCCTTCTCCGGAAATAATATGTCCAAGGAATCCGACTTCCTTCAGCCAGAATTCACATTTACTGAACTTGGCATACAACTGATGCTCTCTAAGCTTCTCCAGAACTAAACGCAAGTGTTCCTTGTGTTCTCCCTCGCTCTTGGAGAATATCAAAATGTCATCGATGAACACCACGACAAACTTGTCCAAATATTCCATAAACACTTTGTTCATCAAATTCATGAAGTAGGCAGGAGCATTAGTCAAACCAAAGGACATGACTGTATACTCGTATAAGCCATACTTGGTGGTGAAAGCTGTTTTGGGTATATCCTGTTCATGAATCTTCAGTTGGTGATACCCTGATCGAAGATCGATCTTGGAGAATACTTTGGCGCCTACTAGCTGATCAAACAGGTCATTAATCGTTGGCAGAGGGTACTTATTCTTGATAGTCACCTCGTTCAATGCTCGATAATCGACCACCATCCTCAAGGTTTTATCTTTCTTCTCCACCAAAAGAACTGGGGCTCCCCAAGGTGATGAACTTGGGCGAATATATCCCTTGTCCAATAGCTTCTTAATCTGCTTCTTGATTTCCACTAAATCATTTGCGGGCATCCGACAGGGTCTCTTGGATATTGGGGCTGTCCCTGGTAGTAGCTCTATCAGAAACTCAATCTCCCTATCTGGTGGCATGCCTGGTAATTCCTTCGGGAATACATCTGGAAAGTCTCGTACAACCGGTACTTCCTCCTGAACAACTCCTGTGAGGGAATTTAACTGAGCACTCATCTGTGTGCGTCAGGATACATACTTAATCCTCTTGTTCTCCGGAGTGGTGAGTGAAATAGACTTGCTGGGGCAATCAAGGTTTCCTTCATACTTGGTCATCCAATCCATGCCTAGGATTACATCCAATCCTTGGGATTCTAAGATGATGAGGTCGGTAGGAAAAACATGGTTTCCTATGTGAAGTTTCAGGGCGTGGCATCCTATCCCTGCCATCATCATTCCTCCTGGGGAATTGACCTTAATGGGCTGACTAAGGGTTCTGGTGGGTAACCCATACTTTTCCACAACTACCCTTGATATGAATGAATGAGTTGCACCCGAATCAAAAAGTACCATAACTGGACGTGAATGCAATAAAAACTTACCAACCACAGTCTCGGGCTGATCATAGACTTCTTCCACATCGAGGTGGTTCACCTGAGCACGAGGAAACGGGTTTGGCTTCTTAGCTGCGGAGTTGCCGTTTCCATTCCCTTGCTTGTTCTGAGGGCATTCAGTGGCATAGTGCCCTGCCTTCTGACACTTGAAACAGGTGATATGGTTCAGATCCTTCTGAGCTAGAGCGGGACGGTGTTGGTTGGCATTCCGACCTCCATTGACATTCTTGAACCTGCCATTGTTGGGACGATTATTCCCATTTCCTCCATGGTTGTGGCCTCCATGGTTGTGCACGGGATGAGTGTGTCCTCCATACTTACCGGTCCCTGATCCGGTATTTCCTGAGTACTGGGTGTAGCGGGGCTTCTAATGAGCTGTAGAGGTAGACTTCCCCTGTGCATACTTCCTCTTGCGGTTCTCAATTTGCTACTGCTTCCCCTCCAAGATGAGGGCCTTGTCTAGCAGCTCCTGGTAGTTGCTGAAGGTAGCCACCATCAGCTGCACGCTCAACTCATCATTGAGTCCTTCCAAGAACTTTTCCTGCTTGGCTGCATCATCGGCCACATCTCCTGGTGCATAACGAGCCAACGTGCTGAAGTCGTCCACGTACTGGGCCACGGAACGGTTCTCTTGGCGTAAGTTGCGAAACTCACGCTTCTTCAGACTCATGGCTCCAGCTGAGACATGTGCGGTGCGGAAAGCTTGCTTGAACTGCTCCCAAGTCACACCAGTAATGGGGTACGTGTGGTGTAGTTCTCCCACCATGAAGCTGCTGGTCCCTCCAGTTGATGGGCGGCAAAACGCACTTTTTCAGCCTCAGTGTATCCTGCGGTGGTGAGTTCCCTCTCCATCTTGCGGAGCCAATCATCTGCCACAATGGGCTCTGTGCTGCTGGAGAAGGTTGGGGGATTCAGTCTTAGAAAACGGGTGAGGTTGTCGCCTTGAGGTGGAGGGTGGTTTTTGTGGTTGTTGGTCTGATTCTGAATCAACAACTGCATTAGGGCGTTCTGCTGCTGAAGAAGCTGGGTGAGCTCTGGCGGGAAAGTGAAGTCGGGCTCACATCATGGAGGCATCTTACTGTTTTTAGAGGGGTGAGAATTAGAATAGAACAATGACCTAAAAAGGAAATTCACTACCCATATGCAATGTAACAAACATATCACACCAAACACTCATTCATTTATTCAACTCAAGGTCAAACATTGAGATACAAATCTCCATTCAAACTAAACATCGACCTACGCTTTAATGAAGAAAATGAAGATACATGGGGGCATACCTAAAGTTTTCCTCAAAAGTACATGGTGAAGAAGCCTCCTCCGGTGGTGCTCTCCTCATAGTCATCATCGTTGCTGATCAAAGGAGCCATGTCTCCTTCGGGATGAAGATTTTCACCCATGTCCATTTGTTCCTCCAGAGTTGCGATGCGAGTGTTCAGCTTGTCGATCCTCTCTAAGAAATCCTTCACAACATACTCATGCTCGTACTTGGCTTCCCGTAAGTCAGCTTCAAGGTCAATCTCACAATTCATCAGCCTCTTGATCGTCTTCGTGTCGGCACGTACCCGAAGCTCCAAGGTCCTGACGTGCGTCGCCAAGGTCTGGATATAGGAAATGGTGGTGTCTTCGGTGGGAGTGGTTATGATATTTCCATTGGCATCCCTGCGAAAAACCACGCTGAGTGCTGGTGAAATGGTTCCACCTCTGTATTCCTCCTGAATACGTCCAAGGGCACGATGAATGGCCATGTCTCTCCCAAGTATCCAGCTGGGTGCCACAAACTTGAAGTCGATGGGTTCCTTCCGATTCCCAAAGGTCTTCCCGGGGATGTGCACCTCGATCATGTAGCGTCCGTCTTGTGGAAAAGACATGATAGGAGTCCCGGTGATGCTCGGCTAAGCAATCCTCACGTCCCTGACGATCCTCATCAGCTCCTTAGCAAAGGGCAGCATTGCGTCAGGCTGGCAAAACTCCGTGATCAAAACTGGGATGAAGGTGGCCATCTATAAATTTTGAAATAAATCGGAGGGAAGTCAGAAACGAGTAGATGAGAGTATAAGAATTTTAAAGACAAAAGAGAAATAAATCCTAAGGCTTTTCCAATCCTAGAGGTTATGTCCTACGGTCAGCGTGTGCTCTGATACCATTTCTGTAGCGACCCAACCTGAAAGGTCGAATCTCCGGTGTTTCTGTACAATCCCAAGATCATGCTGGTACACACACGGTACATCAATGTATATATCAAAGGGAAATCACACAGCATTAATTAATCGAAATCTCATATCAAGTCCTTTATTACAATAATGATTACAATAAAGTGGCTGAAGGCCAACTCATGAGATAAACTAAACCATAAACTTGCGGAAGCTCCAAAGGTAGATGAGTCCATCTGACTCCAAGGGCATCTCACCGAGCGTAGAGCGTATCCTCACTCCTGGTCGGAAAAGTACTCTGCAACATGATACGTTGCAGCCGTATAGGTCAGCATATTGAATATGCCGGCAAAGTCACAAGAGAGGGGGTAAAATAATCATCTAGTCTATATGCAAATATGGCAGGTGGGGTAGTAAGTTTTTGCATAAAGCCAAATTTTTCCTACAACAAGAGAGGGCAAAGGCAAAATTACTACAATGTTGGTTGCTTAATGAGATGGTTCCACCAACCAATTCTCATACCCAAAGTTGACATTTATAACCCACATCAATATAATTAATTGTGTTGAGAGTTCCAGATAGTTTCAGTTCCTTTGGCTCAAACTGTCCATGACCGTGGACACGGCTAATCGATTAGGTATGGGTACTCTGTAGAGTTTTGCACACATTCCCCACAAGATTTGGTCGCCTCCGTTGGACTTCTCGCACTTCATGGTGTTTGAGAAACGGATGACCAAAACATGGTCTTTTAAAGGGTTTCCCCGACACTCTATCGGTGCCCATCCTTTCCCACCGTTCTTCTACATCTCATAGCACCGCCTGTCCAGGGTCACCACGATATCCAACCAAGCCAGAGCCCATAATGGCTTGTGGCTGTGTAGGTAAGCCTTGGGTCTTGAAGCATCCATCCATCTCCTGTGTGGACCTTTCCGCATGAATACTGGCACTTCTCCAGCATCACCTAGGCTAACCACTGGTTTCTCCAGGGCGTCGTTCAACCACCATCCACCCAGAGGTAAGTTGAAAACTTGGAGTCTTGAAGACTTGATCATCATGTAGGTCTTGAAATTATTAACTCACAACTCTCATGAATCACACAACCAACCCCGTCTACTAATAGCATAGCAAAATGTAAAACAACGTTTCCCGGGGCCTATGTGTCAAAGGGTTGAGGGATACCTACCACATGATACTACAACAAGTAACCAAGTTTCCAATTTACCTACCTTGCATGCAATTGGGGTGATGGAAGAACTAATGCAATAAAACATAGGTATACCTGATCAAAGTGACTTGCCTTGCTAACGATCCTCGTACTCAAGTGACTCTAGATAACAAGCTTCGCACTCCGGATGATCTAACAAATCAAACAAGAGCACACCATAAGCATAAATACAAAACAAATTCACACATTTCAGCAAGGTTAAACAAACAATACTAAAACCATTCAATAGTATCAATCAAGAGAAAGAAATCAAAATAAAAATTTGACTCACAAATTTTTTTAGTGTCAAAAACTTCTACTACTACTACTTTAAGACAAACAACCAAACAATAGCTGGTAGTAAAAGAAATAGTAAAGAAAATCAATTTTAGTAAACAGAATCAACTTCACTAAAACTTTTGTGTAAAGAAACAATTCTAAAATGAAAAATAACTAGAATGTTCCTATAACTTTGGAATAGGAAACCAAAACAATAATATTATTAACACCAATATTATTATCAACATATTACTTAACAGAATAGAATTACAAAAATTATTTATTATGACTCTAACTTAATCATCTAACTAGTTTGTGAAAGTAAAACTAAATTGTTTTACAAAACTATACCTAATGAAAAAAATATAAAGATTCCTATAACAACATGGTATAAAACTAAACAATCATTCTAAATATTTGCAAGTAGTGTTACCCAAATGTTTGAAACAACAAAGACTTATGAAAACTATTAACAAAAGTTAAACTAATTCAGGTTCAAATTAAATTAAAATTAAGATAACTAAACTACATTAAGAACTAAACAGATTCTGTTTTTGTTAAAAACAGTAACTAAATTTATTCAAAAAATACTCAAATCATGTAGAATGATAGGTTTAACTAATACCAAACAGTGGCAAAAAGGTTCACTCAGAAATATATTTTTAAAGTATAGTTATACAAATTTTAGGAATTTGAACAAATTTGATTAGATTCAAAATTTAGAGCTCAAATTTGAAATCTAAGCATACAAACATAAACTACATCAAATTTGCGAACTAATGCAAAAAGAATCAACTAAAAACACCAAATAGTTTAAAAGATATAACAAAAACAAGATTTGAAATAATTTTGTTTTCTAAAACAGAATGAGAAAAAGGGAAAATAAAACCTATCGGACAGGGGCTACGTGGAGGGTTGTGGTTGGCCGAGAGGGCGTGCGTGCGGGCGTTTGCGGGCGGGTGACCGAAGCTTAGCGCATACCGGTTCGGTTTTAAAATGATCTAATCCTAGGCGTTGGATTTAGATCGGACGATCCAGGGAGGGGAGAGGGGCTCATAGAGAGAGGGTCATCGGCGGTGGAGCTTCTCCGGCGAGGCCTAGGCGGCGAGTCGACGGGGGCAGCGCTCCGGTGGTTGGGGACGGTGTCCGAGGGGTCCTGTCGACAGCGGCGGTGCTCCGGCGTCCGTTGGTGGCGACGGTTGGGGCTGGGGACGACAGAGGCGACGGGCACGAGCTCCGGGAGCTTCGGCTGGGGGGTGGAGCTCCGGCGTGGAATTCCGATGAGGAAGGGGGTCGGATGAGGGGGAAACGGGTGGAACGGGGTGCGGGGAGTCGGGGCTATTTATAGGGCCGGTGCGGTGGTCGGGGAGGAAAAGAGGAGGGAGATCCGGAGAGGAGGGATCTCCGGCGAGGTCCTGTCGACGCGAGGAGGACGGTGACCGCGGCGTCTTCGGGATCGGGCAGTGGGGCCGGGGCGTCAGAGAGAGGGAGGGCAGCGTCAGTGCATCGGTCGGTCAGCTCGGAGCGGTTTCGGGAATTAAACGCAGGCGGGCCGGCCCGTTTCGAATTAATTCGTTTCCTTTTTAATATCCAGAGCAGTAAAACTCTTTTAAAAGCATTCAAAACATTTCCAAGTATAGGAAATATATATATCAAAATGATCAGGAGAATTAATGCTATTCAATGAACATTTTTCCTCTATCATATTGAATACTTTGAAAAAATTATTTTTCAGAAAATGCTTATTTGATTTTTAAATCATTTTGCAATAATTTTTCAAATAGCCCCCTGGTTTTATTGTTCAAATATCTCACCAAGATGCCCCTGGTGTGGAGTGTCATGTTACTCCCCTCTTTTCTTTGAACTTTTCCAGAGGTTTTCAAATAGGTGAAACAAGAAAAAGGGAAAGATTAAAGTGACATTTCAGAAATTCAAAAGAAGCACTTCAACCATTCTACTCATTCAAACAATATGATGATGATGCACAGCTATATATCATAACATTCCAAAATGAAATTTTGGGATGTTACACCATGGGAAGACGTTCGTGCCAGAATGACATGTTCTCGTCGAAGCATGCGTCGGTCATTTTGTGTTTTACCTTCATCTCGAGAGCCATGAGCGTTACTTTCAGGCGGGTATCCTCCGGCCTGGATCCTTCATACAATGGAGTAACCGCGTCTATCTCCAGTTGATCCAGCTTGGCTTTCTCTCGGGCGGCAGCTCTTGCGTTACCCGTCTGCTTGAGATGCAACTCTTGAATATGAGGGTCCTGCACCCAGCCCATCGATGGTCCATCGTCGTCTGCTCCGGTTTATTCATCTTCATGATCATGCCCTTCATCTTGATCTTCCTCATCATCATGTCCGGCATCTTCTACATGATGACTATGTCCTGCATCTACTTCGTGATCATGTCCTGGAGATTCTTCGTCTTCTCGCTCGCCCTCGCCGCTATTGTCTTGCTGCCCTTCCTTATTTCTTGCCCGGCCCCCATGGATGACTTGATAATCATCTTCATCACCTTGCCACTGATATCCATCCATGAAACCATGCACGAGCAGGTGGTCCCACACCTATCTGGAATCCGGGTCCATAAGGCTCTTTAGCTTGCATCTTCGACACAGACATCTTATCTCCGTGTCGTTCTTTTGAAGCATCTCGGCCTTCACGGAGCTCAAAAACCTATTCACGATGCCTTCGGTCATCATGCGGACCATGGTCGCCTGTGGGGTAGAGAAAAACGATATTTTAGAACCAAATTTTTTTTGGCATGACTTTGCCTAAAAATAGGTCAAAAAAGAATGCATAGTGCCAAATTCTCGGCGAAACGGAAATGAATCAACATTCTAGCAAAATATTGGCAACTATCGCATTTCAAATACCGGTACCTGCAAACACAAACATATGCAACACCACAAACATACGTAGATCTAGGCCATAAAAAGTTTGTACATTGGAGGGAGAAAAAAGTAGATCTAGAACATAAAGAAAGCTTTCCCCTTACTTACCTATCAAAAAAAAGGAAATTTAACCACTTAATTTGGGTGAATCTATGGTGCAAATGAGGTGAGGAGGAGGAGGCAGCCAAGACCAAGCTTGGTAGAGGTGGAGAGAATGAAGTGGGGAAAGTGAGTGTGGTAGGTGGCTGTAAAAAATATCTAGCTGCTCTCAGGTTACCAATGGCGCACATCCTAAGAATGCGCCATTGGTAACCAGGGTTACTAATGGCACACCTGGTGTGTGGTGTGCCATTACTAGTTTTGAAAAAAAATTGAATTTTTTTTGTTAGTAGTGGCGCACCGTGGGTGTGGTGCGCCATTACTAGTTAAAACTAGTAATGGCGCACCAGACCCCGGTGCGCCACTGGTAAGTCTGGGGAGGGGGTGTGCCCAGGAGAAACTTAGAAGTGGCGCACCACACACAAGGTATGCCATTAGTAATATAAACATTAGTGGCGCACCCATGTGTGGTGCGGCACTGCTATTTAGCAGTGGCGCACCACATACATAGTGCGCCACTAATGTCTATATTAGCTATAGCCCTTTTTCTAGTAGTGCCCTCTCCACACCCTAGTGCCGGGAACGGGGCGTGGGAGGCACCGCGAAGCTCCCGAGCATCCCAGGCGACAAGGAGGAGGTCACCGGAGACTAGGACGACGGCGAGGAGGGCGGCTCTGCTCTCTGACATACCCCTCTCTCTACACTTACCTGACGAGGAAGAAGGGAGGAAGGAGGAGGGAGACGGAGAGGAGGAGAACTGGCGGTGGCAAGGAGGGAAACGTGGAACCCTTGGGGAAGGGGCGCACATGCCGAGGCTATAAAGGAGGGGCCAGATGTCGCTCCTCGACGTCCGTGAACACCCGGCGACGCTCTCTGTCTCTGAACCTGATGAAGGAAGGGGACATAGCAGGTAGCTGTTTTGCGAGCTAGGCCAAGGCCGCTCGGATGGAAGGGGTGCTGGGTTTTTGAAATGTGAGGGATTAGAGTAGCACTTCAAACTAGCAACACATGCCTTCACTCCACCACACAAGCACTCTCAACACACTAGAAGGCAAACAAGGCAAGAAAATATTATGCATGAATATGATGTCCATGATGCCTGATGCAGGAAATAACAAGGCTAGAAGAACTCAAACTCATAATATCATTGCAATGAGAGGTCACACATGAGGAATATTAAAAATATGGGAAGGGATGCACTTGGGCTGTTACCCCCTGGGCCGCAGGCAGGCAGGTCTGGGTACCCCCGTTCCTAGAATGCTGACAGTAGCCCCCGGGCCCAAGGCATGCTCGAGATGGCTTCTAGGCGAAGCCTCAATGACGGCCCAAAGCGCCAGGGGCCCCAAACGCCTGCAGGCCAAGCCCTGCATGCGTCGAATGCCCCGGCAGCGGCGCCTCCGCTCCCCTCGGCCATCCGAAATCACTCCCAGTCAAACCGACACGACGCCTGGGTGCAGCATTGTCCATCATTGTTTCCCCTTGAATGCTACTCCTGCTTCGGGCCACGTGGATGCGACCCTTCGGAGGGCCACGCGCCCTCGGAATGCGAGGGGGCATCGGGTGGTCCTAGCTGTATATAAACGGGCGAGGGCCAGAAAACCCTCACTCATCCTCGTCTTCCATATGTCCACATCCCTTGAATCATCGCATCCCAGCAATGATGTCAGTGAGAAAGTCTTCTGCTGTCGAGAAGGAAAAGGTTCTGGGGGATCCCCCTACTCCGCCGCCCCGGAGGGGCCGCGGTCACCCCCGGAAGTATGTCGTGACGCTGGCGGTGGCTCCCGGCGAGCCTAGTCGCGCTCGAGCACGCCGCGGCGGAATGCCGTCCAGTGCGGGCGGCCGCAGCGGCGAAGGTAGTGGCAGCTGAGGTGAGAGGTCGGCGGTGGCCACCCGTCCACCGTGCCCATGGCTCCATATGGGGGACACGGCCCAGGAGTTCGTGATGTGGGAGGAAAGGCCGGAGAATGCTTGCTTCCAGCTCTCGAACTTCTTCGCGAAGGCGCTGCCGGTTGGAGGGCCCACCGACCTATGGCTACATGCCGACGGCTGCTGCGGCAGGGCATCTTGGGTGGAGGTCGAGGTTTCCCCCAGAGGCACACCCACCACTTCAAGTATGACGGGGAGGCGACGCTCTTCTTCAAGTTTTGTGTGGATGAGGGCGAACGCCTAGGGTGCTGCCCGGAGGGCGTTGTCCGCGGCAATCCTGGAGATGAGCTTGCCCTTCATGACGGGTGCCACACCTCCAGCAGCAGCGACACCCCCTCCAAAGAGAGCCCGAGCGACAGCAGCTATGACGCGCCGCCACGCCAGCGCGCCCCGGTCCCAGGGGGTAGCCAGCCACCGCGGTGCCGCTCTTCAGCTCCGGGGCGTCCATCCCAGTGCGCTTCCATGGGGCCGTGAAGGAGGAGGAGGACACTGACTGAGCGCTGGTGCGCCGATGTCGGGGTCCCGAGGCGACAGCCCCCGTGCGCCTTTTCACTTTCTTTCTCCTCGTCTTCTTTTGTACTAGCAATTCAAGAACAAAGGGAGGCCCTGTGGGCGTATAACGCACTCGGGCACGTGCCCCACTTTATCAGTACCTTTTGCATTCTATCAATTGGATTTGCCTTCTGATCGCAATTAGGATACTTTGCCCGATAGGCCCGCGGAAGGCTTTCGGGTTGCAGGGGCGCGACTGTGGCGCTTGGAGGGTCCGTCCGCTCAGCCGGCTTCTTCTTCTTGCGATTGAGGTGAGTTGGGAGCTGTGTCGGTGCTCTGTGTCTGCATGTCCCATTCCCGCACATCTCCCTACCATCACAAGGTACGACCACTTACCTGGATGTTCCTCACGAGGCGGGTCCCTAATACCCCTGATGCTGACCAGAAACCAAGGACGACATCAGGGGGTCGAGTGGCCTTACGATCGGTAAGGCTCCCGAGGCGTGATACTCAGGAGCCCCCTTTGACAGTCAAGAAGCTCTATGTCGGCATGTCCCAGTCCCGCGCATTTCCTCCCCACCATTAGGTACGACCGAAAACCAAGGACGCACTTCACGAGCGAGGCCCCGACACTCCTGATAACGACCGGAAACCAAGGACGACATCAGGGGGTCGAGGGGCCTTATGACCGATAAGGCTCCCGAGGCACGATGCTCAGGATCCCCCTTAGACTCTCAAGCGGCTCTCGAAAATTCTGCTTCTTAGGGCTTCTTGAGGCTTCGAGCTGTTGTTCGTGTAGCCCTACGTCGACAGATCCTAGTCCCGCGCATTTCCACACCACCATTAGGTACGACCGTAAACCAATGACGCACTTCACGGGGTGAGGCCCCGAGTGTCCTGATGCCAATCGGACACCAAGGACGACACCAGGGGGTCGAGTGGACTTATGACCAGTAAGGCTCCTGAGGCATGATGCTCTGGAGCCCCCTTAGACACTCAAGATGTCTGAAGGAAAAAATTGTTTCGTTTCCAAGATGGTGCGTCGGGCCAAGAATGGAGCCTTTGGGAAAGTACGAGGCGGCATGCGCCTACTAACCCACCCATGAGTGCCATGCGAGGATCTGGGTGCCAAGGCCTTGGCGAGGGGTAAGCATCATGCCCCACAGCCCCCGCTGGCGGGGAATGAGGGGGAGGGGAGCAGGCGAGTGCTTTAATTGGCGAAAGAGAAAGCGACATAAGAAATGGCGATGAACATAAATCTTTGACCTTTCTGACGAAAACATGATTTGGAAAAAACCCGAGTTTAATTTCATAAAGGCTAGCAAATCCAAACAAGAGAAAGGCAAATAACGTCAGCGTCCGGCACTTGGTTTGCTCTTCATCTTCCCCCAACACTGAGCATAGGGAATCCACGTTGCATGGGCATAGCCATTGATGGGCAGTGTTGTCTTCTCCGCCATCTCTGGGTTGTGGCTGCCACATTGCGTGGGCCGAACCCCTCAGCGTCCTTGGGGGACTCCGGGCATATAAAGCCCGCTCATTATTACGTGAGAGTGTCACGGGTAGAACTTCCGGAGGCGCTGGATGTTCCAGGCGTTCTGGATGGCGACCCCATCCTGAGTCTCCAAGCACATAGTGCCAGGCCTGGAGACATGAACGATCTTGAATGGGCCCTCCCACATGGGCGAGAGCTTATGCAAGCCCTCCCTGGAGAGAAGCCGCCTCAGGACGAGGTCTCCGACTTCGAGGGTCCTGGAGCGCATGTTGCGGCAGTGGTAGCGCCGTAGCGCTTGCTGATACCGCACAGCTCGAAGCGAGGCCCAACAATGCGCCTCCTCTCCGAGCACGAGGTATGTTCCCCGCTCAGCATCCTGATGCTCCTCTTAAAATGCCAAGACCCGCGGGGATCGGTGCTTGATGTCGTGGGGGAGGATAGCTTCGGCACCGTAGACATGGAAGAACGGGGTCTCGCCGGTGGGCTTAGTCGGGGTGGTGCAGATGGACCACAACACCGACTGAAGCTCATCGATCCAACCTGCCGCAAGCTTCAAGCTTCTTCTTGAAGCTCCTTGCTTTGAGGCCGCATAGGACTTTCGCGTTGGCGCGCTCCGCCTGGACGTTGCTCCGTGGGTGGGCTACCGAGGCGTAACATATCTGCATACCAAGGTTAGAACAATAGGTCTTGAAGAGGTTACTTGTGAACTGTGAACCGTTGTTGGCGATGATGCGGTTGGGGACACCGAAGCGGCTCACAAGTCCCTTGATGAACTTGACGACCGACCCGGCCGGGATGGTGTGGGTGGGATCCACCTCCGCCCATTTGGTGAACTTGTTGATGGCGACGTAGAGGCAGTGGTAACTGCCCATTGCTCGCGGGAAGGGCCCCAGAATGTCCAGCCCCCAGATTGCAAAGGGCCAAGCGAGCGGAATGGTCTAGAGGCCCTACGCGGGTTGGTGGATCTGCTTGGCATGAAACTGGCAGACCACGCAAGACTGAACTAGCTCGATGGCATCATCAAGCGCCGAGGGCCAGTAGAAGCCTAAGCGGAATGCCTTAACTCCAAGCGTGCACGAAGAGGAGTGATGCTCGTAGTCACCTCCATGGATGTCAGCCAGCAGTTCGCATCCCTTCTCCTTGGAGATACATCGCATCATGATGTCGTTCGGGCGCCTGCGGTACAAGTCGCTGTCTTGCAAGCAGTAAGTCGTGGCCTCCCGGGCCACACGCTCCGTGTCTTCCTCCTTTTTTGGCAACGTGCCACGAAGTAGATACGCCATGAACTCTTGCATCCAGCTGTCGCCCTGAGGCTCCAGGGCCAGGAGCAGTCGGGCTCCTGAGCCTGGCCATAGTCCGGAGCTCCCGAGGGCGGCGCTGGAGGGAGCTCCTCACCTCATGGCGCTAGGTCCTTAGCATGCGGTGCCGCGAAGGGCTTGAAGATCCGCTCCTCGAAGACGCCTGGCTCCTAGGGCTCGCGGCGCGAGGCCCTCTTGGTGATGTCGTAAGCTTCCTTGTTCGCACTGCGCGGGATATGTTGCAACTCCAAGGCCTGGAAATGTTTTTCGATCTTACATACCTCTTCCAAATATGCCTCTATGTGCTCGTCCTTGGGCGTATATTCCTTGTTGGAGAAGTTGACGAGGAGCTGGGAATCACCCATGACGCTAAGGCACCGGATTCCCAGAGCCGTCGCCGCCTTGAGGCCGGTGATGAGGCCCTCGTACTCCGGGATATTGTTGGAGACCTTCTCTCCATGCTGGAAGTAGAGCTGCACAACATAATCGAGCTTGTCTCCCATCGGGGAAGTGAGCACGGCCCCAGATCCAGCCCCTTGCACATGAAGGCTCCATCGAATCGCATGATCCATCCTCCTGATGCCTCGTCGCCAGGGACGAGGGACTAGCTCCTGTCTAGCCCCTGTCCGGGGCGTCTGTCCATTCCACCACAAAATTCGCTAGGGCTGCCCCTTTGATGACCCTGGTCATCCTGAACTCGATGTTGAAGGCCTGCAGCTCGATGTTCCATTCAGCGACTCTTCCACCCGCGTTGGGGTTACGCAGGATTTTCTCCAGGGGCTAAGCAGAGACGACCTTGATGGGATGCCCCTGGAAATAATGGTGCAGCTCCCTTGAAGGGACAAGGAGTTCTAAGAGGAGCTTCTGCTTCATGGGGTAGCATGAGCGCACGTCCCACAACACTGTGCTGACATAGTACACCGGGTGCTCGATGAGAGTGAGGCCCTCTGCAGCATCCTGCCCCGTCGCGGCCCCAAGGTGCCCGGGCGCCTCGTCAGCCATTGATGAGGGTCGAGTGCTTTAAAGGCCATTGGAGCAACATGGGCCTCGGGAGGATAGAGCACTTTTGGGACCGTTGGAGCAGCTTGCGGCTCAGGTGCTTCCTCTTAGGGGGAAAAGGCCCCTGAGGGCCCTGTGAGCCCCGGGCTCCATGCTTGGGGGCCCGCTGGCCCTGTCGGCTTGGCGCGCGTGCCGGCTCGCTCCTCCCTGACTGCCACTAGTGCAACACTCGCGGAGTGGGGGTGGCAGCCAGGTACAACAGTAGGGGCTCCCGAGGGCATGGCGCTACCATCACCAGTGGAATCGTGAGGTATCGCTTGAGTTCCTTGAAGGCCACGTCCGCCTCTGGGGTCCATTCGAAAGGGCCCTTCCTTTTCATGATCTTGAAGAACAACAAGGCCCGCTGGCCAAGCTTGGAGATGAAATGCCCCATGGAGTTACACATCCTGCCAACTTCGGCATTTCCTTGAGGGCCTGGGGTGCGCTCATTTTCTCCGAGTTCGCCTCGATTCCCTAATGCGACACCAGGAAACCGAGCAGTTTGCCTGAGGGGACCCCGAAGACACATTTTATAGGGTTGAGCTTCAGGTTCACTTTGCTCAGGCTGGCGAATGTATCCTCCAAGCCTTCGACTAGGGTCTTGGCTGCCAAGGACTTGACCAAGATGTCATCGACGTAAGCTACCGCATTTCGCCCGAGCTGCGGCCCCAGGGCGATGTGCATCAGCTGCTGGAAGGTCACCCCGGCGTTCCGCAGCCCGAAGGGCATGAACGTGTAGCAGAAAACCCCACATGAAGTAAGGAAGGCCGTCTTCTCGACATCCTCCACCATGGTGGTAGCCCGAGAAGGCATCCAGGAAGCACAGGAGGTCGCACTCCGCGGTGGAGTCCACGATTTGGTCGATGCACGGCAACGAGAACTGGTCCTAGGGGCAAGCCATGTTGAGGCTCGTGAAGTCGACGCACATATGCTCCTTCCTACACTTCTTTGGGACGACCACTGGGTTGGCCACCCACTCTGGGTAACGCACCTCCCAGATGACCCCTGCCTTCTTGAGCTTGCCGAACTCCTGGGCAATGAACGCCTGCTTCTCCGGAGCTTGCCTCCTTGCCTTTTTCTTTACTGGACGTGCGTTAGGGCAAACCATGAGGTGGTGCTCGATCACGTCCCTTGGGACTCCCACCAGGTCGGAGGCGCTCCATGCGAACGCGTCCTTGTTCGCCTGGAGGAAGGCCACTAACGCCTTCTCTCGATCTTGGGGCAAGCCGGCACCGATGGTGAAGGTGGGGCCAGGGTTTCCTTCGTCCGCCAGCACCCGCTTCGTCTCCGCCCGACTCTGGGAGAATAGCTGCCTCTTCTTCACTGGCGCGACGTCTGGGAGGGCTGCCCCGGGGTCCTCTGCGGCTTGCGTGGTGCCCCCAGCACAGGTGTGTGTCGCGGCTGTGGCTTTGTAGGATAGATTTAGTAAGTGGGACGCATCCTTGATATCCCCCACGACGCTGAGGATGCCGCCGCTCCCGGGCATCTTGACGACATGGTAGCCCGGGTGCGTTACCACCATGAATTGAGCGATCGCGGGGTAGCCGAGTATCGCGTTGTACGGGAGGTGGATGTGGGCAACATCGAAGTCGATCTGCTCGTGTGGAAGTTGGAGCGGGTGCCGAAGGTGACGCGGAGGTGCACCCGCCTCACGGGGACGACGGACCAGCCGACCACCCCAGAGAAGGGCCTTGAAGGCACGAGCTGGTCACGGGGTACCTGCAGCACATCGAAGGTGTCCATGGAGATGACGTTCAGGCCAGCGCCACCGTCTATTAGGGTCCTGGAGACGGCGGCGTCGCGTATGGTCGGCGTGCATGTCATAGCAAGTGTTCCCGCGGCTGCTGTCGTCTTGGGGTCGCCATCGGGTCCGAAGGTGATGTCGATCTTCGTCCATGCACGGTGCTGCACGGGTTCGGGCTGCGGCCGAACTGCTCCTACGTGGTGTAGGAAACACTTAATGTGGTGGCCGGAGGGTGGTGCTTGTGACCCGCCGAGGATGCAGGCGACCACTAGGGCGGCCTCGAGCGCCCAATCACCTTCACGCGCCGGCGACAGGCCATTGCCACAGGTCACTCCCGCCAGGGAGTTGTCAAGCTGGGGCCTGACCATCGCTGCGGGTGGGGAAGCTCCGACACGCCCCCAACCTAGGGCGCCAAATGTCGGATTTCGGGGTCCGCAAAACCCTTAATGTTCGAACACAGGGGCGTGTGCGAAGATCCCCTACAGCCTTTCCCTACCTAGATCACTACTCGATGAACACGACAACAAACTTGCATGATGACGAGGAAGAAGATGAACATGAAAGTTTACCCAGGTTTGGGCCGCTGCGAAGCGTAATACCCTACTCCTGCTTTGGTGGATTGCCTCTCGAGGAGGTGGTGTATATGAACTAGTACATTGTTTTAGGGCCTCATGAGGGCTCCCTTTGATGTGTTTGAGGCCCTCTATGGCTCAGTGATGGGTGGATAGTGGAATGGATTCGGGTCCTCTCGACGATGCAACCTACCCTCTATATATAACGGTGGCTCGGGTCCTCTTTCCTTATTGAAATGGCGAGAAGGGATCCCACAACAACCAATTTTGAAGGGGGACAGGAGTATGTGCTCGCCCTGCCTAAAGGCGGTCTTCGCCTGCAAAGTAGCTGTCGATGCCGCATGGATGGGCTCAGCGATGACATCCGCCCTACGGTGCGGGTGGTTGCGGTCTTGTTACACCGGAATGGAAACTTTTGGGGGGTTCTTTGGTAACCCGCATACGTCCTTGCTCCCTTTGCACCAGAGGGGAAACTGCGCCGTCTGGCACACTGGCACCCACCCGTCCTTCATTGCGTCACCCTTGACTCCCGAGGCCGGGCCTTGCATAGGGATCTCCGCCACTCCGGAGGGGCCCTGAGGACGCCCGTCCCTTGCCGGTCTTGACGCTATTCCTCCTCGCAAAGCCGAGGCCCTTGCGAGGGCCTTGTCTTGAGTGAGGCCACGCCCGACCATGTTTGGTTGATGAAGTGGGCCATGCCCTAGGCCGCAGGCAGGTAGGTCTAGGTACCCCCATTCCTAGAACGTTGACAGTTCTGATGAATGAATTGTTTGCCAGTTACTCACAAGACACACAGTTGTCAGGATAAATCATTTGGGTTACAATTGGTCTTCCCACATAATTCTGATGAATGAATTGTTTGTCGCATATCACACATGCCTTCTTAGGCTAACTCGTTTGTGTTCTGCTGGATCAGCGTAAACAGTTTGTCCAAAGTACTGTTTGACGCACTATGCACAGGTATATAGTTTGTTAACCGATTATGTTATCTTCCATAATCACAAACATTTACAAATTGTATGCACCACATCATGCACACAACTATTTTCTGAATCATATTTGTTCGTTCCTTCTTCGCACATGGTTTCCGTCATTGCGACAGATCTTGAACTATACCGTTTGCGATTGATGGACCGCTCACAATTTTGATGAAGGGTCTCTGATTGATGTGTCATCTTTGGACCGTTCTGTAGTAGTGCAGAGACCAATGCTCACTGAACACACATAAACTGAATAACAAGAGTCTTACATCCATTATGTACCATTTTACTCAAATATGGCCTTTATGACCAAGTCTTTATAAACTCGCAGCGGAATTCTTCAACGGTAGTGTGAACCCATGCCATGTGCCTTAACCCAACAGGCATTCTGACTAGGAAGTGTCCTAGCTCGCACGCACATCACCAAGGAACTTTTCATTACATCATGTGCTTTCATGCCAGGCCAATAAAATAACCAGTGCCAAGCCGATAAGTGCTTGGAATGTACTCGCAAGCAACCCATGTTTGGAACAAGGCAATAACAATGCATGATATTACACTAAGTAGGTAAATTGCAAAAAGCTAATTTCTAGTGCAATGACATGTTCAATCAACTTGTAAAAGCAAGCATTAACAGGTCGCAGATATCCATATGTACTAGTTACAGATATCACCATAAGCAGGGGTTGAACTGTCACGCCCAAGATGTGATCCTATCCTTATTTTGGCACGGGGGCCTCGATAGGGATATAACCGCATCTCGTCCATCCGATCGCGATCTGATGACCACTAACGAAGGGGCAAGCTAGGTTGGGCTAGTGGGCTGTGTAGTAGGCCTTGCTGTGAGATGAGAGGGAAGGTGGGAGCCCGTGACAAGAGTTTGAAACACCAAAAACATCCAATGAATAACCCGATGACGGTGCCACTACGGGCGACCATTGGGGTATCAAATGAACTCAGATTGCGGGTAAATTTGGCAGGTGGTCTACCGACAATAAATTAAGACCGCACGCCAACTTTCGACCCAATCCGAGAATATTTTACATGCACTTTAAAATAATATTTTTATCGATACCATGGGCGCATGCGTGTGTGGTTGGTCTCAAAACGGTCAGCGACACAAATGGAGAAAACCAACAGCTACTCACGGATGCAAGTTTTTGAAAATGAGTGATGATGCCATGCAGATGATGTGAACGAGGCGAATGATGCAATGATGAATGCGACAACCGAACGAATCACACGGCCCCGGGCTGTTAAAACTCTCCTCCACTACACGAGGATCTCGTCCCGATATCTAGAATGAGAAGGGGAAGAGAAAGAGCAAGAGGTAAAACTTAGTTGCTTCTCTAACAAACGAGTGAAACCAATGATCATTAAAGGTTTCAAAGAGAAGAAGAATGCCATTAGGAACAAGCAAGAATTGACAAGAAATTTTGGCTGCACTTCAGTAGGATAGAAAGGAAAAATTGATAAGATTGAAGGAACTTGAAAAGAGGACACAACACTCCGATAAAATGAATAAGCAAAGAAAGAACATAATCTTAATCCAGCTAGATGTGATTTTAAAAGAGCAACACCACAATGCCTCCGGAACAAAAGAATAGAAGCTAGATCTTTGGAGAGAAGAGAACGGAGAAGAAAATGACACTTATACCACCATTAAATTTGTTAAACAGGGTTGAACGGAGTTGATGGAGAATCAACAATGAAAGAATAGCTTGTTATGGGATTACGTAAAACATCTCAAAATTATGAGGTGACAATCTGCCACAACAGAAACAATTGACTGCCTGAGAGCAACAAGATATGCAAAACTTATTTCACTAAGAGGAGGAGGAAGAAACTTGGATCATTTATGACACCATGATAGCAACAATCCTTAGGAAATGCTTTAGGTGAAATCAAACCCAAGATAACTCCGAGAAAGACATGATGGGTTATTTGTCATATTCTTGACAATTTTTCCTTCGAGACTGCTCATAATCAAGAATTTAATAACACCACCTCAAAAGAAAATCGAGAAGGAATTGAACTTACAAATTCAAGATAAAGAACACTTGAGCACCTCCAACAAGAATCTTGAAGAACACCTCGACAAGAATTACATCCTTAACAACCCACCATGAAGAACCATCGGGAAGAACTCCAGAATGAAAGGACGATAGAAAAAATAATTGAAGGATGCAAAAAGTCAAGATTGAGGCCTTGCTAAGATATAGATTAAGCTTCAAAAAGAGATATTTGAGAAACTTGGAACTCCGAAAAAGAAAAGGTAAGAACACTTGAGATCGATAATTTGATATCATGAACACTACGGAAGAAGGATTGAAATCACGTTGATGAAAACAATAAGAAGTATGTTGTGCCTATCCTTCATCAAGTTAAATTGATGACAATCAACGGATTTCACACACCACTTATTCTTCTTGAAAAGATTGAAGAGAGAGATAGAACACAAACATGAAGAAGTCTTGCACGAGAACATCGGTAAGAATTAGAAACTAAAGAGGATAATACATATAAATGATACACGAGAATGAAGAGAGCATGATCCACCTAATAGAAAACTTGAACGAAGCACCGGAATAATTGTGATACGAATGACGGAACAACACTTGAGAAGAATTTGAGAACAAAAGCTGAAAGCTGACAACGAAGATATCCTCTGAAACGATGGCCTTCGGAGGATCGAGAAATAAAAACAATTCTGAAATGCTCCGGATAGATAAGGATGGAATTACTCATGACCAAAACCATTTGAGGGGATAGCAAGAAGCTGAAACCACACTCTTGAAAAGAACGAACAAAGATTTAAGAGAAACTCTCCTTTGGACTTCAGTGATGAGAATGAAGACGAGGACACCACCAAGAATTACTGAGACACTTTGGAAGAATGAATAAGGAAAGGTTGAGACAACAATGAAAATGATTTAGAAGCGATCTTCGAGAAGGCACATGACTTATGAAAGTCATTCTTACGTCATATTAGAAGAGAACTTGAGAACATCTCCGAAAAGGTTAGAAGAGCTAGTAGATCCTGGGGAAAACACCTATGGGTTATGGGCCCACTCAAAGAGATCACCGTTGAAACAATGGCTTAGGAAGAGAGATTGCACCGGTAGAAATGAAAGCTTGAAGAGGTGAGAACCTCAAAATAATTTTGAAGGATTGAAAGAAAACACAAATCTTCTGAGATATCTTTAGCACTCCGGATAGAACATAGAGGGATAAATTAATAAGAGAGGCTTGATGACAATTCGAACATAGAAAGTATTTAATGAATGAAGAAGATATAATGAACACAGAAAGTTTGAATTGATTCCACCAGGAAAGAAAAACAAGCACAAAGAATGCTGAACTTGAAGCACTTGAGGACTTTCACAATGAATTACCGGATATAATACAAAATAAAAGATAGCGGAAGCATCGATAAAAAGCAAGGCATTTGGATGAGAATTTAATCATTGACGAAAAAGGGTAGGAGGATGGGGGAAAAAAGAAAACTTGGGACCGATGAAAAGAACTCCGGAAATAAATATGAGTATTGATCTTGCGAATATTGGAAGGATAGAATTATCTTGAAGAGAAGCACACCGGATGAAAAGAATTGATATGACAACTTGATTGAGCAAAAGCATTAGCAATCCCACAGAAATATGAGAACACGTCTTAGGAAAGATATGAAATCACCACTTGACATCGAAGCAACTCAAATTACCATACTCCAACAAAAAAGGATGGGGCTTACGAAACAAGCGAAAACAAATTCATGATAGAGATTCCGCCCGATATTTTTGTGGTATGGTTCGCACGGGCTCGATCGTACATTGGATTGCCATATTGAAATGACGCTCGAATATGCTCCCTAGGCATAGCGAACTACAAGGCTTGACGGGGCATATCTGATGACATATATCAAGAGTGTCCTCTATAACAACAACCGTGAACAAAAGAATACACTAGATGTCGAACCCCAACCTCACATCACACATTTGTTGAAAGATATCCTAGGTAACTACTTGAATTCCCACCTAAGAACTCTCGAAACTTTCTAGTTATGCAATCGGGTGTTGGGGATACATGAAGGAAAAATATCTCACACAACTAACAAGCCCTACACTCCAACTGTATCCATCCATCAATACATAACCAAAGGCTTCAAAACTCCATCTATCTCGGACCCTCGAAAACACAATGATACCAAACATGGCAGTAACCGGACGCCTCCCTAGTACTGGGTGACTCCGACCTTATCTCGCCGCGATAAGTATTGAAGCGATTTCGAACATCCTCCGTCCTGAGATACTAAGGAAACTGAATGATAACGATGTGTCAAGAATCCCTCGGAGCTCTACCCCTCCGTAACGGGAGGCACCAAGTGCAGAGCTCCGTCACATCGACATCATATAGATTCAAAATTATCCGCGTGATCCTAAATTTTTTTTGAGTGAGAAGAGGGAAGAATCAAAATTCTGAAGTCATAATTCCTCACCAGAGCATAGAAGAGGAGAAAAAAGAATCCTACTCTTCGATATATAACTAGACTCAAAATAGTTTTTCACTAGACTCGACTCGGCCAAGTTCGATCAATCAAGGGGGCTCCTAGGTCGGTACATGCTCTGATACCAACTTGTCACACCCAAGATGTGATCCTATCCTTATTTTGACACAAGGACCTCGACAGGGATAGAAGCACATCTCGTCCGATCCGCTGACCATGAATGGAGGGGCAAGCTGGGTTGGGCTAGTGGGTTGTGCAGTGGGCGTTGGTCTGAGATGGGAGGGAAGGTGGAAGCCCGTGACAAGATTTTGAAACACCGAAAACATCCGATGAATAACCCAATGATGGTGCCTCTGCAGGCGACCGTTGGGGTATCAAATTAACTCAGATTGTGACGAAATTTGGCAGGCGGTCTACCGACAATAAATTAAGACCGCACGCCAACTTTTGACCCAATCCAAGAATATTTGATACGCACTTTAAAATAATATTTTTATCAATGCCACGGGCACGTGCGTGTGTGGTTGGTCTTGAAACAGTCAGTGACACGAACGGAGAGAACTGACAGCTACTCACGGATGAAAGTTTTTGAAAAAGAGTGATGATGCCATGTAGATGAGGCGAATGATGCAATGATGAATGCGAAAACCAAACAAATCACACAATGAGAAAGGAAACAAATGGGGAATCTTCTGGAGCGTCGGTCCTGGGCTGTTACATGAACATCTCATGTTCAGTCATCAGGTCAAGTCATCCAACTTAGTTCAAGCATCATCTTTTTCACACACACACAAACACCATCATGTTTTGCGACAACATATGGATGTAGTTTAAGAAACACCACCTAGCTGTTCTTGATCATGGCAACGACTATTCGAATAGTTTTACAATTTGTAGAGGTTGCACACTTTACCCACAAGACTAGGGGAACCTCCATGTCATCCACGACTCGCGGTATATTACATACCCGAGGGGAGCACCTGAACGATGCCTTCCCTTGACGACACTAGACAAAGAGTCCACTCATTGGCCTACGTCTTTAGGATGTACAAACACGAGCCTTGCTCAACATAGTACCATCCATGAAGGGGCAGAACGGTGTGCCCAGTATCTATGAAAATAGCCCATGGTTGCCCTACTTGGCACGACCCCGTACCGAGAGTGACCACATCACTCCCGCCACTCGTAATGCGGGTTATTTGCTAGAACCGACTAAAGTAATTGACAAAGCCCCTTCCCATATAGGGGTAGAGTAGTTTTACATGTAAGGTTGGGACGGTCAGCAGATCTTATATCTCTTCGTTTTAGAACACACACACACACACACTAGCTCTAGTACACCACTTCTTTATCAAGTGGTTACCTAGATCAACATCACCTCCCTCGGGCATTAGAGGCACCTGACGGGGTTTTAGAAAAGTATGTGAAATCATTTACTTTTCGACACCATGCATTTACCCATCCCACTTGTGTAGAAACTACTTAGCATCCTAACTACTTCCCATGCGCACAACCCTCATATGGAGGTAGGGTCATGCTCAGTGCAAGTATCAACAAGGAAAATAACGGAGGTAACTGATATGTCCATTTTGCATCATGATTTCCTACTGTTATTTATAATGTGTTTATGCAAAATAATGTTTTATGGAGTAATTATAATGACTTTTCTCTCATAATATGCAAGGTTTGCAGAAAGAGGGAGAATGCCGGCGGTTAGAATTCTAGACCTAAAAAAGCATATCAGAGATGCCTATTTTGCACATCTTCAAATGATCTGAAACTTTCCGGAGAATTATTTTGGAATATATAAACAATACTGGAGAAAATAACTAGAGGAGGGGCACCATCTGGTGAGCAGAAGACACCAGGGCATGCCAGCCCACTCCAGGCGTGCCCTGGTGGGTTGTGCTCATCCTGGCCCACCTGTGGTGCCCATCTTCTGGTAGTTAAGGTGTTTTAATCTTGAGAAAATAAGGATAGAAGTTTTGGGACAGAACACCGCCATCTTGAGGCGCAACATGGGAAGGAGCACCTTTGCCCTCCGGCAAAGGGATTTTGCCGAGGGAACCTCCCTCCCGAAGGGGGAAATCGGAGCCATCGTCATCACCAACAACCCTCTCATCTTTGGGAGGCCATTCTTTAACAACATCTTCAACAACACCATCTCCTCTCAAACCCTAGTTCATCTCTTGTGTTTAATGTTTGTACCGGAACCTGAGAATGGTACCTGTGGGTGACTAGTAGTGTTGATTACGCTACGTAGTTGATTACTATATGGTTTATTTGGTGGAAGATTATATGTTCAGATCCATTATGCTATTTAATACCTCTTTGATCTTGAGCATGAATATTATTTGTGAGTTGTAACCTTTGTTCTTGTGGTCACAGTGTCGGGGCAGGATGCACTCATCACCTATGGGGCCGCAAGCCCCTTAGTCGTTTGGCAGGGGCGAGATCACAAGCACAAAGAGCGGAGATGGTGAGACAACACGGCGATCGGGACATGGGTGATTTACTCAGGTTCAGACCGCTTTGAAGTATAAAACCCTACTCCTGCTTTTGGTGGATTCATCGGAGGGACACAAAAGGCAGGCAACGCTCAAGACTGACAAGGGTTGCCTTCGGGAAAAGAGATGCTACGTGGGTACAAGTGTTGAAAGGTCAGAATCATTAGCTAGGCTACCTTGGTCCACCTTTTATAGTCGAAGGAGCAACCACAATGGCAAAACAGACAATGTCTGATGATTAGATAGTTAACAGTGCAATCATAGCTAACTCTGCACTCTAGGACAAATGCCATAAATCTAGTGTAGGTGGCATGCAGAGGTGCATCCCCGGCAAGCTCCTACCATCGCTCTAGCTATCTACTACACCACAACTTAACACACCGACGAATGGGTGTCAAGGGGGCATAATCTATCTTCCAGCATGTTGCCACGTGCTTAGCGAGAGCCTCTTAGCCACTTGGGAGCTCAACACCGCATCGATAAGTGACTGGTGTAGCAATGAGATGGATCGGTGGCCTATTGGCTCGCGCTTGCTGGACGACTAGCTTGCCGGGTCTTCTTGAGGGTGCGAGCGCCTTGGTCCACGGCAAGCACCGGGGACGTGCCTAGTGCGCACCGGTCTTGTCTTGGGTGTAGCATAAATCTTGTCGGCATAGATAGGCCTTGGTTTGGCTTGCTTGTCGTGGTAGTAGCTTTTCCCAGCAGGCCCTGGCTATTAATCTGGTGTCTTTAATGTCCATGCACAAGTCAGGGGTAAGGAAATACCCTTATTTGTATACCCCGACAGAAGCCCCCGGGCGTGAGCCATACGTCTCCCTTGGCACGTTGGGTTAGGTCCAAGAGAGTGCAAGGACACACAACAAGGAAATGTTGTCTTCTTGTCCCACGTCCACTCTACATAATTACCGCAGGTCATGGGGTCGTGGAACAATTGTTGTTGGAGAGTAAAAACTACCAACAAAAATAACTGCAGTTTTTCGAGAAAATAGCGAAGAGCCAGCTACCTCGTGAAGCCAGAAAATAAAACAGGGGAACGCACAGGAGCGCTACTCATTCGCATCCGTGTCTCTGTCCTTCATCTTCCTCATGAAGCCAGAAAAACCGCTTCTGCTGCCGCCTCTCCATCACCAAGAGCTGCTAGATCATTCATCGCCCCTGAGAGTCCAAGATATGGGGTGGAAGACGGCTGCCATCAAGGGGAAGCAGGTGACCGCATCTGCGGACCCAGCGGTTGACGAGAGGAAGAAGAAACCAGAAGAGCTGGAGAAGCGGCGGCAGGGAGACGTGGTCATCTCCCCGTCGAGCCTGAATGGCAATACCTTGATTGACAGGTACACTTATATGTGGGGGAGAGAAACAAAGGGGCACAAAGCGCCCACGTTCCTCCCGGACGACCCCAAAGCGAAGGTGCCATCAGATTTGTACCATTTCTTCTGCACTTACTTCTATTGTGGCCTCTCTCTCCTCCTTTCTCTAACTTTTTTTGCGCCATGATGGCGGTATATGAGTTCCACCTCCTGGATTTCATGCCTAATGCAATGGCGTGCATGGCGATCTTTGCTCACTCGTGCGAGAAGTTCATCGGAGTCACCCCAATGTGGACTTGTTCAGACACTTCTTTGCCCCCTGGATAGAATGCAAATCTCATCGCTCAGGGAACATCAGCTGGATTCCTTGTGGCAAGAAGGAAGATTGGGGTTATCTCCTTGGCAAGCACCACGGAAAGTGGGAAGAATGGAGGGGCAACTGGTGCTAGATCAAGGATGACAAAGCCCCCAAGTTCTGCGCGGCATGGACCGAATGAGCCGTGCGCGGAAGCGACTAGAGCAAACCTTCCTCACCAAGGACATATGCACTAGCATTGAACGGGATCATCCACCTCAAGGCTACCGGGCTGACCATTAACCACTCGGGAGCTGATTTGCTTCTCTGCCGCATCGCGCCGCTGCAGAAGAGGGACAGGTTTGCCCGGGAGATCAATGGCCCCGCCGACTGGATGCGGTTATTCCTAGGCTCCGGCAACAACTTGATGATCTATAGCCATGGTTGTTGTGCGATCAGCTGTTCGGTCACCTTGGGCCGTTCAATCTACCGGAAGAGTCGTCCTCTTGCATCACAATTCCGCTCGGAACCAGATCTTGCAGTGGATGCCTGACTGCAACGCCTTCGGGGTTAAGCCTGATTGGGAGTCACCCACCCTAGAGAACGAGATGGAGTGAGTCTCCAGCCTGGAGGAGTAGGCTTTTCAGCCAGAAGACAACATGTTCGCCCCAACCAGGGTGGTGAAGAAGGCGTACATTGCTTCTCACATCGCAGAGGACAAGAAGGTTAGAGTTTCCATGGGAGTGACCTTCGGAGAAGAGGGAGAGGGAGAATCCGATCATGACGATTCTTTTGGAGAGGAGAGCGAGGGACTGGCTCTGGAGGATACTACGAGGGTTGAGTCTACCCGGGCCGGGGGTTCCCAAGCCACGGCGATAAAAACCCAAGAGGAAGTTGAGGCGGAGGGAGCGAAGGAACTGGAGGTGGAGGAAGAGCGGCTCGAAGTGGTCCCCCAAGCTCCAAAACTAGGCCGTCACCTCCGCCAACGCATCGGCCAAGAATCAACGGCTCCTGCACCTTCGCGGGGTCCCACGAGGGTGAAGAGCACGACCACCAAGGGAGTGCACACGAAACAATGTGCCACCAATCAATTCGCATCTCGCAAGCCAAAGCTTCTCCCGTCAAGCGGCGGAGGGCCCTAGGGGTGGACCCGAGCCCGCTGTCAAGCCCAACTTCTCTGCCATGTTTGCCCTTGCCGAAGGTTCCTGTTCCCCAGCCAAGATCTTCTCCTCCAACTATGAAAAGGAGCAGATCGACTCCGCCACCCGCGACATACGAGCTAGGCTCCATGCTCATGGCTTTGGAGTGAGTCATTTATTCTTAGCCTCAGCCAAAGTTCTTGTCCTTGATCTCTTTGATTGATCTTGTATAACTGATTTTGACATGGATGAGGACGAAGAGGCCCTCGCGCACCTAGCTAAACAAACCAAATCCGTGGCAGGACTAGGTCCCAGGGCAAGCACGAACCTGACAGTGGACATGGAGGAGGATCATTGATACGTCCATTTTGCATCATGATTTCCTACTATTGTTTACTTTTTTTGTTGAATAATATTGCTTTGGGGAGTGATTCTAATGTCTTTTCTCTCATAATATGCAAGGTTTACACAAAGAGGGAAAATACCAACAGCTGGAATTCTGGACCAAAAAAGGCATGTTAGAGATACCTATTCTGCACAACTCCAATGAAGCTGAAAATTTACGGAGATTAGTTTTGCATTTAATAAACAATACTAGAGCTTAAAACTACCGGAGGGCCCCCAGGTGGGCACAATCCACCAGGGCACGCCAGCCCCCCTGGCCGTGCCCTAATGGTTTGTGCCCAGCCTGGCGCTCTTCCCGTGCCCATCTGTCACATCCCTAGCTAGATGTCATAGGACAACATGTGTGTTGCATCATGTTTCAATTTTGCATCAACATGAAATGGGGATTAAAAGAAACACCAAGCTCACATTGAATCAAAATAATTCAAAGTTGGTGAAAATTCAACAAATTCAAAATGCCCTTTAAAAATGTTCCCTATGGCTGATAAATATGGACATGTTTATAATAGGGGCCATTTTAAATATTTGAACTGATATATCAATTTAAAAATAAATGATAGAGCTTCTGAAAATATTAAATAAAGCATTATCATTATTTTAGTTTTCAAAATATCCTGAAACTTTTTAGATAAGTTTGAAATATTCAAACTTCAACATATAAAATATCTGGGATATTTTAAAATAGCATATGTGCTTGAAAATAAAATAAAATGAAAGAAATGTCAGAAATTAGAAAAGAAATGAAATAAAGAAAAAGGGGGGAGAAAAGCCCACCCGGGCTTACCTGTAGAAGAGGCCTAGCCCATGGGGGGCAGCAGCGTCTTCTTCCTCCTGCTAGGAGGAGAAGCAGCTACGTGCCACCCCCACAGCCGGCCGTGGACACGCGCTGGCCACCTCCTCCCTGCCTGCCTGGCCGCCTCCTCATCACGCTGGCGAGAGGATAGGCTCGGCCGCCGCTCGACCCCGTTTCCCTTCGCCATTCCCCCCTCTCCCTCTCCTCTGTTCCCCCTCTCGCCGGACTAAAGTCGCCGGCGATTCGCCGCCCTTCGTGCGTCCCCGACCCCGCCTCGGTGCCAGAAGACTCTCCGGTGAGGTCCCGGTCTGTTTCCCCTAGACCCGACACCATTCCCCTCCTCTAGCCCCATCGGTAGCCAGAGCCGAGCGGAGCTCGCCGCCGGCCATGGCGTAGTTGTGGCCACAGCGGCTAGACCTCGTTCTTGGCCACGAGCTCGTGCTCGTAGCGCCTCCCGCAGCCCGTAACCGGCCTCAGTTCCACCTCCTGCAGCCCATAGCACCGTAGCTTCTCCTGCCCGAGCCGTCGCCGCTGCTCATCTCGGCGTGGCCGTCATCTCCGGCGGCCTCGAGCCCCCTCTGTTGCCCTGCTAGACACGCACGTGCACGGGCTATCTCTCGGTGCCCTCCGCGCGCCAAATGGTCGTTGGAGGCGCGATTCCGGCGAGTCACCGCTGTGCGGATAGTCGCCGCCGGCCCCGCTCTAGTGGGCGCCGACGTGGCCATCATCAGGGGCTAATCCCCCTGGTTAATTAGGCCTCCAGTCACTGACCAGTGGGCCCCAGGTTGGGTCAAACCCCTGGTCAGCGTGGAGTTTAGGCCTCTGTCACTGATGTGTGGGCTCCGCACGTCAGGTTTGACCTGGCCTGGTCAGCCGACCAGCTGACGTCCTAGTGACGTCAGGCTGACACCATTAATCATTTTCCTAGTTTAAAAATAATTCCAAAAATTGTTTAGAACTTCAAAAATTCATATAAATTAATTTGTAAATCAGATGAAAATAATTTATATATGAAAATTTATCAAAATAATCCAATGAATCCAATGGTGCTATTATCATGCATGTTAGAGCAACCTATGTAGATGAACATTGATATTTACTAATAGGTTAGTATATGGAATTTGAAATGAAGAACGATTTTGAACCTATATTCAAATTTACTTCAAATCAACTTGGACACTAGTTGCATTAGATCATCCATACAAGCTATCATGCCATGATCATGCATCATATTGTTGCACTTGCGTGTATCGATTGCTTCTTATCTGCATTACGGTAGGCCCTGCTTCTGAGGCTACCCTGAGTATTCCAACAAGGCAAGGCAAGCAACCCCCCTTGATCATTCCGATGACATCCCACTCTCTCGCTCCTGCTCTTGTTTATTGCATTAGGACAAACGTTCACTTGTTAGTCATACATGGTAGACGAACCTACTCTTTTGCATGACCTGTCTTTGTCACGGTAAATAGCTAAACCTTGCAACATAGCATACCTGGTAGATGCTTGTGCCATGATGTGCTTAGCTTACTTTGCCTGCTATGCTTGCTATGCTTAGAGTTGTGTCAGGTCTGATTCATCTTGGTGATGAACTGGAGTGAAACATTGTTGCTACGATGTGATAAGATTATGATGAACTGGTTTTGGTAAAGGTAGTGATGAGAGGCTATGTAAGAGTACATAGCGGGTTGTCTCATTGAGACCGTTCTTAGGAACTGAGTTCCATGTTTGTGATCCAAGACTAGATACTACCACATGTTGGGATACTTAATTGACCCTCTTGACTTATCAGTCGGTTAGTCCTTAGTCCATGAGCTGCAAGTAGTTTCTGGTGTTTATAGCATGCTGGAGGCCGTGCGTAGCGCTGACCCTAGGGATGGGTTCCGACACGGTAGGCAGTGGCACGGTGTACCAAGGGGCACCCGAATGGTGGGCTTGGGAACCCCGCGCACATCGTTTGGGGCCGTAGAGGAAACTTTGTCCGGACTTCCGTGTAGGTTCAGTCTCAAATAGGCGATAGCCTGGACTAGAGGTCTTATGTGATTGACGGTCGTGGCCGACTCGCTCGCTGGGCTTCCGCTTGAAGGTTGCCGAGGTGCATGGTTTTATGAGCACACGACGATAAGTGGCGAGAGCGTGTGTGAAGAAGTACACCCCTGTAGGGTATGCAACTATTCAAATAGCCGCGTCCTTGGATATGGACTACTTGGAGAACTTATGTTGTTCATAGATAATCAAATGGATACTCATAAAAATATCAAGACAAGTGTGAGTACCGTGGATGGCACTCTCCCAGGAGAGGGAAGTGAATCCGTGGTGGTGTATTGTGATGGAGTTAGTGGACTCGTGTGTGATATCTCAAATGTAAACAAAGAGTTAAAATTGAGTAGTGTAGGTTAGCCATGAGTCAAAGCTGGAATTGCTGCATAAACTCCACCACCCCCCTTGTTGATACATGAGCATGAATAGACTAGGTCTGTTCTAAAGACTTGCTAAGTACGTTTGTACTCATGTTTGCTTAATAAATGTTGCAGATGAGACCCAGGACCCATCAGGTGGGTTCTTTCTAGATGTTGACGATGCCGAATAGCTGGAGTCCTAGCTACGACCTTTGCCTTGTGGCGGGTTGTAGATAGTTAGGCCATGTGCCTTTTTACCCTTTTCATCTGTCTGTACTCAGAAAGCTTTATGCTTCCGCTTGGTTTGTATGACTTGAGTGTCGAGTCATGTGACCCCTGTCTGTAAGAGCATATTATGCAAGGCTCGTCTGAGCCTCTTAAATAAAAGTCATGTTGTTCTACGGTTATGTTGTGATGCCATGGTTGTATCTATGCATATCGGGCATGTCGTGCATACGTGTGACGTGCAACGGTATGTATGTTATCCGACACCTAGTCGTGTGCCTTTAGTAGTTCTCTTTACGGGAAACTGCCTCTTTGTGCTTCCACCGAGCCATGGTAGCTTGCTACTGCTCCAGACACATTGATTGACCGGCATGTATCCTTCTTTGCTGCTATGTTTGTCCCTTCAGGGAAATGTCTTGCGGTGTAATGGAGTCCCTATAGCCTGCTATGACTCGTCTACGTACAGTGATGGCATTTATGTCTCACAGTGTAATGGATTCCTTGTAGCTTGCTATGACTCGTCTACACACGCTTGAGGCCGACACCTACATTGCTGGGTTCCGTATGCCTGTTTCCGTACGGATGTGCCACTTGGGTTCTATGACTAGTCATGTCGGCCCGGGTTCTCTGTCGTTTGATTGCCAGCGAGATGTTCACATACGTGAGCCAAAAGACTCAAACAGTCCCGGCTAAGGTAAGGCTGTAGCCGTGGAGCTTACTGTGGGTGAGGCCGCAAAGTGATGCGATATGTTATAGTCTGGATTCATATGACTTAGGATCAGGGTCCCGACACCATGTTCTGGTATATGGTCACTCTTGACCTACAAAAAAATAGAGGAGGACTTTCAGGACGAAGCATCGCTGCCTCGAGGCGGAACTTGGGAAGGAGCACTTTTGCCCTCCAGCGGAGCGATTTTGCCCGGGGAACTTCCCTCCCGGAGGGGGAAATTGAAGCTATCATTATCACCAACACCCCTCTCATGTTTGGGAGGCCAATCTTCATCAACATCTTGAACAACACCATCTCCTCTCAAACCCTAGTTCATCTCTTGTGTTCAATCTTTTTACCGGAACCTCAGATTGGTACCTGTGGGTGACTAGTAGTGTTGATTACCTTGCATAGTTGATTACAATATGGTTTATTTGGTGGAATGTTATATGTTCAGATCCATTATTCTATTCAATACTCCTCTGATCATGAGCATGTTTATTATTTGTGAGTAGTTACCTTTGTTCTTGAGGACACGGGAGAAGTCATGTTGCGAGTAATCATGTGAATTTGACATGTGTTCGATATTTTGATGACATGTACGTTGTGATTCCCTTAGTGGTGTCATGTGAACATAGACTACATGACACTTCACCATTCATGGGCCTAAGGGAATGCATTGCTGAGTATTTTTTAGATGATGGGTTGCTAGAGTGACAAAAGCTTAAACCCTAGTTTATGCGCTACTTCATAAGCGGTTGATTTGGATCCGCATGTTTAATGCTATGGTTAGACTTTGTATTAATACTTTTCTTGTAGTTGCGGATGCTTGCGAGGGGGTTAATTATAACTAGGTTGTTACTTCAAGTAAGAACAACACCTTAGCACCGTTCCACCCACATATCAAATTATCAAAGTAACGAACACGAATCAAACCAACATGATAAAAGTGACTAGATGAAATTCCCGTGTTTCATCAAGAACGCTTTGCCTTTTACTAGTGATTGTTCTGGCCTGTACTTTGCCTCAAAAGGATTGGGCTACCTTGCTGCACCTTTTTTCCCTTTACCGTTACTTCCTCGTTACAAATTACCGTGCTATCAAACTATCTGTTACCTACAATCTCAGTGCTTGCAGAGATTACCTTCTAAAAACCACTTGTGATTTCCTTCTGCTCCTCATTGGGTTCGACACTCAGGACTCTTTTCTGGCACCACTGTCGAGGAGTGAAGTGCTCTTGGTGAGTGGAAATCGGTAAGGAAAAATTTATACTATGTGTTGAAATTTACTTTCACTTGTTACTATGGAAAACTATCCTTTGATGGTTTTGTTCATGGTATCTTCACCTCGACCGGAACCACAATTAGTTACCCCTCAACCTACAACACCTACTGAAAATGTTACTTATGAAATTATTTCGGGTATGCTAGAAAAATTGCTTGCTAAACATTATGCAGGAGATATAACTAAACATCCTGATATGCATCTTTTATATGTGAACGAAATATGTGGATTATTTAAGCTTACAGGTTTATCCGATGATGAAGTTAAGAATAAGGTTTTCCCTTTATCTTTGGAGGGAAAAGCATTGACATGGTATAGGCTATGTGATGATCTTGGATCATGGAACTGGAATCATTTGCAATTGGAAGTCGATCAAAAGTTTTATCCTATGCATCCAGTTCCTCGTGATCGGAATTATATATATAATTTTTGGCCTCGTGAAGGAGAAAGTATCGCTCTCGCTTGGGGGATGCTTAAGTCAATGTTATATTCTTGCCCCTATCATGACATTCCGTGGGAAGTTCTCATTCAGAATTTTATGCTCGGCTTTCTCATAATGATCAATCCATGCTCGATACTTCTTGTGATGGTTCCTATATGAAGAAGACTATTGATTTCAAGTGGGATCTCTTAGAAGATTGGGAACTCGACGAAAGTAATGATTCAGGTATAAAGCTTGAGTTCGATTGTGTTAAATCTTTTATGAATACCTATACTTTTCATAAGTTTAGCACTAAATATGAACTTGATTCTGAGATAGTAGCCTCTCTCTGTGAAGCATTTGCTGCTCATGTTGACCTCCCTAAGGAGAAGTGGTTTAAATACCACCCCCTATTAAGAACCGGTCATAGCTAAAGAAGAAACTATTGTTTGCAATGTTGATCCAGTTGTGCCTACTTATTATACTGAGAAACCACATTTCCCTGTTAGGATAAACAAACATGCTAAGGTATCAACTGTGGTTCGCAAAAGTAATATTAGAACACCTAAGCCCTCTGAACAAATTAAAGTAGAACCTAGTGTTGCTATGGTTAAAGATCTCTTGGTAGAAAATGTTGATGGGCATGTCATTTACTTCTCTGATGAAGCTGCTAGAATTCCTAAACCCGATGAAAAACACAAACACAGACCCGTAGTTGGGTTGCCTGTCGCCTTAGTTAAAATAGGAGATCATTTTTATCATGGCTTATGTGATTTGGATGCTAGTGTGAGTGCTATTCCTTTTACCTTTTATCAAGAAATTATGAATGAGATAGCACTTGCTGAAGAAGATATTGATGTCACTATTAAACTTGCTAATAGAGACACTATCACACCACTTGGGATTGTTAGAGATGTTGAAGTCTTGTGCGAGAAAATAAAACATCCTATTGATTTTCTAGTTCTTGGTTCCCCACAAGATGACTTTTGTCCCATTATCTTTGCTAGACCTTTCTTGAACACTGTTAGTGCTGAGATAAATTGCAAAAAGGAAACTGTCAGTGTTGAGTTTGGTGACGTGTCTCATGAGTTAATTTTTCCATGTTTAATAGTCAACCTCGTGATAGAGAATTATCTAATAAGGGTGAGATAATTCGTCTTGCTTCTATTGTTGTGCCACCTGCTGATCCACTAGAACAATATTTGCTTGACCATGAATATGATATGCACTTGCTTGACAGAAATGAAATAGACCAAATTTTCTTCGAACAACAACCTCTATTGAAACACAATTTGACTATTGAAACCCTTGGGAGTCCTCCTCCACCTAAAGGTGATCATGTGTTTGAATTGAAACAATTGCCTGACACTTTGACGTATGCTTATCTTGATGAGAAAAAGACATATCCTGTTATTATTAGTGCTAACCTTTCAAAACATGAAGAAGAGAGATTATTGAAAGTTCTAAGGAAGCACCGGGATGCTATTGGATATACTCTTGATGATCTTCAGGGCATTAGTCCCACTCTATGTCAGCACAAGATCAGTGTGGAACCTGATGCGAAACCAGTTGTTGATCACCAAAGGTGTTTAAATCCTGATATGAAGGAAGTGGTAAGAACTAAAATATTAAAGCTTCTGGAAGTAGGTATAATATATCTCATAAATAATAGTAGATGGGTAAGTCTCGTTCAATGTGTCCCTAAGAAAGGAGCTATTACCGCTGTTCCTAATGATAAGAATGAACTCATTCCACAAGGAATTGTCACTGGCTATAGAATGGTAATTGTTTATAGAAAATTAAATAAATCTACTAAGAAGGATCATTACCCTTTTCCTTTCATTAATCAAATGCTAGAGAGACTATCTAAGCACACACACTTTTGTTTCCTAAATAGATATTCTGGTTTCTCTCAAATACATGTGTTACAATCTGATCAAGAGAAAACCACCTTTACTTGCCCTTTTGGAACCTATGCTAATAGACGTATGCCTTTTGGTTTATGCAATGCACCTGCTACCATTCAAAGATGTATGATTTCTATATTCTATGACTTTTGTGAAAATATAGTGGAGGTTTTCATGGATGACTTTTCCGTTTACGGAACTTCTTTTGATGATTGCTTAAGCAACCTTGATCGAGTTTTGCAGAGATGTGAACAAACTAATGTCGTCTTTAATTGGGAGAAATGCCACTTTATGGTTACTGAGGGTATTGTCTTGGGCCGTAAGTTCTCCGAACGGGGTATTGAGGTGGACCAAGCTAAATTTGATGCAATAGAGAAAATGCCATGTCCTAAAGATATCAAAGGTATTCAAAGTTTCCTTGGTGACGCTGGTTTCTATAGGAGGTTTATTAAAGAATTCTCAAATATTTCTAGGCCTCTTACTAATCTTTTGCAAAAGGATATTCCATTTGTTTTTATGATGATTTCATGGAAGCCTTAGAAACACTAAAGAAAGCTTTAACCTCTACACCTATCGTTCAACCACCTGATTGGAACTTGCCTTTTGAAGTTATGTGTGATGGTAGTGATTATGTTTTTGGTGTTATCCTAGGACAAAGTGTTGATAAGAAATTGAATGTTATCCAATATGCTAGTAAAACTCTAGACAATGCCCAACAAAATTATGCTACTACTGAAAAAGAATTTTTAGCAGTTGTGTTTGCTTGTGATAAATTTAGATCCTATATTGTTGACTCCAAAGTTATTGTTCACACTGATCATGCTGCTAAAAAGTATCTTATGGAAAATAAATATGCTAAACCAAGACTTATCAGGTGGGTTTTTTTTGCTTCAAGAATTTGAATTAAATATCATTAATAGGAAAGGAGTTGAGAATCCCGTAGCTGATAACTTATCTAGGTTAGAAAATATTCTTGATGACCCACTACCTATTAACTATAGTTTCCCGGACGAACAGCTAGCTGCAATTAGTGTCTCACACAACACACCTTGGCATGCTAATTATGCCAATTACATTGTTGCAAAATATATACCACCTAGCTTTACATATCAATAAAAACAATTCTTCTATGACTCGAGGCATTACTTTTGGGATGACCCACATCTTTATAAAGAAGGAGTGGATGGTATTATTAGACGTGGTATACCTAAGCATGAAGAGGAACAAATCCTACATAAATGTCATTCGAATCTTATGGAGGACATCATGCGGGAGATAGAACGGCTCCCAAGGTATTGCAATATGGTTTTTATTGGCCTACTCTCTTCAAGGATGCCCGTAAGTTTGTCTTGTCGTGTGATGAATGTCAAAGAATTGGTAATATTGGTAAGCGTCAATAAATGCCTATGAATTATTGATACGTCTCCAACATATCTATAATTTTTGATCGTTCCATGCTATTATATTACCAACTTTGGATGCTTTCTATGCATGAATATGTTGTTTTATATCATTTTTGGGACTAACTTATTAATCAAGTGCCTAGTGCCAGTTCCTGTGTTTTCCATGTTTTTGACCTTTTTCAGATAGGAATGTGAAACGGAGTCCAAATGGAATAAAACTTTCGCCGTGATTTTTTATGGAAAATATGAAAAATACCTGAAGAAAAAAAACCCGGAGAGGTGGCCCGAGGGAGTCACGAGCCTGGGAGGCCGCCCCCCTGGCCGTGGCTAGGGGGCTCGTGACCTCCTCGTGCCATCTCTCGACTTGTTCCCAACTCTAGATGGCCTTATAAATACGGAAACCCTCGAAAATAAACCTAGATCGCAAGTTCCGCCGCCATAGACCTCCAAAGCCACCAAAAACCAATCGGGAGACCGTTCCGTCATCCTACCGGAGGGGAATTCATCACCAGTGGCCATCTTCATCAACACCATTGCCTCTCCGATGATGCGTGATTAGTTCACCTCAGACCTACGGGTCCATAGCTAGTAGCTAGATGGCTTCTTCTCTCTCTTTGATCTTCAATGCAAAGTTCTCCATGATCTTCATGGTGATCTATCCGATGTAATCTTCTTGTGCGGTGTGTTTGTTGAGATCCGATGAATTTTGGATTTATGATTAGATTATCTATGAATATTATTTGAGTCTATTCTGAATTCTTATATGCATGATTTCATATCCTTGTAATTATCCTCGAGTTATGGGTTTTGTTTGGCGAACTTGATCTATAGTTCTTGCAACGGGAGAAGTGCTTGGTTTTGGGTTCATACCGTGCAGTGTCCTCACCTAGTGACAGAAGGTGTAGCGAGGCATGCATCGTGTTGTTGCCATCAAGGGTAAAAAGATGGGGTTTATATCATATTGCATGAATCTGTCCCTCTACATCATGTCATCTTGCTTAAGGCGTTACTCCATTTATCATGAACTTAATACACTAGATGCATGCTGGATAGCGGTCGATGTGTGGAGTAATAGTAGTAGATGCAGAAAGTATTGATCTACTTGTCTCAGACGTGATGCCTATATGCATGATCATTGCCTTAGATATCGTCATGACTTTGCACTATTCTATCAATTGCTCAACAGTAATTTGTTCACCCACCGTAATACTTGCTTTCATGAGAGAAGCCTCTAGTGAACACTATGGCCCCTGGGTCTATTTTACATATTTTATATTCAGATCTAAACACAAAAACACTAAAAATACCTTGCTGCAATTTTATTTACTTATTTACATTCATTTACTATCACTATCAGATCTCACTTTGCAAGCAATCATAAAGAGATTGACAACCTCTTTATCGCGTTGGGTGCAAGTTTGTTTGTGTTTGTGCAGGTTCCATGTGGCCTCATCTTGTTACTCCTACTGGATTGATACCTTGGTTCTCAATGTGAGGGAAATACTTACCGCTACCTTGCTGCATCACCCTTTCCTCTTCAAGGGAAGAACCAACGCAAGTCAACAAATCTCACATCAAATAGCCAATTTCTGGTGACGTTGTGGAGAAGTAGCAATTATTCACTTGTTGTTGAACCATTTGACGTATGGGGTAATGATTATATGGGACCTTTTCCTTCCTCTAACAGATACACTCATATTTTAGTTGCGGTTGATTATGTCACTAAGTGGGTAGAAGCTATTCCAACTAGTCATGTTGATCACCATGCCTCCATTAAAATGCTTAAAGAGGTTATCTTTATGAGGTTTGGAGTTCCTAGATATTTAATGACTGATGGTGATTCACACTTTATTCATGGTGCTTTTCATAAGATGCTCGTTAACCATAGAATTGCATCATCCTATCATCCTCAATCTACTGGTAAAGTAGAACTTAGCAATAGAGAAATAAAATTAATATTACTAAAAAACCATCAATAGGTCTCGTAAGAATTGGTCTATGAAATTAGATGATGCACTTTAGGACTATATAACAACTTATAAAAATCCTATGGGTATGTCTCCATATAAAATGGTATATGGGAAAGCTTGTCATTTGCCTCTAGAATTAGAACATAAAGCATTTTGGGAAATTAAAGAACTCAACTATGATTTCCAACTTGCTAGTGAAAAGAGACTATTTGATATTAGCTCACTAGATGAATGGAGAACCCAAGCGTATGAAAATGCTAGGCTATTCAAAGAAAAAGTAAAAAATATGGCATGACAAAAGAATTCAATAGTGGGAATTCAAAATAGGAGAGCATGTTATTTTGTTGAACTCTCGTTTAAGATTTTTTTTAGGAAAGCTTCTCTCAAAATGGGGGGAACCATATGTTATCGAAGAGGTATATCATTCTGGAGCAAACAAGATTAATATTGCCGAAGGTACTAACACGACGGTGGTCACTGGACAAGGAATTAAGCACTATATCTCAGGTACGCCTATTAACGTAGAAAGCCATGTTATCCAAACCATGACACGGGAGGAGCACATAAAAGAAACCTTCCGGAATACTCCAGAATTCTAAAAATAGGAGGTACATGATTCGGTAAGTAAACGGACTCCGAAAAATCCACAAAAATATTTTCTTTCAGTTTTGGAATATTCCAAAATTTAGGAAATAAAGAAATAAACTGGAAGGTGTCGAGGTGAACATGATACACCATGGTGCACCAGGTACCCCTAGTCGTGCCCTCATGGGTTCTGTGCACCTCGGATGCCTTACCGACTCCATTTTCCTTCCAAATAATTGTTTCCCAAGAATAAAATTCTCTATATATACCCCCGACTGTTTTGACGATCGCATCACAGAAAAATCATCTGTTCTTGTTCCTTGTTGTTTTCCTCTCAGATTTGTCGAATCAGGCGTCATGTCTTCCCCCTCTTCTAACAACATGGAAGAATATGCTTGGGTAATGAAGAAGGAGGAGACAGAACAAGTTAACAAGGGAGACAAAGGCAAGGAGGTTATGGTGGATCCACCCCCTGAAGGAGAGCGGCCCATGGGCATGGTGGAAGAGGAAGAAGAAGATATCCTTCGACCTTACTATCCTCATCTCACACTTCTTGAAGTTGAAGCTTTCAGGGCTTTCGAGGAGGTTCTTGTTCAGAATAAATACCTCACCCATGAAACTGTTTTGCTAGATGAGCATATCACCACCCTCAGGAGTGTCATCCGCAAATTGAAGTACTTGTTGGAGCTGATGTGTGACGCCTCACCACCACCTTCTTCATCACAACCACCAAAGAGACTTGAGCATACGGGTATGGGCACTCCGCTTGTCTTAAGCCAATATTGGGGAGGTACTTCGGTATCGTATCACCACCAATTTTATGCACATTTAACTATTTTTAGTTCGATCCTCAGTTTCCCTTTGCTTTAGTTGAGTAAAAGATGAGCATGATCTATTTTTGTGTGTTAGTTCTATGGCCTATCTATCTATGTAATCGAGTGAGAGTTATATAATAAAGTTTGTTCTAGTTTTGCCTCTTTACCTTCTTTTTGGAATCAAAAAAAGAAAAAAGAATCATATGCTAATCTTATGGTGAGTAATGACATCACGTAATGGAAAGTATAAGTAGTAAAATTTGTTGGAGATTGACAAGCATAGCATTGGTCAATAATGAATTAATAAGGGAAGAGAAGATTCACATGAAAATACACTATCATGGACATCTTTTATGATTGTGAGCCCCCATCAAATATTATATGTCAAAACTATTGATGTTGGACGAGGAAGACAACGTAATGATTTACATTTGTTCATATCCACATAGAAGTTATATTGTCATAGATGCTTTAACATGTGGTGCTTGCCCAATATATTTGCTAGCCAAAAATTCCGCATTAAGTAGAGATACTACTTGTGAATCCAAAAACCAAAACCAAACTCTTTATTTGAGTGTCCACCATACCTACCTTTAGATGGAGAGAGTTCCTTCAATTAAGTTGTTATCGGTGCAATAAGGCAATAAAGATTTCTTCTAAAAGTGTTTTGATCAATTAGTGTAAGAGAAAATTGAGCGTTATACGAACTTATGATGTCAAAGTAATAAAAGCAACAGACTGCATAATAAAGGTTGCTATCATAGGGGGCAATATAGCGTGACATTCTTTTACATTAAGGGATTGGACATACAAATCAATAGGTGCATGACAACCTCTGCTTCCCTCTGCAATGGCCTATCTTTTAATTTTATGCACTTACTTTTATGCAAGAGTAAAAGTATTCTTACCTATTCCCTTTTATTTTTTTATTTTGCAAGCATCATATGGTGAGGAAAGAACTAGGCACATATATCCAGTTGGATATGGGTGGGATGAGTTATTATTGTTGACATCACCTTTGAAGTGAGTGACTTGGGAGGCGAAACTATAATCCCCTATCTTCCTACGTGTCTGGTTGGAACTTTTTGTTCATGGGTATACCATGAGCGTTAGCAATCATAGAAGACTAAATGATAGTTGAGTATGTGGAGTTGGCAAAAGGCTCCGACATGAGAACCTTCTTGAAAATATGATGAATTGTAGTTACAAAGTTGACTGAGAACATACTTTGTTGGTTTCCAATAAGGTTTATGCTTCATACTTCTATGTTGTGATGAATTGTTACTTGTTCAAAAGAAGCCTTATGATAAAAATGTATTGAAATAAGTTCTTATGTTAGAGTTTTTTACTATTATGTTAATAAGTATGATGCTTCTATGTCCATTTTTTTTGCTGACACCTCTCTCTAAAACCATGTGGACATGCTTTTCAATTTCCGCCTTCGCTTGAGGACAAGCGAGGTCTAAGCTTGGGGGATTTGATACGCCCATTTTGCATCATGATTTCCTACTGTTATTTACTTTTTTTGTTGAATAATAATGCTTTGGGGAGTGATTCTAATGCCTTTTCTCTCATAATATGCAAGGTTTACACAAAGAGAGAGAATACCGGCAACTAGAATTCTGGACCCAAGAAAACCATGTTAGAGATACCTATTCTGCGCAACTCCAATGAAGCTGGAAATTTATGGAGATTATTTTTGTATTTAATAAAAATTACTGGAGCTGAAAACTACCGGAGGAGGGCCCCAGGTGGGCACAACCCACCAGGGCGCGCTAGTCCCCCCTGGTCGCGCCCTGATGGGTTTGCCCAGCCTGGCCCGCTTCCGGTGCCCATCTTCTGGTATATGGGCACTCTTGGGCAGGAGCACTTTTGCCCTCCGGTGGAGCGATTTCGTCGATGGAACTTCCCGGAATCGAAGCTATCATCATCACCAAAACCCCTCTCATCTTTGGGTGGCCAATCTTCATCAACACCATCTCCTCTCAAATCCTAGTTCATCTCTTGTGTTCAATCTTTGTACCGAAACCTTAGATTGGTACCTCTAGGTTACTAGTAGTGTTGATAACCTTGCGTAGTTGATTACTATATGGTTTATTTGGTGGAAGATTATATGTTCAGATCCATTATGCTATTAAATTCTCCTCTGATCTTGATCATGTTTATTATTCGTGAGTAGTCACCCTTGTTCTTGAGGACACGGGAGAAGTCATGTCGCGAGTAATCATGTGAATTTGATATGTGTTCGATATTCTGATGATATGTATGTTGTGATTCCATTAGTGGTGTCATGTGAACGTCGACTACACGAGACTTCACCATTCTTGGGCCTAAGGGAATGCATTGTGGAGTAGTTATTAGATGATGGTTTGCTACAGTGACAGTTGCTTAATCCCTAGTTTATGCGCTACTTCTTAAGGGGCTGATTTGGATCCACACGTTTAATGCTATGGTTAGACTTTGTATTAATACTTTTCTCTTAGTTGAGGATGCTTGCGAGGGGTTAATAATAAGTAGGTTGTTAGTTCAAGTAAGAACATCACCTTAGCACCGGTCCACCCACATGTAAAATTATCAAAGTAACGAACACGAATCAGAACAACATGATAAAAGTGACTAGACAAAATTCCCATGTACCCTCAAGAACACTTTGCCTATTACTAGTGATTGTTCTAGCATGTCCTTTGCCTCAAAAGGATTGGGATACCTTGTTGCACCTTGTTTACCTTTACCGCTACTTGCTCGTTACAAATTACCTTGCTATCAACACTATCTGTTACCTACAAATTCAGTGCTTGCAGAGATTACCTTGCTGAAAACCATTTGCATTTCCTTCTACTCCTCGTTGGGTTCGACACTCTTACTTGTCGAAAGGACAACGATTGATACCCTATACTTGTGGGTCATAAATCATGTCCCCAACCCTCAGTCAAGTCCTCCTCTCTAGATCCAAATGCAGGCTTCACTTGTGGGCAGGGACGAGGAAGAGCGTCTCCCTACACCTGTTAGGGGGACAGGAGAGGGATATAAAGGAGAGGCTCGTCGAATCTTCCCTCCAAGGTTCCCCGCCCGTGGGAAGGAAACTCCCGCAAGGTCCCCCACTGAAGAGATCGCCCGTGATGAGATCGCCACCGAAAAAATGGTGACAAACCCCATGCGGCAACTCGCGTTGCCTGGGAAGGGGATGCCCCTCCGTAGCAAACTCTATCGGGTATCCCACTTTCCTTTGCTTTCATTTTCCCTGTTCTCTTTTCTTATGTGCCTTATTGATTTCTGACTTCCGTCCTTCCGTTTGTCTCCCTGGTCCGCAGTTCTGTCTCTCGAAGAACCCGAGCTACCGGAGGTAGTGGCTGATATTGGGAAGGATGCTGTAGAGGAAACAACGAAGATTTCTTCCGTGGATGGCCATGAGCTGGTTGCCAAGGAACTCCAAGAATTTTCCGTAGTACAGTTGTGCCAGTAGTATAGTTTCCCCAAACATAGTCATTGAGGAGAAAACTCCTCTTTAGTCCATGGAGCCTTCCCCTCTGAGCTACCCCTTGGCCTCAGTCTTGCAGTCTCCCTTGAACCTGTTGGCTCTGGTCCACCTGGTCATAGGGGCGCGAGTTGGCGCACACGTGGGGCACCTCGTAGTATCCTTCGCGCGCTCAGTCGTCGTGGTCGGGTTATGTCCCAAAATCGGTCACCGAAATTCGAAGGAGGAGGAGCACGGCACGCGAGGGGGTGCACCTTCTAGGGTAGGTGCAGCGGAAGAGCCCCTAGCGCATGAAGAAGGGTGAGGAGCCACGGCCCACCGCACGATGGAGATCAGCTCCGCAGCGTGGTTGGCCCACGGATCAAACCCCCGTGCATTGGGCAGTGGCGGAGCATCTCGCTTGCGAGCAACAGCGCATCGTGTGCATCGAGGTCCTCCAGGTAGGTGCGTTGCAACACTAATGCTAAAGGTGTCGCCCGCCCGCCGTGTGCTTCGGCGACGCGAGGGGCGGTAACTGCGGAGGCGATACTGGCGGCATGATACTGTCTGCCCAACACTATCCCATCTAGGTCGCGGGTCTATGGCAATAGCGGCGGGATCGATGGAAGCTTATCCGTCATGGCCAGGGCAAGCTTGTTGGTCGCTGGCCATTGGAGCGGTGGAGCAGGGGAAGAGCGAGGCTTGAAGAAGAGTCTGACATGCCCCCTACCTGGCGTACCAAATGTCGGATTTTGGGCCCCGCAAAACCCTCAAGGTTCAAACACAGGGGCATGTGCGAAGATCACTGGCAGCCTCAACCTACCTAGCTCGCTACTCGATCGTTACCATGGCAAACTCGCAGGAAGACGAGGAAGAAGATGGACACGACAGTTTACCTAGGGTTGGGCCGCTGTGAAGCATAATACCCTTGTCCTGCTTTGGTGGATTACCTCTCGGGGAGGTGTGGTGTATGAACTAGTACAGTGGTTTGGAGCCTCACGAGGGTGCTCGAGTGGTGTTCTCGGCTCTCTGTATTGTGTCGTGGTTCGTCGAGTGGCTAAGTCGTGAATGCGCCCCCTCTACGATATGACCTAATGTAATAGCCCGGGATCAACACTCCAAAAGATTCCCCTTTTAATCCATTCTTGTCGTGTGATTCGTTTGGTTGTCGCTTTCATAATTGCATCATCTGCATCATCTGCATAGCATCGACACTCGTTTTTAAAAATTTGCATCCGTTTGTAGTTGTTGGTTCTCTACGTTTGTGTCGTCGATCGTTTCGAGACCAACCACACTTGCACACACCCGCCGCACTGGTAAAATATTATTTTTAAAGTGTGCGTAATATATCCTCGGGATGGGTTGAAAGTTGGCACGTGGTCTTATTTTATTGTAGGTAGACCGCCTGCCAAGTTTCGTCGCATTCAGAGTTCATCTGATACCCGAACGTTCAACCGTAGTAGTGCGATCATCGGTTTATTAGCGGACGTTTTTGATGTTTCTAAAAATTTGTCACAGGATGCCCGCGCTTTCCCTCTCTTCTATCCCTAGCCCCTCTGCATACCGCACAGACCCCTCGCGCGTGCTCGATAACTTCCCCGAACCCGAAAAATATGATCGTGACCAATGGGTCCGGATCAACCCTGTAATATCCCAGACCCTCATCGGTTTTCAATTGAACACCCTAACCTATTAACCTCAACCGTCGAATCTAAATGAAGGATCAAGATAATCCATGTTTTGCTATAAAGAGACCGTCTATTTTGTCTAACCCTAAAATCTGGGGAACTATCCCATTCTTTTCCCCTAGCGCCGCCATCCTCTCTCTTCTCCCTCGGGATCGCGCCCCCAACCAAAGCTCTCCACCTCGCAGCCATCACCGCCGCCACTGGTGCCTGGTCTCTACCTCGTTTCACCCAGCGGGCCAATTGTAACAGCTGAGCCAACCTTCTCCCCTGCATCCTGGACGCATCCGGCTGCCTGCAGCTCCCACGCACCTCCACCCGTCGCCCGCAGCTTCCTCGATCCCAATTTAGATCAGGGGAAAGGAGCCCATCGCCCCTCTGCTCCACCTCGCCGCAGCTGAGCCGCCTTCGTTCCCGAGCACCAGGAGCTCTAGTTCCTTCGACCGCGCGCCCCGACGACCTCCTCACCTCGCCGATGAGCCACCATCGCCAGCAACCAGGATGACCTCAGGTCGGCCGGGATCCGTCCGCCCCAGCCTCCGCCGCCTCTGTTTCAACCATGGACAACCGTCGGAGCTCGTCCTCGCCGTCGCCTTCGTCCGGCCTCTGGCAATCGCACCGGCGAGCGCCGCCGCCGGAGCAGCGCCACGCCTAGGCCAGTGCCCCGCCTCCCTGTAACCTTCTCCCTCTTCTCTTCCTCTGTCTCCTCTCACATCGAGCTCCCTCTCCCTCTGCTCAATAGGAGAAGCCATGAGCGTTGTCGGTTGCCTCCAGCCCTGCCTCAGATCCAACTGAATATGGACGGGAGCATCCTCCGTCACCATGAACCATTCATTGCTGAAGCCCTGCATCCTGCTGCCGCTCTCCTCTCTCGTCAGGAGGATGTTGAGCACAACCGTGCCTGCTCGCAGCGCCCGTAGGTAGGAAGCCTTCCCCAGGCCCGGTCCGCCCCGCCTCCCGATGGTGGGCCCAAGCGGCAGTCGACCCGCCTTGCCACTAGCTCCTCGCCGAGCCGTGACCGGCCTGGGTGGCCTCTCCGTCGAGATGGGCCTTGAAGCCCATGGTGAGCCTACCAAAGCCTGCCTATCCCGCGCCACAGGCGCTACATTGTTATGTTGCACCTGTTGTGTACTATTGGACTAGTCAGATTTGGCCGAGTTTTCTTTTTTTAGTTCCGGCGAATTTGTCCATTTCCAGAGATTTACATAATTGCAGAAAAAAACCTAGTTCATACATTTAATAAGTTTCAAACCGTGCATCATATGTAAAAACTTTATATATGGAAAGTGCTTAGAATTCCATGTAGATTCATAATTTCCAACTCTCACATATGTCTAAAATGTTAAACTTGTTATTTTCATGCAATTTGCATAAACGCCATGTAAAATGAATTGTTTAATAACTAATTAACCGTAGCTCCGATTAATATGAACCACATATGTAACTTGACATGTGTAGAACCACATGGTCCACTTTATTTTTATGTTTAGTAAATATAAAATTGTGTTAGGACAGATCTGGACCAACATCACAATTTGCATACGAGGTTGTTTTGAAAATGCTAAATGTTGCTTCCAGCCTCATTTAAAGTGCCTGGTTAATGTAGTTGTCCATGCTTCACCTCCTGCCATGATAAACAACACTAAAATGATTTTTTAGTTAGAAAACATTAACCACATTTCTCATAATATGGAGTGTTATTATTATGTATGTTCCCCTTCTCCATTTAAAATTGTGTAATTCAACCTATGCCATGACCACCCATGTAAACAACATTTAATATTGATAAGTACCTAAATAGAAGTGAACTAAATATTTAAATATGGAGCTTCGTCAATATGCAACTCGTTGCATATTGAGCTTCACTTTAATGTGTATTAGTTGTTTGATGTGATTTGCCTTGCATTGCATTCAACCGGACATGCATCATATTTGTTTGTGCATCATGTCATGCACATGTTGTGGTGAATCATGTGTTGATTGTTTGTTCCCGATTGCTTCTTATTGATAGAGTTCCGAAAACGTTCGGAGTGTAAGGATTCATTCGTCTACTTCATGGATTGTCTTCTTCATGGAATCGTTCTTCTTCCAAGTAAGATTTTAGGCAAGATGACACATTTCTCTGGATACCACTACTATCATTGCTATGCTAGTTGTCCTGCTTTTATCGTTATGTCTCGCCACCTACCACTTGTTTGTCAAGCCTCACAACATTGCCATGAAAAGCCTCTAACCCTTCACCTCCCAGCAAAACATTGTTTGGCTATGTTACCGCTTGCTTAGTCCATCTTATAGCGTTTCTAGCTACAGGTGCAATTGCTTCCATGTGGCAACATGAACATTTTTGATATCACAATATTATTGCTATTTAATTTAATGCACATATATACTTGGTAAAAGGTGGAAGGCTTGGCCTTTTGCTCAGTGTTTTGTTCCACTTTTGCCACCCCTAGTTACCTGTGTACCCATGTTATGTTCCATATTTTCCTCTCCTAACATGCTCGGGGTTGTTATGGGGACCTCCTTGATTTTCGTTTTGGGATAAAACACTTCTCGCAAGGCCCAACCTTGGTTTTACCATTCTCCAACCTAATTAAACTTGCATAAGCACTTTCCGGACCCTGTGGATAATTAATCAACAACCCGGGCCAGTGCTCCTCATGAGTGTTGGTCCAAAATGGCAGTAGCCGAGGCCACCAATGGGTGTGCCAGATGGAAACTTAGCCAATCCGGTTGTGTCCTGGGAATAAGATACGCGGCTCTTATCAGGTTCATCGACATATTGGGCAGCCTTGCTAGATTTGTTTTTCTCTTTCTCGAACGTCTTGCGCGTGGAACTTTGACGACACTTCGGGCTATCTCGAAGTTGTGATTTTCCGTAGGGATTCCGCAAATACTACTGGTGATTCCACGGTTGAGGAATTCTAACGCGGCATGTGTTTAATTTGTGATGGATGAGTTGGAGCACCCCTACAGGGTTAAATCTTTCGGAAAGCCATACCCGAAGTTATGTGGCAACTTGGATAACTTGTTTAACACACGGTCATAGAAAACTTGAAGTAAACTCTAATAAAATACACCAACTGTGTGCGTAACTGTGACTGTCTCTTCTCATGAGTCCTTATCCAAGAGAGAACATGATGGAGTTATGTTTGACATAAGTAGGTGTTCAGGATCACTTAGTGATCATTACTAGTTCACGTTCGTTATGCGTAGACCACCATACTTTAATTTCTGTATTCGTAGGTTAGCCACTCAAATAAATGCTTAGTCGCTTGTTGCAGCCTCACCACTTAACCATACCTCACCCATTAAGCTCTAATAGTCTTGATACCCTTGGAAATGAGATTGCCAAGTCCCTGTGGCTCATAGATTACTACAACAACAGTTGCAGGTACAAGTAATGAGATGAATTGGCGTGAGAGCGATGCGTATTTGATTTGGAGTTCTTCTTCTTCATCGATCTAGGATGGGTTCCAGGCGGCAGCCTGGGATAGCAAGGATGGATGTCATTTTATCGTTTGATATCGTGCGTAGCCGGACCCTACTCTTATGTATGATTGTTGAATATGTTATTGTATTGATGTGATCTTGACGTAGCTTGTGGCGAGTGTAAGCCAATTCCATATACTCATCTCTTTTGTACATGTACTTGTAATGATATTCATTCTTGCAAAACGACGAGATGCGCTTCTATACCTGTCGAGGCCCTCATGCCAAAATGAGGATATGATCGCATCTTGGGCATTACAAGTTGGTATCAGAGCCTGTAGCGACCTAGGAGCCCCCTTGATTGATTGAACTTGGCCGAGTCGAGTCTAGTGAAAACTATTTTGAGTCTAGTTATATCGGAGAGTAGGGTTCTTTCATTCCTCTTGTATACTCTGGTAAGGAATTATGACTTAGGAATTTTGATTCTACCCTCTTCTCACTCAATTTTTTTAGGATCACATGGATATTTTGGAATCTATATGATGCCGATGTGACGGAGTTCTGTACTTGGTCCCTCCTGTTATCGAGGAGTAGAGCTCTAGGGGATCCTTGACACATAGTTATCGTTCAGTTTCCTTAGTATCTCAGGACGGAGGATATTCGAAATTACTTCAATACTTTTCGTTGCGAGATAATATCGGAGTCACCCAGTACTGGGGAGGCGCCCGGGGTACTGCCACGTTTGGTATCACTGTGTTTTCGAGGGTCCGAGATAGATGGAGTTCAGAATCCTCTGGTTATGTGTTGACAAACGGATACTATTGGAGTGTAGGGCTTGTTAGTTGTGTGAGATATTTTGCTTCCCTGTATCCACACACTCGATTGCATAACCAAAGATTTCGGAAATTCTTAGGTGGGAATTCAAGTAGGTACCTAGGATTACCTTTCCAACAAGTGCATAATCGGTATGTATTTGTTCTGGCTTGTTTCGTAAGCCTCATCCTTTGTTTGTTTTGAATATGGTAATTCGAGTTGCTTCGATGTAAAGTGGTGATTTCATATCTTTTCTAAGTAGTGTTCTCATATTTTACGAGAATGCTAATCCTTTTGTTCAACTGGAGTTGTCATGAAATTCTTATCAACCGGTGCGCTCCTCTTCAAGATATTCAATCATCTCCAATATTTGCAAGATCAATCCTCATGTTTCTTTCTGGAGTTCTTTTCATCCGTCCCAAGTTGTCTTAGTTTCTCCCCACCCTCCCGCCCTTTTTCTTCAATGATCAAATTCTCATCCAATGCCTTTCCTTTCATCGATGCTTCCGCTGTCTTTTCTTTTGTATCGTATCTGGTGATCCATTGTGAAGATGCTTAGGATCTTTAGTTCATCATTCTCCGTTCTTGTTTTCTTCTTTGGTGGATTTGATTTGAGCTCTCGGTGTTCATCATATCCTTTCTCATTCATTCAATGGTTTCCAGGTTGGAAATTCTTATCCAAGCCTCTCTTGTTTATTCCTCTTTCTATTCTGTCTGGAGTGCTGAAGATATCTCAGAAGTTTCATGCTTGCATTAAATATCCTTTCAATTATTTTGAGGTTGTCACCTCATCAAGTTTCAGTTGTACCAGTGCAATCTCTCATCCAAAGAAATCATTTCAACGGTGTTTCTTTGAGTGGGCCCATAACCCACATGTTTTCCCCCAGGATCTGTCCTGGCTCTTCTAATCTTTCTGGAGATGTCCTCAAGTTCTTCTCAATATGACGTAAGAATGATTTAAATCAGCCATATTCCTACTCCAAGATCGCTTTGAATTATTATTTTTCATCGTTTGCTCAACCTTTCCTTATTCGTTCTTCCGGAGTGTCTCAGTAATTCTTGATGGTGTTCTCATCATCATTCTCATCATCGAAGTCTGAAGAAGTGTTCCTCTTAAATCTTATTCCATTCTCCTAGAGGTTCATGATTCAACTTGTTGCTATCCTCTCAAATTCTTTTCAATCATGAGTAATTCTTTCCATATCTATCCAAAGCATTTCAGAGTGGTATTCATTTCTCGATCCTCCGAAGGCCATAATTTTAGAAGATTTCTTCGTTCTCAACTTTCAGCTTTCGTTCTCAAACTCTTCTCAATTGTTGTTCCTTCGTTCGTTTCTCAATTATTCCGGTGCTTCGTTCAAGTGTTCTATTAGGTGGATCATGCTCTCTTCGTCCCATGTTATATCATTCATTTGTATTATCCTCTTTAGTTTCTAATTCTTACCCGTGTTCTCGTGCAAGACTTCTTCAAGTTTGTGATCAGTCTCTCTCTCTTTCTCTTCAATTCTTTGCAACAAGAATAAGTGGTGTGCGAAATCCGTTGCTTGTCATCAATTTAACATGATGAAGGATAAGCATAACATAATTCTTATTCTAGTTTCATCAAGGTGATTTCAATCCTTCTTCCAGAGTGTTCATGGAATCAAATTCTTGGTTATAAGTTGTTCATCTTTTCTTTCCGGAGTTCCATGTTTTTCTCAAGCATCTCTTCGCAAAGCTTCATCTAAATCATTGCAACATCATAATCCATTATTTTCAACCGCATTCTTTTGATTGTCCTTTCATCCCGGTGTTCACCAAGAGGTTCTTCATGGTGGTTTCTTAAGGATGTAATTCTCATCGGATTGTTCTTCAAGATTCTTGTTGGGGGTGCTTAAGTGTTCTTTATCTCGGATTTCTAAGTTCAATTTCTTCTCCATTATATTTTGAGATGCTATTGTGGAATTCTTGATTATGAGGAGTCTCGAAGGAAAATTGTCAAGAATAAGACAAGTAAACTCATCTTGTTTTCTCGGAGTTATCTTGGGTTGTAGTTCACCTAAAGCATTTCCTAAGGATTGTAGCTATCATGGTGTCATAAAGGATCCAAGTTTCCTCGTCCTCTTGGTGGAAGAAGTTTTGCATATCTTGCTGCTCTCAAGCAATCAATTATTTCTGTTGTGGCAGGTTGTCACCTGATAATTTTGAGATGGTTTCCATAAGCCCATAAAAAGCTATTCTTTCGTTGTTGATTCTCCATAAACTCCGTTCAACCATGCTTCCAAATTCATTTGTAGTAGAAGTTGTTATTTTAATCTTCGTTCGTTTCTTTCCAATGATCTAGCTTCTATTCCTTCATCCCGGAGGCCTTGTGATATTTCTCTCTTCAATCTATCATCTTGCTTGGTAAAGATCATGATCTTCCCTTGCCTGTCCATTAACTGGAGTGTTATGATTTTCATGATCCTTCCATCTTATGAGGTTTTGATTCTAATCCAACCTAAGTTTGGTATCTCTCTTTCAATTTCTTTCCATCATATCAAATTTTGCCTCTCTTTCCTACCGAAGTGTTGCCGAATTTCTTGTGAACTCTTGCTTGTTCCTCATGTTAGTCTTCATCTTGTTGAAACCTTCAATGATTATTGCTTTCACTCGTCTCTCAGAGAAGCAACTAAGAATTACCTCTTGATCTTTCTCTTCCCCTTCTCATTCTTAGATCTCGGGACGAGATCCTTGTGTAGTGGAGGAGAGTTGTAACAACCCGGGACCGACATCCCAAAAGATTCCCCTTTTAATCCGTTCTTGTCGTGTGATTTGTTTGGTTGTCGCATTCATCATTGCATCATTCACATCATCTGCATAGCATCGTCACTCGTTTTCAAACATTTGCATCCGTTCATAGTTGCCGGTTCTCTCCGTTTGTTTCGTTGACCGTTTCCAGACCAACCACACTTGCACGCACCCGTGGCACCGGTAAAATATTGTTCTTAAAGTGTGCATAATATATCCTCAGGATAGGTTGAAAGTTGGCATGTGGCCTTATTTTATTGTAGGTAGACCGCCTGCCAAGTTTTATCGCATTCAGAGGTCATTTGATACCCGAACTGTCAACCATAGTAGTGCGGTCATCGGTTTATTAGTGGACGTTTTCCGTGTTTCTAAAACTCTGTCACGGGCTGCCCGCGCTTTCCCTCTCTTCTATGCCTAGTCCCTCTGCACAGTGCACAGACCCCAGCGGGCCAATTGCAACAGCCGAGCCAGCCTGCTCCTCTGTATCCTGGACGCATCCGGGTGCCTACAGCTGCCACACTCCTCCACCCGTCTCCCACAGCCTCCTCGATCCCGATTTGGATCAAGGGAAAGGAGCCCGTCGCCCCTCTGCTCCACCTCGCCACAGCTGAGCCGGCTTTGTACCCGAGCACCAGGAGCTCTAGCTCCTTCGACCACGTGCCCCGACGACCTCCTCACCTTGCCGATGAGCCACCGTCGCCAGCAACCAGCACAACCTCGGCTCGGCCGGGATCCGGCCGCCCCAGCCTCCGTCGCCTCTGTTTCAACCATGGACAATCGTCGGAGCTCGTCCTTGCCGCTGCCTTCGTCCGGCCTTCGGCAACCGCACCGGCGAGCGTCACCGCCGAAGCAGCGCCACGCCTAGGCCAGTGCCTCGCATCCTTGTAACCTTCTCCCTCTTCTCTTCCTCTGTCTCCTCTCACATCGAGCTCCATCTCCCTCTGCTCAACAGGAGAAGCCATGGGCGTTGTCGGTTGCCTCCAGCCCTGCCTCAGATCTGGGTAAATATGGATGGGAGCATCCTACGTCGCCTTAGACCTCCTCGCCTCACCCGCATCGTTAGGAGGTGCGCCATTAACTGTTCTTCGCTGAAGCCCTGCATCCCGCTGCCGCTCTCCTCTGTCGTCAGGAGGACGCTGAGCATGATCGTGCCCGCTCGTAGTGCCCACAGGTGGGCCGCCTTCCCTAGGCCCGGTCCGCCCCGCCTCCCGACGGTGGGACCAAGCCACAGCCGGCCCGCCTTGTCTCTGGCTCCTCGCCAAGCCGCGACAGGCCTGGGTGGCCTCTCCGTCGAGCCGGGCCATGAAGCTCATGGTGAGCCTACCAAAGCCTGCCTATCCCGCGCCCTAGGTTGTGCATTGTTATGTTGCACTCGTTGTGTACTATTGGACCAGTCAGATTTGGCCCAGTTATATTTTTTTAGTTCCGGTGAATTTGTCAATTTCCAGAGATTTACATAATTGCAGAAAACACCCTAGTTCATACATTTAATAACTTTCAAACCGTGCATCATATGTAAAAACTTTATATATGTAAAGTGCTTAAAATTTCGTGTAGATTCATAATTTTGAACTCTCAGATATGTTTAAAATATTTAACTTGCTGTTTTCATGCAATTTGCATAAATGTGATGTAAAATGAATTATTTAATAACTAATTAACTGTAGCTCCGACTAATGTGATCCACATATGTAACTTGACATGTGTAAAATCACATGGTCCAGTTTATTTTCATGTTTAATAAATATAAAATTGTGTTAGGACAGATCTGGACCAAAATCATAATTTGCATATGAGGTTGTTTTGAAAATGTTATATGTTGCTTCCAGCCTCATTTAAAGTCCCTAGTTGATGTAGTTGTCCATGCTTCACCTCCTGCCATGATAACCAACATTAAAATGATTGTTTAGTTAAACAACATTAACCACATTTCTCATAATATGGAGTGTTATTATTTTATATGTATGTTCCCCTTCTCCATTTAAAATTGTGTAATTCAACCTATGCCATGACCACCCATGTAAACAACATTTAATATTGATGAGTACCTAAATGGGAGTGAACTAAATATTTGTATCTAGAGCTTCGTAAATACGCAACTCGTTGCATATTGAGCTTCACTTTAATGCGTAGTAGTTGTTTGATGTGATTTGCCTTGCATTGCATTCAACCGGACATGCATCATATTTGTTTGCATATCATGTCAAGCATATGTTGTGCTGAATAATGTGTTGATTGTTTGTGTCAGATTGCTTCTTCTCGATAGAGTTCTGAAAGCGTTCAGAGTGTGAGGATTCGTTCGTCTACTTCATGGATTGTCGTGTCCTGAGAACGAGATACGCGACTCTTATCTGGTTCGTCGACATGTCAGGAGGCCTTGTTGGATTTGTTTTTACCTTTCTTGAATGTCTTTCGCGTGGGACTTTGACGACACTTCGGTCTATCTCAAAGTTGAGATTTTCCATCGGGATTCCGGAAATACTACGGGTGATTCCACGGTTGAGGAATTCCAACGCAGCGTGTGGTTAATTTGTGATGGATGAGTTGGAGCACCCCTGCACGGTTAAATCTTTCGGAAAGCCGTGCCCGCGGTTATGTGGAACCTTGGAAAACTTGTTTAACACCCGGTCATAGCAAACTTGATGTAAAATGTAATAAAATACACAGACTGTGTGCGTAACCGTGACTGTCTCTTCTTGTGAGTCCTTATCCGAGAGAGAACATGGTGGGGTTATGTTTGACGTAAGTAGATGTCCAGGATCACTTAATGATCATTACTAGTTCACATCCGTTATGCGTAGACCATCATACTTTACTTTCTGTATTCGTAAGTTAGGCACTCAAATAAATGCTTAGTCATTTGCTGAAGCCTCACCACTTAACCATACCTCACCCATTAAGCTTTAATAGTCTTGATATCCTTGGAAATGAGATTTGCTGAGTCCCTGTGGCTCACAGATTGCTACAACAATAGTTGCAGGTATAGGTAATGCGATGAATTGACGTGAGAGCGATGCTTATTTGATTTGGAGTTCTTCTTATTCTTGATCGATCTAGGATGGGTTCCAGGCGGCAGCATGGGATAGCAAGGATGGATGTCATTTTATCGTTTGATTTCGTCCGTAGTCGGAGCCTGCTCTTATATATGATGTTTGAATATGTTATTGTATTGATGTGATCTTGATGTAGCTTGTGGCGAGTGTAAGCCAATTACATATACTCATTTCTTCTGTACATGTACTTGTAATGATATCCATTCCTGCAAAATGACGAGATGCGCTTCTATCCTCGTCGAGGCCCTCGTGCCAAAATAAGGATAGGATCGCATCTTGGGTGTTACACCTAACCTCTATGTGTAGCAGGGGCCCGAGTCGTCTTCCCTTATCACAATAGCGGGAAGGGATCCCACAATAGTCAAATTTGAAGGGGGACAGGAGTACATCCGCGCCTTGTCCAAAGGTGGTCTTCGCCTGCAAAGTGGCTGTCGATGATGTAGTGGTGGGCTCGGCGATGACATCCGCCCCGCGGGGCTAGTGGTCGTGGTCTTGTTGCACTGGAATGGAAACCTTCGGGCGGCGCTTCGGGAACCCGCATACGTCCTTGCTCCTGTTGCACCAAAGGGGAAATTGCACTGCCTAGCACGATGGCGCCCGCCTGTCCTTCCCTGCATCATCTTTGACTCCAGAGGCCGGGTTCTGCATAGAGACCTCCGCTGCTTTGGAGGGGGACTGAGGAGGCCCATCCTTTCTGGTCTTGGCGTCATTCTTCCTCGCGAGCTTGGGGCCCTCGCGAGGGCCTTGTCTTGAGTGGAGCCACGCTAGCCATGCTTGGCTGATGAAGTGGGCCATGTCCTGGGCCGCAGGAAGGCGGGTCTGGGTACCATCGTTCCCAGAATGCCGACAATGATCGATGGGGAGTTATGCTCAGTCGACACCCCCCAGCCGCGTGTCAAGTTCTTAAGCAACGAGCTGCCAAGCGGTGGCCACAACTTGCCGAGAATGCACGATCAAGCGCCACCTAGGCAGGTAATCATGGTATTTTGTCCTAAATGCGAGAGTTAAGTATGATAGCTCTACTTAGATATCTAATCGATAGATAATGTCTATTTTGCCATTGTGGTGACCCCTTGCCCTTGTTGGAAATATGCCCTAGAGGCAATAATAAATTAGTTATTATCATATTTCCTTGTTCATGATAATCGTTTATTATCCATGCTATAATTGTATTTATCGTAGACTTAAATGCATGTGTGGATACATAGACAAAACCATGTCCCTAGTATGCCTCTAATAGACTAGCTCGTTGATCAAAGGATGGTTAAGGTTTCCTAGCCATGGACATGAGATGTCATTTGATAACGGGATCACATCATTGGGAGAATGATGTGATGGCCAAGACCCAAATTACAAATGTAGCATATGATCGTGTCAGTTTATTGCTGCTATTTTCCGCATGTCAAGTATATGTTCCTATGACCATGAGATCATGCAACTCACTTACACCGGAGGGATAATTTGTGTGTATCAAATGTCGCAACGTAACTGGGTGACTATAAAGGTGCACTACAGGTATCTTCGAAGGTGTCTGTTGAGTTGGCATGGATCAAGACTGGGATTTGTTACTCCGTGTGACGGAGAGGTATCTCAGGGTCCACTCGGTAATGCAACATCACAACAAGCCTTGCAAGCAATGTGACTAATATGTTAGCCACGGGATCTTGCATTATGGAACGAGTAAAGAGACTTGCCGGTAACGAGGTTGAATTAGGTATGGAGATACCGATGATCGAATCTCGGGCAAGTAACATACCGAAGAACAAAGGGAACGTTATACGGGATTGATTGAATCCTTGACATAGAGGTTCGACCGATGAAGATCTTCGTACAATATGTAGGAACCAATGTGGACGTCCAGGTCCCGCCAATGGTTATTGGCCGTAGAGGTGTCTCGGTCATGTCTACATAGTTCTCGAACCCACAGGGTCTGCACACTTAAGGTTCGGTGACGTTTCGGTAGTGTAGAGTTATGTATGGTGGTGACCAAAGGTTGTTCGGAGTCCCGGATGAGATCCCGGACGTCATGAGGAGCTCCGGAATGGTCCGGAGGTAAAGATTCATATATAGGAAGTCCCAGTTTGGTCACCGGAAAAGTTCCAGGCTCATCGGTAGTGTACCGGGAGTGCCGGTAGTGTACCGGGAGACCATCGGGAGGGGTATTTCGACCTAAGAGGCTTTATGGGCTGTAGGAGGATGAATACCGGCCCTTAGTGGGCTGGTGGAATTCCTACACAAAGCCCATGAGGCTGGGAAGAAAATACCAAAAGGAAAAAGGTGGAAAAAGGCAGAAAAGGGCCAAATAAGGAAGGAGTCCTAATCCTACTAGGAGTGGAGGAGGAGGACTCCTCCCTCCTTGGTTTGGCCGACCCAAGGGCTAACTTTTTGGCAGCCAAGCCTCCTCCTCCTCTCCTCCTATATATACTAGAGGATTTTAGGATTTTGGCACAAGATTTTCTGCCACGTGCCACCCGTTCCTCTAGTGCATAGCTTCTCCTCTAGATCGGTTTTCTGCAGTGCTTAGGCGAAGCCCTGTCGGAATAGCTCCACCACCATCGCCGGAGCGCCGTCACGTTGCCGGAGAACTCTTGCTCCTCTCCGCCTCCTCTTGCTGGATCAAGACAGTGGAAATCGTCATCAAGCTGCACGTGTGCTGAACGCGAAGGTGCCGTCCGTTCGGTACTAGATCGGAAGGATCGTGATCAAGACCACGGGACGTTCGTGATCGGATCGCGGGATGGATCGTGATGAGATCGCGGGACGGTTCGTGATTGGTTCACGGGATGGTTCGTGATTAGATCGCGGGACGCTCGGCAATTTGGATCACGAAGTTCGACTACACCAACCGCCTTTCTTAACGCTTCCCTCTTAGCGATCTACAAGGGTACGTAGATCCACTCTCCCTCTCGTAGATGCTCATCACCATGGATAGGTTTGCGTGTGCGTAGGAAATTTTTTGTTTCCCATGCGACGTTCCCCAACAGTGGCATCATGAGCTAGGTTGATGGTTCGATTAGATCTCGAGTAGAACACAAAAGGTTTGTGGGCGTTGATGCTTAGATTGCTTCCTCCCTTGGTCGTGTTTTGGTTCAGCGGTATTGTGGGATGAAGCGGCCCGGACCAACCATACTCGTACGCTTACGAGAGACCGGTTCCCTCAACTGCACTTGTTGCAACAGATGGCTAGCGGGTGTCAGTTTCTCCTACTTTAGTTGGATCGGATTCGACAAAGGCGGTCCTTGAGAAGGTTGAAAAGAAAACTAGTGTATCACCGTTGTGGTTTATGCGTAGGTGAGAATCGTTCTTGCTAGATACCCATAGCAGCCACGTAAAACATGCAACAACAATTAGAGGACGTCTAACTTGTTTTTGCAGGGTATGTTGTGATGTGATATGGCCAATTACATGATGTGATATATGTGATGTATGAGATGATCATGTGATGTATAGAATTTCACGACTTGCATGTCGATGAGTACGGCAACCGGCAGGAGCCATAGGGTTGTCTTTAATTATTGTATGACCTGCGTGTCAAGCATTAAGCGCTATGTGATGCTTTACTTTATCGCTAAGCGGTAGCAATAGAAGTAGAAGCAGGGCTGGCGCCACAACCCCAATGGCAGCACATTGATGGAGATCAAGATGATGGAGATCATGGTGTTGTGCCGGTGACGATGGAGATCATGCCGGTGTTTTGAAGATGGAGATCTTAAACACAAGTTCATGGCCATATCATGTCACTTATGATTTGCATGTGATGTTAATCCTTTTTATGCACCTTGTTTATCTTAGGACGACGGTAGCATTATAAGGTGATCCCTCTCTTAATTTCAAGATAAACTGTGTTCTCCCTGAGTGTGCACCGTTGCGAAAGTTCGTCATGTTGAGACACCACGTGATGATCGGGTGTGATAGACTCTATGTTCACATACAACGGGTGCAAGCCAGATTTGCACGTGCAGAACACTCGGGTTAAACTTGACGAGCCTAGCATGTACAGACATGGCCTCGGAACACAAGAGACCAAAAGGTCGAACATGAGTCATATAGTAGATATGATCAACATAATGATGTTCACCATTGCAGCCACCTCAACTCACGTGATGATCGGACTTGAGTTAGTGAATTTGGATCATGTATCACTCGAATGATCGGAGGGATGTCAATTTGAATGGGAGTTCTTAAGTAATATGATTAATTGAACTCATTATCATGAACATAGTCAATAGTGTCTTTGCAAATTATGTTGTAGATTACTAGCTCGCGCTGTAGCTCCCTTAAATTTTTATATGTTCCTAGAGAAATAGAGTTGAAAGATGTTGGTAGCAATATTGCGGACTGGGTCCGTGATCTAAGGATTGTCCTTATTGCTGCACAGAAGGCTTATGTCCTTAATGCATCGCTCGGTACGCCACCTCCTCTAGCGTCGTCTGTAGATGTTGTGAACATCTGACAGGCACGTTTCGATGACTACTTGATAGTTTAGTGCGTCATGCATTACGGCTTAGAATTGAGGCTCCGAAACGTTTTGAAAGTCACGGAACATATGAGATGTTCTAGGAGCAGAGATTGTGATCTCAGGCTCGTGCCTATGTTGCGACATATGAGATCTCCAACAAGATTCTTTGCCTGTAAGATGAAGGAGAATAGCTCAATCGTTGAGCATGTACTCAGATTGTTTGAGTACTACAATCGCTTGAATCAAGTGGGAGTTGATCTTCCAGATAAGATAGTGATTGATATAGTTCTCCAAGTCACTGTGACTAAAGCTACTAGAACTTAGTGATGAACTATAAAACACCAGGGATAGAAGTATTGATCCCTGAGCTGTTCGCGATGTTTGACACAGCGAAGGTAGAAATCAAGAAGGAGCATCAAGTGTTGATGGTTAATCAAACCACTAGTTTCGAAAAGGGCAAGAGCAAGGAGGGAAACTTCATGGATAGCAAGTCATTTTCTGCTCCAGTGATGTAACCCAAAGTTGAACTCAAACCCGAGACTAAGTGCTTCTATTATGAGGTGAGAGGTCGCTGAAGCGGAACAACCCTAGATCCTTGGTAGATAAGAAGGCTGGCAACATCGACAAAAGTATATTTGATATACGAGTTATTGATGTGTACCTTTCTAGTACTCCTATTTGCACGTGGGTATTGGATACCGGTTCGGTTGCTAAATGTTAGTAACTCAAAATAAAAGCTACGGAATAAACGGAGAACTAGCTAAGGGTGAGGTGACGATGTGTGTTGGAAATGTTTCCAAGGTTGATGTGATCAACATCGCACGCTCTCTCTACCTTCAGGATATTATTTGGTGTTTTGCGTTGAGCATGAACATGATTAGATCATGTTTGTTGCAATAGTTCTCGAACCCACAGGGTCTGCACACTTAAGGTTCGGTGACGTTTCGGTAGTGTAGAGTTATGTATGGTGGTGATCGAAGGTTGTTCGGAGTTCCGGATGAGATCCCAGACGTCATGAGGAGCTCCGGAATGGTCCGGAGGTAAAGATTCATTTATAGGAAGTCCCAGTTTGATCGCCGGAAAAGTTCCGGGCTCATCGGTAGTGTACCGGGAGTGCGGGTAGTGTACCGGGAGACCACCGGGAGGGGTATTTCGACCTAAGAGGCTTTATGGACTGTAGGAGGATGAATACCATCCCTTAGTGGGATGGTGGAAGTCCTACACAAAGCCCATGAGGCTGGGAAGAAAATACCAAAAGGAAAAAGGAGGAAAAAGGCAAAAAAGGGCCGAATAAGGAAGGAGTCCTAATCCTACTAGGAGTGGAGGAGGAGGACTCCTCCCTCCTTGGTTTGGCCGACCCAAGGGCTGCCTTTTTGGCAGCCAAGCCTCCTCCTCCTCTCCTCCTATATATACTAGAGGATTTTAGGATTTTGGCACAAGATTTTCTGCCACGTGCCACCCGTTCCTCTAGTGCATAGCTTCTCCTCTAGATTGGTTTTCTGAAGTGCTTAGGCGAAGCCCTGTCGGAATAGCTCCACCACCATCACCGGAGCGCCATCACACTACCGGAGAACTCTTCCTCCTCTCCGCCTCCTCTTGCTGGATCAAGACGGTGGAGATCGTCATCAAGCTGCACGTGTGCTGAACGTGGAGGTGCCGTCCGTTCGGTACTAGATCGGAAGGATCGTGATCAAGGCCACGGGACGTTCGTGATCGGATCGCGGGATGGATCGTGATGAGATCGCGGGACGGTTCGTGATTGGTTCGCGGGACGGTTCATGATTAGATCGCAGGACGGTCGGCGCTTTGGATTGCGAAGAAGTTGGACTACACCAACCGCGTTTCTTAACGCTTCCCGCTTAGCGATCTACAAGGGTACGTAGATCCACTCTCCCTCTCATAGATGCTCATCACCATGGATAGGTTTGCCTGTGTGTAGGAAATTTTTTGTTTCCCATGCGACGTTCCCCAACAGCCCTATCAAAGGAGGCCCAGGGCAACCTAGCTCAAGGTTGGCAATTCCTACCCCCCGAACACTTGTACTAACGCTGTCGTCCGTTCCCCGGCAGCAGTTCTTGCTGGGCTAGAAGCCATGTGTTCTTCATGTTCCCCCAATCAATCCACCAAAAAGCAAGAGTAGGGTTTTACGCTCAACAACGACCTAGACCTGGGTAAAATGCATGTGTCCTAATCCTCGTTCCATCTCATGATCTTCGCTCTTCGTGCAACGTGACCCCACTGTCCAACCACAAGGGATCCATGATCCCATAGGTGATCGGGAGCATTCGTGCCCCAACATCTTTGGCGCGCCAGGTAGGGGGTGTGCGTCACTTGCGCGAACCTGAGTTCGTGAACGACGGGTCGATCTTCATCATAGTCTTCTTCGACAATGAACTCGGAAGGGGAATTCCAGTGTGGGCGGGATCCTCCCATTTTGAGAACCCCCTCGCATGTAGCCGCGAGCAGGGAGGACGCTGCGGTGCCCCCAAGTGAGGGAGACACCATGAGCTATATAGCCAGCATAGGCGGCGCCGCATTGGTCCGCTCGACCGTAGGGAGATATGATGCAGTCAAGCAGGTCAAGGAGAGAAAGAGGTACCCAACCGTATATTTCTTGCTCCTCCTCCTTGCCCCGTCCATGTTCGGCTCTATGCAGGCGATGGCATCGTCAGTGTCGATAAACTCGCATGGAGTTTGGTCCTGCATTTGTCTCGCCGCGGGATGAATCCTGAGCCAGGTGCTAGAGTATTTCTGCTGATAGACGCTCCCAGGAGACTAACCGCGGCAAGGTCCTGAACACCCCTCGCGGGGCGCCACGGGACCGTTGGGTGCAAGTAGGGGAGAGAAGAGATGGCCGGTCCACCTCCTCTCCTCTTATATTCCCAAATTAATCTTGAATATAGCATCGACCGGACAGGCTCTCGCCACGGGCCGTATGCACGACTAACGGATATTTGAGCATCCCCATTTTGCCTTCTCTCTATGTTTCCTCTCTTCCAGGACTGCGATGAGCACATGCTTATACACACGCCATAGAGGGCATGAGGGAAGGGAGGCGCGGAAGACCAAGGCAAAAAGCTAAGTCAACCTAACAGCCAATTTCCGTCAAAACATGCTTTATATGCCCTCTCGTCAGATAGAATAGGTGTCGTATGCTAAACCTAGCGAGTGGCTAAACCTCACAATGTTCGTTCGCGCCCGTGTTTTATTTCGAGCCATGCTCAACAAAACTTGCGGCAGCGTTGACACTGTCGGGGGTAACCTTATCGGCAATGTGTCCTCACCAGCAGAAAATAAGGACCCGTTCCTCAAAGCGATTCGCGGCAGCACGTCGTTGGCGGGTAACTAGAAACACACGATGGCAAATGTCATACGAACGCCAGAAGGGAAATTAAAGAGCATAATATACAATTACATAGAAACACCAGTTCAGAAATGATATCACAAAGATAGTTCATGCCCTAATACAACATACCTACTTTGTCTTAGGGTACAGTGCAATACGCCGACAAGAGAGATATAAAGTTAACTCCGGTGGATCCCCTGGGTCCTTGCAACTCTAAGGATCCTTTCAACGACAGACCGGCCTTCCCCATAGTAGCTGAGGTGTCGGCATCCGGTGGCAGCTTCTTGAAATCGTCGGAAAGGTCGAGCTCCCGGTGAAAGAAGGCGAGGGTGCTCAGGACCAAGAAGAGAGCATTGCATACTAGCTTCCGCGATTCATCAGCAAAGGAGGCGGCCCTGTCCTCCTTGTATGTCTTCAACTCCTCAACCAGACCATCAAAGAAGATTGAAAGCTTGATGCTGGGGGCTTCGTGCTTGCCGGCGGAATAGGCGAACTCTTCATGTCCATCTTGGCAATTTGCGCAATGAGGTGAGCAATATCAACCATCCATTGATCCAGAGGTCATGCTGCTCAACCATGTTCCCCAAGCTCTCATCGGCATCCTTCTAGAGGGACCGAATGGTGGTCAAGTCCTTCATCAACAGCTTCTCACGGGATTCGGAAGATTCAAGGGTGCTCTCCAAGGAAGCGAGCATGTATTTCATTTCGGAGATGGTACCATTGGCGACGTCAAGATCTCGGCCCCTTGAGGAAATCTGTGACTGCGCCTCTTCCAGAGTTGCTGCTACTTGGCAGGCCTCTTCCTTGAGGGCCTCGATCTTCTGGGCACTCCTGACAAGATCCTCCTTTAGTTTGGCCAGTTGGTTCTCAAGATCAACTTTGGCAGCAGAAGCAGCAACCAAGTCATCAGTCACCGCCTTCAATCGAGTAGTGGACTCCGAAGAAAGTGCATCAAGGGCAATCTTGTGGCCATCTTGTAGCTCCTTGGTACACTGTCAAACGCGGTCCTCTAACTCATCGTCTTTGGCGTGAAGAGTGGCCTCGAGGTTTCCTTGCCGGATGGAGATGTTGTCCTCACTGGCGTCCAGAAGCATCTTGGGCTCCACTAGATAGGCCTGCTGGGCAGCGACATCCTCTTTGGCCATGGACAATCTCTTGTGCTGCCTCTTGAGGGAATGGACCTGTCGGTTGCACCAGTCATGCAGTTTGCTTCCTTTGTTCCTTAGCTGCTGGTCTGCAAGCTCAGTCGAATCTCATTGCTCCTGGACAGCCTGCCATCGGAGGTCATAGCTGTTCTGCATCTCCTTAAGCTCTGCTGCTATGGACTCCATGAAAACCAAGTCCTTGGCAGCATCAGCGGTGCTCGGGACCCCTTCGACCCTTTGGGATAGTGGCGCCAGGATCTTGTTGATCTCCTCATCCAGATTCTCACCCACTAAGAAGGGCGAGCGGGAGATATGCTGCCGGGATTTTGTTCCATTCTCTTCGGGGATCCTAGAATATCCCCGGTAGCCGTGCCATGTTCTTCCACGACAACGATCTTCACCACTTCCGCGGCAGCATCTTTCCCAATGACAGCAACCTCCTCCAACATTTCAAGCTCCCGGTTGGCGATGCACTACGTCACGCAAGGCGAGAGGATTCGCGATGCACTACATCACGCCCAACGCCCTTGATGGCCATCCTCTTCACCTTCGGAGAAATCCACGAGGACGCAGGGCCTGTTGGCTCCCAGTTGGTGCATAGACTGAGGCGACGACCCGGCTCCGGAGCTTGAGGACCCGCTTCGAGCCCCTCCTCCGCCACCTCCAGGTCCGTCGCCCTTCTGCCTCGCCCTCCACCGAGACCTCCGTTGCCGCAGATTGGGAACCGCTGGCCCTAGCAAGCTCCAATCCGGCAGTTCCTCCATAGCGAGATTTTTGCCCTCCTCATGAAAAGAGTCGTCGTCTCCAGGCAATCTTCTCCTCTGGAAGCCGCTCCCCTGGTAGACCTGACGACCTTCTCCTCCACGATTTGTTAGGAGATGAAGGCCCTCTCCACCTCCCTGCTTGGCACAATAATGTCATCCTACGGTTTGGTGGCCCTCTCCTTCAAGGAAGAAGTCCACTCCATCTCCTCCAGAGTGGGCAGCACCCAGTCGGCCTTAACTCTGAAGGCATCGCATTCCGGCATCCATAGAAGAATCCGGTTCCTGGCAGAATTCTGATGTAGCGGGATGACCTTCTCCGGTAGGCAGTGTGTCCCGAAATGGCAAACAACTGATAACACAACCTGTGATGGACGTAGGCCGTCAAGTTGTTGACAGGACCAGAATATAGGCACATCCAATCAGCGGGGCCATTGAACTCCCAATCAAATGGGTCTCTCTTTTGCAACGGAGCGATGCGGCAGCGGAGAAAATCTGCTCCCACCTGTTCTATGGTCAGTTCGGCGGGCTTAAGGCGGATGATCCTATTCAGTGTGAGGCGGAGTCCGCTGACAGATGGGCCAGGCATCCCCCAGTTGTTTTCGCGCATGACACATTCAGTCCACACCCGGCAAAACTCGAGGGCTTTGTGGTCCTTGATCCAACACCAGTCGCCCCTCCATTCTTCCCACTTCCCGCGCAGACTCACAAAGAGGTACTCCTTGTCCCGAGGAATCAAGCTTACATTTCCGGACCGATGGGATTTGTCCTCAATCCGAGGGAGGAAGAAGTGCTTGAACAAGTCCACATCGGGGGCAACTTCAACGAAGTTCTCGCACAAATGGGCAAATATCGCCATGCAAGACATCGCATTACGCGTAAAATCCAAGAGGTGGAACCCAGATGTTGCCATCATGGCACAAAAGAAATCAGAAAAGGGAGGAGCAAGCCTGTTGGGGATATGACCCGCCAAAGAGGCTCCGGGTCATGTTATTGGCTCGTGAACCGGCCCAAAGGTGAGTTGTAATATTAAGTGACCCAGGAAGATTGGCGGCTCATGGTGTGGGCCGTACGACGGCCCAGATTGAGAAGACCCGGGCGTGCAAGCCGACTCACAGACGGCTTGGGCAAGAAGATAGAGAGATACTCGGTTAGCAATTGTAACGACCCAGATGTTCTGACCTCTTATATAAAGGCAGGCCCGGGGCGACTTAGAGGACAGGCAATCGAGAACTAGGTCAAGCTTTTAGCTCCTTGTAATCGATACACAAGTAATACAAGCACAAGTAGGACATAGGCTGTTACCTCGATTTGAGGGGTCGTACCTGGGTAAACTCGTGTCTTTCATCCCGACTAACCCCTTTGAGTCCACCTCATTGGCGATGGCCTCGAACCGAAGTTCGTTCACCCGGACGTCTACCGTGATAAAACCACGACAGTTGGCGCCCACCATGGGGCAAGCACTTGGTGGTGTTGAGTTCTCAAAGGGCTCTCTCCCAGGGCTCGAAGGATACGTGGTTGGAAGGATGAGCAAGAGTCGCCGCGGCCGGCTCTACATCGACGACGCCGGCTGGGGGCTTGATGCTGGTTCTGTGGAGTATGGATTTCGGGTTCCGCTCGGCGGGATCCAGGTTTTCATCGGAAAGGTTGATGGATCTACACCCGGGCCGGACGTCTGCACCAACATCATCGAGCCGGCTCGGCGTCTCCAATCTGCGTGTGTTACACAGTCTGCCCGTGCCCGTCTGGGTCAAAAGCACGTTCTTGTGGGCTTCACTCAAGGCATGGACCTGGAAGCATCCGGGTCACAGGGAACTATCGTTTGCTCGGAAGATGAGTCTTCTAGTGGGGAGACAGAATCAGTGTATCGGCTCAGCAACGGTGGCCTTGGGGGCTACTTCGACAGCTACTCTGAGGTAGAGGGCTTTGAGATGGATGCTCCGAACCCCCCGGTTCATGCAGCGGTGTTCATGGCAGGATCGGCTTCAGCCGCCGGTGACACGGCTGCGGGAGCCGCCACAGCAGGTGACAACCCGCCGCCGCCGGCTCAGGTTCTAGTGGAATTGATGGACGAACTCACAGCTCTCATGGCCACAGAGGTAACTCTGGATAATCTAGCAGCTAGGAATCTAGAGGTGGCACGGATCAAGGGCCGGATGGCAGAGGAACGACAAAGGATGGACGAGCTAAAAGCCCAGATGGAGGAAGAAGCAGAGCGTATCAAGGCAGATGCTTTCCGACTGGAGCTAGAGCAGAGGTCAGCAGCTGCGGTACACCGGAGGAGGCATCAATCCCGTCTGCCAGAACGTTACGAAGCGAGGAACCTTTGTAACACCCCTGGAGCAGGGCGGGTTGTGGGTGCGCCGGAGAGCCGTCCGATGGAGCGCCCAGCGGCTCATCCACCCCAGCATAACCAAATCTCACCTAGGGCTTTTCCAACACCGACGGGTCATTATTCTAACCCGGCCGAGAACATGGTAGCAGCGGCCGCCCGGCTTGAGACAATTCCCATCCCATATGAGGCACCCTTTGCAGAGGAAGTGCGAAACGCCATTGGATATTTACAAACGGCCATGGCCTAGCAAGAGAAGTATACGCACAGCCGGAGCCGGGTTCACTCTACCCTCCTCCACAGTGGAAGTTTCAGCCGGCGTTATGAGTCGCTAGCGGGTTCCAGCAGTCACCCGCGCCGCGGACCCCCGGAGGACAATAGGCCGGCTCTAGATGCACAAGCCATCATGGACCAGGCGGGGGACAGGCGAGAGGCGGAGGTTGCTACAGCCCATCCAGAGCCGGCGCTTTCCGTGTCAATGGGAGTAGTTAGTACCAGAGCCGTAGGGGTGCCATGTTTAACTCCGGCTCTGAGGAGTGAACGGCTGCCCACAGACTTTAAGGGGCCTCGAAAGGTTCTGAATTACACAGCGGATCTACCCCCGGAGGCGTGGGTTGAAAGTTATGAACTGGCCATGGAGATGTTGGATGTCAGTGAGGCGGTATGTGCAAAATACTTCATCATGATGCTTGAGGGTCCGGCCCGTACATGGCTGAAGGGTCTGCCGCCTAACACGATAAGCTCATGGGCAGAGTTGAGAACAAAGTTTATTAAGAATTTCCAGGGGACCTGTAAGCAGCCTATGACTATTGTCGATCTAGACCACTGTGTTCAACAGGAGAATGAGTCGGCCCATCATTGGTACCGACGGGTGTTGACCATTATTCACTCTTCAGAGCAGATCATGGCGGCTCAAGCGGTGCTTATCTTAGAGAAGAACTGTCATTTTGTTGCATTGAAGCAGAAGCTTGGCCGGCTCAAGCGCACGTGTCAAGATATGGGAGAGCTCATGACGGCCTTGACGAAGTATGCCGACTCAGATAACACCAAAGATCCGAGGTCGGATGATGAGAAAGCCAATCAAGCGAAGAAAAACAATCAAGGAAATGGTTTTGCGAATAATGGGAATCAGAATAAGCAGAAGAACGCTGATGGCGGATCCGAGCTGGTGGCGAATACCAACACAGGACAAAATCATCCCTAGGGGGGTGGAAGATTCAGGCCAAGGAATAGGGGCCCCTTTAATTTAGAGGAGGCTCTTAGGAAGCCTTGTCCGAAGCACAGCATGCCTGACAAGCAGGCGTTGCATGCGTGGGGTGATTGCTTCATCATGCAGAGGTTCAAAAACCAGCATTCCCAACCGCATAATAACCAGGGCGGTGGCCCGCCCGGCGGCTCAGGGCACGGCGGGTCAGGAGCTGGATTCGGCGCCGGTGGTTCAAGAAACGGGCATCTGGGTCAGAATAACCAAGGGGGGCACCAACAGCATCCCAGCAACAACGGCAATAACAACAATCAACAGCAGCGCAATCAGTCCAGGTTTCAAAGTAACCTGAAGCAGCTCAGTTGTGGGCAGTATCACGTATTTACGACCGGTCATAGTAAGCGAGATGAGAAGTTGCGGAGGCGAGCGGTTAATATGGTTGCTCCGGCTCTCCCGCGATATTTGCCGTGGTCTGAATATGATATAATGTGGAGCAGGGAGGATCACCCGCCACGGGTGGATGACCCAGGCCGGCTGGCTCTAGTGGTAGCCCCTCAGGTGAATGGCTATATGGTGAATAAAGTGCTCATGGACGGAGGTAGCAGCATCAACATCCTTTACTATGACACTTTCCGGCGGATCAAGTTGCTTGACAAGGACCTTAAACCTTCCTCCATTGTCTTTCATGGTGTGGTTCAGGGTAAATCAGCATACCCGGTGGGCCGGATATCATTGGAAGTAGCTTTTGGTGACGAGCGTAACTATAGGGTGGAGTCTTTGTGGTTCGAAGTGGTTAAAATCAAAAGTCCCTATAATGCGCTATTTGGGAGGCCGACTTATGCTAAATTTATGGCTAGGCATTGTTATGTTTATCTGCAACTCAAAATGCCTGGCTTAAATGGCACAATTACCGTTCACGGCAACAGGAAAACAACTCTTGAGTGTGAAGAAGGAGATGCGGCTTACGCAGAGTCTAGTTGTGCTCAGCAGGAGCTGAAATTTTACAAAGAGAACGTTGATCCGGAGGATATGACACCGCTCAAGAAGCCTACGACAGAAGTTGAGCCGCCACTCAAGTTTTCAGCGGATGATACCAAGGCAGTAGATTTCAATCCGGGTGATTCATCCAAGCAGTTCATCATTGGGGCTCACATGGATCCCAAATAGGAAGGCGCGCTCATCGAATTCATCCATGAGAATCGGGACATCTGTGCATGGAAACCTTCTGACATGCCGGGTGTACCGAGAGAGTTCGCTGAGCACAATCTTAATGTGGATCCAAAGTTTAAGCCGATCAAACAGTTTCTACGGCGGTTCAATGAAGAGAGACGTTGTGGCCCTGGGATATCGCACATCTGTGACCATACTTTACTTAACAGGGGTTGAAAGCCGCTATCATTGTATACATCATGAGCACATGAGTAAAATCTAGCATGCTCGCACAAGACTGAGGCCTCTACTCTTATGTACACATTTGTACAATCAAGATAAAATCTTCCGGTTCAAAAAGTTTGAGTTGAAGAGGGTCGTTCGCCATCAAAACGGCTGATCTACCTTTCGGCTTTACGCCTTATGAAACGTTGTTGCAAAGAGGCTTCTTGCCTTTGGGTATAGCTTACTTCTCCTTTGCACAACCAGCTGTCATTAAACTGTTCCAAGGAGGCTTCTTGCCTCCGGGTATAGCTTACTTCTCCCTTACACAGTTGGCTTTATGCCTAGTTTGGGTACATTAAGCGCTGATTGTTAACGGAGGCTTCTTACCTTTTGGTATAGCTTACAGTGCCCTAAGAAAACAACGTGTATACCGAATTCCAGTTGCTTATCAACTGCGGACATCGAAGGGGGCTTCTTACCGACGGGTATCGCTTATCTCACCCTAATGGCCAGCTTTATGCCACTTCCGGTTACTTATTAACCGCGGTTGTCAAAGGGGGCTTCTTACCGACGGGTTCGCTTATCTCACCCTATGTGACACCCTGGAATTCTATCACAGTGATCAATGTAATTAAGCTACAGTGATGGCCATGATCAGCAACAAATCATTTTGCTAAGTATAATGTGATCAAGTTGAAGTTCAAATCTCAATTCAAATTCCTACTTCAGAGTCATTTAAATTTTATTGTGATAAAATAAGTTGGCAAACAGCAAAATAAAAATGTTCCAAAGATGTGGGATATTCCAAAACAAATGGTCCTTAGAAGGATCACATCATCAAATGTGTGGTGTGGCCCCCACTAATAAAAATAGAAGCTGAAAATGTTTCTAAAAACAATTAAAACAATTATTAAACTTAAGGCAGTTTCCAAAAATGTTCAAACTTAGCATGGCCTATCAAAATAATGCATGCTAATTTTTTGTGCCATGTTCCACTTTTTACTAATGCAAGTGCTGGATAAAAAGAATAATAAAAGAAAACAGAAACAAAAAGAAAAATAAAAAGAAAAGGAAAAAGAAAATAAAAGGGGGGGAGAAGGCCACTGGCCCCAACTGGGCCAAGGCACAGCGCGGCCCAGCCCGCAAGACCCCCCCCCCCCCCCCCGTCGTCCCCTTCCTCTGTAGCGACCGTGCGGTCGCTACAGAGCGCCGGGCGCGCACGTCGCCGCCGCACCCACTCGCCGGCGATGGTGCGGGGATAAGACCGCCACCGTGGCCACCCCCACCTGCTCCCCCGCAAACCCTAGCCCCCGGATCTCCCCTGCTTCCCCTCCCCGCGCTCTCTTCCCCTCTCGCGCCCGCGCCACTGTCGCCATGGCCGCCGGCTAGCCGCGGCTACCGTACCTCCCGCACCCTGCCACCACCCCCACGAGCTCCGCCTCGCTCCCCTCGACCTCCTCGACCACGCGCCCGAGCCCGGGAGCCCCTGCTTCACCGTCATTGCCCGTCGTCCCCCTCGGACCACCGCCGCTTGCCGTCTTTGATTTCAGCGCCGTCGAGCCTCCCCGAGCCCATTTCGAATGGCGACAACCCCTGTGAGCCTCCCCTTCCTTCCCCCCTCGCTCTCGCCGCCGTTAGCTGCCTCTAGGGCCCTCCCTGACGAGCAACCGAACCCGCCGCCACTTGCGCTCGTCGCTGGCGCGGTTCCGGTGACCTTTTGGTCCGGCCACCGGTGCCATTCGGTGCTGCGCGGCCCGTACGTCCCATCCCGCGATAGCCCCGTGGTGTTTGGCCCCTACAATGCACGCGCGCATGATGGCCGAACACCACCGCCCGCCGGCGAGCTCGTGGCTGTCGCTACGGACCACCCCCGACAGCGCCATCGCCGTAGGTCGACGCGAGGTGGAACAGTCGTTCGAACGCGCCCAGAACCGCGCGTTTTGGTCGCCTATGGGCGGTTTCCACCGCTGGCCGAGCCCCTCCGCCGCGGTGGGAGCTCGCCGGAGCATCTCCGGTCGCCAGAGCTGACCTGGCCGGTCGGGGCAACGGTCAGGGTCACTGGCCAGTGGGCCAGGGCGGTCTAGTTGACCAGTTCACCAAGTCAACTGGCTGACTGGGCTCAGCCCAGTCACTGACACATGGGGCCCAACCCCCCTGTGTCGATGACAGTTGGGCCACCCCTGCACCTGCTTAATTAGTAGTTAGGTTAATAAAAAAATTGATTAGTTAATTTAATGTCTCACTAACAGGTGGACCCCACTTATTAATCAATTTGTTTAGTTTAGTTTAAAACACTGGATTAGCCCTAGTCTATGATAGGTGGCCCCCCATTGTCAGGTTCAAATAGTAACAGCCCCTGATCTCTGCTGATGTCACTCTGATGCCATGATGACATCAGCAGTGTACTGTTCTGGATAATGTAGAATTAATTAATTAAAATAATTCCAGAAAATCTATAAAACTTTAGAAAATCATATCTTTTAAACCGTAACTCAGATGAAAATAAATTATATATGAAAGTTGCTCAGAAAAATCCCACGAATCCAAATATGCTGTTCATTCATCTGTCACATGCTCCTAGCATGTTGAACATGGAACTTTCCCTCTCTGGTCCAGCTGTCCGATAATTACTCAGACCCGGGAAATATCGTCAGGTATTCTCCCGCTACATTTGCAACGTGTAGTACTACGTTAGTGCATACCTAGCTCTGCATATTGCCATGTCATGCATCATGATGCATATGTTTGCTTTATATTTATTGTTTCTTCCCCCTCTTCTCTCCGGTAGACCTCGAGACTGACGCTGCTGCCGAGTACGACTACGCCCCTGACGATCAGCCCTTTGCCGCAGAGCAGCAAGGCAAGCAAACCCCCTTGAGCATTCCGATATTACCCATTCTTCTCTCTCTTATTCTTGCATTAGATTTTGCTACTGTTAGTTAGCTCCTATTCCGATGCATAGCCTGTTTTTGATGAACTGCTAATATTCCTACAATAATACCAACTGTTTAACTATAGGATGGTTAATGAATCCCCAGTGACCCCCTTAGCCCCAGTTGTCCCTGCTTCTTCATCGCCGACCCGACGACTCGACGACTTGAAGACCCGAAGACTCGGTCAACTGACCGACAAGCCAGTCCCCTCACATCATCGCACTCCCCTAAATTGTATGACTCTGTAGTGCTATTATCGAGTACCGAGGGTGACACCTCGTGAAGTACTCATGATGTTAGTCCTGTAGTGCGGCTAGTCGGTCGTGGTTATCGAGAGTGATTCCTCCTTCCCCATTCCCGACAATGCCTCTGTCATGCAATCCCTCAAGTGTGGGACTTTCGAGGGTGATTCCTCTACGGTCCACCTTGGCGGTTACATCGAGCGGGGACAATTGAGGGTGATTCCTCAGTTCCCGTCTTGACGTTCTATCCACACAGTTGCTAATGGCTGGGCACTGTACTAATATGGCGGGACTGAAGGGACAGGTGGTACCACCCTGTTGAGGTGGACCTGAGTTCCCGACAGTTCTGAGACGGGTCGGCCCCAAGGGTACCCGTGTAACAAGGATTTGGTGGGATGCGTCGCAAGGCATCCGAAGACTTGGTGGGGTGCGCCGGTAAGGCACCCGAGTGTTATTGGCGGGGCGACGACCTGCAATATGGTTCGAACTTGCCCCGCACTGATTAAAATGATAATGGGTTGGGTATTTGATCCGAGTTGGTCATTGACCTTTTCACGCACTAAACCTTCACGTGGGAGAAGTTATGGGTGCTCAATGTCGTTGTATCGGCCGAAGCTCTTCGGACGTCAGCAATGGAGCGGCGCGCGCCGGATTGGGCTGGAACGTATAGCTCCCAGTCTGAGTGTACTAGGTCTGCTTCCGGCCGCGTTCGCATCGTGCAGGAGTGCAAGGGCAAGTGGGCCCATGAACCTGGGCTCTTAGGAGTAGACCGGCGGGCTGGCCTCTTCGTTGAGTCTAGGTGGGGCGACGACGTTTTGGATCCCGAGGCTGGGCATTACCCCGGAAAGTGTGTCCGGCCGGAGGTGTTCAAGCGTGTTGGAAATGCAGTGCACCCCTGCAGGGAAGAACCATCTATTCGAATAGTTGTGTCCATGGTAATAGGACGACTTGGAGTTGTACCTTGACCTTATACAACTAAAATTGTGCTTTACTTTAAATGTTTCGTGGCCCCGGGATTGCTTCCTCGCAGGGAGTCGAGGAAGAATCTCTGGGCGTGGTTACTTAATAAAATTGCTACAATAATATGGCTATATATGAGATACCGGTCTACTCTCTTCTCATGCTGCAAGATGTTGAAGATGCTAGTCTTCGATAGGACTAGGCCTTTCCCCTTATTCTTGCTTTCTGCAATCAGTCCAGATATAACCCCACCCCTTGATAATGATGCATAGCTAGCATAGTTCTGATGTCAGTCTTGCGAGTACTTTGGATGAGTACTCAGCGCTGCTTTGCTTTCTCTTTCTCCCTCGTTGTGATTCTGCGTTCAGACGATGGAGCCCAGGAGATGGAGTATGCCGGAGACGACTACTACAACACCACAGGAGCCTACTACTACTTGGAGGCGGCCCCCAACCAGCAGTAGGATAGGAGGTTCCCAGGCAGGAGGCCTCGCCTCGTTCAATCCGTTGTTATGTTTGTACTAGCCTTCTTAAGGCAAGACTTGTCTAACTTATGTCTGTACTCAGATATTATTTGCTTCCGCTGACTCGTGCTTGTCGAGCTTTGTATTCGAGCCCTCGAGGCCCCTAGCTTGTAATATGAAGCTGTATGACTTTAAATTGTGGCTAGAGATGTGTTCTGATATTGATTAGTGAGCCCTAATCTTGGTCGTACGCATTGCGTGTACGTTTAGCGTACGATCGAAATTGGGGGCGTCACACCCTAACAACCGGCGTTTACGCCAAAATTCAGTTGCCTATCAACTGTAGCTGTTGAAAGAGGCTTCTTACCTTCAGGTATAGCTTACTTCTCCTTTCAAACGGCCGGTTTTATGCCGTCTCAGGCTAATTATTAGCCGTGGTTATCGATGGAGGCTTCTTGCCTTGGGGTATAGAATACATCTCCCATTGACAGCCGGTGTTCACTATACTCTTACCAGTCAATCTCACCTTGAGACCCTGAGCCGGTTCAAACAAATTGACGGCCAATCTCGACAGAGACCCTGAACTGGTATGAGTTTAACCGTTCGAATCATATGAGTTTTTTGAGGAAGGAAAGATCATCATTGCATATGGTATCATGCCAACTTATCAAAGCCGGACAATTATAAGTCCCGGGTTGCCACAGGCGAAACTACCCGGCACTTGGGGGCTACACAGCTGAACTCTCTTCAAAGGTTCCGGTTTATCAATAGCCGCAGTTGTCAATAGAGGCTTCTTACCATCAGGTATAGCTTACATTATCCTAAAGACAACCATCTCTTTAATAACTCCGTCTGATGAAAGCCAGAGCCATGTTGCTTCGGTCAACAGAGTTTAAGGTCTCAGGAAGATTGTCCAGTTTTAATACTCTGGAGAAAGGAATGGCGTCTTAAAAGACAGGCCCCTCATCAGAAAATTTCAAAGATATATCCCTGAAGAGCCGGCAACACATTAAAACATAGAGAGGTGCAAATATATATGGCCACCAAATGGCAGAGTCATGGTTACTCTATTACAAAGGACACTCAAAAAGAGCAAAAGCATTGTCAACCGCCCGCAGCGGGTCATTACATAAAGTCTGTGAATAGAAAGGCTAAAAGATTACAACTTAGCGGTTGACGGCTCATCCTGCTCCGGGTCTTCTGCTGGCTTTATCTGAAGATTGCCCAAGTCCCAGTTACAGTCAGCCAGAGCAGCAAATGACCCCTCAAGGAATGGAGACGCGTCAAGCTCACAAGGAAAGAGATCCTTACTGTGGGCGGGTGTCAGATCTTTCCACTCGTAGAGAGGCCCGCGGATTCTCTTCTCCTCTGCGTCGTAAGCCGCTTGATAGGTGCTCAAATCAGCTTCATCCGCCAGGACAGAGGCCAAATAGCGCGACTCTTTGACGCACCGGGTATAGTCTTCCTCGATGAAATCTGAGCCGTCATATCTTTTAGATGGATAGCCATCCATCATTTCAGCCGGCGTTAGCTCGGGAGCAAAGGCAAGAGCCCGACTCAAACCGACAACGGCTCCTTGGCGGAAGGCGGACTTCTTGAGCTCTTCAATCTGCTTCGACATTGTAGAGAACAGTTCCAAGACCCCTTTCAGAGCAGTGGGGATCTTCTCCTTGTACTGCACGCTCTTGGTTGTGAAGATGGCGCCACAGTATAACTGCTCTGCAAAAGTATAAATGGCCTTCAGTGGCAAAAGGCTATCAGAAGCCAACTGCCGGCTCCTGGGACCTGGATGAGTCAGATAAAATTAATGAGCTGCCAGTTTTCTTACTAGCAATGCTAAAAAGGACAAAGTGAACAAGAAAGCTTACCAAATAGGGCGGCTGACATCTTCGCAATTTGCTGTTTCAGACCCTGAAGTTCATCCGCCACGGCTGTAAGCCGCTGTTCAGCATCGTCCACCCGTTTGGTTAAGGCGGCCTTTTTCAGATTCAGCCGTCTCTTTTAAAGAGGTGAGCTCGGCGGTAACACTGGCCAGTTGTTCTGCGAGAAGCCGACATTTTTCATCCGCGATACTTCGAGCTTCTTGCTGAGCTGCCAAGTTGGCCTTCAGATCCGCCAGCTGGGACCCGACTTCATTCAAAGCTTCCTATAAAACATCAAAATACAGGATAAGCCGCCAAAATGCAGGATGGGTATTAAAAGACAATACAAGTCTCAAACAGATTGCAAGCAATATATTTGACACTTGGGGGTAATGTCTATTTAATCTTGCAAGTGTGTAGTTCCGGTTCATTTCCTTCGAAGTTGATCCAGAACTTGGGGGCTATATAATGGCTCTTCAATATGCTAATAATGGAAGCACTGACTCAACTTGATCAAGATTGAGCCGCCCCTTGGGGGCTACGATTACATCTTCAAGTTGTCTACATTACAGGCCCAGCTCAAATGTAATCTGAGACGGCCCTTGGGCGCTACGATTGGCAGTTCACTTTACTTACAGTACAAAGCTAAAGAAACTTTAAAGGAGTTTGACATGACAATATCTTCAAGAGGTCACAGAAAGACCCTGCTCAACGATTCGATATGTTAAACCGGATCTTGGGGGCTAAGAAAGGATATAGTAAAGAAGGAAAAGTACCTCATATTTTGTCTTCATGGAAGAGATCAACCGAAGTTCCAAATCCCGGCTGGTGGTGACCCGGTTTATGTACCCATCGTGTAGCTCTTCAACAGTCATCTTCTCGCATGAAGAATCAAAATTCAGTTTCTTTGAAGCTTCAGCCGGCTCTGTATGTTTGGTCAACACATGAGCCGGAGGCGTTTGATGATTAGACCCGGTGATAACAACATCTGGGGTGTCAGGGGTCTTGGCAAGAGTTGCCGGCTTAGAAGGAGCCCTTGGAGGGCTCTCCATGATGACATCTTTAGCGTCCGGTTCAGCGGAGGCAGCCGACGGGTTTTCCTCCGGTTGAGTTTCTTCCGGCTGCTTGGGCTCCGGTTCTTCAATAACTGGGCCGGAGGAGGGCTTGTTGGCCTTGCGACGTTTAGCTTGAGCACTGCAAAAAACAAGAAGAATCAGCGGTTGAAGATATTGCTAATCATAGTAACAACCGGCTATCCATATGCTTATAGTGGATTAATCTTTGGCGGTGGTATGATTGACTCCGAAGAATCGCCGGAGGAAGGAAATTTGTGCAAAAATAAAATAGAAAGGTGAAGATAGTATCAAGTTTACAAAGGGAAAGGTAAAGGAAAAGAAGGGGTTCAAACCTCGGCAGGGCATTTCTTGGGAGCTGGAGAATTTGGCAACCCGGACATGAGCTCAGTAGAGCCGGTGCTTCGAGTCTGTCGACGCTCGATTTGCTGTTGCTTTTTTAAGAGGAAATCGGGAGCCAGATAAGCAAGAGGGTGAGAAAGGGGAACTTTTCTGATAACCCGCCGTGGCTTTCGGGGGATGAAACATTCTAAGCCGGAGGAAAAGTAATTTACCTCAGGAGCATTGGCACGGCTGGTCTCCACTTCATCCTATGAGTAAAGTAAGTGTTAAAATAGGAAGGTAAAAGATCAAGCAAGAGAGTTGAAACTTTACCTCAGAGCTGGACGATGGTGGCGGGTCAAACAAATTATCTTGCGGGACATGTTTTTTAGCCTTCTTGGTTGGGACCTTCTTCCTGGAGTTTTTCGGAGGGGCAACATATTCCCTCTTCCAGAAGTCTGAGTCGGCCCATAAGGGTGACCCGGAGAGTGAATATCGAATTAGCAAAATGCAAACAACGTCTAAGAGACGGAAGGGAAGATATTAAAACTTACATTGGGAGCCGTATTGTTAGCACTAAAAGGTGCCAGGCCAATTTCGCTACATGATCCGGAAGCTTCATGGACAAGGCTCTGGATGGCGAGGGTAATGTCATTCTCTATCAATGTAGATCGGCTGGAGCATAATGAGCTGTCGTACTTGCCTTTATATTTGCACATGAGCCGACTTCTATGGCTCAAAGGCATAATCCGCCATGAAATCCAGCAGCAGATCAGGTCCAGCCCGATTAAGCCGTTGGCCATGAGAGCCTTGATTTTGGCATGAGCCAGCTCATATCTTGCGCATTCTGAAGCTGGTAACCGGCCAGGAAGCTCTGATGTTGTTGTGAGCCGGGAAGGATGATAACCCGACAAAGGACGCTCGTTCTTACGGGAGGTGTCCTTGCAATAGAACTAGGTCATGTTCCCACCGACGGCTTGACTTGAAGGTAAGCTTCGCAGAGCACTTGGAAATTACATATGTTTGAGACGGAATTGGGGCCCAAGTCTTGCGGGTGAAGCTTATAACAGTGACGGACGTCCCGAAAGAATTTGGAGCCGGGAGGCACGAACCCTCGGTCAATATTGTCAAAGAACACCACCACTTCACCTTCTTGAGGTTTGGGCCGTGTCTCATCACCTGGGACCCGCCAGCTAATGACTTCCTTAGGAGGAAGAGTACCCGCGTGAACAAAATCCGACAAAAAGTCCTCCGTAATGCATGACCCAACCCAGTTGCATGTGTTGGACGCATGAGACATGTTGGCGGCTTAAGTGCAATGCAAGATAAAAGGCGCGGTGAGTCGAAGCGCAAGCAAATATTTTTGACGACTTAAAAGTTTAAGGGCTCTACGGATAAAGCTGAAGCCCCGCCTGATAAGAGCCGGAGTAGCTTGGCGACTCAACATGGAAAAGGAAGATCAAAAAATCGATTAAGTCCTAAAAACAGATTCCGCAAGATGTCACTATATCTATGGATCTACAAAAGTAGAGAAAATGAATTTTATTTCTGACCTAGCGATGAACAGCAGAGGAAAAAGAAAACGGACTGGGGCCATCGAGGCCTATGCATTACGCGCGACCGGCCCGCGTGCAGCGGCGAAGCAGGAGCACATCCTAAAGACGTTAAGTGGCATCGAGATGCACTGGCGATAACGGTGCTGGAGCCCAAACGACGGCGGCGGAGCACCGGTGAAAACCCTACTACGGCGGCGACCATCTAAGGAGCAAGAAAACTTACTGGAGACGGTGCGGTAGAGGCGGACGGATCTCTGGTACGTTTAGTGTGATGCAACGGCCAAGGTCGGGGACGATGTGCGGACGGCGTCGGCGCAGAGCTCGAAGGCGCTGGGTGGCGACAGGAAGAAGACGAAGAAATAGAGGCACGGGCGGGAGAATGGAAACTCCGACCCACACGGGTCATATTTAAAAGGGGGGTTAAGGAAGGCGCGAAAATCCAGGCGATGACACCGTTCGACCGAGGCGGACGCCTCGATTCTCGATATGACAGTTAAGTGAAAGATTTGGTGACCCGTCAGCAGATCTCATGACGTGACGCCGGTTCATTTCCGGGCGACTCGCCAAAGGTGGAATGGAAGGATGAAGTGAGCAAGCCCAGTTCAACCTGGGGCCTAATGTTGGGGATATGACCCGCCAAAGAGGCTCCGGGTCATGTTATTGGCTCGTGAACCGGCCCAAAGGTGAGTTGTAATATTAAGTGGCCTAGGAAGATAGGCGGCTCATGGTGTGGGCCGTACGACGGCCTGGATTGAGAAGACCCGGGCGTGCAAGCCGACTCACAGACGGCTTGGGCAAGAAGATAGAGAGAGACTAGGTTAGCAATTGTGATGACCCGGATGTTCTGACCTCTTATATAAAGGTAGGCTCGGGGCGACTTAGAGGATAGGCAATCGAGAACTAGGTCAAGCTTTTAGCTCCTTGTAATCGATACACAAGTAATACAAGCACAAGCAGGACGTAGGCTGTTACCTCGATTTGAGGGGCCGAACCTGGGTAAACCCGCGTCTTTCGTCGTGACTAACCCCTTTGAGTCCACCTCATTGGCGATGGCCTCGAACCGAAGTCTGTTCACCCGGACGTCTACCGTGATAAAACCATGACAAAGCACGCAGTAAAAGTATGCGTAGAAGAAGTTGTATGAATCTGAGGGTTTGTTCCCCTTGGGGTTGTCCGGCAAAGCTACAGGTGCTCCATGCCTCTTTGCTGCTCTCCCCAAATATATACATACCTATGGATCAGAGAATTGCCATCCAGGTTGGACAGGGAGATGACCACATATCCTTGACGCCACCTCTCAAGCTCTTCCACTTTCCTCCTCCGTTCCTCAGTCGTCGGATCCGTGGACATGGCCGCCTGCTTCCCCTTGTTGCCTGCCTTCTTCTGCCCCTTTTTGGGAGCCTATAAGTGCAGCTGGTGGCTCGGCGGCGCTTGGAGACGAGGACGGGGAAGGGAGCGATTTTCTGGCTTGAGGAGGAAGATGAAGGATGGTACAAAGAATGTGAATGAGAAGCTCCCCTGCACGTTGTCCTTTTTATCACGGGACTCGTGCAAGGGCTGGCTCTTCGCTATCGTTTAACTGCTGTTTTATTACTGGCAGTTCCTTTTATTCTCCAACGGCTCCTGCCCATGGCCCCATGACCCGTGGTTATTACGTGAAGTCGACATGATGAAAATGCAGGACCTCTCTGTCACGTGTTAGTGCATTGTTTGGGGCTTAACCCAACATGCCCAACAACACGTATGGCTCAGGCCCCAGGGCTTCTGTCGGGGTAAACAAACAAGGGTGTTCACTTTTCCCCTAACTCGTGCCTAGACAGTCAGCCACCAACGCCCTACAGCCACAACCCGTGCAGGCGGCAAAAGCAAAAAACCCCGCGGGCAGACAAGACAAGACTCCACCACGCTCAACACAGCATCCCAGGCCTGGGTTGCAGCACGCCAAGCACGCCCTCGCCGTTTGTCGGGGACCAAGGTGCACCCGCATCCCAGAAGACCTAGCAAGACATCCCCTGGTAGGCATGAGCCCACTAGCCACAACTCTATTGCATCACTACGCCCCTCAATTATCAATGCAGTGTCGAGCCCTCAGGTAGCTAATCATCTCTCGCTAAGCACGTGGCGACACGATCAAAGGGGAGTTATGCTTAGTTGACACCCGCCCAGCCGCCTGTCAAGTTCTTAAGAAACGACCTGTCAAGCGGTGGCCAGAGCTTGCCGGGAATGCACCCCCAAGTGCCACCTATGCAGGTAATCATGGTATTTCATCCTAAATGCTAGAGTTAGGTATGATAGCTCTGCTTAGCTATCTAATCAATAGATAATGTGGTGACCCCTTGCACTATAAAAGGGGGCCCAAGGCAACCTAGCTCAAGGTTGGCAATTCCTAGCCCCCTCGAACAATTGTACTAACATAGTCGTTCCTTCCCCGGCAACAATCCTTGTCGATCCAGAAGCCCTATGTTCTTCGTGCTCCCCCAATAAATCCACAAAAAATCAGGATTAGGGTTTTACGCTCAGTAGTGGCCCAAACCTGGTAAAATGCATGCTTCCTGATCGTCACACCCTCTCGTGATCTCCGATCTTCATGCAACGTGACCCCCCCTGCCGAACCACAATCGATCCATGATCCCATAGGTGACCGAGAGCATCCGGGCACCAACACCGCTCGACTGTGCCCGACAACCCCTAGTCCATCCCTCTCAGCAGGCACGGATATTGATGAGGGGATCAAGCGGGTGTTGGCGCTGCTGCTTTAGGGGATTGAAGAGGCCGATGATCCTGATGACAACACCAAGGATCTGGCCTTCTCGGAGTTCGTGCCGACTGGGATCAAAGACGTGCAGAGCAGATATCACCTCTAGTTGCAAGCAGTCAATGAGCAGCGGGACCTTGCCGGACTCGTGGATCAGCAGCTGAAGAGCAAAGGGAACGAACTGCAAGATTGGTAAAATTAACATGTCCATTCCCTCAGGAGGCAGCATGAAATGTTGTCCCTCTCTAAGGAGGACGTCTCAGCACAGGAGGTTTATCTGGTGGAGCGCAAGGCGCTTCTGGTCGCCAGGGAAATGGAAATCTCCTCCAAGGAAAAGGCTCTCGAGGCTTCTGTCCGTGACAAGGACGAGGAGATGGAGGTCCGCATTCTTCAACGTACCCAAGAGATAGAGGACGGTCATGAAGCTTCCCTTGACGCCCTCTCCTTGACATCTGCTACTTAGCTGAAGAACATGTCGATGCCCTAGCTGCCGCGGTTGCCGCCAGAACCAGTCTTGAGACCTAGCTGGGCAAGTTAGCGGAGGACCTTGCCAGGAATTGCAAGGAGGTCGAGGCCCTCAAGGAAGAAGTGTGGAAGGTGCAAACCACTCTGGAAGAGGCACAGTCGCAACTTTCCTCCAAGGGACACGCTAACAACACCATCTCCAACCTAGGATCCAGGCTTGCTTCTTTGGAAAAGGACATTGAATCTGCCGGTGATGGCAAAAAGCTGTTGTAGACATACCTCGCCATGCGCAATCCGCCCAGAAGGACACTAAGGAAAAACGGAAGAACCAGGTTGAACAGCATGACATCTGGATCAAAAACTTGACACACACCGCCTAGCGCCTTAGTGCCCAGATCACAAGCATGAACATGAAGAGCTAGGCTTTCTCCGCCAGCAGGTATGAAGTCCCAACGTCAAGCTAACACTCTTCTTCGAGGGATTGATCGAAGGGATGAATACATATGAGGAGGACAAAGCTGTCTGTTTTGCTGATGAATCCCGGAAGCTGGCTCCCAATGCTCCCAATGCTCTCTTCATGGTCCTGAGCAACTTGGCCTTCGCCTACCTAGAGCTTGCTGCCGCGGGCGCCGATGTCTCTGCTTCCGAGGAGAAGCTTGTTCCTCTTGTCGACATGGTCCTCTTAGTCCCGAGGGTCTAAAGAGGTCGTCGGAGTTAGCTTTGAACCACTCATGCTATTGTACTGTCCTGTACTTGAGACATATTATCTATCCCATGTTAGACCATGCACTATCTTGGCTTTGATGTTTGCCGAACTAATATATTTATGTAATCGTATGTTACCCCCCTTGCTTTTCTTCCGGTACTCGTATGGTTACTTTCTTTGTGTGCTCTGGTTGCCCGCCAACAACGTGCTGCCGCGATTGCTTCAAGGAATAGGTCCTTAGCATTCCGCTGGCAATAACACACTACCGGTGAGTTTATCCCTTACGGTCTCTCATGTTGCCGCATCTTTTGTTGAGAAGTCTCGAAATGAATATAAGGGCGTGAACAAAGAGTCAATAAGGTTCCATTGCACACAAGATTCGCCATACGAAACCTCGATTACCAGAGGGAATATACGAATCTACGAAGTAGCAAAAGCTGATAACTATGTTCACTTAGCTTTCGTCATGGCTTCTGTTTGGTCTTGGTGAATATTTTATCCCCATTCATCGTCCTCTCCTCATTCATGATGCCACTTCTCTTTGTGCTCCTCGACGTATACTCGCCCCTGACATGAAAGGAACGGAGAACGAAGAGGGCAATCATGGAATAAACTCGGGGATCCATTAGTCATGAGTACAATACGCGACACAAGTTTGCCGAGTTAATCTAAACATTCATAACCAACGATAAAAATATAGGGGAGTAGACATGAACATTCGAATCTTCCCTCCTCTCCTTCATGCCCAACGGTACCAAAACAACCAATACGCTGAGAGCGTTGGTGACTGGGACCCTGTTGTGGTCCGTTTGCCAGGGGTGTCGGCCGATGGACTTACTCTAGCGCTTCGTCTTGGGATCCACCCTCGAAGGGATAAATGCATGGCCGCACCATATGCGATCTCATCGACATAGGTGGCACCATCACTATGAAGAATTGATCATGAGCGGGAAAGGAGAGGAGAAGGAAGCATAGACGTATACCTTTTTCCTTGTTCATTGGATCAAGCCGCGCCACTTGGGACGAGGCGAGCTCGCTCGACAACCACGATGGGGTTGGTACCATTATCTGGCTTGCCTCTTCCCCAGCCATGGCCCATGTCATGGTTGCGCTACATATGGAGAACACGTCGTCCGCGATCGACGCTCCGTGCCTTCACCGCTTTCACCATAACGGCAATGATGCATGATTGGATCCAAAGAAGATGAAACTTAGGGAGTAACAACGCTCTACTTTCTCGATGCTCCCACCATGGGGAACAACAATGATGATTGCCGCACCACACGCAGTATCAGTCTCGCGCAAATGATGCACCTCACCCCTACCTGGCACGCCAAAGATGTCAGGGCACGATGCACTCGATCACCTATGGGGCTGCAATCCCCTTTGTTGTTCGGAAGGGGTGAGATACATGCATACAAAGCGGAGATGGTGAGACAACGCAGCGGTCGAAACACGGGTGATATACCCAGGTTCGGGCCACTGTGAAGCGTAAAACAGTACTACTGCTTTTGGTGGATTGATCAGAGGAATACGAAAGGCACGCATGATACGTCCATTTTGCATCATGATTTTATATTGATATTTATTGCATTATGGTCTGTTATTACACATTATGGTACAATACTTATGCCTTTTCTCTATTATTTTACAAGGTTTACATGAAGAGGGAGAATGCCGGCAGCTGGAATTTTGGACTAGAAAAGGAGCAAATATGAGAGACCTATTCTGCACAACTCCAAAAGTCCTAAAAGTTATAAAGAATTATTTTGGAATATATAAGAAATATTGGGCAAAAGAAATACCAAATGGGACCCACCAAGAGGTGACAAGCCTGCTGGGCGCGGCCTACCCCCCTAGTCGTGCCCTTGTGGCTTGTGGGCACCTTGGCAGCCCTCCGGTGCCCATCTTCTACTATATGAAGGGTTTTCACCTAAAAAAACCATAATAGAGCTTTCGGGACGAAGCGACGCTGTCTCGAGGCAGAACTTGGGCAAAACCAATCTAGGGCTCTGGTGGAGCTGTTCTGCTGGGGAAACTTCCCTCCCGGAGGGAAAAATCGAAACCATCGTCGTCACCAATGATCCTCTCATCGAGAGGGGGTAAATCACCATCAACATCATCATAAGCACCATCTCCTGTACAAACCCTAGTTCATCTCTTGTATCCGATCTTTGTATCAAAACTTCAGATTGGTACATGTGGGTTGCTAGTAATGTTGATTACTCCTTGTAGTTAGTGCTAGTTGGTTTACTTGGTGGAAGATCATATGTTCAGATCCATAATTATAATTAATACTCCTCTGATTATGAACATGAATATGCTTTGTGAGTAGTTACATTTGTTCCTGAGGACATGGGATAAGTCTTGTTATAAGTAATCATGTGAATTTGTCGTTCGATATTTTGATGAGATCTAAGTTGTCTCTCCTGTAGTGGTGTCATGTGAACGTCGACTACATGACACTTCAAAATTATTTGGGCCTAGGGGAAGGCATTGGGAAGTAATAAGTAGATGATTACTTGCTAGAGTGATAGAAGCTTAAACCCTAGTTTATGCGTTGCTTCGTAGGGGCCTGATTTGGATCCATATGTTTCATGCAATGGTTAAATTTATCTTAATTATTCTTTCGTAGTTGAGGATGCTTGCGAGAGAGGTTAATAATAAGTGAGAGGATTTTCCAAGTAAGGGCAGAACCCAAGCACCGGTCCACCCACATATCAAATTATCAAAGTACCGAACGCAAACCAAATGAGCATGGTGAAAACTAGCTTGAAAGAAATTCCCATGTGTTTTCGGGAGCGCTTTGCTTTATATAAGAGTTTGTCCAGGCTTGTCCTTTGCTACAAAAAGAATTGGTCCACCTTGCTGCACCTTTTCTACATTTATTACCTGCTACCCTTTATGAATTATCTTATGACAAAACTATCTGTTACCTATAATTTCAGTGCTTGCAGAGAATACCTTACTGAAAACTGCTTGTCATTTCCTTCTGCTCCTCGTTGGGTTCGACAGTCTTACTTATCGAAAGGATTATGATAGATCCCCTATACTTGTGCGTCATCAAGACTCTTTTCTGGCGCCATTGCCCGGGAGTGAAGCGCCTTTGGTGAGTGCACTCTGGTATGGAAAAATTTATATAGTGTGCTGAAATTTACTGTCACTTGTTACTATGGAAAATAATCCTTTGAGGGGCTTCTTCGGGGTATCTTCACCTTAACCGGAGGCACAAAGAGTTTCTCCTCAACCTACTGAACCTAGTGAAAATATATATTATGAAATTCCTTCAGGTATGATAGAGAAACTACTAGCTAATCCTTATGTAGGAGATGGAACACTACATCCTGATTTGCATCTGATCTATGTGGATGAAGTTTGTGGATTATTTAAGCTTGCAGGTTTCCCCGAGGATGATGTCAAGAAGAAGGTCATTCCTTTATATTTGAAGGAGAAGGCATTGACATGGTATATGTTGTGTGATGATATCAGATCATGGAATTACAAATTATTGAAATTGGAATTTCATTAGAAGTTTTATCCTATGCATCTGGTTCATCCTGATCAGAATTATATCTATTATTTTTGGCCTCATGAAGGAGAAAGTATCGCTCAAGCTTGGCGGAGGCTCAATTCAATGTTAATTCATGCCCCAATCATGAGCTCTCAAAAGAAATTATTATTCAAAAAATTTATGCTTGGCTTTCTCGTAATGATCAATCCATGCTTGATACTTCTTGTACTGGTTCTTACATGAAGAAAAATATTGAATTCAAATGGGATTTATTGGAAAGAATTAAGCACAACTCTGAAGATTGGGAACTTGACGAGCGTAAGGAGTGAGGTATAAACCCCAAGTTTGATTGTGTTAAATCCTTTATAGAACACCGATGCTTTTCGTGAATTTAGCACTAAATATGGACTTGACTCTTAGATAGTAGCTTCTTTTTGTGAATCATTTGCTGCTCATTTTGATCTCCCTAAGGAGAAGTGGTTTAAATATCATCCTCCAGTTGAAGTGAAAGTAGTTGAACCTATTAAAGTTGAAGAAGAAACTATTACTCATAATGTTGATTCTGTTATTCCTACTGCTTATATTGAGAAACCACCTTTCCCTGTTAAAATAAAGGAACATGGTAAAGATTCAACTCTACTTCGTAAGAACTATGTTAGAACACCTACACCCCCTGAACAAATTAAAGTTGAACCTAGTATTGCTATTGTTAAATATCTCTTGGTTAATAATATTGATGGGCATGTTATTCATTCCTGTCATGAAGCTGCTAGAATTGCTAGACCTGATACTAAAGATAAACATGGACCTATAGTTGGCATGCGTGTTGTTTCTGTTAAAATAGGAGATCATTGTTATCATGTCCTATGTGATGTGGGTGCTAGTGTGAGTGCAATTCTGTTTACCTTATATCAATAAATTATGAATGATATTGCACCAGCTAAATTAGAGGAAATTGATGTTACCATTAAGCTTGCTAATAGAGATACTATAGCACTAGTTGGGATTGTTAGAGATGTTGAAGTCTTGTGTGGGAAAATAAAACATCCTACTGATTTTATTGTTCTTGGTTCCCCGCAAGATGATTTTTGTCCCATTATATTTGGTAGGCCCTTCTTGAATACTGTTAATGCTAAGATATATTGCGAGAAGGAAACTGTTACTGTGACCTTTGGGGATGTGTCCCATGAGTTTAATTTCTCTAAATTTCATAGACAACCCCATGATAAAGAATTGCCTAGTAAGGATGAAATTATTGGTCCTGCTTCTATTAATGTGCCTCCTACTGATCCCTGAGAACAATATTTGCTAGACCATGAAAACGATAGGCATATGAATGAAAGGAATGAAATAGATAGGATTATCTTTGATCTCCATCCTATTTTGAAACTCAACTTGCCTGTTGATATTTCTTGGAGATCCTCGTCCACCCAAGGGTGATCCCGTGTTTGAGCATAAACAATTACCCGATACACTAAAATATGCTTATCTTGATGAAAATAAGATATATCCTGTGATTATTAGTGCTAACCTTTCAGAGCATGAAGAAAATATATTATTGAAAACTTTGAAGAAGCACCATGCTCTTATTGGAAATACTCTTGATGATCTTAAGGGCATTAGTCCCACTCTATGTCAACATAAAATTAATATGGAACCTGATGCTAAACCAGTTGTTGGTCCCCAACGAAGGTTAAATCCTAAAATGAAAGAGGTGGTAAGAAATGAAATATTAAAGCTTCTAGAGGTAGGTGTAATTTATCCAATTGTTGATAGTAGATGGGTTAGTCATGTTCATTATGTCCCTAAGAAGGGAGGTATTACCATTGTTACTAATGATAAAAATGAATTGATCCCACAAAGAATTGTTACAGGATATAGAATGGCAATTGATTTTATGAAATTAAATAAATCTACTAGGAAATATCATTACCCTCTCCCTTTTATTGATCAAATGCTAGAAAGACTATCTAAACACGCACACACTTCTGCTTTCTAGATGGTTACTCTGGTTTCGCTCAAATACCTGTGTCAAAAGAGGATCATGAAAAGACAACTTTTACTTTCCCTTTCAGTACCTTTGCTTATAGACATAGGCCTTTTGGTTTATGCAATGCACCTTCTACCTTCCAAAGATGTATGACTACTATATTCTCCGACTTTTGTGAAAAGATTGTTGAGGTTTTCATGGATGATTTCTCCATTTACGGAACTTCTTTTGATGATTTCTTGAGCAACCTTGATCGAGTTTTGCAAAGATGTGAAGAAACTAATCTTGTCTTGAATACGGAGAAGTGCCACTTTATGGTTAATGAGGGCATAGTCTTGGGACACAAAATCTTCAAAAAAGGTATTGAGGTGGATAAAGCTAAAGTAGATGCTATTGAAAAATACAGCATCCCACGGATATCAGAGGTATAAGAGGTTTCCTTGGTCATGCTAGTTTCTATGGGAGATTTATTAAAGACTTCTCTAAAATTTCTCGGACCCTCACTAATCTCTGGCAAAAAGATGTGCCTATTTATTTTTGATGATGATTGTGTAGAAGCCTTTGGAATTCTTAAGAAAGCCTTGATTTCTACACCTATTGTTCAACCACCTGATTGGAACCTACCCTTCGAAATTATGTGTGATGCTAGTGATTACACCGCTGGTGCTGTTCTAGAACAAAGAGTTGATAAGAAATTAAATGTTATCCATTATGCTAGTAAAACTCTAGACAATGCTCAAACAAACTATGCTACCACAGAAAAGGAATTTTTAGCAAATGTGTTTGCTTGTGACAAGTTCAGACCTTATATTGTTGATTCCAAAGTAACTATTCACACTGATCATGCTGCTATTAAATATATTATGGAAAAGAAAGATGCTAAACCAAGACTTATTAGATGGGTTCTTCTGCTACAAGAATTTGATTTGCATATTATTGATACAAAGGGTGTTGAGAATCCCGTAGCAGATAACTTTTCTAGGTTAGAGAATGTTCTTGATGACCCACTACCTATTGATGATAGATTTCCTGATGAACAATTAGCTATCATAAATACTTCACGTAATACTCCATGGTATGCTGATTATGCTAATTACATTGTTGCTAAATTTATACCGCCTAATTTCACATACGAACAAAAGAAAAAGTTCTTCTGTGGTTTTGGACATTAATTTTGGGATGAACCACACCTTTATAAAGAAGGGGTAGATGGTGTTATTAGACGTTGTATACATGAGCATGAATAGGAACAGATCCTACACAAGTGTCATTCCAAGGCCTACATAGGACCCCATGCCGGAGATAGAACTGCACACAAGGTGTTACAATCTGGTTTTTATGGGCCTACTATCTTCAAGGATGCTCGTAAGTTTGTCCTATCTTGTGATGAATGTCAAAGAATCGACAATATTAGTAGACATCAGGAAATGCCTATGAATTACTAACTTGTTATTGAACCTTTTGATGTTTGGGGTTTTGATTATATGGTACCTTTTCCAAAGTCCAACGGGTATACTCATATTCTAGTTGATGTTGATTATGTTACTAAGTGGGTAGAAGCTATTCCAACTAGTAGTGATGATCATAACACTTATATTAAAATGCTTAAAGAAGTTATTTTCCCTAGATTTGGAGTCCCTAGATATTTAATGATGGATGGTGGTTCACACTTTATTCATCGTGCTTTCCGTAAATTGCTTGCTAAGTATGATGTTAATCATTGAATTGCATCTCCATATCATCCTCAGTCTAGTGGTCAATTATAATTAAGAAATAGAGAAATTAAATTGATCTTGCAATAGTCTATTAATAGATCTAGAACGAATTGGTCTAAGAAATTAGATGATGCATTATGGGCTTATAGAACTGCTTACAAAAACCCTATGGGAATGTCTCCGTATAAAATGGTTTATGGCGACACTTACCTCTTGAACTTGAACATAAAGCTTATTGGGAAATTAAAGAGCTCAACTATGATTTTAAACTTGTTGTTGAGAAGAGGTTATTTTACATTAGCTCACTTGATGAATGGAGAACCCAGGCCTATGAGAGTGCCAAGTTTTTTAAAGAAAGGTTAAGAGATGGCATGATAAAAGGATACAAAAGAGTGAATTCAATGTAGGTGACCATGTCTTGCTATAGAATTCTTGCTTAAGATTTTTTGCAGGAAAAGTTCTCTCTAAATGGGAAGGGCCTTACATTGTCGAGGAAGTATATCGTTCCGGTGCCATCAAGATCAATAACGCCTAAGGCACTAACCCGAAGGTGGTAAACGGGCAAAGAATCAAACATTATATCTCAGGTACTCCCATAAATGTTGAAACCAATATTATCAATACCATAACTCCGGAGGAGTACATTAGGGAGACCTACCAGAATGTTTCAGATTTTGAAAAGGAATAGGTGTGTGGTATGGTAAGCAAACCGACTCCAAAACTTTTCCAATAGTAATTCTCCCCCATTTTGGAATATTTAATAAATTAGGAAAATTTAAATTTCTCCGAAAGGTGCATGAGGAGGCGACAAGCCAGTTGGGCGAGGCCTACCACCTGGCCGTGCCCCTGTGGCTTGTGGCCACCCCATGCATCCTACGAACTCTGTTTTCTTATAGTACACTCCTTTAGGTCGGTAAAAATTCATTATATAATCTTTCGAAGGTTTGGACCTTCGTATCACGACAATACCTCCTATTTTCATTTTGAGATGTTTCTCCAGCAGATTTAGAGCAATATGTCGTCCCAAGAGTCCGACGGGGAGAGCTATGTATCGCATTATCTTGCCAATCCCAAGCTCTATGGGGACCTAGATCCTTATGGATTATTCTCAAAGGAGGAACAAGAAGGCACGTATGTGGAAGAAACCTCGGATGAAGAAGAGATCCCTCTGCCTCAACCAGGAGATATGCACGTGGAGTTTAGGAAATCAAGCCTCCCAAACACAAGGAGAAAACCAAGGGTTCTATTTATCCCTTCTCCTTTTCTACAGGAGAGCAAGCAAGAATTATGTCAAAGGATACTGAAGCTCGACCAAGAAGTTGATGATCTGAGGGAAGATAATTTTATGCTTAAGAGGAAGCTGAATAAGCTTAAAGATCCTTCTCCACCATCACCACCTCCGAAGAAGGAGAACTAAACACATGGGTATGATCACTCCCCTTGGGTTGTGCCAAGCTTGGGGGAGGTGCCATGGTATCGTATCACCATGACATCTTTTACTTTTATTGTTTTTCCTAGTTTGACCCTTTTGGTTTTATCTTGATCTAGTAGAATAAAGATTTTAGTATGATCTAGCTTTGAGTTTTGTTTTATGTTCCCCATGTGTAAGCGAGTCTGAGAGTTATATAATAAAAAGTAGCTTTGAGTTGAGGGCTTTGCTTGCTGCTATGCTCTTGAGAAAAAGAAATAGAAGTATAGAATAAAAGCAAAGAGTATATATGATGATCTTATGGGGAGTGATAACTTCACATATAAGAAGTAGGTCGATTGAAATTTTTTGAGAGTTGACAAACATAGTAGTTGGTCATTGTTGCCATAAAAAGGAAGTAATAAAGAAGGAGAGGTTGACATATAAATATATTATCTTAGACATATTTTATGATTGTGAGCACTCATTAAAATATTATATGCTAAGAAGTTGATGTTGGACAAGGACGACATCATAATGGGTTATGTTTGCTTATTTCCGAATAGAAGGTATATGGTTATAGATCCTCCAACATGTGGTTCTTGCTTCCACTTCATACTAGCCAAAACTCCCGCACCAAGTAGAGATACTACTTGTGCATCCAAACACCCTCAACCCAGTTTTGCCATGAGAGTCCACCGAACCTACCTATGGATTGACTAAGATCCTTCAAGTAAGTTGTCATCGGTGCAAAAAGCAATAAAAATTGCTCCTAAATATGTATGATCTTTTATTGTAAGGAAAAATAAGCGTTGTACGAACTTGTGATGGTAAAGAAATAAAAGCGACAGACTGCATAATAAAGGTTTCTATCACAAAGGGCAATACAACATGACGTTCCTTTGCATTAAGGGTATGCACATCCAAAAACAAAAAGCACATGACAACCTCTGCTTCCCTCTGCGAAGGGCTTATCTATTACTTTTAATTTCTAGTACTTACCTTTCTGCAAGAGTCATGGTGATCTTCACCACTTCCTATATTTCGCCTTTCTCTCTTGGAAATCTTCATGTGTTGGGGAATTATCTAGACACATATATCGACTCAGATGTGGGTGTTCATGAGGTATTTTTGTTGACATTACCCTTGAGGTAAATAGCTAGGAGGCAAAATTATAAGCCCCTATCTTTCTATGTGTCCAATTGAAGCTTTGACATCATGAGTACCGCGTCATTGTTAGCAATTATGAAAGACTAAAAGATGATTGAGTATGTGGATTTGCTTTACAAACTCTTATATTGACTCTTTCTGATGTTATGATAAATTGCAATGGCCTCAATGACAAAGAGAATAGTTTGTTGGTTCTCAATAGAGTTCTTGGTTCATACTTTACCTTGTGAATGAATTGTTACTCTAGTATAAGAAATTATATATCAATGAGTATTCAGTACACCATAGCACTACTTCCACAACACACGGGTTGGTCGGGAAAACAACTTTCGCCAACACATAGTTGGTCGAGAAAGACTATTACCCACCGACAATGTCTGTTGGGGAAAGTCCAGACGGGAAAGCATTTTCCCGACTGATATATCTTTCCTACCGACCATTGGACGGCTATAGGAAACATTACCGACCAATAGTTTGTTGCCCCTGCCATGAACCTTTTCCGACCGATTTTCTATTACGAACCTTTCCCAACAGACTATTCGAGGACAATACCTTTGCCAACCGACTTTTTGTTGGCTCTGCTGTGAACCTTTCCCGACCAACAATCTGATGATATTAGTTTTCCTGACCAACTATAGGATGCTGCTTCCTTTTGCCGACTGATAATTTACAAGCATTTTGCCAATGGTATTTGGCATATTACCTTGTCAACATAATATAAATCAGGTTACAGAACTCATCAATATGTATCAAGTTACAGTAAATTGCATGTACTTTGAAAATATTAAACCAAACCAAAATAACAGTAATAATTCCCATAATAAATCTAACTAAATAAGAGTAAATTTCTGTTAGAGTGATCGAAACACCCCATAGGCTTATAAAATGATAGATGCATGTCTGACGATTCAATCTGTGCTCCATTACACAAGATATCCTTTACAAAATGATAGATACAAGATGCATTGTTTTCGCTCCATCACAAAAGATATCGAGTTGACCCAAACTGACAGCATCATGGTTTCATCTTGGTTCTCTTTGTGTCTCCTACACAACCTAACACCAACATGGAAAGACAAGTAAGCATAAAATTAATATACATTCAAGCTACTGAAATTTCCTTTCCACTAAATACTATCGTACTACCTGTTCAACATGACAGTAAAGAGCATCGTGCATGAAACATAGAAACTGAATTAATGTACATACAAATTACTTTGAGGTCAATAAATTTGATTTGCAGGCCTATAAACTTGAGATCCGTATAGAAGTGTCACACTAAGAATAACCAAAGTCGACCAAGAGATGCGAGGCAAAGTTTTGAGAAATAATTGGATGATTGAACAAGGTAGAAAAAACAAAGTTAACTAAGAATAACCAAAGTCAACGAAGAGACGTGGGGCAAAGTTTTGAGAAATAACTTGAGATCCTTATCTTCACGTGATTTATATCATAGGGTGAAAAACTGTTGTGCACTGGAAGGTTCATGTTATGCTGTGAAACTGAATAATTCATGTCGAAGTGGACAACAAGGAATACAAACAATGTTGTAGCTATAGCTTTGTTGACTGCTACACTCATCTAGTTATAAGTACAGGAAGCCAAGTACTAGCTACCTTTCGACAATGATGACGAAGAAAAGATATATTCTCACGTTTTCTTATCGGCAATGACATAAACAAATGTTGTCTTTCCACCATCAGAGATATGTAAGATGGAAAGTATATGAGACATAAAAGACGTAATTGACACTGTAATTTTTGTTTCCTGAACACAAGAAAGAGTTATGTGGTCATGTAATTTGTTTTTCTAGAGAACAGGTACCATATAGTTAAGTATCAAAGATACACCTTACTACTTTTTTCTATCCATATGAGAAGTAAAGTATTTCAGCTATCTTTGTTTAGTCCTTAGTAATGGCCAGAAATTGAATGGTGCTGAAACGGCTGTTGCAATCTTCTTGGTGGCAGCAATAGATACATGGACACCGACAACAGAATGCTATCTTCCTGGTGGCAGCAATAGATACATTTGGCATGCTATAGTTTGTAAAACCTTGGTATGTACTTGGACCTAATACCTCAAAGTAGTTTCAAAACTACTATTTTTCTTTGAAAACAGCACTAGTTTTCTTTTGTTCTTTTCTCTAGGGTGGCCTAGAAAAAACATTCAAAAATAGAAACTTTAAAAGCTACTAGCAGTGTATTAGGCTCTGTTCTGTAATATGGATGTGCCCTAATGCTGATAAATGTGTGTGTGTGTGTGTCGAGTGAGACTTTTAGTTATTTTTTTATTAACTACGTAATTAGCCAAAACTAAGGCCATGAGTATTTCCAATTCAGCAAAACTGAAGGACTAGATTCATTACCAGACTAAAGGACCAGATTCATGAACAAACAGTACAACAACAGGTTATTCATGAAAAAACTGAAGGATTGTATTCATGAAAAAATAGTACAACAGGAGATTATCTAAGACAAACTGAAGCTATGTATTGTACATTATCTAAGACAAATTTGAGATGAAGAGAAGTGGTTGTGAGCTAGGCATACATGATAATAAGAGAAGATAGACCAACCCTGGTTTGTAGCTTGAAAATGAATACGAACTCATTTCGGTCCCTGGTTTGTATCTCAAAAATGAATACTAGCTCGGTATTCAGAAACTGAAAAGATTTCTCCTATACAATACACAAATAAATACTAGCTGGAAAATAGTGTTTAGAAAAATACCTTAGCTTCAACTCTTCTTCACCATCCTCTTCTTCACCATCATTATGTTGTTGGGGAACGTTGCATGGGAAACAAAAAAAATTCCTACACATACGCAAGATCTATCCATGGTGATGAGCATCTACGAGGGGGAGAGTGGATCTACATAACCTTGTAGATCGCTAAGCGGGAAGCGTTAAGAGACGCAGTTGATCTAGTCGAATGTCTTCCCGATCCAAATCGCCGAGTGTCCCACAATCCCATCATGATCCGTCTTGCAATCCAATCATGATCCGTCCCGCGATCTCATTATGATCCGTCCTGCGATCCAATCATGAATCATCTCGCGATCTTGATCATGGTCCTTCCGATCTAGCGCTGAATGGACGACACCTTTGTGTTCAGCACACGTATAGCTCGATGACGATCTCCGCCTTCTTGAGCCAGCAAGAGGGAACAGAGAGGTAGATGAGTTCTCCGGCAGCGCGACGCCTAAACACCGCTGAAAACCGATCTAGAGGAGAAACTGCGATCTAGAGGAGAAGTAGCACATGGCTGTTTTTCTGTGTCTCAAAACCCTCAAAACATCTAGTATATATAGGAGGAGGGAGGGACCAGCCTGTGTCCTTGGCGCATGGAGAAGAGGAGGAGTCCTCCTCCAATCCTAGTAGGATTAGGACTCGTCCTTCCCACTTGGAAACTCTTTCCACCTTGAGTTTTTTTCCTCCTCCAACCACTCCAACCACTCCAGCTGCATGGGCGTTAGGGAAGGCTTCAGCCAGCCCACCAGGGTCTGGTTTACCTCCTCCCACAGCCCATGTGGCCTCTTGGGTCGATACACCCCTCCCTATGGTCCCCCAGTACTCGCCCGACACTCCCGGTACACTACCGATGAGCCCAAAACTTTTTCGGCGACCAAAACAGGACTTCCTATATATCAATCTTTACCTCCGGACCATTCCAGAGCTCCTCGTGACGTCCGGGATCTCATCCAGGACTCCGAAAAACTTCGGTCACCACCATGCATAACTCTATACTACCAAAATGTCAGCGAACCTTAAGTGTGCAAACCCTACGGGTTCGAGAACTATGTAGACATGACCGAGACACCTCTATGGTCAGTAACCAATAGAGGGACCTAGATGCCCATATTGGTTCCTACATATTATATGAAAATGTTTATCGGTTGAACCTCTATGTCAAGGATTCAGTTAATCCCGTATGTTGTTCCCTTTGTTCTTCGGTATGTTACTTGCCCGAGATTCGATTGTTGTTATCTCCACACCTATCACTACCAGCAAGTCACTTTACTCGTTCCGTAATACAAGATCCATGATTAACACTTAGTCACATTGCTTTCAAGGCTTGTTTGTGATATTGTATTACCGAGTGGGCCTTGAGATACCTCTTTGTCACACGGAGCAACAAATCCCAGTTTTGATCCATGCCAACCCAACAGACACCCTCGGAGATACCTGTAGAGCATCTTTATAGTCACCCAGTTACGTTGCGATGTTTGATACACACAAGGCACTCCTCCGGTGTCAGTGAGTTGCATGATCTCATGCTCATAGGAACATATACTTGACATGTAGAAAACTATAGCATTAAACTGACACAATCATATGCTACGTTTATAGTTTGGGTCTTTTCCATCACATCATTCTCCTAATGATGTGATCCCATTATCAAATGACATCACATGTCCATGGCCAGGAAACCTTGACCATCTTTGATCAACGAGCTAGTCTACTAGAGGCATACTAGGGACATGGTGTTGTCTATGTATCCACATATGTATCTGAGTTTCCAATCAATACAATTCTAGCATGTATAATAAACGATTATCATGAACAAGGAAATATGATAATAACCAATTTATTATTGCTTCTAGGGCATATTTCCAACAGTCTCCCACTTGCACTAGAGCCAATAATCTAGTTCACATCACAATGTGATTCACATTGTCTAACACCCAATGAGTTCTGGGGCTCGATCATGCTTTGCATGTGAGAGAGGTCTTTTAGTCAACGGGTCTGCAATATTCAAATCCATGTGTACTTTGTAAATCTCTATGTCTGTAACATCCCAAATTTGGAATGTTATAATAAATACTAGAATGATTGTTTGTTTGCTTGAGTGATTGAAATTGAGTGAAAATTTGAAACTTTTGAAAACTTTTGAATGAGAGGGAATAAAATGACTTTCCCAATTTCTTTTGAATTCAAATTCTTACTTTTCAAATCAGTGAGAGAAGATGACATGACTTCTTCAACATGAAAATATTTGGAAAGGGAATTTGAAAACTATTTGAAAATTTCTCATATGGAGTTTCACTTTCATATTTGAATTCCCTATTTGAATTTGTAAGCATTCAAACCCCTTGACAAAGTTTTTGAGAGGAGTAATATGACACTCCAGACCAGGAGTATTTTTGTGAAGTTCTTGAACCATAAAACCCAAGGGGTTATTTGAAAAATATTTGCAAAAATAAATAAAGCCATTTAGGCATTTCCTGAAAAATAATTTTTTTAAAGTATTTAATTTGGCTATGGAAAAATGTCCATTAAATGGCATTTATTTTCCTGATCATTTTCGTATATGATGCTTTATTTTATAAAATGCTTTGATGGCCATAAAAGAGATTTCAATGCGCTGGCAATTAGAAAAGGAAAAATAGTTAACGCGTATTAAAGCCCCGGCCCACCTGCCCCTAATCCCTCCAGGAAAGCCCTCCGAACTGGCCACCGCTGACCGCGCCCTCCCTCTCTCTCTCGCTGACAACCGGACCCATCGTCCGACCGAGCAAATCCGACGGTCACCTCCCTCCTCTCGCCCCCAAACTACGCCGGCGACCACCGAGCCGGAGATCTCTCTCCTCCTTCCTTCCCCGATGCCCCGAGACTACCAATATAAACCCAGCCCCTCCCGCACCTCGTTCCGCCCGTTTCCCCCTCGTCCGACCTCCTCCCCTCGCCGTAATAGCTCGCCGAAGCCCGAGCGCCGCCGCCGCACCTTTGCTCTCGTGCCACTCCACCCCGCCATCCCTGAGCCCCTTTAAGGCCACCGTCGACCTCGCCGCGCTCATACGCATCGCCTGGTACACTCACCCTCGCTAGAGACCCTCCAGAACACCGTGCCGACGCCACGCCGGAGCTCCGGACACCACCCGAAACTCCCGGAGCTCGTGCTGCTCACCACCGTCACCCCCTCGTCTCCCCTTTGCCACCAACCACCCCCGGAGGATCCCCGTCGTCGATCGGAGGCCTTGCCATCGCCAGAGGACCGCCAGAGCACCGTCCCTGTCGCCCCCGCCTCCTCTGCCTCGCCGAAGACCACACCGGCGCTCCCCACCCCTTTATAAGTCACCGGCGACGCCATCCTTCGTTAGATCTCGATCCTAAGGCTAGGATTAGATCACTTAAACCCGAACCGATTTCTTCTAAGGCTCGGCCGTCCGCTCGTTTCAGTCTAGCACGCACCCCTCCATAGCCTATCAGAGCATGCCACGTCACCCCCTGTCCATTAGTTGAATTTTTTTCTTTTTCTGTTTTTGTTTTAGAAAACAGAATAGGTTCTGTTTTTATTTTTGTTATATCTTTTATGTTTTGGATAGTTTTTGATTGATTCTTTTTGCATTGTGTCACAAATTTTTTCTAGTTTCTGTCTATATGAGTTTGAACATATTTGAATTATTTAAAATTGGATTCAAACAGATTTGATTCAAATCTTGTTTTCTGAATAACTTGAGTTTAAAATATATTCTTAGTTGATTATTTTTGCTACTTGTCACTAGTGACCTTAGTTATCAGTAGGTAGAGTTTGGAAAATTTTAGAATATTTTAAATTAGTATTCTTAGCAAAACAGATTCTGTTTAGTTCGTCTTTTAGGTTTATTTAAATTAGTATTCTTTTGTTTTAAATTGTTTTAATTTATTTTCTTTTATATTAGTTGATAAATTTTATAAAGTTTTCTATTAGATAATAGTAGCCCTTCAAAACAAATAATATTTTATTAGTTGGTTGCATGAAAATCAATTCTAGTTCAATTATAACTTGCAATTGATTTTTCTTTGCTATGTTGATCTTCTATTAGAAAATAGTTTCCACAAATTGTTTTATAAGTTTGATTTGTTGTTAGTCAAGGTTTCGACCAGAAACAATTTGTATTATAGTTGAGATTGTTTGTGGTTTAAGCCAAGGATGACCTTGCTTTATATTAAAAGAAGAATCTTTATAAAAGCTTTTGAATTAGTTCTTTTTGCAAAATAAAGACTTATGAGAAAAATATTTTCTGTTAATTATTTGTTTTAAATTTTCTTTTTCTTTTATTAACTGAGTGTTTTCTTGCTAATATGTTTAGTAGATAAAAACTTATGTTGTTAGAGTATTGTTTTCTAAATTATTAGTTGTTCTTCAAAAGTAATTCTTTTTGCTAGTAAAATATTTACCAAAATACTATGTTTATATTTTTCTTTGTTTTTGTTTAAGTTACTTATGAAAATAGGATCATTTGTAGAGGAAACCAACCCTTGGTTGTGTTGATGTAGTTTTGTTATTCTAAGTTTTGTCTTAAGTATTTCCTTCATCACAACCTTAGTTGTGTTGATGTAGTTTTGTTATTCTGAGTTTTGTCTTAAGTATTTCCTTCATCACCACCTTAGTTGTGTTGATGTAGTTTTGTGATTTTAACTTTTGTCTTAAGTATTTCCTTCATCATCACCTTAGTTGTGTTGATGTAGTTTTGTTGATTTTAACTTTTGTCTTAAGTATTTCCTTCATCATCACCTTAGTTGTGTTGATGTACTTTTGTTGATTTTAACTTTTGTTTTAAGTATTTCCTTCATCACCACCATGTTGCTTTTGGTTTTTGGTTGCCTTTTTGATTGTTAGTATTGACTGCTAGTATGATTGCTTATAAGAATGCAATGTTTGATTGTATAGATTTTATCGGAGAGTGACGAATATTCTATCAAGTTACTTCTGAGAGAGATATTATTATCTTCATCAACAGTACATGCAAGTTCACTTTGACCATCCATTTCATACCTATGTCTTATTGCATGTAGTGACATCATTCAACAAATCCCTCCAGTAGTGTTATTGAAATTCTTGTAGCTGAGTAGAATGCATGAGGTAGGAACCCACCACTTGTTACTAAAGCCCCGGGAACGTTAGTTATTTCAATGCTATGCTAAAGTAGACGGGGTCTGGTATGAGTGGTCATGAGTGGTGTGAGAAGGAGGACTCTACGTCAAGACGACAACTTCAGGAAGGCATCTTCAAGTCCTGCATCTTCAAGACATCAAGACTTCGAGACTCGAGAAGCAAGTTTCAATACACATTACTGGGTTAAGGATGGTTGGAACGGCGCCCTGGGGAAGCCAGTGGTTAGCCTAGGTGTTGCTGGGGAAGTGCCAGTATTCACGCGGAAAGCCTCACCCAAACTCAAAGAGAGAAATGAATACTTCATGCCCGGAAGCTTACCTATGTAGCCACAAGTCAATATGGGCTCTGGCTTGGTTGATCTTTGTTGTGACTCTGGCTAGGCAGTGCTACGAGATGTAGTCGATGTTAGGATTGGATGGGCACCGTCGGTAGTCAGGGAAACACTCTGAAAGACCATGTTTCATTCATCCTGTTCTCAAACACCATGCAGTGCGAGGACTTACCAGGAGGGAACGAATCTTGTGGGTAAAGTACACAACACTCTGTAGAGTTAAACCTAATCGATTAGCCGTGTCCCCGGTTATGGACAAATTGAGCTTCTAGACTTGGATCTATCTCTGAACTCTCAACACTGGACTGAGAACTAATTGTGGGCAACTTATGATACTTGTGGGTGTTTAGACATTGGTTGGCGGAACCATGTCATGATAGGTAACTCTATAGTGAAATTCCCGATATTCCTTTGTTGTAGGAAAACAAAAGCAGGTTTTACGCAAAAACTTAGCCACAGAGCCACAAAGCTTTTGCATATAGAATAGTTTTATTTTCTGTCCTACTATGGTGATCTTGCCAGTACATTCCATGTATCGACCTACACGGCTGCAATGTATCATGTTGCAGATACTCTTCTACGATGAGTAAGAGTACGATTCAGGGTTACGGTCCGCACTCAACCTGCCGTTGGCATTATTGGGACTCCACTCCCGTTGACCGCTTCCGCTGAGATTTTAAGGTATATATCAGTTTTACGTTAATTACATGTGATTGCACTTTGATATATACATTGATGTACTATGTGTGCCAGCATACTAATCCAGGGATGGCACAGAACATACAGAGGCTTGACTTGTTTTGAGTTGGGTCGCTACAATGTCATACTGTAAACACTTCTACCACACTGCACTTGGAACTATTCCAAACGTCTGCTCCACTATACGTATCTAGATTGCTACTAAGAGTCATCTGGATTGGTGTTAAAGCTTGCATCGACGTAACCCTTTACGACAAACTCTTTATCACCTCCATAATTGAGAAATATTTCCGTTGTCCAGTGGTCCACTCCTAGATCACTCTTGTACCCCTAGACATACTAATGACAAGGCACACACAGGTGTAGTACACATCATTGCATAATATAGAGCCTATGGCTAAATCATAGGGGACGACCTTTGTCCTTTCTCTTTCTTCTGCCGTGGTCAAACTTTGAGTCTCACTAAACTTCACACCTTATAAATCAGGCAAGAACTCTTTCTTTGACTGATTCATTTTGACCTCTTTCAAAATCTTGTCAAGGTATGTACTCATTGAAAGTCTCATCAGGCGTCTTGATCTATCTCTATAGATCTCGATGCCCAAAAATTAAGTAGCTTTATCCAGGTCTTCCTTTGAAAAACTCTTTTCAAACAACACTTTTATGCTTTCCAGAAATTCTACATCATTTCTGATCAACAATATGTTATCCACATATGCTTATCAGAAACTCTATAGTGCTCCCACTCACTTTATTGTAAATACAAGTTTCTCATAAACTTTGTATAGACTCAAAAACTTTGATCACCTCATCAAAGCGTATATTCCAACTCCGAGATGCTTGCTTCAGTCCATAGAAGGATCACTGGAGCTTGCACACCTTTTAGCATGCTTATGTCACGCCCTGGACACACCCTCCGGTGGTCGTTACTTCTGGCAGGATCTAGACTGGCCTCACACATCAATACTAGTCTTTTCTACGCACTTGTCCTCACTCATGTGCACCTGGGACAAACTTCCCGATCAGTCACCCATCCTAGAACTACTCCAAGCCAAGCACGCTTAACCTGGGAGTTCTGTTCGAGTGGGCTCCTGAAAAAGAAGGAATTTCTTATTAATATGAGTAGTCTATCATCCCTAATAAGCTAGACTATCACATACACCACAACTTAGAGTAACCGACGTCCTCACCGGGTCACAGGAACGTTCCCTCTTGGCACAAACGTCTGTGCTTCTAGTACGATACATGTGTCATTCCGTGTGCCACGACGGGTCACAAACTTCATGAACAACATGACCGCGCACATGTCGGCAAATATCCGTGTAACCGCGACGGTTGGCTCTGATACCAACTTGTCATGCCCCGGACACACCCGCCGGTGGTCGTTACTCCTGGCGGGATCTAAACTGGCCTCACACATCAATACTAGTCTTTTCTGTGCACTTGTCCTCACTCATGCACACCCGGGACAAACTTCCCGGCCGGTCACCCATCCTAGAACTACTCCAAGCCAAGCATGTTTAACCTGGGAGTTCTGTTCGAATGGGCTCCCGGAAAAGAAGGATTTCCTTATTGATATGAGTAGTCTATCCACATTAACAAGCCAGGCTATCACACCTTAGAACTGACAAAACCTTCGGGTTGTATCACATACAACCTTTCCTCACGGAAACCGTTAAGGAAACGATGTTTTGACATCCCTCTGCCAGATTTCATAATGGAAAAATGCAGCAACTGCTAACATAATTCCAACAGACTTTAGCATCGCTACGAGTAAGAAAGTCTCATCGCAGCCAACTCCTTGAACTTGTCGGAAACTTCTTTACGACAAGTCGAGCTTTATAAATGGTGACATTTACCACCAGCATCTGTCTTCATCTTAAAGGTCCATTTGTACTCAATGACCTGCCGTCCAACGAGCAAGTCTACCAAAGTCTCTACTTGGTTTTCATACATGGATCCTTTCTCGGATTTCATGACCTCTAACCATTTGTCAGAATCCGAGCCCATCAGTGCTTCTCCATAGTTCGTAGGTTCATCGTTGTCCAACAACATGACCTCTAAGATGGGGTTGCCATACCACTCAGGAGTAGTACACATCCTTGTCGACCTACGAGGTTCGATAGTAACTTGATCCAAACTTTATGATCATCATCGTTAACTTCCTCTTCAACTGATGTAGGCTCCACAGAAACAACTTTCTGTGCTACGCTACTCTATGGCTAAAACAAAGGTTCAACAACCTCGTCAAGTTCTATCTTCCTCCAACTCAATTCTTTCGAGAGAAACTCTTTCTCGAGAAAGGACCCGTTTTAGCAACAAACACTTTGAACTAGGACCTGAGATAGAAGGTATACCCAACTATTCTTAGGGTATTCTATGAAGATTCAATTGTCCACTTTGGGTTCGAGCTAATTAGGTGAAAACCTTTTTCCACATAAGCGTCATAGCTCCAAACAATAAGAAATGACAGCTTAGGTTTCTATCAAACCATAATTCATACGGTGTCATCTCAAAGGATTTAGATGGTGCCCTATTTAAAGTGAATGTAGATGTCTCTAATGCATAACCCCAAAACGATAGTGGCAAAACGATAAGAGACATCATAGTACGTGCTATATACAATAAGGCACAACTATGACGTTCGGACACACCATCACACTATAGTGTTCCAGGTGGTGTAAGTTGCGAAACAACTTTCACATTGTCTTAAGTTGTATACCAAACTCGTAACTCAGATATTCACCTCCACGATCATATCGTAGACATTTATATCTTCTTGTCACGATGATCTTAAACTTCACTCCGAATTTGCTTGGACTTTTCAAACATATCAGACTTGTGCTTCATTAAGTAAATATACGCTATATCTACTGAAATCATCCGTGAAGGTAAGAAAATAACGATATCCACTGCATGCTACAACACTCATTGGACCGTATAAATCAACATGTATCATTTCCAATAAATTACTTGCCCCGCTCCATCATATTGAAAATGGGGTTTTAGTCATCTTGCCCAAGAGGCATGGTCCGCATGTCTCAACCGATTCGAAATTGAATGAGTCCAAAGATCCATCAGCATGGAGTTTCTTCATACAATTTATACCAATATGACATTTAGTGGCAATGCCACAAGTATGTGGTGCTATCATTATCAACTTTGTATCTTTTGGCATCAATGTTATGAACATTTGTATTACTACGATCAAGATTCAACAAACCATTCTCATTGGGTGCATGACCATTGAAGGTATTATTCATGTAAACAGAATAACCATTATTCTCTCATTTAAATGAATAATCGTATTGGAATAAACACGATCTAATCATATTCATGCTTAACGTAAACACCAAATAACATTTATTTAGTTTTTTCACTAATCCCGAAGGTAGAGAGAGCATGCGATGTTGATCACATCAACCTTGGCAACATTTCCAACACACATCGTCACCTCACACTTAGCTAGTCTCTGTTTATTCCGTAGCTTTTATTTCGAGTTACTAACATTTCGCAACTGAACCGGTATTCAATACCCAGGTGCTACTAGGAGTACTAGCAAGGTACACATCAATAAAACGTATATCAAATATACTTCTGTCGACATTGCCAGCCTTCTTATCTACCAAGTATCGAGGGTTGTTCCGCTTCAGCGACCTCTCTCCTCATAATTGAAGCACTTAGTCTTGCGCTTGGGTTCAACTTTGGGTTGCTTCACTAGAGCAGCAACTGTCTTGCCATCCATGAAGTTTCCCTCCTTGCCCTTACCCTTCTCGAAACTAGTGGTTTTACTAATCATAAACACTTGATGCTCCTTCTTGATTTCTACCTTCGCGGTGTCAAACATCGCGAATAGCTCAAGGATCATCATTTCTATCCCTAGAATTTCATAGTTTATCATGAAGCTCTAGTAGCTTAGTGACAGTGACTTGCAGAACTATATTAATCACTATCTTATTTGGAAGATCAACTCCCACTCAATTCAAGCGATTGTAGTACCCAGACAATCTGAGCACATGCTCAATGATTGATCTATTCTTCTTCATCTTGGAGGCAAAGAATCTTGTTGGAGATCTAATATCTCACAACACGGGAACGAGCATGAGATCCCGATCTCAACTCTTAGAACATCTCATATGTCCTGTGACGTTCAAAACATTTTGGAGCCCAATTCTAAGACGTAATGCATGACGCGCTGAACTATCAAGTTGTCATCGGAACGTGCCTGTCACATGTTCATAACATCTACAGATGATGCTAGAGGGGGTGGCGCACCGAGCGGTGCATTAAGGACATAAGCCTTTCTGTTCAGCAATGAGGACAATCCCCAGATCACGGACCCAGTCTGCAATATTGCTACCATCATCTTTCAACTCTATTTCTCTAGGAACATATAAAAATAACAAGGGAGCTACAGCGTGAGCTAGTAATCTACAACATAACTTGCAAAGACACTACTGACTATGTTCATGATAATGAGTTTAATTAATCATATTACTTAAGAACTCCCACTCAAATTGACATCCCTCCGGTCATTCGAGTGATACATGATCCAAATTCACCAACTCAAGTCCGATCATCACGTGAGTTGAGGTGGTTTCAATGGTGAACATCTTCATGTTGTTCATATCTACTATATGACTCATGTTCGACCTTTCGGTCTCTTGTGTTCCAAGGCCATGTCTGTACATGCTAGGCTCGTCAAGTTTAACCCGAGTGTTCTGCACATGCAACACTGGCTTGCACCCGTTGTATGTGAACGTAGAGTCTATCACACCCGATCATCATGTGGTGTCTCGACACGACGAACTTTCGCAACGGTGCACACTCGGGGAGAACACAATTGATCTTTAAATTTTAGTGAGGGATCACCTTATAATGCTAACGCCGTCCTAAGCAAAACAAGGTGCATAAAAAGATTAACATCACATGCAAATCATAAGTGACATGATATGGCCATGAACTTGTGCTTTTGATCTCCATCTATAAAGCACCGGCTTGATATCCATCGTCACCGCCATGACACCATGATCTCCATCATCTTGATCTCCATCTACGTGTCTCCATTGGTGTTGTCACGCCCACCATGCTTCTACTACTACTGCTACCGCTTAGCGATAAAGTAAAGCATTACATACTGCTTAATGATTGACACGCAGGTCATACAATAATTAAAGACAACCCTATGGCTCCTGCTGGTTGCCGTACTCATCAACATGCAAGTCATGATATTCTATACAATACATGATCATGTCATAAATCACATATACCTCATCATGTAATTGGCCATATCATATCACAACATACCCTGCAAAAACAAGTTAGACATCCTCTAATTGTTGTTGCAAGTTTTACGTGGCTGCTACGGGTATCTAGCAAGAACAATTCACACCTACGCATAACCCACAATGGTGATACTCAAATTGCTATTCAATCTTCTCAAGGACCGCCTTTGTCGAATCCGATCCAACTAGAGTACGAGAGACAAACACTCACTAGACATATTTGTGCAACAAAGTTACACATCAGTCGATGGAACCGGTCTCTCATAAGCGTACGAGTAAGGTTGGTCCTGGCCGCTTCATCCCACAATACCGCTGAACAAAAACACGACCAAGGATGGAAGCAATCTAAGCATCAACGCCCGCAAACTCCTTTGTGTTCTACTCAAGATCTCATCTATACATAGACCTAGCTCATGATGCCACTGTTGGGGAACGTTGCATGGGAAACAAAATAGTTCCTACACACATGCAAGATCTATCCATGGTGATTAGCATCTACGAGGGGGAGAGTGGATCTACATACCCTTGTAGATCACTAAGCGAGAAGCGTTAAGAAACGCGGTTGATGTAGTCAAACGTCTTCACGATCCAAATCGCCGGTCGTCCCGCGATCCCATCACGATCCATCCGGCAATCCAATCACGATCCGTCCTGCGATCTCATCACGATCCGTCCCCCGATCCAATCACGAATAGTCTCACGATCTTGATCACGGTCCTTCCGATCTAGCACCAAACGGACGGCACCTCGGCGAGCAGCACACGTACAGCTCAACGACGATCTCCATCTTCTTGATCCAGCAAGAGGGAGCAGAAAGGTAGATGAGTTATCCGGTAGCGCGACGACATTGCGGCGATGGTGGTGGAGCTGTTCCAGCAGGGCTTCGCCTAAGCACCGTTGAAAACCGATCTAGAGGAGAAACTGCGATCTAGAAGAGAGGTAGCACGCGGCTGTTTTTTTATATCTCAAAACCCTCAAAACCTCTAGTATATATAGGAGGAGGGAGGGAGGATCCTTGGCTCACAAGGGACCAACCCTTGTCCTTGTCGCAAGGAGGAGAGGAGTCCTCCTCCAATCCTAGTAGGATTAGGACTCCTCCTTCCCACTAGGAAACTCTTCCCACCTTGAGTTTTTTCCTCCTCCAACCACTCCAGCCACATGGGCCCTTAGGGGAGGCTTCGGACAGCCCACCAGGGGCTGGTTTACCTCCTCCCACAGCCCATGTGGCCTCTTGGGTCGAGACACCCCTCCCGATGGCCCCCGGTACCCTCTCGGCACTCCCGATACACTACCGATGAGCCCTAAACTTTTCCAGCGACCAAAACAGGACTTCCTATATATCGATCTTTACCTCTAGACCATTCCAGAGCTCCTCGAGATGTCCAGGATCTCATCCGGGACTCCGAACAACCTTCAGTCACCACCATACATAACTCTATACTACCGAAACGTCATGGAACCTTAAGTGTGCAGACCCTGCAGGTTCGAGAACTATGTAGACATGACCGAGACACCTCTACGGTCAATAACCAATAGTGTGACCTATATGCCCATATTGGTTCCTACATATTCGATGAAGATCTTTATCGGTTGAACCTCTGTGTCAAGGATTTAGTTAATCCCATATGTTGTTCCCTTTGTTCTTTGGTCTGTTACTTGCCCGAGATTCGATCATCGGTATCTCCACACCTAGTTCAATCTCATTACCAGCAAGTCTCTTTACTCGTTCCGTAATACAAGATCTTGTGGCTAACACTTAGTCACACTGCTTGCAAGGCTTGTTTGTGATGTTGTATTACCGAGTGGGCCCTGAGATCCCTCTCCGTCACACGGAGCAACAATCCCAGTCTTGATCCATGCCAACCCAACAAACACCCTTGGAGATGCCTATAGAGCACCTTTATAGTCACCCAGTCACATTGCGACGTTTGATACACACAAGGCACTCCTCTGGTGTCAGTGAGTTGCATGATCTCATGGTCATAGGAACATATACTTGACATCTAGAAAACTGTAGCATTAAACTGACATGATCATATGCTATGTTTATAGTTTGGGTCATGTCCATCACATCATTCTTCTAATGATGTGATCCCGTTATCAAATGACATCACGTGTCCGTGGCCCGGAAACCTTGACCATCTTTGATCAACGAGCTAGTCTACTAGAGGCATACTAGGGACAAGGTGTTGTCTATGTATCCACACATGTATCTGATTTTCCAATCAATACAATTCTAGCATGGATAATAAATGATTATCATGAAAAAGGAAATGTGATAATAACCAATTTATTATTGCTTCTAGGGCATATTTCCAACATATGTTCCTTAGCTTCAACTTTTGAGTTCTAGCAGACAACTATATGGAAATAGAATTATTGCATGCAAGATGGATTGTTCATACAATGGAAAGATGTGGAAATAGTTCATTACTTGTCGAGAATTAGAACCTTGTTGCGAGCTTGGAGTTTCTAGATTATGCCCTCTCCTGCTTCTAGTTGTTCCTCCTTGACCCCACCATCTCTAACTTTTCCGTTTTTGCTTGCCATTTTTCCTCCTGCAAATACGCATTATATGAGTACATCATTGTTGGGGATATAAGCCCGTGGTAAGACCCGCCCAGTAGGGGTTGGGTCATACCTGGCGGCTAATAATCAAGACCAATAAGGTGGGCCAAAAGACGTAGGCCTAGACAGAAGATGGTATGAAGACCCGGGCGGTTAAGCCGCCCGGACACGGCTTGCCCAAGATGGCAAGGCGGCTTAGAGATAGGATTGACTACGTTGTAAGAGTCCATATAGGACTCGTGTAACCCGGGGCCTCAACCTCCTATATAAAGGCGAGACCCCGGGGCAGCTTAGACAGAGATCAATCAATCGAGAACTAGGTCAAGCAAATCCATTCCCTTGTAATCAATACTCCAATCAATACAACATAAGAAGGACATAGGATTTTACTTCTTCTTGAGGGGCCAAACCTGGGTAAACTCGTGGCCCTCGTCTCGACCAACCCCTTCAAGTCCGCCACCTTAAAGATGGCCTTGAACCCAAGTCTTCGGACATCTGCCATGACAAAACCACGACAGTTGGCGTCCACTGTGGGGCTAGCGCTCGGTGGTGTTGAGTTCTCAAAGGTCTCTCTCCCAGGGATCGAGGGGTACGTTGTTGGCAGGAGGAGCAAGAGTAGCCATGGCCGGCTCTACATCAACAATGCTGGCTGGGGCCCTGAGGCCGACTCAATTGAGTACGGTTTCCGGGTCCACTTCGGCGGAATCCACATCTTCATCGGCAAGATCGGCGGATTTGAACCCGGCCCGGACATCTGCACCGACATCCTAGAGCAGGCCTGGCGTGCGCAACCTGCCCAACACGTGCAAACCGCCCATGCTAACCTGGGCAGGAAGCATTTCTTCGCCGGCTTTACTGAGGGCATTGATCTTGAAGATTCTATGTCACAAGAAACTCTCATCTGCTCGGAGGAGGGATCTTCCAGCGGAGAGACGGAATCAATTTACCAGATTCACAATGGCGGGCTCGGGGGCTACGTCGAGTCTTACCCCAAGTCAGGATATCGTGAGCCGGAGGATTACGAGCCGCCGAACCATGCTGCCGTCTTCATGGCGAGTTTAGCGCCAGCCCCGGGTAGCACAGCCGCCGACGCAACTGGATCGGGGGCTGGTAGGCCGCTAGCTTAGGTTCTTCTAGATCTGACGAATGAGCTTACAACCCTGATGGTAACCGAGGTCACGGCTGAAAATCAAGCGGCCCGAAACATGGAGATCGCGAGGCTGAAGGACCAGATGACCGAGGTCCAACAGGAGATTTGTGCGCTGAAGACTCAGATGGATGCGGAGGCATAGCGCCTTAGGGCGGATGCTTTCCGTCTTGAGCTGGAGCAGCAGTCTGCAACGGTGGTTTAGCGGATGAGGCATCAGTCCCGCTTGTCGGATCAGTATGAAGCCCGAAACCTTTTCAACTTGCCAAGAACGGGTGGAACGTACCTTTGACCTTAATGCGGACAGCGGAAGTGTCTGGAAGCTGGCCAGCGGTTCAGTGTCAGCTTAACTTGCCCCGACGGAAACAGACCCCACCAGGGTCTTTCCCAACGCCGGCGGGTGACTATTCCAACCCGGCAGAGAACATGGTGGCGGCAGCAACCCAGCTTTGTACAATCCCTATCCCGGATGAGGCGCCGTTTTCATAGGAGGTGCGGAACACTATTGGGTACCTGTAGACGGCGGTGGCCCAGCAGGACAAGTACACTTACAGGCGGAGTCGCGTAGATTCAACCCCTATCCCCAGCCGCAGCTACAGCCGGCGTTATGAGTCGTCGGCAGTTTCTAGCAGTCACCAGCATCGGTACCCGCCATGAGACCGGGCCGCTTTTGATGCTTAGGCGCTGGTGGATCGGGCAAGAGCGCAGCGAGAGGCGGCGGCTCTGGCAGCGGCGGCAGCTTATCAAGAACCCGCAAACGCACCTTCCATTTCGGTAGGAGTAGTAGTAACCTCCAGGGATGTGGGAGTGCCGTGCTTAGCGCCAGTTTTGCGGAATGAGCGTATGCCGAAGGATTTCAAGGGCCCACGCAAGGTCCCAAATTATACTGCTGATCTACCTCCGGAGGCGTAGATTGAAAGCTATGATATGGCCATGGAGATGTTAGACGTCAATGATGTCGGATGTGACAAGTATTTCATCATGATGCTGGAAGGACTGGCTTGTAAATGGTTGAAGGGCTTGCCACCCAACACCATTAATTCCTGGGCCAATCTAAAGGCGAAGTTCATCAAAATTTTCCAAGGAACGTGCAAGCAGCCCATGAAGATTGTGGATTTGGATCATTGTGTGCAACAGGAGGATGAATCGGCTCATCATTGGGTCCGACGGGTCTCAACTATCATCCACTCGTCTGAGCAGATTACGGTGGCTCAAGCGGTTTTGATTCTGGAAAAGAATTTCCACTCTACGCCTCTGAAGCAGAAGCTTGGCCGGCTCAAGCGCTCATGTCATGACATGGGGGAACTCATGGCGGCTCTCGCCAAGTACGCCGACTCTGACAATACAAAAGACCCAAGCACTGATGAGGAGAAATCAGGTCAGGGTAAGAAAGTAACAATGGCAAGGGTGGGGCTGGAAACGGCAACCATGGCAAGAGGAAGAATCCGGATGGCGGGTCAGAATTCATGGCAAACACCAGCTCTGGGAACAATCGTGCTAAGGGCAACGAGAACTTCAGGAAGCCCTTTAATAAACCTGGAAGAGATGCTCAATAAACCTTGTCCGGAGTACAGCTGACCCGATAGGTCGGCGCGCCATACATGGAGGAATTGCAGAATTATGCGACAGTTTCAGCATTACATCTTGCGACAACATCATAATAATGATGGTCACCCACCAGGTGGCTTAGGGCCAGGCGGGTCAGGAGCCGGTTTTGGTATTGGCAGCTCAAGATCCGGCTATCGGGGTCAGGGCAATCAAGGAGGTCATCATCAGCAATCTGGTTGCAGTAATCAACAGCAGAATAACAAATATGGGTATTAGAGTAATCCGAAGCAACTCAGCATAGGTCAGTACCTTGTTTTTACAACCTGCCTTGATAAGCGAGACTAGAAGGTGCGCAAGCGGGTGGTTAATGCAGTCACGTCGGCTCTCCCGTAATACTTGAAGTGGTCTGAGTACAACATAACTTGGAGTAGAGAGGATCACTCGCCGCGTGTTGACAACACGGGGCAGCTGGCTTTGGTAGTTGCCCCCCAAGTGGGAGGATACGTGTTTACTAAAGTACTTATGGATGGCGGCGGCAACATTAATATCCTGTACTACGACACTTTCCGCCGGATGAAGTTGCTTGATAAGGATCTTAGGCCTTCTTCGACAGTCTTTCATGGCGTGGTGCCCGGAGAGTCGGCTTATCCAGTGGGTAAGATCTCTTTCGAGGTTGCTTTTGGTGATGAATACAACTACATGGTGGAATCCTTGTGGTTTGAGGTGGTCAAAATCAAAAGTCCATATCATGCTTTGTTTGGGCGACCGGCTTACGCCACGTTCATGGCTAGGCCTTGCTATGTCTACCTATAGCTCAAGATGCCCGGGTTGAAAGGGACGATTACCATGCATGGTGATCGGAAGACAGACACTGAGTGTGAGGAAGGAGACGCAGCTTACACAGAATCATGTTGTGCTGAAGCAGAGCTCAAGTTCTATAAGGAAAATGTTGACCCGGAGGACATGACTCCACTCAAAAAGCGTAACACAGAATCTTTGCCGCCGTCAAGTTTTCGGCGGATGATACCAAACTGGTGGATTTCACTCCGGTCAACTCATCACAACACTTCACTATTGGGGCCAATATGGATCCCAAATAGGAAAGCGTGCTCATCGAATTTATCTGTGAGAATCGGGACATCTTCGCATGGAAACCTTCTGACATGCCGAGTGTACCGAGGGAGTTCGCTGAGCACCATCTTAATGTGGATCCTAAGGCTACGCCTGTTAAACAGTTCCTCCAGCGATTCCATGAAGAAAGGCGCAAGGCTATTGGGGAAGAGGTGGCCCAGCTTCTAGCAGCAAGGTTCATCGTTGAAGTGTTTCACCCGGAGTGGCTTGCTAACCCGGTGCTAGTGCTTAAGAAGAACGACACGTGGCGTATGTGTGTGGATTACACGGATCTTAACAAGGCCTGTCTAGTTGACCCGTTTGCTCTCCCCCGTATCGACTAGATTATTGATGCAATGGCAGCTTGTGAGAGCTTATGTTTCCTGGACGCTTATTCCGGTTATCATCAGATGAAAATGGCTGCCAAGGAACAAGAGAAGACGTGTTTCATCACGCCTTTTGGTGCTTTCTGCTATGTGTCTATGCCTTTTGGTGCTTTCTGTTATCATCAGATGAAAATGGCTATCAAGGAACAAGAGAAGACGTGTTTCATCACGCCTTTTGGTGCTTTCTGCTATGTGTCTATGCCTTTTGGGCTCAAGAGTGCCCAGGCGACTTACCAGCATTGCGTGTAGAACTGTCTTCATAGCCGAATTGGACGCAATGTTCATGCATATGTGGATGATATTGTGGTCAAGTCAAGGGATAAGGAGACTCTACTTGACGACCTGAAGGAAACTTTCGATAACTTACGGGTCTACAAGATGATGCTTAACCCGACTAAGTGTGTTTTTGGACTTCCTGCAGGCAAGCTTTTGGGTTTTCTAGTCTCTGAGCGTGGCATTGAGGCTAATCTAGACAAAATAAAGGCTATTACTTCCCTGTCTGAGCCGGTATGCATAAATGATGTTCAGCGCCTGGCGGGTCGAATTGCTGCGGTAAGCCGGTTCATAAGCCACCTGGGTGAGAAGGCAATTCCTTTATACTAGATGATGAGGAAAACAAACAACTTTGTCTGGATTAAGGCGGCGGGTGAGGCATTTGAGAAACTCAAGAAGCAACTCACTGAGCCGCCGGTGTTGGCCGCTCCGACTGAGAAGGAACTTGATAGAGTCCAAGCAGAGGTACCCAGATTGGCAGAAGCTGATATATGGGGTGTTCATGGCAAATCGTGAGCTGAAGCATTACTTCCTGGGACACCAGGTCAGAATGGTTAGTTCTGCCCCGTTGGGAGACATAATTGAAAACGGAGAAGCCACCAATAGGATTTCTATGTGGGCATTGGAGCTTGGACCTCTTAATCTGAAATACATGCCCCGCACGGCGGTCAAGTCTCAAGCCTTGGTGGATTTTATAAATGACTGGACAGAGTGTCAGGCGCCCGAGGAGAAGCCGAACAACACGTACTGGACGATTCACTTTGACAGATCCAGACAACAGGAAGGATCAGGGGCTGGGGTTGTCTTAACCTCCCCTAAAGGTGACAAGTTCTGTTATGTGCTAAGGTTGATGTTTCCTTGTACTAACATTGGAGCTGAGTATGAAGCTTTACTTCATGGCCTTCGGGTGGCTAAGGAGATGAACTTGAGCCAGGTTCAATGTCTCGGCGACTCAGATCTCATGGCCCAGCAAGTTTCAGGCACGTGGGACTCCAAGGACCCGCGTATGGTGGCTTATCAACGGGCGGTAGATATCATCGCTGGTCACTTTAAGGGCTATTAGGTGGATCATATTGATCGTCGCAGAAATGAGGCGGCTGATGCATTATCAAGGCTGAGCTCCCAGCGTAAGCCAGTGCCGCCTAACGTTTTCTTGGACATGCTGCATCACCCGTTAGTTAAGCTACTTTCAGAACAAGACCTGGCTATACCTGACCCAGAGGGGCAGCTAGTGGCGGCTCTCCATGCTATCCCTGACTGGACGTTTCCCTACCTAGCGTACCTGACTCTCCGTGCAGCGTTACCGGTGTTTTTCAACATTGTGGTTCCCCTGAAGAAGGTAAAGAAATCTTGAATGAGATCCACGCTGGCGATTGTGGTCATCACGCTGGCTCAAAATCTCTGGTGGCCAAGGCTGTTTGGCATGGTTTCTTCTGGCTGACGGCTCGTAAGGATGCAGAAGACTTGGTTCTCAAGTGCGATGGATGTCAGAAGTTCGGGCGTCGTGCTCACGTGCCGACTCAAGAATTGCAAATGATTCCAGTTACCTAGCCGTTTGCAGTCTGGGGCTTGATATGGTCGGGCCCTTCAAGAGATCCAAGGACAATAAGACCCACCTCTTGGTGGCGGTGGATACGTTTACCAAGTGGGTGGAGGCTGAGCCAGTCAGCAAGTGTGACGCGGCTACAGAGGTTCAGTTTGTCAGAAAATTGATCTACCATTTTGGTTACCCTCATAGTATCATCACAAATAACGGTACGAACCTATCCAAGGGGGCTATACAAGCATTCTGCGAAAATGAGCACATCCGTCTTGACGTTTCTGCGGTTGCTCATCCATAATCCAGTGGTCAGGCAGAGCATGCTAACCAGGAGATCTTGAGAGGCATCATGCCCCGGCTTATGGTTCCTCTATAGCGAACGCCGGGTTGTTGGGTAGAGGAGTTGCCATCAGTTTTATGGAGAATCAGAACTACTCCCAACAGATCAACAGGCTATACAACTTTCTTCATTGTCTATGGCGCAGAGGTCGTGTTACCAATCAATATACGTCATGACTCGCTATGGGTGGTGGCTTACGTTGAGGCGGATAATGAGACAACGTGTCAAGACGCGTTGGACGCTTTGGATGAAGAGCGTGATCTAGCGGCGGCTCTATCGGTGATTTATCAACAAGACCTACATCGCTATCATAGCCGCAGAGTTAAGACCCGGACATTTCAAGAAGGCGACTTGGTGTTGCATTGAATTGAAGATCAGATGGATGTGCACAAGTTATCTCCTCCATGGGAAGGACCTTTTGTGGTCAGCAGATATCTCAACAACGGGTCGGCATATCTCATTGAGATACGAGACGAGTCAAGCACTTCTGGGCAGGAGACCTGCCGGCCATGGAATATAGCTCATCTATGGCCTTACTATACTTGAGTCAGCCACCCCCACCATTGTACATCATCATTGTATATATCACATATATAATAAAGTTAGCATCCTTTGTCATTTTATGTATATCAGCTTGTGCAAAAGTTGTCTCCATCAACATGGCCATCTGGGGGCTTCTAACCCATCAGGGTTTAGCTTACTCACCCTCTTGATCGGCTCTTCAGCCATCGTAAGGCGGGTTGTATACCCAAAAGTTGACTCCGTCAACAAGGTCACTTGGGGGCTTCTAACCCACCAGGGTTCAGCTTACACACCCTTTTTATCGGCTCTTCAGCCACCGTAAGGTGGGTTGTATACCCAAAAGTTGACTCCATCAACAAAGTCATTTGGGGGCTTCCAACCCACCGGGTTTAGCTTACACACCCTCTTGATCGGCTCTTTATCCACCACAAGTTTGAGTTAAACCTGCCTGTATGCTGCTGCTGCTCCGCTATGTGACCCGCCGAACTCTTGCTATTTAATCTCGATTAGAGACCCTGAGCTGTTCAAACATATTTGGCAGTCACTCTCACTAGAGACCCTGTACAGGTCAAGGTTAAACCGGCGGCACTTGTCACGTGAGGGCCGACTTATGGAAAGCAAGGACAAACTCAGCCATCTGATGCCGACTGTCCGCTATGTGGCCCGTTCGTACTCTTAAACAGTTACTCTTTTAAAAGACCCTGCACTATTTAAGGTTCAAACGACGGATTTGTGTCATGTGATAGGTAGCTTATGAGCCCTAAGGGTACTCATGCCCTGCTGCGTCTCTTTCTGGTTCGTTGCACTTTTACCAGTTAATCTCGCCTAGAGACCTTGAGCTGTTCAAAGAAATTGACGGTCACTCTCGATAGAGACCATGTATTGTTAAAGAGTTCTAGTAGCAAGTCCCTATAAGTTTTCAAAAAAGCAAGGTCAGGAAAGATTTAACATCTCCGGGTTGTGATTATTCAAGCCACCCTCATAGCAATGCAGAGCATGTTTTGTTTTTTGTTTTCATAGGGTTTGTCTCTTAAGATAAGCCACCATGAAGTTTGATGCAAGATATGAGTGAAACACAAAACATCTAAAGATATATCAAGTTGTGTAGTTTCCTACGTGCATGATGGCACGATTTAGACATCAAGGTTTTTTCTAAGCCTATTACAAAGCTCTCCACGGAGCCCAGAAAGGCAAGAGTTAAGTTTTTGTACACTACTAAAAGTTTCGGTGGATCAAGGAGCCCGGTTATCCCACCGCAGGATCAATTGTTCAACATGCCGGCAGATCATCCCACGGCGGGTCTTCGACCTCCTCGATCTGAAGATTATCCACGTCCCAGTTGCAGTTGGTTAATGCTTCAAACTGGTCCTCGTCAAAGAGGGGAGGTGGGTCAATTTCAGGGGCAAAGAGGTGCTTACGGCGTGCAGGAGTTAAGTCCCTGGCTTCAAAAGTTGGGCGGCGCACTCGTTTGTTGTCTGCGTTGTAAGCTGCCTGGTAAGTAGACAGATCAACTTCATCTGCCAGTACCGATGCGAGCACCTTGGAGGCCTTCATACAATGGGCATAGTCAACTTCCGTGAATTATGAGTCATCGTCTTTCTTGGACGGAAAGCCATCCATCATCTCTTCTGCAGTTAGCTCAGGGGCAAAGCCAAAGCCCGGCTTACCGCAGCCATTGCCCCCTTCCTGGCGGCTGATTGTACGAGCTCTCCGATTTGTTTGGGCAGAGTTGACAAGAGTTCTGTCACTCCTTTCATGAATTTGGGGATGCTTTCTTTATTCAGCATTGCTCTGATGGTGCAAAGGGTCCCGCAGTACAACTGCTCTGACAAGGTGTATACTGCTTTTACCTGCAATAGGCTGTCTGAAGCGAGCTGGCGGCTTCTTTGACCTGCAAAGACGGGTTTAGAATTATAAGCCGCCTGCACAGTTTTTCAACAAGGAAATTTGCTAAGTTTTCAGTACTTACCAAATATAGCAGCAGTCATCTGCGAGATATGGCGCTTAAGGGTCTGCAGCTCCTCTGATACAAGCTTGAGCCGTTGGTCAGCATCATCTGCATGCTTTGCTAGGGCGGCTTGATCCGCTTCAACGGTCTTCTTGAAGGCAGAAAATTTAGATTTAATCCTTGTAAGTTCTTCGACGGCAACCCGACGGCTCTCCTCCGCTTCACCCCGGGCAGTTTGTTGTGAAGTAAGATTGTCTAAGCTGATCAGATCAGACTCGGCCTTGCTTAAAGCCTCCTGTGACATACAAAAACAAAGTCGCACAGGAGGGGTAAGTCGCTAGGTTAAAATACTAGTGGATGATCGGTTAAGGGAATATAGTACACGTCTCAACTAGATTGCAAGCAATATAATTAACACTTGGGGGCTAATGTCAGTTTACTCTCCAATTCTACAATGAAGTGCCGCCTCACTGCTACTTCTCTGCAACGTCGCCAGAAATTGGCAAGTTGATGAGTGAATTCTTGTCTTGCGTTGGTTTTTCCCTTGAAGAGGAAAGGGTGATGCAGCAACGTAGAGATAAGTATTTCCCTTAGTTTGAGAACCAAGGTATCAATCCAGTAGGAGTATCAAGGTGAGGCAACAAGGAACCTGCACAAACACAAACAAACTTGCACCCAACGCGATAAAGAGGTTGTCAATCCCTTTACGATTACTTGCAAGGTGAGATCTGATAATGATAGTAGATGGAAATAAATAAGTAAATAAAATTGCAGCAAAGTATTTTTGGTGTTTTTGTGTTTAGATCTGAATATATAATATGTAAAATAGACCCGGGGGCCATAGTGTTCACTAAAGGCTTCTCTCATGATAGCAAGTATTACGGTGGGTGAACAAATTACTGTTGAGCAATTGATAGAATAGCGCAAATTCATGATGATATCTAAGGCAATGATCATACATATAGGCATCACGTCCGAGACAAGTAGACCGATACTTTCTGCATCTACTACTATTACTCCACACATCGACCGCTATCTAGCATGCATCTAGTGTATTAAGTTCATGATAAACGGAGTAACACTTTAAGCAAGATGACATGATGTAGAGGGATAGATTCATGTAATATGATATAAACCCCATCTTTTTACCCTTGATGGCAACAACACGATACGTGCCTCGCTACCCCTTCTATCACTAGGTGAGGACACCGCACGGTATGAACCCAAAACCAAGCACTTCTCCCATTGCAAGAACTATAGATCAAGTTGGCCAAACGAAACCCATAACTCGAAGATAATTACAAGGATATGAAATCATGCATATAAGAAATCAGAGGAGACTCAAATAATATTCATAATTAATTTGATCATAAATCCACAATTCATCGGATCTCAACAAACACACCGCAAAACAAGATTACATCGGATAGATCACCATGAAGATTATGGAGAACTTTGTATTCAAGATCAAAGAGAGAGAAGAAACCATCTATCTACTAGCTATGGGCCCAGAGGTCTGATGTGAACTACTCACGCATCATCGGAGAGGCAACGGTGTTGGTGAAGATGGTCACCGACGATGAATTCCCCTCCGGCAGGATGCCGGAATGGTCTCCCGATTGGTTTTTGGTGGCTCTGGAGGTCTGCGGCGGCGGAACTTGCGATCTAGGTTTAATTCTGAGGGTTTCCATATTTATAAGACCGTCTGGCGTCGGGAACAAGTCGAGAGGCGCCACGAGGAGGTCACGAGCCCCCTAGCCGCGGCCAGGGGAGCCCGCACCTCCCACGCTCGTGGCTCCCTCGGGCCGCCTCTCCGGTATTTTTTTCTTTAGCTATTTTTTATATTTTCCATGAAAAATCACGGCGAAAGTTTTATTCCATTTGGACCCCGTTTGATATTCCTATCTGAAAAAGGTCAAAAATATGGAAAAAACAGGAACTGGCACTAGGCACTGGATTAATAAGTTAGTCCCCAATAATATAAAATAGCATATTCATGCATATAAAACATCCAAAGTTGATAATATAATAGCATGGAACAATCAAAAATTATAGATACATTGGAGACGTATCAAGCATCCCAAAGCTTAACTCCTGCTCGTCCTCGAGTAGGGAAGTGATAAAGAACTAATTTTTGATGTGTAATGCTACCTAACACATTTGTTTTATGTAATCTCTTTATTGTGGCATGAATGTTCAGATCCGTAAGATTCAAAACAATAGTCTAATATTGACATGAAAACAATAATACTTCAAGTATAATAGCAAAGTAATCATGAACCTTCGAAATAACAAAGCCAAAGAAAGTTATCCCTACAAAATCATATAGTCTGGCTATGCTCCATCATCCCCACACAACGAATTTAAGTCATGCACAACCCCGGTATTGATCAAGTAATTGTTTTCTCACTCTTATTTTTTCAAACCTTTTCAACTCTCACGCAATACATGAGCGTGAGCCATGGATATAGCACTATAGGTGGAATAGAGTGTGGTGGAGGTTGTGAGGAAAAAGGAGGAGATGGTCACATCGACTCAGTGTGTCAATAGGCTATGGATATGCCCATCAATAGATATCAATGTGAATGAGTAGGGATTGCCATGAAACGGATGCACTAGAGCTATAAGTGGATGAAAGCTCACAAATGAAAACTAGTGGGTGTGCACCCAACTTGCTTGCTCATGAAGACCTAGGGAAATTTGAGGAAGCCCGTCATTGGAATATACAAGCCAAGTTATATAATGAAAATTTCCACTAGCATATGAAAGTGAAAAAACAAGAGACTTTCTATCATGAAGATCCTCGTGCTACTTTGAGGCACAACTGTGGAAAAAGATAGTAGCATTGTCCCTTCTCTCTTTTTCTCTCATTTGTTTTGTTTGGGCTCTTTGGCCTCTTTTTTTATACATTGTAACATCCCAAATTTTGGAATGTTATAATAAATACTAGAATGATTGTTTGTTTGCTTGAGTGATTGAAATTTGAGTGAAATTTGAAACTTTTTGAAAACTTTTGAATGAGAGGGAAGAAAATGACTTTCCCATTTTCTTTTGAATTCAAATTCTTACTTTTGAAATCAGTGAGAGAAGATGACATGACTTCTTCAACATAAAAAGATTTTAAAAGTGAATTTGAAAACTATTTGAAAATTTCTGATATGGAGATCACCTTCATGTTTGAATTTCCTATTTGAAATTTTTAGTGCATTCAAACCCCTTGACAAGTTTTTGAGAGGAGTAATATGACACTCAAAACCAGGGGTAATTTTGTGAAGTATTTGAACCATAAAACCCAAGGGGTTATTTGAAAAATATTTTGCAAAATAAATAAAGCCATTTAGGCATTTTCTAAAAATAAATTTTTAAAAAGTATTTACTTTGGATGTGGAAAAATGTTCATTAAATGGCACTTATTTCCCTGATCATTTTGGTATATTAAACTTTATTTTTTGGACAGGTTTTGAATGCCTTAATGCTATTTTAATGCTCTGTAAATTAATAAAAAGGAAACTATTAACGTGTATTAAAGCCCACCGGCCCAGCTGCCTCTAATCCCTCTCCCGAAATCCCTCCGCATCGGCCACCGATGACCGTGCCCCCTCTCTCTCTCTCTCTCTGACGCGTGGGACCACAGTTCGACAGCGTCATCACCGCGGTCAACCCCCTCCTCTCGCCTCGAACCTCGCCGACGAAATCACCGGAGGCGCAATTCCCTCTCCCTTCCTTCCCTGACCCTCCTGACCTCTCCTATAAAAAGAGGAGCTCGGCCTAGTTCTATTCTTGCCCGAACCCCCAACTCTCATGCCCCCGTGCTCGCCAAAACGCTCGTCGGAGCTCTCGGCCGCCGCCACGCCATTGCCATCATACCGCTCCACCCCAGCCACCCCGAGCCCTCTCGAGCCCACCATCCGTCATCCGCCACTACCGACGTCGTGCTCCAACCGGTCCTCCTCAAGCCTCGCCGATGCCACCAACCTCGTCGTCGTCCTCGCCTGCATCGAACGGAGCAAACCCCGACGCCGGAGGACCACCGGAGCGTCGCCCCGCGTCACCTCACCTCCTCTGCCTCGTCGGAACCTCGCCGGAGACCTCCTCCACCGCGGTAAGTCGCCGGACCTTCTCCCCTCCGTTAGATCTTTTTCCAACGGTGTAGATTAGAAGGAGTGTACCCCTTCGGTTTAATTTAAATGAACCGGCCAGTTTTCTTTTAGTTACTTTTAGCCGAAATGTTTTTCTCTAAACATCGGTTGTCCGCTCATTTCAGTCTAGCACGCACCCCTCCGTAGCTTATCAGAACCTGCCATGTCACCCCCTGTCCGTTAGTTTAGTTTTTTTTCTTTTTTTCTTTTTGTTTTAGAAAACAGAATAGGTTCTGTTTTTATTTTTGTTATATCTTTTAGGATGTTTAGAGTTTTTGATTGATTCTTTTTGCATTGTGTCAAAAATAAGTTCTAGTTTCTGTTGATATCAAGTTTGGCCATATTTTAATATTTTAAAAATTAATTCAAACAGATTTGATTCAAATCTTATTTCCTGAATATCTTGAGTTGATCCTTTTTGCTACTTGTCACTAGTGACCTTAATTATCATTAGGTAGAGTTTGAGGATTTTTTAGAATATTTTCAATTAGTATTCTTAGCAAAACAGATTTTGTTTAGTTCTTTTTTAGGTTTATTTACATTTCTTTTGTTTTTAATTGTTTTAATTTATTTTCTTTTATATAAGTTGATAGATTTTATAAAGTTTTCTGTTAGATAACAGTAGCCCTCCAAAACAAATATTATTTTACTATTTGATTGCATGAAAAAACAATTCTAGTTCAATTATAACTTGCAATTGGATTTTCATTGCTAGCTTGATCCACTATTTGAAAATAGTTTCCACATATTTTCTTATAATTTTTATGTTCTGTCAATCTAAGTTTAGACCAGAAACAATTTGTATTATAGTTGAGATTGTTTGTGGTTTAAGCCAAGTATGACCTTGTTTTATATCAAAAGAAGAATATTTATAAAAGCTTTTTAATTAGTTCTTTTTGCAAAATAGAGACTTATGAGAAAATACTTTTTGTTAATTATTTGCTTTAAAATTTGTTTTTCCCTTATTAACTTAGTGTTTTCTACTGATATATTCTAGTAGTTAAAAACTTATGTTGCTAGAGTATTGTTTCCTAAATTATTAGTTGTTCTTCAAAAGTAATTCTTTTTGCTAGTAAAATATTTACCAAAATACTATGATTATATTTTACTTTGTTTTTGTTTAGTTACTTCTGAAAATAGGATCATTTGTAGAGAAAACCAACCCTTGGTTGTGTTGATGAAGTTTTGTTGATTTGACTTTTGTCTTAAGTATTTCCTTCATCACAACCTTAGTTGTGTTGATGAAGTTTTGTTATTTTGAGTTTTGTCTTAAGTATTTCCTTCATCACCACCTTAGTTGTGTTGGTGTAGTTTTGTTATTTTGAGTTTTTGTCTTAAGTATTTCCTTCATCACCACCTTAGTTGTGTTGATCTAGTTTTGTTATTTTGTGTTTTGTCTTAAGTATTTCCTTCATCACCGCCATGTTGCTTTTGGTTTTGTGTTGATGTAGTTTTGTAATTTTGAGTTTTGTCTTAAGTATTTCCTTCATCACCGCCATGTTGCTTTTGGTTTTGTGTTGCCTTTTTGATTATTAGTATTGACTGCTAGTATGATTGCTTATAAGAATGCAATGTTTGATTATATAAATTTTTATCGGAGAGTGACGAATAGTCTATAAAGTTACTTCTGAGAGCAATATTATTCTTCATCAATAGTACAGGCAAGTTCACTTTGACCATCCATTTCATACCTATGTTTTATTGCATGTAGTGACATCATTCAACAAATCCCTCCAGTAGTGTTATTGAAATTCTTGTAGTTGAGTAGAATGCATGAGGTAGGAACCCACCACTTGTTACTAAAGCCCCGGGAATGTTAGTTATTTCAATGCTATGCTAAAGTAGACGGTGTCTGGTATGAGTGATCGTGAGTGGTGTGAGAAGGAGGACTCTACGTCAAAACGACAACTTCAGAAAGGCATCTCCAAGTCCTGCATCTTCAAGACCTCGAGACTTCGAGACTCGAGAAACAAGTTTTCAACACACATTACTGATTGAGGGATGGTTGGAACGGCGCCCTGGGGAAGCTAGTGGTTAGCCTAGGTGTTGCTGGGGAAGTGCCAGTATTCACGCGGAAAGCCTCACCCAGACTCAAAGAGACGGATGAATACTTCATGCCCGGAAGCTTACCTGTGTAGCCACAAGTCAATATGGGCTCTGGCTTGGTTGATCTTTGTTGTGACTCTAGCTAGGCAGTGCTACGAGAGGTAGTCGACGTTAGGATTGGATGGGCACTGGCAGTAGTCAGGGAAACACTCTGAAAGAACATGTTTCGTTCGTCCTGTTCTCAAACACCATGCAGTGCGAGAACTTACCAGGAGGGAACGAATCTTGTGGGTAAAGTACACAACACTCTGCAGAGTTAAAACCTAATCGATTAGCCGTGTCCCCAGTTACGGACAAATTGAGCTTCTAGACTTGGATCTATCTCTGAACTCTCAACACTGGACTGATAATTAATTATGGGCAACTTATGATACTTGTGGGCATTTAGATATCGGTTGGTGGAACCATGTCATGATAGGTAACTCTATAGTGAAATTCCTGATATTCCTTTGTTGTTGGAAAACAAAATCAGCTTTTACGCAAAAACTCAGACACAGAGCCACAAAGCCTTGTGCATATAGAATAGTTTTTATCTTCTATTCTACTATGGTGATCTTGCCAGTACATTCAATGTACTGACCTACACGGCTGCAACGTCTTATGTTGCAGATACTCTTCTACGACGAGTAAGAGTACGATTCAGGGTTACGGTCCGCACTCAACTTGTTGTTGGTGTTATTGGGACTCCACTCCCGTTGACTGTTTCCACAGAGATTTTAAGGTATATATCAGTTTTATGTTATTTACATGTGATTGCACTTTGATATATACATTGATGTCCTGTGTGTGCCGGCATACTGATCCAGGGATGGCACAGAACACATAGAGGCTTGACTCGTTTTGAGTCGGGTCGCTACAGAGATGGTATCAGAGCACATGTTGACTGTAGGACATGACCCTAGAAACTGGAAAGCCCTTAGGTAACGTTTTCCCGAAAAACTTTGTTTTCAAAAGACCCTTTACTTCTCATCTTATTTGAGCTTTATCAAATGATCTCTCTTACCACGAATAGTTAGAAAATACCCTTGTCCCTTTGACCATTATGGAAAGAGCTGCAAGAGATTGAAGACTATAGAGACCTGAAGCAATTGAAGACCATGAAGAATTTCCAAGATATTATGCCCTAGAAGACCAAACCCTTGATGTATACTTACGTTAGATATGATGATTTGTAAGCTGTCATTTGTGTTTTGACAGCCACGAATAAAATCTATTTTCAAAAACCATTGTTTGTATTGTGTGTATCCCCTCCTTTCCCTCTCTCGTAACTCATCCCAAAACCTTGAACCCAATAGATGACAAATGAAGCTGGACTTGTGTATACTGGATCAATGACTCGGTTAGAGACGGAAGAATGGATTCAGAACATGGAGGACCACCTAAGGAGTAACCTTGTTTCAAGGAACGAGATGGTTCAATATGCTCTTCGGTACTTTGCAGAAGGTGCTGCAAATTGGTGGAAGATACATGAAGATATCCATGATAGGCAAGCATCAATCACTTGGGAAGAATTCAAGATGACTCTACAAAGATCTCATGTTGTTACCAACACCCAGAAGCCCCGTTGCAAAGATGTGAAGAAGATTTGTGCATGCAAGATATGTGGAGAGATAGGACACACCCAGGAAGAACACAAGGATGGATGCCCTCATTGTGAAGAAAATCACCCTACTGAGGAATGCCCAACTGGACAGGTGACCTGTTTCTTGTGTGAAGGAACAAATCACTACCCTGCTCAATGCCAAGTGTACCCCAAGGTATAAGAAGTCATCAAGCAGCAGAAGGAAGATGTTGAAGATCCGAATGGAGAAGGCCTAACCAGATTTTACTCCAATGCCTGCTATTCATGTGGAGAAGAAGGACATTTCTCACAGGACTGTACGAAGGAAAGAAAAGAGTATCTAGGAAACTTCCTGACAAAATAAGTGGAGTTTGATCCACAAGAAATTGAAGGTTTGATCAGAACAAAGAAGCTCAGGAAGAGACAAGCCCTTGAACAGAGGGACCTGAGTCATATCAGATGTTTCAAGTGTAAGGATACGGGCCACTACGCCAATAAGTGCCCAAGAAAGGAACCAGAACTCCAAGGAGCAAACACTAACATCAAGAAGCCCCGAGATTTGTCGGAAATCATCTGTTTTCGTTGCAAGGAAGCAGGACATTATGCTAGTAAATGTCCAAAGGAGAAGAAAGCTAGAATGAGGTAGTTAATTTTTGAAGATGGAAATAAGTGTATCATGAAGCACTCTCATTTTCATTAGATTATTTTGTAATAGAAGTCTCTGAGATTGTAATAATTTCGTAAATCAATGAAATTTGTTGGGTCATGATTTTTCTATGAGTTGTTACCCCATGAACAAAGATCTCCGACTATTTTCGAGGATATGAGAAAATATGGTCTATGCAGACATGGGTGCATTCCAATTTAGGTGTGGTAGTAACCACAGGGATAATTGAATGAAGAAAATACCATTCATATTAGGGAGTTTGGATAACTGAATACAAATGAAGAGAATGTGGAACCATATCCAAACTATGTGGATGAAAACCTTTGTGACAAAGTGATTCTTGAAGTTGGAATGATTGTGATGAAACCATACCCAAGGTTAAACAGACCAATGGAAAGGAAAATGAATTCCGTAGAGTGGAATCTGTACAAGAATAAGTCTGTGAAGGGTATACTGGAGTGAACTGAAGGTAATGCTGGAATATGGATCGACAGTAACCCCAAGAGTGAGTTAAAGCTGCTCAAGTATTCAAGTGAGCCCACAACTCACTGACCTCAGGATTGTGAAGGAAGAAACTTGGAAGAAGCTACGCATGGTCAGCAAACGTTTTCTTAGGAGTATAAGAAAAACCTGAGAGTTGTGAAGAAAACGATAGGTGTTTTTGTTCAGCTTGCAGAATCAAAGGATTTAACCGAACCTCGTTTGTTGACAAGAGAAATTTTTGCAATGCTTGTGAGGAAGGCCAAGTGTTAGAATATGAGATTCACTAAATCTTATACAAGGTAATGATTTCAGTGCGGCATGGATTGATCACCATGACGACTTACTCTTATCATTCTCTTGCTATTCGGAATGGTAAATCTGAGTGACTTACCCATAGTAAAGAGATGACGTTCTTTAAAAGCTTTTGTTTAATCCCTGGAATGGTATGAAGAAAACCCCTTGTACATGGCAGGTGCTGCCACATGTAGGAATTTTATGGTGAGGAATGAAGCCAAGACCCATTTCACTGCAGGATAACCTCTAATGGTAGACCACCATGAGATCATCGATAGGTTATTTAGAATGAACGCGAGACTTGTCAGCTAAGAAGACCCAGTATCGGAGGAAATGCTTTTGTTATGAGATCACAAGATTTCGATTTAATGGAAGAGCCTCATCGAAGGAGCCATCGTGAAGTATGTAAAGAGACAGATGCACCCAGCGGACTTCCATGATTTTGAGGAACCAGTAACTCTCATTTTAAGTGTGTAGGCCCCACACCTTCTAGGTCAATGGATTTGTTAGAAGACCCCAAACCCTAACCTTTTCTTTCTAGCCCTTTCGAATCTCGAGGACGAGATTCCTTTTAAGTGTGGTAGGTTTGTAACATCCCAAATTTTGGAATGTTATAATAAATACTAGAATGATTGTTTGTTTGCTTGAGTGATTGAAATTTGAGTGAAATTTGAAGCTTTTTGAAAACTTTTGAATGAGAGGGAATAAAATGACTTTCCCATTTTCTTTTGAATTCAAATTCTTACTTTTCAAATCAGTGAGAGAAGATGACATGACTTCTTCAACATAAAAAGATTTGAAAAGTGAATTTGAAAACTATTTTAATTTTTTTGATATGGAGATCACCTTCATGATATGGAGATCACCGACCACCCCGAGCCCTCCCGAGCCCACCATCCACCTCCCCTCGCTCGTGCGCAGCTCCCCGTGTACTCGCACGTGCTCCAAAGCCGCCGGAGATGCCCCTCCATCAAAACCCGACACCGTCATCCGCCACTACCGACGTCGTGCTCCAACCGGTCCTCCTCAAGCCTCACCAACACCACCTACCTCATCGCCATCCTCGCCTGCATCGAACGGAGCAAACCCCGACGCCGGAGGACCACCGGAGCGTAGCCCCGCGTCACCTCGCCTCCTCTGCCTCGCTGGAACCTCGTCGGAGACCTCCTCCACCGCGGTAAGTCACCGGAGCTTCTCCCCTCCGTTAGATCTTTTTCCAACGGCGTAGATTAGAAGGAGTGTACCCCTTCGGTTTAATTTAAATGAACCAGCCGGTTTTCTTTTAGTTACTTTTAGCCGAAAGGATTTTCTCTAAACTTCGGTCGTCCGCTCGTTCCAGTCTAGCACGCACCCCTCCGTAGCCTATCAGAACCTGCCACGTCACCCCCTGTCCGTTAGTTTAGTTTTTTCTTTTTTTTTGTTTTTGTTATAGAAAATAGAATAGGTTCTGTTTTTATTTTTGTTATATCTTTTAGGATATTTAGAGTTTTCGATTGATTCTTTTTGCATTGTGTCAAAAATTTGTTCTAGATTCTATTGATATCAAGTTTGACCATATTTGAATATTTAAAAATTAATTCAAAAAAAATTGATTCAAATCTTACTTTCTGAATATCTTGAGTTTAAAAATTTATTTTGAGTTGATCCTTTTTGCTATGTCACTAGTGACCTTAGTTATCATTAGGTAGAGTTTGAGAATTTTTTAGAATATTTTAAATTAGTATTCTTAGCAAAACAGATTCTGTTTAGTTCTTTTTTAGGTTTATTTACATTTCTTTTGTTTTTAATTGTTTAATTTATTTTATTTTATATAAGTTGATAGATTTTATAAAGTTTTCTGTTAGATAAAAGTAGCCCTCCAAAACAAATATTATTTGACTATTTGATTGCATGAAAAATCAATTGTAAATCAATTATAACTTGCAATTGGATTTTCATTGCTAGTTTGATCCACTATTTGAAAATAGTTTCCACAAATTGTTTTACAATTTTTATGTTCTGTCAATCTAAGTTTAGACAAGAAACAATTGGTATTATAGTTGAGATTGTTTGTGGTTTAAGCCAAGGATGACCTTGTTTTATATCAAAAGAAGAATCTTTATAAAAGCTTTTTAATTAGTTCTTTTTGCAAAATAAAGACTTATGAGAAAATACTTTCTGTTAATTATTTGCTTTAAAATTTGTTTTTCCCTTATTAACTTAGTGTTTTCTACTGATATATTCTAGTAGTTAAAAACTTATGTTGCTAGAGTATTGTTTCCTAAATTATTAGTTGTTCTTCAAAAATAATTCTTTTTGCTAGTAAAATATTTACCAAAACACTATGGTTATATTTTACTTTGTTTTTGTTTAGTTACTTCCGAAAATAGGATAATTTGTAGAGAAAACCAACCCTTGGTTGTGTTGATGAAGTTTTGTTGATTTGAGTTTTGTCTTAAGTATCTCCTTCATCACAACCTTGGTTGTGTTGATGTAGTTTTGTTATTTTGAGTTTTGTCTTTAAGTATTTCCTTCATCACCACCTTAGTTGTGTTGATCTAGTTTTGTTATTTTGAGTTTTGTCTTAAGTATTTCCTTCATCACCACCTTAGTTGTGTTGATGTAGTTTTGTTATTTTGAGTTTTGTCTTAAGTATTTCCTTCATCACCACCATGTTGCTTTTGGTTTTGTGTTGCCTTTTTAATTGTTAGTATTGACTGCTAGTATGATTGCTTATAAGAATGTAATGTTTGATTATGTAGATTTTTATAAGAGAGTGACGAATAGTCTATCAAGTTACTTCTGAGAGCGATATTATTCTTCATCAACAGTACAGGCAAGTTCACTTTGACCATCCATTTCGTACCTATGTTTTATTGCATGTGGTGACATCATTCAACAAATCCCTCCAGTAGTGTTATTGAAATTCTTGTAGTTGAGTAGAATGCATGAGGTAGGAACCCACCACTTGTTACTAAAGCCCCGAGAACATTAGTTATTTCAATGCTATGGTAAAGTAGACGGGGTCTGATATGAGTGATCGTGAGTGGTGTGAGAAGGAGGACTCTACGTCAAAATGACAACTTCAGGAAGGCATCTCCAAGTCCTGCATCTTTAAGACCTCAAGACTTCGAGACTCGAGAAACAAGTTTTCAACACACATTAATGGGTAAGGGATGGTTGGAACGGCGCCCTGGGGAAGCCAGTGGTTAGCCTAGGTGTTGCTGGGGAAGTGCCCGTATTCACGCGGAAAGCCTCACCCAGACTCAAAGAGACAGATGAATACTTCATGCCCGGAAGCTTACTTGTGTAGCCACAAGTCAATATGGGCTCTGGCTTGGTTGATCTTTGTTGTGACTCTGGCTAGGCAGTACTACGAGAGGTAGTCGACGTTAGGATTGGATGGGCACTGCAGTAGTCAGGGAAACACTCTGAAAGACCATGTTTCGTTCGTCCTGTTCTTAAACACCATGTAGTGCGAGAACTTATGAGGAGGGAACGAATCTTGTGGGTAAAGTACACAACACTCTGCAGAGTTAAAACCTAATCGATTAGCCGTGTCCTTGTTTACGGACAAATTAAGCTTCTAGACATGGATCTGTCTTTGAACTCTCAACACTGGACTAATAATTAATTGTGGGCAACTTATGATACTTGTGGGCATTTAGACATCGGTTGGCGGAACCATGTCATGATAGGTAACTCTATAGTGAAATTCCTGATATTCCTTTTTTGTAGGAAAACAAAATCAGCTTTTACGCAAAACCTGCCGTTGGTGTTATTGGGACTCCACTCCCATTGACTGTTTCCGCTGAGATTTTAAGGTATATATCAGTTTTACGTTATTTACATGTGATTGCACTTTTATATATACATTGGTGTCCTTTGTGTGCCAGCATACTGATCCAGGGATGGCACAGAACACAAAGAGGCTTGACTCGTTCTGAGTCGGGTCGCTACATTTTTTTTATTTGGTGGGCATCATTGGCCTCTTTTATTTACTCACATGGGACAATGCTCTAATAATGATGATCATCACACTTTTATTTACTTACAACTTGATACTTAGAACAATAATGACTCTATATGAATAAAAGTGATGGCACATGTCATGAGACGGAACGGTGGAGGTTGCATGGCAATATATCTCGGAATGGCTAAGAAAATTCCATAATAGATAGGTATGGTGGCTGTTTTGAGGAAGGCATATGGTGGGTTTGTGCACCGGCGAAAGTTGCGCGGCACTAGAGAGGGTAGCAATGGTGGAAGGTGAAAGTGCATCTATACCATGGACTCACATTAGTCATGAAGAACTCATATACTTATTGCAAAAGTTTTATTAGTAATCAAAACAAAGTGCTAAACGCATACTCCTAGGGGAAGGGTTGGTAGGAGTTAACCATCGCGCGATCCCGACCTCTACACAAAGGATGACAATCAATAAATCAGTTATGCTCCGACTTCCTAACATAGCGGTTCACCATACGTGCATGCTACGGGAATCACTAACTTAAACACAAGTATTTCTAGATTCACAACACCCTACTAACATAACTCTAATATTGCCATATTCATATCTCAAAACTAGTTGCAAGGAATCAAACTTATCTTACTAATCAATTCACTTGAATATGAAAGTTTTTATTATATCCTCTTTGGATACCTATCATATTTAGGACTAATTTCATAACACATGCCAATTACCCAGTTACTTAGAGAGATCACTCTGAAAATGATATAACTGAGGATTCCAGAGTTTTTATTTCTACAAAATATGACACCGCCGTGCTCTACAAAGATTTAAGTGAAGCACTAGAGCAAAATTATCTAGCTCAAAAGATATAAGTGAAGCACATGTGAGCAAAATTACCAATCTCAAAAGATGTAAGTGAAGCATATGGGAGAAAAATTACTAAGCTCAAAAGATATAAGTGAAGCACATGCGAGCAAAATACCAAGCTCAAAAGATATAAGTGAAGCACATGTGAGCTGAATTGCCTAACTCAAAAGATATAAGTGAAGCTCATTGAGTATTCTAAAAAATTCATGATGAGTGCATCTCTCTCTCGAAAGGTGTGCAGCAAGGATGATTGTGACCAAACAAAAAGTAAAAACTCTTATAATACACGACGCTCCAAGCAAAACACATATGATGTGGTGAATAAAAATATAGCTCCAAGTAACGTTACCGATGGATTGAAGACGAAAGAGGGGATGCCTTCCCGGGGCATCCCCAAGCTTAGGCTTTTTGGTTTCCCTGAATTTGTCTTGGTATGCCTTGGTCATCCCCAAGATTAGGCTCTTGCCACTCTTTATTCCATTGTCCATAAGAACATCACCCAAAACTTGAAAACTTCACAACACAAAACATAAATAGAAACTCGTGATAGCATTAGCATAAGAAAACAAACCACCAACTTTTTAGGTACTATAGTAAACTATAAATTCAATTTAGATTGATGTTATATTTCTGTATTATCACTTTTTCATGGCTTGTGCCTCTAGATACTACCCATAGTTTCATCAAAATAAGCAATCAACACAACAAAAACAGAATCTGTCAAAAACAGAACAGTCTGTAGAAGTCTGTATATTTCGTATACCTCTGTTAACTCAAAAATTCTGAAACAATTACTAAAATTGGTGTAATTTGCATATAAATCAGAAGCAAAAAAGAATCAACTCAAAATCTCTTTCTGGATAGGAATGAAAAATAATTTCGTGAGCATAAAGATTCTGTCTTTTTCCAGCATGATTAAACAACTATCACCAAAGCTAATCATAAAGGTTCAACTTGGCACAAACACTAATTAAAACATAAAAAACACAATCATAAAAGAATCATGATGGTCTTTAATCAAAAAAACAGAAAGTAAAAAGGCAAAAATAAACCTATTCATTGGGTTGCCTCCCAACAAGCGCTATTGTTTAACGCCCTTAGCTAGGCATAACGATTTCAATGATGCTCACAATAAGAGTAGTAACTGAGATATGAAAAAGAGCATCACGAATAGCATGAAAAACACATTTAAGTCTAACCCACTTTCTATGCATAGGGATTTTGTGAGCAAACAATTTATGGGAACAAGAATCACTTAGCATAGGAAGGCAAAATAAGCATAACTTCAAAACTTTGAACACATAGAAAGGAAACTTGATATTATTGCAATTCCTACAAGCATATGTTCCTCCCTCATAATAATTTTCATTAGAATCATTAAGTAATCTCACAATATAACTATCACATAAAGGATTCTTTTCATGATCAATTATAGGATACGTGTCATCACCAAAACTTGGGGAACAAAAAATATCATCTTCTTCAAGCATAGCATCCCCAAGCTTGTGGTTTTGCATATCATTAGCATCATGGATATTCAGAGAATACATACTAAAAACATGGCAATCATGCTTTTCATTCAAGGAACTATCATAAATCTCCTTATAAATTTCTTCTGTCAATACTTCATAAAAAATTCCAGATTCATGATTTTCAAAACAAAACTTCATAGAGATAATCAAGTGCACTCAACTCACTAGCAATTGGTTCACCATAATTTGTTTTTTTGAAAAGATTATCAAGTGGATGAGGATCCATATCAATAGATTTTTAGCAAGCGAAGATGCAAGCAAATAGAAGGCACATGGCAACATAAGCAAGCATAACAACGAAAAGGCGAACGAAAAAGGCAAATAAAGAAAGGCAAATATTTTTGTAATTTTTGTTTTTTTAGAAGTGGGGGAGAGGAAAACGAGAGGCAAATAGCAAATAATGTAAATTCAAGAGATGAGTTTGTGATAGGTACTTGCAGATATGCTTCACTTGATTACTCCCCGACAACGGCGCCAGAAATTCTTCCTGCTACTTCTCTGCAACGTCGCCAGAAATTGGCAAGTTGACGAGTGAATTCTTGTCTTGCATTGGTTTTTCCCTTGAAGAGGAAAGGGTGATGCAGAAAAGTAGAGATAAGTATTTCCCTCAGTTTGAGAACCAAGGTATCAATCCAGTAGGAGTATCAAGGTGAGGCAACAAGGAACCTGCACAAACACAAACAAACTTGCACCCAACGCGATAAAGAGGTTGTCAATCCCTTTACGATTACTTGCAAGGTGAGATCTGATAATGATAGTAGATGAAAATAAATAAGTAAATAAAATTGCAGCAAAGTATTTTTGTTGTTTTTGTGTGTAGATCTGAATATATAATATGTAAAATAGACCCGGGGGCCATAGTGTTCACTAGTGGCTTCTCTCATGATAGCAAGTATTACGGTGGGTGAACAAATTACTGTTGAGCAATTGATAGAATAGCACAAAGTCATGATGATATCTAAGGCAATGATCATACATATAGGCATCATGTCCGAGACAAGTAGACCGATACTTTCTGCATCTACTACTATTACTCCACACATCGACCGCTATCCAGCATGCATCTAGTGTATTAAGTTCATGATAAACGGAGTAACACTTTAGGCAAGATGACATGATGTAGAGGGATAGATTCATGCAATATGATATAAACCCCATCTTTTTACCCTTGATGGCAACAACACGATACGTGCCTCGCTACCCCTTCTATCACTAGGTGAGGACACCGCACGGTATGAACCCAAAACCAAGCACTTCTCCCATTGCAAGAAATATAGATCAAGTTGGCCAAATGAAACCCATAACTCGAAGAGAATTACAAGGATATGAAATCATGCATATAAGAAATCAGAGGAGACTCTAATAATATTCATAGATAATCTGATCATAAATCCACAATTCATCGGATCTCAACAAACACACCGCAAAAGAAGATTACATCGGATAGATCACCATGAAGATCATGGAGAACTTTGTATTGAAGTTCAAAGATAAAGAAGAAACCATCTAGCTACTAGCTATGGACCCAAAGGTCTGACGTGAACTACTCACCCATCATCGGAGAGGCAATGGTGTTGATGAAGATGGCCACCAACGATGAATTCCCCTCCGGCAGGATGCCAGAACGGTCTCCCGATTGGTTTCTGGTGGCTCTGGAGGTCTGCGGCGGCGGAACTTGCGATCTAGGTTTAATTCTGTGGGTTTCCGTATTTATATGACCCTGTGGCGTCGAGAACAAGTCGAGAGGCGCCACGAGGAGGTCACGAGCCCCCCAGCCACGGCCAGGGGGGCCCACGCCTCCCAGGCTCGTGGCTCCCTCGGGCCGCCTCTCCGGTATTTTTTTCTTCGGCTATTTTTGATATTTTCCATAAAAAATCACGGCAAACGTTTTATTCCGTTTGGACTCCGTTTGATATTCCTATCTGAAAAAGGTCAAAAACACGGGAAAAATAGGAACTGGCACTGGGCACTGGATTAATAAGTTAGTCCCAAAATAATATAAACTAGCATATTCATGCATATAAAACATCCAAAGTTGATAATATAATAGCGTGGAACAATCAAAAATTATAGATATGTTGGAGACGTATCACTCACCCTCATTAAGATAAACTGCTACTTGGGGGCTACATATGGCTCTTTGATTCAAGTAAGTTCCGGCTCATCTTCATAAAGATAAACCGGCACTTGTTGGCTACATCGACGCTTTCCAAGTTTACAGTGAAGTTCCGGCTCATTATTTCTATACTAACCCGGACTTGGGGGCTACCATTGATCAACTAGTCAAACTGAGTACCGGCTTAATATATACATATTAAATCGATACTTGGGGGCTACAGGCTAAGCTATTCCAGTTATGACAAGGATTGGAAGATTCGGTTTATCATTTGCAATATTAAACCAGATCTTGGGGGCTAAGTAAGGGTATAAGGGTAAAGTAGGAGTACCTCATATTTTTTCTTCATCAAACTGACAAGTTTGAGCTCCATGTTCTGGCTTGTGGAGAGGTGGTTCAGATAACCAGCATGTAACTCATTTGTAGTTAACTTCTCCAGCACGGGGAATTCAAAGTCAAGTTTGTCAGATGAGGAAGCTTCAGCCTTGTCGGTGTGCTTTGCCAATACATGAGGTCTGGGAGATTGAAAGCCAGTCCCAGTGATGATGACGTCCGGAAGAGCTGTGTCTTTGGCGGCCGTTGAATGGTTGGGCGGCTTAGAATTGGCCCTTGGAGGACTATCAGTTGCCATCTCGCGGTCTGCCGGTTCAAAGGACTGATGAATATCTTCAGGCGTGTCTTTCATGGCTTCAGTGGGCTCAGCATGAGCTCCACGAGAGTCCGGTTTAGTAGCCTCTGGCTCTTGGGCAGTGGGGGCAAAGGTAGACCCACCAGTCTTCCTTCACTTTGCCCGAGCCCTGGAAAACACAGAAGATTATTATATAAAGAGCAAGGATGGTAAAAGGTTATGATGCAGACACAATGATACGCACTCCGGGTTGATCCTCAGAGGTGGCAGCTTAGTCACCATGGAGTCACCTGACGACGGGGGCGTTTACTGAAGGAAAGTAAGGCAATATAAAACAGAGTAAGGTTAAATTACAAGGTTGAAAAAGCTGAACTTAGTTAAATGAGTACCTTAGCTGGCCGTTTCTGCTGAGCCGGAGAATTGGATAACCCGGCCACAAGATCTTCAGAGCCGGCGCTCCGAGTTTGGCGTCGGGAGGTGTGTTGTTGCTTTTTCAAAGGAAAGTTGGGGTCTAAATGAGCAAGAAGATGAGAAAATGGGGCTTATCGGAGGACCCGCCGAATCTTCTTTGGTGGAAGGTGTTATGAGTCAGACGAAAGGTAGGTTACCTCAGGGGGGTCTGCATGGCTTGTTTCCGTTTCCTCCTGTGAATAATTATTGTCAATAAGGCACATGAAGAGACAACCAAGAGAGTCAAGTTCTACCTCTGAGTCATCAGCCTCAAGCTGTTCTTGGATAGCAGATTTCTTCTTACGACCGCCGGTTTTCGCCTTAGCCTTCCTTAGAGGCGGGTTGTGCTTTTTCTTCTAGAAAGAAGAGTCGGCCTGTAGACAAGCCGCCAGCAAAGATTAGAAGAAGTAAGAGGAAAGTTAGACAAATTTGACCTATTTGGTGGAACAAGAGTTTCTTACAGCCGGAGCTGGATTCTTGGCGCAAAAGGGTTTCGGCCCAATCTTTTTTGCAAGTCTCCTGCTTCTCACCAAGAAGAGTTTTGACAGCGGAATTGATGTCTTGTTCTCTAAGAGGAGTAGCGTTGAAACAGAGAGGGTCATTTGGTTCACCCGTAAATTCATACATGAGCCGGTCGCGCCGACTTAGTGGTAAGATTTTCAAAGAAACCCAGCAGTGGGTTAGATCGACGCCTGTTAAGCCGTTCGCCAGCAAGGCTTTGATGTTTGCAAATTTCGGAACATATTTAGCTCGCTCTACGGCAGACATCTGGTCTGGGAGTTCAGTGTAGCAAAACCGGGTAGGACGATAACCCGGCAGCGGATTCTCTTCTTCAGGAGAAGTGTCCTTGCAGTAGAACCAGGTCTTGTCCCATTCTTTGGGGTGACTTGGTAAGACGGCCGATGGATAGGGAAAATCTCTCTGTCTCTGAATGGAAATGCCACCAACCTCCAAACTTGGCCCAGCCGCCACTTCGATTTGGTGATTGACATAATTATAATCACGGAAGAGGTTAATAGACGACCCTTCTTGCAAGTAAACTTCGCATAACACTTGGAACTGACACATGTTGGAGACAGAGTTTGGGCCCATGTCTTGAGGGTGAAGAAAGAAGAAATGAAGAACGTCTCGGAATTTTTTGACCTGGGCGAGCTGAATCCACGAAGGAGGTGATCAGTAAACACAACCACTTCTCCCTCCTTAGGTTTAGGCCTTCACTCTGACCCGGAAACCTGCCAGTGTATGACATCCTGAGCCGGAAGGGCACCCGTTTCTACGAAGTCGAGTAAGAGCTGTTCGGTGACTCCGGAGTGAACCCAATTGCAAGATGAAGGTGCTCTCGACATGATGGTGGGTTAAACTACGAAAAGGCCCAGAACATGGCGGCTTAGAAAAATATTAACTAGTCGAGGCAGCTATGGACAATACAACAGTGAGATATTAAGCCGCCGAAATATCTTATGAAGAGACGCCAACGCAATGGCGGGTTAAGTTGATAGAGCGATGATGGAAAATATGGCTAAGTATGGATAAACAGTTTTCACATGTTGTCTTTATAACTATGAGATCTACAGGCGAGGAAAAACAAAACATATTAAACCCTAAAAGAGGATAAGAACAGGCAGGCTGGCACGCAGAAAAGAGCAAGAAGTTTGGCGACGGGTTAAGATGGATAAGGCTGTGATGCAAAAAATTGCTAAGGACCTATAAACAGGTTTTATGTGATAATCTAAAGCTGCATGATCTACGAGCAAAGGAAAAATCGGATTTATTTCAACCTTAGCGAGGAACTGAGGAAAACGAACAAGTCTAAGTGCAGGAAGGGGAAACAACTACAGATTTATGCTGGGCTATTGGTGACTTTACACGACTTTCCATAGTAAGAAGACAAACATCGCGAGATCTACGGGGTTACTCATCGGTTGGCATTGCGAGAAAAAGCTCGTGCACTAATGGGGCCGATGAACTCGAGGGGGTTGAAGTACTAGGCTACGGATCTAAGGGAGGAAGAAAGGCATACCAGGAAGGACGGGGTGGACACGAGCGAGAATCTGGATCGTCAGGTCGATGCGGCCTGGGTTGATGATGGTGACGGAGCTTCACCAGCGCGACGGACCTCGAGGGCGATGGCGTGAATAAGAAGTGGGGGTGGCGGAGGAAAATGAGAGAACCCCTCGCGGTCCTATTTAAGAGACCAGAAGGCCAAACGGGCGCGGGAATCAAGGCGGCAGATACTGACCGACCGAGACAGATGCCTCAATTTTCGGGCCGACAGTTTTAATGAAAGGATCCGTTGTGGACGTCACAAAATATTTTTGGCATATTTAATATGACGTCACGACGGGTTACGTATTTTATTTTCAGGCGAGAGAATGTGAGACTCGCCGCCAAGTGAGTTTGAAGATTAACATGAGCAGGCTCAAATCAACCTGGGGCCTAATGTTGGGGATATAACCCCATGGTAAGACCTGCCTAGGAGGGGTTGGGTCATACCTGGGGGCTCATAATCAAGACCAGTAAGGTGGGCCGAAAGACGAAGGCCCAGACAGAAGATGGTATGAAGACCTGGACGGTTAAGCCGCCCGGAGACAGCTTGCCCAAGACGGCAAGGCGGCTTAGAGACAGGATTGACTACATTGTAAGAGTCGGTATAGGACTCGTGTAATTCAGGGCCTCGACCTCCTATATAAATGCGAGACCCCGGGGAGGCTTAGACAGAGATCAATCAATCGAGAACTAGGTCAAGCGAATCCGCTCCCATGTAATCGATACTCCACTCAATACAACATAAGCAGGACGTAGGCTTTTACCTCTTCTTGAGGGGCCGAACCTGGGTAAACTCATGTCCCTCGTATCGACCAACCCCTTCGAGTCCACCACCTTAGCGATGGCCTCGTACCCAAGTCTTCGGACATCTGCCAAGACAAAACCACGACAATCGCTGAAAAGACAAAACATTAGAAGATCATACACATCACTTCTTTTTTCAATATCACTTGCATTAATAATGAATTGATCTATATTTTTCCTAGAAGAACCAATGCCTCCATCGGCAACAATCACACGTGTTTTTTCATATATCACATACTTCTATTTATCCATGGTAGCTTAGCTTCACAATTGAAAAATCCTCTTATGTAAAAGGAATTTTTTTTACATTTTTGACAATCCTCTTATAAAGCACACAGAGACACCAAACATGGTGGCGGACTAAGCACATCGTGGCAGACTTAGCACAAATCACCAACAGATCTAGAAAACTTTTTGGAAGAGCAAAAAATAACCTATATTGGACAAAAGGATAAAAAGAGTAACACCGAAAACATGACTCTTAGTGGATGGCGAGGATACGCTGCACTACACTTCCTCATTGCCGGTCCTCGACTTTGCCTCCCATGCTAGATCTGTAATCGCGTGTGACAAGCTCGTGGCGGCCTGAGTTCTTTGTGCTGTGGCGACTAGTAGCGATTAGTTGTGACCAACAAGCAGCAACATGAGTTCTTCGTTAAAATAAGCATGCATCCACTGATGAATCAGTATCAACGGAATGAACTTTTTAATTTAGCATTCCAATCAGTATCAACGGAGTGAACTTCTTAATTTACCACGCCAATGGAACAAACAAAAAAATTAATACATTTTTCTACCACAAAATTTGCAATGAAAAAAAGAAAATCTACACACGACAACTCAACTTCGAAAATTAGTTCACATTGCTACCATGAAGCTTCTCACAAAGCTCAACCACTTACAATTAGACTAGCTAGCAGCAGTACACAGCAAATCGGAGTACCAGAGAAGAAGAAAAGAATGAGGTGCCTCTAAAATTAGTTGGATCTACTCGTTCCCCACCACCGGAGCACTCTTTTCCCCGCCAGCCCACTGTCGCAATACGCCTCCAGGGGAGAGATAGATAGACGGATGGAGGCAATGACGAGAGGGAAGAGCTGTACCTCAGCCATATGGATGCCTCTATCCAGTAGCACACTGCCTAGATGCAACTCACCAGCGCTGCTGTGTGTCCCTTCATGGTGGAAATGGGGGAGGTCGGGCCAGGCAGGGGACTGCAGCTCGTGGATGTAGCACGAGGGCATGGAGCCGGCGGTGGAGAGGCCGGAATGTGTTGGGTGGTGCTGGAGCGGCACGACGGAGGGAGGGTGGTGTTCGGCGGCGTTGCAGAGGCAGGGCGAGGTGAGGCGGCGGTGGGACGGCATTAGGATCGACCGGCGATAGCCCGGGTGGTGTGTGGCGGCACGGGGATGGCGTGGGATCGACCACCGGGAGCCCCAGGTGGCGTGCGTGGGGAATGACGAGCTAGGGATTTGGCTGCCTTTGCGCATGTGAGGGGAACGAAGTCAGGAGTATTGTTTTTTGGGGGAAATCTTCGCGGCCTGAGCCGGTTATTGACGCTAAAATTTTGGCCGTCGCACGTGAGTCCCATTTAGCATCCGATTGTTCATCGGGGTAAATTCCCGACCGATAGTTCATGGTCTATAAAGGAATTCCTGACCGACTGTTGGACGATATGTGTTGTAGTATTCCTGACTGACAATAGGTCAATGTATAAAGATTTTCTGACCCACGGTCCGTTAGAAATTTTTCTGACAGATTGTCGGTTGGCAAAATTGATTTTTTTCCTAACAAACGTCGGTAGGGAATTCTGGTGCGTGGTGTAGTGATTTTCTGTTGTTAAGATGATCGTGATGCCCTCATGTTTGTATTTTATTTTATCGACACCTCCATCTCTAAATCCGTGGACATATTTATCGATTTCGGCTTTCGCTTGAGGACAAGCGAGGACTAAGCTTGTCGGAGTTGATACGTCTATTTTGCATCATGCTTTTATATTGATATTTATTGCATTATGGACCGCTACTACATATTATGGTACAATACTTATGTCTTTTCTTTCTTATTTTACAAGGTTTACATGAATAGGGAGAATGCCGGCAGCTCGAATTCTAGACTAGAAAAGGAGAAAATATGAGAGAGCTATTCTGCACAGCTCCAAAAGTCCTGAATAGTTACGGAGAATTATTTTGGAATATATAAAAATACTGGGCGAAACAAATACCATAGGGGACCCACCAGGAGGTCACAAGCCTGCTGGGCGGGACATGCTTGTGATCCCCCAGACCGCCCTCCGGTGCCCATCTTCTGCTATATGAAGGGTTTTGACCTGGAAAAATCATAAGAGATCTTCCGGGACGAAGCGCCGCCATCTCGAGGTAGAACTTCATCAAAACCAATCTAGGGCTCCGATGGAGCTGTTCTGCCGGGGAAACTTCCCTCCCGGAGGAGGAAATCGAAGCCATCGTCATCACCAAAGATCCTCTCATTGAGAGGGGGTCAATCTCTATCAACATCTTCATCATCACCATCTCCTCTCCAAACCCTAGTTCATCTCTTATATCCGATCTTTGTCTCAAAACCTCAGATTGGTACCTGTGGGTTGCTAGTAGTGCTGATTACTCCTTGTAGTTGATGCTAGTTGGTTTACTTGGTAGAAGATCATATGTTCAGATCCTTAATGATAATTAATACTCCTCTGATTATGAACATGAATATGCCTTGTGAGTAGTTACGTTTGTTCCTAAACACATGGGATAAGTCTTGTTATAAGTAATCATGTGAATTTAGTATTCGTTCGATATTTTGATGAGATGTATGTTGTCTCTCCTCTAGTGGTGTCATGTGAACATCGACTATGTGGCACTTCACCATTATTTGGGCCTAGGGAAAGGCATTGGGAAGTAATAAGTAGATGATGGGTTGCTAGAGTGATAGAAGCTTAAACCCTAGTTTATGCGTTGCTTCGTAAGGGGCTGATTTAGATCCATATGTTTCATACTATGGCTAGATTTATCTTAATTCTTCCTTCGATGTTGCAGATGCTTGTGAGGGAGGTTAATCATAAGTGGGAGGCTTGTCCAAGTAAGAGCAACACCCAAGCACCGGTCCACCCACATATCAAATTATCAAAGTAATGAACGCGAATGAAATGAGCATGATGAACACTAGCTTGACAGAAATTCCCATGTGTCCTCGGGAGCGCTTTGCTTTATATAAGAGTTTGTCCAGGCTTGTCGTTTGCTACAAAAATGATTGGAAAACCCTGATGCACCTTTGCTACATTTATTACTTGCTACCCGTTAAGAATTATCTTATCACAAAACTATCTATTACCTATAATTTCAGTGCTTGCAGAGAATACCTTACTGAAAACTGCTTGTCATTTCCTTCTTCTCCTCATTGGTTTCGACAATCTTACTTATCGAAAGGACTATGATAGATCCCCTATACTTGTGGGTCATCAACGCCATGCTCAAGCCCGACAAGGGTTGCCTTCGGGAAAATTGCTGCTACATGAGTACAAGTGTCCAAAAGTCTGAATCCTTAGCTAGGCTGCCTTGGGCCTCCTTTTATAGTCGAAGGGGTAACCACAATGGCAAAATAGATATTGTCTGATGATTAGGTAGCTAACAATGCTATCATACCTAACTCCGGCACTCGAGGACAAATGCCATAAATGCAGTCCAGGTGGCGTGCGGGGGTGCATCCCTGGCAAGCTCCTACCACTGCTCTAGCTAACTACTACATCACATCTTGACATGCCTATGGACGGGTGTCAAGGGGGCATATTCTTTGTTCTAGCGTGTCACCACGAGCTTAGCGAGAGCCACTTGGCCACTTGGGTTCTCGACACTGCATCGATAAGTAACTCGTGTAGCTTGGCTCGTGCTTGTCGGGGGACTATCTTGCCGAGTCTTCTTGAGGGTGCAAGTGCCTTGGTCCCTGGAAAGCTCCCGGGATGTGCGGGCATGCTCCGATCTAGTCTTGTGTTGTAGCATCGATCTTTCAGGCATTACTTGCCCTTGTGTTGGCTTGCTTGTCATGGTAGTAGCTTTTCCCAGCAAGCACTGGCTATTGATCCAGAGGCTTCATTGTCCGTGTACAAGTCAGGGGTAAGCAAATACCCCTGTTTTTATACACTAACATAGGGAGAAGTCATGTTGCAAGTAATCATGTGAATTTGATATGTATTCGATATTTTTACGATATGTATGTTGTGATTCCCTAAGTGGTGTCATGTGAAAGTCGCCTACATGACACTTCACCATCTTTGGGCCTAAGGGAATGCATTGCGGAGTAGTTATGAAATGATGGGTTGCTTGAGTGATAGAAGCTTAAACCCTAGTTTATGCACTACTTTGTAAGGGGCTTATTTGGATCCACATATTTAATGCTATGGTTAGATTTATCTTAATACTTTTCTCGTAGTTGCAGATGCTTGCAAGGGGGTTAACCATAAGTGGGAGGTTGTTCAAGTAAGAACAATACCCAAGCACCAATCCGCCCACATATCAAATTATCAAAGTAGCGACCACGAATCAAACCAACATGATGAAAGTGACTAGATGAAATTCCTGTGTACCCTCAAGAACATTTTGCTTATAATAAGAGACCATCTTGGCCTATCCTTTGCCACAAAAGGATTGGGATACCTTGTTGCACTTTATTTACCGTTACTGTTACTTGCTCGTTACCAGTTATCTTGCTATCAAACTACCTGCTACCTACAATTTCAGTGCTTGCGGAAAGTACCTGGCTGAAAACGGCTTGTCATTTCCTTCTGCTCCTCGTTGGGTTCGACACTCTTACTTATCAAAAAGGACTATGATTGACCCCCTACACTTGTGGGTCATTAATACTCTTTTCTGACGCCATTGCCGGGAGTGAAGTGCTCTAGGTAAGTGGAAATCGGTAAGGAAAACTTATACTATATGTCGAAATTTATTGTCACTTGTTACTATTGAGAACAATCCTTTCAGGGGTTTGTTCGGGGTATCTTCACCTCAACCGGAACCATAATTAGTTGCCCCTCAACCTACTGCACCTACTTAAAATACTGGTTATGAAATTCCTTCAGGTATGATAGAACAACTGCCAGCTAATCCTTATGCATGAGATGGAATTGAACATCCCGATATGCACCTAATACATGTGGATGGAATTTGTGGATTATTTAAGCTTGCAGGTTTATCCGGAGATGAAGTTAAGAACAAGATTTTCTGTTTATCTTTGAAGGGAAAAGAATTGACATGGCATAGGCTATGTGATGATATTGTATCATGGAACTAGAATCGACTGAAATTAGAATTCCACCAAAAACTTTATCCTATATATGCATCTAGTTCATTATGATCAAAATTATATATATAATTTTTGGCCTCGTGAAGGAGAAAACATCACTCTAGCTTGAGGGAGGCTTAAGTCAATGTTATATTCATGCCAAAATCATGATCTTTCGAGAGAAATTATTATTAAAAAAACTTATGCTCTGCTTTCTCATAATGATTGATCCATGCTCGATAATTCTTGTACTAGTTCTTTTATGAAGAAGACTACTGAATTCAAGTGGATCTTTTAGAAAGAATTAAACGCAACTCTGAAGATTGGGAAATCGATGAAGGTAATGAGTCAGGTATTAAGGTTGAGTTTGATTGTGTTAAATCTTTTATGAATACCGATGTTTTTCACAAGTATAGCACTAAATATGGACTTGACTCTAACATAGTAGCCTCTTTTTGTGAATCATTTGCTACTCATGTTGATCTTCTAAAGAGAAGTGGTTTAAATATCATCCCCCTATTAAAAAATTAATTAAAGAACCGGTCATATTTAAAGAGGAAACTATAATTTACAATGTTGATCTAGTTGTGCCTACTACTTATATTGAAAAACCACCTTTCCCTATTAGGATAAAGGAACATGCTAAGTTATCAACTGTGGTTCGCAAAAGTAATATTGAAGCACCTAAGCCCTCTGAACAAATTAAAGTAGAACCTAGTGTTGCTATGGTTAAAAATCTCTTGGTAGAAAATATTGATGGGCATGTTATTTACTTCTATGATGAAGCTGCTAGAATTGCCAAACCCAATGAAAAATATAAACATGGACCCGTAGTTTCCGTGCCTGTTGTCTCAGTTAAAATAGGAGATCATTGCTGTCGTAGTTTATGTGAAATGGGTGCTAGTGTGAGTGCTATTTTGTTTACTTTATACCAAGAAATTATGAATGAGATAGCACCTGCTGAAATAGAAGACATTGATGTTACTATTAAACTTGTTGACAGAGACACCATCACACCACTTGGGATTGTTAGAGATGCTGAAGTCTTGTGTGGGAAAATAAAATGTCCTGATTTTCTAGTTCGTGGTTCCCCACAAGATGACTTTTTACCATTATCTTTGGTAGACCTTTCTTGAACACTGTTAATGCTAAGATAGATTGCCAAAAAGAAACCGTTGGTGTTAAGATTGGTGATGTGTCTATTGAGTTTACCTTTTCGAAGTTTAGTTTACAACCCCGTAATAAAGAATTATCTTGTAAGGATGAAATAATTGGTCTTGCTTCTATTGACGTTCCTCCTATTGATCCACTAGAACAATATTTGCTAGACAATGAAGATGATATGCACTTGCGTGAGAGAAAAGAAATAGATAAAATTTCTTTGAACGACAACCTCTACTAAACACAATTTTCCAATTGAAACAGTCCTCCTCCACCTAAACATGATCTTGTGTTTGAATTAAAATAATTGGCTGTACTTTGAAGTATGCTTATCTTGATGAGAAGAAGATATATCATGTTATTATTAGTGCTAACCTTTCAGAACATGAAGAAGAAAGATTATTAAAAATTCTGAGGAAGCACCGCACTGCTATTGGATATACTCTTGATGATCTTAAGGGTACTAGTCCCACACTATGTCAGCACAAGATTAATATGGAACCTGATGCTAAACCCGTTGTTGATCACCAACGACGATTGAATCCTAAGATGAAAGAAGTGGTAAGAACTGAAATATTAAAGCTTTTGGAAGCAGGTATAATCTATCCCATAGCTGATAGTACATGGGTAAGTCACATTCATTATGGCCCTATGAAAGGAGGTATTACTGTTGTTCCTAATGATAAAAAATGAACTTATCACATAGAGAGATGTCACTGGCTATACAATGGTAATTGATTTTAGAAAACTAAATAAAGCTACTAGAAAAGATCATTACCCTCTTCCTTTCATTGATCAAATGCTAGAGTGATTATCTAAGCACACATACTTTTGTTTCTTGGATGTATATTCTGGTTTTTGTAAAATACCCGTGTCACAATCTAATCAAGAAAAGCACCTTTACTTGTCCTTTTGGTACCTATTCTTATAGGTGTATGGCTTTTGGTTTATGCAATGCACCTGCTACCTTTCAAAGATGTATGGCTGCTATATTCTTTGATTTTTGTGAAAAGATTGTGGAGGTTTTCATGGATGATTATTTGTTTATGAAACTTATTTTGATGATTGCTTAAGCAACCTTGATCGAGGTTTGCAGAGATGTGAACAACTAATCTCATATTGAATTGGGAGAAGTTCCACTTTATGGTTAATGAAGGCATTGTCTTGGGGCATAATATCTCCGAACAAGGTACTGAGGTAGATCAAGCTAAAGTTGACGCGCTTGAGAAAATGCCATGTCCTAGAGATAGCAAAGGTATTCAGAGTTTCCTTGCTCATACTGGTTTCTATATGTGGTTTATTAAAAACTTCTCCAAAATTTCTAGGTCTCTTACTAATATTTTACAAAAGGATATCCCATTTGTTTTTTATGATGATTGTGTGGAAGCCTTTGAAACTCTTAAGAAGGCCTTAACTTCCGCACCTATTGTTAAACCACCTGATTGGAACTTGCCTTTTTAAATTATGTGTGATGCTACTGATTATGTTGCTGGTGTTGTTCTAGGACAAAGAGTTGATAAGAAATGAAATGTTATCCATTATGCTACCAAACTCTAGACAGTCCTTAAAGAAATTATGCTACTACTGAAAAAGAATTTCTAGCAGTTGTGTTAGCTAGTCATAAATATAGATCTTAGATCATTGATTCCAAATTTTTTGTTCACACTCATCATGTTGCTATAAAATATCTTACGGAAATTAAAGATGCTAAACCTAGAATCATTAGGTGGGTTCTCTTGCCTCAAGAATTTGATTTACATATCACGGATAGGAAAGGAGGTGAGAACCCCCTAGTTGATATCTTTTCTAGGTTAAGAAATATTCTTGATGACCCACTACCTATTGATGATAGTTTTCCTGATGAATAGTTAGCTGCAATAAATGTTTCTCAAAACACTCCCTGGTATGCTGATTATGCTAACTACATTGTTGCTAAATATATACCACCTAGTTTCACATATCAACTAAAGAATAAAATTCTTCTGTGACTTAAGAAATTACTTTTGGGATGACCCACATCTTTACAAACAAGGAGTAGTTGGTATTATTAGACGTTGTGTACCTGAGCATGAACTTGAACTAATCCTATAGAAATGTCATTCCGAAGCCTATGGAGGACATCATGCGGGAGATAGAACTGCTCACAAGGTATTGAAATCTGGTTTTTATTGGCCTACCCTCTTCAAGGTTTCTCGTAAGTTTGTCTTGTCTTGTGATGAATGCCAAAGAATTTGTAATATCGGTAAGCGTTAGGAAATGCCTATGAATTATTCACTTGTTGTTGAACCATTTGATGTTTGGGGTTTTGATTATATGGGACCTTTTCCTTCCTCTGATGGGTATACTCAGATTTTTGTTGTTGTTGATTATGTTACTAAGTGGGTATAAGCTCTTCCAACTGGTAGTGTTGATCATAACACCTCCATTAAAATGCTTAAAGTAGTTATCTTCCCGAGGCTTGGAGTCCCTAGATATTGAATGGTTGATGGTGGTTCACACATTATTCATGGTGCTTTTCGTGAAATTCTTGCTAAATATGATGTTAACAATAAAATTGTATCACCCTATCATCCTCAATATAGTGGTCAAGTTGAACTTATCAATAGAGAAATAAAATAAATATTACAAAAAACTGTCAATAGGTCCCGAAAGAATGAGTTTGACAAACTAGATGATGTACTTTCAACCTATAGAATAGCTTATAAAAATCCTATGCGTACCTCTCCATACAAGATGGTATATGGGAAAGCTTGTCATTTGCCTCTAGAGTTAGAACACAAAGCATTTTGGGCAATTAAAGAATTCAACTATAGCTTCAAACTTACCGGTGAAAAGAGGTTATTTGATATTACCTCACTAGATGAATGGAGGACCCCAAGCTTATGAAAATGCGAAACTATTCAAAGAAAAAATTAAAAGATGTCATGAAAAAAATCCAATAGCGGGAATTCAAAGTTTGAGAATATGTTCTTTTGTATATCTCTCATTTTAGATTTTCTGTGAGAAAACTTCTTTCTGAATGGGAAGGACCATATGTTATCGAAGAGATTTATCGCTCTGGAGCTATCAAGATTAATAATGCCGAAGGTACTAACCCGAAGGAGGTCATTTTGGAAATATGCCCTAGAGGCAATAATAAAATGGTTATTATTGTATTTCCATGTTCATGATAATTATCTATTGTTCATGATAATTATCTATTGTTAAAGCTTTTCTAATGTCAAGTATCGTTTCCTTAGACCATGAGATTGTGCAACTCCCGGATACCATAGGAATACTTTGGGTGTGCCAAACGTCACAACGTAACTGGGTGGCTATAAAGGTACACTACGGGTATCTTCGAAAGTGTCTGTTGGGTTGGCACGAATCGAGACTGGGATTTGTCACTCCGTGTGACGGAGAGGTATCTCTGGGCCCATTCGGTAAGACATCATCATAATGAGCTCAATGTGACTAGGGAGTTAGCCACGGGATGATGTGTTATGGAATGAGTAAGGACTTGCCGGTAACGAGATTGAACAAGGTATAGGGATACCGACGACCGAATCTCGAGCAAGTATCATACCGGTAGACAAAGGGAATTGCATACGGGATTGATTGAATCCCCGACATTGTGGTTCATCCGATGAGATCATCGTGGAGCATGTGGGAGCCAACATGGGTATCCAGATACCACTGTTGGTTATTGACTGGAGAGGTGTCTCGGTGATGTCTACGTGTCTCCCGAACCCGTAGGGTCTACACACTTAAGGTTCGATGACGCTAGGGTTATAGGGAAATAGTGGACGTGGTTACTGAAGGTTGTTCGGAGTCCCGGATGAGATCCTGGATGTCACGAGGAGATCCGGAATGGTCCGGAGGTAAAGATTGATATATAGGAAGTGAGGATTTGGCCACCGGAAGTGTTTCGGGAATTGCCAGTAACGTACTGGGACCATCGGAAGGGTTCCGGGGGTCCACCAAATGGGGCCACCAGCCCCAGAGGGCTGCATGGGCCAAGAGTGCGAGGGACCAGCCCCAGAGTGGGATGGTGCGCCCTCCACCCTGGCCCAAGGTGCGGGAAAGGTGGGAGGGAGGGGAAACCCTAGACCGAGATGGGCCTAAGGCCCACCAGGGCTGTGCCCTCCCCCTCTCCTCCCTCTGGCCGCCGCCCAGATGGGATCTGGGGCTGCCGCACCACCCTAGGGTGGGAACACTAGGGCGCAGCACCCTCCTCCCTCTCCTCCTATATATAGTGGTGGGTTTTGGGCTGTTTGAGACACGACTCTCTCTCATTCTCGGCGCAGCCCTACTCCTCCCTCTCCTCGTTCTCCATAGTGCTTGGCGAAGCCCTGCCGGAGACCACAGAGCTCCACCGTCACCACGCCGTCGTGCTGCCGGAGCTCTCCCTCAACCTCTCCTTCCTCCTTGCTGGATCAAGGCATCGAATACGTCACCGGGCTGCACGTGTGGTTAACGGGGAGGCACCATTTTTCGGTGCTAAGATCGGATTCCATCGCGAACTGAATCGCTGCGAGTACGACTCCACCAACCGTGTTCTTGTAACACTTCCGCTTAGCGATCTTCAAAGGTATGAAGATGCAATCTCTCCCCACTCGTTGCTGGTTTCTCCATAGATAGATCTTGGTCATCATAGGAATTTTTTTGATTTACTACTACGTCTCCCATCAGTGGCATCATGAGCTAGGTCTATGCGTAGAATCTATGCACGAGTAGAACACAAGTTGTTGTGGGCGTCGATCTTGTTAACTTGCTTGCCGTTACTAGTATTATCTTGATTCGGCAGTATTATGGGATGAGCGGCCCGGACCGACTTTATACGTACGCTTACGTGAGACTAGTTCCACCGCCTGACATGCACTTGTTTCATAAGGTAGCTAGCGGGTGTCTGTCTCTCCCACCTTAGTTGGATTGGATTCGATGAAAAGGGTCCTTATGAAGGGTAAATAGTAATTGGCATATCACGTTGTGGTTTTGGCGTAGGTAAGAAACATTCTTGCTAGAAACCCATAGCAGCCACGTAAAAACTTGCAACTACAAATTAGAGGACGTCTAACTTGTTTTTGCAGCATATGCCTTGTGATGTGATATGGCCAAAGGATGTGATGTGATGCATTGTGATGTACGATATTGATCATGTTCTTGTAATAGGATTCACGACTTGCATGTCGATGAGTATGACAACCGGTAGGAGCCATAGGAGTTGTCTTTTTTTATTGTATGACCTCCGTGTCAATCATAAACGCCATGTAATTACTTTACTTTATTGCTAAACGTTAGCCATAGTAGTAGAAGTAATAGTTTTTGAGACAACTTCACGAAGACACGATGATGGAGATCATGATGATGGAGATCATGGTGTCGTGCTGGTGACAGTGATGATCATGGTGCCCCGAAGATGGAGATCAAAGGAGCAAGATGATATTGGCCATATCATGTCACTATATTGATTGCATGTGATGTTTCTCATCTTTACATCTTATTTTCTTAGAACGACGGTAGTAAATAAGATGATCTCTCAATAAAATTTCAAGAAAAGTGTTCGCCCTAACTATGCACTGTTGCTAAGGATCGTTGTACCGAAGAACCACGTGATGATCGGGTGTGATAGGTTCTAATGTTCGCATACAGCGGGTGTAAGCCAGATTTACACACGTGAAACACTTAGGTTGACTTAACAAGCCTAGAATGTACAGACATGGCCTCGGAACACAGAAGACAGAAAGGTCGAACATGAGTCGTATAGTAGATGCGATCAACATGGAGATGTTCACCATGGATGACTAGTCCGTCTCACGTGATGATCGGACACGGGCTAGTTGACATGGATCATGTATCACTTGGATGACTAGAGAGATGTCTGTCTAAGTGGGAGTTCATTAAATAATTTGATTATGTGAACTTAATTATCATGAACTTAGTCTAAAATTGTCTTTACAATCTATATTGTAGATCCAATGGCCAACGTGAATGTCACCCTCAATTTCAACGCGTTCCTAGAGAAAACCAAGATGAAAGACGATGGAAGCAACTATGCGGACTGGGTCCGTAGCTTGAGGATCATCCTCATAGCTTCCAAGAGATTGTATGTCCTTGATGCACTGCTAGGTGACCCACCCATTTTCCCAGTGGACCAAGACGTTACAAACGCTTGGCAGACACGCTGTGATGATTACTCCCTCGTTTAGTGCGGCATGCTTTACAGTTTAGAACCGGGTCTCTAAAAGCGTTTGGAGCAACACGGAGCATATGAGCTATTCCAAAAGCTGAAACTGGTTTTCCAAGCTCATGCCCGGGTCGAGAGATATGACGTCTCCGACAAGTTCTTCAGCTGTAAGATGGAGGAGAATAGTTTTGTCAGTGAGCACATACTCAAAATGTCTGAGTTTCACAACCGCTTGACTCAGCTGGGAGTTAATCTCCCGGATGACTCGGTCATTGAAAGAATCCTCCAGTCGCTTCCACCTAGCTACAAGAGCTTTGTGATGGACTACAACATGCAGGGTATGGAGAAGTCCATTCCTGAGTTGTACTCGATGCTGAATCAGTGGAGGTCGAGATAAAAAAGGAGCATCAAGTGTTGATGGTGAATAAGACCACTAGTTCCAAGAAAGGCAAGGGTAAGAAGAACTTCAAGAAGGACGGCAAAGCTATTGCCGCGCCCGATAAGCAAGTTGCCGGGAAGAAGAACAAGAATGGACCCAAGCCTGAGACTTAGTGCTTTTATTGCAAGGGTACCGGTCACTAGAAGTGGAACTGCCCCAAGTATTTAGCGGATAAGAAGGCTGACAACGTTAAAGGTGTATGTGATATACTTGTTATTGATGTGTACCTAACCAGCGCTCATAGTAGCTCCTGGGTATTTGATACCGGTGTAGTTGCTCACATTAGTAACTCCAAGCAGGAGCTGCGGAATAAGCGGAGACTAGCAAAGGACGAGGTGACGATGCGCGTCGGGAGTGGTTCCAAGGTCGATCTGATCGCCGTCGGCAGGCTACCTCTACATCTACCTTCGGGATTAGTTTTAAACCTCAATAATTGTTATTTAGTACCAGCTTTGAGCATCAACATTGTATCTGGATCTCGTTTGATGCGAGATGGATACTCATTTAAATCTGAGAATAATGGTTGTTATATTTATACGAGAGAAATGTTTGATGGTCATGCCCCACTGGTCAATGGTTTATTTTTGATGAATCTCGAACGTGATGTTACACATGTTCATAGTGTGAGTGCCAAAAAGTGTAAGGTTGATAACGATAGTCCCACTTACATGTGGCACTGCCGCCTTGGTCATATTGGTGTCAAACGCATGAACAAGCTCCATGCTAATGGACTTTTGGAGTCTCTTGATTTTGAATCATTTAACACGTGCGAACCATGCCTCATGGGCAAGATGACCAAGAATCCGTTCTCCGGAACAATGCAGCGAGCAATTGACTTGTTGGAGATAATACATACCGATGTATGCAGTCCAATGAGCGTCGAGGCTCATGGTGGCTACCGTTATGTTCTCACCCTCACTGATGACTTGAGCAGATATGGGTATGTCTACTAAATGAAACATAAGTCTGGAACCTTTGAAAGGTTCAAGGAATTTCAGAATGAGGTAGAGAATCAACGTGACAGGAAAATAAAGTGCCTACGATCTGATCGTGGCGGAGAATATTTGAGTCACGAGTTTGGCACGCACGTAAGGAAATGTGGCATTGTTTCACAACTCACGCCACCTGGCACACCTCGGCGAAATGGTGTGTCTGAACGTCGTAATCGCACTCTATTGGATATGGTGTGATCTATGATGTCTCTTACCGACTTACCGCTATCATTTTGGGGATATGCATTAGAGACTGCCGCATTCACTTTAAATAGGGCACCGTCAAAGTCCGTTGAGACGACACCGTATGAATTATGGTTTGGAAAGAAACCTAAGCTGTTGTTTCTAAAAGTTCGGGGATGCGATGCTTATGTGAAGAAACTTCAACCTGAGAAGCTCGAACCCAAAGCGGAAAAGTGCGTCTTCATAGGATACCCCAAAGAAACTATTGGGTATACCTTCTACCTCAGATCCGAAGGCAAAGTCTTTGTTGCCAAGAATGGATCCTTTCTAGAGAAAGAGTTTCTCTCGAAAGAAGTAAGTGGGAGGAAAATAGAACTTGATGAGGTAATCGTACCTCCACTCAAACCGGAGAGTAGCGCTACACGGGAAGTTGTTTCTGGGAGACTGCACCGACTGGAGAGGAAGTTAATGATGATGATCATGAAACTTCGTATCAAGTTGCATTGAACCTCGAAGGTCCACAAGGACACATTTCGCACCAGAGTGGTACGAGAACCCTATCCTGGAGATCATGTTGTTGGACAACGGTGAACCTTCGAACTATGAAGAAGCGATGGCGGGCCCAGACTCCAACGAATGGCTTGAAGTCATGAAATCCGAGATAGGATCCATGTATGAGAACAAAGTATGGACTTTGGTGGACTTGCCTGATGATAAGCGAGCCATTGAAAATAAATGGATCTTTAAGAAGAAGACTAATGCGGATGGTAATGTGCCGTCTATAAGGCTCGGCTTGTCGATAAGGGTTATCGACAAGTTTAAGGAGTTGACTATGATGAGATTTTCTCACCCGTAGCGATGCTGAAGTCCGTCCGAATCATGTTAGCAATTGCCACATTTGATGATTATGAGATCTGGCAAATGGACGTCAAAACGGCATTCCTTAATGGCTTCCTTAAGGAAGAACTGTATATGATGCAGTCGGAAGGTTTTGTCGATCCTAAAGATGCTAACATGGTATGCAAGCTCCAGCGCTCCATCTATGGGCTGGTGCAAGCATCTCAGAGTTGGAACATTCGCTTTAATGAGGTGATTAAAGCATTTGGGTTTATACAGGTTTATGGAGAACCCTATATTCACAAGAAAGTGAGTGGGAGCTCTGTAGCATTCCTCAATTATATGTGGATGACATATTGTTGATGGGAAATGATATAGAACTCTTGGAGAGTGTAAAGGCCTACTTGAATAAATGTTTTTCAATGAAGGACCTTGGAGAAGCTGCTTACATATTAGGCATCAAGATCTATAGAGATAGATTGAGACGCCTCATTGGTCTTTCACAAAGCACATACCTTGACAAGATATTGAAGAAGTTCAATATGGATCAGTCCAAGAAGGGGTTCTTGCATGTGTTACAGGGTGTGAGATTGAGTATGACTCAATGCCCGACCACGGCAAAGGTTAGAGAAGAGATGGGTGTAATCCCCTATGCCTCAGCCATAGCCTCTATTATGTATGCCATGCTATGTACCAGACCTGATGTGAACCTTGCCATAAGTATGGTAGGGAGGTACCAAAGTGATCCCGGAGCGGAACACTGGACAGCGGTCAAGAATATCCTGAAGTACCTGAAAAGGACAAAGGACATGTTTCTCGTATATGGAGGTGTCGAAGAGCTCGTCGTAAAGGGTTACATCGATGCTAGCTTCGACACAGATCCGGACGACTCTAAGTCGCAAACCGGATACGTGTATATTTTGAACGGAGGGGCAGTCAGCTGGTGCAGCAGCAAGCAAAGTGTCGTGGCGGCATCTACATGTGAAGCAGAGTACATAGCTCCTTCGAAAGCAACAAAGGAAGGAGTCTGGATGAAGGAGTTCATCACTGACCTAGGAGTGATTCCAAGTGCGTCGGGCCCGATGACACTATTCTGTGACAACACTGGAGCTATTGCCCATGCAAAGGAGCCCAGGTTTCACAAGAAGACAAGACACATCAAGCGCCGCTTCAACTCCATCCGTGATTAAATTTAGGAGGGAGATACAGATATTTGTAAAGTACATACGGATCTGAATGTAGCAGATCCGTTGACTAAACCTCTCTCACGAGCAAAACATGATCAACACCAGAATGCTATGGGTGTTCGATTCATCACAATGTAACTAGATTATTGACTCTAGTGCAAGTGGGAGACTGTTGGAATTATGCCCTAGAGGAAATAATAAAATGGTTATTATTGTATTTCCTTGTTCATGATAATTGTCTATTGTTCATGCTATAATTATGTTAACCAGAAACCGTAATACATTTGTTAATACATAGACCACAACATGTCCCTAGTAAGCCTCTAGTTGGCTAGCTCGTTGATCAATAGATGGTCACGGTTTCATGACCATGGACAATGGATGTCATTGATAACGGGATCAAATCATTAGGAGAATGATGTGATGGACAAGACCCAATCCTAAGCATAGCACAAAATCATGTAGTTCGTCTGCTAAAGATTTTCCAATGTCAAGTATCGTTTTCTTAGACCATGAGATTGTGCAACTCCCGGATACCGTAGGAATGCTTTGGGTGTGACAAACTTCACAATGTAACTGGGGGGCTATAAAGGTACACTATGGGTATCTCCGAAAGTGTCTGTTGGGTTGGCACGAATCGAGACTGGGATTTGTCACTTCGTGTGACGGAGAGCTATCTCTAGGCCCACTCATTAAGACATCATCATAATGATCTCAATGTAACTAAGGAGTTAGCCACGGGATGATGTGTTACGGAATGAGTAAAGAGACTTGCCGGTAACGAGATTGAACAAGGTATAGGGATACCGACGATCCAATCTCGGGCAAGTACCATACCGGTAGACAAAGGGAATTGCATACGGGATTGATTGAATCCCCGACATCGTGGTTCATCCGATGAGATCATCATGGAGCATGTGGGAGCCAATATGGGTATCCAGATCCCGCTGTTGGTTATTGACCGGAGAGGTGTCTCGGTGATGTCTACGTGTCTCCCGAACTCGTAGGGTCTACACCCTAAAGGTTCAATGACGCTAGGGTTATAGGGAAATAGTGGACGTGGTTACCGAAGGTTCTTTGGAGCCCCGGATGAGATCTTGGACATCACGAGGAGCTACAGAATGGTCCAGAGGTAAATATTGATATATAGGAAATGAGGATTTGGCCACCGGAAGTTTTTCGGGAAGTACCGATAACGTATCGGGACCACCGAAAGAGTTCCGGTGGTCCACCAAGTGGGGCCACCAGACCTAGAGGACTGCGTGGGCCAAGAGTGGAAGGGACCAGCCCCGGAGTTGGCTGGTGCGCCCTCCACCCTAGCCCAATGCGCAGGAAAGGTGGGAGGGAGGGGAAACCCTAGACCTAGATGGGCCTAAGGCCCACCAGGGCTGCGCCCTCCCCCTCTCCTCCCTCTGGCCGCCGCCCAGATGGGATCTGGGGCTGCCGCACCACCCTAGGCTGGGAACCCTAGGGCGCAATACCCTCCTCCCTCTCCTCCTATATATAGTGGTGGGTTTTGGGCTATTTGAGACACAACTCTCTCTCCCTCTCGGCGCAGCCCTACTTCTCCCTCTCCTCTTCTCTGTAGTGCTTGGCGAAGCCTTGCCGAAGACCACGCAGCTCCACCGTCACCACGTCGTTGTGCTACTGGAGCTCTCCCTCAACCTCTCCTTCCTCGCTGGATCAAGGCGTAGGAGATGTCACCGGGCTAAATGTGTGTTGAACACGGTGGCGCCGTTGTTCGGCGCTAAGATCGGATTCCACCGCGATCTGAATCGTTGCGAGTACGACTCCACCATCCACGTTCTTATAATGCTTCCGCTTAGTGATCTTCAAAGGTATGAAGATGCAATCTCTCCCCACTCGTTGCTGGTTTCTCCATAGATAGATCTTGGTGATCGTAGGATTTTTTTTGATTTACTACTACGTCTCCCATCAGGTCAATGGACAAAGAATTAAGCATTATATCTCAGGTATGCCTATTAATGTTGAAAGCAATGTTATCCAAACCATGACACTCGAGGAACACATAAGAGAAACCTTCTGAAACACTCCAAAATCATGAAAAATAAGAGGTACATGATATGGTAAGTAAAAGGACTCCGAAAAATCCGCAAAAATATTTTCTTTCAGTTTTGGAATATTAGAAAAAATAGGAAAATAGGAAATGAACGGGAAATCAACCGAGGTGAGCATGATACACCAGGGCGCGCCTACCCCCTGGCATGCCCTGGTGGGTTTTGCCCTCCTCATGAGCCTTCTCGACTTGATTTTCCGTCCATATGCTTGTTTCCCAAGAATAAAAATTCTCTATATATACCCCTCGATTTTTTTGACCACCACATCACGGAAATATTCACTGTTCTTCTTTTGTGTTGTTTCCCTGACATATCTAGAAATATGTCCTCTCGAGATTAAGAGGGGAAGAGCTGTGTTGCTGACTATATTGCAAACCCTAAGGTCTATGGAGAGGTGGACCATTATGGATGGACCACGGATAAGGGGCAAGACGCCAACATGAAGGAAACAAAGGCTTGTAACTCTGAGGAAGAGGATGATCCACTACCTCAACTCGGAGACATGCATGTGGAATTCAAGAAGTCAAGCCTACGTAAAGTATACAAACCCGAGGTTTGATTTATTCGATATTCTTTCCTGCAGGAGATCAAGGTAGAATTATTTAAAAATATATTAAAGCTCGAGTTAGAAAACAATGATCTAATTAAGGGAGGAAAAATTTATGCTCAAGTATAAACTGAGGAAGGCTACTTCATCACCACAACCTTCAACATCTTCACCACCAAAGGAGACTTGAGTACACACGTATGGTCACTCCCTTTGAATTGAGCCAAGCTTCGGGGATATACACCGGTATCGTATCACCATCACTTTTTACCTTTACTTTCTATTTTGATCCTTAGCTTTTTCGTGATTTAGTTGAATAAAAGTTTAGTATGATCTATTTTCGAGTGCTAGTTTCGTGATCTATCTATCTATTTAATTGAGTGAGATTTATATAATAAATTTTAGTTTGAGCTCTTGCTTCGTTGTTTCTTGTTGCAATCATAATAAAAATAAAATAAAATAAAAGGACCATATGCTAATATTAAGGTGAGTGACGTGGCTTGAGACTACGTCGGTATTTCCCCAAAGAGGAAGGGATGATGCAGCACAGTGGCGGTAAGTATTTCCCTTAGTTTATGAAACCGAGGTATCAATCTATAGAGGAAGATCACACACCCACGTAAAAAATACCTGCATAGAAACAAAAAATACTTGCAGCCCGACGCGAAAGAGAGGTTGGCATGCTCTCTTGGGTAATAAGATAGATTAGGTAGTGGTAGTTTTGGAAAATAGATCTAGCAAGAACACAAAGTAAAACAAATAAATAAAAAGTGCAGCAAGGTATTTTTGAGTTTTTTGGAATAATACATCTGAAAACAAAATTTTCAAATAGTCGATCGGAAAGCAATATGTTGGAAAAGTAGACCCGGGGGTCATAGGATACACTAGTGTCTTCTATCATGAGTATAGCGCACGGTGGGTGAACAAATTACTGTTGGGAAATTGATAGAAGATCAAATAATAATCACGATATCCAGGGAATGATCATTATATAGGCATCACGTCCAAGACAAGTAGACCGAAATGATTCTACATCTACTTCTATTACTCCATATATCGGCCGCTATCCAGCATGAATCTAGTGTATTAAGCTCATGGAGAAACAGATTAATGCAATAAGAACGGTGACATGGTGTAGCAAATATCTATTCATGTAGGAATAAACCCCATCTTCATATCCGTAATGGCAATGATACATGCGTGTCTTGCTACCCTTTTGGCCACTGGGAAAGAACACCGCAAGATCGAACCCATCAGAAAGCACCTCTTCCCATGGCAAGCAAATCGATCTAGTTGGCCTAACTAAACCAAAGATTCGAAGAAGAAATACGAGGCTATAAGTAATCATGCAAATAAGAGACTCAAATCATATTCATGGATAGAAATTCATCATGAACTCAAAATTCATCGAATCCCAACAAACACACCGCAAAAGTCATTACATCAAATAGATCTCCAAGAGACCATTGTATTGAGAAACACACAGAGAGAGAAAGCCAGTTAGCGACTCCCTATGCACCCGTAGGTCTATGGTGGACTACTCAAGCATCATCGGAGAGGCACCTATGAAGAAGATAAACCCCTCTGTGATTGTGTTAGATTGGATCTTGAGATTCTGGAACTTGCGGCGGATGGAATTATGGTTCGTCGACTCCCCTAGTGTTTTTGGATTTCCAGGGAATTTATAGGCTCGATAGTCGGTTGGGGGGTGCCCGAGTTTCCCACCCTCCACCAGGCCGCGCCAGGGGCCTTTGGCATGCCCTCGTGGAGCGTGGCCACCCCGGGCCTCCTCTTCTAGTGTTTTCTGGTCCATCTTTCTTCTTCTGATCCAAAACAATCCACAAAATCCCCGCAGCATTCGGGCTCCATTTGGTACTGATTTTCTACGAAGTAAAAACACAAGCAAAAACAGCAACTGGCACTTTGGCACTTTGGCAATAGGTTAGTCCCAAAAAATGATATAAAGTTGCTATAAAATGATTTTAAAACATCCAAGATTGATAATATAACAGAATGGAACAAGCAAAAATTTATAGATATGTTGGAAACGTATCAGCATCCCCAAACTTAATTCCTACTCGTCCTCGAGTAGGTAAATGATAAAAACAGAAATTTTGATGGGAAATGTTGCCTATCATGTTCATCAAATATACTTTTGTTTACAGCATTGACATTTGGACTTTTCATATGGTTCAAAGCAATAGTCTAGTATTGACATGAAAACTTTAATACTCAAGTATAGCAACAAGCAACCATGGCTTTTAAAATATCAACGCTAAAGCAAGTTTTCCCTAGCACATCATGCTCAATCATTGATCCTTTCACAATACACACTCAAATAGTAGCTACACCTAATGCTCAAGTATGATCATAGTGCCTCCTAGTTGGTGCATTATAAGAGAATATGGAGACACAAATTGACAAATAAAAAATTTCATAAAGTAAATAGATAGGTCCTTCGCGGCGGGAAGTAGGGATTTGTAGAGGTACCAGAGCTCAAGTGTTTAAATTGATAGAGAAAAATATTTTGAGTGGCATGCCTTTCCTATCAATGAAAACGACTCTGAGATCTCAATATCTTTCCACACTAGATGCATCATAGGCGGTTCCCAAACAGAAAATAAAGTTTATTCCTTTTTCCACCATACTTTTGCTTTCCATGACTAGTTGAATCCACGGTTGCCTTCCATACCAACACTTCCAAGGAATTTATTATTTGACAACATAAAGTAATTTTTTTTCTTTTTCATTTTGGGACGGGGCATCCCTACTACCTCCATACTCTCGTGCAATTACAAGTGAATAAACACTCATCTTGAGAATAACACATCTAACATGAAAAAATATAAGTCACCCCCTACCGTTTGATGAGCGGTACGGGCACACAAAAAGGAAAATTTGTTTTGTAAATTTAGAGATGGCACATACAAATTTGCTTGGAATGGCATGGAAATACTGTATATAGGTAGGTATAGTGGACTCATATGGCAAAACTTGGTTTAAGGATTTTGGATGCACAAGTAGTATTTCTACTTAGTACAGGAGAAGGCTACAATGAGATTGAGAAGCATCCAACTAATTAACGAAAAATCACATAAGCGAGCATTAAGCATAACTAACACTGAATAATCCACCATAAGTAGGATGTAATTTCGTAGCACAACTATTGACTTTCGTGCTTACATAGGGAATCACAAACCTTAACACCAATATTCTTAATAAGCATAATTACTCATCAACATAACTCACATATCACTATTGTCATGTCTCAAAACTATTACAAAGAATCAAGTTTAATTTGTCCAGTGATCTTCATTAAAGTTTTTATTATATCCCTCTTGAATATCTATCACTTTGGGACTAGTTTCATATGTTGCAATTGCTTTCGATAAGCTCACATGGATATAAGTGAAAAACATGACCATACAAGTTTCATCTCTCAAAATAGTATAAGTGAAGCATGAGAGGATTTCTTCAAAATTAATAACTCTAAAAATAATATAAGTGAAGCATGAGAGTGTTTCTTCAAACATGTAAAAGCACACCATGCTCAAAACAATATAAGTGAAGCACTATATCAATTCCTTTGCTCAAAAGTTTTAAGTGAAGCATAAATAAAAATTCTAACAAATCATAGAATAATTTTGGCTGTCTCAAATAGGTGTGAATCAAGGATAAATTAAAAAAAAGCAAAGAAACATGACGCTCCAAGCAAAGTTCATGATATGTGACGAATAAATATATAGTTCCAAGAAGTATACCAATGGTTGTTGGAAGAAATAGGGGATGCCACCCAGGGCATCCCCAAGCTTAGTTGCTTGTTACTCTTTGTATATTAACTTGGGGTCATGTATAATCCCCAATATTTGACTCTTCCAACTCCTTATTCCTTCATCCGTCGTGATCTCACCCAAAACTTGAAAACTTCAATCACACAAAACTTGAGAAAATTCTAGTGAGATCCGTTAGTATAATAAAGCAAATTAGCACTTTAGGTACTGTTGTAATCCATTAATATTTTATTATTGCATTATAACTACTGTATTAAAACTTTATCATGACTTATACCCCCCGTTACAAGCCATAGATTCATCAAAATTGGCACACGATGCAACGAAAACAGAATCTGTTTGAGACAGGACAGTCTGTAGTAATCTGTACTCTCACCATACTTATGGAACTCTAAAAATTCTTAAAAATTATCACAACTAAAATAACTTGTATATAAATACTTTTTTATATTTATATCAATATAAAGTTCCAAAAATAATAATATTCATGCACTAAGAACAAAGTTTATGTTTCAGATTCAGCATTGTTTCTACTCATCTTATTGATCATCCTAAAGGCATTACTTGACACAAACACTAAATAAGACATAAAAACACAATCATAAAAGAAGCATAATTGATAAAAACACTCAAAAACATAAATAAAAAGGTACAAATAATGTATTCATTAGGTTGCCTCCCAACAAGCGCTATCATTTTACGCCCCTAGCTAGGCATAATGCATAGATTCAAGTATTGTCATCCTTAGTTTACACTCCATAGAAGGCCCTCAGGATTGATTAATATAGTGGCTTAATTATTTTTCTATGGAAGTGTTCCATACCCTTTCTAATAGGAAACTAAAACTTAATATTGCCTTCTTGCATATCAATCACGACACCTATAGTGCGTAAAAACGGTCTACCAAGTATGATGGGACAAGACGGATTGCATCAATATCAAGAACAATAAAATTAATGGGAACATAATTACTTTTTGCAAGAATAATTACATAATTAATTCTTCACAAGGGCTTTTTAATAGTATAATCCGCCAAGTGGAAATTAAGAGAACATTCTTCAATATTGGTAAGACCAAGCACATCACATAGAGATTTAAGAATTGTGGAAACACTAGCACCCAAATCACACAAAGAAAAGCATTAATAATTTTTGATCTTGAATTTAATGGTAGGTTACCACTCATCATGTAATTTTCTAGGAATCAAAATTTCTAATTCCAACTTCTCTTATTAATATTTCATCATGTGATCAACGATATGTTTAGTAAAAGCTTTATTTTGTTCATAAGCATGGCATGAATTTATCATAGATTGCAACAAAAAAAATAGAATCAACCAAGTAGCAAATCTCATAATTAAAGTCTTTATAATCAAAGATAGTGAGCATATCACTAGTTAAATTTTTGACCTCTCCCATCCCACTTTTATCAAAAAATTCATCAAGATTTTCACCCTCCGAATCATTGGGACGCCCTCTAGATAAAGTTGACTCTTCTTCAGTCCCTTTATCATCAATATTAACATTACTAAAAAATTAATCAATAGAGAAAACACCAATCATTTTAAGATCTTCATCATTGCTATGGAAGTAATCACTAGAAAACGCTTTTTCTAAAAATTCTCTTTTAGCTCTAAGCATAGTGGTTCTTTTTTTACTTTCATCCATATGAATATATAAAGCTTTAATCGATTCATGGATATTAGGTGGAAAAGCATGAAACTTGAGATTTTCAACATCATTGAAAATTCTATCAATGCTTCTAGACATATCATCAATCTTATTCAAATTTTCGTCTATCGTTGTATTGAAATACTTTTGAGCATTGATAAATTCTTTAAAAATATTCTCAAGTTCAGAGGTGTTCATATTATTATTATTGTAAGAATTACCATTGGTATTACCTTAATTATTAGAGGAATTTCAAGGAAAAGGCCTAGGATTAAAATTACCTCTATAAGCATTGTTATTGAAGTTGTTTCGCGATATGAAATTCACATCTACACAATCACTATTTTTCTCAATCAAAGTAGACAAAGGCACATCATTAAGATAAAGAGGAGAATTTTTCTTAGCGACCAACTTCATAAGAGCATCAACTTTTTCACTCAAAGTGCTAATTTCTTCTATCGAATTAACCTTTTTACTAGTAGGTGCTCTTTCGGTATGCCATTGTGAATAATTTTGCATGATATTATCTAGTAATTTGGTAGTTACACCCAAAGTAATTTCCATAAAAATTCCACCCACGATGGAATCTAAAAGATTTCTAGATACAAAATTCAATCCCGCATAAAAAAATTGTATGATAATCCAACTATTTAAACCATGTGTAGGACAATTTCTTAGCATTAATTTCATTCTTTACCAAGATTGTGCAACATGTTCAGGCTCAAGTTCCTTTAAATTCGTGATTTGAGTCCTAAGGGAAATAATTTAAACGGGCGGAAAATACTTAGTAATAAAAGCCTCCTTGCACTTATCCCAAGGATCGATACTATTGTGAGGCAAATAAGAAAACCAAATTTTGCACGATCCCGCAAAGAGAAAGGAAACAATTTCAACTTCACAATATCATTATCCACATCTTTTTTTCTTTTGCATATCACATATTTCCACGAAGGTATTAAGATGGGACGCGACATCCTCATTAGGGGTACCAGAAAATTGATCTTTCATGACAAGATTCAACAAAGCGGCATTAATATCACAAGACTCCGCACTAGTGGCGAGAGGAGCAATAGGAGTGCTAATAATATCATTATTATTGGTATTGGAAAAATCATACAACTCGGTGTTTTCTTGAGTCATCGTGACTATGACTATGCAAACAAGATTGCAAGCAAACAAGAGATCTGATGAGAAAAAGACAAACGAAAAAGAGAGGGCGAATAAAATGGCAAAATTGTAAAGTGGCGGACAGGAAAACGAGAGGAAAATATAAAATAATGTAAATTGCAAGGAGATAAGATTGCGTTGTTATTTCCCCAAAGAGGAAGGGATAATGCAGCACAATGACGGTAAGTATTTCCCTCAGTTTATGAAACCAAGGTATCAATCCGTAGAAGAAGATCACACACCAACGTAAAAAACACCTGCACACAAACAACAAATACTTGCAACCCGACGTGAAAGAGAGGTTGTCATGCTCTCTACAGTAATAAGATAGATTAGGTAGTGATAGTTTTGGCAAATAGATCTCGCAAGAACACAAAGTAAAAAAAAAGTGCAGGAAGGTATTTTTGGTTTTTTTGGAATAATAGATGATTAAAACAAAAGTTGCTAATATTAGATTTGTTGGTGTACTAAAGTTTGGGCCTTTAGTACCCCTTACTTGTGCACGGGAAGTTGTAGCCACACCAGTGGCAAGGCCTGCTAGGGGACTGCTGGATGGAAGTACGAAGATGTCAAGAAAACATTCAAGTCAATAATCAGAAGACAAAAGACCAGAACCTGTGACCCCGGTAAGATCTTGTCGGGAAGGCTTGCGGAGCCCCAGCAGGACCTGCATCCGGCAAGACCTCGCTAGTCTGTCACCGCTCGAGTGCGACGACCAGCCTGTCAGACAGGTCTTATCCTCCTGGGTACGTGTCGAGGCGCTGGCTATGAAGGGGTTAAGCGGTGCTGATGGGACGGTCTCTTTTCCCGTCCCCAAGAAGATTAAGAACAGTGGTCTGTTGCATTTAATGTGTCTGCCCTATGCCGTCAGTGTTAGGTATGATAACACTGTAGCAACTGTACACCCCATGTATGTACTGTACGCCACTGTTGGAGACCCCTTGTACATATGAAAGGAGGCCCAAGGCTTTACTAGAGAGGGGAGGACATTCTAGCTCAGAGGCATGCCTAGCGGCTGTGTACTATTCATCACACAGTGCTCCTGTAGCCAGAGCTCAAAGACACACAATACACTAAAGCAAGAGTAGGGTTTGATGCTTCTCGGCGGCCCGAACCTGGGTAAAAATCCCTCGCGTTGCTCGTTGGATCTTCTCTTTGCGCACACCTTCTCCCTGCCGAACCGAAAAGGGATCCACGCGATCCCATAGGTGTTGTACCCCGACAAGATTAGAAACAAATATGTTGCAAAAGTAGACCCGGAGGCCGTAGGATTCACTAGTGGCTTCTCTCATGAGTATACCACATGGTGGGTGAACAAATTACTGTTGGGCAATCGATAGAAGATCAAATAATCCTGATGATATCCAGGCAATGATCATTATATAGGCATCATGTCCAAGACAAGTAGTGTGAAACGATTCTGCATCTACTTCTATTACTTCACACATCGACTGCTATCCAACATGCATCTAGTGTATTAAGTTCATGGACAAACTAAGTAATGCAATAATAATGGTGACAAAATGTAGACAATATCTATTCATGTAGGAATAGACCCCATCTTGTTATCCTTAATGGCAATGATACATGCGTGTCTTGCGGCCCTTTCTTTCACTGGAAAAGAACACCGCAAGATCGAACCCATCACAAAGCACCTCTTCCCATGGAAAGAAAAATCGATCTAGTTGGCCTAACTAAACCAAAGATTCGAAGAATAAATACGGGGCTATAAGTAATCATCAAAATAAGAGATTATAGAAGACTGAAATCATATTCATGGATAGAAACTGATCATGAACTCAAAATTCATCGGATCCTAACAAACACACCGCAAAAGTCATTACATCAAATAGAACTCCAAGAGACCATTGTATTGAGAAACAAACAGGGAGAGGAAGCCATCTAGATACTGCCTACGAACACGTAGGTCTACGATGGACTACTCACGCATCATCAGAGAGGCACCTATGAAGAAGATGAACCCCTACGTGATGGTGTTAGATTGGATCTCGAGATTATGGAACTTGCGGTGGCTGAAATTGTGTTTCGTCGACTCCCCTAGGGTTTTTGGATAATCAGGGAATTTATAGGCTCAATAGTAGGTTGGGGGGTGACCGAGGTGCCCACCTGAGGGAGCCCAGGATTAGGGGGTCGCCGGATAGCCGACCTATTGTTGTGGGCTAGACTATGAGGGCTACTTACCGAACACCAGAAGATTTGAAGGCCCAGTCTCCAGGATGGAAGCTTAAAGGAGCACGGCTTGCGCTCCATGTTTGATTTAGTAAATAGGCATGTTATCTATTCGGCATGTAACCGACCATGTGTAAACCCTAGGCATCCTCGGCATCTATATAACCCGGAGAGTTTTAGGGCGTAGGCACAGAAAGGCTCATCTAGGTTTAGCTATACGATCTCGAGGTAGATCAACTCTGTAAACCCCCCCCCCCCCATACCATCAATACAACCAAGGAGGACATAGGGTATTACCTCCATAGGAGGGCCCGAACCTGGGTAAACTCATGTCCCCTTCGCCTCCTGTTATCGTTGATTCTAGTCTCACAGTTCGGGACCGCCTACCCAAGATCCACTGGTTGGGACACTGGTATTGGTGCTTTCATTGAGAGTTCCTCTGTGAGCGAGATGGAATCGATGCCTCGCCTTGTTATCAACGAAGAGGCCCTCAACATGGATGTTTTCGTCCCCGGACAGATCTTCGCCTTCGATAGCGTTGTGTTGCATGCTTATTCCGCTGGCCATCTAGGCCGCGTTGACAACTTCGCCCCCGATCAAGAGGCCAGATTCGGAAAATCAAAGTTCTTCATTGATTCTTTGGGTGACTTGTCATTAATCGGGATCCCAGCTTCGCCTGTAGCCTCCGAGGACTCTGAGGCCATAAACTCGAGCCCTTCTTCGGACATGCCCATGGGGTCACCAACGGCGATAAGCCGATCTCTTATCCCGGTCTGACCATTAAGCCAGATGACCGAATGATACGTCTCCAACGTATCTATAATTTTTGATTGTTCCATGCTATTATGTTATCAACTTGGGATGTTTTATATGCATTTATATGCTACTTTATATCATTTTTGGGACTAACTTATTAACTCAGTGCCTAGTGCCTGCTTCTGTTTTTTCTGTGTTTTTGACCTTTTTCAGATAGGAATATCAAACGGAGTCCAAACGGAATACAACTTTCGCCGTGATTTTTTATGGAAAATCTCAAAAATACCAGAAGAAAAGATACCGGGGAGGAGTCCCGAGGAAGCCACAAGCCTGGGAGGCGCGGCCACCCCCCTAGGCGCGCCTGGGGGGCTCGTGACTCCCTCGTGGGCCCTCTTGACTTATTCTCGACTCCATCTAGTCTTATAAATACGGAAACCTCCAGAACTAAACCTAGATCGGAATCCGCCGCCGCAAGCCTCTGTAGCCACCAAAAACCAATCGGGAGCCCATTCCGGCACCCTACCGAAGAGGGATTCGGACACGGAGGGCTTCTTCATCAACACAATTGCCTCTTCGATGATGCATGAGTAGTTCACCATAGACCTTCGGGTCCATAGCTAGTAGCTATATGTCTTCTTCTCTCTCTTGGATCTTCAATACAAAGTTTTCCATGATCTTCATGGAGATCTATTCGATGTAACTTTCTTTTGCGGTGTGTTTGTCGAGATCCGATGAATTGTGGATTTATGATCAGATTATCTATGAATATTATTTGAGTCTCCTCTGATTTCTTATATGCATGATTTCATATCCTTGTAAGTCTCTTCGAGTTATGGGTTTCGTTTGGCCAACTTGATCTATAATTCTTGCAATGGGAGAAGTGCTTGGTTTTGGGTTCATACCGTGCGGTGTCCTCACGTAGTGATAGAAGGGGTAGGGAGGCACGCATCGTGTTGTTGCCATCAAGGGTAAAAAGATGGGGTTTATATCATATTGCATGAATCTATCCCTATACATCATGTCATCTGGCTTAAGGCATTACTCTGTTTGTTATGAACTTAATACACTAGATGCATGCGGGATAGCGGTCGATGTGTGGAGTAATAGTAGTAGATGCAGACAGTATCGGTCTACTTGTCTCGGACGTGATGCCTATATGTATGATCATTGCCTTAGATGTCTTCATGACTTTGCGCGATTCTATCAATTGCTTGACAGTAATTTGTTCACCCACCGTAATACTTGCTATCATGAGAGAAGCCTCTAGTGAACACTATGGCCCCCGGATCTATTTTACACATTATATATTCAGATCTACATACAAAAATACTGAAAATACCTTGCTGCACTTTTATTTATTTATTTATATTTACCTATTATCACTATCAGATCTCACCTTACAAGTAATCGTAAAGGGATTGACAACCCCTTTATCGCGTTGGGTTCAAGTTTGTTTGTTTTTGCGCAGGTGCCTTGGTGCCTCATCTTGATACTCCTACTGGATTGATACCTTGGTTCTCAAACTGAGGGAAATACTTATCTCTACTTTGCTGCATCACCCTTTCCTCTTCAAGGGAAAAACCAACGCAAGCTCAAGAAGTAGCACCGGACACGTGTTCTTTCTGAACACTCCCCATGGGTGGATGTCATGGAGGTTAGCTCCACGAGTTCGGAACAGCTGGATTCGATCGGGCCCTCAGCGGTCGACGAGGCCCTGGAATGATTTTCTTGGATGAAGATCGCCAACAATCCACCTCTGATCTATGCTTGGTTCGGTTATAGTGCGGGCAGGGACGAATTTTTCGACCCACCCACCACCCACTTGATAGACACCGTCGAAGATTTAACCGACGTGCTGGACTATGCCTCCAAGGATGCAGAATACATGGATGAAGAGGACCGTGCTCCCACCCCCGTTAACATCGGGAGTTGGACCGCCACTTCTACGTACGACGTATACATGGTGGATACTCTTGCCACCAAGGGCGATAAAACGCCTCACAACGACGGTGACAAATCGGGGGATGCGCCATCAAGGCGCCGGAAGTCACATAAGCGGTCCAAAAACAAAAAAAGGGAAGAAGAGCTATTATTAGCAACGGGGATGGTAACGCGCCCGCTGATCATGACAATCCTGTTATCCCCGAGCACCCGTTTGAGGGTCCAGGGGAGCCAAACAACCAAAACAACCCCGATAACGTCAACGACCCTAAAGGCGATGAGTACCCCCCCTGTCGAGGAGGAAGCTATACTGGAAGCCAATGACTTGTGCATCCCGGATAACCTTGAAGATCAGGAAGAAATCAAGCAGCAACTCATAGCAATGGCTAGCAGCCTAAAGGCTAAGGAGCGGCAACTCAAAGCCGGATAGGCCGACCTCAATGATCGATGGATGAAAGTCCTCTCAGCCGAGGAAGTATACGGCACTGGTCTGTCACACCAGCCCAAAAGCTACCCTCAGAGAAGGCTGCTGCCGCAATTTAGTGATGAACTTACTGATACTCCATCTCCAGACCATACTCCGTACGACAAGCCGGCCGCCCCCCTCGTGGTCGGGACAGGACGGCTGACGACGCCTGTTATATATCGGCAGTGCCCCGAAGACAGGGTAGGGAGCCATTAGAGGCCAATAACAGGTTCGACCTGCGAAATGACCTAGATCATAGAGCAGGCCGCACTTGATCCATCTATGGATCCAGAGGGTACTCGCCCGATAGACGCGGCGGATATAGACCATGGTTCGACCAAAACAACAGAGTCCGAGAACGTAGCCATCCCCGCACGGACGCCGAATATAGGCGGGACATAGCTCGGGTCAGAGGCGCCCGTTCACCCACTATGCTTCATAGATGAGGTAATGCGACATCAGTTCACTAAAGGTTTAAACCCGTGAATATAAAACAGTACGACGGGACCACTGACCCAACTATATGGATCGAGGACTTCCTCCTCCATATCCACATGGCGTGAGGAGATGATCTGCATGCCATCAAATACCTCCCTCTTAAGCTTATGGGGCCAGCTTGGCACTGGTTAAACAGCCTCCCCGAAAAATCCATTGGATGTTGGGAAGACCTAGAAGATGCATTCCGCTCTAACTTTGAGGGAACCTATGTCCGCCCGCCGGACTCTTCCGATCTCGGCAACGTCGTCCAGAAGCCCGGCGAGTCTGCTCGGTAGTTTTGGAATCGGTTCTTGACTAAGAAGAACCATATCATCGCATGTCCAGATGTTGAGGCCATAGCCTCCTTCCGGCACAATATTCGGGATGAATGGTTGGCCTACCAGCTAGGCCAGGATAAACCTCAGACTATGTCCACCCTTACATCCCTCACGACCCGCTTTTGCATGGGCAAAGATAATTGGCTGGCTAGATGCAGCCACAATTCGGAAGATCCCGTCGCACCTGAAACACGGGTCGGCAATTCAAACCCAAAGTGCAATAAGAATAAGCGTCGGCACAATAATACCGAAGCTGATGATATGGCTGTAAACGCCGGATTCCGCAACTCCTGGCCTGGGCAGCGGAATAAGTCTCCTAAAGGCAATTGTGATGGACCCACTTAGCTCGAGAAGATCATGGAAAGGCCCTGCCAAATCCATGGGACTTCGGAAAAGCCCGCCAACCACACACTCTATAACTACTGGGTGTTTAAGCAGGCCAACACGATACCACCCGAAGACCAAGGCAAAAGCTCTCGTAGCAAGGACGAAGATGAGCGTCGGGGTCCAATTGGTGGCAGACAGAAGAAAATCCCTCCCGAAGTCAAAATGATGAACATTATATATGCCACCCATATATCCAAGAAGGAGATGAAGCACGCCCTCCGGGAAGTCTATGCGGTGGAACCCGTAGCCCCGAAGTACAACCCATGGTCGGCATACCCGATCACCTTTGATCGGCGTGATCATCCGACCAGTATCCACCATGGGGGTTCGGCGGCCCTCGTCGTAGACCCCATAATAGATGGGTACCACCTCACAAAAGTCCTAATGGATGGAGGAAGTAGCCTCAACCTGATTTACTCAGATACGGTGAAAAAGATGGGCATAGATCCGTCAAGGATCAAACCCAGTAGCACTACCTTCAAAGGAGTAATCCCGGCCGTTGAGGCCCAATGCACGGGCTCTGTAACTCTGTAAATTGTTTTCGGCTCGCCCGATAACTTTCGCAGAGAAGACTTGATCTTCGACATTGTGCCCTTTCGCAGCGGCTATCATGCGCTGCTTGGTCAGACGGTGTTTGCTCGTTTCAATACAGTCCCACACTATGCATACCTCAAGCTGAAGATGTTGGTCACCAAGGGGGTCATTACTGTCAACAGCAATATCGAGCGCTCCCTTACAACTGAAGAACATGCGCTGGCCCTAGCGGTCGAATTCAGTTATAGAGAAGATCAGGACGTTCCGATATCCGCTATAAAGGCACAGAAGGCTGGGAAGTGAGTTCGGCTGTGGACCGAAGACTCAGATCTTCCCTCCTCCTCTCTATAGGGACTCACCCCCCACCACACAACCCCGGGACCAGCAAAGTATGTGCCTAGGAGGCACATCTTTGCACTCAAGATTCCATGGGTAGCGGTGGGGAAATTAAGATGCGTGTTCGGCTGCCCCAAACTATTACCATCAACACGTCTTCGGACAAAATGCAGTCGCTTCTAAAAAGATCTTGCCTACGGCATAAAGCTCACCTACAATTCGGTGACCTCTCAAGATTTTGGTAGCAAAATCCGCCCGCCAAACACTAACACCCATCAAGGTGCATCTAAGAGAAGGAGTCAACTAGCAAGGGGGCATACCGAGGACGTCATGTTACCAATTGAAGACCCCTGATACAACAAATCCTAAACGATTCTATTCCTTATTTTGTTTCACTTACCTGTAAACAGATGCTACGGCAATCCGAGTTTTAAGAGTTGTTGAGAAAATGTAAAAATTGTGTGGCGCAAGTTCGCTTCATTTGTCCTGTTTTGGGTGCATACTTTTCCTTTCTCCCTCTTCTCGTGAACCTGTTCAATATGACACGAAGTAACTGGCTGATAGACCAGGGGTTCACGTTCAAACACAAATCGCCCTATTTATCATGTCTTTGGCATCTTGGCATTCGCTTTATATGCATCGGTTCCGAACTATGTCATTGGTCCATTAGTTTGGTTGCCCAGCTCATGTGCTTGCCCCTTTACGTTCCGCTCGTTCAGCTAAAAGGGCAAAGGTAGCACCCCTGCGATTGTGCTTCCGGATAGTCTGGTCAAGCACCTCAGGGGAGAAAGCCGAAAATAGGCTGTCATAGTATGTGCGATCCGATCTGTGAACCCCGAGCTAGAAGTGTTATACTTCAAACCTCGTACGCGTTTATTCCGTGTTATATGAGGAACCTGCCCTTTGTGCAGACATTATGATGACGGCTTCGGCCATGGTTCATCCGAACATCACAACACTCTGGTGGCTAATTGTACGCTTCCCGTAGTCCTTTTCGCGCCCCTCCGGCTAAGTGAGAGAAATAAAGCACTATAGTCTGATTGCCTTGTCTGCCGCACTATACCGCCTTCGGGTTCCGATAATACGGCTAAGGGACATAGTGCATTGGCATAGACACCCCAGGTAGAATCTACGTGGGGGCTGAAGCCGACGACTCGCATCTTTCAGTATTAAGCAGCTACATAGGAGTTATAAAGGAATGCAAAACCATATAAGAGCGAATACTAATATCATTAAAAGTTAAAGCAAGTCTTCACACACTTACAAGCTCATTCAAATAATTTTTCACCCAAACACTGCGACGCTATCACCCGAGCACTCTCCATCACTCCATCGAATTATAGCTCGGGGCGTCGATGCTCCTTCCCGGGTGGCGGTGGGTAGGTGGCGACCTTTATTGGATTTAGTCCCGACCAGTGCACTTTGGACTTGGAAAGGGCCATATGTGCTCCTTCGATGTAGGAGGAGCGCTTGACTGTGTCGGGACCCCGATCCTAAGTCATATGAATCCAGACTGTAACATATCACATCACTTTGCGGCCTCACGCACGGTAAGCTTCACGGCTGCAGCCTTACCTTAGCCGGGACCGTTTGTGTCTTTTGTCTCACATATGTGAACATGTCGCTGGCAATCAAACGACAAAGAACACGGGCCAACATGACTAGTCATAGAACCCAAGTGGCACATCCGTATGGAAACAGGCATATGTAACCCAAAAATGCAGGTGTCGGTCTCAAGCGTGTGTTGACGAGTCATAGCAGGCTACAAGGACTCCATTACGCCGTGGGACATAAATGTCATCACTACACATAGACGAGTTGTAGCAGGCTATAGGGACTCCATTACACTGCGAAACATTTCCCCAAAGGGACGGACACAGCAGCAAAGAAGGATACATGCCGGTCAATCAATGTGTCCGGAGCAGTAGCAAGCTACCAAGGCTCAATGGAAGCACAAAGAGGCAGTTTCCCGTAAAGAGTACTACTAAAGGCACATGACTAGGTGTCGGATCCCATACATACTGTTGCACGTCACACATACGCACGACATGCCCGATATGCATAGATACAACTATGGCATCACAACATAACCATACATCAACACAACTTTTATTTAAGAGGCTCAGACGAGCCTTGCATAATATGTTCTTACAGGTAGGGGTCACATGACCCGACACTCAAGTCATACAAGCAAGTTCATACAAACCAAGCGGAAGCATAAAGTTGTCTGAGTACAGACAGATGAAAGGGTAAAAGACACAGGGCCTGACTATCTACAGCCGGCCACAGGGCATAAGGTCATAGCTGGGACACCAGCTATTCGGCATTGTCGACATCTAGATAGAACCCACCTGATGGGTCCTGAGTCTCATCTGCAACATTTATTAAGCAAACGTGAGTACCAACGTACTCATCAAGTCTTTAAGGAAGACCTAGACTAATTATGCTCATGTATCAACAAGGGGAGTGGTGGAGTTTATGCAGCAATGCCAGCTTTGACTCATGGCTAACCTACGCTACACAATTTTAAATATTTGTTTAAATTTTAGATATCGCACACGAGTCCACTAACTCCATAACAATACACCACCATGGATTCACTTCCATCTCCTATGAGAGTGTCATCCATGGTACTCACACTTGTCTTGATATTTTTATGAGTATCCATTTAATTATCTATGAATAGCATAAGTTCTCCAAGCAGTCCATATCCGAGGACGTGGCTATTCTAATAGTTTCATACCCTGTAGGGGTCTACTTCTTCACACACGCTGTCGCCACTTATCGCTGTGTGCTCATAAAACCATGCACCTCGACAACCTTCAAACGGAAGCCCAACGAGGGAGTCGGCCACGACCGTCAATCACATAAGACCTCTAGTCCAGGCTATCGCCTATTTGAGACTGAACCCGCACGGAAGTCCGGCCAAAGTTTCCGCTACGGCCCCAAACGATGTGAGCAGGGTTCCCAAGCCCACCATTCGGGTGACCCTTGGTACACCATTCCACTGCCTACCGCATCGTAACCCACCCCTAGGGTCATTGCTACGCATGGCCTCCATCATGCTATAAACACCAGAAACTACTTGCAACTCCTGGACCAAGGACTAAGCGATTGATAAGTCGAGAGGGTCAATTAAGTATCCCAACATGTGGTGGTAACTAGTCTTGGATCAAAAACACAGAACTCAGTTCCTAAGAACGGTCCCAATGAGACAATCTGCTATGTACTCCTACATAGCCTCTCATCGCTACCTTTACCAAATCGGGTTCATCATAAGCTTATCACATCAGAACAACATTGTTTCACTCCAGTTCATCACCCAGATGAATCAAACCTGACACAACTCTAAGCATAGCAAGCATAACAGGCAAAGTAAGCAAAGGAATGGGTTCATCTACTGTGTATGCTAGGTTGCAAGGTTTAGCTATTTACTGTGACAATGACAGGTCATGCAAAGGAATGGGTTCATCTACTGTGTATGACAGACAAGTGAACGTTTGTCCTAATGCAATAAACAAGAGCAGGAGCGAGAGAGTGGGATGTTATCGGAATGATCAAGGGGGTTGCTTGCCTTGCTGGGAAGCAGGAAGGTTTTCTCCTTCGTTGGAATACTCGGAGGTATCCTCGGGAGCAGGCCCTACCGCAATGCAGATGAATAGCAATCAATACACGCAAGTGCAACAATATGATGCATGATCATGACATGGCAGCATGTATGGATGAGCTAATGCAACTATTGTCCAAGTTAAATGAAGTATAGGTTCAAAATCATTCTCCATTTCATATTTCATAAGTTAACCTATTAGTAAATGTCAATTTTCATCTACATAGGTTGCTCTAACATGTATGATAACAGCACCATTGGATTCATTGGGTTTTTCTGATAAATATTCATATATAAATTATTTCTATCTGAGTTATAGATTAATTTCTATGAATTTTCTCATATTTAAATAGTTTCTAGAATTATTTTAATTCAGAAAACTCATTACTGCATCAGCATGACATCATTATGACGTCAGCTGGTCAATAGAACGTTGACATGTCAAACCTGACTAGTGGGGCCCACTAGTGAGTGACCTAGTCACTAATAGAATTATTTAAAATACTAATTACCAATTAGTTAGGATAGGGGCCCACTGGTCAGTGGGTCATTAACCTAATTAATTTAGTTAATTAATTTTCTTAATCTAATTCTAATTAAATAGGTCGGGCCCACTTGCCAGTCAACCTTGGGTCAAACCCCCGTGGTCAACACCGGTTGACTCACCGGGGTTGAGCCGCTGGCGACGTCAAACACGGCAGAGGGGGTCGAAACCCCTGCTCCGGTGACGAAATGGACGGCGGAGGGCACTAGGAGAACCTATGCTCGAGCGCGCGTCGATATAGCCCCATACGAGAGGCTGGGGTGGTCGGAATCGACGCCGGCATCGAGGTCAGCGGCTGCCGGAATCGGGCAACCTCAAGCTTATCATTCCAGCACACAACATGACGTCAGCTCGGCTCCTACAGCACCTACGCGGTCCTATGTACACAACGGTGGCCTTAGAAGGACCTCTCGAGCACCGGAGCATGGCCGGCATCGAGCTCGAGTGGCGGAGCACTTTGGACCTCGATGAAATCGACGGCTACAGCATGGGATCGACCGAAGAAAGAGGGGGGAAAGAATCAGAAGCTCACAGCGGTGTCGGAGCCATTGAAAGCGAGCTCGGGGACGGCCTGAGGACGGAGAACGGCGGCGGAGATCAACGGAGCCAAAGGTTGAGGACGATCTTGGTGCGGCGTCTGGGGGGCTTCCGGCAAGGCAAGGCTTGCTAAGGAGGATGGGGCGATGAGGCGGAGCTCTGGAGATACTCAGCAAGGCGAGGGAGCGGCTGGAGCGACGGCGCTACGACAACGATGGCTTCAGCCATGGCGAGCAAAGGCGAGGAAGAGGCGAGGGAGAGGAATGGCAGGGAGGAGAGGGTCCAGGCGGAAGCTGGGGTCTATCCCCTCGCCAGCGCGACGAGGAGGAGGCCAGGCAGGCAGGAGGCGTGGCACCCTGGCCATGCTCGTCGTGCCTCCCTTCACCTCTGCCTACTGGTAGAGGTAGGGGACGACTAGCAAGGGCCAAGTGGGTCGGCTGGGCTGCCAGGCCTCAGGTGAGCCCCATTTTCCTTTTACTTTTTGTTTTCTATTTTCTTTTGTTCTGACATTTGTTTATTTTATTTTTAGGCACAATTGCTAATGATAAATCTCCCAAATATTTTATAGCATTAAGTTCGAATATGTCAAACTTCTATAAAAGTTTCAAGATATTTTGAAATTTGAAATAATGATAATGCTTTATTTGGCATTTTCAGAAGCTTTATTATTTATTTTTGAAATGCTATAACTATTCAAATATTTTAAATGACCCCTTGTATAATCATGTCCACATTTATCAGATATAGGGGACATTTTAGATGGGCATTTTGGATTTGTTGATTTTTTTACAATCATTAAATTGCTTTGATTCAAATGAATTGTTTGGGGTTTCTTTTAATCCCCATTTCAAGTTGATGCAAAAAGTGAAATATAATGCACACACACGGTGTCCTAAGAAAGCTAGCTAGGGATGTGATAGACTGTGTCGAGGCGGGGCATTGCAGCGATCAGTCTCCACACCAAGCCGAAGTAGCTGCCTGGTAGCGGGTCGCTAGGCCATAGGCAGATGCAGAGGTCCTTCATGGCTGGATCCGCCATCTGGTGCAGCTCCATTAGCTGTTTCACCTGCTCCACCAGAAGAGGAGGACGCTCGGGGGCTCCAAATTGTGCCTAGAACGTCCGAGCTTCATCTTTCTCTCCCCGTGAGGCAAAAAATAGATTTGTGTCTGCCATGCTCTTCTAGAGGTCAGAGGATGCGCTTGAGGATCACCACACCCGAGTAAGCACTTCGAATCTGCTATCCCCGAATACGCACTTTATTGAGTACGACTTACCATCTACTATGCCCTTGGCCTAGCACACTTGCTCCTCGTAGAACTGTCTGTCCACCTGCTCCTTCTGGAGTTCGGCCCTCAAGGTGGACAGTTTAGCCGAGCTCGCCTTGTTCTTCTGCTCCAAGGCCTCGCATCTCTCGCTGGCATCCTTTAGCTCCTGCCGAACCTCTGCCACGCAAGCTTCATGCTTGCCACTAGTGGCTCGCATGGCGAAAAGGGCGACAGCCGTTTCTTTAGCAGCCGCCCTCTCGGTGGTCATCTCGTCCTTCACGCACTGGAGCTCGGCCTTGAGCCTCTCCACCTCCTTCGCCGAGGCTACGCATGCATTATACAATATGAAGAAGCTATATTCGGACTATAGAGCTCGGACAAAGGCATTCGGATTCTGTTTTGACATACCTTGAGCCTCGTCGAGCCTCTGGTTAAGGGCCTCAGCTCCGTCTTTGGAGTGCTTAAGCTTCCGATTTAGCTCTTCTAGCTCGGCGCCATTTATGGCCGCCACCAATGACGAAGCCTACATTACACACACAGTTAATACATTACAAGGGCTTGCAATTCCAAAATTATAGACAATTTTATCACCTAACGAGCATCTAGTTCGGTATTGGATTCAGATGTGACCCCTAGGTGAGCTTTTTCACCTCACCTAGGGCTCGGGGGCTGCCTTGTATACAATACGAATAAACGAAAATTCTTTGCAGAATAAACATCGGTTGACTTACTTGATAACCCGCAAGGAGACCTTTGAAGGCCTCCTTCAGTCCATTGTCAACGGACTGGACGCTTTGTAGTACCACACCCATAAGGGTGCGGTGATCCTCGAGGATGGAGGCGCTTGATAGAGCCTCCTCCATGACCGACCACCTGTTGGTCGGTGGTGCCGGGGATGACCAGATTTCCTGATCACCCACCGGGGATTGGACCGGTGCCGCCGGAGGCATAGTGTGCTCCGAAGATGTTCTTAGAGGGGACTGAGCGTCCGCTCGTGAAGCCTCCTCGGTGTCTGGGCGGGGTGGTGCACCCCGGTCTTTAGTGGCCGAAGCGTTAGCCTCGTCCATGATACGACCCCCTGGCCCCCTGTGTCCGTCTGCATTGGAGCAAGCTAGGACGACACCTCCACGGCGTCCTTCGTGGTCCATGGAGTGGTGGGGTGCGAGGCGTCCCCGTTGTCCACCAGTTCAGCGGGTGGGGTCTCCCCGTCCGATATCACCTTGGTGGGGTTAACGCGTGGGGGGCTGCAGGGCCAATAACCTACGTGTTAGCAAACTCTAAACATACTCATGATAAATGAGAGGGTCTTCGCATCCTAACCTGGATAGGGGGGCTTGACAAGTAGGCTCCTTCGCGGAACCTCCTCGGGGTTTTCCGACGCGGAGCTCGAGTCCCAGCTATTGTCGGACAGAATCACCCGCGTCTGCCATGCCCTCTTCGGGGTAGGAGAAGCAACCCGCTCCGGGGCATCCGAGGACGCCGCCCTTTTCCTGGCGCAAGGGGAATTGCCTCCCCCTTGCCTTTGACCTCGTCCTCCTCCTCCTCCTCCTTCTCTTCTTCTTCCTCCTTCTCCTCAGCCTCCTCTTGATTTGACGAGGCGGGTGTATCCTCGGATGCGGCATCAGGCTTCTCCTTGATGCAGAGGCCAACCTGACCTAGTTTCTTATTCTTCACCTTCTTCGTGAGAGCCTCGTAAGGCTTCACCATGAGCATCTTGGCTAACAGCCTAGTCCTCTCGTCTTCGGGCTGAGGCGCCAGACTATTGATGTTGACGGCTTTCTTCAACCATCTATGCTCAAAAAAGCGGATAAGGGGTTATAGGAATTTTCTGTGTAAAGAAGCCAACCAAGCTAGGGTGTATCGTACCTTGGAATAGGGCTTGGCAGCATGCAGTCCCTTGTCCTCCTCCTCGGATGGCCAGCTCTTCATTGATTTGAAGAGCGCCTTCCACAACTTCTCCCGTGTAGTACGAAAGAGGTTCCAGACTATGGGCTCGACTTCAAGTTCTCGAGCCCACAGGGGGGTGTTCCGGCGCTGGCAGGGGAGGACGCGTATTCGGAGCATCACCTAGACCACATTGGTCAACTTGGTGCCCTCCTCGACCAAGGAGCGGATGCGCTTCTGCAGATCGATCACCTCCTTGCCCGGTCCCAGACAAGGCCCTTTTCGAGCCATGAGGCCAGTCTGGTGGGGGGACTAGATCCGAATGCGGCGGCAGGGAGCGGCCCTCTTCTTGTGGTTCGGTGATGTACAACCACTCCTTTTGCCACCCCTTGATGGTGTTGATGAGGGTCGCTGACGACCACCCGACGCGGCTGAGTTTGCCGATGGCGGCCCCGCCACAATCCGCATGCTTGCCGCCGACGCACTTGGGCTTGATGTTGAAAACCTGCAGCCAGAGCCCGAAGTATGGCTCGATGTGTAGGAAGGCCTTGCAGACAAGGATGAACGCCGAGATGTGCATGATGGATTTCGGCGGGAGGTCGTGGAAGTCGAGGTCATAGAAGAACATTAGCCCCCTAATGAAGGGGTGGAGTGGGAGGCTCAAGCCCTTGATAAAGTGGGGGATGAACACCACCCTCTCACCTCTCTTGGGGATGGGGATCACTTGGCCCTCCTCCGCTGCACGGTGACGGATGTTGGTGGGGAGGTAGCCGTCCTTCTTGAGGTCGATTATGTCCTGTTGGTGACCGTGGAGGCTTCACACTGGCTGTTGGAGCCTGCCATTGCTGAGCTCGAAGGTGGGTGCGGAGAGACCTAGATCTGTGCTCTAGAGGCGCAAGGGAATGTGAGGCAGAGAAGTCGAATGGAGAGCGTAAAAAAGCCTTTGGGGTTTTCCTTCTCTTTTTATGAGGCCTACCGATGTGGACTCCCCTTGCTGCGCCGTGAGTCCCTCCACTTCCCGAGACGTGCGAGCCGTTGCATGCGTGTGATTAAGTAGATCCATATAAAACAGGATATGATTGGTATATTGATAGATCGTGATGATTAAAACAACCTCGAACTGCGAATTGAGTCTATGCGACTGGCCTAGCGGTCGTGGTGGGCCGTAGCCTTTCGTTAGAAAGATCGTCAGAGGGTCGTTGTTTATCCCTTGACGTTTGTCCTTCAAAGTCAATCAATTTGCAGTATTCGGACATGCCACTATGTGGGAGACTACTTGTCATCGGAGGCCGAACTATGGTTCGAAAGGAAGGAACTCACCTCGCAATCCAAAGATTCTGTTCGCGAAGCAGTCGGAGCTCAAGACCCTTGGCGTTGGAGGCCTATTCAGGGGCAACTAAGGGAGACCTTGATTAGGGGGTCCTCGGATAGCCGACCTATTGTTGTGGGCCGGACTATGAGGGCTACTTACCGAACACCGGAAGATTTGAAGGCCTAGTCTCCAGGATGGAAGCTTCAAGGAGCACGTCTTGCGCTCCACATTTGATGTAGTAAATAGGCATGTTTATATCTTCGGCATGTAACCGACCATGTGTGAACCCTAGGCATCCTCGGCATCTATATAAGCCGGAGGTTTTTACGGCGTAGGCACAAAACGACTCATCTAGGGTTAGCTATACGATCTCGAGGTAGATCAACTATGTAACCCCCCATACCATAAATACAACCAAGCAGGACGTAGGGTATTACCTCCTATTATCGTCGATTCTAGTCTCATAGTTCGGGACCCCCTACCCGAGATCCGCCGGTTTTGACACCGACACCACCCTTCACCAGGCTGCACCAGGGGACTCTGGCACGCCCTGGTGGAGTGTGGCCACCCTGGGCCCCCTCTTCTGGTGTTGTTTGGCCCATGTTTCTTCTTCTGGTCCAAAAACATCCACAAAAATATCCGCAACATTTGGTCTCCGTTTCGTACTGATTTTCTACGAAGTAAAAAACCAGGCAAAAACAACAACTAGCACTTTGGCACTATGTCAATAGCTTAGTCCCAAAAAATGATATAAAGTTGCTATAAAATGATTGTAAAACATTCAAGATTGATAATATAACATCATGGAACAAGCAAAAATTATAGATACGTTGGAGTGAGTAATGACATCACATAAGGAAAAGTATAAGTGGTAAAATTTATTGGACATGGTTAAACAAAGCATTGTTCAATGATGCAACTCATGAAAGAATTAATTCGGGAAGAGAAGATTCACATGCAAATACACTATCTTGGACATCTTTTATGATTGTGAACCCCCATTAAATATTATATGCCAAAATTGTTGGTGTTGGACAAGGAAGACAATGTAATGATTTATATTTGTTCATATTCACGTAGAAGTTATATTTTCATAGATCCTTCAACATGTGGTGCTTGCTCAATATCTTTGCTATCCAAAAATTCCGCACTAAGTAGAGATACTACCTGTGCATCCAAAAACCCTAAACCCAAACTCATGTTTTGGGAGTCGACCACACCTACATATGGATTGAATAAGATCCTTCAAGTAAGTTTTCATTGGTGCACTAAGGCAATAAAAATTGCTTCTAAATGTGTTTGATCAATTATAGTAAGAGAAAACTAAGTGTTGTACGAACTTGTGATGGCAAAGTAATAAAAGTGATGGAGTGCATAATAAAGGTTGCTATCACAGGGGGCAATACAACATGACGTTCTTTTGCATTAAGGGGTTTGGCATACAAACTAAAAAGCGCATGACAACCTTTGCTTCCCTCTGCGAAGTGCCTATATTTTACCTTTATGTATGTATTTACTTTTATGCAAGAGTCAAAGTATTCTTCCCTATTCCTTTTACTTTCTCTTTTTGCAAGCATCATGTCATGAGGAAATATCTAGGCACATATATCCAGTTGGATATGAATGAGCATGAGTTAACATTTTTGACATCACCCTTGAGGTGAATATGTAGGGAGGCACAAACTATAAGCCCCTATCTTTGTTTGTGTCTGGTTGAAACTTTTTGCTCATGGGTAAGCCGTGAGTGTTAGCAATCTTAGAAGATTACATGATGGTTGAGTATGTGGACTTGACAAAAGGCTCCCACACGAGGCCCTTCTTGAAAATATGATGAATTATAGTTCCAAAGTTGACTGAGAACATAGTTTGTTGGTTTCCAATAAGTTTTATGCTTTATACTTCTATGTTGTGATGAATTGTTACTTTCTCATGAGAAGTTATATGATGATGTTATAGAATAGAAGTTACATGAAAGAGTCTTATGATAAATTTGTTGTTGTTATGATAATAAGCATGATGCAACTATGTCTGTATTTTCTTTTTATCGACAGCTCTCTCTCTCTCTAACCATGTGGACATGTTTTTTGATGTCACCTTTCGCTTGAGGACAAGCAAGGTCTAAGCTTGGGGGATTTGATACGTCCATTTGGATCATGATTTCCTACTATTATTCATAATGTTTTTATGCATAATAATGTTTTATGGATTAATTCTAATGACTTTTCTCTCATAATATGCAAGGTTTGCACAAAGAGAGAGAATGCCGGCACGTGTAATTCTAGACCTCAAAAAGCATATCAGAGATACCTATTTTGCACATACTGAAATGAGTTGAAACTTTCCGGATAATTATTTTGGAATATATAAAAATACTGGAGCAAATAACTATGAGAGTGGGACCACCTGGTGAGAACAAGACACCAGGGCGCACCAGTCCCCCCTCCCCCTGGCGTGCCCTCGTGGGTTGTGCTCAGTGCGGGGCACCTTCTGGTATTAAGGTGTTTTTACCTAGAAAAAATAAGGAGAGGACTTCCGGGATGGAACGTCGCCATCTCGAGGCAGAACTTGGGCAGGAACACTTTTACCCTCCGGCAGAGCAATTCCCCCAGTGGAACTTCCCTCCCGTAGGGGGAAATCCAAGTCATCATCATCACCACCAACCCTATCATCTTTGGGAGGCCATTCTTCATCAACATCTTCAACAGCACCATCTCCTCTCAAACCCTAGTTCATCTCGTGTGTTCAACCTTTGTACTAGAACCTCGCATTGGTACCTGTGGGTGACTGGTAGTGTTGATTACATTACGTAGTTGATTACTATATGGTTTATTTGGTGGAATATTATATATACAGATCCGTTATTCTATTCAATGCCCCTCTGATCTTGAGAATAAATATTATTTGTGTGTACTTACCTTTGTTCTTGAGGTCACAGGAGAAAACATGTTGCAAGTAATAATGTGAATTTGATATGTGTGCGATATTTTGATGATATGTGCGTTGTGATTCCCTTAGTGGTGTCATGTGAACGTCGACTACATGACACTTCACCATCTTCGGGGTGGGTTGCTAGAGTGACAAAAGCTTAAACCCTAGTTTATGCGCTACTTCATAAGGGGTTGATTTGGATCCATGTGTTTAATGCTATGGTTAGATTTTATCTTAATACTTTTCACATAGTTGAGGATGCTCGTGAGGGGGCTAATCATAAGTGGGAGGTTTTTCAAGTAAGAACAGTACCCAAGCACCGGTCCACCCACATATCAAATTATCAAAGTAGTAAACATGAATCAAACCAACATGATGAAAGTGGCTAGATGAAATTCTCGTGTACTCTCAAGATTGCTTATTATAAGACACCATCTTGGCCTGTCCTTTGCCAAAAAAGGATAGGGCTACCTTGATGCACTTTATTTACCAGTACTGTTACTTGGTCGTTACCAATTATCTTGCTATCAAACTACCTATTACCGACAATTTAAGTGCTTGCAGAAATTACCTTGCTGAAAACCGCTTGTCATTTCCTTCTGCTCCTCATTGGTTTTGACACACTTACTTATCGAAAAGGACTATGATTGACCCCCTACACTTGTGGGTCATCAGTAGCCCACTACGATGGTCACCGTTTCATCATGATTCAAATACAACAGAATATGTCATGCATAAAATGGTTTATTAGACATGGTCAAAGGGCTACTTGCCTGGCTTAGCAAAGTTTTCGAGGTCTTCACACACTTCTCGTCCAACTCTAAGCACTTCATCTACTTTGTCAACTACTGCCAGAAACAACCACAATAAGCAACATAACAAGCAAAAAATAAAAGTGCTCTATAAATAGCAGTTTTATTTTCAATGGACATCTCTAATCATAAGAAAAATACTAAAATGGCTCTACTAGAGTTGGACCATGAGGCTCTTTGAATGGTGGAAATAGGGGAATTGGTGATCCTATAAAAAGTCTACAGAAAACATTTTTATAAAAATGTGTGGATGGACCCAACAAATAGGGAATCATTTTACTAGATTTTAGAATGTGGTTTCCCTGGATTTGGAGTTAGAAGGATTTTCCTATGACTTTCCTAAGATGAAATAAATAGAAAATGGGCCATTTTCTTGATCTAGCAGAACATAGCATAGACAAAAATGATATCCATTTCTAGCAAGATTTTTGGAGCCTGAATGCTCTAGGGTTTTAGAAAGGGGCCATTGGGAGGTTCAAATTTAAGTTTAAATTTGAGCAGTATAGAAAAGTTTTACGAACACCTAGGATTTTGAGTGAATGAATTTGGAGTTAATTTGAGTTCTCTATGAATTTTGCAAGGTCTATGAAAAAGGAAAAGAGAGAAATATACCTAAGCGCCTATACTACGCACTGGGGACGAAATCAGCAATTGGGCTGGCCTAGCAGGCTGACTATGCCCGTAGAAGAGCCACACCGAAGGTGTATGCACGAGGATACGCCTTCCCCATGAGAAAGCGGATCCTGGTTGGGGCCGTTTCCACTTAAAGGGCCAGGCCCACTCGTGAGCATCCCTGACCGGCCGACAGGAGGGGCCTGCGGCTGACGAGGCTGTCTTCAACCTCCCGCAGCAGGAGAGGCTAGGGAGTTCCGGCGGTGGTTGTCAGCACTACCGGCCACCGTTTTCAATGGTTCGGACACCAGCGGGCTCAAGGTATCGAGTCGCACCCTCCTGGGAGGCCGTTGGGGCTCGGATAAGGCGAGGTTGAGCACGACATCGACCAAGGCGGAGGACAACATCGTCCGTAATGGGGACGGTGCCACAGTTACCGGAGGAAGGGATTGGAGAGAGGGAGGAACTCGTGGTGATCTAGGGTGGTGTTCTGTGCACATTAGAGGAGGGTATGGAGGTCGGCTGTGCCAATTTGGCCAAGGCCGAGGCGCGCCATGGCGGCTGTGGGAGGAGAATGCTGAGCCCTGGGGCTCAAGGGCTTGGTCCGGCGTCCCTGGGCGAGACGTGAGCATCAAAGTACACAAGAGGGAGCTATGGGAGGGGTAGAGGTAGAGGGGCGACAAGGGGAATGTCGTATAAGGGAGCGCCTCAGATGCGCTTCGGGTGTGGTGAGCACGCGTGTTAGAGGGGCCTTAAAGGTTTGTGAGCGTCAGGTTGGGATGTGGGAGGATGAGAGGCATTCCCAGGCGCGCGTGGACAGCTTGCTGCAGCCGAGCATGAGCCACACCAAAGGGTTGTCTAGCAGATCATCGATTTTGCATGTCAATAGCATGGCTACCACGCCAATGCATGTCCACTACAACTTTTTGGTCGGCCAATGGGTGTCTGGCATGTGAGGCATGCATGGTAAAGGTCTTGGTAAATTTGTGAAGGAAATGAAGCTGGGTGTGGTTGGTTTTCAGTCTGGGTAAGTTTGTAGCAACAAACTTGGGGCTTAGAAAAAGGTTTTTTTACTAGAGGGCTTAAGAGGCAAAAAGCAGTCTAGGTGGCTTGGGTATGGAAGGACTAAAGTACACCAAAATTCAGCCCTAGGAGATAAGTGTATCTAGCACATGTAGTTCAAGGCTACCTTTGTTGCCAAATCCTAGGTTTAGATGATTTGCTCATACTTTCCACATGAGCATGCCATCTTTGGGTTTGAATTGATGCATCAGAATGCAAATGAGGTTGTGAATTTGTTTGGGGGCAATCACGAGTACAGAATGGAAGGAGAGGGGAAAGAGAGCCATGCCAATGCTGTCCAAATAGTAAAATGGGGGGTACCCACCAATTATTACTCTCTGGACAAGATAGAGTTACTAGAGGTAGAAGGGGGTTAGAGTATGTTGTGGGAAAAAGTTGGACACAAGGATGATCTTTTTGGGTCAACTTTGCTTGCCCACAAGCTTATGGCTGAAGGTGTTTGATGTTGTCGTAGGGCATATGGGGGTATCAAATGGCCATGATATTTTCTAGGGGTAAATGTTAAGTCGATATGGTCATGATCACAAGTTTTTATCTCATTTGAAGAAACTTGATAATACAAACCTGGTAAACGCTAGAAATCAACAGAATTAGGTTTCTGTCGATCTAGTCATGCAAAACTATTCTCCTTGATGCGCCACTTGGTGTGGTGGCATCATTAGGTCATTAGAGCATGCCCTCAAAATTGATATCAATAGGAGATAGTTGAGAATGTAGACTTCATCAATTTTGGATCTGGACGGGAATGGTTTTGGGGCACTTTTGTGAGCCAAAACAATTTGGATTGGTATGAAATTTTGCAAAATCATAACATTAGGAATATGTGACTTGCTAGAATGTTCTTTGATTTATTTGAGAATATTTCTTATATAAATGTTTCAAATACTTGAAATATGGAGAAAGGGTTTTGGAGGGTTTTTTCCAATATTTTGAACACGACCATGTGTTGAAACTCTTATATATGTAAAATATATGTCCAGTGAGTTCCCCTAAATTTTCTTAAATATTTTGAAAGCATAAAAATAATTTTCCATATAAAATACCATTTTTGGCTTTAAGAAATAGGCCTTTAAATAAACTATGAAAATAATCTTTAAAAATAATATTTGGTGGTTTTGGAAAGTCATATATATGGTATGTTCCAAAGAAAGTCTTTGGGGCAAAAGATTCACCCTAATTTGAAGACTTGTAGTACAAACCTCAGTTCAGGGGATTTTGAAAACCTAAATTGAACAAATGCTCTTTGGCCAAAAATATATTTTATAATGATATTTTTAGGTCCTCTACACATGGCATGATCATTGGGAAAGGTTTTGGATCAAGGAGGTGAGTTTTTAGGGCACAAGTAATTTTATGAATTAAGGTCACAAGGAAGCAAACAAGCAATCAACAATCAAGTCAAGCATCACAAGCACACAAAAAGTTTTTGTTGGCCCTAATTTTTGAGTCATGTTAACTTAGTCATGAGTCAAAACACATGGTGTGACAGGATTGAAGACATTGCAGTTTTTTGTGAATTCCAAGATGTCTTTCGAGAAGAACTTCCAGGAATTCCCGCTTTAAGAGTTGTCGAGTTTGTCATCGACTTAGTACTAGGCACCACTCCTATCGCAAAACGAACATATAAGATTCCTACTCATGAACACCTTGACCTTGAGGAAATCGACAATTCGCTGCATCAAGGTTTTATTCGTCCAAGTTCCTCTGCCTGGGGAGCACCTTCTCTCTTTGTCAAGAAGAAGGATGGAATGAAATGTTTGGTCCAAGACTACTGTCCCATCAATCAAGAAATCATTCAGAACAAATGTGCACTTCCTCTAATCAACGATCTGTATGATCAACTTGCTGGTTCCTCTATGTTTTCTAAATTCGACTTGAGGTTGGGTTACCACCAGATTCGAGTCCGTGAAGAGGATATTCCAAAGACCGAATTCGTTACTCGCTATGGTTCATACAAGTACACTATCATGTATTTTGGCTTAACCAATGCTACAGCAACATTCTCTCGTTTATCTGGATGATATTCTAGTGTTTTCCAAGAATAAACAAGAACATGATGAGCATCTCCGGTATGTATTGGAAAAGCTTTGGGAGCATCAATTATATGCCAAATACTCCAAGTGTGAGTTCTCGTTGTCTCAAGTGACCTACCTTGGTCATGTGATCTCCAAGGATGGTATTGCGGCCAACCCAGAATGAGATCAATCTATTCTTTACTGGACTCCTGTGAAGAATGTCAAACAAGTGAGAAGTTTCCTCGGATTCGCCAGCTATTGTCGTCATTTTGTCAAGAACTTCTCTAAGATTGCCAAACCCTTGACTAACCTTCTTCATAAAGGTGTTAAGTACGAACGTACAAAAAAATGTCAAAAAAGTTTCGAGGCGCTCAAGGACAAGCTGGCATCTTCTCCAGTACTTGCTCCTCCTGATTCTCGTAAGGACTTTGTCATCTATTGTGATGAATCCCGTCAAGGATTAGGATGTGTCCTAATATGTCGGATTTCGGGCTCCGCAAAACCCTTAAGATTCGAACACAGGGGCGTGGCGAAGATCCCCTGCGGCCTCGCCCGACCTATCTCGCTACTCAATGAACACAGCAAAGAACTCACACGATGACCAGGAAGAAAATGAACATAACAGTTTACCCAGCTTCGGGCCGCTGCAAAGGATAATACCCTACGCCTACTTTGGTGGATTGCCTCTTGAGGAGGTGAGGTGGGTGAACAAGTACAGTGTTTTCGGGCCTCCTGAGGGCTCTCAGTGGTGTTCAAGGCTCCTTGTGGTTTCACGGTCAGTGGGTGGTGGAGTTGGTTGCTTGGGTTGGGATCCCCCTCTACGAAGCAACCTACCCTCTATATATAGTGGTGGACCGGGTCCTCCCCCCTTATCGCAATGGCAGGAAGGGATCCCACAATGACCAATTTTGAAGGGGGGCAGGGGTTCATGCTCACCCTGCCCAAAGGCAAACTTCGTCTGCAAAGTAGCTGTCGACGCCGCGGGGACGGGCTCAGCGATGACGTCCGTCCTATGGAGCTGGTGGTTGTGGTCTTGTTGCACCGGAATGGAAACCTTTGGGGGTGCTTTGGGAACCCGCATACGTCCTTGCTCCGTTTGCACCAAAGGGGAAACTGTGCCGCCTGGCGCACTGGTGCTCGCCTGTCCTTCCTTGTGTCATCTTTGACTCTTGAGGCCGAGGCTTGCATAGAGGTCTCTGCCCCTCCAGAAGGGGCCTGGGGAGGCTCGTCCCCTACCGGTCTCGATGCCGCTCCTCCTCGCGAGTCTTGGGCCCTCACGAGGGCCTTGTCCTGAGTGGGCCCTTGTCTAGCTGTGTTTGGTTGTTGAGGTGGGCCATGCCCTGGGCCGTAGGCAAGCAGGTCTGGGTACCCCCGTTCCCAGAACACCAATAGTAGCCCCCGGGCCCAAGGCATTCTCGAGTTGGCTTAAGGGCGAACCCTGGTGGGTGGCACGGAGTGCCGCGGTCCCCCAAATGCCTGTAGTCCAGGCCTGGCACGCGTCGGATGCCCCGGCAGCGGCGCCTCCGCTCCTCGAGGGTACCTGAACCATTCCTGGCCGAACTGACATGACGCCCGGGCACTGCGCTAGCCATCATTGCTCTACATTGAATGCTGCTACCGCCTCGGGTCACGTGGATGTGACCCTTGAGAGGGTCGTGTGCCCCTAGAATACAAGGGGGCGTCAGGTGGTCCTCTGGTGTATATAAGCGGGCGAGGGAGAGAAAACCCTCACCCGCCTTTTCCTTCTCCTCCTCTGCATCCCTCAAATAGTCTCTTCCCAGCAATGGCGTCGGTGAGGAAGTTCTCTCCTACCGAGAAGGGGAAGGCTTCCGGGGGGATCCCGCCGCTCCGCCGCCTCGGAGGGGTCACGGTCACCCTCAGAAGTATGTCGCGATGCCGTCGGCGGACCCCGGCGAACTCGTCCATTTTCCAGCGCATCACGGCACTCGCGGTGGAACAGTGTCCAGCGCGGGCGGCCGCAGTGGCCGAGGTAGGAGGTTTGCGAATGGCCACCCGGCACCCGCGCCCGCGGCTCCATTCGGCCGACTCGGCTCTGGTTTTTGTGACGTGGGTGGACATGCTGGAAGCCTCTTGGTTCTAGCTTCTGAGCCGCTTCGCAAAGGCCCTGCCCACTGGAGTGCCTGCCGGCCTATGGCTGCAGGCCGACGGCTGCTGCAGCGGAGCGTCTTGGGTGGAGGTCAAGGTCACCCCCGAAGGCTATGTGTACCTGAACCACGGGTGGCAAGCGTTCGCCCACGCCCACGGCCTGAAGGGGAGGTGCATATTCCACTTCAAGTATGACGGGGAGGCGACGCTCTTCGTTAAGTTCTTCATGGGAGAGGGCAAGCGCCTGAGGTGCTGCTCGGAAGACGTCGGACGCGGTGATCCTGAAGGTGAGCTTACCCTTGGCGACAGGCGCCGCGCCTACAGTAGCGACACCACCTCCGGAGGGAGCCCGAGCGACAGCAGCTACGACGCACCGACGTGCCCGGGTCTCTGGGAGGAGCCAGCCATCGCGGCGCCGCTCTCATGCTCCGGGGACATCTGTCGGTCACGCTTCCGCGGGGTCTTGAAGGAGGAGGAGGACACCAACTAAGCATCGCTGCACCTACGTCGGTGTCCCCGAGGCGACGGCCCCCGTGGGGCTTTTCACTTTCTTTCTCCTCCTTTCTTCATGTATCCTATAGATTAAGAACTAAGGGAGGCCCTTCGGGCGTGTAATACGCTTGGGCGCCCGCCCCTTTTTATCAGCGCCTTTCGCACTCTATTGATTGGAGTTGCCTTCCGGATGCAGTTAGGATACTTAGCTTGTCAGACCTGCGGCAGGCTTTCGGATTGTGGAGGCGCAGCTGAGGCGCTCAGGGCCCGCGCGCCCAACGGGCTTCTTCTTCTTGCGGTTGAGACGGGTTGGGGGCTCTGACTGCGCTCTGTGTCTACAAGTTCCAGTCCCGCGCATTTCCCTACCGTCGCAAGGTATGACCACCTTTCCATGGACGCTCCTCACGAGGCGGGGCCCCGACAAGCCTAATGCCGACTGGAAACCAAGGACGACATCAGGGGGCGAGTGGCCTTATGACCAGTAAGTCTCTTGAGGCGCGATACTCAGGAGCCCCCTTTAACACCCAAGCAGCTCTACGTTGATAGGACCCAATCCTGCGCATTTCCCTACCATCGCAAGGCACGACCACCTTACCATGGATGCTCCTCACAAGGCGGGGCCCCAACACTCCCGATGCCGACCGGAAACAAAGGACGACAACAGGAGGCCAAGTGTCATTATGACCAGTAAGGCTCCTAAGGCGTGATGCCTATGAGCCCGCTTAGACGCTCAAGCGGCCCTTGCAGATTCTGCTTCATGCTTCGGGAAGGCTAGGATTCATGAGGCTTCGAGTTGTAGTTCAAGTAGCCATGCATCGGCAGGTCCCAGTCCCGCACATTTGAAAGCACAACATGCTCCCTTGGTGGTTTTGATGATTCATGACAACATACATTGTCTCTTGGACTGATATTTTTACCTAGTGTATTTCAGATACAGTCTACAGAGAGGGTTGGAAAAACAAGATTGTGGACATACCCCAAGATGCAAGGAAATAGGTTGGCCAGGCTTCAAGCAAGAGGACTCTACATTTTATATTTGTGAGAAATCAGTTTGAACCCATAGGAAAGCCAATACTATTAAAAGGGGGTAAATTTTTGTTGGTGAACAATATGCTCAAACGTGCACAAGTGATAGTCGCCAAAAACATCCACAAACTCTCCCACCAAAGTCTGTTCAATAACTAACACTCAAAATCGGTGCAACCAACTTTCCCATACCGGTACCACCGATTCCAGAACCTAGACAGACTCTGCCAAACCCTAGCCACTTCGGTGCAACCGATTCCATACCGGTGCCACCGAGTTTAGGTTGCCAACTTTCTGTTACGCAAATTCACATTTTCGGTCCCACCGAGAATGTTGGATCAGCGTCACCAAGATTGGAAATATGACCATTGGTCACCTTATCGGTGCAACCGAGTTTCCTATATCGGTCTCACCGAGATTCAAAAGTTGCCACCTTTTGGTCACTTCGTTACCACCGAGATTAACACATCGGTGTCACCAAGTTGGTCATTTTGTGTGTAACGGTTGGATTTTTGGGGATGCCTATTTATATACCCCTTCACCACCACCTACTCGAAAGAGAAGCACTCAGAACCCCCTGCTTCCTTCCTCCCTGCGTCAGGCAGGTGGTGCAGCACTGGAGCGCCGTCGGGCATAGCCGGACATGCCTCCTGGCTCCTTCCTCCGCAGGGCTCCTCTTTTGGCGACGCCTCGTCCCAGCATCCAGCCACGCAAAGCCGCCTCTAGGGGACGCGTCGGCGATGTGGCTGGCGGCACGCCTGCCCAGTCACTGTGCAAAGGGCCATACACACAACCCCATGGGACTTCGTCCACTTCTCCACCACGCGGGAGTTCCGCTCCAAATCTGCGCCAGAGTCATGGCGTCCTCCGCGACCCAGTCATCCCGCCCTTGCCATCAGCTGAGGCTACTGGCTCGACTTCGCGCTTAGATGCAAGCTAGCCATGGGTTTCCATCCTTGGATCTTGACCTGCATGGACATCTCTTGCCGGCCTTCAATGGCGCATGTCATCGACCTTCCCCCGGCATCTCTGACTGCAGCCGCGCATGGCACTCCATGGCTTCCCTAACCATGGGTCAACCGCCCGCTCATCTCCTACCTTCCGGATGTGCTCCAGGAGCACAAGCACACACGCGCTTGTATCCAACCTGGTAAGTTCGGCCGGTGAGCCTGGGCAGTCGGACGCCACATGCTTGCTTGTATCAGTCCAACAGCCACATGCAGTGCGAGGACAAGCCAAGCTACAAGCAGAAAACGAGTTAATTGCATGACACTACCACACTTCGGCACGATTGTAATGGATTCGTATCACTAGTCATATTTTTTGTATGTCAGTACTATCTCTATGACTAATTGTTGCAACATGGTCTAAGTCGCGTATAGACGCTGTATCTGACAGGCGGGACCCTTCGGTCAACAGTCAACTCGGCATATTTTTTGCAGAAAACTCCTTTGTTGTAAATTTATTCACTCAAAGCCCCGTCGTCGGTGTCCCCGCGCCGGAGCCCAGCCGCGGCAACCTCGTCGGAGGCGCGTCGCTGGCTCGCCGGCTTCCCCTCGCCGGAGCTTCGACGCGGCCACCTCGTCGGAGACCCATCGCTGGCTCACCGGCCACCCCTCGCCGGAGCCCCGTCGCGGCCACCTCGCCACAGCCGCGTCGCTGGCTCGCCGGAGCCCCTCCGCGGCCACCTCGCCGGAGCCTCGCGCTGGTAGCCGAAGGAACGGTCACTGGATTCAAAATACTGCCGCACCTGTGTGCCTCGCTCTCGATCCAGAGTTGCTCGCTCGATCTAGAAGACGAGCCAACGTCAGCTGGGCCGCAGGACAGCCCAACCGCGGCCCATCCAACAGACAAAATTGTGTTCACGTACATCCAAGAAATGTTCAGGGATTTAACAAAAGTCCAGGTGTATTAGAAAAATATTATACGCGTGTTACAAAATATTCATCCTGTTAAAAAAATCATAGCATATTTAAAAAACGGTGTATTCGAAATCTTTTCTGTCGTGCACTGACATTTTTATAGCATAACTAAAACAAGTTTATCGTGTAATATAAAATGTTCATCATGCATTATCACTTTTTACAGTTACACATGAACAATTTTATTAAATTTGTGAACACCTTAAAAAGAAATGTATGAATATTTTCGTACGATGAACCTTTTTTCCTATAAGATGAACATTTTTAAATATACATTTTACAGTATAAAATGTAAGAATATGTGTGTGTATGATATTTTTTCAATATGTATTACGCACACTGCATACGCCCAAGATCTGAAAAAAACGATAAACTTGTGTGAACACATTTTCAAGAAAAAAATTCAATATATGATTTTCTTAAATGTGTGAACACTTCTCTATTTGTATGTTTCTATACGTATATTATCTTCTTTCAGATCTGGATATTCTTCGGTTTTTTATTTTTTATTTTTTGCACATTTTGCATATATGTTTTTTAATAATAAAAAATATGTGCATCGTATACTAATTTTTTTTTGTAATATACGATATGCACACTGCATACGATCTGAAAAAGAAAAACAAATCCGAAAAAACATTATTGTATAATTTTAAGGTATTATTTACATTTTCCCGTCAAATCTACTGTGTCAGGTACAAAAAGAATTGGTGCCAGGAGAGTTTCGAACCCCAGACCTTTTGATCTCCGCTCTGTGCCGCGACCAGAACACCACAGGTAGCTGGCGAGTCTCTGTGGGAAACGCAGTTTATACAAACTATAGCTCTGATCTCAGTACCCTAAAAGAAAATGTGCTGACCTCAGTGGGCCGCGGTTGGATAAGGCTGCGGCCCATGCGAGGCTGGCTCGTCTAGCTCGAGCCTATCGGGGCGGCGGAGTTGGATTCGAGGGCGAGGCACAGGGGCGGCGGAGTCTGAATCCATGGTGGTTCCCGTTCAGCCACCGGCAACCACGCCGTTGCGACGCCCTCGCGCATAACACCATATCTGGACGACGCCCACACCGCCACCACTTCACCCACCAGCGTCGCCGACCACCACCGCCCCGGCGAGCCAGCGAAGAGGAGAGGAAGGAGATGGGAGATGGGCGCCGGAGCTGCAGCGAGCCAACGACGGGGCTCCGGCGAGGGGAGGCCGACGGGGCTTCAAGTGACTACATTTATAACAAAGGGTTTTTTTGCAAGAAAAATATGCCACGTGTCACCCAACAGGCGGGGCCCAACGGTCAGATACAGTGTCAATACATTCTGTCAGACCATTTTGTAACACTTATGCTTAGAGTTGGTACTGAACTTGCAAAAAATAATTAACTCGCAGAAAACACTATCTTAACACGTTTGTGCATGCAAGAGAAATACACTGAGAAAAGTGGTCTGGTGGCTCTCGTCAATGATATGGTGCAGCCGTGGCAGCAGCAACGGCAACGACACCGCGATGCGACGCTCTTGGTGCTCCACTAACTCTGTTGACTTGCTTGCTGTGGTGCCACTACTTCTGCGGATATGTACTAATGACACTACCCCATCTCTATCTTCTCAAGTGGTTCTTGTTTGACAAATTGGAGGTACATGCCACTCTAAAATCTACATCGTTCGTGTTGTTGTTCTTCAGAAGTTCAGATAACTAGGCTGTTGACTATGTAAAAAAATAATGACGGTGACCACCGGCGCACTCGCAGCCACGTTTGGACTGCAGTGACGACCGAATCAAGACCTTCCCTGGCATCAGGAATCTTCCTTCTCTTCATGTTCATCAATGCGCACCGTCGTCCACTTGTGACGTTCCAGGTGGAGAGTTAAAAGATAAACAGTATTGTACAGGAGAAGTTAATGTATTACTGCTCATGGGAAAGTTCATCTAAGTTAACGAAAAAAGTTTGTTTAGTTTAAAGTATAGACAAAGTTCGATTGTTTATAAAACATCTACGTCTTTTCCCTATGCCCATGACACTAGAACCTTTTTCATTTTAGGTGAGCCAATTTTTTTTGTGGATGTGATGTGCATGTGCTTGTGCGTACTACACTCAATAGAAAAAAAAAACTATTATGGTTGCCCTATAAATCTTTGCCCTATTGCTTATGAGAATTGACCCCAATTTTCCTATTGTTTTTGCAGACCTTGGATTCAAGAGAAAATGTGTATAAAAAAGGTGTTATTTCGAAAGTTCAGGTGTAATGAACATCGAAGTTCAAACCAAAAAATGTAAACAAAAAAATCATGGAACTCAAAGAATAAAAACTATGGAGTTTCATGAAAAAAAATTAATAGCGCAAAGTTCATGTTTCAGAAATTCTAAAGTTCAGGTGTACTACGTATAGAAGAAAAATCATCAAATGAAAAAAGAGACCGCCTAGGCCATTTCACCGAAAAGCAAAAAATGCATAAAATGTCATGAAAAAATTATATAAGAAGTTCAAATTTAAAAAGCGAAGCAGGTCAACATTAAAAAAAAACGAAGTTTTTAATATCTAAAAGACAAATTTGGAAGTTCAAAAAAGTTGAGCAAGAAGTTCAACAAAAAAGTACTCCAAAATTCTTTCTAACGGATTTCCCCGTTTGTCCAAAAATTAGAGAAGTTCAAATTAAAAAGTGGAGCATTTCAAAAGATTGTATACAAAATGATTTTCCTCATTCTATAAAAACTAGAAGTTCAAATTAAAATAATGTCGTGTATCATTGTTTATATAAAAAGCATTTTCCCGGTTACTAACCAATAAAACTAAGAAGTTCAAATTTAAAAAATGGTGAAGTTCAATGTCAATTAAAAATTCTGATTTTTCACATTTAAAAAAATTAAAACCAAGAAGTTCAAAATTTTGAAAACAAAGAAGTTCAAAAAACTCAATTTTCTTCGTTATTAAAGAATAAAACTAAGATGTTCAAAAAACTCAATTTGCTTCATTTGTGCAACTCTCATGAATGGGTGAGAAATTACGAACAAAAAATACGTGGTATAAGTTCAAAGTGAAAACAGCGGGAAGTTCAACTACTACACATAATGCATTTCAAATGAGAATAAAATGAATAAAAAACTAATACTCTAAAAAATTTGTTGCAAGAAGTTCACGTGCTCCTCCCGGTGCAGTTCGAGATCTCTAGTGCGTGTATGCTAAAAGACAAATGGGTGAGAAATTACAAACAAAAATAAGCGATAGAAGTTCAACGTGGAAACAGGAGGAAGTTCAACTACTACGCTAAGTGAATTTCGGATGGAAATCTTTTAAACCGTCGCGAGTATGAAAAAAATGACCAAGACAGAAAAGTTGGTTGTTTACATTAGTTTTCCATCAGTATATCACTTGCTCAATTCCGGTGAGTGGCTGGAGAGCTGGGAGCAAAAAACAGTACATGAAGAAACAGAGTGAAGTTCAGGTAGACGTGCCGATGAAGTTCAAGTTCTTCACGCGATGCATTTTTGAAGACCCTGTTTCGCGATAAAAGGCAGAACACATCATCTCGCCATTTTCGAAATTGTGTGAAAACGGCTAGGAATTAAAGAAACCCATCTACATGAAAAAGTTGCGCATTTTCCGTAGCTTCTCAACGGTATATTATTTTCCCCATTCCGATAAAATTTCCAGAAATTACGGCCAAAATTCGTTTTCAGCCTTTTTCAAAATTGACTTAAAACCGTAAAGAGTTTGAAAAAACAATCTACATATAGAAGTTTCACATTTCTTCAAGCTTTCCAACGACATATCGTTTGCCTCATTCTGACGAACCGTTGACAAAACATGAAAATACTTACTCGGAACAGATTCGGCCATTTTCTAAATTATTTTTGAATCGTTCATAGATAGATCAAAAACTTTATATGGAAAGATGCGCATTTTCATAAGCTTTCCAACTCCATATCATATGCATCGATATGACTAGCCATTTTGAAACTAACCCCAAAATACGAACCCGGCTATTCGGTTTCAGAATTCCGCCATTTTTGAAATTCCTCATTAACCGTAGGGAATTTGGAAAGACGTTCAACATATGAAATGAGCATATTTGTAGCAGCTATCCAACGCCATCTCATTTGCCTCATTCTGATGAACTGTTTAGAAATAGCATGAAAAATACGATTCATGTTTTTTTGTATGAAGAAAAACGGTTTTCAAAACTGCTCTTAAACTATGTACATTTCGCCAAAAATTCAACCAAGGTTGTTATACTGGTGTTCATAGATTTCAAACGGTATATTGCAAGACCCATTTGGGCACTTTGCCGGAAGTTCAAGCTAGCACTCGGGGAAGTTCAGGTTGAACAACTCAGGCAGTAAAATTGCAGCAGAAGCAAATTCATCACATCCCCGAGTGCAAATCCGACAACGAGCGAGATTCCTATTTAAAACGGGCATTTGGTTGCTAAAAATGTTCCCAGATTACACTTACATCACATAGAACACGACTAACCAGAAAAAATCGTGCGGGGAGACACGGTTACGAAGATAGCCCGAAGGTCGGGTTCCTACAGAGGGAAGTTCAGGGTTGTGTAACTAGGGAAGTTCAACCCGTGATCACAATAATATTCTGATCCCGTGATCAGAATAGTGTTTATATATAGATAGATATATCACATAAACTATATCGCTGCCATATGGATATGATCATCCAACAAACATACCAAATCAAAAGTGCAAGTTTCACCATATTACAATAGTTTCATCCATACATACATAGTTTCATCCATATTACAATAGTTTCATCCATAGGTAGCAAGTTTCATATTGTTCATCGATACAAAATCAAAACAAAAACTAAACACAAGAACTCCATCAATGCAAGCTTCCTGAAGTGAATCAAATCTAAAAAATGGGAAATAAGAAATTTTGAAGAAGAAGACTAGAAGAAGAAGATCTAGAAGAAGAAGAACACTAGTTATTCTTCTCTTTCTCTTTCTACTCTTGTTTTTCTTCTTATTATTGCTTATTTGTGTCATTATAGAGCTAACCTAGGTACTTATGCCATTTTTTACCTAACTAAACTTATTGTGTCATTTTGGAAGAAAATAAGCTAAGTATATGACATTTATGAGGTTACTAAGGTTATTATGCCATTTTTGACCTAATTAAGCTAATTATGCCATTTTTCACATAAGTAAGCTAAGTACAGGTCATTATTGAGCTAACTATCACACCTAGTGTTTTGCCTCATGACTAAGTTAACATGACTAAAAAGTTAGGGTCAATTAAGACTTTTCGAGTACCCATGAATGTTTGACTGGTATGATATTTGCTTGCTTGTTTGATTGCTTGTTGGTGCTCTATATTCATAAAACTCTCTCCTACTCTCAAAACTCTTTTCCTTGATCTAAACTCTTGTCCAATGATCATACCATGTGTATAGTACCTAAAACTCTTTTTATCAAATATTATTTTGGCCAAAAAGCATTTATTCAATTTAGGTTTTCAAAAACCCCTGAATTGAGGTTTGTACTACAAGTCCTCAAATTGGGTGGGTTGTTTTGCCCCAAAGGATTTATTTGGAACCTACTATATATATAAGTCCCCAAAACCAAAAAAAATATTATTTTCAAGCATCATTTTCTTCTCTTATTTAAAGGCTTTTTCTTAAGGCCAGAAATGGTCTTTTATTAGGAAAATTATTTTTATGGTTTCAAATTATTTGAGAAAATTTTGAAAAACTCAGTGGACCTATAATGTCAATATATAAGAGTTTAAACACATGGTCATGTTCAAAATAATGCAGAAAACCCTTCAAACAATTTCTGCCTATTTCAAGCATTTGAAATATTTCTATAAGAAATATTATCAATAAATCCAAAGAAAATTCCAGCATGTCACAAATGCCATATGTGATGATCTTGCAAAGTTTCAACGCAATCCCAACTGATTTGATTCACCAAAATATTCCAAAACCATTCCTGTCCAGAATCAAATTTGAGCAACTTTACATTGTGAAGTTTCTCCTATTCACCCCGAACTTTGTGGACATGTTCTAATCCCCAAATAGTGATGTTATACCAAGTGGTGCATCAAGGAGATTAGTTTAACCAAACTGGATCTATAGAAACCTGATTCTATTGAATCTTAGGGTTTACAATGTTTACACTACAAACTTTAATCAACTCATCTCAAAACTTGTTATTAGGACCAGATGGACTTACCATTTACCCCTGGTAAGTCTCAAGGCCGTAGGATTCCTCTGCCTAGACAATCACAACACAAACACCTTCAGTTGTAAGCTTGTGGACAAGGGAAGCTGACCCAAAAAGGTTCCCCTTGCCTCCAACTTTTTACCATGGTATATTCTAATCTCGTTTTACCTCCAGTAACTTGTCCATGGACTCTGACCAATTATTGGGGGGTAACTCCCTCATTTTCCATCTATTTTTACCATGGTAAGGCCTCTGTTCCCTTATTCTGTTCATTAGAATGCCCCCATGTTTTTCCATAGCACCTATAGTATGCTAATGCATCTTGCCACACCCAAAGGTGGCATGCGCATGTGGAAAATATGAGCAGTTTATCTAAACCTACATTTTGGCAGCAAATGAAGCTTTGTACTCCAAGTACCCTGCACACTCATCTACCCGAGCTAAAAAGTGTGGGCATATAGTCCTTCCATACCTAGGGCTACTAGACAAGGTTTTATCCATAGTTCCCTACAGTAAAATCCCAGTAGATCAGCCCCAAGTTTGCTGCTTCAAACTTACCCTAAGTAGAAACCTAACGCATACAGCTCCATTTACCTTGATATTCTTCCAGTGCTCTGCTGCATGCCTGCCTTACACGATAGACAACCTTGGATGCCAAACAAGATGCTCTAGAGAGGAGTTGGCATGGTGACCAAATAGCTAACATGCTGAAACGACGCTCTGCTGCTTGTCATTGTCCTGTAGCTTCCGTCCGTCCTCGAGAGAGTATACACGCGCGCCGGGGAATCCCTCCTTGCCTCCGATGCCCCTTCCTGATGCTCGCAAGGCTCACGACGGCTTTGGTACGCGTACTCCCTGCGCTAGAGAGCACCCGAGGCGCACCCGAGCCCCTCTTGGTCGCTCCCCTATTTCAAGCCTCCCCAAGCTCCCCCTCGCATCCTTTCGCGCTCCCTCTCTCCCTACGAACTCCCAGACAAGCCCGCTCTCTCTCCCTTGGCCTCCGTCGTCGTCCACGGCTAAAGCTTGCCGACGACACCCACTTAAAATTCGGATGATGCCAAGCCCCCTTGCCCCTGCTCACTCCAGTATCCCCCCTTCAAGCCGATGCAAGCCCGCCCATCGCCCCTTTTCCTCCCGAGAGCATCGTGCGCCCACGGCCAGTGGCGGCTGTGGCCTCCTCCGTGCCCCCCGGAGCTGGCGCCAGTACAACTCTCCCCCGTAGGCGCACATCACCAGGACGGGTAAGACGCGGCCTCCCAATATCGTCAGCATGCCCAAACTCTCCGGTGGTGGCCAATTAAGTGAGCACCGGCACGGGCTCGGCCTTCCCTTGCCTCTTCTCTACGTAGGCGGGAGGAGCGAGATGAGCCTACTGGTGGGTCCCGCCTGTCGGCCATCCATTGGGACTAGGCCACTAACGGGTGGGTCCAAGTTCCTGTTAAGTGGAGGCGCACCCCCGCGCTAACCACCTCCCTGGAAAGGAGGCGTATCCTCGGGAATACGACTTCGGCGTCACCCCGCTGCAGGCCGAGCCGTTGGGCCGGCCCAACTCCCTTTTCTACGCACTGTGCGCGGTATAGGCTAGAGGGTATATTCCCTTTTTCCATTTTCTTTATGATTTTCTTCAGAGATTAGAAAAATTCATAGTATATTCATAAGGAATTCAAATTTGGTGAATCAAGTTTCTGCAGGTTCCAAAAACCATGCTCTATCCAAAAACATGACCTACTCATTTTTCCAGAAAACTTTTCTGTTGTGTTCAAATTCAAATTTGAATTTGAACTATGAAATGCCCCCATTGCAAAATTCCTAGAGAGTCCAAATCAACTCCAAATGGAGTGAATCAAAATCCCATATACTCTAAATATCATTGCCTATTTATCTAATCCATGTTGAACATTTTATCATGCATCTATTGTGTTGGATCAAATAAATAGCCCCCTTTTCCATTAATCCATCTTAGGAACATCATAGAAAATTCATACTAACTCCCAATCGAGTGAAAGCACTTCCTACATGTTTCTAAAATCATGCCCTATTTGTTGGGTCCATCCAATCATTTTTACAAAAATATTTTCTATGGACATCTTATAGGATCATCGTTTCCTTCTTTTCCACCATTCAAAACTCCCCCTTGACCCACATCCACCAAAACCTCCTTGGTTATTTTTCACATGACCAGAGGTGTCCAAGAAAAATGAAACTCCTATTTATAGAGTACTTTTATTTTCTGCTTGTTGTGTTGCTTATTGCGGTTGTTTCCGGTGATAGTTGACGAAGTAGGTGAAGTCCTCGGAGTGGATGAGAAGCGTGTGAAGACCTCGAAGACTTGGATATGCCAAGCAAGCAGCCCTTTGACTATGACTATGAACCCTTTTACTTGCATGGCATATGGCACTTATTTCTGTGATGTTGATCATGTTGATGTGGTGCCCCCCCTTCAGTGGGATGCCTCTGATACTTTACCATTGATACTTGCATCATGCATGACCCTACCCTTCTTATGAGGGTTGTGCAGGTGGGAGTAGTCAGGTTGCCAGTAGTCGCTATGCAAGTGGGATGGGAATATGAATGGTGATGGAAAAAATGATTTCAAAGACTTTTTGAAAACCCCGCCGGGTGCCACTAATGCCCGAGGGAGATGATGAGGAGATAGGTAACCACTTGAGAAAGAAGTGGTGTACCGAGGCAAGTGTGTGTGTGTGGTTTTTGAAAACGGATTGGTGTAAGTTGCGACTGTTATCCCAACCTTACATTTGCGACTACTCTACCCCTATATGGGATGGGGCTTTGTTGATTACTATGGTTGCTGCTAGTAGAGAGCCCGCATTACTAGTGGCGGGAGTGAAGTGGTCACTCTCGAGACAGGGTCGTACCGGAATGGGCGATCATGCGTTGTCTTTACAGGCACTGGGCACACTGTTGCGTGCCCTCATGGATGATATGTGTGATGTATATCATGAGGGATGGCACCAATTAGTGGACTCTTTGTTTAGCATCACCATGGGAAAGGCATTGTTCGCGTGCTTACCTCGGGTATGTGATATACCGCGAGTCATGGATGACAAGGAAGTTCCCCAAGTCTTGTGGGTAAAGCGCGCAACCTCTGCAGAGTGTAAAACTATTAGAATAGCCGTGTCCACGGTCAAGGACAGTTGGATGACCGCTCTTGTGCTACATCTAGTGTTTTCACAAACTGGTGTGAGTTGGTGTCAAAGATGACACTTGGGTTGAGTTGGGTGACTTTACATGATGAGTGAACACAAGGTGTTCAGGTGGTACTTGAGCTAAGTCGGACGACTTGAATGAAATAGCTGAACATGAGATTTCAACCCCTTGCTTATGTCGATATATGCATATTTTCATATGGACATCTACCAACTGTTGATGCATGCTTATGCAAGTTAGTTGATCATGTCATTGCACTCAAAACTAGCTTTCAGCAAAACTTACCTACTTAGTGCTATATCATGATTTGTTATTGCCTTGTTCCAAACATGGGTTGCTTGCGAGTACATTCCAAATACTCATTGGCTTGCCACTGGTTATTTTATTGGCCAGGCATGAAAGACCAGGTTGTGATGAAGATTACCATGGTGACACACGTGTGAGATAGGGCGCTTCCCAGTCAGAATGCCTATAGGGTTAAGGCAGATGGCATGGGTTCACGCTATCGTTGAAGATTTCCGCTACAAGTTTATGAAGACTTGGCCATAAAGGCCATATTTGAGTACAAACGGTATGTAATGGATGTAAGACTCTTTTAGTAAGTTTCTGTGTGTTTAGTGAGCATTGATCTCTGGGATCACTATGCACGTACATTCGGTGATCACGACTTATGAGACGGGGTCCCCACAGAGCTGGTATCAGAGCCATCCTGACTATAGGAAGCCCTTAGTAAGCATGGACGTTAGTTAGGACAAAAGTATTTTTTCAAACCCTTCGAAGTCACTTACAAAACCTCTATAATTCTCACCTCCCCTAAAAATTCAAGGGAAGCGAAGGTTTTTGCCATAGTGTTTCCAACCTATTCTCTTGACTCACCTCGTCTACTCTTTCAAAATTTTGCGACGGTCGTTAGTATCCTTATGTCCCTGACCACTAGGTTCCTTAAAATCCTTGTGGGTAAACTGGAAGGAAGGCACCTTGCCAAAAAATTGCCCACATATCTCGGACACAAGATGGTGACACCACGACAAGACAGTACCAATAGAAGATACCTTCTTGAGGAATGAGGACGTCAAGACTTGGAAGATGAAGACACCCTCGCCACTGCCCATGATGATGCAACCTTGGCCTACGATGATCAGGGCATAAGATATGCAAAATCATGATATGCATCGCTAATAGAGCAACCTTGTCCTTACCGTTATTGTGTCGGCAACCCCTAGTGGATGAGAACCTTGCCATTTGGTCCGCTTCACTATAGTGAGCAGGAAAAACGGTTCTTTTCATCCCTGCTCACGGTGTCGATATTATCATCAACGTAACCGACATGTTATAACTCTATCATGCCTTGTTGGTGTCATTGCATGAAGGATTTCCCACTTGGAACTCTCGACACCTTGAAGGAAAAGAAGGCATTGGCACGATTACGAAGACAACAAAAGACCCGTCAACGACAACTGTGAAGAATCACCTTCGTCGTCAACTCACAAGACCCGAAGTTGTCAAGGACTCTTCAGGCGCAACTAGGATAATTTCAATGAACAACAACCATAGACATAGCAACACATGAAGAAGACCCACAAGACCGAGCGGACTCCTCTCCAAGACACGAAACAAGCACGACTACTGAGTCCAAGGACCCCAAGGGTAGGATAGGTCGTATGTCCCCTATGCGAAGTCAAGTCCGTATGATGGTTCAAATGGAACCATGATGTGTGTTGCTTGTTTTGGTTGTTTGTGCTTTGGTGTAAATCACACTTTTTCCCTAGGAAACAAGTGCGCGACTATATCACCTACCTTACCTTGATGTTTGTGTTTGGCCTTTTCGGCACTTACTTGATTCCACTTGCACTATACCACCCACTTAGGCACTATCCTCTATGCTACTTTCCCTCGTCTCCCTCTCGTCAACTAAAGACCGACAAGACAAGATGCACCAAGGATCTACGATGACAGACAACTAGCATTGAAGACCATGATTACAACATACTCAACCAGACGCAACCCCGTAGAGTTATGCTTTTCCCTCAAGATTGGAAATCCCTCCCTAGCCCAACCTAGACCTCACAAGCTGCTCCAGCACAAGCCTCTGATCACGTGTTTAATACACAGATTTGCCAGAGCACCTATTGAGCTTCAATAACCCCTCCTTAGCACTGGGTTCATTATGGAGATAGTGATCATAGTGAACAAACATCCTTCATTCTTACGCTAGCATTAGAAACTTGATGCCATAGGAAGGATCATTGTAAGGATATACGAATTGTGGACAATGATTTGGTTTAGCCATAATAAATGTCTTGAGGAAGCAGTTGAGACCCTTTGGTGGATTACGAGGCTTAATGTTGATAGACAAACTTGGTGTATCAAGTTGATAGAGTAGCATAGCTTACTTCCCCCTTGAGAAAATTGGGTTTAGTAGGACCATTGTGATCACAAGCTGAAATTCTTGGTGGATTAATGACTTGACCTTGGCAAGTAATGTTGATAGTGGATTGATGGTGTTATGAAAGTGACTGGGGTAACTAGTAGGGAATTCTTACTAGGTGTAAACCTTGGATTTAATAGGTGGTTCTAATGGGTTCTAAGGATCAAGGATATTACATGGTTCGGAGTTATTTGGATTTAGCACAATGATCTTGATCATGATGCCATGTTTCTTGGTGGACGATGAGTATAAGGAACCGGATGATGTTAGGGATAATTTAGGGATCTATATAAGCTCGACCTTGGAGTTTAGTTGGTCATGAGATTGGAAGTTTGTGGATATACTATGATAATAGTCCTTATAATGATATGTGGATTGTATGAACTCGAGGAGATTATGTTGGAGACCATCGATGATGGATTTGTAGCAGTAATGGATCATGTAATATTGAATGATATTAGTGGATTGATTAAGTTGGATTCACAGGAAGGAAACAAGATCTTGGATTGGTATATTACAAGTTTCCTTAGCATAGTAATGCATTACCTTAGACATTGGATAGGTCAGTAGGACACTTGGATTTGTAGTGTCATGATCAAGCTTAGAGACTTGTATGTTATCCCGAGGATTTTTATATAGGGATAGATGTGAGTTAGCTATAGTATACATATGAGATTTTGGGTATAGTCGTTCTCTCAAAACCTTGGAGATATGAGTAGCATGTGTAATGTTGGAGTTGACTTACATGAGATGATACCTTTGATGGCATATGGTGATTTCATTTGGAGTAAATAGTAGGACTATTGGCATCTAATAATTGTGCTCGAGGATAAGATGATAGATGTTCACTCACATCCTAACCTCCTTGAAACTCAGAAGCTTTACCGAGCCATAATATGGTTGGATTATGACCATAGGTCTTGGCTCTCAATCATTAGACTATGGACAATACTCCACCTTGACCACCACAAATCCAGTTCATAAGGAAGGTGGACACAAAGAACTAGATTACATTGGATCACAAACCCCCAGAACTAGTTACCATCCGGAGCAAATGCCCACTCCTCTCACATATCCCATGAATAATGTGCTTATGTGATACTTGGGGGAATAGGTTGTTACCCTCCGGGATGACATATTCATTTACCAAATGAGAGAAGGAACACCTTAGTCCTCTTTGGATCAGCCTCAGGAACACCAATTGACATGCCGCTCAACAAACAGGTTTCACCTTGAAAAGGTTGGACCCCTCGAAGCACCCTCCCTTCAGAAGAAGACATTCTTGCCCAAGCAAGATGAAGGAGCACTATGGTTGGGGAGCCACGACAATGAATAAGAATAAGCAAAGGAAGTCAACCACCACTCCCCAGCTCGCTACGTCAGCTAGACTATATCAAGAAGCATCGACGTCCAAGCACGATGAAGCCCTTGCACATCAAGAGGATTAAATGGTCATCTATCAGTTCCTAGCTAGGGAGGAACCGATAAGTTGATAGAACCACTTACCGCTTTATGGTGTACGATGAGATGACGTTCCTACTCCCTTTAGATCTCTGGACTGGAGTGTACGACTGCCATGACTTCTTTGCCATCCCCTTTTGATCCAATCTAGAGCGTAAACCCTGACTTGATCATGATAAACCACCTGTCAAAGGTAGTTCACCCCACTTACCAAGACTCAGACTTTGGGGAACTAGATGGTTGTTCTATACTTCTGGATAGTCAGCTTATTTAGAACCCCTCAAAAACCTTCCCCACATGGTAGACCTTGTTTTGGTGCCAAGTCTCTAAGCCTAGCCTTAGGGATGAGACTGAACCAAAACTTCCCGCAATGGCTACGAAGAGACAAGTAGACCAAACACTCGAAGACCTACCAGAAACACGCGTCCGCGACGACGAGGACAAATGGCCGAAGGTGAATGAAGAACATACCTGGGAAATTACTCAAGTAGAAGTTCTCCATGAGAAGCCTATGATGACGCGCTTCAACAATATCAAGGATGAAGATCACCTGCGACTGAAGATCCCTAGCCTCAAGGAAGACATGGGCTTCCCCAACAATGGGAAGCTACAACCTTGATCCCTTCTATTCTAACACGAGAAACATAGATGTCACTAACCAATGTAAGTAACCCCATGACTAGCATGCAAACACACTACTTTGCCATGTATTCTGACTTTGGAAAACACACACGAGTCAAGCCCTCGCAGAACCTCATTTACCCTTAGACAAAGTCAATGATGCACTCGAAGACATATCATCAGGCATTTCAAGATCCAAAAGTACAACCACGCCGGAGCAGAAGCAACATGGAACGCGAAGACTACCTCACCTTTGAATTTCCGCACCTTTCCCATGCCTAGCCTAGGAATCTCGGGGACGAGATTCTTGTAAGGGGGTAGGTCTGTCACACCCTGTGTTTTGCCTCATGACGAAGTTAGCATGACTAAAAAGTTAGGGCCAATTAAAACTTTTTGAGTACCTATGAATGTTTGACTGGTATGCTATTTTCTTGCTTATTTGATTGCTTGCTGGTGCTCTATATTCATAAAAATCCCTCCTAGTCTCAAAACTCTTTTCCTTGATCTAAAGTCATGTCCAATTATCATACCATGTATATAGTACCTAAAACTGTTTTTATCAAATATTATTTTAGCCAAAAAACATTTATTCAATTTAGGTTTTCAAAACCCCCAGAATTGAGGTTTGTACTACAAGTCCTCAAATTGGGTGGGTTCTTTTGCCCCAAAGGATTTTCTTGGAACCTACTATATATATAAGTCCCCAAAACCAAAATAATATTATTTTTAAAGATTATTTTCTTATGTTATTTAAAGTCTTTTTCTTAAGTCTAGAAATTGTCTTTTATTAGGAAAATTATTTTTATGCTTTCAAAATATTCGAGAAAATTTAGGAAAACTCAGTGGACATATAATGTCAATATATAAGAGTTTAAACACATGGTCATGTTAAAAATATTGGACAAAACCCTTCAAACCATTTCTTCCTATTTCAAGCATTTGAAATATTTCTATAAGAAATATTATCAATAAATTCCAGGAAAATTCTAGCATGTCACAAATGCCATATGTGATGATCTTGCAAAGTTTCAACCCAATCCTAACTAATTTGATTCACCAAAATATTCCAAAATCATTTCTGTCAAGAATCAAATTTGAGCAACTTTACATTGTGAAGTTTCTCCTATTCACCCAAAACTTTGTGGACATGTTCTAATCCCCAAATAGTGATGTTATACCAAGTGGTGCATCAAGGAGATTAGTTTAACCCAACTAGATCTACAGAAACCTAATTTTGTTGAATCTTATGGTTTACCATGTTTACACTGCAAACTTTCATCAAATCATCACAAAACTTGTTATCAGGACCAAATGGACTTACCATTTACCACTGGTAAGTCTCAACGCTGTAGGATTCCTCTGCCTAGCCCTATCACAGCACAAACACCTTTAGTCATAAGCTTGTGGGCAAGGGAAGCTGACCCAAAAAGATTCCCCTTGCCTCCAACTTTTTACCATGGTATATTCTATCCTCATTTTTCCTCCAGTAACTTGGCCATGGACTCAGACCAACTATTGGGGAGTAACTCCCTCATTTCCCCTCTCTTTTTGTCATGGTAAGGCCTCTGTTCCCTTATTATGTTCATAAGAATGCCCCCATGTTTTTCCATAGCACCTATAGTATGCTAATGCATCTTGCCACACCCAAAGGTGGCATGCTCATGTGGAAAATATGAGCAGTTTATCTAAACCTACATTTTGGCATTAAATGAAGCTTTGTACTCCAAGTACCCTACTCACTCATCTACCTAAGCTAAAAATTGGTGGGCATATAGTCCTTCCATACCTAGGGCTACTAGACAAGGTTTTATCCATAGTTCCCTACAGTAAAATCCCACTAGATCAGCCCCAAGTTTGCTGCTACAAACTTACCCTGAGTCGAAACCTAACCCATACAACTCCATTTACCTTCATAATCTGCTAGTGCTCTGCTGCGTGCATTCCTTACACGACAGACAACCTTGGACACCAGAAAAGATGCTCTGGACAGGAGTTGGCGTGGTGACCAAACAACCAACATGCTGAAACGGCGCTCTGCCGCTTGTCGTTGTCCTGTAGCTCGCGTCCGTCCTCAAGAGAGCATCCATGCGCGCTGGGGAATCCCTCCTTTCCTCCGATGCCCCTCCCCGATGCTCGCAAGGCCCCACGACGGCTTTGGCACGCGTGCTCCCCGCGCCAAAGAGCACCTGAGGCGCACCCGAGCCCCTCTCGGTCGCTCCCCTATTTCAAGCCTCCTCGAGCTCCCCCTCACGTCCTTTCAAGCTTCCCTCTCTCCCGAGGACCTCCCAGACAAGCCTGCTTGCTCTCCCTTGGACTCCATCATCGTCCACGGCCGAAGCTTGCTGGCGGCACCCACTTAAAATTCGGACAACACCAAGCCCCTCTTGCCCTTGCTCACTCCAGTATCCTCCCTTCAAGCCGATGCAAGCCCGCCCATCGCCCCTTTTCCTACCCTAAGCGTCATGCGCACGCAGCCAATGGCGGCTGCGGCCTCCTCCATGACCCCCTAGAGCTGGCGCCGCTGCAGCTCTCCCTCGTAGGCGCACAACACCAGCACGGGCATGACTTGGCCTCCCAATATCGCGGGCATGCCTAGCCTCTCCGGAGGTGTCCGAGGGAGCGAGCACCGGCGTGGGCTCGGCCTTCCCCTGCCTCTTCTCTGCGTAGGAAGGAGGAGGGAGATGACCCTGCTGGTGGGTCCCGCCTGTCGGTCGGCCATTGGGACTGGGCCACTAACGGGTGGGTCCCGGTTCCTGTTAAGTGGAGGCGCACCCCTGCGCTAACCGCCTCTGTCACACCCTATGTTTGTATACCTTTGTTATACTTGGATTTACAAATTTTGGAACCAATTATTTTTTTGAGTGCATGCTTGTTTGAACTATTGCTTGTTTGATTGTTATGTTGAGTTTGTCCTAGCACTCTTAGGTTCTACTCCTCTCCATATTCATATTCCTTGAACCAAACTTATTGCCCAATGATCATGCCATGTGAATAGTGCCCAAAACTATTTTTACCAAATATTATTTTGAAAAAAATGTAATTATTCAAATTAGGTTTTCAAAAGCCCATGAGTTGAGGTTTGGACTGCAAGTCCTCAAATTGGGTGGATCCTTTTTCCCCAAAGGCTTTATTTGAAACCTACTATATTTATGACTTCCCAAAACCACCAAATATTAATTTTAAAGATTATTTTAATATTTTATTTAAAGGCTTTCCTTAAGACCAGATTTATTTTATTTAAATTTTTTAAAGGCTTTCCTTAAGACCACAAGTATAGGGGATCACAACAGTTTTCGAGGGTATAGTATTCAACCCAAATTTATTGATTCGACACAAGGGGAGCCAAAGAATATCCTCGAGTATTAGCAGTTGAGTTGTCAATTCAACCACACTTGAAAGATTTAGTATCTGCAGCAAAGTTTTAGTAGCAAAGCAATATGATAGGAATGGTAACAATGGTAACAGTAGCAGTAGTGATTGGTATAGCAAGTGTGACAACAGTAGCGGTAAAGTAACTAAGCAAGGACAGGTATAGGAAAAGCTCGTAGGCATTGGATCGGTGATGGATGATTATGCCGGATGGCATTCATCATGTAACGGTTATAACATAGGGTAATATGTAACTAGCTCTAGTTTGTCAATGTAATGTAGGCATGTATTCCGTATATAGTCATACGTGCTTAGGGAAAAGAACTTGCATGACATCTTTCGTCCATCCCTCCCGTGGCAGCGGGGTCCTAATGGAAACTAAGGGATATTAAGGTCTCCTTTAAGTAGAGAACCGGAACAAAGCATTAACACATGGTGAATACATGGAATCCTCATACTATGGACATCTTCGGGAGTGGTTCCGGCTATTGTCACTCCGGGGTTGCCGGGTCATAACACATAGTAGGTGACTACAACTTGCAAGATAGGATCAAGAACACACATATATTGATGAAAAAATAATAGGTTCAGATCTGAAATCATGGCACTCGGGCCCTAGTGACAAGCATTAAGCATAGCAAAGTAGTAGCAACATCAATCTTAGAACATAGTGGATACTAGGGATCAAACCCCATCAAAACTAACTTGATTACATGATAGATCTCATCCAACTCATCACCTTCCAGGAAGCCTATGATGATATTACTCACGAACGATGAAGAGCATCATGAAATTGGCGATGGAGGATGGTTGATGATGACGATGGCTTCGATTTCCACTCTCCGGAGCCCAGAACGGACTCCAGATCTGCCATCCCGAGGAAGAACAGGTGGTGGCGGCGGCTCCGTATCGTAAAACGCGATGATTTCTTCTCTTCTATTTTTGTGGGCGAAAGAGATTATATGGAGCTGGAGATGAGGTCGGAGGAGCCACGTGGGCCCCACGAGCCTGCCAGGCGCGGCCTAGGGGGGCCCATGGCTCTTGGGCTCGTGGCCCACTGGCAGCTCCTCTCCGGTTGATTCTTCTTCTGGTATTTTTTATATATTCCATAAAAATTCCTCGTAAGTTTTCAGGTCATTCCGAGAACTTTTATTTCTGCACAAAAACAACACCATGGCAGTTCTGCTGAAAACAGTGTCAGTCCGGGTTAGTTTCATTCAAATCATGCACATTAGAGTTCAAAACAAGGGCAAAAGTGTTCGGAAAAGTAGATACGTTGGAGACATATCAACTCCCCCAAGCTTAAAGCCTTGCTTGTCCTCAAGCAATTCAGTTGATAAACTGAAAGAGACAAAAGAAAAACTTTTACGAACTCTGTTTGATCTTGTTGTTGTAATTATATCTAACTCATATTGAGATTTTTAGCAAGATCATAAGCTAACCACATAAACAATGACATTCAGATCTCATGGTATACTCACATCAATGGCCTAATCAACTAGCGAGTAATAATAATAAGTTTCAAACGTCAACACTTCAATCAAAACAATCATGATACAATATGAATAGATGGTATCTCGCTAGCCCTTTTTGAGATCGCAAAACATAAATGCAGAGCACCTTCAAAGACCAAGGGCCGACTAGAAATTGTAATTCATGGCAAACAAGATCCAGTCATAGTCATACTCAATATCAATTAATAGCAAAGCATACAAATGAAGGAGGTGCTCTCTAGCTGGTGCTTTTAATAAGAAGATGATGACTCAACAAAAATGTAAATATATAGGCCCTTCGCAGAGGGAAGCATTGATTTGCAGAGGTGCCAGAGCTCAAGCTTTTTAAAACAGAGATAAATAATTTTTGGGGTGGCATACTTTAATTGTCAACGCGATGACCAAGAGTTTTCACCATCTTACATGCTACACGTATTATAGGCGATTCCCAAACATAATAGTAAAGTTTTGACTTCCCCACCACCGATCAATCACACTCCACAACTAGCCGAATCCTCGGGTGCCGTCCATACCAACAACAATCCAGGAGGAGTTTTGTTTGCAATTATATTTTTATTTGATTTGAGCATGGAACTGGGCATTCCGATTACCATCCCCTTTCTCGTGAGTGATAGTGAATAAACACATATCGAGGATAATGTGCCTAGCATGGAAGATACTGATCGCCCCTTGTCACAACATGAGCGGTTCGGGCATATGAAACATATTATTATTTGAAGGTTTAGAGAATGGCACATGCAAATTTACTTGGAACGGCAGGTAAATACCGCATATAGGTAGGTATGGTTTACTCATATGGAACAACTTTGGATTTAGGAAGTGGATGCACAAGTAGTATTCCCGCTTAGTACAAGTGAAGGCTAGCAAAAGACTGGGAAGCGACCAACTAGAGAGTGACAACAGTCATTAACATGCATTGAGATTAACCAACATCGAGTGCAAGCATGAGTAGGATATAAATCACCATGAACATGAGTATCGTGGAGGCTATGTTGATTTTGTTTCAACTACATGCGTGAACATGTGCCAAGTCAAGCCACTTGAATCATTCAAAGGAGGATACCATCCTATCATACTACATCACAATCATTTTAAAACTCATGTTAGCATCCAAGACAAACCATTATAAGCTCCTAGCTAATTAAGCATGGCATAAGAAACTATGATCTCTAAGTTGTCATTGCAAACATGTTTTTCTCATAACAATGCTGAATTAGGAACGATGAGCTAGTCATATTTACAAAAACAAAATAGGTTGAGTTCATACCTGCTTTTCTAGTCTCAGTCACTTCATCATATATCGTCATTATCGCCTTTCACTTGCACGACCGAATGATGTGAATAATAATAAGAGTGTTCGTGCACTGGACTAAGCTAGAATCTGCAAGCAAACTCAGAGGAGAAGACAAGGTAATATGGATCTTTGACAGATAATCAATAATGCATATGAGAGTCACTAATCATTTTAATCACGGTCTTGTACCTCGACCCAAAGAAAAGGAAAACTATTTACACGGGAAAGCTCCCAACAAGCAAAAGAAGAACGGGAAATCTTTTTGGGTTTTCTTTTTAGTGACTACTAAGCATGCAAGAATGTAAAGTTACAACTAATTTTTTTGTTTTTATGATTTTTTTTGGATTTTCTCAAGTTAACCAAACACACAAGAAGAATGCGAGAAAAAGAAAATAAACTAGCAAGGATGATATAATGAAAAAGTGTGAACACCGACTATCAAAGTGAATGTCTGAACATGAATATAAAGTCGGTGAGAAACCCACACTCCCCCAAGCTCAGGCTTTTGGCCTAAGTTGGTCTACTCCCAAGGAGGAAAGTAACCAGCTCCTGGGTACTCCGGGCGATATCGAAAAGCATAATGTGGGTTGTACTAGGACTAGGCAGCTACCGCCTGGATAGCTACCTCACGAAGGTGAGCAGCCTTCACTTCTCTCTCATACTCCTCTGCCTCTTCTCTAGTTATGTAATACCTTTGTTTACTTTGAAAATCAAAGAAGGCAGGAGCAGGAAGGGTAATATGAAAAACATGCTGTCGGTTAAATATTAACCGGTATGGGAGGGACTCATTGCTCCTCTCAAGGAACTGGAAGTGTATCATAGCAGCACGATCAAGGAAGGCACTGTGAAGCAGGGGATCTCCAGTTTGGATGGGTATTTTAAGATAATTAGCTAGGCGAGTGGCATAGATCCCACCAAAGAAATCTCCTTCATTAGCATTGTTATTTAGTGTCCTAGCAATTATAGCTCCCATGTTAAAACTTCTATCACCTGTTACTGCACTCTTAAGTATACTGAGGTCAGGTGCACAAAGGTGGCTATGTTCACGCTTACATTAATGCATCTACCTATGAAGAGGGCAAAATAATGTAAGGCAGGAAAATGAATGCTCCCCATGGTAGCCTGCGTAATATCTCTAGTCTCTCCAACAGTTATACTGGAAATAAAATCTCTAACCGAGGACTTAGGAGGGTCATTGGGACTACCCGAATCAGGTATCTTGCATATTATATTAAAATCCTCTAAATCCATAGTATACGATTTATCATAAAGATCAAACAGTATGGATGTGTCACGACCAGCTGAAAATTTGAATCTACGAACAAAAGAGGCAGTGAGTGAAGTATACCGTTCACATTTATTGGAGATGAATTCCTCGAGCCCGGTGTTATGAATAAATGTATCAAACTCGTCCTTGAAACCTGCATCAATCATGAATTCATCGGAAGGCCATTCACATGGTTGCACCGATGCGTCTCTCGGCTGATAAGGATCGGGCTCCCGAATCGCGGGATGGGGACCCCTCTTGCTTGAGGAACCACCATGATAGTTCTTCCTAAACATTTTCCTATTTCTGAAATAATTATGAAATTTTTAGTGACTGAAAATAAAAGTAAACAAAACTTAACAAAACTCATAGCAACTACTCCCACAAGTGCCTTGAGGCCATATCTTGCATCAAAACTACTTGGGACTAAATAAAATTAACATGCAAAGCTCAAGAACAGGGTCACCAAGACAGCAATAATATGCAATGAATAAAGCACTAGAACAAAAACTAATTGGACCAATGGAGGAGTCACATACCAAGGAACAATTCCCCAAAACAATTTGGTGAATGGGGCTTTGCACAAGGAGATTGAAAAATGCAGCAAAATGAGCAAGAACACGTGTCGTGGATTTGTCACGGCAGATGTTCGGGTGAACGGACTTAGGTTCGGAGCGAGACGCAACTACGTGGCGGCTTGAAGGGGTTGATCGGAATCGAGAAGACACGACGGTTTACCCAGGTTCGGCCCCTCCGATGGAGGTAAAAGCCTACGTCCTGCTTGTCTGGTATTGATGATGATGAAGATCTCTCAGTTACAAGGGTGCTAATTGCTACCTCTAATCTCTTGTGTTGTCTAAACTTGTAGACTTGTGTCTCTTGAGAACTTGTCCCTCTAGGGGTGCTCTACCCCTCCTTATATAAGTGGAGAGGGTAGGTTTACAAATAGAGTCCTACTAGGAGTGGGATTAGGACTAGTCTCTCACGAATCCTACTCCGGGTCTTATTTCCTTTAAGGGAATTCTTCTCTCTTGTGGGCCTTCTCCTGTGGGCCTTCTTTTGTGAGTCTCCCGGTGCCGGCTCACCCGTCGGGTCTTGGGCTTGGTCATCCCGTGACCCGCTTGTCGGGTCATAAATAAGATGTCATGTTTTTAACGGGTCTCCTGTGAGATGTCATGTCTTCGACCGGGTCTCCTGTGAGTCGCCAAGCCGGGTCATACCAGGCCGGGTCATACCATGGGGTATATCCCCATCATTAGCCCCCAGGTTAGCTTGAATTTATTCATGGTAAGCTCCTGAAATAAGAGTAACAAATATGTTAAGTGGCCGGCTTGCTCCTTTGGCCGGCTTATAAAATGGCTTCTCAGAAATCCAGGTCTTTTCTCCATATGAATGAGTCGTCTTGATAATCATCTTTCTTGTCAATGTCCTTTGAAAAATGTTGAGAATAGAACACCCATATGTCATTGAGTTGGCTTCCAATACTCTTGGCGGGTCATCTCCGCCGGGTCATAATCATTGATGATGCCGGGTCATTATCGTTGGTGACTCCGGGTTAAATAACTAGAATCCTGCTGACTTGATAAATATTGGGATGAAAATCCATCTGATGTAAAGCCGGACTTCCATTGTTGTGAAGTAGGGCGGCTTATATAAACTCTGGCGGGTTTATGATCTTTTGATAACACCGGGTCATAAGTGTTGGTGACGCCGGGTCTAACAACTGAACTCCATATTTAATTTCTTGAAAATTCTCCTCAAAGTTTTTGATATGTCCATATTACGTGTAGCCCCCAAGCTCCGAGATTATCCATGATAACTTGGTGCTTTGCAAATAACATTTTGGACTGTGTAGCCCCCAAGTGTCGGGTTGTCCTGCCTGCAGCAACCTGGGACTTATAATTGCCTTATATCTTATAATGCTTCGGAGGGTGTATCCCCCAAGGGCCGACTCATCAGAAAGCTTCGGCGGGTGTAGCCCCCAAGGGCCGGCTCATCAGAATGTGATGCGCCGGGTCTTCAATTTGAATCTCTTAATCTGTTGGAACAGCTGAATACTGTAGCCCCCAAGTGCCGGGTCAGTAAGAATTACTGGGATGGGACTTAAGAAAAATATAGAAGGACCGGCTCATCTCCTTGAGATAATATAGTCTTGCTAACAATGTAATGGTTTGAAAACCGGCTTGCGTTAGCCCCCAAGTGCCGTGGTGCATGCTTGCAGTGACATGGGACTTGCATAATTGCTATAAACTTGGACTTGGATAATGTAGCCCCCAAGTGCCGGGTCGTCTGCCTGCGGCGGCTCGAGACTATGTGAGAATAATACATCTCACCATAATCTGTTGAATGAATCTTTGACCGTGGTCGTAATATAACCCAGAATGAATATCCTGGAATAATTCCTTTGTCTTTGACATGAAATTCCTGCTCGTGGTTACGGTGCAACCCGGCAAATATAAGTTTGAGAAATCTGTGAGTGTTGTAGATTACTATAGAGCACAATTAAAGAAATCCGAGAACCGGCCAATTTAGATGACACGGCATTATATCTGATAGGTCTGCTCTTTGCAAGATAATAATTTCTCTGAGCTGGTTTGAAAAACCCCAATCATTTATTACTGGTTATGATAAACCATGAAGATCCAGCCATGTTGGTTATTTAAAAAATCCATTTGCTTTTGCAGAATATTTTAACGGCGGCTCATCTTAAGAGATAAAACATGCAGAAACAAACAAGACAGAATATATTCTGCATTGTTGTGAGGGCGGCTTAAAGAAGCTCAACCCGGAGATGTATACCTTTCATAACATTGCTCCTTTTCTCATAACCTTGCTCTGACCCGGTTTGATAAGCCGACATGATGCAATATGTGATGATGATCTTGCTTTCCTCAAAAAACTCATATAATGGTTCTTCTGGGTGGACTCGATGCTTGAACTCATACCAGTTCAGGGTCTCTATCGAGATTGGCCGTTAATTTCTTGAACCGGCTCAGGGTCTCTAGGCGAGATTGACTGGTAAGAGTACAGCGAATGCCGGTTGTCGATGGGAGATGTAAGCTATACTCCAAGGCAAGAAGCCTCCATCGACAGCCGCGGCTAACAATTAGCCTGAGACGGCATAAAGCCGGCTGTTTGAAAGGAGAAGTAAGCTATACCCAAAGGCAAGAAGCCTCTTTCAACAGCTACAGTTGATAAGCAACTGAATTTTGGCGTAAACGCCGATTGTTAGGGTGAGATAAGCGAACCCGTCGGTAAGAAGCCCCTTCGACAACCGTGGTTAATAAGTAGCCGGAAGTGGCATAAAGCCGGCCATTAGGGTGAGATAAGCGATACCCATCGGTAAGAACCCCCCTTCGATGGCCGCAGTTGATAAGCAACTGGAATTTGGTGTACACGCTGTTGTCTTAGGGTCCTGTAAGCTATACCAAAGGTAAGAAGCCTCCATCAACAACAACGCTTAATGTAACCAAACTAGGCATAAAGCCAACTATGCAAGGGATAAGTAAGCTATACCCGGAGGCAAGAAGCCTCCTTGCAATAGTTTAATAATAGCTGGCTGTGCAAAGGAGAAGTAAGCTATACCCGAAGGCAAGAAGCCTCTTTGCAATAGTGCTTAATTGGGCATATCACCGGCTGTGCAAGGGAGAAGTGAGCTATACCCGAAGGCAAGAAGCCTCCTTGCACCAGCATAAAAGCCGATTGCGCAGGGGATATGTGAGCTATACCCGAAGGCAAGAAGCCTCCCTGACACAGCGCTTGATAGGGCATAAAGCCAGATGATAGATCAGCCGTTTTGACGGCAAACAGACCACTTCAACTCAAATTTTTGAGCTGGAAAATTTTATCTTGCAAAGACCCGGGCTTCTCATTGAAAATGACCAAATGTGTCTTGCTATGTTTGTAGCCCCCGAGCCTCAAGTTGACTCAAAGAGGCGGCTTTGATGATCTTCATCGAATGTTGAGGTTGGCCGTGGCGGGTTATAGATGATCCCATATGAATTGTTTCAATGATCCGGTTGATGGTTCATTCCGGATGTTTGCTTGAAGTGAACCAAACTGTAGTGGTGGCGGCTTATGCACTTGTCCGTTGGGCGGCTCATATCGACGAGCACCGCACTGATATGTTGATGTAGATCACAGTGTGGGTGGCGTCTTGCACGTGTCCATTGGGCGGCTCGTACATGCGAGCTCTGCACCGATATGTTTGATGTAGACGTGGAAACCAACCGCGACATTGTAAGCCGACCCTGTTTGTGAAATATGCCACGACGTAATAAGCCGGCGCGGATGATGAGAGACGGTCATGGCATTTGTAAGCCAGCGCGGGTGGCGAGAGTCGGTTGTTGCATCGTAGGTCAGAGCGGTGTCGAGAGATGGCCACGATGTTGTAAGTCGGAGCGGTGGCGAGAGACAGCCACGGCATTGTAAGCCGGCACCACGGTGAGAGACGTCCACGACGTTGTAAGCCAGGGCGATGGAGAGAGACGGCTACGGCGTTGTAAGCCGGCGTAGCAGCGAGAGACGACCACAACATTGTAAGCCGACACCGCGATGAGAGACGGCCACGACGTTAACTGACGATATTGGCACGAACTCTTATAAACTCCACCTTCGAAATGAATAATTCTCCTGGGCAAGAAATATTACGGACGGAGTGATTGTTCTCAAGGAATTTAATATGAGCTAAATAAATAGACTGGAAGGATATCCCTTGACGATTTTTGCAGAAACCACCGACGATCTGTGCATGGATGTAATCTGACAAAACGGACGTCCTTCGTCCGACCAGGCCCTTCCTCTGATATGTTTTTCTTTTTTCTTTCTGTTAGCCCTCACTTCTATCCTTTCCCTTATCCGCACGACCCGGTGATGTAAAGCAACGGCAGCCGGCTCAAATCGAGCCACGCGGGTGGGGGCGGGGCCACTGGGCGAGGCCGGGAGGTGCCATGGCGCAGCAGGCGTGGTGAGGCCGAGGCAAGGAGGAGGCCACGGTGTAGCAGAAACGGCGAGTTGACCCTGCAGAGACCAGGGCGCACAGATGGCGCGGACAAGGCCATGGCTTCCGAGGCGAGGCGGGGGGAATCAGCTCCGGCGCAGCGGGCGAGGTGAGGAAGACGGCGTCCCCGGTGACGCAGCCCCTGGCGGCGATGGCGAGGCTGCGGCGGCTGAGGCGAACGTTTTGGGCTGGGGCGGCTCGGCGGTCAGTGGCGCAGAAGGTAGGCGAGGCCTCGCTGGTGCGGCTTGTGCAGCGCGGTGATGACCGGGCAGGCCGGCTCGAAGAGGCAGAGGAGGAGGACAACGGCGGGTCATGGTGGGCGGCTCGCGAGGCGTGTGGCAGTGCGAACTTGACTCCGTCTCCGAGCCGAGGCCAGCTTACTTTGTCCTGTTAATATCTCTGCGAATCAGGGGCGACTCGGTGAGGGCTCGGTGACAAGGCGGAGCAGAGGCCGCGGTGGCTCATAGGTGAAGAGGCGCGTCGTCGACGCCGGGTCAGCTCGGCACTACGGTACTTGAAGAGGCATCCGGCGAGGCGAGACGATAGCTTGATGAGAAACCCCGGCAGGGGATTCAGGCCGCTCAGAGAAACGGCTAATCCGGGTTGTCCCCGTCCCTGATTCCTCATGGTGGCCTTGCTCTTTTTTTACTTGACCTTGCGATGATGTAGTCTTCATTGTTGATGAATGTTGAACCCGTTAAAATCTGAATTCACGCTCATGTAGATCCTTTGAGTCATATTTTCTTCATACATATTGATTGCAAACTTCTTGATCCATGAAGAGCTCCCTCCAAGAACACAACATCACCGTGCGCTTGCCCCACGGTGGGCGCCAACTGTCGTGGATTTGTCACGGCAGATGTCCGGGTGAACGGACTTAGGTTCGGAGCGATACGCAACTACGTGGTGGCTTGAAGGGGTTGATAGGAATCGAGAAGACATGGAGGTTTACCCAGGTTCGGCCCCTCCGATGGAGGTAAAAGCCTACGTCCTGCTTGTCTGGTATTGATGACGATGAAGATCTCTCGGTTACAAGGGTGCTAATTGCTACCTCTAATCTCTTGTGTTGTCTAATCTCTTGTGTTGTCTAAACTTGTAGACTTGTGTCTCTTGAGAACTTGTCCCTCTAGGGGTGCTCTACCCCTCCTTATATAAGTGGAGAGGGTAGGTTTACAAATAGAGTCCTACTAGGAGTGGGATTAGGACTAGTCTCTCACGAATCCTACTCCAGGTCTTATTTCCTTTAAGGGAATCCTTCTCTCTTGTGGGCCTTCTCCTGTGGGCCTTCTTTTGTGAGTCTCCCGGCGCCGGCTCACCTGCCGGGTCTTGGGCTTGGTCATCCTGTGACCCGCTTGCCGGGTCATAAATAAGATGTCATGTTTTTAACGGGTCTCCTATGAGATGTCATGTCTTCGACCGGGTCTCCTGTGAGTCGCTAAGCCGGGTCATACCATGGGGTATATCCCCGTCAACACGGGTTTGAGCTGTGGGATGATTTTTTCTGGAGGAAGAAGAAGGAGATGGGTGCTGGAATAAGTGGAGGGGGGCCACGTGGACCCACGAGCCTGCCAGGCATGACCAGGGGGGTGGCCGCGCCTCCTGGGTTCATGACCCACTGGTGCATCACCTCCGGTTGTTATTTGTCTCAAAAATTCTAATATATTCCAAAAAAAATCATACTTGAATTTCAGGGCATTTGAAGAACTTTTATTTTCAGCTCATTTTTTATTGGACGGATAATGCAGAAAACGGGAAAATAATGCTATTTTTATTATTTTTCTACTAAATAATAGAAAGTAAAAGTTGGGAACAAAAGGTTGTGACTTCTGGATTCATCCATCTCATGGTCATCAAAAGAAATCCATCAATGAGGTTGATCAAGTCTCCTTGACAAACTTTTTCCGAATCACATGAAACCGGAGAATTTTCGAAAAATCACTACGTTACCTCAATGGGGATATGCATATACCGAACAATAAGTATATCATATCTCATCTTGACAGTAGGTACAGGAAATTCAAAGCTTCCAATAATAATGGATGAAGATTTTTCAATAGAATTTATGCAATGAACCCGATATTGTTTCTTCGGAAAGTGCACCGTGTGCTCATTACCATCAACATGGAAAGTGAGATTGCCTTTGTTGCAATCAATAACAGCCCCTGCAGTGTTTAAAAAGGGTCTTCCAAGGATGGCTGCCATGGCATCATCCTCGGGAATATCAAGAATAACAAAGTCTGTTAAGATAGTAACGTTCGCAACCACAACAGGCACATCCTCGCAAATGCCGATAGATAAAGCAGTTGATTTATCGGCCATTTGCAAAGAAATTTCAGTAGGTGTGAACTTATCCAATTCAAGTCTACGATATAAAGAGAGAGGCATAACACTAACACCGGCTCCAAGATCACATAAAGCAGTTCTAACATAATTTCCTTTAATGGAGCAAGGTATAGTGGGTACTCCAGGATCACCTAGTTTCTTAAGAGTCCCACCCTTAAAAGTGTAATTAGCAAGCATGGTGGAAATCTCAATATCAGGTATCTTTCTTTTATTAGTCACAATATCTTTCATGTATTTTGCATAAGGAGACATTTTAAGCATATCAGTCAAACACATTTGCAAAAAGATAGGTCTAATCATTTCAACAAAGCGCGCAAAATCCTCATCATCCTTTTTCTTGGATGGTTTGGGAGGAAAGGGCATGGGTTTCTGAACCCAAGGTACTCTTTCTTTACCATGCTTCCTAGCAATAAAATCAGTCTTATCATATCTTTTGTTCCTAGGTTGCGGGTTATCAGGTTCAATAGCAGGTTTAATCTCCACATCATTATGATTACTAGGTTGGGCATCAATATGAACATCAATATCAACATTATCACTAGGTTCATGTTCATCACCAGATTGTGTCTCACCATCAGAAATAGATATATCGTTTGGATTGTCAGGTGTAACAGCAACAGGTTTACTAGCATGCAAGTTCCTATCATCTTCCTTTTTCTTCCTATTACCAGGATGAATAGGTGCATCAGTATTAATTCCTTGAGAATCTTGCTTGATTCTCTTAGGATGGCCCTCAGGATACAAAGGTTCCTGAGTCATTCTACCACCTCTAGTAACAACTTTAACAGAATTATCATTCAATTCATTAAGCAAGTCATTTTGAGCCTTAAGTACTTGCTCTACTTGAGTAGTGACCATAGAAGCATGTTTACCAATAGGCTTAAGATCATTAAAATTTCTATCTACACAAGCACTTATATGATTAATCATACAAGCATTTTGTTCCAGTTGTCTGCTAACATAATCATTAAAACTTTGTTGTTTGGCAACAAAGTTGTCAAATTCATCTAAGCATAAGCTAGCAGGTTTATCATAAGGGATATCACTCTCATTGAATCTACGAAGAGAATTTACCTCTACTACCTGTGTCGGGTTATCAAGACCATCTATCTCTTCAACAGGTGGTAGATTCTTAACATCTTTAGATTTAATACCTTTCTCTCGCATATATTTCTTTGCTTCTTGCATATCTTCAAGACTGAGGAATAGAATACCTCTTTTCTTCGGAGTTGGCTTCGGAGATGGTTCGAGAATAGTCCAAGCATTATCATTGCTCAAGATATTATTTAATAGAATTTCAGCTTGTTCCACAGTATGTTCCCTGAAAACACAGCCAGCACAACTATCTAGGTGGTCCCTAGAAGCATTGGTTAGTCCATTATAAAAGATATCAAGTATTTGATTTTCCTTAAGAGGGTGATCAAGCAAAGCATTAAGTAACTGGACAAGCCTCCCCCAAGCTTGTGGGAGACTCTCTTCTTCAATTTGCACAAAGTTATATATATCCTGCAAGGCAGCTTGTTTCTTATGGGAAGGAAAATATTTCTCAGAGAAGTAATGTATCATATCCTGGGTACTACGCACACAATCAGGAGCAAGAGAAGTAAACCAAGTTTTAGCATCACCCTTTAGGGAGAAAGGAAACAACTTAAGGATATAGTAATAGCGATTTTTTTCCTCATTAGTGAATAGGGTGGCAATATCATTCAGTTTAGTAAGATGTGCTACAATAGTTTCAGATTCATAACCATGAAAATGATCAGATTCAACCAAAGTGATTAACTCAGGATCGACAGAGAACTCATAATCCTTATCAGTAACAAAGATAGGTGAACTAGCAAACTTAGGATCATATTTCATTCTAGCATTTAGAGATTTTTCTTTCCACTTGCGTAATAAATTCTCAAGATCATAGCTATCCTTACAAGCAAGAAAGACTTCAGCTACTACTCCTTCCATAACATAACCCTTAGGTATATTAGGCAATTCATATCTAGGAGGGCTAGGTCTAACAGGTGTAGCAGCAGGTTCCATTTCAATAATTTCATCAGTTTCAGAAGTATCATTTGATTCAGTAGTAACTCTAGCAATTTGTGCATCAAGAAATTCACCAAGTGGCATATCATTACCAAGCAAAGCATCATCATAATTATCATGTATAGCAGAAGTAGCATCATCAAGCACACGCGACGTATCAGAATTAATAGCAGGTGGCGGCGTCACAAATTTACTCATAACAGAAGGTGAATCAAGTGCAGAGCTAGATGGCACTTCCTTACCCGTCCTCGTAGTTGAGGGCAGAACTTTAGTTTTTGGATCTCGCAAATTCTTCATAGTGATCAACAGATGTAAATCTCAAGTGACTCAGAGAATAGAGTTATGCTCCCCGGCAACGGCGCCAGAAAAAGGGCTTGATAACCCACAAGTATAGGGGATCGCAACAGTTTTTGAAGGTATAGTATTCAACCCAAATTTATTGATTCGACACAAGGGGAGCCAAAGAATATCCTCGAGTATTAGCAGTTGAGTTGTCAATTCAACCACACCTGAAAGATTTAGTATCTACAGCAAAGTTTTAGTAGAAAAGCAATAAGATAGTAACGGTAACAATGGTAACAGTAGTAGTAGTGATTGGTATAGCAAGTGTGACAGCAGTAGCGGTAAAGTAACTAAGCAAGGACCAGTATAGGAAAAGCTCATAGGCATTGGATCGGTGATGGATGATTATGTCGGATGGCATTCATCATGTAACAGTTATAACATAGGGTAATATGTAACTAGCTCCAGTTCGTCAATGTAATGTAGGCATGTATTCCGTATATAGTCATACGTGCTTAGGGAAAAGAACTTGCATGAAATCTTTCGTCCATCCCTCCCGTGGTAGCGGGGTCCTAATGGAAACTAAGGGATATTAAGGTCTCCTTTTAATAGAGAACCGGAACAAAGCATTAACACATGGTGAATACATGGAATCCTCATACTATGGTCATCTCCAGGAGTGGTTCCGGCTATTGTCACTCCGGGGTTGCCGGGTCATAACACATAGTAGGTGACTACAACTTGCAAGATAGGATCAAGAACACACATATATTGATGAAAACATAATAGGTTCAGATCTGAAATCATGGCACTCGGGCCCTAGTGACAAGCATTAAGTATAGCAAAGTAGTAGCAACATCAATCTCAGAACATAGTGGATACTAGGGATCAAACCCCATCAAAACTAACTCGATTACATGATAGATCTCATCCAACTCATCACCGTCCAGCAAGCCTACGATGAGATTACTCACGAACGATGAAGTGCATCATTAAATTGGCGATGGAGGATGGTTGATGATGACTCTTGCTTCGATTTCCACTCTCCGGAGCGCAGAACAGACTCCAGATCTGCCCTCCCGAGGAAGAACAGGTGGTGGCGGCGGCTCCGTATCGTAAAACACGATGATTTCTTCTCTCCTAATTTTTTCTGGGCGAAAGAGATTATATGGAGCTGGAGATGAGGTTGGAGGAGCCACGTGGGCCCCATGAGCCTGCCAAGCGCGGCCAAGGGGGGGCGGCTCCTGGGGTCGTGGCCCACTGGCATCTCCTCTCCGGCTGATTCTTCTTCTGGTATTTTTTATATATTCCATAAAAATTCCTCGTAAGTTTTCAGGTCATTCCGAGAACTTTTATTTCTACACAAAAACAACACCATAGCAGTTCTGCTGAAAACATCATCAGTCCAGGTTAGTTTCATTCAAATCGTGCAAATTAGAGTTCAAAACAAGGGCAAAAGAGTTTCGAAAAGTAGATACGTTGGAGACGTATCAGTAAGTGGGGTAAAACCCACATTTACCTCACTGAACAGCAAGGACAACAACATTTCAACCTCTCCCCTACTCCATTTCTTCAACTTTGCCTATCCCCTAGCTCTTGCTAGCTCATGGGCATCTATGGAACCTCCAAGACACAAATGGACATGCAAGTGCCCATTTTTATGCCAATGCCGGCCATATCGGCTCTCTAGAGTGCGCTACAGTGCACTCCCGCATTGTAGCCGCCCCCATCCCGATGCTCCCAACCACCTCGGGCCAAGGGACCACGCCACAAGCCCCCCTCGATGTCTGCGCCTCCCTGCCGGTCATCTCCCCCTCCTCTCTCCCTCTCTAGCGGCCTCCCGCACGCGCGATGCGGCCCCGCCTCCTGCCCAGTGCCCAGGCTCGCACGCGCGACGCTCCTCGCCCCCTTTGCTTGTCCTTGACTCTCCAGAGCATCTCCTGTGGACACCTAGCCAAGCCTACACCCGCACCTTTGGCTGCCGTAGCTCAACGGCTCCTGCCCGAGCTCTCCCGTGCACGCCACCCTCTGTTCCGCCCTCGCCTATAAATAGGTCTCCCCGGCCTCGTTGTTGCCTTCCCCTCGCCTCCTAATCCCCCCAATCGACCATCCAATCCTCCTACCCTTCACTCTCTGCCCGACGCAAGCCGAAGCACCATCGCCTCAGCCTGCAGTCGTTCGGCCGGTATGAAGCCGCTCCGTTCCCCTCTTCCCCTCCATTTGCTTTCCCTAATCCTCAGGAGCCTAACCCTGCTCGCCTTTCGTCAGGTTGAAGACGGGAGTGAGCAAACCATCTTCAGGTTCGTCGGATGACGCTCGGGTTCGACGTCGCCGGCGAACCAGGGCCTTCCGGCACTCGCCTCGTCCTCCATCCAACGGGCGGTGACCCCCTGAGCACGGTGGTGCCTCCCTCCTGTCGGTCCGCTACCTAAAACGTCGCCGGTGAGCTCCTCTACTCCTTGTCCATAGGTGAGGCATGAAAAGTGGAGCCCACTTGTCATACCCTCACCCCCTCTCTTTCACTGGAAAGATGGGCTTGTTGGCAGGTTTAAAAGATAAACCTGTCGCGGGTTCTCCCCTGGGCCGGCTCAGCTGTGGTGGTTTCGGCCCAAGTGAACAGGAGCATTTCTTCTTTTCTTTTTCTTCTGTTATCCAAAAATCCCACATGGCTAAATAAAAATTCTATGCAAAAATAATTCCACCATAAATCTTGTTATATTCTGTAGAATTCTATAGTACCATTTGTAAAATGTTCTGAAAATATTTTTGGTACTGTTTTATTTTAAAACCCATTTTAGGCATTTTTAGCTTCTCTTATAATTAGTTTTAAAAATCTTTTTCTCCCCAAAACCCTAGGCAAATATTCTTAGTATAGTTTTTGGCATTTACCATAGTAGGGTAGCATTTTATTAGTGGATTGTTGTGCTTTGTTTTTGTGTGATGCTGATTATTCCCGTTATTCTATCGCAACGATAGATTGCGCTATTGACGAGGGAGTTGGACCCAAAGACTTTGTTGAGCCAAGCAAGCAGCCCCTTGACCATGACTATGAAACTTTTATTGCATGGCATATAGCACTCTATTTCGTGGCATTGATCATGATGATGTGGTATTCCCCTTCGGTGGGATGCCTCCGATACTTTCTTGTTGAGATTTGCATCATGCATGACCCTACCTTCTTATGAGGGCTGTGCGGGTGGGAGTAGTTAGGTTGCTAGTAGTTGGTACGCAAGTGGGATCGGGATTATGCATGGAGATGGAACAAAGAAATGATTTCAAAAACCTTTCAAAACCCCCGTCGGGTGCCACTAATGCCTGATACGTCTCCAACGTATCTACTTTTCCAAACTCTTTTGCCCTTGTTTTGGACTCTACTTTGCATGATTTGAATGAAACTAACCCGGACTGACGCTGTTTTTAGAAGAACTGCCATGGTGTTGTTTTTGTGCAAAAATAAAAGTTCTCGGAATGACCTGAAAACTTACGAGGATTTTTTGTGGAATATATAAAAAATACCAGAGAAAGAATCAACCGAGGAGGAGCAGCTAGTGGGCCAGGAGCCCAGGAGGTGCGGGCCCCCTGGCCATGCCTGGCAGGCTCATGGGGCCCACGTGGCTCCTCCGACCTCCTCTCCAGTTCCATATAACCCTATTCGTCCCAAAAAAATCAAGGAGAACAAATAATCACGTTTTACGATACGAAGCCGCCGCCACCACCTGTTCTTCCTCCGGAGGGCAGATCTAGAGTCTGTTTTGGGCTCCGGAGAGTGGAAATCGAAGCAAGAGTCATCATCAACCTTCCTCCATCACCAATTTCATGATTCTATTCATTGTTCGTGAGTAATCTTATCGTAGGCTTGCTGGACGGTGATGAGTTGGATGGGATCTATCATGTAATCGAGTTAGTTTTGATGGGGTTTGATCCCTAGTATCCACTATGTTCTAAGATTGATGTTGCTACTACTTTTCTATGCTTAATGCTTGTCACTAGGGCCTGAGTGCCATGATTTCAGATCTGAACCTATTATGTTTTCATCAATATATGTGTGTTCTTGATCCTATTTTGCAAGTTGTAGTCACCTAATATGTGTTATGACCCGGCAACCCCGGAGTGAAAATAGCCAGAACCACTCTCGGAGATGACCATAGTATGAGGATTCCATTTATTCACCATGTGTTAATGCTTTGTTCTGGTACTCTATTAAAAGGAGACCTTAATATCCCTTAGTTTCCATTAGGACTCCGCTGCCACGGGAGGGATGGACGAAAGATGTCATGCAAGTTCTTTTCCCTAAGCACGCATGACTATATACGGAATACATGCCTACATTACATTGACGAACTGGAGCTAGTTACATATTACCCTATGTTATTACCGTTACATGATGAATGCCATCCGACATAATCATCAATCACCGATCCAATGCCTACGAGCTTTTCCTATACTGGTCCTTGCTTAGTTACTTTACCGCTACTGCTATCACACTTGCTATACCAATCACTACTGCTACTGTTACCATTGTTACCCTTACTATCATATTGCTTTGCTACTAAAACTTTGCTGCAGATACTAAATCTTTCAGGTGTGGTTGAATTGACAACTCAACTGCTAATACCCAAGAATATTCTTTGGCTCCCCTTGTGTCAAATCAATAAATTTGGGTTGAATACGTTACCCTCGAAAACTGTTGCGATCCCCTATACTTGTGGGTTATCAAGACCTTTTTCTGGCACCGTTGCTGGGGAGCATAGCTCTATTCTCTGAGTCACTTGGGATTTATATCTATTGATCACTATGAAGAATTTGCGAGATCCAAAAACTAAAGTTCTGCCCTCAACTACGAGGACAGGTAAGGAACTGCCATCTAGCTTTGCACTTGATTCACCTTCTGTTATGAGTAAATTAGTGACACCGCCACCTGCTGTTAATTCTAATATCTCACCTGTGCTTGATGATGCTACTTCTGCTATACATGATAATTATGATGATGCTTTGCTTGGTAATGATATTCCACTTGGTGAATTTCTTGATGCACAAATTGCTAGAGTTACTACTGAATCAAATGATACTTCTGAAACTGATGAAACTATTGAAATAGAACCTGCTGTTACACCTGTTAGACCTAGCCCTCGTAAATATGAATTGCCTAATATACCTAAGGGTTATGTTATGGAAGGAGAGGTAGCTGAAGACTTTCTTGCTTGTAAGGATAGCTATGATCTTGAGAAATTATTATGCAAGTGGAAAGAAAAATCTCTGAATGCTAGAATAAAAATGACGCTAAGTTTGCTACTTCACCTATCTTTATTACTGATAAGTTTTATGAGTTTTCTGTCAATCCCGAGTTAATCACTTTGGTTGAATCTGATCCTTTTCATGGTTATGAATCTGAAACTATTGTAGCACATCTTACTAAGCTGAATGATATTGCCACCCTATTCACTAATGAGGAAAACATTCGCCATTACTATATCCTTAAGTTGTTTCCTTTCTCACTAAAGGGTGATGCTAAAACTTGGTTTACTTCTCTTGCTCCTGGTTGTGTGCGTAGTCCCTAGGATATGATTTACTACTTCTCTGAGAAATATTTTCCTGCCCATAAGAAACAAGCTGCCTTGTAGGATATATATAACTTTGTGCAAATTGTAGAAGAGAGTCTCCCACAAGCTTGAGGGAGGCTTGTCCAGTTACTAAATGCTTTGCCTGATCACCCTCTTAAGAAAAATGAAATACTTGATATCTTTTATAATGGACTAACCAATGCTTCCAGGGACAACCTAGATAGTTGTGTTGGCTGTGTTTTCAGGGAACGAACTGTGGAACAAGCTGAAATTCTATTGAATAATATCATGAGCAATGATAATGCTTGGACTATTCCCGAACCACCTCCGAAGCCAACTCCGAAGAAAAGAGGTATTCTATTCCTCAGTCCTGAAGATATGCAAGAAGCAAAGAAATCTATGTGAGAGAAAGGTATTCAATCTGAAGATGTTAAGAATCTACCACCTATTAAAGAAATGCATGGTCTTGATAACCCAACAAAGGTAGAAGAGATACATGGTCTTGATAACCTTTGTTACTACCACCTATTAAAGAAATGCGAACGTTACTATCTTAACAGACTTTGTTATTCTTGATATTCCCGAGGATGATGCCATGGCAGCCATCCTTGGATGACCCTTTTTAAACACTGCAGGGGCTGTTATTGATTGCAACAAAGGCAATGTCACTTTCCATGTTGATGGTAATGAGCACACGGTGCACTTTCCGAAGAAACAATATCGGGTTCATTGCATAAATTCTATTGAAAAATCTTCATCTATTATTATTGGAAGCTCTGAATTTCCTGTACCTACTGTCAAGATGAGATATGATATACTTATTGTTGGGTATATGCATATCCCCATTGAGGTAACGTAGTGATTTTTTGAAAGTTCTCCGGTTTCATGTGATTCGGAAAAAGTTTGTCAAGGAGACTTGATCAACCTCATTGATGGATTTATTTTGATGACCATGAGATGGATGAATCCAGAAGTCACAACCTTCTGTTCCCAACTTTTACTTTCTATTATTTAGTAGAAAAATAATAAAAATAGCATTATTTTCCCGTTTTCTGCATTATCCGTCCAATAAAAAATGAGCTGAAAGTTAAATTTCTTCAAATGCCCTGAAATTCAAGTATGATTTTTTCTAGAATATATTAGAATTTTTGAGACAAATAACAACCGGAGGTGATGCACCAGTGGGTCATGAGCCTAGGAGGCGCGGCCACCCCCCCGGCTGAGCCTGGCAGGCTCGTGGGGCCCACGTGCCCCCCTCCACTTATTCCAGCCCCGAGCTCCTTCTTCCACCTCCAGAAAAAAATCATTCCATAGCTCAAACCCGTTTTCTTGCTCATTTTGCCGCATTTTTAGACCTCCTTGTGCAAAGCCCCATTCACCAAACTTTTTTAGGGAATTGCTCCTTGGTATGTGACTCCTCCATTGGTCCAACTAGTTTTTGTTCTAGTGCTTTATTCATTGCATATTATTGCTACCGCGATGACTCTATTCTTGAGCTTTGCATGTTAATTTTATTTGGTCCCAAGTAGTTTTGATGCAAGATATGGCCTCTAGGCACTTGTAGGAGTAGTTGCTATGATTTTTGTTAAGTTTTGTTCACTTTTATTTTGAGTCACTAATTTTTTTAGAATTTTTCAGAGAAGAGGCAGAGGAGCATGAGAGAGAATTGAAGGCTGCTCGCCTCCATGAGGTAGCTATTCAGGCGGTAGCTGCCATGTCCCACTACAACCCACATTATGTTTTTGGATATCGCCCGGAGTACCCAGGAGCTGGTTACTTTCCTCCTTGGGAGTAGACCAACTTAGGCCAAAAGCCTAAGCTTGGGTGCATACGTGTTTCTCACCGACTTTATATTCATGTTCACACATTCACTTTGATAGTCAGTGTTCACACTTTTTCATTATATCATCCATGCTAGTTTATTTTCTTTCCTCGCATTCTTCTTGTGTGTTTGATTAACTTGAGAAAATCCAAAAAATTTAAAAATGAGAAAAAAATTAGTTATAACTTTATATTCTTGCATGCTAGATAGTAACTAAAAAGAAACCCAAAAAGATTTTTCCGTTCTTCTTTTGCTTGTTGGGAGCTTTCCCGTGTAAATAGTTTTCTTTTTCTTTGGGTCGAGGTAGAAGACCATGATTAAAATGATTAGTGGCTCTCATATTCATTATTTTTTATCCGTCAAAGGGCCATATTACCTTGTCTTATCCTCCGAGTTTGCTTGCAGATTCTAGCTTAGTCCAATGCACGAACACTCTTATTATTATTCACATCATTCGGTCGTGCAAGTGAAAGTTAATAATGACGATATATGATGAAGTGACTAAGCCTGGAAAAGCTGGTATGAACTCGACCTATTTTGTTTTTGTTAATATGACTAGCTCATCGTTCCTAATTCAGCATTGTTATGAGAGAAACATGTTTGCAATGACAACTTAAAGATCATAGTTTATTATGCCATGCTTAATCAGCTAGGAGCTTATAATGGTTTGTCTTGGATGCCAACATGAATTTTAAAATGATTGTGATGTAGTATGATAGGATGGTATCCTCCTTTGAATGATTCAAGTGGCTTGACTTGGCACATGTTCACGCATGTAGTTGAAACAAAATCAACATAGCCTCCACGATATTCATGTTCATGGTGATTTATATCCTACTCATACTTGCACTCAATGTTGGTTAATCTCAATGCATGTTAATGACTGTTGTCGCTCTTTAGTTGGTCGCTTCCCAGTCTTTTGCTAGCCTTCACTTGTACTAAGCGGGAATACTGCTTGTGCATCCACTTCCATAAACCCCAAGTTGTTCCATATGAGTCCACCATACCTACCTATATGCGGTATCTACCTGCCGTTCCAAGTAAATTTGCATGTGCCATTCTCTAAACCTTCGAATAATAATCTGTTTTGTATGCCCGAACCGCTCATGTTGTGACAAGGGGCGGTCAGTATCTTCCATGCTAGGCATGTTATCCTTGATATGTGTTTATTCACTATCACTCACGAGAAAGGGGCCGGTAATCGGAATGCCCAGTTCCAAGCTCAAATCAAATAAAAATATAATTGCAAACAAAACTCCCCCTGGATTGTTGTTGGTATGGATGGCACCCGAGGATTCGGCTAGTCGTGGAGTGTGATTGATTGGTGGTGGGGGAGTCAAAACTTTACTATTCTGTTTGGGAACTGCCTATAATACGTGTAGCATGGAAGATAGTGAAAACTCTTAGTCATCGCGTTGACAATGAAAGCATGCTACCCCGAAAATCATTTACCTCTGTTTTAAAAGCTTGAGCTCTGGCACCTCTACGAATCAATGCTTCCCTCTACGAAGGGCCTATCTATTTACCTTTCTGTTGAGTCATCCTCTTCTTATCAAAAGCACCAGCTAGAGAGCACCTCCGTCATTTGTATGCTTTGCTATTAATTGATATTGAGTATGATTATGACTGGATGTTCTTTACCTTGAATTACAACTTCTAGTCAGCCCTTGGTCTTTGAAGGTGCTCTGCATTTATGTTTTGCGGTCTCAGAAAGGGCTAGAGAGATACCATCTATTCATATTGTATCATGATTGTTTTGATTGAAGTGTTGACATTTGAAACTCATTATTATTGCTCGCTAGTTGATTATGCCATTGATATGAGTATACAGTGAGACCTTTATGTCATTGCTTATGTGGTTAGCTTATGATCTTGCTGAAAATCTGAATATGAGTTAGACATAATTATAACAACAAGATCAAACAGAGTTCGTAAAAGTTTTTCTTTTGTCTCTTTCAGTTTATCAACTGAATTGCTTAAGGACAAGCAAGGCTTTAAGATTGGGGGAGTTGATACGTCTCCAACGTATCTACTTTTCCAAACTCTTTTGCCCTTCTTTTGGACTCTAATTTGCATGATTTGAATGAAACTAACCCGGACTGACGCTGTTTTCAGCAGAACTGCCATGGTGTTGTTTTTGTGCAGAAATAAAAGTTCTCGCGTCTTTGTTTAGTATCAACATGGGAAAGGAATTGTTCGGGTGCTTACCTCGGGTATGTAATATACCGCGAGTCGTGGATGACATGGAAGTTCCCCAAGTCTTATGGGTAAAGTGCGCAACCTCTGCAGAGTGTAAAACTATTCGAATAGCCATGTCCATGGTCATGGACAGTTGGATTTCCTTCTTAAACTATGTCCGATGTTTTTCAGAAACTTGGTGTATATGTGAGTGTGGATGGCACAAAGATGGAACTTGAGATAAGTCCGACGACTTGGCATGGTGGTGCACACGATATGTTCAACCCCCGCTTAATGATAACTGAGATTGTTCACATGAGTACTGTTAACAATTGATGCATGCTTACTCAAGATTACTTGATCATGTCATTGCATACAAAATTAGCTTATGCAAACTACCTACTTAGTGCTATATCATGCATTGTTATACCTCTTTCCACAACTTGGGTTGCTTGCGAGTAAATTCAAAGTACTCATCGGCTTGCCACTAGTTATTTAATTGGCCAGACATGGAAGAACAGGAGTACGGTGAAGAGTTCGTTGGTGACGAACATGCGAACTAGGACGCTTCCCAGTCAGAATGCCTATAGGTTTAAGGCAGATGGCATGGGTTCACGCTTTCGATCAAGATTTCCACTGCTTGTTATGTTTAAGTGTTTGTCCCTTGTGGCCCTATCTATGTAAGACTAGACCTTCATGGTCTTTGTTTGTGTAAGACGCTAAATGTGGATGTAAGACTCTTGTTATTCAGCTTATGTGTGTTCAGTGAGCATTGGTCTCTGGGATCACTGTACACGTGCATTTGGTGATCACGACTTGTGAGTCGGGGTCCGCACAGCTTCCTTGGAAAGGAGGCGTATCCTTCGGAATACGCCTTCGGCGTCACCCCGCAGTAGGCCGAGCCGCTGGGCCGGCCCAACTCCCTTTTCTATGCACTGTGTGCGGTATAACCTAGAGGGTATATTCCATTTTTTCATTTTCTTCATTATTTTATTCAGAGATTAGAGAAATTCATAATATATTCATATATACTTCAAATTTGGTGAATGAAGTTTCTACAGGTTCCAAAAATTATGCTCTATCCAAAAATATGACATACTCATTTTTCTAGAAAACTTTTCTGTTGTGTTCAAATTCAAATTTGAATTTGAACTAGGAAATGCCCCCATTGCAAAATTCCTAGAGAGTCCAAATCAACTCAAAATGGAGTGAATCAAAATCCCAGATGCTCTAAATATAATTGCCAATTTATCTAAGCCATGTTGAACATTTTATCATGGATATATTCTGCTGGATCAAATCAATAGCCCCTTTTTCCATTAATCCATCTTAGGAAAATCATAGGATATTCATACTAACTCCAAAAACAGTGAAAGAACTTCCCATGTGTTTCTAAAATCATGCCCTATTTGTTGGGTCCATACAATCATTTTTACAAAAATATTTTCTATGGACATCTTATAGGATCATCGTTTCCTTCGTTTCCACCATTCAGAAGTCCCCCTTGACCCAAATCCACCAAAACTTCCTTGGTTATTTTTCACATGACCAGAGGTGTCCAAGAAAAATGAAAATCCTATTTATAGAGTACTTTTATTTTCTGCTTGTTTGTGTTGCTTATTGCGGTTGTTTCCGACGATAGTTGACGAAGTAGATGAAGTGCTCGGAGTGGACGAGAAGCATCTGAAGACCTCAAAGACTTGGATAAGCTAGGAAAGCAGCCCTTTGACCATGACTATGAACCCTTTTACTTGCATGTCATGTAGCACTTATTTTCATGACGTTGATCATATTGATGTGGTGCCCCGCTTCGATGGGATGCCTCTGATACTTTACCGTTGATACTTGCATCATGCATGACCCTCCCATTCTTATGAGGGTTGTGCGCGTGGGAGTAGTTAGGTTGCCAGTAGTTGCTACGCAAGTGGGATGGGAATATGAATGGTGATGGAAAAAATGATTTCAAAGACTTTTTGAAACCCCCGCCGGGTGCCACTAATGCCCGAGGGAGATGATGAGGAGATAGGTAACCACTTGAGAAAGAAGTAGTGCACCGAGGCAAGTGTGTGTGTGTGTGTTTTGAAAACGGATTGGTGTAAGTTGTGACCATTATCCCAACCTTACATGTGCGACCACTCTACCCCTATATGGGATGGTGCTTTGTTGATTACTATGGTTGGTGCTAGTAGAGATCCTGCATTACTAGTGGCAGGAGTGAAGTGGTCACTCTCGAGACGGGGTCGTACCGGAATGGGCGATCATGCGCTGTCATTACATGCACCGGGCACACCGTTGCATGCCGTCATGGATGATACGTGTGATGTATATCATGAGGGATGGCACCAACGAGGGGACTCTTTATTTAGCATCACCATGGGAAAGGCATTGTTCGGGTGCTTACCTCGGGTATGTGATATACTGCGAGTCATGGATGACACGGAAGTTCCCCGAGTCTTGTGTGCAAAGCACGCAACCTCTGTAGAGTGTAAAACTATTCGAATAGCCGTGTCCACGGTCAAGGACAATTGGATGACCGCTCTTGTGCTACGTCCAGTGTTTTCACAAACTGGTGTGAGTTGGTTTCAAAGATAACACTTGGGTTGAGTCGGGTGATTTGACATGATGACTGAACACGAGGTGTTTAGGTGGTACTTGAGCTAAGTCGGACGACTTGAATGAAATAGCTGAACATTAGATGTTCAACCCCTTGCTTATGTCGATATATGTATATTTTCATATGGATATCTGCCAACTATTGACATATGCTTATGCAAGTTACTTGATCATGTCATTGCACTAAAAACTAGCTTTTAGCAAAACTTACCTACTTATTGCTATATCATGCTTTGTTATTGCCTTGTTCCAAACATGGGTTGCTTGTGAGTGCATTCAAAGTACTCAATGGCTTGCCAATGGTTATTTTATTGGCCATGCATGAAAGATCAAGTTGTGATGAAGATTACCATAGAGACGTATGTGCAAGCTAGGATACTTCCCAGTCATAATGCATGTAGGGTTAAGGCAGATGGCATGGGTTCACGCTATCGTTGAAGATTTCCGCTACAAGTTTATGAAGACTTGGCCATAAAGGCCATATCTGAGTACAAACAATATGTAATGGATGTAAGATTCTTTTATTCACTTTTTGTGTGTTCAGTGAGCATTGATCTTTGGGATCACTTTGTATGTACAGTCGGTGGTCACGACTTATGAGTTGGGGTCCCCACACTAACTTAGGTGATTATGTGATTTTTGAGTTAAATAAGCTTATTATGTGAATGTGGAGGAAACAAAGCAAAGTATAGGTCATTTTAGAGCTAACTTAGGTAAAATATGTCATTTTGGAGCTAAGTATGCTTATTATGTCATTTTGGAGGAAACAAAGCTAAGTATAGGTCATTTTAAGCTAACTTAGGTAAAATAGGTCATTTTGGAGCTAAGTAAGCATATTACGTCATTTTGGAGGAATCAAAGCAAAGTATAGGTCACTTTAGAGCTAACTTAGGTAAAAGTAGGCCATTTCGGAGTTAAGTAAGCTAATTATGTCATTTAGGAGGAAAGTAAGCTAAGTATAGGTCATTTTAGAGCTAACCAAGGTTATTATGGCATTTTTGACTTAAGTAAGCTAATTATATGATAATTGAAATAAATAAGCTAAGTGTAGGCCATTATGCATTTGTTAAGCAAAACACTAGAGAAAACTTACCGTCATCAGGGAGGTGAAGTACCCGTGTTGCTCGTGCCGGTTACACATGGAAAAGGTTCACGTGATGCTTGTCTGGAGTTATGCTGCACCAAAGATCATTTGAAATTTCTCGTTAGCATGATGACAGTCAAATGTTAAGACTTGTAACTAATGAACATTCAAATGAAACTCACCATGGTCACCGGAGCAATGACTGGCATCGGCGGAGGGGTCTGACTGGTCTTCTGGCACACAGACTAAACATTTGGTTTTGACGAGTCAGTCATATTAGTTAGTAATGAAACGAACATTACGTGCATGATTTGGCTAACGTGCGAAAGAAACTTACCATGAGGAGCTCGTAAATGGACCGGTAAGCCGCGTCATTGCGTGCCCTCTCCACCTCCAAAAACCTAGCCGTCCTCACCTCCAACTCCCTCTCCTTCTCCACCGCCTTCTGGTCCCTATCCTCTAGAATTGCGTGGGCTCTCTCTCTCTCTCTTTATGAAGCGCAGCCTGGAGCACCACTCCTCGTTAGCATTGTAATGATCTTTGTTCGCACGCACAATGTAATGGAGGAAAGATATCTGAGTCTGTATAACTAACCTCGATGGCGAGATCAACTAGCCGTGGACGAGGCCTTATCTCAGGACAGGAGCTTGTTTGGTGTGCCTTGATCTCCCGGATAGTGCGAGGACAACGTATAAGTTCATCTCCAATAGCTATCATCACCAACTATCATCACCAGCTCTGGATCAATAGGATGCTGGCTCAGGTTAAAGTCCTCCCCTTTCCTCACCTTCCTCTCATCTCTGTAACTCACGAGCTTGTGGTGGGAGCAGATGTTTGTGAAGTTCTCTGGATGATAGGGGTCAGACACATAGAATGCCTTGGTCTTCTTGTATGAGGTAGTATGGGCCATGGCATATAGGTCATACACCTCTGGCACCTCCGTGTTTTTGTGTTGCGCCTAGAAGAGAGGAACCAAGTATTAGTAAAGGGCTCAAGCTAGCATCAAGAATGAATTGCATGAATCATGAAGCAAACCACATACCCAGTTCTGCCTGAACTGATATTAGTTGGCGCTGCCTTGATGGTGTGGCACACCAACCATTTTGGCATGCCGGTCCTTGGAATTGTTGTGGACAGGTAGCCATTTGTCTGGGCACCACTCATCTACCAACGCCTCCCAAAAATCCATCTTATCCACACACCATCTCGGGGTCACATAACTTAGTAAAGAGAAATTTGAGCGCTACTCCTACGAATCAAATCAAGGAAACTAAGTACAAGGGCTTAAGAATAGGTAATTACCTTCATGTACTGCTCCTTCTACAGAAAATTTTCACGGCACGACGAGTTGCCCTTCTTAACACCACACGAGGCATAGTAGTGTCGAACAGCCTGCGGCCGAGCCTCGTGCCGTAAGTTATGTAGTGGGCGCATGCACTCGGCATCGATATCCTTTGCCGCGGCCTCCTCGTATCCCTCCTCACACGTGTAGAAGGTCTACAATCAAACAAGACAACACTCATTAGTACAATAACTAGCTATTGTTGTTTTTAAATTGTGTAAAGGAGAAATTACCCAAAAATTTCTGGTCACCATGTCGGTCCTCGTGTGGCACAAGATACCGTCAATCGGCACCTCCGGCGGGGCCGGGGCAGCCAAGTAGCGCTCCCAGCTCAATCCTAGCTATGGAAGCTGACCCTCACCTGGCAAGGTGACAAACCCCGTGAAGTTTTGCCGGCAAATCACACCAAGGACGGTGTTGGGCCTGCAGACATCCTTGGTGTGTTTCCAACCCTTGCAGTTTGACAAAGCCAACACATTAGATATTTGAAGAAGCATGAAGGCAAAAGGTTAAAAAAGAGTAAATGCACTTACTTCTCCCTATCAGGCCTAATCAACAACCTCTGCTCGCGGGTCGTCGGCACGGGTGGGAGCCGTGTAGCGACCCGACTCAAAACGAGTCAAGCCTCTGTGTGTTCTGTGCCATCCCTGGATCAGTATGCTAGCACACACAATACATCAATGTATATATCACAGTGCAATCACATGTAATTAACGTAAAACTGATATATACCTTAAAATTTCAGCGGAAGCGGTCAACGGGAGTGGATCCCAATAACACCAACGACAGGTTGAGTGCGGACCATAACCCTGAATCATACTCTTACTCGTCATAGAAGAGTATCTGCAACATGAGACGTTGCAGCCGTGTAGGTCAGTACATTGAATGTACTGGCAAGATCACCATAGCAGAAACAGAAGAATAATACTAATCTATATGCAATAAGGCTTTGTGGCTCTGTGTCTGAGTTTTTGCATAAAAGCTAATTTTATTTTCATTTCCTACAACAAAGGAATATCATGGAGTTTTTCACTACAGAGTTACCTAAAATGACATGGTTCCGCCAACCGATGTCTAAATGCCCACAAGTATCATAAGTTGCCCACAATTAATTATCAGTCCAGTGTTGAGAGTTTCAGAGATAGATCCAAGTCCAGAGGCTCAAATTTGTCCGTAACCAGGGACACAACTAATCGATTAGGTCTAACTCTGCAGAGCGTTGTGTACTTTACCCACAAGATTTGTTCCCTCCTGGTAAGTTCTCGCACTACATGGTGTTTGAGAACAGGACGAATGAAACATGGTCTTTCAGAGTGTTTCCCTGACTACTGTCAGTGCCCATCCATTCCTAGCATCGACTACATCTCGTAGCACTGCCCAGCCAGAGTCACAACAAAGATCAACCAAGCCAGAGCCCATAGTGACTTGTGGCTACATAGGTAAGCTTCCGGGCATGAATTATTCATCCGTCTCTTTGAGTCTAGGTGAAGCTTTCCGCAAGATGCCATGGCGCTTCTCCATGCATCCCGGCCATCCACTGGTTACTCCAGGGATGCCCAATCAACCATCTTTCACCCAGTAGTGTGTATTGAAAAACTTGTTTCTCGACTCTCGAAGTCTTGAGGTCTTGAAGATGCCTTCATGAAGTTGTCGTCTTGACGTAGAGTCCTCCATCTCACACCACTCACGAACACTCATACCAGACCCCGTCTACTTTAGCATAGCATTAAAATAACTAACGTTCCCGGGGCTTTAGTAACAAGTGGTGGGTTCCTACCTCATGCATTCTAGTCAACTACAAGAATTTCAATAACACTACTAGAGGGATTTGTTGAATGATTTCACTACATGCAATAAAACATAGGTATGAAATAGATGGTCAAAGTGAACTTACCTGTACTGTTGATGAAGAATAATATCGCTCTCAGAAATAACTTGTTAGAACTATTTGTCACTCTCCGATGAAAATCTATATAATCAAACATTGCATTCATATAAGCAATCATACTAGCAATCAATTCTAACAAACAAGAAGTAACACCAAACCAAAAGCAACAAGGTTGTGATGAAGGAAATACTTAAGACAAACCTCAAAATAACAAAACTACATCAACACAACTAAGGTTGATTTTCTCTACAAATAAATCCTATTTTCAACAGTAAAAACACAAAAAAACAAAGTAAAATATAACAAAAGTATTTTAGTAAATGTTTCACTTAGCAAAAGAATTACTTTTGAAGAACAACCAGAAATTTTGAAAACAACACACTAAACACCATAAGTTTTCTAACTAATAAACTTAACAACAAGTAAAACAATTAAATATTAAAATAACAGAAAACAAAATATATAACAACTAAGTTAATAGAAAGTATATTTATAATTTTTCTTATTAAAGTTATTTTCAAATAGCAATTTCAACTTAGCAATGGAAATCAATTGCAAGTTATAATTGAACTAGAATTGATTCCATGCAATACAAATAATAAATAACATAAAAATAAATTTGGTTGAAGTACTACTGCTAACTAACATAAAACAAAGTAAAACTTTCCAACTAATATAAAATAAAATAAATTAAAACAATTTAAAACAAAAGAAAATATAAATAAACGTAAAAGAACTAAAACAAAATCTGTTTTGTTAAAAATACTAATTTATAATTATTCTAAAAATTCTCAAATTATACCTACTGTTAACTAAAGTCACTAGTAAAAAGTAGAAAAAAGAATCAACTTAAAATATATTTTAAACTCAAGATATTCAGAAAATAAGATTTGAATCAAATCTGTTTGAAATCAATTTTAAATTATTCAAATTTGGTCAAGCTTGATATCTACAGAAACTACATAAAATTGGTTAAACAATGCAGAAAGAATCAATCAAAAACTCTAAATATTTTAAAAGATATAACCAAAATAAAAACAGAACTTAGTCTGTTTTCTAAAACAGAAACAGAAAAAGAAAAATTTCTATCTAACGGTTAGGGGCTACGTGACATTTTCATTGGCTACAGGGGGTGCGTGCTAGATGTAACGAAGCGAACAACCGGTAACTACAAGAAAATGGTTCGGATAATAAAATTAAAAAACGCGATATAATCATATGCGTTCGTTTACGATCCGACGGTGGGGAGAGGTTCCGGTGCTCACCGTGGTGGGGTTGGAGTCCGGCGAGAGCTCCGGCGATGCCCGAGGCGGCAGGGTCATCAGGGACGGTGCTGTGGTGGTCGGGGACAACGACTCTGTTGGTGGCATCAGCGGGGCTCGGGGGCGACGATGGCGAGGACGGCGAGCTCGTGAGCGGCGATGATCTTCGGGTGGTCGGCGGGGAAGGGACTCCGGTGGGTGCGGGACACGGGCGAGTGGATGGAGAGGTGCGCGCGAGCGAGGTGGAGAGGTTGGTGGGCTTGGGAGAGCTTGGGGCGGTCGGAGTGGAGCGGCATGAGCTCAAGGGCTTCGGTGGTGTAGAGCTCCAGCGAGCAATGGCGGCGGCGAGAGGGCACGGGGAATGGGGCGTAGGGGTGGAACGAGGTGCGGGAGGCCTCGGGTATTTATAGGAGCGACCCGGGGTCGTAGAAAAGGAAAGGTAGAGGAGATGGCAGATTCAGTGGGATTGGAGAAATTTCGGGGGGAGTTAAGGCAGGTGGGCCGGCCGGTTTTTATTAGAACATTAATTCCTTTCCTTATCTAATTTACAGAGAATGGAAACTACTTTATGGCAATCAATACATTTCCAAAAAATGAAGATTTATATATTAAATTGACCAGGGGAATAAATGCAATTTAATGAACATTTTTCCACGGCCAAAATAAATACTTTTAAAAAATATTTTTAGAAAATGCTTAAATTGATTTTATTTCTTTTTGCAAATAATTTTCAAATAACCCCCTAGGTTTTATGGTTCAAATAGTTCAAAAAATAACCCTTGGTGTGGAGTGTCATATTACTCCTCTCAATTTTTGTCAAGGGGTTTGAATTGTTTCAACTTCAAATTGGAAATTCAAATATGAAAGGAACTCCATAGTAGGAAATTTTCAAATAGTTTTCAAATTCACTTTTCAAATCTTTTTATATTGAAGAAGTCATGTCATCTTCTCTCACTGATTTGAAATGTAAGAATTTGAATTCAAAAGCACATGGGAAAGTCATGTCATTCCCTCTCATTCAAAAGTTTTTTTAAAAAAGTTTCAAATTTCACTCAATTCAATCACTCAAGCAAACAAACACTCATTCTAATATTTATTATAACATTCCAAAATTTGGGTTGTTACAAGCCGTGTACTACCACGCTGGTAGATGGTGGCCCCCTCAACCACCTCGTCCTCGCTATCACAAAACCAATCCCCGCCACCATCACCGTGGCTACTCGGCTCCTGCTGGCGTAGATCCGGCCAGGTATCCCATCGGTCTACTAGGACGTAGCTTGATCCTTGCTCTACTACGGAGTGTCATGGGATGAAGCGTCTGTGACATGAGTCTCGTGGGTCGAAGGCTCGTCGACCCGAGGCTCGTGGACAAGAGTCCGTGGAGCCTCCACCTTAGACGGGTCCACCCTAGTAGTCCTGTGCTCGGGTGAATCATTGGGGTTGGCTGCAAGGAAAGTGTAGTAACCTGCATACCTCTCCCGTGGCCACATGTACCTCTACTAGCTCTCTTCTTCCCCCGACCTCCTCTCTCGTTAGGCAACGATGCTAACGAAGAAGTGTCTGCCTGTGTCTACATACTGTCGAGCAATGCTCTCCGGAGGGACTAGGGTGGAACGGAAGTACCCCTCCCACCATGCGCCGATGAGGAAGGAGCCACGGATCGCTCTGGACCCACGCCCACCATCTTTCAACACCTGCCATGACAAAGAGTAAACAAAATTAGTACAACATCAAAAATTGAATACCGACATGAATAATAATATGTATATAATTGAACTGTATCATCATCATGTATATAATAAAAATTGAATACCTGACATGAACTAATAATAATCTTGATCGTCTATATATGCTCCGGGATCAATAAATGCATCATCATCATCACTATCATGAATGACATGCTCATCGGGACCATCGGGAACAACATGTGGAAGGCCTCCTTTATGTAATCGGTCAAGCATTGACACGTCATCTGCAGCAGTAACCTCTTCTTGTTTTGTCTGTTCTTGTTCCGGCTTAGGGGTGAAGTCGGATTCACTATCGCTATCTACTTTAATGTTTTGGGATGAAGTAGAGCGGTTCTTGATATGTTTTTTTTGTAAAGATGTGTTTCTTGGAAGAACTCTCCTTCATATGTTTCTGGTTTAATACGAGGTTCATAATCCTCTTCATTGGGGGAGGTGGTATAAAACGTGGCGGCACTTTGTAAATGGCATCCCAAGTCCCAACCATTCAGATTTGGATCAGTTTGGCAGGCCCACGGTAGATAGAAAACTTGGGTCGTCTGTTGAGCCGTAACATAGACATTGGGAACATCTAAATGGGTGCTTTGTTTAATTCCGAATAGCCTTATATGTTCATGAGTCCTACCAGTCTCCTTCGGGTGGAGCTAATAACATTTGAAGACTATGATGTTCCGTGGGTTTTCACCATAGAATAGAAGTTCATAAATTGCTTCAACTCTTCCATAATAGTCGGTACCTCCTTCATCGCTAGCAGAGACACAAAAAAATTGCACTTTCGGTTGGCCATAGATACATCTTTGCCAAAGGTACAAAAGCGATGCCCGTTGGTGTCGTATTTTTCAAATGAACTGACCCGATAGTCAAAACCACTAGCGACTTGCCTTAGTTCGACGTCCCTAGACTCTATATTAGCCTACAAGTGTCATACGAAATGATTGTTGCATTAGCCGCAAAATAGATGAATAAATGAAATATCCTAATGGAAATTACCGTTTGTTTTAACCAAGATATGAAATCGGGATAGCCACCTCCATGCTTTGCCAGAAGCTCATACTCTTCTATGGAATCCTTTCGGATCATCGCTCCATTCGAGAATTTGGCGACATATCAACTGTATTAAATATCCGGAATAAGAGTAGTTCAAAGGAATTAGAAGTTGTGAAACAATGTTTTGAGAACTTACTCGATGTACGGCCACACTTCTATTAGGTTGTTGAATATATACAATGAAATTGTCCGCCATTCTTCGACATCCAACGCTAATTCTTTCAAAGCACAAGCCAATGATTTTTGGCTTCGTAGTATGCAGTCACGAGGTTTGTCGCCTCCTCAATAATGAATGCCTCAGCCATTGATGCTTCAATTCTATGTTTATTTTTATAATTTTGCTCGAAGCGTTTTCTACATCCTCTCAGTTGCGTAGCTCCAACGATTTTGCACCCCCCAGTCTTGCCTTGGTCGGGAGATGCAAAATCAAATGTTGCATTGCATTAAAGAAGCACGCTGAAAATATCTTCTCTAACTTGCAGATCAACTCCAGTGCCAACTCTTCCACTTCATCTAGCACGCCAGGCGATAGTTCTTTCACACAAACAACAAAGAAGAAATGGCTCAACTCTGCCAGTAGTAACCATTCATCCTCAGAGATAAAGCCATGCGACATAACTGACATTACCCGCTCAAGCCATATGTGTCAATCGTGACTCTTGAGATGAAATATTTTCAATTTGTCAAGACTCGCTCCCCTCTTTAGATTCGTCATCGGGGAACATCAACTGCATTTTCACCCACAAGATCATTTCCCTCATAGCTAGCCTTACAAGATTGAACCATGCCTTTGGCTTCATCCAATTCTGATTTCCTTGTGGTTGTCGCATGTTTTGTAATGGTCTATCACATGGAGCCTCCTGACTGACTCTAGCCTTAGGATTATCCTTAGGATTATCACATGGAGCCTCCTGTATGCCGAAAAATGTACCAAAACGTGCCTCGGCGATATTCTTTTCAGCGTGCATCACGTCGATCTTGTGTGGGCAAAGGAGGTATTTGAAGTAAGGCAGATCCCACAAGCATGTCTTGTGAGTCCAGGCATGTTCAGAATTATACCCTTTCAAATACCCTAGACGCTCTGGATCAGGATCAAGAGCGTTTAACTAATCCAGGGTCAATTGTCCTGTCAACGCAGTTTGTGTAGAGTTTTTGACAACTCTACCTTTGATGAAATTCTTCTTGTCTTTTCTAAACTTATGGCGAGGATCCAAGAAGTATCTACGCAAGTCGAAGCAAGAAAACTTACGACCCTCCTATAGCCAATGGAACTAACGAGTTGCCTTGCATGTGGGGCACGGTAACCTTCCATGCACGCACCAGTCAACGAATAGCGCATACGCCGACTATTCATGCATCGAGTACATGTACCACACATGCATTGAGAACTTTTGTTTTGTAGCGACATCCTGTGGTCCCTTTATCCCAAGCTTCTTGCAATTCATGCTTAAGTAGCTTCATGTACACATTCATATTCTTCCTCGGATAGTTGGGCCCTAGAATTATCAACATCAAGAAAATGTTCTTTCTTTGCATAATCTGTCTGGGGGAGATTGAGTGGAATGAAAAATACAGGCCAACAACTGTATTGGGTTGCCATCATACCAAACACATTGAACCCATCCATGCTGATGGAGACTCAAGGATGCCTTGGATCTGCCGCTTTATCCTCATGTAATGCATCGAAGTGCTTCCACGCAAAAGCGTCTAAAGTGTGTACCAACATCCGATTCCCATCTACATCTAGTTCGGTTCTTTTGCCCATTTTGTGCCATGTCATCTTCCTGGTTGTCTCTTCGACCATGAAAAGACGTTTAAGTCGTGCTATGTTTGGCGTATAGCAAAGAATATTAACGGGGATTTTGGTCTGAATCTTCTCACCCATACCATTGTCTATAAAGACATACCTAGAAGACTTGCAAATGGGACAATAGTTCAAGTCCGCATACTCAAGCCTAAATAAGGCACATCCATTCTCACAGGCACCTAAAAAGCGTCAAAATAGTGTCATCATCACATTGTAGCATTCTCTGCCCAAGTTGAATAGAGCCTTCAGAGACACTACTTGCACGGTGGCATCTAGCTGAGAAAGCTCAATGTGCTTGTGGAGAGGACATTTTGAAGACTCCAACATTTCATAGAAGGCCTTTATAGATTCCTCCCAAGCATCATCAATGTCTTGCACCATGTCTTCATTCCGGGTAACATGCTCGTCGATGTGACAACGGACCACCTAAGCTCTAGCACGTCGTGCAGACTCGCCTTGACATGTCCACACCATATATTCAGGCATAAAACCCCAATTCTATGGGTGTTTACACATTTCCCCCTCTATCCTCTTTTGAAAGTTGTCGCACCAGACACATGGCACAAGGTTTTTCTCTAGTCATATGCAAATGCGGCTCCCATAAACCCCTTTGTTTTTGTTAACCATTCATTGGTCATGTCTTTCTGACTAGTGTGACTGGTGTACATCCACGCATGATCACTCATCTTGCCTAGCTACTGGACACACAAGAAATATAGATATAATTCAGGATACATATTCATCAGTTAATCAAGTTTGTTGGTTTTTTACATCCATGCAACCTACATGCTAATAGGTAAAGATAGGTCCTAATCCCACCCGAGTATGTGTAGATTGGGTTCGTTTTCCCATTCTTTGATCTGGATCTCTGATGCAAAATTTTGGCAATACCTCCCAGCTGTTCTCCTGATACACGTCTTGGCAATTAACAAAGAAAATGTGTTCCCGGAGAACAATGGGGAGGCACTGACGAAATTGTGCATCGGATCTGGAACAGAGCATATGGGAAAACAAACCGAATATACACATACTCGGGCTGTCCATGGATAACGTTGGACAATTCGAAAGAATCATGGTTATAAATATCTAAATGCATGCATATTTATAATTGTAGCCCTTTCGAACGGGAGACACATATTGATAATTTAATCTACCTATAGCTAGCAAGTTTAATCAGAACGATGACCAGAACAGAGAAAATGAAGGGGGAAGGAGGAGATGTCATTTGTGCTCACCCACAAACATAGGGGCGAAGCTTGTCAAACGCATAGGGACGTCGTCGAACACCAAACCCTCACAACAACGAAAAAACTGCACATTTAAATCCACCCTATCAAAAAAATATGATGTTTTTATAAAAAAATTGGAAAATATATGACCTAACTCATAATTTACAAAACTATGACCCTGTCGGCCTATGGAAGGCCGAAGAGCACCTTTTCGGACAACACGAGGCCGTAAAGGTGTTGGGGGTCGGGGGTTAGTGGCGTCGGGGGCGGCGTATTAATAGCTGCGCGGGGGATTGTAATGGTGATCTATGAGTGACATATTCCCATCACCACACGTAGGTGAAGGTGCCTCGTGTCGTTCTGGGGTGTCGTGTCATGGTGTCGCCGGGGAGTCGTGTCGGGTTGTCTCCAGGGTGTCGTGTCGGGGAGTCGTGCAGGGGGCTCAACGGAGGGGCGTCTCCGAGGGTGTCCACTACAAGAAAAATGTCAACTTGTGACCTTCTAGCAGTGACCCAGGAAGAAATGGTCATAAATCTACAACCATTTGAGACCAGTTGGTCGTAAGCTATTCGGGGGGCTCCAAACTCTAAACCATAACGACCATTTTGCTTAGAAAGGTCGTAATTTCCTTACATGAAATGGTTGTAAAGCAGACAACACTAGTCCGCTTCATTATTTCTAGTTGATCATGACCAACATAGATGGTCATAGCCTTGTAAATTGTGGTGCATTGCTATGACTAGGCACCACCACATCAGTTTTGCGTATGTGTCATGTCCATGTGTCAATTTTTGACCTAGGTTGTGAAGGAGCCAACATTTTTGTCATTCTAAAATTTCTTAAAAATTCACATAAATTAGTTGGATTATATCTTCCTCAAATATGTCAAAACCCTTCCTTTCCTAGTTCAAAAATAATTCAGGAATATTCATTTTCCTATTGTGTTCAGAACAACACTTTGTGAAGGAAGTGCTATTTATATTTTTTGATTTTCCCTCAAAAATTTTGGACACTCTTTCCTATCCAAATCATTGCCTCATGAAAAAATTCATTTCCATTTGCCAATTAAATCATCCTTGGCAAATTTCCAAAGTTTCTGTTCGGCTAGAAGCTTTGTGAAGTAAGTAGTATCTAGGCACCTCCTAATGAGCTGATTTTTTTCCACATATTCTATATGCCAAAATAAAAGCTCTCCATAAAATTTTATACTCATATAATAATCCAAGTGAGCTCACCATCCAATCTTTCTTTCTAGTAATATTTTTAGTTTGTGGAGCAACTATATTTTATATTGCTTTATAATTACTGAAATTTTACCAGGACATGACCCTAGCCATAGACCCCCCTACACAAAAATTTATTTGATTTTAATGTAGCCAACTGTCCTCAATAGTTTCCCCAATTTTCTTTTCGGTGGAGAGCATTGTGAAGGAAGTGCCATTTTTATTTATCCAATGTTATGAAATTCATATAGTTCCCTCATATGACCATATTGCCATCCTACTAAAAATTGCAGCTCAATCCAATAAACTATGTGGGCCCAGCATCAATTTCTATTTTTTGTCTAGAGAAGTGCATTGTGAAAGAAGTACCACTTTGGTATGTCCAAATGGTATCAAATTTTTACAGTGCCTTGTTGTACCCAAATGACTATCCTCAAGCAAATTGAGGCTCAATACATTTAATAATTTGAGCCCTGCTTCAACATTCATATTTATGTCCTATGTGGTACTTTGCAGAGCAAGTGCCACCCAGGTCCTCCATTTGAGCTAAAAAATTCCAAGCCAGTCTTCTCAGTAGATAATCATCCTCAGCCAAAACTCAGTCCCAATGGCCAAGTTCATTTCCCTCACTACTAATCAAACACATGGCTGCTAATTCATTTTTGAGCTTAGTTCAGTCTCCTCGTGAGATTCTTCTATTGCATTCTTCTTCCTAACACCTACCGGGGGAGTGCCCAACCCATCAGACATGCCTAGGCTGCCCAGAATGTGTGGCAACACCAAGGTCATGAGGTGACTGCGCGGCTGGCAAGCCCGTTTGCGTGCTCTAGAGTTGGGGCCATCGTCCACCATCCAAACCTCGATGTCTTGCCACCAAACCATTTACATCTAATTAAATAGATACTTATGTACCAATAAATTATTTTTGGAAAAAATCATGAGCAAACTATAAGGCAGCTGCAGTTCAAATTTTACCCACTTCTTGCTAAATCGGCGGAAATTTGTCTTTTGCACGAGAGGTGTCTCAAAGCTTTTGACACCCAACCATTTAGTCAATTCTACATTAAATATGGTCTAATATTATATAAAAAGTGATCCTGTCCTATTTTGCAACAAATATATGGTAGGTCCTTCACAAAAAAAACTCATTTTTGACACTCGAAAAATGGAAAATAAATTTTCCGTCCAAAGAAAATGAAAACTTCCTTAGGCAACATTGTTTGTCAGTCCAATAAGGACCCTTGTGCACAACATGAGATCATTTGAGAAAACTATGCCATGAATGCGGCCATAAGATTGATCATTTAGCTTGAAAGCCATGAATCTTCACACATGATAGCTTATTTATGAGAACACTTTTTTTCAAATAATTGCCATATTGCAAGTTTATTATTTTTCCTCGTAACTTGGTCACATATATTGACACAATGCGAAGGTTTTCCAATTTTTTTGATAACATTTTCAAATTTTTCATGCCCATTTCAAAATGCGGTCAGAACGACGGGCATGACCGTTCCTTGCTAGGTGTTGAATATTGAAAAACTTTTGATTTTTAAATTATTAATTAGATACTTATGTACCTATAAATAATTTTTGGAAGAAATAAGTTGCAAACTATTAGGGAGTTACAGTTCAAATTTGACTTGTTTCCTATTGAGTCGGCAAAAAAAGTTCGTTTTCACAAGAGGTGGGTCAAAGCTTTTGACACCTAACCATTTGGTTAACTGTATATTACATATGGCCTAGTATTTTAGAAAATTGTTTTGGTACAATTTTGCAACAAATATATGGTAGATTCTTAACGAAAAGAACTCATTTTGGCCACTCGAAAAAGTCCAAGAAAATGAAAACTTCCTTACGAAACATTGTTTGCCATCCCAAGATACAACGTTGTGCACAATATTATATCATTTGAACAAACTATGTCATGAATGTGGTTATAAGATTGATCATTTGGCATGAAAGTCATGAATTTTCACACATGATAGCTAATTTCTGAGAATACTTTTTTTAAAACAATTATCGTATTACAAGTTTATTATTTTTCCTGGTAACTTGGTCACATATAATGACACAATGCGAGGGTTTTCTATTTTTTTCATGCCCATTTCAAAATGCGGTCAAAATGTCTAGTTGAATCTTGGAAAACTTTTGGTGTTCCTCTCATTAAGTAGATACTTTTGTAGCTAGAAATTATTCAAAAAAATCATGAGCAAACTATAAGGCAGATGCAGTTCAAATTTAACCCGCTTCCTGCAACTTCAGAAAAAACTTGTTTCAATGGCCAAAAATAGCTAGAAAGATCAGAAATGCATACAAGTTGGTTATCATCCATAAAATATGCTATAACTTGAGTGAAAAATTTAGTGATGCCCGAGGGAGTCCTGGATTAGGGGGTCCTCGGATAGCCGACCTATTGTTTGTGGGCCAGACTATATGGGCCACTTACCGAACCCTGGAAGATTTGAAGGCCCAGTCTCCAAGATGGAAGCTGCGGAAGCACGTCTTGTGCTCCACGTTTGACGTAGTAAATAGGCTTGTTTATCTCTTTGGCATGTAACCGACCATGTGTAAACCCTAGACATCCTCGACATCTATATAAGCCGGAGGGTTTTAGGGTATAGACAGAACAACTCATCTAGGGTTAGCCATTCGATATCGAGGTAGATTAACTCTATAACCCCCATATCATCAATATAACCAAGCACGACGTAGGGTATTACCTCTATAGGAGGGCCCGAACCTGGGTAAATCCGTGTCCCCTTCGTCCCCTGTTACCGTCGATTATAGTCTCACAGTTCGGGACCCCTACCCAAGATCCGCCGGTTTTGACACCGACATTGGTGGTTTCATTAAGAGTTCCTCTGTGAGCAAGATGGAATTGACGCATCGCCTTGTCGTCAACGAAGAGGTCCGCAACATGGACGCTTTGTCCCCAGATAGATCTTTGCCTTCGGCAGCGTTGTGCTGCACGCTGATTCCGCTGGTCATCTAGGCCGCGTTGAGAGCTTCGCCCCTGATTGAAAGGTCAGATTCCAAAACTTAGAGTTCTTCGTCGACTATCGGGGTGACTTGACATTAATCGGGATCACAGCTTCGCCTGTAGCCTCCGAGGACTCTGAGGCTTTAATCCCGAGCCCCTTTTTCGGACATGCCGATGGAGTCACCCATGGGAATGAGCTGATCTTTTATCTTGGTCCAGACATTAAACCTGATGACCGGACACGTGTTATTTTCGAACACTTCCCATGTCTGAATGTCTTGGAGGTTAACTCCACAAGTTCCGAACAGCTAGATCCGATCGGGCCCTCAGCGGTCGATGAGGCCCTAGATCAATTCTCGTCGATGAAGATCACCGACGATCCAGCCCTGATCTATGCTTGGTTCGGTTACGATGCAGGCCACGAAGAATTTTTCGACCAACCCACCACCCACTTAATAACCACTGTCGAAGATTTAACCGACATGCTGGACTATGCCTCCGAAGAGGCAGGATACATGGATGAAGAGGACTGTGCTCCCACCTTTGTTAACACCGAGAGTTGGGCCGCCACTTCTACATACAACGTCTACATGGTAGATACTCCTTCCACCAATGGCGACAACACGCCTCACAACGACGACGAGAAATCGGGCGATGCGCCATCAAGGCGCCGGAAATCGCATAAGCGGTCCAAAAGGTCCAAAAGCAAAAAGGGAAGAAAAGCTATTATCAGCAATGGGGGCGATAATACCCCCGCTGATCATGGCAATCCCGATATCCCCGAGCATCCTTTAGAGGGTCCGAAAGGGCCTGAGGACCAAAACAACCCCGATAACGTCAATGACTCTGAAGGCGATGATTATCGTCCCCCCGTCCAGGAGGAAGATATACCAGAAGCCAATGACTTGTACACCCCTGATAACCTCGAAGATTAGGGAGAAATTAGGCAACAACTCATAGCAATGGCTCGTAGCCTAAAGGCTAAAGAACGGCAACTCAAAGCCGAACAGTACGACCTCAATGATCGATGGGCGAAAGTCCTCTCAGCTGAGGAAGTATACGACACCGGTCTGTCATACAAGCCCAAAATCTACCCTCGGAGAAGGCTGCTGTCGCAATTCGATGATGAACTCACTGATACTCCATCTCCAAACTGCACTCCATACGACAAGCCGGACCGCCCCCTCATGGCCAGGACAGGACGCCTGACGTCTCTAGTTATATACTGGTAGTGCCCCGAAGACGGGGTAAGTAGCCAATAGCCCAATGACAGATTCGACCTGCAAGATGACCTGTATCACAGGGCAGGCCGCAAAGATCCATCTATGGATCCACGGAGTACTCGCCCGATAGACGGGTGGATACACACCATGGTTCGACAAAAACAACAGAGTCGAGGAACGCAACCGGCGCCACACGGATGCCGAATATAGCAGCAACATAGCACGGGTCAGAGGCGCCGCTCACCCACTATGCTTCACAGATGAGGTAACGCGGCATCAGTTCCCCGAGGGGTTTAAACCCGTGAATATACAATAGTCCGATGGGACCACTGACCCAACCTTATGGATTGAGGACTTCCTCCTCCACATCCACATGGGGCGAGGAGATTATCTCCATGCCATTAAATAACTCCCTCTTAAGCTCAAGGGGCCAGCTCGACACTGGTTAAACAGCCTCCCAAAAAACTCCATTGGATGCTGGGAAGACCTGGAAGATTTGTTCCACTCTAACTTCCAGGGAACGTATGTCCAGCCGCCGGACTCTTCCGATCTCAGCAATGTCATCCAGAAGCCCAGCGAGTCTGCTTGGCAATTCCGGAATCGGTTCTTGAGTAAGAAGAACCAAATCGTCAACTGCCCGGATGCTAAGGCCATAACTTCCTTCCGACACAATATCCGGGATAAATGGCTGGCCCACCAACTAGGCCAGGACAAACCTTGGACCATGTCCGCACTTACCTCCCTCATGACCCGCTTTTTTGTGGGAGAAGACAATTGGCTGGCAAGATGCAGCCACAATTCTAAAGATCCCATGGCATCTGAAGCCCAAGACGACAACTTAAAACCAAAGCGCATTGAGAATTAGCGCTAGCACAATAATAGCGATGCCCATGATACGGTTGTAAATGCCCGATTCAGCATCTCCCGGCCTGGACAGCGGAATAAGCCTCCTAAAGGCAATCGTGACAGACCCACTCAGCTGGAGAAGATCATGGAAAGGCCTTGCCAAATCCATGGGACTTCACAAAAGCCCTCCAACCACACACACTGCAACTATTGGGTGTTTAAACATGCCGGCAAGATACAACCCGAAGAACGAGGTAAAAGCTCTCGCAGCGAGGATGAGGATGAGCCTCGGGGTCCAATTGGTGGAGGATAGAAGAAATTTCCTCCCGAAGTCAAAATGGTGAACATGATATACGCCACCCATATACCCAAGAAGGAATGGAAGCGCGCCCATCGGGACGTCTATTGTCACGCCCAAGATGCGACCCTATCCTTATTTTGGCTTGAGGGCCTCGACAGGGATAGGAGCGCATCTTGTCGTTTTGCAAGAATGGATATCATTAAAAGTACATGTATAGAAGAGATGAGTATATGGAATTGGCTTACACTCGCCACAAGCTACATCAATATCACATCAATGCAACAACATACTCAAACATCATATAGAAGAGCAGGGTCCGACTACGGACGAAATCAAACGATAAAATGACATCCATCCTTGCTATCCCAAGCTGCCGCCTGGAGCCCATCCTGGATTGATGATGATGAACAAGAAGAACTCCAGTTCAAAACAAGCATCGCGCTCATGTCAAATCATCGCATTGCCTTTACCTGCATCTGTTGTTGTAGTAATCTATGAGCCACAGGGACTCAGCAATCTCATTTCCAAGGGTATCAAGACTATTAAAGCTTAATGGGTGAGGTATGGCTAAGTGGTGAGGCTGCAACAAGCGACTAGGCATTTATTTGAGTGACTAACTTACGAATACAGAAAGTAAAGTATGGTGGTCTACGCATAACAGACGTGAACTAGCAATGATCACTAAGTGATCCTAAGCACCTGCTTATGTCAAACAAAACCCCACCGTGTTCTCTCTCGGATAAGGACTCACAAAAAGAGACAGTCATGGTTATGCACACGGTTGGTGTATTTTATTAGAATTTACTTCAAATTTTCTATGACTAGGTGTTAAACAATGTTTCCAAGTTTACCACATAAACGCGGGCACGGCGTTCCGAAAGATTTACCCCTGCAGGGGTGCTCCAACTCGTCCATCACAGATTAACCACACGCCGTGGGAATAACCTCGACCACGGATCTCATGATCATCCTAGGGATTTCCAAAAGAAATCCGACACCTTGAGATAGACCGAAGAAGACCAGAGTTCCTCACGGAAGACATTCGAGAAAGGTAAAACAAATCCAGCAAGGCCTCCCGACGTGTCGACGATCCCGATAGGAGCCGTGTATCTCGTTCTCAGGACACGACGAATAAGCTAGTGTACGGTGGCCTGATAGAAATGTAACAGCCAAGGACCGATGCTCCAGAAGATTCCCCTTTGGTTTCCATTCTCCTTTGTGTTTCGTTTGGTTGTCGCATTCATCATCGCATCATTCACATCATCTGCATGGCATCATCACTCATTTTCAAAAAATTGCATCCGTTCGTAGCTGCCGGTTCTCTCCGTTCGTCTCATTGACCGTTTCGAGCCCAATCACACACGCACGCACCCGCGGGATCGTTAAAAAACATTTTTAAGGCACGCTAAAAATATTCTTGGATTGGGTCAAAACCTGGCGTGCGGCCTTATTATAGTGTAGGTAGTCCGCGTGCCAAATTTTGTCACATTTCGAGTTTGTTTGATACCCCGTCGGTCAACCATAGCAGTGCGATCGTCGGTTATTCGTCGGATGTTTTCAGTGTTTTAAAACTTTGTGTCATGGGCCGCAAACCTCCCTCTCATCTCCCCTAGCCCTTTTACACAGCCCACCTTGCCCATCCTAGCCTACCCTGCGATCGGAGCCGTCCGATCGAGATCGGAGGGTCCGAAAATGGACAAAAACTACTAACCCTAGCCCTCTTTTCCTATTTAATCCCCTCCCCTTCCTAATCTGGCTCCTCCTCGAAGTCCGTGCCGCCACCAGCCTCCCCCAATCCCCAGCGCTGCTGCCTCCCACTTCCAGCCACAGGGCCTGCCAAGCCCAGATCGGGGCCCTGGGAAGCTCATCTGGGCCCGACCCCGAGCTCCAAGCAGGAGCTCCTCCCATGGTGCCCGAGCCTCCCTGAGCGGCTGCCCCGCCTCGGCGAACCCCGCGCCAGCCCCGCCGCCAACGCCCCACGGGAGCAAGCAGCCGCCACCGCCGAACCAGCCGTCGGACCTCCTCCCTCCCTTCCTCTTCTTCCTTCCTCTCCCTCTTCCTCTCTCTAACCCTGGCCTCTCTCTCTCTCCGCAGGTCCCCGCTGCCTTGGATGCCCAGACGCCGCCGCCGGTCGCCGGTGCCGGCCGGATCCGGTGCCCGCCGGCCCGAATCTGCCCGTCCCTGGCCATCCCCGCCTCCGAGCCCGTCGGCCACCGTGGCTGCTGCCGGCGCCGTCATGGCCTTAGCCCCGTGCTCGTGCGGTCAGGAATGACGCTGCTGCCGCTCGCGTTGACCCGCTGCGCCCGAATGGGCCGGCCTCGCCCGCGGCCCAGCCAGCGCCCCGGCCCAGTTCGACTCTTCGCGCTGCCCCTCTAACTAGGCCAAGGCCTAGGGTGAGCTGCCCCATTCCCCGCTCATGGCGCATATTAGTATTTTCCGCCCATGTCTTGTTCGGGCCCGATTGCAGATTTGGCCCGTTTGTGTTTTTTTCCTGCGTTGTGAATTTAGCAATTGAACTGGTTATTACAGATTTGCAGAAAAAAACCTAATGATCATGCATTTAATAACTCCATAACTGTGCATCGGATTAAGAAACTTTATACATGAAACTTGACTAGAATTTGGTGTAGATTCACAATAACCAACTCACACATGTGTTTAAACTGTTTAGCATTGCTGTTTGCATCGATTTGCGTATATGTCATATTAAAATGATTTATTTCATAACTAATTAACCGTAGCTCCGATAAAAATGTTCCACATATGTAACTTGACTAGAAAAATGTGTAGAAAATCATGGTGACATTTATTTTGCTGTTTAAGAACTCTAAAATATGGTTAGTACAGATCTGGACCAAATTCATAATATGCATATGGGGTTGTTTGGGAAATGATATATATTGCTTCCGGCCTCATTTAAAATGCCTAGATGTTGTAGTTTGTTATTGCTTCACCGTGTGCCATGTTAAACAATATTTAATATTGATGAGTACCTAAAAGGGAGTGAACTAAATAATTCAAACATGGAGTTTCGTCAATATGCAACTCGTTCATATTGAGCTTCCCTTTAATGTGTAGTAGTTGTTAGATGTGAATTGTCATGCCTTGCATATTAAACCGGACATGCATCATATTTGTTTGCACATATTGTCATGCATATGTTGTGGTGTATCTTGTGTTTATTGTTTTTTCAGATTGCTTCTTCTTGATAGAGTTCTGAAGCGTTCGGAGTGTGAGGATTCGTTCGAGTACATTGGCTCGTCTTCTTCATGGACTCGTTCTTCTTCCGGATGGGATCTCAGGCAAGATGACACATTTCCTTGTATACCACTACTATCATTGCCATGGTAGATGTCTCGTTTTATGTCGCTATGTCACGCTACCTACCACTTGTTTGTCCAGCCTCCCAACATTGCCATGATAAGCCTCTAACCCCTCCACATCCCAGCAAACCTTTGTTTGGCTATGTTATCGCTTGCTCAGCCCTTCTTAGAGTGTTTCTAGCTGCAGGTGCAATTTCTTCCATGTGATAACATGGACATTCTTTTGTTATCACAATATTAGTGCTATTTAATTTAATGCACTTATCCACTTGGTAAAAGTGGAAGGCTTGGCCTTTTGCTTGGTGTTTTGTTCCACTCTTACCGCCCTAGTTAATTGTGAACCAATGTTATGTTCCATAATTGAGCGCTCCTAACATGCTCGGGGTTGTTATGGGGACCCCCTTGATCTTCGTTTTTGGATAAAGCTTGTCTGGCAAGGCCAAAATTGGTACTATTTTCTTAATAACAACTAAAATTTGCATAGGGCATGATCACCCCATGGATAATTAATAAACAACCCGGGCCAATGCTCCTCATGAGTGTTGGTCCAAAATGGGCTGCCTACGGGGCCGCCTCGAGGAAACTTGGGGATTGGTTTTCCATGTAGCTAGTCCCATCCGGTCGTGTCTTGAGAACGAGATACGCGGCTCTTATCGGGTTCGTCGACATGCCGGGCGGACTTGTTGGACTTGTTTTACCTTTCTTGAATGTCTTGCGTGAGGAACTCTGATCATCTTCGGGCTATCTCGAGGTGTTGGAATTCCTTTGGAATTGCCTAGGATGATCACGAGATCCGTGGTCGAGGTTATTCCTGCGGCATGTGGTTAATTTGTGATGGACGAGTTGGAGCACCCCTACAGTGTTAAATCTTTTCGAGAAGCCATGCCCGCGGTTATGTGGCAAGCTTGGATACTTTGTTTAACACCCGGTCATAGAAAACTTGAATAAACTCTAATAAAATACACCAACTGTGTGTGTAACCATGATTGTCTCTTCTCGTGAGTCCTTATCCGAGAGAGAACACGGTGGGGTTATGATTGACGTAAGTAGGTGTTCCGGATCAGTTAGTGATCATTACTAGTTCATGTCCGTTATGCGTAGACCACCAGACTTTAATTTTTGCACTCGTAAGTTAGCCACTCAAATAAATGCTTAGTCGCTTGCTGCAGCCTCACCACTTAACCATACCTCACCCATTAAGCTTTAATAGTCTTGATACCCTTGGAAATGAGATTGCCGAGTCCCTTGTGGCTCACAAATTACTACAACAATAGTTGCAGGTACAGGTAATGCGATGATTTGACATGAGCATGTTGCTTGATTTGATTTGGAGTTCTTCTTCGTCATCATCAATCTAGGATGGGTTCCAGGCTGCAGCCTAGGATAGCAAGGATGGATGTCATTTTGTCGTTTGATTTCGTCCTTAGTCGGACCCTGCTCTTCTGTATGTTGTTTGAACATGTTGTTATATTGATGTAGCTTGTGGCGAGTGTAAGCCTATTCCATATATTCACCTCTTCTGTACATGTACTTGTAATGATATCCATTCTTGCGACATGGCAAGATGCGCTCCTATCCCTGTCGAGGCCCTCGTGCCAAAATAAGGATAGGGTCGCATCTTGGGCGTGACAAGAAATCACCCAAGTTGCGCTGGGGTGGCCCCGCACAGTGCTCTAGTTTGGACCAACACTCATGAGGAGCACTGGCCCGGGTGGTTGATTAATCCACGGGGTCCGGAAAGTCCCTATGCAAGTTTTGGTTAGGTTAGCGAATGGTAAAACCAAAGTTTGGCCTTGCCAGAAGAGTTTTATCCAAAAATGAAAATCAAGGGGGTCCCCATAACAACCCCGAGCATGTTTGGAGCGCTCAATTATGGAACATAATACCGGTTCGCAAGTAACTAGGGCGGCAAGTGTGGAACAAAACACCGAGCAAAAGGCCAAGCCTTCCACCCTTTAACAAGTGTATAAGTGCATTAAATTAAATAGCAATAATATTGTGATAACAATAGCATGTACATGTTGACACATGGAAGCAATTGCACCTACAACTAGAAATGCTATAAGAAGGGCTGAGCAAGCAGTAACATAGCCAAACAAAGATTTGCTCGGATGTGGAGGGGTTAGAGGCTTCTTATGGCAATGTTGGGAGGTTTGAAAAACTAGTGGTAGGTAGCGTGACATTGCGATAGAAAAACAAGACATCTAGCATGGCAATGATAGTAGTGGTATCCAGGGAAATGTGTCGTCTTGCCTGAGATCTCGCTTGGAAGAAGAACGATTCCATGAAGAAGACGTGCCAACGTAGTCGAAAGAATCCTCGCACTCCGAACGCTTTCGAAACTCTATAGAGAAAGAACAATCTGAAACAACAATCAACACACGAGAACACCACAACATATACATGACATGATGCGCAAACAAATATGATGCATGTCCGGTTTAATATGCAAGGCATGGCATGTCATGGCAAGAACAACAAACAACTACAACACCTTAAAGTGAAGCTCAATATGCAACGAGTTGCATACTGACGAAACTTCAAATTCGAATTATTTAGTTCACTCTTGTTTAGGTACTCATCAATATTAAATTTTGATTAACTTGGCAAGAGGTGAAGCATGAACAACTACAACATCTAGGCATTTTAAATGAGGTCGGCAGCAATGAATAACAATTTCGGAATGACCCCATATGCATATTATGAATTTTGTCCAGATCTCTCCTGACATAATTTTATATTTATTGAACACGGAAATAAAGTGTGGCATGAGATTTTACATGTTTTACTAGTGAAGTTACATATGTAAAACATTTTTATCGGAGCTACGGTTTTGTAGTTATGAAATAAATCATTTTCACATGGGAATTACGCAAATCAATGCAGATAGCAAGGTTAAACATTTTTATCACATCTGAAAGTTGTATATTGTGAATCTACACAAAATTCTAGTCATTTTTCATATATAAAGTTTTCTCATATGATGCACGGATCTTGAGTTACTAAATGCATGATCAATATGGGGTTTTACATAAATATGTAATTCCTGGAATAATAGACAAGTTCGCATTACGAAAAAAACCACATGGGCCGAATCTGGCTAGAGCAATATTCAACAGGGGCGCAACATAATGTGCTTCGCACAGGGCGGGGGATAGGGGCGCTCACCATGAGCCAAGCCCGTCGGTGGACAGGCTGCGGCAGGCCGACCGCGGCGGCTGGGCCGGAGGCACTCGGCCAGGCGCGATGGAGGGGGAGCTCTAGGCACAAGGGGACCGCCCCGGATCGAGCTTCGTCCACCGGCAAGGAGGGGGCTCCGGTCGGCAGAGCCCTGGCGCGAGGCTGCCATGGCGACGAGTAGCAGGAGGAGGTCGGGCGCCTCGGTGCTAGGTGGCGGCGCGGATCGAGCTTCGGGGGCGAACGGGGGCGGGGCTTTGGGCCTAGATGGGCTCGAGCGGGCCCCTGTGTGGGCCTACCAGGCCTGGCATGAGGAGGAGGAAGACAGGCGGCTATGGGGGGGGGGGCTGGAGGCTGGTGGCGGCGTGGAAATCGAGGCAGGAATTAGGCTTTCCTAATTAGGAGGGCTAGGCCTTCCTTTTATAGTTGGGATTTGGGGTTAAGGGAGTTTTTCCCATTTCCGGACCCTCCGATCGCGATCGGATGGCTTCGGTCGCGTGGCTAGGCTAGGATTGGCTAGTGGGCCGAGGAGAGAGGGAGATGTGAGCCCGTTACAGACTATTTTAAAACACCGAAACGTCTGATAAATAACCGATGACCACACTGCTACGAGTGACCGTTCGGGTATCAAACCACCTTTGATTGCGACAAAATATGGCAGGTGGTTTATCGACACTAAAACAAGACCGCACGCCAAGTTTCGACCTAATACGAGAATATTTTTTTGCACGCTTTAAAAAACGGTTTTTAACGATGATGCGGGCGCGTGCGTGTGTGGTTGGTCTCAAAACGGGCAACGGCAAGAACGGAGAGAACCGGCAGCTACGAACGAATGCAAGTTTTTGAAAACGAGTGACAATGCTATGAAGATGATGCGAATGATGCGATGACGAACGCAACAACCAAATGAATGGCACGACGACAATGGAATAAAAGGGGAATTTTCCTGGAGCGTCGGTCCCGGGCTGTTACAACTCTCCTCCACTACACGAGGATCTCGTCCTGAGATCTAGAATTATAAGGAGAAGAGAAAGACCAAGAGGTAAAACTTAGTTGTTTCTTTGACAAACGAGTCAAACCAATGAAATATGAAGACTGGAAAAACATGAAGAACGATATGAGGAACAAGCAAGAATTCAAAAGAAATTTCGGCAGCACTTCGGTAGGATAGAGAGGAAAAATTGATAAGAAGGAAATAACTTGAACATAGAACACAACACTCAAGTAAAATGAATAAGCAAAGAAATAAAATGATATTGACAAGGCAAGATGATAGATTGAAGAGAGCAACATGACAAGGCCTTCATAACAAGAGAATAAAAACTGGATTGATGGAAGGAAAAGAATGGATAAGAAAATGACAACTTCCAGCCCCAAATGAATTTGAAAATCATAGGTTGAATGGAGTTGATGGAGAATCAACAATGAAAAGAATAGCTTGTTATGGTCTTATGGAGAACATCTCAAAATTATAAGGTGACAACCATCCACAACAGAAACAATAGATAGCTAGGGAGCAACAAGATATGCAAAACTTCTTTCACCAAGAGGAGGAGGAGGAAACTTGCACTAATGGAATCAGAAGATTTGCCGTCTCCCACCTCTTTGCCATCTGCTAGCGGACGGCAAAGAGTGGCTTTGCCATCAGCTAGAAGAAAGCAAACGACAAAGAGCCAGCAGACGGCAAAGGGTGGCTTTGCCATCAGCCACTTCTTTGCCATCTGCTAGCGGATGGCAAAGGAGGTTTGCCGTCCGCTAGCAGACGGCAAAGAGGGAGGGGGCCACTAACGACCCAGCCCGTAGGTTGACCTAAGGGCCCCCCTCTTTGCCGTCCGCTAGTGGACGGCAAAGAGGGGGAGGGGTAGCTAACGGCTTACGCCCCTCGGCCCGCCTCTCTCTCTCTCTCTCTCTCTCTCTCGATCCCTCTCTCCTCCCCGTCGCCCGTCGCACCCGGCGTCTGCGCCCACCGCCCTATCGCCCCCACTGCCGCCACGCGCCCCTGCCGCCACGCGCCCCCACGCCCCTGCCGCCGCGCGCCCCCGTCTCCATGCGCCCCCGCGCGCCCCCGCCGCACCACCCGCCGCCCCCGACGCCCCACCGCCGGCGTCGGCCTCCTCCACCTCCACCAACGCCGACCTCCACCTCCCCCACTCGGATGAGCCCCCTCCCTCTCTCTATTTTTTCATTTTTTAGTTAGGTTAATTAGTTATAGTTTTTAGGTTAATTAGTTGTAGTTATTAGGTTAATTAGTTGTAGTTAGGTTAATTAGTTGTAGTTAGGTTAATGAGTTGTAGTTAGGTTAATTAGTTGTAGTTAATTAGAAGAAGAGAGAAGAAGAAGAGGAGGATAAGGAGATGATGATGAAGAAGAAGAGGAAGGAGAAGAAGAAAAAGAAGAAGAAAAGGAGGAGGAGGAGAAGAAATGAAGAAAAAGATGAAGGAGAATAAGAAGAGGAGGAGGAGGAGGAGGAGGGGTGCGTCAGCGCGGACGTAACCAGGTCGAGGATCGCCGGCACGACACCACCGACACCCCAACCCCCGACACGACACCCCGACACCATGACACGGCACCCCGGACCCCGACATGACACCCCCCACACCCCGACCACGACATGACACCCCGACACCCCGACCCCGACACGGCATCCCCGACACCCCGAACCCAACAGGTCACACCCGACACCCTGACCCCGACACGGCACCCCTAACACCCCAACCCCGACAAGACACCCCTACACCCCGACCCTGACACAACACCCCGACACCCCGACAAGGCACCCCCGACCACGACATAACACCGTGACCCCGACACGACACCCCCGACACCCCGACCCCGACACGACACCCCCGACACCCCGACCTCGACACGACACCCCAAACACCCTGACCCCGACACGACACCCCCGACACCCCGGCCCCAACACGACACGGGTCATATATTTGTGAAATATGATTTAGGTCACATATTCTTCAATTTTGTTATACAGAACATCATATTTATGTTGATCAGGTGGATTTAAATGTGCAGTTGTTTCGTCGCTGCGAGGGTCTAGTGTTCGACGACCTCCCCATGCGTTCGACGAGCTCCGCCCATGCATTCGTGGGTGAGCACAAATGACATCTCCTCCTGCCCCCTTCATTTCCTCTGTTTCGGTCTTCGTGCCGATGAAACTTGCTAGCTATACGTGTCTTCAATCATCAGTATGCGTGACCACTATGCATCTCCCGTTCGAAAGGGTTACATCTATAAATATGCATTCATTAGCATATTTATAACCGTGATTCTTTCGAATTGTCCAATGTTATCCATGGATAGCCTGAGTATGTGTAGATTGGGTTCGTTTTCCCATATGTTGTGCTCCGGATCTGATGCAGAATTTCGTCAGTGCCTCCCTGTTGTTCTCCAGGTACACATACTCTCTGCTTATTGCCGAGACGTGTATCAGGAGAACAACGGGGAGGTTCTGCCGAAATTGTGCATCGGATCCAGAGCGGAGCATGGAAAAATGAACCCAATCTACACATACTCGGGTGTGATTAGGACCTATCTTTACCTACTAGCGTCTAGGTTGCATCGACTTAATGAAACTGACAAACTCTATTAACTGATGAATATGGTTTGCTGAATTATGTATATATTTTGTGTGTCTCCAGTAGCTAGGCAAGATGAGTGATCGTGGGTGGATGTACACCGGTCACACTAGTCAGAAAGACATGACCCGTGAATGATTAACAAAAACCAAGGAGCCTGTGAGAGTCACATTTGCAAATGGACAGAAAACAACCTGGTGCCCTTGTGTCGATTGCGACAACTGTAAGAAGAAGTCAGAGTTTGAAATGATCAAACACCTGCAGAAGTGGGGTTTTATGCCTAATTATACGGTCTGGACATTTCATGGTGAGTCTGCCCAATGTGCCAGAGCTGAGGTGGTTCGTCGTCACACCGACGAGCATGGTACCGGGATCGAAGACATGGTGCAAGACTTTGATGATGTTCGGGATTCAGACGATGAGATGGAGGAATCTACAAAGGCCTTTGATGAAATGTTGGATTCTTCAAAACGTCCTCTCCACGAGCACACTAAGCTTTGTCAGCTGGATGCCATCGCGCAAGTAATGGCTCTAAAGGCTCAGTTCAACCTGGGGAGAGAATGCTACGACGCGATGATGACGATATTTGGACGCTTTCTACCCAAAGGCCATGTATTGCCACCAAACCTGTACTAGTCGGACAAAATCCTATGTGCGCTTAAGATGACCTGTGAGAAGATAGACGCGTGTGAGAATGGATGTGCCTTATTTAGGCTTGAGTATGCGGGCTTGAACTATTGCCCCATTTGCAATCCTTCCAGGTATGTTCTGGTAGACCACGGTATGGGTGAGAGGAGTCAGACCAAAATCCCCATTAATGTTCTTTGGTATCTGCCAATCATACCAAGACTTCAACATCTTTTCATGGTCGTAGAGACGGCTAGACAGATGACGTGGCATAAATTGGGCAAAAGAACAAAAATGGATGCAGATGGGAATCCGATGTTGGGACACAATTCAGACACTTTTGAGTGGAAGCACTTTGATGCATTACATAAGGATAAAGCGGCAGATCTAGGGCATCCTCGAGTTGCCATCAGCACGGATGGGTTCAATGTGTATGGTATGATGGCAGCACAATACAGTTGTTGGCCTGTATTTGTCATTCCACTCAATCTCCCCCCGAAGAGATTATGAAAAGACAGAACATTTTCCTGATGTTGATAATTCCAAGGCCCAAATATTCGGGGAAGAATATGAATGTATATGTGCAACCACTTAAGGATGAATTGCAAGAAGCCTAGGATAACGGGATCAAGACATACGACGCCACTACAAAAAAGAACTTCAAAATGCATGTGTGGTACATGTACTCGATGCATGACTTGCCGGCGTATGTGCTATTCGTTGGCTGGTGTGTGCATGGAAGTTTTCCATGCCCCACATGTAAGGCAGCTCTTCAGTTCCGTTGGCTGGAGGCGGGTCGCAAGTTTTCTTGCTTTGACATGCATAGACAGTTCCTGGATCCTGACCATAAGTTCAAAAAAGACAAGAAGAATTTCATCAAAGGTAGAGTTGTCAAAAACACTGCACCACCTGCGTTGACAGGCCAACAGATCTTGGATCAGATAAACGCTCTCGAGCTAGATCCAGATCGTCCAGGGTATTTGGAAGGGTATAATACGGAACACGCCTGGACTCACAAGATATGTTATTGGGATCTGCCTTACTTTAAAGACCTCCTTTGCCTACATATCAACGTGATGCACACTGAAAAGAATATCACGGAGGCCCTTTTTGGTACATTGTTCGGCATAGAGGGGAAGTCAAAGGATAATCCTAAGGCTAGAGTTGACTAGGAGGCTCTATGTGATAGACCGTTACAAAACATTCGACAACCGAAAGGAAAGAAGCACTGGAGGAAGCCAAAGGCATGGTTCAATCTTGGAAGGCCAACTATGAGGGAAATGATCTTGTGGCTGAAAATGCAGTTGATGTTCCCCGATGAGTATGCAACGAATTTAAAGAGGGGACCGAGTCTTGACAAATTGAAAATATTTGGTCTCAAGAGTCATGATTGGCACATATGGCTTGAGCGGGTAATGTATGTGATGTTGCGTGGCTTTATCCCTGAGGATGAATGGCTACTATAGGCAGAGCTGAGCTATTTCTTTCATGCTCTTTGTGCGAAAGAACTATCGCCTGACGTGCTAGACAAACTGGAAGAGTTGGCGTCGGAGTTGATTTGCAAGTTAGAAAAGATCTTTCCACCGGGCTTCTTTAATCCAATGCAGCATCTGATTTTGCATCTCCCGACCAAGGCAAGATTGGGGGCCCGTGCAAAATCGTTGGTGCTTCTCAACTGAGAGGATGCAGAAGATGCTTCGAGTAAAATGTAAAAATAAACGTAGAGTTGAAGCATCGATGGCCGAGGCATTCATTATTGAGGAGGCGGCAAACTTCGTGACAACACACTACAAAGCTCAAAATCGTCATTTGCATAATCCGAAGCCTCGGTACAATGATGGCGACCGTGAAAAAGGTCAATCCGACCTCAGCCTATTCAAAGGGAAGCTCGCACCAGCTGGTGCTTCAAAATCAATAGGGTTGGATGTCGAAGAATGGCGGACCATTTTGTTGTATATCTTCAACAACCTAACAGAAGTGCGGCCGTACATCGAGTAAGTTCTCGGTACATTGTTTTGTAACTTCTAATTCCTTTGAAATGCTCTTATTCCCAGATATGTGATACAGCTGATACGTCGCCAAATTCTCGGATGGAGCGGTGATCCAAAAGGATTCCATCGAAGAGTATGAGCTTCTGGCAAAGCATGGAGGCGGCTATCCTAGTTTCATCTCTTGGTTCAAGCAAATGGTAATTTCCATTAATTAGACGATTTCAGTTCTTCGCCTAGTTTCCGGCTAATGCACAATCCTTTTGTATTAAACTTGTAGGCTAATGCAGAGTCTATGGAATCCGAATTGAGACAAGTCGCTAATGGTTTTGACTTTAAGGTCCGTTCGTTTGACAAATACGACATCAATGGGTGTTGCTTTCGTACTTTTGGCAAAGAGCTGTCTATGGACAACCAAAAGTCTACAAATTGTTGTGTCTCTGCTATCGGCGAAGGCGGGGTCGAGTATTATGGAAGAGTTGAAGCAATTTATGAACTTACATTCTTTGGTGAAAACCCACCAAAGGTCGTAGTCTTCAAATGTTATTGGTTCCAGCCGAAGGAGACTAGAAGGACTCATGAACATATAGGGCTAATCGAAATCAAACAAAGCACCCATTTAGATGTTCCCGATGTCTATATTACGGCTCAACAGGCGACCCAAGTATTCTATCTATCGTGGGCCTGCCAAACTGATCCAAATTTGAAAGGTTGGGATGTCATTTATGATGTGTCGCCACATTTTAGACCACCTCCCCTCAATGAAGATGATTATGAACCTCACATTAACCCAGACACATATGAAGGAGAATTCTTCCAAGAAACACGTGTTTCCAAAAAATGTTTCAAGAACCGCTCTACTTCACCCCAGAACATTGAGGTCGACAGCGACAGTGAACCCGACTTCACCCCTGAGCAGGAACACAAAGAGACGGAAGAAGAAGAGGTTACTGTTGCGAATGACCTGACAATGCTTGACCGATTACATAGAGGCCTTCCACATGTTGATGCATTTATTCATGATGCTGATGAGCACGTCATTACTGATAGTGATGATGATTATGCATTTGTTGATCTCGGAGCATATATAGACGACGAAGATTAATATTAGTAATGTGAGGTATTCAATTATTATAATGTAGATATATATTACAGAATTTGTTCATGTTATTAGGTATTCAATTTTTTATGTTGAACTAATTTCGGTCACTCTTTGTCATTGCAGGTGTTGACAGATGGTGGGCGGGGGTCAAGAGCGCTCTGAGCCTTCTTCCCCGGCGCGTGCTGGGAGGGGTGCTATTATTCCACCCCAGCAACTCCGGAAAGCGCTGGTACACATCATGCAGACACCGGCGGGCGGTTCTTCTTCGATCGGGAGAGGTCGGGGGAAGCCGAAGAGAGGTGCTAGAGGTAGGAAGGCTGCTGCGCCTTCCTCTCTGCCACCCCCAGCTGATTCTCCTGACCACATGAGTGCTCCATCTCAGGTGGACCCGTCTGACTTGGACCCGTCTCGGACTGCGGTCCACGAGCCTCGGGTCGATGAGCCCCGGGTCATAGAGCCTTCGTCCCAGGAGACTCCGGTACCAGAGTCTTTGTCCCAGTAGACTCGGGTCCCAGAGTCTTCGTCCCATGTGACTCCGGAGGCTAGTGGCCATGCTGATGGTGGCGAGGACAATTACTTGTCTGAGGACACCTATAGCGAGGGCGAGCTAGTTGAGGAGGGCAAGAAGGTCTACCAGCGTGGTTGCACAAAGCTGTCGCCCGTGCCGACAACCCGCGAGCAGAGGTGGTTGATTGCGCCTAGTGGAGAGAAGGGCATTTACTCTTTTTTAACCTTTTGCCTTCATGTTTCTTCAAATTAATATCTAATGTTTTGGCCTTGTCCTACTGCAGGGGTTGGAAATATGAGCATGGTGTTTGTAGGCCCAACCAGGTCCTTGGTGTGCTTCTCTGGCACCACTTCCCGGGGAAGGTCCAGTTGCCTAGTGAGGGTGAGTCTCCATAGGTAGCACTGACCTGGGAGCTGTACAAGCCTGCCCCGGCCCCGCCGGAGGAGATGGTCGACGGTTTCTTGTGCGAGACGATGGCTGACATTGTGATCCATCGCTTTTGGGTAATTTCTCCTTTATAGAATTAAAAATCAACAACACCTAGTGATTGTACTAATCAGTGTCTAATGTGTTGTCTTGTTTGATTGCAGACCTTCTACAGGTGTCTTGAGGAAGACGAGGCAAAAGTGGTTGTTGTTCTCGAAGCCGAGTGCAAGCGCCTACTTCAGAACTTACGGCACTAGGCTCGGGTGCAGGTTATTCGAGACTACTACGCCTCGAGTAACATTAAGAGGGCCAAGAAGAAGTTCCGCAAAAATTATCTGAGTAAGCAGAAGTTTATGAAGGTAATTATCTATTCTTAAGGCCTTGTACTTAGTTTCTTTGATTTTATTTGTAGGCATAGAGCTGAAATTTCTCTTGTCTAACTTAGGTGCCCCCGAGATGGTGTGCGGATAGGATGGACTACTTGGAGGCATTGGTGGATGAGTGGTGCTACCCCGAATGGCTAGCCGAACACAACAAGGCCAACGATAAGCGTGCCCAAATGAGAGGGGTGCCACACCATCAAGGGAGCTCCAACCTGTTTGAGTACGGGGATAACTGGGTATGTGGTTTCCTTCATGATTCATGCAATTTAATTATTCATGCTAGCTTGAGACCTTAACTATTATTTTGTTCCTATCTTTTCGGCGCGAGAAAACAAGAAGGAGGTGCCACCTCTGTTCGACCTCTATGCCATGGCCCATACTGCCTCGTACAAGAAGGCCAAGGCATTCTCTAAGGATGACCTCGATCATCCAGAGAGCTTCAGCAACATCTCCTCCCACAACTAGCTCGTGAGGTACAAAGATGAGGGGAAGGCGAGGAAAGGGGATGACTTCAACCCGAGCCAGAGTCCTTTTGATCCAGAGCTCATGACGATATCTGGTGGCGGGAGGCCCAATGGCTTGATAGCCATTGGGGATGGACTGATACATTGTCCTAGAACTCTCCCGGAGATCAAGAAGCGCCAGACGAGCTCTGATCCTGAGATAAGGCCTCATCCACGACCAATGGAGTTCGCCATTGAGGCAAGGGCCTAGGAGCTTGTGGGAGAGGCAAAAAGGCAGGCGGCACAGAGGGAGAGGGTCATGGAGGAGAGTACGGCTAGGCTGTTGGAGGAGGAGAGGAACCGGAACGACGTGTCTCACCGAGCCCAATACGAGCTTCTCGTGGTAAGTTTCTCTTGCATATTAGCCCAATCATGCATGTAATGTTCATTTCATCACTAACTAATATGAATGACTCGTGAAAACAAAATGTGCAGACAGTGTGCCAAAACAATGGTCAGACCCCTCCGTCGATGCCCCATATTGCTATGGAACCATTGTGAGTTTCATTTAAATGGTCATTAGTTACTAGTATTCACATTTGAGTTGCATCATGCTAAGGAGACATTGCAAATGATCTTTGGTGCAGCATGCCTCTCGACAAGCATCGACCGGTCCTTCTGCGTTTGCCGCAACCCCGACCGGTCCTTTTACGTCTCACCCTGGCCCAAACCCTACTGGTCCTTCACCTCCGTGTTGATGGTAAGTTTTCGCAAGTGTTTTCATTAAGGCCTCGTTTGACAGGAAGGGATTGGAGAGGTTTTGAGGGGATTATCCTCGCGTGGGCCGAAAACCTCTAGAATCCCTCTCAGCCCATTTGGTGGACAGGGTTTTATCGGGCCAGCCACCCCGAAGCCTCAGAAAACCCTCAACCCACGCGGTTCAGAGCCCTCCTGGGGGTAGGCATGGATTTGCGAGGGACGACACACCCAGCCGCAACCGCTCAACACCCTGTCACCGACTCCTCCTCAACACCCCGCCGCCCGATGCCGGCAAACTCCTCTGGCATATTGGACTTCTCTCCGGCGGTAAGTCATCACCCCCTCCTCCTCTCTTGAGAGGCCAGTGTACACCACAACTGCTACCTCCAGTACACCCTCTGTCCACCTCATCCTCACTTGCGAGCACGCAAAGAATGGCATCGGCTAGTGTGGACCCTAACCCTACCCGGCTAGCTCGCCCAAAACGTCGTCCTCTTCTAGTCCCTCTTCTACCCTAACCTTAGCTGGCGAGATTGCCATAAATTTGTGTTGGTGATGGTCTGATGGATTTAGGAGGATAAATTGGCAGATTGTAAACCACTTTTTCACTGTTGATGGTGATGGCAGTGTGGTGCAGATTGTAAACTAGTGATCCTTGGAGTGTTCTTAAACTGACAGTAGCATTTCCATGTGACCGCTTATGTATGCATGCACATTTCTACTGCCTTTGGAGTGTAGCCATGCCAAATTTTTTCCTGGTTTATGTATGTAGTTCTTGTACTATGATCTGAAAATGTTTGGTGATGTTGCTTACTTTCTAGTGATTAGTTTTTCTACAAAGAAATGCTGCTCCAGTACTATGATCTTAAAAAGTTTGGTGATTCATCACCGAAGCCACTCAGTGCAGGGCTTGCCCTTCCTCTAATATAGAGATATATGATATGTAGTAGGGTATGTAGTAACTTGTAGGATCAGAATTAACTCTAATAAAAAAAGTTCAGTACATGTTTCTTTGTTGTACAGATTGTTTCTTTGCTAGTGCTTTTGCTGTTTATTGGATCCTAGTGGTTGAGTTCTTGATTTGTGTGTGCTTGAGTTCTTGATCCATGGTAGTAGTTCTTGATCCTAATTATATTCAGTCGAGACAAAAAATGCTTTAGCTGCTCCTAATTATATTACATTGTGTTATAATACGATTATATGATTGATGATATTTCTTAGGTTAGCTCTTGCTAATTACATTGTGTTAACAAAATTTGCTACGAGCGATATGCATGAACTAGCTGTTGTTCACACTCTAGAAAGGACCGATGATGATTTATTTGCTTGTTCTTTTTCCGATTTTGTGATTTCTTCAGTCTATGATATGATTTAGAATATAAAGTGCTTGATCTGATTTAGAACATCTTTGCCATGTGTTTGTGCTTTCGTACGACAGCAATGTAATTTCAATTTCCAGCCCGCTGATTCTCAATTGTTAGCATACTGAATTTTCAGTGTTTGTATTTCGTTTCAGTGTTCAGACCATTGTGAATTAGTGCACTGAGTTTCCAGTGTTAGTGTACTGAATGTTCAGTTCAGTGTTGCCCGGCAACTGAATTTTCAGTTGAGATATGTGTGCTCACTTATATTCCTGATTCCATTGTTGACAGAGTAGTTATATTTGAAATCTAGTCTATATGGCTCTAGCTTAATTTATGGCAACATTGGTTCTTCACTCTCAGATTATATGTGTCATCTATTCTGGTCTGCTAGTACTATCTTCCATGCTCAGATTATGTAATACAATATGAAAAATTGTTAAACACTTCGCGCATCTATCTTTTCATCTAGCTAGCCCTTGTAGTGTTGTTTTCTTCCTCGGTCTATTGCTTCTTCTGTTTTTATTCTGAAAGATTGTTAACTTAGATCTGCCATGTGATGCCTTATCCCATGGTGTTAACTTAGATCTAACCCTTGGACCAATTCATCTGGTTTTTTATAGGGACCTGATCTTGCGGAAGACGGGCGACCATGCTTTGCTCCCACAAGTCTTCTCCACACCGTGCCACCTGCAAACATGTCACGCAACATTTGCCGATCAAACATGTGTTCATGTTGTGATGAACTGTTGACTTTTGTTGATCTATCATCTTGTATTTCTTATTTGGACCATGGCATGTGTCATGGTTTGCATTTGGATGGCTGCATGTATGTGTGTACTATTTTCATTTGAACCGTTGATAGTACATGAAACAGATTATATGAGCTTGTTTATTGTTTTGCGTAATGTAGTTGAACCTTTGTTCTAAGTACATTTCTTCTATGATCTCCTGAAGTTGTAAAAATTGCATTTTTTTTTATTATAGTATCGTAATTTTGGAAACCCTATGTATAAATCCTTGTGTACCAAATATTAAGGGTACGTGAGGGGTTTGGGGATTGGGGGGATTTGAGAGGATTGGGTGGAAGGAAGGGATTCACCCAATCTTCTGAAATCCCTCCCTCCAGAAACCTCCCCAATCCCTTTGTGTCAAACAAGGCCTAACAAGTGCATACTTAGATTAGGAAATGACCTACTTAGCTCCAAAATGACCTATACTTAGCTTATTTTCCTCAAAAATGACTTGATATGCTTAGTTAGCTAGAAAATGGTATATTCTACCTAGGATAGCTATAAAATGAGCTATACTTAGCATTTTTTCCTCCAAAATGACTTGATATGCTTAGTTAGCTAGAAAATGGCATTACTACCTAGTATAGCTCAATAATGATCTACAGCTAGCTTAGCTAGTTCATTTATGACATAATTAGCTCACTTAGGTACAAAATGGCATAACTACCTAGGATAGCTCAATAATGATCAATAATTAGCTTAGCTAGTTCATTTATGACATAATTAGCTCACTTAGGTAAAAAATGGCATAGTAACCTTGGTTTAGCTCCAAAATGACCTATACTTAGCTTAGTTTCCTCAAAAATACATAATAACCTTACTTACCTCCAAAATGATATATTCTACCTAGGATAGCTATAAAATGACCTATATTTAGCATTTTTCCTCCAAAATGACTTGATATCCTTAGTTAGCTAGAAAATGGCATTCCTAGCTTGGAGAAGAGGAGAGGAGAGGAGAAAAAGAAAGAGAAGATAAATTCTTCTTCTTCTTCTTTTTCTTGTTTTTCTTCTAGCTAGTCTTCTTCTTCTTCTAACTATCATATTTCCTACTTTGCAGATTTGCTATAGATGAGGAAGCTTGCATTGATGGAGTGTACTCTTCTACTTCTGCTTCCTTTGTGTTTATGGAAACTTTTTTTGGATATGTATGTATGGATATGTTGTTGGAAACCATTGTGTGTTTTTGGAAACTTGTATGTTGGACTTGTATGTTGGAACTTATTGTTGGTATATGCTTGTTGAAACTTATTGTTGTTATGCTTGTTGGAAACTTGTACTATTGATATGTTGGATATATATGTGATATTCTGTCAAATTGAATAATTTTAAGGAAAAACAGAAAAAACAGGGGCTATATAGACACTTCGCCGTCTGCTGGCAGACGGCAAAGGTCTTTGCCATCAGCCAGCAGACGGCAAAGCTGCCACGTGGCAGCTACCTGTGCAACCTGGGGCTGGCCTAGGTGGGTTCTTTGCTGTCCGCTGGCAAACGACAAAGACCTTAGTTCTTTGCCGTCCACTGGCAGACAGCAAAGACCTTAGTTCTTTGCCGTCTGCCACCTAGGCCAGCCCCAGGCCGGCAAAAAAATAGGTGCTTTGCCGTCTGCCAGGGGACGGCAAAGCACACCGTTAAGCCCTTAACGGAGCTAAGTTGCCACGTGTGCCATCCAGGACATTTGCCGTCTGCTGGCAGACGACAAAGATTCAAAGGTCTTTGCCATCCGCTAGCAGACGTCAAAGCCCCCTTTACCGTGGCTTATTCAACCGGACGGTTGGCCGTCTGCTGGCGGACGGCAAAGCCTTTGCCGTCCGGGATGCATGCCTTTGCCTTCCGGGATGGCTGACGGCAAAGTGCCTGATTCCTGTAGTATTGGATCATTTATGACATCATGATAGCAACAATCCTTAGGAAATGCTTTAGGTGAAATCCAATCCAAAATAACTCCGAGAAGACATGATGGTTTACTTATCTTATTCTTGACAATTTCCTTCGAGACTCCTACTAATCCAGAGTTTAATAACTCCATCTCAAAAGACAATGGAGAAGAAATTGAACTTAGAAATCCAAGATAAAGAACACTTGAGCACCTCCAACAAGAATCTTGACGAACACTTCGAGAAACATTACATCCTTAACAAACCACCATAAAAACCATCGGGATGAACTCCGGAATGAAAGGACGGTCAAAAGAATGCGGTTGAAAACAATAGATTATGATGTTGCAAAGATTTAGACGAAGCTTCATGAAGAGATGCTTGAGAAAAAATGAGGAACCGCTGAAAGAAAAGAAGAACAACTTATAACCAAGAATTTGATGCCATGAACACTCCCGAAGATGGATTGAAATCACCTTGATGAAACTAGAATAAGAATTATGTTTTGCTTATCCTTCATCAAGTTAAATTGATGACAAGCAACGGATTTTGCACACCACTTATTCTTCTTGAAAAAGATTGAAGAGAGAGGACACGAACTTGAAGAAGTCTTGAACGAGAACATCGGTAAGAATTCACAACCGAAAGAGGACACCAAAATGTATGGAGATGCATGAGAATGAAGAGAACATGATCCACCTAATAGAAAACTTGAACGAAGAACCGGAATAATTGAGATATGAATGAAGAGACAAAAATTGAGTAGAATTTGAGAATGAAAGCTGAAAGCTGAGAGCGAGGAGATCTTCTGAAATGATGGCCTTAGGGAGGATTGGAGAAATGAAAACAACTCTGAATGCACCTGATAAATCTGGGAGAAATTTCTCATGAATGGAAACAACTTGAGAGGAAAGCATCAAGCTGAAACCATGATTCTTGAAAAGAATGGACAAAGATTGAGAGAACTCTCCTTCGGTCTTCAAATATGAGAATGATGGCTAGAAACACCACAAAGATTAACTTATACACTCCGAAACAATGACTAAGGAAAGGTTGAGCCAGTGATGAAAATAATTAAGAAGCAATATTCGAGAAGGCATATGACTGATGAAATTCATTCTTACGTCATATTGAGAAGAACTTGAGGACATCTCTGGAAGGGTTAGAAGAGCCAGGTAAGATCCTGGGAAAACCTGTGGGTTATGGGCCCACTGAAGGGGAACCACTGTTGAAAGATTGCTTAGAAAGAGAGATTGCACCATTACAACGAAAGCATGATGAGGTGAGAACCTCAAAATAATTTGTAAGGATTATTGAATTCAAGCATGAAACTTCTGAGATATCTTCAACACTCCAGATAGAATAGAAAGAGGAATAAACAAGAGAAGCTTGGAAAAGAATTTCCAACATGGGTAATCATTGAATGAATGAGAAGGGATATGATGAACACCAAGAGGTTGAATCAAATCCACCGGAGAAGAATAACAATGAGAACAAGGAATATGAGGATAGATCTTGAAATTGAAACTCCTGATAATCTTCACAAGGGATCGTCGGCAACAATACGAGAGAAAAGATAGCGGAAGCATTACATGAATAGAAAAGGCACTTTTGATCGGCGTGATCATTTGACCAGTATCCTCCATGAGGGTTCGGCGGCCCTCGTCCTAGACCCCATTATAGATGGGTATCACGTCACAAAAGTCCTAATGAATAGAGGAAGTAGCCTCAACCTGATTTACTCACATACAGTGAAAAAGATGGACATAGATCCGTCAAGGATCAAACCCAGCAACACTACCTTCAAAGGAGTGATCCCAGGCGTTGAGGCCCAATGTACTGGCTCCGTAACTCTGGAAGTTGTGTTCAGCTCACCCGATAACTTTCGCAGCGAAGATTTGATTTTCGATGTTGTGTCCTTCCGCAGCGGCTATCCCGCGCTGCTTGGTCGGACAACGTTCGCTCGTTTCAATGCGGTCCCACACTATGCATACCTCAAGCTCAAGATGTCTGGCCCCAAGGGGGTCATTACCGTCAACGGCAATACAGAGTATTCCCTTAGAACTAAGGAACATGCATTCTCCCTAGAGGCAGAATTTAGCTACAAAGAAGATCGGCAAGTTCCAACATCCACCATAAAGGCACACAAGCCTGGGAAGCGAGTTCGGCTTCAGACCAAAAACTCAGATCCTTCCGCCTCCCCTGTATAGGGACTCGTCCCCCACCGCACAACCTCAAGACCAGCAAAGCACGTGCCGAAGAAGCACAACTTCGCACTTAAGATTCCATGAGTTGCAGTGGAGAAATAAAGATGGGTTTTCGGCTGGCCTAAACTTCTACCATCAACATGTCTTCGGACAAAATGTAGGCGCTCCTCAAAGAACCTGCCTACGGCGTAAATCTCACCTACAATTCGGCGGCCTCTCAAGACTTTGTCTACAAAATCCGCCCGCCAAACACCAACACCCATCAAGGTGCATGTAAGAGCAGGAGTCAACTAGCAACGCGGCCTATTGAGGATGTCAGGTTACCAATCAAAGACCCCTGGTATAACAACTCTTGCATATTTTTATTTTTCACATACATGTAAACAGTTGCTTCGGCAATCCGAGTTATAAGAGTTGTTGAGAAAATGCAAAATTGCGTGGCACAAGTTCGCCTCATATGTCCTTTTTTCGGCACATATTTTTCCTTCTCACTCTCTCTTCTCATGAACCTGTTCGGTATGACGCGAGGTAACCGGCTAATAGACCGGGGGCTCGAGTTCAAATACAAACCGCCTTCTCTATCATGTGTTCGGTGTCTTGGCGTTCGCTTCATATGCATCCGTTTCCGAACTATGTCTTTGGTTAATAAGTTGGGTTGCCCGGCTCCTGCGCTTGGCCCTTTACGTTTCACTCGTTTAGCTAAAAGGGCAAAGGGAGCACCCCTGTGATTGTGCTTCCGGATAGTCTGGTCAAGCACCTGAGGGGAGAAAGCCAAAAACGGACTGTCATAGTATGTGCAATCCGGTCTGTGAACCCCGAGCTGGAAGTGTTATACTTCAATCCTCGTCAACGGTTATTCCATGTTATATGAGGAACTTGCCCTTTGCGCAGACATTGTGATACAGGCTTCGGCCATGGTTCGTCCGCACATCACAACACTTCGGTGGCTAATCGTACGCTTGCTGTAGTCCTTTTCGCTCCCCTATGGCTAATTGAAAGAAATAAAGCACTATAGTCTGATTGCCTAGTCTGCCGCACTCAACCACCTTCGGGTTCCGATAATATAGCTAAGGGACATAGCGCACTAGCATAGACACCCTATGTAGTATCTACGTGGGAGCTGAAGCCGATGACTCACATATTTTAGTATTAAATAGCCACATAGGAGTTATAAAGGAATGCAAAACCACATAAGAACAAATTCGGATATAATTAAAATTTTGGGCAAGTCTTCGGACGCGTTACAGCTCATTCAAACATTGTATCACCCGAACACTATGACGCTCTCACCCGAGCACTCTCCATCACTCCATCAAAGTACAGCTTCGGGCGTCGATGCTCCTTCCTGGGCTACGGCCGGTTAGTGGCTACCTTCATTGGATTTAGCCCCGACAAGTGCGCTTTGGCCTTGGCAAGAGCCATCTGGACTCCTTTGATGCAGGAGGAGCGCTTGACGGTGTCGAGGTGGGGCGAAGCAGCAATCAACCTTTGCACTAGGCCAAAGTAGCAGCCTGGCAGCGACTTGCCAGGCCATAAGCGGATGCAGAGGTCCTTCATGGCCGGCTTCGCCATCTGGTGCATCTCCATGAGCTGTTTCAGCTGCTCCACCAGAAGAGGAGGACGCTCAGGGGCTCCGAGTTGTGCCCAGAACATCCAAGCTTCATCTCCTTCTCCCTGCAAGGCGAACACTTGATTGGCGTCCGCCATGCTCTTCTGGAGATCGGAGGATGCACCTAAGGATCGCCATGCCTAGGTAAGCAATGCGAATTTTCTATCCCCGAATACACACTTTAGTGAGTACGGCTTATGATCTACTATGCCCTTGGCCTTGCGCACTTGCTCCTCGTAGAACCGTGTGTCCATCCGCTCCTTCTGGAGTTCGGTTTTAAAAGCGGACAGTTCAGCCGAGCTCGCCTTATTCTTCTGCTCCAAGGCCTTGCACCTTTTGCTCGCATCTTTGAGCTCCTGCTAGACCTCTGCCATGCGAGCTTCATGCTTGCCACTAGTGTCTCGCATGGCGGAAAGGGTGACAACCATTTCCTTAATAGCCGCCCTCTCGGCGGCCGTTTCATCCTTCGCGCGCTGGAGCTCGGCCTTGAGCCTCTCCATCTCCTTCCCCATGCCTGCGCATGCAATATAAAATGTGAAGAGTCTGCATTGACAATATTCAGACGATAGAGCTTAGACAAAGGCAGTCGAATCCTGTTTTGACATACCTAGAGCCTTGTCGAGCCTTCAGTTAAGGGCCTCACCTTTGTCTTTGGAGTGCTTCAGCTTCCGATTTAGCTCTTCAAGCTCGACGTCAATTATGGCTGCCACCAATGATGAAGCCTGCATCACACACAATTAATACATTACATGGGCTCTCAATTCCCGAATTATAGATAATCCGATCATACGTCGAGTTATTCTAACATGTCGGACACTTAAAGTGCATCTAGTTCGGTATCGGATTCAGACGTGACCCCTAGTTGAGCTTTTTCACCTCACGTAGGGTCGGGGGCTGCCATGTATATCATGCGAATATATAAAACCCTCTGCAAAATAAACACATCGGGTGACTTACTTGAAAACCCGTAAGGAGACCTTTGAAGGCCTCCTTCAGTCCTATGTCAACTCACTGGATGCTCTGTAGTACTGCACCCATAAGGGTGCGGTGATCCTCGAGGATTGAGGCGCTCGATAGAGCCTCCTCCATGACTAACAACCTATTTGTCGGTGGTGCTGGTGATGATCGAATTCCCGGATCACCCACTGGGGATTGGACCGGTCCCTCCAGAGGCATAGTGCGCTCCGGAGATGTTCTCGGAGGGGACAGAGTGCCCGCTCGTCCGGCCTCCTCGATATCCGGGAGGGGTGCTGCTGTTGGAAATATGCCCTAGAGGTAATAAGAAATTGGTTATTATCATATTTCCTTGTTCATGATAATCGTTTATTATCCATGCTATAATTGTGCTGATTGGAAACTTAGATACATGTGTGGATACATAGACAACACCATGTCCCTAGTATGCCTCTAATAGACTTGCTCATTGATCAAAGATGGCTATGGTTTCCTACTCATGGACATGAGATTTCATTTGATAATGCGATAACAGCATTAGGAGAATGATGTGATGGACAAGACCCAAACAACAAACATAGCATATGATCGTGTCAGTTTATTGTCACTGTTTTCTGCATGTCAAGTATTTTCTCCTATGACCATGAGATCATGCAAATCACTAACACCGGAGGAGTAACTTGTGTGTATCAAATGTCGCAATGTAACTGGGTGACTATAAAGGTGCTCTACAGGTATCTTCGAGGCTATCTGTTGGGTTGGCATGGATCAAGACTGGGATTTGTTACTCCGTGTGATGGAGAGGTATCTCAGGGCCCACTCGGTAATACAACATCACAATAAGCCTTGGAAGCAATGTGACTAAGTGTTAGTCACGGGATCTTGTATTACGTAACGAGTAAAGAGACTTGCCGTTAAAGAGGTTGAACTAGGTATGGAGATACCTACGATCGAATCTCGGGCAAGTAGCATACCGAAGAACAAAGGAAACATCATACGGGATTAACTGAATCCTTGACATTGAGGTTCGACCGATAAATATCTTTGTAGAATATGTAGGAACCAATATGGGCATCCAGGTCCCACTATTGGTTATTGACCGTAGAGGTGTCCCGGTTATGTCTACATAGTTCTCGAACCCGCAGGGTCTACACACTTAAGGTTCGATGACGTTTCGGTAGTATAGAGTTATGTATGGTGGTGACCGAAGGTTGTTTGGAGTCTGGGATGAGATCCCGGACGTCATGAGGAGCTCCTAAAGGGTCCGGAAGTAAAGTTTTATATATAGGAAGTCCTATTTTGGTCGCCGGAAAAGTTTCAGGCTCATCGGTAGTGTACCGAGGGTGCCCGTAGTGTACCGGGGGACCATCGGGAGAGGTATTTTGACCCAAGAGGCTACATGGGCTGTGGGAGGAGGTAAACCAGTCCCTGGTGGGCTAGTCTAAGCCTCCTCTAAGGGCCCATGTGGCTGGAGTGGTTTGAGAAGGAAAAAAAATCCAAAGTTGGAGAGGTGGAAAGAGTTTCCAAGTGGAAAGGAGGAATCCTACTCCTAATAGGATTGGAGTAGGACTCCTCCACCTCCAATTTCGACCAAACCTTGAGGGTTTGAGGCTACCTCCTCCCCTCCCTCCCTCCTATACATACTAGAGGATTTAGAGGAAAAATCTAACCCTAATAGCCACGTGCTACCTCTCCTCTATATCGCAGTTTCTCCTCTATATCGGTTTTCAGCGGTGCTTAGGTGAAGCCCTGCTGGAATGGCTCCACCACCATCGCCGCGACGCCCTCATGCTGCCAAAGAACTCATCTACCTCTCATCTCCCTCTTGCTGGATCGAGAAGGTGGAGATCGTCATCGAGCTGTATGTGTGCTGAACGCGGAGGTGCCGTCCGTTCGGCGCTAGATCGGAAGGACCGTGATCAAGATCGCAAGACGGATCATGATGACATCACGGGACGGATCACGATGAGTTCGCGGGACGGATCGTGATTGGATCGCGATGAAATCGTAGGATGCTCGGCGATTTGGATCGCGAAGACGTTCGACTATACCAACCGCGTTTCTTAACGCTTCCCGCTTAGCGATCTACATGGGTATGTAGATCCACTCCCCCTCTCGTAGATGCTCATCACCATGGATAGATCTTGAGTGTGTGTAGGAATTTATTTTTTCCCATGCAACATTCCCCAACAGTGGTATCAGAGCTAGGTCTATGTGTAGATGAGATCTCGAGTAGAACATAAAGAGTTTGTGGGCGTCGATGCAACAACAATTAGAGGACGTCTAACTTGTTTTTGCAGGGTATGTTGTGATGTGATATGGCCAATTACATGATGAGATATATGTGATGTATGAGATAATCATGTGTTGTATAGAATATCACGACTTGCATGTCGATGAGTACAACAACCAGCAGGAGCCATAGGGTTGTCTTTAATTATTGTATGACCTACGTGTCAATCATTAAGAGCTATGTAATGCTTTACTTTATTGCTAAACTGTAGCAATAGTAGTAGAAGCATGGTGGGCGCGAAAACCACGATGGCGACACGTTGATGGAGATCAAGATGATGGAGATCATGGTGTCATGCCGGTGACGATGGAGATCATGCCGGTGCTTTCAAGATGGAGATCAAAAGCACAAGTTCATGGACATATGATGTCACTTATGACTTGCATGTGATGTTAATCCTTTTATGCACCTTGTTTTGCTTAGGACGACGGTAGCATTATAAGGTGATCCCTCACTTAATTTCAAGATAAATTGTGTTCTCCCCGAGTGTGCACCGTTGCGAAAGTTCGTCGTGTCGAGACACCACGTGATGATCGGGTGTGATAGACTCTACGTTCACATACAACGGGTGCAAGCCAGTGTTGCACATGCACAACACTCGGGTTAAAATTGTCGAGCCTAGCATGTATAGACATGGCCTTGGAACACAAGAGACCGAAAGGTCGAACATGAGTCATATACTAGATATGATCAACATGATGATGTTCACCATTGAAACCACCTCAACTCACGTGATGATCAGACTTGAGTTGGTGAATTTGGATCATGTATCACTCGAATGACCGGAGGGATGTCAATTAGAGTGGGAGTTCTTAAGTAATATGATTAATTGAACTCATTATCATGAACATAGTCAGTAGTGTCTTTGCAAAATTATGTTGTAGATTACTAGCTCACGTTGTAGCTCCCTTGAATTTCTATATGTTCCTAGAGTAATAGAGTTGAAAGATGATGGTAGCAATATTGCGGACTGGGTCCGTGATCTGAGGATTGTCCTCATTGCTGCACAGAAGGCTTATGTCCTTAATGCACCGCTCGGTGCGCCACTCCCTCTAGCGCCGTCTGTAGATGTTGTGAACATCTGACAAGCACGTTCCGATGACTACTTGATAGTTTAGTGTGTCATGTATTACGGCTTAGAATTAATAGCTGAAATTGGGATCTCAGGCTCGTGCCCATGTTGTGAGATATGAGATCTCCAAGATTCTTTGCCTACAAGATGAAGGAGAATAGCTCAATCATTAAGCATGTGCTCAGATTGTCTAGGTGCTACAATTGCTTGAATTGAGTGGGAGTTGATCTTCCAGATAAGATAGTGATTGATATAGTTCTCCAAGTCTCTATCACTAAGCTACTAGAACTTGGTGATGAACTATAAAATGCCAGGGATAGAAATAATGATCCCTGAGCTGTTCGCGATGTTTGACACCGCGGAGGTAGAAATCAAGAAGGAGCATCAAGTGTTGATGGTTAGTAAAACCACTAGTTTCGAGAAGGGCAAGGGAAAGGAGGGAAACTTCATGGATGGCAAGTCAGTTGCTGCTCCAGTGAAGCAACCCAAAGATGAACCCAAACCCGAGACTAAGTGCTTCTATTATGAGGTGAGCGGTCGCTGAAGCGGAACAACCCTAGATACATGGTAGATAAAAAGGCTGGCAACGTCGACACAAGTGAATCTGATATACGTGTTATTGATGTGTACCTTGCTAGTACTCCTAATAGCACCTGTGTATTGGATACCGGTTCGGTTGCTAAATGTTAGTAACTCAAAGTAAAAGCTACGGAATAAACGGAGACTAGCTAAGGGTGAGGTGATGATGTGTGTTGGAAATGTTTCCAAGGTTGATGTGATCGACATCACACGCTCTCTCTACCTTCGGTATTAGTGAAGAACCTAAATAAATGTTATTTGGTGTTTTGCGTTGAGCATGAACGTGATTAGATCATGTTTATTACTACACGGTTATTCATTTAAGTTAGAGAATAATTGTTATTCTGTTTACATGAATAATACCTTCAATGGTCATGTACCCAGTGAGAATGGTTTGTTGAATCTTGATCATAGTAATACAAATGCTCATAACATTGATGCCAAAAGATACAAAGTTAATAATGATAGTACCACATACTTGTGGCACTGCCGCTAAATATCATATTGGTATAAAGCGCATGAAGAAACTCCATGTTGATGGAACTTTGGACTCATTCGATTTCGAATCGCTTGAGATATGCGAACCATGCCTCTTAGGCAAGATGACTAAGGACCCTGTTTTCCGGATTGATGGAGCGGGCAAGTGATTTATTGGAAATGATACATGTTGATGTATGCAATCCAATGAGTCTTGTAGCATGCGGTGGATATCGTTATTTTCTTACCTTCACTAATGATTTGAGTAGATATGGTGTATGTTTACTTAATGAAACACAAGTCTGAATCGTTTGAAAAGTTCAAGCAAATTCAGAGTGAAGTTTAAGATCATCATGACAAGAAGATAAAAATGTCTGTGATATGATCGTGGAGGTGAATATCTGAGTTACGAGTTTGTCATACAACTTTAGACAATGTGAAAGTCGTTTCAAAATTCACGCCACCTGGAACACCATAGTGTGATGGTGTGTCCGAACGTCATAGTCGTGCTCTATTGGATATGGTGCGGGCTATGATGTCTCTTATCGTTTTGGTACTATAGTTTTGGGGTTATGCATTAGAGACAACTACATGCACTTTAAATAGGGCACCATCTAAATCCATTGAGATGACACCGTGTGAATTATGGTTTGATAGAAACCTAAGCTGTCATTTCTTAATGTTTTGGGCTGCGACACTTGTGTGGAAAAATGTTTTCACCTAATGAGCTCGAACCCAAAGCGGACAAATGCATCTTCATAGATTACCCTAAGAACAGTTGGGTGAACCTTCTATCTCAGATCCAAGCATAAAGTGTTTGTTGCTAAAACGGGCCCTTTCCCGAGAAAAAGTTTCTCTCGAAAGAATTGTGTGGGAGGAAGATATAACTTGATGAGGTTGTTGAACCTTTGTTTCAACCAAAGAGTAGCACAGCGCAGAAAGATGTTTCTGAGGAACTTACGTCAGTTGAAGAGGAAGTAAATGATGATGACCATGAAGCTTCGGATCGAGTTACTATCGAACCTCGTAGGTCGACAAGGATGCGTACTGCTCTTGAGTAGTACGACAACCCTGTCTTGGAGGTCATGTTGTTGGACAAGGATGAACCTACGAGATATGGAGAAGCGATGATGGGCCCAGATTCCAACAAATGGTTAGAGGCCATGAAATCCGAGAAAGGATCCATGTATGAAAACCAAGTATAAACTTTGGTAGACTTTCTTGTTGGACGGCAGGTCGTTGAGTACAAATGGACCTTTCAGATGAAGATAGACGCTGATGGTAAATGTCACCATTTATAAAGCTCGACTTGTGACAAAGAAGTTTCCGACAAGTTCAAAGAGTTGACTGCGATGAGACTTTCTCACTCGTAGCAATGCTAAAGTCTGTTGGAATTATGTTAGCAGTTGTTGCATTTTTCAATTACGAAATCTGGCATATGGATGACAAAACATCGTTTCCTTAACAGTTTACTTGAGGAAAAGTTGTATGTGATACAACCAGAAGGTTTTGTCAGTCCTAAGGATGCTAAAAGGTGAGCAAGCTTCAATGATCCTTTTATGGCCTGAAGCAAGCATCTCGGAGTTGGAATATACACTTTGCTGAGGTGATCAAAGTTTTTGAGTCTATACAAAGTTTATGAGAAACTTGTATTTACAATAAAGTGAGTGGGAGCACTATAAAGTTTCTGATAAGCATATGTGGTTGACATATTGTTGATCAAAAATGATGTGGAATTTCTAGAAAGCATAAAGGGTTGTTTGAAAGGAGTTTTTCAAAGGAAGACCTGGATAAAGCTACCTAATTGTTGAGCATCAAGATCTATATAGATCAAGATGCTTGATGAGACTTTGAATGAGTACATACCTTGACAAGATTTTGAAATAGTTCAAAATGGATTAGTGAGAGAGAAGTGTTCTCGCCTGCTTTCTAAGGTGTGAAGTTGAGTGAGACTCAAAGCTCGACCACGATAGAAGAAAGAGAAAGGACAAATGTTGTCCCCTATGCCTTAGCCATAGGCTCTGTATAGTATGCCATGCTGTGTACCGCACCTGTTTGTGCCTTGCCATGAGTCCATCAAGGGGTACAAGAGTGATCCAGGAGTGGATCACTGGACAGCGGTCAAGATCATCCTTAATAACTAAAAGACAAGGAAATGTTTCTCGATTATGGAGGTAAGAAAGAGTTCTTCGTAAAGAGTTACGTCAATGCAAGCTTTGACACCAATCTGGATGACTCTTAGTAGCAATCCGGATACATATAGTAGAGCAGCCATTTGGAATAGGTCCAAGTGGAGTGTGCTAGCAGTGTTTAGAGTTTGACATAGAGATTTGCAAAGTATACACGGATCTAAATGTCACATACCCGTTGACTATAAGACCTCCCTCACATGCAAAGCATGATCGAGCCCCAGAACTAATTGGGTGTTAGATTCATAACAATGTGAATCACATGGTGATGTGAACTAGATGATTGACTCTAGTGCAAGTGGGGGACTGTTGGAAATATGCCCTAGAGGCAATAATAAATTGGTTATTATCATATTTCCTTATTCATGATAATCGTTTATTATCCATGCTATAATTTTGTTGATCGAAACTCAGATACATGTGTGGATACATAGACAACACCATGTCCCTAGTATGCCTCTAATAGACTAGCTCGTTGATCAAAGATGACTATGGTTTCCTAGTCATGGACATGATATGTCATTTGATAATGGGATCACGTGATTAGGAGAATGATGTGATGGACAAGACCCAAACTGCAAACGTAGCATATGATCATGTCAGATTATTGCTACTGTTTTCTGCATGTCAAATATTTGTTCCTATGACCATGAGATCATGGAACTCACTCACACCAGAGGAGTACCTTGTGTGTATCAAACGTCGCAATGTAACTGGGTGACTATAAAGGTGCTCTATAGGTATCTTTGAGGCTGTCTGTCGGGTTGGCATGGATCAAGACTGGGATTTGTTACTCCGTGTGATGGAGAGGTATCTCAGGGCCCACTCGGTAATACAACATCACAATAAGCCTTGAAAGCAATGTGACTAAGTGTTAGTCATGGGATCTTGTATTACGAAACGAGTAAAGAGACTTGCCGGTAACGAGGTTGAACTAGGTATGGAGATGCCGACGATCGAATCTCGGGCAAGTAACATACCAAAGAACAAAGGGAACATCATACGGGATTAACTAAATCCTTGACATAGAGGATCGACTGATAAGATCTTCGTAGAATATGTAGGAACCAATATGGGGATCCAGGTCCCGCTATTGGTTATTAACCGTATAGGTGTCTCGGTTATGTCTACATAGTTCTCGAACCCACAGGGTCTGCACACCTAAGGTTTCGGTGACATTTCAGTAGTATAGAGTTATGTATGGTGGTGACCTAAGGTTGTTCGGAGTCCCGGATGATATCTTGGACATCATGAGGAGCTCCAAAATGGTCCGGAGGTAAAGATTGATATATAGGAAGTCCTGTTTTGGTCACCAGAAAAGTTTTGGACTCATCGGTAGTGTACTGGGGGACCATCGGGAGAGGTATTTCGACCCAAGAGGCTACATGGGATGTGGGAGGAGCTAAACCAGTCCCTGGTGGGCTGGTCGAAGCCTCCTCTACGGGCCCATGCGGCTGGAGTGGTTTGAGAAGGAAAAAAATCCAAAGGTGGAGAGGTGGAAAGAGTTTCCAAGTGGAAAGGAGGAATCCTATTCCAATTTTGACCAAACCTTGAGGGTTTGAGGCTGCGTCCTCCCCTCCCTCCCTCCTATATATACCAGAGGATTTAGAGGAAAGAGCTAACCCTAATAGCCATGTGCTACCTCTCCTCTAGATCGCAGTTTCTCCTCTAGATCGATTTTCAGCGGTGCTTACGCGAATCCCTACTGGAATAGCTCCTCCACCATCGCCGCAACGCCGTCACGCTGCCGGAGAACTCATCTACCTCTCAGCTCCCTCTTGCTGGATCAAGAAGGCAGAGATCGTCATCAAGCCATACGTGTGCTGAACGCGGAGGTGCCTTCTGTTCGGCGCTAGATCGGAAGGACCGTGATCAAGATCGCGAGACGGATTGTGATGAGATCATGTGGAGGATTGTGATGAGTTCGCGGGACGGATCGTGATTGGATCACGGGACGGATCATGATGAGATCGTGGGATGCTCAGCGATTTGGATCGCGAAGACGTTCGACTACACCAACCGCGTTTCTTAACGCTTCCCGCTTAGCAATCTACAAGGGTACAAACATCCACTCTCCCTCGCATAGATGCTCATCACCATGGATAGATCTTGCATGTGTGTAGGAATTTTTTTGTTTCCCATGCAACGTTCCCCAACAGCTGCCCCCGGTCTTCAGTGGCCGAGGCGTTAGCCTGGGCCACGATGTCGTCTCCCTCACCACCGGTGTCCGCCTCCATAGGAGTGTGCTAGGACGACACCTCCACGACGTCCCTCGTAGCGCCTAGAGTGGTGGGATGGGAGGCATCCCCGCTCTCCGCCAGTTCGGCGGGTGGGGTTTCCCCGTCCGATATCACCTCGGTGGGGATAACGCATGGGGGGTTGCAAGGCCAATAACATGCACATTAGCAAACTCTAAATCTATTCGTAATGAACAGGAGGATCTTCGGATCCTAACCTCTTTGGGGGGGGGATTGACCCATAGGATTATTCATGTAATCTCCTCAAGGTCTTCGGATGCGGTTTCCGAGTCCGGACTATCATCGGACAGAATCACCCGCATCCACCGCGCCCTCTTCTGGGAAAGAGAAGGGGCCTGCTCTGGGGCGTCTGAAGACGCCGCTCTCTTCCTAGCACGGGGGGAATTGCCTCCCACCTTGCCCTCGACCTCGACCTCCTCCTCCTCCTCTTCTTCCTCTTCCTCCTTCTTAGCCTCCTCCTGATTTGAGGAGGCGGCGGTATCCTCGGATGCGGCGTCAGGCTGGTACTTGATGCGGATGCCAGCCTAGCCTGGTTTCTTCTTCTTCTCTTTCTTCGCGGGAGCCTCATAAGGCTTTACCACGAGCATTTTTGCTAACAGCCTGGTCCTCTCGTCTTCTGGCTGAGGCGCCGAACTATTGATGTTGATGGCTTTCTTCAACCATCCGTGCAAAGACAAATTGGATAAGGGGTTATGATAATCTTCTATGTAATTAAGACGACCAAGCTGGGGTGTATCGTACCTCGGAATCGGGCTTGGTGGTGTGCAGACCCTTGTCCTCCTCCTCGGATGGCCAGCTCTTCTTTGATTTGAAGAGCGCCTTCCACAACTTCTCCCACATAGTGCGGAAGAGATTCCAGACTATGGGCTCGGCGTCGAGTTCACGAGCCCACAAGGTGGTGTCCCGGCGCTGGCAGGGGAGGATGCGTCTTCGGAGCATCACCTGGACCACGTCGGTCAACTTGGTGCCCTCCTAGACCATGGAGCGGATGCACTTTTGCAGGTTGCTCACCTCCTTGCCCGGTCCCCAAACAAGGCCCTTTTCGAGCCATGAGGCCAGTCGGGTGGGGGGACCGGATCTGAATGCGGTGGCGAGATGCTGACCTTCTTGTTGTGGTTCGGTGATGTAGAGCCACTCCTTTTGCCACCCCTTGATGGTGTCGATAAGGGTACCCGACAGCCACCCGATGTGCATGAGTTTGCTGATGGTGGCCCCGCCGCAATCTGCGTGCTTGTCCCCGACGCACTTGGGTTGATGTTGAACACCTATAGCCAGAGCATGAAGTGTGGCTCGATGCGCAGGAAGGCCTTGCAAACCAGGATGAACACCGAGATGTGCATTATGGAGTTCGGTGGGTGGTCGCGAAAGTCGAGGCTGTAGAAGAACATCAGCCCCATGATGAAGCGGTGGAGAGGAAAGCTCAGCCCCCAGATGAAGTGGGGGATGAACACCACCCTTTCGCCTAGCTTGGGGTGGGGATCACTTGGCCCTCCTCCGCTGCGCGGTGAGGGATGTTGGCAGAGAGGTAGCCGGCCTTCTTGAGGTCAAGAATGTCCCGGTCAGTGTCCGTGGAAGCTTCCCATTGGCCATTGGAGCCCTCCGTTGATGAGCTCGGAGGTGGGGTCGAAGAGACCTAGATCTATGCTTCGGAGGCGCAAAGGAATGGGAGGTGGAGAAGTAGAATGGAGAGCGTGAATAGCCTTCGGGGTTTTCCTCCTCTTTTTATGAGGCCAATCGATTTTCCTTCCCCTCGTTGTGCCGTGAATCCCTCCACTTCCCGAGACGTGCGAGTCGTTGCATGCGCGTGATTAAGTCTATCCCGTATAAAATGGGACACAGTCGCTATATTGATAGATCGTGATGATTAAAACGGCCTCGAGCTGTGAATTGAGTGTATGCAATTAGCCAAGCGGTCGTGGTGGGCCATAGCCTTTTGTCAAAGAGGTCATCAGAGGAACATTGATTACACGCTGACGTTTGGCCTTCAAAGCCAACCAATTTGCAGTATCCAGACGTGCCACTATGCGGAAAACTACATATCATCGGAGGCCGAACTATGGTTTGGCAGGAAGGAACTCACCTCGCAAGCGAAGACTCTGTTCGCAAAGGAATGGGAGCTGAAGATCCTTGGTATTGGAGGCAAAGGAATGGGGCTACTAAGGGAGTCCTAGATTAGGGAGTCCTCGGATAGCCGACCTATTGTTTATGGGCCGGACTATATGGGCCAGTTACCGAACACTGGAAGATCTGGAAGCCTAGTCTCCAAGATGGAAGCTTCGGGAAGCATGGCTTGCGCTCCATGTTTGATCTAGTAAATAGGCATGTTTATCTCTTCGGCATGTAACCGACCATGTGTAAACCCTAGGCATCATCGGCATCTATATAAGCTAGAGGGTTTTAGGGTATAGACAGAACAACTCCTCTTGGGTTAGCCATTCGACCTCGAGGTAGATCAACTTTGTAACCCCCCATATCATCAATACAACCAAGCAGGAACATCGGAGGGCCTGAACCTGGGTAAATCCGTGTTCCCTTCGTCCCCTGTTACCGTTGATTCTAGTCTCAAAGTTTGGGACACCCTACCAGAGGTCCGCCGGTTTTAACATCGATAGTGCCATTTTGTAAGATATTTTGGTAGCTGCTTCATAAATCAGCTTTGTTTTTAACACCTGGGTAAATCTGTGTCCCCTTATTCTTCTTCTTCTTCTTCTTCTTCTCCTCCTCCTTCTCCTCCTCCTTCTCCTTCTCCTTCTCCTTCTTCTTCTCCTTCTCCTTCTCCTCCTTCGTGTCCTTCTCCTCCTCCTCCTGCTCCTCCTCCTCCTCCTCCTTCTCCTCCTCCTCCTCCTCCTCCTTCTACTCCTCCTCCTCCTCCTCCTTCTTCTCCTCCTCCTCCTTCTGCTTCTTATTCTTTTCCTTCCTCTACTTCTTCTTATCCTTTTTCCTTTTATCTTTTTCCTTTTTCTCCTTCTTCTTTTTTCTTCTAAGTTTATTCCTTTCTTCTAAGTTTTTTCTAACCTAATGAACTAACTAACTAACTTAACAGAAAAAATAAAAACGTGGGGGCAGCCAGTCTACTCATCGGAGGTGCGTGTGATGGCGGGGGGCAGGGAGGACGGGGGCGCTGTCGGCCAGGGGCGGGGCTATTTGTGCTGGTGGCGGGGTAGGGCGGGGGAGGGCGGGGGCAGGGGTGCTGGCGGCAGGGTGGCCTGACGGCAGGGATAGGACAGAGAGGTGGCGTGGGGGGCAAAGGGGGATCGGGGGCACGGTAAGGAGAGAGAGTAAGAGAGAGGGGGTGGGGGTCGGGCCCGATGCTGTTATTGCCCTAGCGCTTTGCCTTGTGCTAGCGGACAACAAAGAGCTGCCAGGAAAATGGCAAAGCACGGGCAAACGGCCCAATTCACCCCACCAACCCCATGGACCAGTGGGGCCTAGGTGGGCTCTTTGTTGTCTGCCTTTCGGCCCTTTGCTGTTAGCTGACAAATGGCAAAGAGCTGACTGATGGCAAACAAAATCTTTGACCTCAACCACTTCTTTCTCGTTTGTTTCTTGGAAGCTGACAGCACAGACATTCTTTGACGTCTGCTAGCAGACGGGAAGGAACTAGCAAATGGAAAATCCTCTGATTCCAGTAGTGGAGATCTACAACGACCATCAAATTCTGAAGTATCTATTTACTCAGCCATATCTGAATCTCCATCAGAGACGACATATGGAAGTTATTACAAACTATGATTTCGGTATATCGTATACCCCTGGCAAGGCTAATGTTATGGCAGATATCTTGAGTCGAAAAGCTTATCGCAACAACCACATGGTTCAGAAAGCTAACAACCACCTTAATGAATAGATTCACAAATTTAATTTCAAATTGTTCCACACGGTTCTCTTAATAACCTTGTCTCGGGGTCGACTCTTCTGAAAGCTATGAAGTCCATGCAAACCAAGGATGCTCACGTTGATCAGATGAAAAGGGATCTTGCATTAGAAAAATCCAGGGATTTCTTGCTTGCTGGAGATGGAACATTGTACTTCAAGGATTGCATTATGGTACCCCATTTCGAGCTTTTGACAAAGAAGGTTATGAAAGAAGCACATGACACACCCCTGTCTATTCACCCAAGAAGTACCAAGATGTATCTAGACATCCAATAGAAGTACTGGTTGTCTAAGGTGAAGCAAGACATTGCTTGATATATCAAAGAATGTGGAATTTTCCGTCAAGTCGAAGAAGAACATCAGAAACCGGCTGGACTTCTGCAACCATTCCCAATGCCTGGAAGGAAATGGGATAAGATTGAGATGGACTTCGTCGCTGGCTTTCCCAAGTCACGGAAGGGTAATGATGCTATTTTTGTCGTCATCGACAATTCTAGAAAGTCACGCACTTTCTACCAATCAAGGAGAAAATCACTGCTAGTCAATTAGAAAAATTATATATCTCCAGAATTGCGCCACCCCATGGCATTCCAAAGTAAATCACTACAGACAATGGTAGTATTTTCACCTCAAAATTTTTGGATAGTTTCCAAGAAGCTACAGGAACTCATATTAGCTGGATCACTGCTTATCACCCCCGGTCTCAAGGTCAAGTTGAACGAGTTAATTAAATGCTTCAAGATATGATGCGTTCTTGTGTCATATCCTTTGGCAATAAGTGGGAACAATATCTGCTGTATGCTGAATTCTTTTACAACAACAGTTATCAAGCCAGCTTGAAGATGGCTCCCTTTAACTTATTATATGGACGACCCCTCTGAATTTGTCAGAAACTAGGGAGCGAGCACTCATTGGTCCAAACATTATGAAACAAGATGAAGAGCAAGTCCGCATTGTCCGGGATAATCTCAAGGTGGCCTAGTCCCACTAGAAGAGCAATTATGACCATAAACATTGGGGTTCAACCTATCAACCCGGCGAGCAAGCTTATCTGTGTGTGACTCTTTTCAGAGGCACTCACCGGTTCGGAGTTAAGGGCAAGGTACCTCCTCGCTACGTTGGTCCCATCAGAATATTACCAAGATCTTCAAAGTACAGTGTTCAAATAACACTAAAGGTGAAGCCATTTGGGAACACGAGGATAACCGTCGGGCAGAATACCCTGATCTTCTCCCTTCTACAACTTAATTCTCGGGACAAGAATTTCTTTTATAGGGGGAAAGTTGTAACACCCATGTAATAAAGCTAAAATGATCACCATAATTAAGATAAACATTTTGCTAAACAATGCTTGATCATCTTTGAAATCATATCTCATTTAAAAGTCCATCTAAATTCAAATCCAGGTAATAAGTGGAATAAACAATTTGGCAAACATGAAAACTAAAATCATGGTGGGTTTGGAAATATTCAGTAAGTAATTGTCATGCAGAAACCAACATTTTTGGAAATGTTTAATTGCCCTAAAATATTGAAAACAACAGCCAAACCAATAAATTAAAAGCCTTTTACTTTATGGAAATACCAAACTAATTCCAATGACCACCAAACTTTTTGAGGCAGTACCTAATCTTGCCATATAAATATTGGACCAAGTTTCACAACTTACAAAAGTCAAATGGATTGTAAAAAGAAATGCAAAATAAAAATTACAAATTGAAAAGATAAAGGGAAAGGCCCCACTTTCCACTTGGGCCTCAAGTGCACAATGAGGCCCAGCACACCTCCCCCATCGTCCTCCTCTGTTCATCAAAGGAGGCGTGGACACGCTCGATGCGCGCCACAGGCCACGCCTGACGCCGTGGCGACCATCCGTTGGTGCCGTAGAGCCTACAGGGCCCCTCCCGACGCCACGCTGGAACACTAACCTAGCTCCCCCCTCCTTTCCCTCTCCCTCGCTGGCCCAATTCCTCCTCGCACGGACTCAAGTCGTCGTCTCCATCCATGCGCTCCCCTTGACCCTGCCGACTAGGAACATGTCCATGAGCTCCGTCGTCGTCGCCTAGATGGATTACGGCAACCAGATCGGGCCCGAAAAAACCACATCGCTGACCCCGTCCTTCTTCCTCCTCAGGCGCCATCGCCCATAGCTGACGAATTCGTCACCCCGAGCCTCCCCCAATCTCACTTGAGCATGCCTACAGGCTCCTCCTCCCTCTCTCTCTCTCTAAGCTCGTGCGCGTCCTTTGGCCCCTGCTCCTGCTAGAGCCGTAACTCAGCGTCATTGGACCTCGTCGCCGACAATGCTCCAATGACCAAATGGTCATGCACGCACTCCCGTTAGCTTCATCGCATCGCGTAGGACCTCCCTACCCACTCAGTTTGTTTGCTAGTGCGTCGCAGCCCCGATCCCGTCATCACATGAGCTACGGTCGCCACCAACCCCCACACCTGGAACTTTTCCGGCCACCTCAACCTGCGTTGCCACCACCGTTCGACACGGCCTCGAATGGTTGTTCCAACGCGATTAGTCCTGCCTCAAGTGGCTTTGTGTAGCACAATTCTGAGACCCTCCCAAGCGTCGTCATCGTATATTTGGTCCCCGGCGGCAAACAGCCGGCCACCGCTAACGTGGCCAGGCCAGGGCCATCCCCACGGTCACTACTAGTGGCCCCGGTGGTTCCATTGACTGGGTTGACCCCAGTCAACATGCTGACTGGGCAGGCCTGGTCACTGACTGGTGGGCCACACCCCCTAGGCCACTAACATGTGGAGCCAGGGTCATTAGCCCCTAATTAATATGTTAAGTTAATTAAAAAAATTAATTTGAATTAATAAGTCACTCACATGTTGTCACATTCACCTAATTAATTTCTTTAGTTTAAATTTAAACTTTGTTAAGCTGACTATGAGTGACAGGTGCGGCCCAGCTGTCATGTTTGACTTGAGACATCTGGGTGGATTGCTGACATCATGATGATTTCATGCTGATGCAATAAGGCATTTTTCGGATTAATACATCTATTAATTTTAGAATATTATTGAAACTTTGAAAAATTATATAAATAATTTATAACTAAGTTGGAAATAATATATATATGAAAATTGATAAGAAAAATCCAACAAATCCAACTCACTACAATAAATATGTCAACTTGTGACCAAATCTTAGTGACCCCTGCTGAATTGGTCGTGAATCCATGGCCATTTCGCTAGGAAGGGCTCAAACCCTGAAATTTCCTTAGACAAAATGGTCATAAAGCAGACAACCATGGTCGGCGACCTTATTTCTACCTGATTATGACCAATATAAATGGCCATGATGTTGTGAACGTGGATGCATTAGTACTTAAGGCCACCTCCTTTTTATATGTATACAAAAATGTACAATGTGTAAAACGAAATATAGACATCAAAACGGATGTATGAAAATATGTTTTTTGTTGTGAATATATGAAAACATGTTAATCATGTATATGAAAAATGTTAAACATATATAAACAATCCATGTGAGCTCACAATGCAATCTTTGTTTCCGGTAATATTTTCAGTGTGTGAAGCAACTATATTTTATGTTGCTTTATAATTGCTGAATATTTAGCAAGACATGAGCCTGCCCATAGAACCTCCCTCGACCAAATTTTATCTCATTTAGTTTATCCAATTTCCCTCAATATTTTTCTAATTTTCTGTTAAGTGGAGAGCATTTTGAAGGAAGTATAATTTTTATTTATCCAAATGGTATGAAATTTTGAGTGTGCCTTCATATGCCCAAATCATCATCATTCTCCAAATTGCAGCTCAAACCAATCATCTATGTGAGTCCAACATTAATTTCTCTTTTTACTCTAGATTGGCACATTGAAAAGCAAGTGTTATCTAGACCCCTACTATTACCCTCAAATTTTTTGTGCTCTCTTCCATATCCAAATCATTGCGACATGCCAATATTCAACTCCATTTACCTAGTAAATCTTCATCAGCAAATTTCCAAAGTTTCAATCCAGAGAGAAGCTTTGTGAAGAAAGTATTGGCTAAGATTATCTAAATGATCTAAGTTTTTCCAAACGTTTCAGATACTCAAATAATCACTCTGAACAAAATTTTAGATTTATCCAGCAATCCATGTGAGCTTATCATCCAATCTTTTATGCTGGTCATATTTTTAGTTTGTGAACAAACTATATTTTATATTGCTTACTTATTTCTGAAACTTTACTATGGCATGTTTCTACCTGTATAACTTGCCTCCAGCAAATTTGAACTCACTTCATTTAGCCAATTTCTCTCAATAATTTTCCCAAGTTTTTTTGTAGAGAAGATCATTGTGAAGGAAGTATCATTTGGCATGTCCAAATGGTATCAAATTTTTAAAGTGCCTTCCAATTTTCACGCTCTGGAGTTGGGGACATCATCCACTGTCCAAACCTCGATGTATTGCCACGACACCATGTATCTCTGATATAATAGTGTACCCAGAAATTATTTTTTGAAAAAATCATGAGAAATCTATAAGGCGGCCACAGTTCAAATTTGACCCGCTTCGTGCTGAATCGGTGAAAATTTGTCTTTTTCACCAAAACATTTTGACACCAAAACATTGAGTCAATTGTACATTCAATATGGCCTAATATTTTATAAAATTGATTCGTTCCAATTTTGCAACACATATATGGTAGGTCCTACACAAAAAAACTCATTTTGGGCACTCAAAAAATGGAATATGATTTTTTCGTCCACAAAATGAAAACTTCCTCAAGCAACATTGGTTTTCATTGCAATATGCACTCGTGTGCATAATATGAGGTCATTTAAGCAAAATATGCCATGAATGTGGCCATAATATTGATCATTAATGAGAAAACATTTTAAAAATGATTGCCGTATTAGAAGTTTATTATTTCCCCTCATATTTATGACAACACTTTTTGATTTGTTTAATTTTTCATGCCCATTTCAAAATGTGTTCAAAACAGCGGGTATGACCGTTCCTAGCTAGGGGTTGAATATTTGAAAACTTTTGTTGTTTATCTTATTAAATACATACTTATATAACTAGAAATGATTTTTGGAAGAATAAAGAGCAAATTATGAGGGAGTTGCAATTCAAATTTGACCCGCTTCCTACAAAATCGACATAAATTTTTCTTTTGCATGAGAGGTGGATCAAAGCTTTTTACACCCAACCATTTGGTCAATTGTACATTAAATATGGCCTAGTATTTTATAAAATTTTGTTGGTTTAATTTTTCAAAAAAATATATGGTAGGTCCTTCACAAAAAAAATTCATTTCTGGCACTCGAAAAATGGAAAATGAAATTTTCGTCCAAAGAAAATTAAAACTTCCTTAGGTAACATTGTTTGCCATTCCAAGATGCAGCCTTGTGCACAATATTTTATCATTTCAATAAACTATGTGGCCATAAGATTGATCATTTGGTTTGAAAGCCATGAATCTTCACACATGATAGCTCATTTCTAAGAATAATGTTTTAAAGTAACTGTTTTATTACAAGTTTATTATTTTTCCTGGTAACTCTGTCACATATAATGACACAATGTGAAGGTTTTTCCAATTTTTTGATTGTTTGGAATTTTTCATGCGCATTTCAAAATGCGGTAAAAATAGCAGGCATGACCATTCCTAACTAGTGGTTGAATCTTGGAAAACTTTTGGTGTTTCTCTGATTAAATAGATCCTAATAGATCATACACTAATAGATCATACATATTTAGGGAGCAATTTTTTTATTGCTTGCACCGATGACAACTTACTTGAAGGATCTTATTCAATCCATAGATAGGTATGGTGGAATCTCATGGCAAAACTGGGTTGAGGGTTTTTGGGATGCACAAGTAGTATTTCTACTTAGTGCGAAAATTTTGGCTAATATGAGGTGGAAGCAAGCGTCACATGCTAAAGGATCCATAAGCATATAACATTGTTCGGAACCAGGCAGACATGATTCATTATGTTGTCTTCCTTGTCCAACATATACTTCTTAGCATGTAATAGTTTAATGAGTATTCACAATCATAGATGGTGTCAACGATGATATATTTATATGTGAACCTCTCTTTCTTTATTACTTCCTATTAATTGCAACAATGACCAAGGTCTACGTTTGTCTACCCAGAACAAGTTTCAGTCAACATTCTTTTTATATGTGAAGTCTTCACCTCCCATAAGATCGTCATATGATCTTTCATGCTTTTGTTCTCTTATTATTATTTTCTTTAGATCATGGAAAGAAGCAAAGCCCTTAACTAAAACACTCTTTATTGTATAACTCACGAACTCGATTACATTGGGGGTAACACAAAGCAAAACTCAAGCCTAGATCATACTAAAAACTTTATTATACTGGATAGAGATATTATCAAAAGGATCGAGCTAATATAAAGGTAAAGGCAAAAGATGTGATGGTGATACGATACCGGGGCAACTCCCCCAAGCTTGGGACAAGCTAAGGGGAGTACCCATACCCGTGTGTTTAATTGTCTTCCTTCGGAGGTGATGGTGGTGGAGTCGTTGGAGTGTTGGTCAGCTTGTTTAGTTTCCTTTTTAGCAAAAAGTTCTGCCTTTTTAGATCGTTAACTTCCTCTTTAGCCTCAACACCCTTTGACATAATTCTTGCTTACTCTCCTGCAAAAGACGAGAAGGGGTAAACAAAATCTTAGGCTTCTCCCTTGAGTTAGGGAGACTTGACTTCTTGAACTCCACATGCATGTCCCCAGGTGAGGGTAGAGGAACTTTCTCTTCGTCAGAACTTGTTCCTTCCTTCCCTTTAGGATCATAATGTTCTTCCTCATCTGTGGTCCAACCATAAGGATCTAAGTCTCCATAAACCTTGGGGTTAGCAAGGTAAGAAGCCACATAGCTCTCCCCTCTGATTCTTGAGAGGACATCTTTGCTCTAAATCTGCTACAGAAACAGGCTCGAAACAAAAACAGAGGATATTTGCGTGATACAAGGATCAGACCTTTCAGGAGATTTATAATGAACTTTTACCGACCATAAGGAGTGTTCCACAAGAAAACGGAGTCCAGGAGGCACACGAGGAGCTCACGAGCCCCCAGGCGCGGCTAGGGGGTGGGCCCGTGCCTGGGAGGCTCATGGCCTCCTGGTGCGCTTTCCGGACTACCTTATATTTTTGTATTTTTCTAAATATTCCAAACCGGAGAAAAACTGTTGTTGGAAATTTTTTGGAGTCGGTTTGCCTACCGTATCACATACCTCTTCGTTTTTGGAGTCTGAAACAGGCTGGTAAACATCCCTTGTGTACTCCTCCGGGGTTATGGTATTAATTATATCGCTTTCTACATTTATGGGAGTACCTGAGATATAATGCTTGATTCTTTGCCCATGCACAACTCTCGGAAAAGTGCCTTCTGCGTTGTTGATTTTGATGGCACCGGAACGATATACTTCCTCGACAATGTAAGGACCTTCCCATTTAGAGAGAAGTTTGCCTATAAAAAATCTTAAACGAGAATTGTATAGCAAGACCGAATCACCTACATTGAACTCACGTTTTTCTATCCTTTTATCATGCCACCACTTAACTTTCTCTTTAAACAACTTAGCATTGTCATATGCCTGAGTTCTCCATTCATCAAGTGAGCTAATATCAAATAACCTCTTCTCACCAGGAAGTTTGAAATCAAAGTTGAGCTCTTTGATTTCCCAATAAGCCTTATGCTCTAGCTCAAGAGGTAAATGACATGCTTTACCATAAACCATTTTATAAGGAGACATGCCATGGGATTCTTATAAGTAGTTCTATAAGCCCACAGTGCATCATCAAGTTTTTTAGACCAATTCTTTCTAGACCTATTAACAGTCTTTTGCAGTATTAATTTAGTTTCTCGATTACTTAATTCTACTTCACCACTAGATTGAGGATGATAAGGAGATGCAATTCTATGGTTGACATCATACTTAGCAAGCATTTTACGGAAAGCACCATGAATGAAATCTGAGCCACCATCAGTCATCAAATATCTAGGGACTCCAAATCAAGGGAAAATAACTTCTTTAAGCATCTTAATAGAGGTGTTATGATTAGCACTACTAGTTGGAATAGCTTCTACCCACTTAGTAACGTAATCAACAGCAACTAAAATATGAGTATACCCATTGGACTTTGTAAAAGGTCCTATATAATCAAAACCCCAAACATCGAATGGTTCAATAACAAGTTAGTAATTCATAGGCATTTCCTGACATTTACTAATATTACCTATTCTTTGACATTCATTACAAGACAAGACAAACTTATGAGCATCCTTAAAGAGAGTAGGCCAATAAAAACCGGATTGCAATACCTTGTGTGCAGTTCTGTCTCTAGCATGGTGTCCTCTGTAAGCCTCGGAGTGGCACTTCTGTAGGATCTGTCCCTGTTCATGCTCAGGTACACAACGTCTAAAAACACCATCTACTCCTTCTTTATACAGGTGAGGATCATCCCAAAAGTAATGTCTCAAATCATAAACGAACTTTTCTTTTGTTGGTACATGAAACTAGGTGGTATATATTTAGCAACAATATCATTAGCATAATAAGCATATCGCGGTGTACTACGTGAAGCATTTATGAAATTCAATTGTTCATCAGGAAAGCTATCATCAATAGGTTGTGGGTCATCAAGAACATTCTCTAACCTAGACAAGTTATCTGCTACGGGGTTCTCAGCACCCTTCCTATCAATGATATGCAAATCAAATTCTTGTAGCAAGAGAACCCATCTAATAAGTCTAGGTTTAGCATCTCTCTTTTCCATGAGATATTTAATAGCAGCATGATTAGTGTGAATAGTAACTTTAGAATCAACAATATAAGGTCTGAACTTATCACGTGCAAACACAACTGCCAAAAATTCTTTTTCAGTAGTAGCATAATTTCTTTGGGCACTGTCTAGAGTTTTACTAGCATAATGAATAACATTTAATTTCTTACCAACTCTTTGTCCTAGGACAACACCAATAGCATAATCACTAGCATCACACATAATTTCAAAAGGTAGGTTCCAATCAGGTGGTTGAACAATAGGTGCAGTTATCAAGGCCTTCTTGAGTATTTCAAATGCTTCTTCACAATCATCATCAAAAACAAATGGAATATATTTTTGCAAGAGATTAGTGAGCGGCCTAGAAATCTTAGATAAGTCTTTAATGGACCTTCTATAGAAACCAACATGACCAAGGAAACTTCTTATACCTTTAACGTTTGTAGGCCATGGCATTTTTTCAATGGCATCAACTTTAGCCTTATCAACCTCAATACCTCTCTCAGAAATTTTATATCCCAAGACAATGCCTTCATTAACCATGAAGTGGCACTTCTCCCAATTCAAGACAAGGTTAGTATCTTCACATCTCTGCAAAACTCGATCAAGGGTGCTCAAGCAATCATGAAAAGAAGATCCGTAAACGGAAAAATCATCCATGAAGACCTCAACAATCTTTTCACAAAAATCAGAGAATATAGCCATCATACATCTTTGAAAGGTAGCAGGTGCATTACATAAACCAAAAGGCATACGTCTATAGGCAAAGGTTCCGAAAGGGCAAGTAAAAGTGGTTTTCTCCTTATCAGATTGTGAAACAGGTATTTGGGAGAAACCAGAATAACCATCTAGAAAGCAAAAGTGTGTATGTTTAGACAATCTTTCTAACATTTGATCAATGAAAGGTAGAGGGTATGATCTTTCTTAGTAGCTTTATTTAATTTCCTAAAATCAATTACCATCCTATAGCTAGTAACAATTCTTTGTGGGATCAATTCATCTTTATCATTAGGAACAACGGTAATACCTCCCTTCTTAGGGACACAACGCACCGGACTTACCCAATCACTATGAGCCACGGGGTAAATAATACCTGCTTCCAAGAGCTTTAGTATTTCTTTTCTTACCACCTCTTTCATCTTAGGATTCAGTCTTCGTTGAGGGTTGGCAACTGGTTTGGAATCAGGATCAGTTTTAATTTTATGCTGGAAGAGAGTGGGACTAATTCCTTTAAGATCATCAAGAGTATATCCAATAGCAGCACGGTGCTGCCTTAGAGTTTTCAATAATTTCTTTTCTTCATGCTCTGAAAGGTTAGCACTAATAATAACAGGATATATCTCTTTTTCATCATGATAAGCATACTTAAGAGTATCAGGTAATTGTTTAAGCTCAAACACAGGATCACCCTTTGGTGGAGGTGGATCTCCAAGTAATTCAACAGGCAAATTATTATTAAGGATAGGACGTTGTTTAAAGATAATTCTATCTATCTCATTCCTCTCATCCATATGCATATCATTTTCATGTTCAAGCAAGTACTACTCTAAAGGATCAGTAGGAGGCACAGCAATAGAAGTAAGAGCCATAATTTCATCCTTACTAGACAATTCTTTTTCATGAGGTTGTCTACTAAACTTAGAAAAATTAAATTCATGCAACACACCTCCAAAACCAACAGTAACAATTTGTTTCTCACAATCAATTTGAGCATTAACAATATTGAGAAAAGGTCTACCAAATATGATGGGACAAAAGCTATCTTGTGTGGTAGCAAGAACGAGAAAATCAATAGGGTACTTAGTTTTACCACACAAGACTTCAACATCTCTAATAATTCCCACAGGGAAGATAGTATCTCTATTAGCAAGTTTAATAGTAACATCAATAAATTCCATCTCAACAGGCGCAATCCCATTTTTAATTTCATTATATAAAGATTGAGGTATTGCACTAACAATAGCACCCACGTCACACCAACCATGATAACAATGATCTCCTATCTTAACGGAAACAACGGGCATGCCAAGTACAGGTTTATGCTTATCTCTAGTATGAGGTTTAGCAATTCTAGCAGAAGCTTCACAGAATTGAATAACATACCCTTCAACATTGTCGGCCAAGAGATCTTTAATAATAGCAATACTAGGTTCAACTTTAATTTCCTCAGGGGGTGTAGATGTTCTAATGTAGCCCTTACGTATCACAGTTGAAGCTTTAGCATGATCCTTTATTCTAACAGGAAAAGGTGGTTTCTCAATGTAAGCAGTAGGAACAATAGAATCATTATAAGAAATTACTTTCTCTTCAACTGGAACAGATTTAGCTACATTAACTTCTATGAGAGGATGATATTTAAACCACTTCTCCTTAGCGAGATTGACATGAGTAGCAAATGATTCACATAAAGAAGCTACTATCTCAGAGTCAAGTCCATGTTTAGCGCTAAAATCACGAAAAGTATTTGTTTCTACGAAGGATTTAACGCAATCGAACTTAAGATTCATACCTGACTCCTTACCTTCATCAAACTCCCAATCTTCATAGTTGCATTTAAATCATTCCAATAAATCCCATCTGAAGTCAATATCTCTCTTCATGAAAGAACCGGTACAAGAAGTGTCGAGCATGGTGCGACTGTCATGAGAAAGCCGAGCATAAAAGTTCTTAATAATAATCTCTCTGGGGAGCTCATGGTTGGGGCATGAATATAACATTGACTTAAGCCTCCCCCAAGCTTGAGCGATGCTTTCTCTATCACGAGGACAAAAATTATAGATATAATTCCGATCACGATGTACCAAATGCATAGGATAAGACTTTTGATGAAATTCCAATTTCAATCGTTTGTAGTTCCAGGATCCAGTATCATCACATAGCCTATACCATGTCAATGCTTTATCCCTCAAAGATAAGGGAAAGACCTTCTTCTTGACCTCATCCTCGGGCAAACCTGCGAGCTTAAATAAACCACAAACTTCATCTACATAGATTAGATGCAAGTCGGGATGTGATGTTCCATCTCCTGTAAAAGGATTAGCCAACAGTTTCTCTAGCATACCCGAAGGAATCTCATAATAAATATTTTCAGTAGGTGCAGTAGGTTGAGGAGAAACTCTTTGTGCTTCCGGTCAAGGTGAATATACCCCTAACAAGCTCCTAAAAGGATTAGTTTCCATAGTGACAAGTGATAATAAATTTCGGCACAATATATAAATGTTTCCTTACCATATTCCACTTACCAAAGGCGCTTCACTCCCCGGCAACGGCGCTAGAAAAGAGTCTTCATGACACACAAGTATAGGGGATCTATCGTAGTCCTTTCGATAAGTAAGTGTGTCGAACCCAACGAGGAGCAGAAGGAAATGATAAGCAGTTTTCAATAAGGTATTCTCTGCAAGCACTGAAATAGTCGGTAAAAGATAGTTGTATGATAAGATAATTTGTAACGGGTAGCAAGTAACAATAGTAACAAAGGTGCAACAATATGGCCCAATCCCTTTTGTAGCAAGAGAGAAGCCTGAACGAACTCTTATATAAAGTAAAGCGCTCCCGAGGACACATGGGCATTACTGTCAAGCTAGTTTTCATCATGTTCATCTGATTCGCGTTCGCTACTTTGATAGTTTGATATGTGGGTGGACCGGTGCTTGGGTGCTGTCCTTACTTGGACAAACATCCCACTTATGATTAACCCCTCTCGTAAGCATCCACAACTACAAATGAAGAATTAAGACATAGTCTAACCATAGCATTAAACTAGTGGATCCAAATCAGCCCCTTACGACGCAACGCATAAATTAGGGTTTAAGCTTCTCTCACTCTAGCAACCCATCATCTACTTATTACTTCCCAATGCCTTCCTCTAGGCCCAAATAATGGTGAAGTATCATGTAGTTGATGTTCACATAACACCACTAGAGGAGATACAACATACAACACATCAAAATATCGAACGAATACCAAATTCACATGACTACTAGTAGCAAGACTTATCCCATGTCCTCAGGAACAAACGTAACTACTCACAAAGCATAATTATGTTCATGATCAGAGAGGATTTGAATATCATTAAGGATCCAAACATATCATCTTCCACCAAATAAACCAACTCTCATCAACTACGATAAGCAATTAACACTACTAGCAACCTTACAAGTACCAATCGGAGTTGCGAGACGGAGATTGGATACAAGAGATGAACTAGGGTTTGGAGATGAGACGGTGCTGATGAAGATGTTGATGGAGATGAGTCCCCTCCGATGAGAGGAGTGTTGGTGATGACGATGGCGATGATTGCCCTCTCCCGGAGAGAAGTTTCCCCGACAGAACAGCCCTGCCGGAGCTCTAGATTTGTTTTGCTCAAGTTCTGCCTCGTGGCGGCGGCGTCTCCTCCTGAAAGCTATATATTTATTTTTTCTCAGACGAAACCCTTCATATAGGAGAAGATGGGGGCCAGAGGAGCTGCAGGGGGCCCACGAGCCCCCCAGGCACGGCCAGGGGGGTAGGCCACGCCTGGCAGGCTCGTGGCCTCCTAGTGGCTCCTCTCTAGTATATCTCCAGCCCAGTATTTTTTATATATTCCAAAATAATTCCACGTTGATTTTCACGGCTTCTGGAGTTGTGCAGAATAGACTTCTCAAACTTGCTCCTTTTCCAGCCTAGAATTCCAGGTGCCGGCATTCTCCCTCTTTAGGTAAACCTTGTAAAATAAGAGAGAAAAGGCATGAGTATTGTACCATAATGTGTAATAACAACTCATAATGTGGTAAATATCAATATAAAAGCATGATGCAAAATGGACGTATCACCTTTTAATAGTATTGGCATTCCTATGGACTCAAAATGATTTCTCACATAAAGTAAAATGTAGAGTCTACATGCTTGATGATTTTCCAATCCTATTCCTTGCATTTTGGGGTCTTCTCACAATCATTTGCCATTCATTCATTGAACTTTCTTGAAATATACTTAGTGGAAACATTAGTTCAATGAAATATATGTTGTTATTAATTATGAAAACCACCTCGGGAGAAGTTTGTTATTTCAATCTTCCCTTTTTTGGTAATTGATGACAACATATAGATCAAAGCTTCGATAGGGATAAAATAGTGAATAGCATTATCGCTTTGAGATGTATGTGATAAGAAAGAGCTCCCCATAAATTTGTGCACTATTTTAAATTTGTGTTTGAATTGAAATGCATAATTGATTAGGATCACGGGTCGCTCTTCCATGTCACATCGCTAGTGCAGCTGCATGCTATACAAACGGTTTTTAACCCCTTTCCATGACGTAGTCATAAACCATCGCCTTGCATGTGTGGGCGATAGGGGGGCCTATCCCACACGATTGGCAAAACCTGTCGGCAATGCCTGCACCTGGTCGCACATGATGCGGAAAAATATATCGTTTGCGATTGGAAGGACCATCACAAACAAACATATTGGGGAAGACGTGTGAGATGACTTAGCATCCCACACAGGGAATCCCAAGGGTATGTTTCCGTTCATATTGATGATTGGCGCCCATCCTTCATCCTCTTAAGGAAGACTTCAAGATTATACCGTGGGTGTGATACATCTCCAATGTATCGATAATTTATGTAGTATTCATGCCATATTCACCTATGTTTACAATACTTTTATATGGTTTTGATGCACTTTATATGATTTTTTTCGAACTAACCCAGACTGACGTTGTTTTCAGTAGAACTACCGTGGTGTTGTTTTTGTGCAGAAAATGAAAGTTCTCGGAATCAGCCGATACTTTTTGATGATTTTTTTTGGAACAAAAGAGGTACTAGATGCTTCGTGGGAGGGTCAGAAGAGCAACGAGGTGGGCACAACCCACCAGGCCGCACGAGGCCCCCAAACCGTGCCCTGGTGGGTTGTGCTCTCCTCGTGTCCCATCTCCGTGTGAAACCAACACCACCAACAACAAAGCCTTTAGTCCCAAACAAGTTGGGGCAGGCTAGAGGTGGTACCCATAAGATCTCGCGACCAACTCATGGTTCTGGCACATGGATAGCAAGCTTCCACGCACCCCTGTCCATGGCTAGTTCTTTGGTGATGCTCTAATCCTTCAGATCTCTCTTAACGGAATCTTCCCATGTCAAGTTTGGTCTACCCCAGCCTCTTTTGACATTATCAGCATGCTTGAGCCGTCCCTTGTGCATCGGGGCTTCTGGAGGCCTGCGCTGAATCTGCCCAAATCCTCCCAAACGATGTTGGACAAGCTTCTCTTCAATTGGTGCTACCGAACTCTATGTTGTATGTCATTATTCCGGATTTGGTCCTTCCTTGTGTGGCCGCACATCCATCTCAACATGCACACCTTCGCCACACCTAACTGTTGCACATGTCGCCTTTTAGTCAGTCAACACTCTGCGCCATATAACATTGCGGGTCGAACCGCCGTCCTATAAAACTTACCTTTTAGCTTTTGTGGCACCCGCTTGTCAGAGAGAATACCAGAAGCTTGGCGCCACTTCATCCATCCGGCTTCAATTCGATGGTTCAGATTTTCATCAATATCCCATCCTTCTGCAACATTGACCCCAAATATCGAAACGTGTCCTTCTCAGCCACCACCTACCCATCAAGGTTAACACCCTCCTCCTCCTCCTCAAACCTAGTAGTACTGACAGTGCACCTCATGTACTCGGTTTTAGTCCTACTAAGTCTAAAACCTTTCGATTCCAAGGTTTGCCTCCATAACTCCAACTTCCTATTGACCCCCATTCGACTATCATCTAGTAGCACCACATCGTCCACAAAGAGCATGCACCATGGGATATCTACTTGTATATCCCTTGTGACCTCATACATCACCAAGGCATAAAGATAAGGGCTCAAAGTTGACCCCTTATGTAGTACTATCTTAATCGAAAAGTCAACAGTGTCACCATCACTTGTTCGAACACTTGTCACAACATTATCGTACATGTCCTTGATGAGGGTAATGTACTTTGCTGGGACTTTGTGTTTCTCCAAGGCCCACCACATAACATTCCACGGTACCTTATCACAGGCCTTCTCCAAGTCAATGAACCCCATATGCAAGTCCTTCTTATGCTCCCTATATCTCTCCATAAGTTGTCATACAAGAAAATGGCTTCCAGGGTTGACCTCCCAGGCATGAAACCAAATTGATTATTGGTCACGCTTGTCATTCTTCTTAAGCGGTGCTCACTGACTCCCTCCCATAGCTTCATTGGCTCATGAGTTTAACTCCATGGTACTGAACATCCCCCTTGTTCTTGAAGATTGGTACTAATATACTCTGTCTTCATTCTTCTGGCATCTTATTGGCCTGAAAAATGAGATTGAAAAGTTTGGTTAGCCATACTATCGCTATGTCCCCGAGGCCTCTCCACACATCAATGGGGCTACAATCAGGGCCCATCGCCTTGCCTCCTTTCATCCTTTTTAAAGCCTCCTTGACCTCAGACTCCTGGATTCACGGACAAAATGCCTGCTACTGTCATCAAAGGAGTCGTCCACATCAATGATAGAGCTCTCACTCTCCCCATTGAACAGCTTCTTCTCCAGGAGTTGATCTACTCCGTCCTTGATGCACTTGATTTGGTCAACATCCCTCGTCTTCCTCTCTCGGATCTTGGCCATCTTATAGATGTCCCTTTCGCCTTCCTTTGTGTCTAAACGTTGGTAGAGTTCCTCATATGCCCGACCCCTTGCTTCACTCACAGCTCTCTTTGCGGCCTTCTGCCATCTTGTACTTCTCTTTGTTGTCTGGACTCCTATCCAGATGTAGGCGTCTGAAACATTCTTTCTTCTCATTAATTGCCTTCTGGAGATCATCGTTCCACCACTAGGTATCTTTAGCTTATCTTCTACTTCCCCTGGACACTCCAAAATCCTATGAGGCCACCTTATGAATGCAAGTCGTTATCTTCATCCACATGGTCTCTGCATCACCTCCTTCCTCCCAAGGGACCTCCTTAATGACCCTCTCCTTGAACGCCTGAGCTACCTACCCCTTGAGCTTCCACCACTTCGTTGTAGCGACTTTGGCACCCTTATCACGCTAAACATGAATTCGAAAGCGAAAGTCAGCAACCACAAGCTTATGCTGAGGGTCAACACTCTCTCCAGTTATCACCTTACAGTCTAGGCATGCACACCTGTCTTCTCTTCTAGATGTATCTTTAGCTTCTCTATGTTGTCTGTATCACCTTATAGTGTAGGAATGCATGCCTGCCATCTCCGCGTGAAACCAACACCGAAAACTCCTATAAATATAGAAATCATCAGAAATAACCCTAGACTCCTCATTCCACCATAGAAAGGCCTTTGTTTTGACAAAAAACCACTCTGAAGAGAAACAGTACCCTATCAAAGAGGGTAGATCATCTTCGATGACCATATTCATCATCCCGGCGGAGGCCATGATGGGGAGGGTGAAAGGACGTGGATGTCGCCTAGGGGTGAATAGGGTCTTTAAAATAAGGGATAATTTTATTTGAGCCCTTAGTTGTGTCACCATCGACAGGAATACCACTAGTTTTGGAAAACACGCGGTCATGCCCACATCACTTTTCTCATCTCGTGCTTTTGCCCTTTAACCGTTTGACTGTCATTTTGAAAACTTCATAACTATTTCACACTAACTCAGAAAAATGCAAATAAGATATCAAAATATTAATAAACACATCACATATATATGTATGACATTTGCATTCATGAGAAAATTGTTGGGAAGTCCCCATATCAGTTTTAGCTCATATAGGTGATGGGGACTTTCCAACACTTTTGTCATGAATGCAAATGACATGCACATATAGGTGATGTGTTTCCCAACATTTTGATATCTTATTTGCATTTTTCCGAGTTAGTATGAAATAGTTATGAAGTTTTCAAAATGATAGTCAAACGATCAAAGGGTAAAAGCACAAGACGAGCAAAGTGATGTGGGCAGGACCGTGTGTTTTCCAAAACTAGGGGTATTCCTGTCGACAGTGACACAACTGAGGGCAGAAATACAATTATTCCTTAAAATAATTACGGTTTAGGCTTGAACAAATATAGAATAGAACTATTGTTCAATTAGTCAAGCACAACCCTAAAACAACTAGGCTCACCTATGTGCACCAACAACTTATGCTAAGAAAGATAAACAACTAAGTGATAGCAAGATATATAACATGAAAAAATATGGCTATCACAAAGTAAAGTGCATATGTAAAGGGCTTGGGTAAGAGATAATTGATACGTCTCCAACGTATCTATAATTTTAGGTGATGTATGCTATTATATTATCTGTTTTGCATCTTTTATATGCATTAATATGCTATTTTATATTATTTTTGGTACTAACCTATTAATCTAGAGACCAGTGCCAGTTTCTGTTTTTTCCTTGTTTTTTGAGTTTTGCAGATATGGAATATTAAAAAGAGTCCAAATGGAATAAACCTACAGAATGATTTTTTCTAGCAGGAAAGAGATCCACGAGACTTGGAGGGCATGCCATGGGATCTACCAGGAGATCACAAGCCTGCTAGGTGCGACCACCCGCTTGGCCGCGCCTGGCAGGCTTGCTGTCTCCTGTCAGGTCTCCTAACCCTATTCTTCCTTATATAAATGCCAAAATATCCCCCCAACACCAAAGGGAGCCACAAAAATAATTTTCCACCGCAGGAAGCCTCCGTTCCCGAGGGATCCAATCTTGGAGCCTTTTCCAGTAATCTGCGGGAGGGTTTTTTGATCACGGAGGGCATCTACATCAACTCCATTGCCTCTCCGATGATGCTGAGTAGTCCACTACATACCTACGGGTCCATATCTAGTAGCTAGATGGATTCTTCGATGATCTAAAATACCATGTTCTTCATGATCTTCATGGAGATCAATCCGATGTAATACACTTTTGTGGTGTGTTTGTCAAGATCCGATGAATTGTGAGTTTATGTTCAGATTATCCATCAATCTTATTTCAATCTTCTTTGAATTCTTATATGCATTATTTCATATCCTTGTAAGTATCTTTGAGTTATTGGTTTGGTTTGGCCAACTAGATTGGTAATTCTTGCAATGGGAGAAGTGCTTGGTTTTGGGTTCAATCTTGCGGGGTCCTCACCCAGTGACATAGTAGGGTAGCGATGCACGTATTGTATTGTTGCCATCAAGGGTAACAAGATGGGGGTTTCATCATATTTCTTGAGTTTATCCCTCTACATCATGTCATCTTACTTAATGCGTTACTCTGTTCTTCATGAACTTAATACTCTAGAAGCAGAGAGGAATCGGCCGATGTTTGGAGTAATAGTAGTAGATGAAGAATCATTTCAGTCTACTTGACAATGACGTAATGCCGATATGCATGATCATTGCCTTGGATATCTACATGATTATTCGCTTTTCTATCAATTGCTTGACAGTAATTTGTTTACCCACCATGATATTTTCCTTCAAGAGAGAAGCCTCTAGTGAAATCTATGGCCCCCGAGTCTACTTTCCATAATATATTTTCAGATCTATAAACCAAAAATACCAAAAATACTTTGCTGCAATTTAATTATCTTTTAATTTATGTTTTCGTTTACATCTATCTCTATCGGATCTAATCCTTGCAAATAACCGTGAAGGGATTGACAACCCCTTTATAGCATTGGGTGCAAGAGTTTGATTGTTTGTGTAGGTGCATCAACTGGTGACTTGCTTGTTCCTCCAACTGGATTGGTACCTTGGTTCTCATCAACTGAGATAAATAATTATCTACTTCGCTACATCACCCTTTCCTCTTCAAGGCAAAACCATCACAAGCTTAAGAGGTAGCAATAACCGAGGCACACGGAGACGATGATGTATCCCCAAGTTCACACCCTCGCGGATGCTAATCTCCGTTCGGAGCGGTGTGGAGGCACAATGCTCCCCAAGAAGCCACTAGGGCCATCATAATATCCTTACGCCCTCGCACAATACAAGATGTCATGATTCCACTAAGGGACCCTTGAGGACGGTCACCGAACCCGTACAAACAAAGTTGGGGCAAACTCCACAACTTAATTGGAGGCTCCGAACAACACCACGAAGCTTCACCACAATGGATTGTGGCTCCGAGGTGATCTTAAATGCTCGGGGCAATATCTACCAACCGTCTAGGGCGAACAAGCTCTAGTGTGCTTAAACATCCAAGGGTAATAAGCTTCTCAAAGTTCACTTCCACATATCACCATGGAGAACTCAAACCTATGCACGAAATGCATTGTCAAGGGAACACGAAGTGCCCAAGTCCTTCTCTCCCAAATCCCACCACAACAACTAATGCTATGGAGCAAATGAGAGGAAGAACAAAGAAGAACACGAAGAACTCCAAGATCTTGATCCACGAGGTTACTCTCGCATAGAGGAGAAAGTGATTGGTGGAAATGTGGATCTATATCTCCTCTCTTTTTTCCCTAGATAACTAGCAAGAATCATTGGAGGGATTGAGAGTTAGCAAGATCAAAGAATGTCAACAATGGGGGGCAAACATGAGCTCAAAGGATAAGATCCATTGGGGAAGAAGATCCCCTTAAATAGGTGTGGGGGAAATCCAACTGTTACCCCCATATCTCGCACACAAGCGGTAGTATCACCCCTGGGAGCGGTACTACCGCCCACATGAAAAACTCGATAGTAGAAGGGACAGCGGTAGTACCGCTTAGTACTACCGCCCATACTACCGCTTAGGTAGCGCTGGTCACCAGACAAAGACAAGGCAGTGTCTGGTGCCCCGCGTGAGGAGCCGCACCCCCCTAGCAGTACTACCACTGTGGCCAGCTGTACTACCGCCCTCGGGAGAGAAATAAAGAACTAGAGCAACCATATGGAAACAGTAAAACTAGAACTGACATAACCTTTGTATATGAGTTCCGAATTGAGCAAACTCAAGCTTGTTGGATTCAGGACGACAAGAGCTATCCAACAGCGATGGAAATGTCAATGATATAGAGATGAGAAACGTCTATGAATGAAGAACTAGAAAAAACTCCAACATCGAAAACATCATAGAAGATGCATATGGACTCCGTTTTCGATGAACTTGAGCTTGTCATGAAGCTGACCATAAGCTCAAGAACCCACATAGATAAAAGCCAACCAAGAACCAAGAAAGATGATGTTGCCAAGAATGCAATGGTTTGACCTCTCAACGAACGATACGGTCAAGCTACTTACTTGAGAGCCCCCTTGATAGTACGGCTATAGATCCTATGACCGGTCTCCCAACTACCACCGTGAGACCGGTAAAATAGAAAACCCTATCAAGGTCAAACGTTTTCCTGGCGCATAGTTCATTTGAGCTAGATGATGACAATCTTGACTTCCTCAAGATGTACCACATTTCTTGTTTGGTTCCCAATACTCCACTATGGGTGAGCCACTCTCCGGCACATCTTCACAAGTTCATTGTCACCACAATGAACGACAAGCTTCAAGCATGATCTCTCTGTGATGCTTCACTTGAGCTTGCACACCGCAACCTTCATGATGATCACCACTTGATGTCATTTTCCATGGGATGTATGGTATATTCCTCTTGATGCAAGCCCATGGAGGTATACCTAAGCCCACAAAGGACTCTCACATAGACCATGGGTTAGTACACAAAGCTTAATGGGAAGTGCTTACCATAGAATGGGATCACTTGATCCCTCTTGGTTCACCTTTGTACGCTTTGTGTGTTGATCAACTTGATTCACTTTTTTACTTAGTCTTGATCAAACTTGTATCTTATCTTCTCTCTTCATAAAGAGGTTGTCTTTAAGGTAAACATGAATGCTCACACAATCTTCTTCTTCAAGACATGCTTGCAATAAGCTCAACTCTCAGATGACCAATCTTTGGACAAACCTTGAATACCGCATTGGTCAAAATATAAACTCCTTGAAACCAACACATGTACTTCAAGAAGTGCCTATGGAAAAATCCTTCAAATATAACTCAAGGCAACCATTAGCCCATAGGGACTGTCAACAATTACCAAAACCACATATGGAGAAATATGCTCTAACAGAGGGAGTAGTCCACCCTCGGGGATGAGGGTATCTACCAGTAGTAATGTGTTCAATATCTCTCTCTCTCTCGTGTTCTTGAGATGTCACGATCTTCATGTATCACGGGCATTGTTAATATAGTCGGATCACATGATGTTATTCCCTTGCTATCATGTTGTGGTGAAAGGAATCTTTCCCTCTAACATATAGTTATGTTGGATTGAATATTGTATTTTAGAACACTTGATATATGTCTTGCATGTGGATACCCGTGGTGACAATGGTGTGTTCTATTGATTCACTTGACATATGTTTTGGTACTGAACTTGTAGATTCCCGCGGTGACACTGGGTAATCTATGCATAGGGGTTGATACACGTTCTTGTCTGACTTTCTCTGATAGAAATCTTGGGGTACTCTTTGAGGTTCTTTGTGTTGGATTGAGTATTATGAATATGAAATTGTTTTATGCGTATCATATAATTAACTCATGGATACTTGTGGTGACATTGGAGTATCTAGGTAACAATAGAGTTGGTTGATGTGTATTATATGATATTATTCTTGTACGTACTCTTACATAGATCGACCGAAAAGGATAACTTGGTTATTTTAATATGAACTCTTGGATAGATTGATTTGAAAGGATAACTTTAAGGTGGTTTCGTACCCTAAAAACAATTTCTTCTTATGCTCTCTTCTAGATAAGAACTTTGGAGTGATTCTTTGTTACACGTTGAGGGATGGTTATGTGATCCAAGTATATTAGCGTTATTGAGATATTGCACTGGCGAAAGTATGGACCCTAGGCCTTGTTTTCAAGCATTGCAATATCGTTTGTGCTCACTTTTGTTACTTGCTAACTTGCTGTTTTTATATTTTCATATTACAAAAACGTATATCTATCCTCCATATTGCACTTGTATCACCATCTCTTCGCTGAACTAGTGCACCTATACAATTTGCCATTGTATTGGGTGTGTTGGGGACACAAGATATTTCTTGTATTTGCTTGCAGGGTTGTTTGAGAGAGACCATCTTCATGATACACCTCCCACGGATTGATAAACCTTAGATCATCCACTTGATGGAAAATTACTATTGTCCTACAAAACTCTGTGCTTGGAGGCCCAACATAGTCTACAAGAATAAAGTTGCATAGTAGACATCAAGCTCTTTTCTGGCGCCGTTGCCGGGGAGGTGAGTTCTTGAAGGTATATATTTAGATCTTACAATCAAATCTTTTATTTATTGTTTTCACTATTTTGGTGTCATAAAAGAAAGGTACAAAACAATGGAGTTTAGGTTGCATCAATTTTTTCGTCTCTTTAATGTCTTCCGTGAAAATGATGGTTCCAAAAATTGTGCTCAATTGGTAGAGGAAGAATTTATGAAAATACTTGATGAGAATTCCTTGAATGATTAGCATGATAGAAAAATTGTTATTATGAACTTTATTAATATTCATGATGTTAATGATATGCAAATCCACAAACTTGGGGATGCTATGCTTGATGAAGATGATATTTTTAGTCCCCCAAGTTTTGATGAGCAAAACTATTGTGATGATAGCATGCCTCCTATGTATGATGATTATTGTGATGAGATGTATGATATAAAGATTAATGGCAACCATGAAACTTGTTATCATGATTTTAATATTCAAAGTTGTTATGTCTATCAAGTACCTCATGATAGTTATTTCGTTGAGTTTGCTCCCACTATTATGAATGAGAAGAAATATGCTTATGTGGAGAGTAATAAATATTCTATGCTTGTGCATCATGAAAATAATGTTGTATGTGATAGTTATATTGTTGAATTCCTTCATTATTCTACTGAAAACTATTATTAGGGATGAAGATATGCTTGTAGGAATTGCAATAATATCAAGTTTCCTCTCTATGTGTTCAAAATTTTGAAGATATGCTTGTTTTGCCTTCCTATGGTAGTTGATTCTTTCTCCCATAAATTTTTTGCTCACAGTATCCCTATGCATAGTAAGTGGGTTAACTTAAATGTGCTTTTCATTTGATTCATGATGATCTTTTGCATGTCTCAAATACTATTTCCTATCCGAGCATCATTGAAATCATCATGCCTAGCTAAAAGGCATTAAAGAAAAGCGCCTGTTGGGAGACAACCAAACACTTTTACTTTATATTTTTGTGTATTCACATTATTAATATAATGTATTAATCATGTTTTATGTCTTTTATTTCAATAAAGTGCAAAGTAAAGCCTTTACTGTGCAAACTTGTTTGATTGATTATGTGCAAACAACAGAACGTTTTGCGTCCAGTACAAGAATTATCAGATTTTACTGGAGCATCAAAAAATTATGAAATTTTTACACAAAATTTCTATGAAAATTATATGTGGTTTCCTAATTTTTAAGAATTGTTAGAGTCATGGAAGTATGGTGATCATTCAGATCTTTACAGATTGTTCGGTTTTTGACAGATTTTGTTTTGCATGCATAGTTTGCTTGTTTCAAGTGTTTCCATAGCTTATATCAGGTGATATAAATTGTGGGAATGATGGAATACAGTAGGTATTATGTGGGAATAATTATTAATCTTTTATTGACAATACCTAAGTGAATGATCTATATTTACTATACTAACCCATCTCACGAAGTGCCGTTATATTTTGTGTGATTGAAGTTTTGAAGTTTTGGATGAGATACTCATACGAGGGGAATAAGGAGCAGAAAGTAACTAAGATTGGGGATGCCCAAGATGCCCCCAATGTGAAATCCCAGGAAGAATCAAGTGTCTAACCTTGGGGATGCCCTGGAAGGCATCCCCTCTTTTCTTCTCCAACATTATCGGTACATCTTACTTGGAGCTATATTTTTATTCGTGACATGATATGTGTTTTTCTTGGAGAGTCATTATAATTTGTTTTTATCTTATATATTTAATTTTAATCTTGTTTTTCAATGAAAAGTTCCAAGAATTGCATTAGGATGCTTGCATTGCATGTTTATAAAACAGAAACTTTTTCTATAGTGTTTGAATTTTCATATTTTGATAGAACGTGGAAAGTTTCTGAAAATTTTACAAAATATTTTCATATAAATTATTTATCACTTCCTAAAGTTTCAGAATTTTTTGTGTTTCATAGGTACACTGGTTTAATAGATTTCTACAGACTATTATGTTTGGACAGATTGCTATCATAGTTTTGTTATCTACTTTTCCTATAGTTTCCATTGCCTATATTGGTAGATATAAATTGTGGAAATGATAGTAAACAGTATATGATTTTTTTTAAATTTTTATGCAACTTGTCTTGGAAGTACACAAAGAGTTGATTTATTATTATGCGCACTAATCTATCTCACGAGTTCTTTTCAAGTTTTGTATGGATGAAGTTTTTGAGAATAGGTGAAACCGGGATATGAGAGGATTGAACGAGATACAAAAGCTCAAGGTTGGGGATTATCAAGTAACCCCAAGCAAATATTTCAATAACTCTCAAACTTCCAAGATTGGGGATGCTACGCATCCCACCTCTCTTCATCAACTATCGGTAAGCCTATGTTGAGCCTATTTTTTATTCGTTCACATGATGCATCCTCTTATTGGATTGCTATTTTTCTTTTGCTTGCTGTTTAAATAAAATACTAAGATATTAAAATATTTATTGAGAGAGAGAGAGATCTCACATAGCTACTTGATTGCTTACCTACTAATTGATCTTCACTTATATCTGTTGAGAGTAGTTTGATGTTTACTCGTGTGCTTCACTTATATCCTAACAGTAAATTGTGAATGAATGAAATATCATAGATATGAAATTATCAATGTGCTTTATACTTTGTAGTAGCTTCACATCTGGTTTAGAAAGCAAAATCTATTGAAATTTGATAATCACAGTATTGGTCATACAAGCAATTCGTGAATGATTACTATAAGAAAGAGAACTTTCACATACAAATATATTATCTTGGACATCTTCTATGATTGTGAATACCCATTAATTATTTTCAAACTTGATAAAAATAGTTGAACTTTGACAAGGAAGACAAGTAATGAGTTTTGGATGTGTATATTTGCATAGAAGTTATATTGTTATGGATCCTCCAACATGTGGTGCTTGTCTAGAACCTTTTGCTAGCCAAAAATTCGTATTAATTAGAGACTCTACTTGTGCATCCAAAAACCCTTAAACCCAGTTTCTTGCAATGACAGTCCACTATATCTACCTATATATGGTATTTCAATGCCATTCCAAGTAAATTTGGATGTATCATCTCTAAAATTTCAAATGAACATTTGTTTTGCATGTCTGGACCGCTCATGGAACGATAGGTGGCGGCCAGCATCTTCCATGTTAAGCTGGTTATTCTCATGATGAGTTTTCATTCACTCATCCTTGTATGAGAGGGCCGGTAATAGGGATTCCCAGTCCCGAAATAAAAAAATAGAGAAATGCAAATAATTAAAAAAAACTCCCCGAGGAATGTTGTTGGTATGGACGGTAGCTTGTGGATTCGGCTAGCCATGGAGTGTGTTTGTTGTTGGAAGGGGAGTAAACCTTTACTTTTATCGCTTGGAAACCACTACTAATGTGTTTAACATGGAAGATATTGATAACTCTTGGTCGTACCATTGACAGGAAGGGTGCACCTCCAAAAATTATATTTATCTATGTTTTAAACAATGAGTTCTCGCACATATGCAAATCCCTGCTTGCCTCTGCGAAGGGACAATGTATTTACTTTCATGTTGTTTACTTTTCATGTTGATTCAACTTCTTATTCCAACGTACTTCTATCAGTTGGCAAACAACATATGGTGGGGAAAGATCTAGGCACGTATGGCTAGTCAAATATATTTGATTATGACTTATTATTGTTGACAATTATCTCTATGATAAATGAGTTGGGAGGCGAAACATTAAGCCCCTATCTTTCTATGTGTTCGATGGATTCCATTTGTTCTAAAAATATACTTTGAGTACTAGCAATCATAGAAGACTATATGATAATTGAGTATGTGGAGCTCTTACTTATGCTGAAAATAAGTTGAATTTCAATTGTTTGGTGACTAAGAACATAGGCTGCTAAGTTTCAAGAGAATTCATTGTTTGAAGCATAACATGTGAATTGTTTTCTACTTTATCATGATGAGTTTTATGAGAGAGAGAAAGTTGTTGTTGTGATGCTAGGAAAAGTGGTTGAAATTATCATTGATCAAACTTATGCACTATGCTAGCATCCACACTTCATAAATTATTTCTTTTATCATTTACCTACTCGAGGACGAGTAGGAATTAAGCTTGGGGATGCTCATACGTCTCCAACGTATTGATAATTTATGAAGTATTCATTCCATATTCACCTATGTTTACAATACTTTTATATCATTTTGATGCACTTTATATGATTTATTTAGAACTAACCCGGGCTGCGTTGTTTTCAGCAGAACTACCATGGTGTTGTTTTTGTGCAGAAAATGGAAGTTCTCAGAATCGCCTAAAACTTTTTGACGATTTTTTGGAACAAAAGAGGCACTAGACGCTTTGTGGGAAGGTCAGAAGATCCACGAGGTGGGCACAACCCACCAGGCCTGGCGAGGCCCCCAAACCGTGCCAAGGTGGGTTGTGCTCTCCTTGTGGCCCATCTTCGCATGAAACCAATGCCAAAAATTCCTATAAATATAGAAACCATCAGAAATAACCCTAGACTCCTCATTTTGCTGCCACAAGGCCTCTGTTTCAATGAAAAACCAATCTGGAGAGAAAATAGTAACCAACTAGAGATGGTAGATCATCTCTGGTGGCCATCTTCATCATCCCGGTGGAGGCCATGATGAGGAGAGAGTAGTCCACACTCGGGGCTAAGGGTATGTACTAGTAGTTATGTGTTCAATCTCTCTCTCTCTCTCTATCTTGTGTTCTTGAGATGTCACGATCTGGATGTATCACGGGCTTTGTTAATAGTCCGATCACATGATGTTATTCCCTTGCTATCATATTGTGATGAATTGAATCTTTCCCTTTGATATATCGTTTTGTTGGATTGAATATTGGATTTGAGAAAACTTGATATATGTCTTCAATGTGTATACCCGTGGTGAAAATGGGGTGTTCTATTGATTCACTTGATATATGTTTTGGTACTCAACTTGCGGATTCCCACAGTGACACTGGGTAATCTATGCATATGGGTTGATACACGTTCTTGTCCTAGTTTCACCGATAGAAATATCGGGGTACTCTTTGAGGTTCTTTGTGTTGGATTGAGTATTGTAAATCTTAAATTGTTTGATGCGTATCATATAATTAACTCATGGATACTTGTGGTGACATTGGAATATCTAGGTGACATTAGAGTTGGTTGATGTGTATCATTGATACGTCTCCAACATGTCTATAATTTTTTCTTGTTCCATGATATTATATTATCATTCTTGGATGTTTTACAATCATTTTACCACAGATTTATATTATTTTTGGGACTAAACTATTAACCTAGAGCCTAGTGCCAGTTCCTGTTTTTCCATGTTTTCGGGTTTTACAGAAAAGGAATATCAAACGGCATAAAACCTTTGATATGATCTTTTCTGGACTAGAAGAGACCTACAGAGCATCAGAGTTGGGCCAGAAGACTCCCGAGGAGGCCACAAGCCCCAGGGGCGCAGCCACCCCTCCTCACCGCGGCCACCAGGTTTGTGGGTCCTCGGGAGTCCACCGACCTCCCTCTTAGCTCTGTAAATTGTCAAATATTCCATAAACCCCAACACAGAACATAGATCGGGAGTTCCGCCGCTGCAAGTCTCTGTAGCCTCGAAAAACTAATCGGGAGCCCGCTCCGGCACCCTGCCGTAGGGGCAAGCCATCACCGGAGGCCATCTTCATCATCTCGGCGGACTCCATGACGAGGAGGGAGTAGTCCACCCTCAAGGCCGAGGGTATGTACCAGCAGCTATGTGTTTGATCTCTCTCTCTCTCGTGTTCTTGAGATGGCACGATCTTGATGTACCACGAGCTTTATTAATATAGATGAATCATATGGATTGTTTCCCCTCTCTATCTAGTTGTGATGAATAGAGTTTTCCCTTTGAAGTTTACTTATCGGATTGAGTCTTTAAGGATTTGAGAACACTTGATGTATGTCTTGCGATGGGATATATATGGCGACAATGGGATGTTCTATTGATTCACTTGATGTATGTTTTCGTGATCAACTTGCGAGTTTTGTGACCTTGGGAATCTATGCATAGGGGTTGGCACACGTTCTTATCTTGACGTTCCGGTAGAAACATTGGGGCACTCTTTTATGTTCTTTGTGTTGGATTAATGAATCTGAAATTATGTGATGCATATTGTATAATCAAGCCCACGGGTACTTGTTGTGACATTGGAGTATCTAGTTGACATTAGGGTTTTGGTTGATGTGTATCTTAAGGTGCTATCTTAGTACAAACTCTAGGGCTGTTCGTGAAATTTATAGGGATAGCTCATAACATTGATCAGAAAAGATAACTTTGAGGTGGTTTCGTACCCTACAATAATTTCTACATTTGTTCTCCGCTATTAGTAACTTTGGAGCGAACTCTTTATCGCACGTGAGGGATTTACATATGATTCAATGATACGTATGCAACGTATCTACTTTTCCAAACTCTTTTGTACTTGTTTTGGACTCTAATTTGCATGATTTGAATGAAACTAACCCGGACTGACGCTGTTTTCAACAGAACTGCCATGGTGTTGTTTTTGTGCAGAAATAAAAGTTGTCGGAATGACCTGAATATTGACGAGGATTTTTTGTGGAATATATAAAAAATACCGGAGAAAGAATCAACGGAGGAGGAGCAGCCAGTGGGCCAGGAGCCCAGGATGCGCGGCCCCCCTAGCCGCTCCTAGCAGGCTCGTGGGGCCCGCGTTGCTCCTCCGACCCCCTCTCCAGTTCCATATAACCCTATTCGTCCCAGAAAAAAATCAAGGAGAATAAATAATCGAGTTTTATGATACGAAGCCGCCGCCACCACCTATTCTTCCTCCGGAGGGCAGATCTGGAGTCTGTTTTGGGCTCCGGAGAGTGGAAATCGAAGCCATCGTCATCATCAACCATCCTCCATCGCCAATTTCATGATGCTCTTCATTGTTCGTGAGTAATCTTATCGTAGGCTTGCTGGACGGTGATGAGTTGGATGAGATCTATCATGTAATCGAGTTAGTTTTGATGGGGTTTGATCCCTAGTATCCACTATGTTCTAAGATTGATGTTGCTACTACTTTGCTATGCTTAATGCTTGTCACTAGGGCCCGAGTGCCATGATTTCAGATCTGAACCTATTATGTTCTCATCAATATATGTGAGTTCTTGATCCTATTTTGCAAGTTGTAGTCACCTACTATGTGTTATGACCCGGCAACCCCGGAGTGACAATAACCGGAACCACTCCCGGAGATGACCATAGTATGAGGATTCCAAGTATTCACCATGTGTTAATGCTTTGTTCCGGGACTCTATTAAAAGGAGACCTTAATATCCCTTAGTTTCCATTAGGACCCCGCTGCCACGGGAGGGATGGATGAAAGATGTCATGCAAGTTCTTTTCCCTAAGCACGTATGACTATATACGGGATACATGCCTAGATTATATTGACGAACTAGAGCTACTTACATATTACCCTATGTTATAACTGATACATGATCAATATCATCCGGCATAATCATCCATCGCCGGTCCAATGCCTACGAGCTTTTCCTATACTGTTCCTTGCTTCGTTACTTTTCCGCTACTGCTGTCACACTTGCTATACCAATCACTACTGCTACTGTTACCGATACTACTGTTACTATCGTATTACTTTGCTACTAAAACTTTGCTGCAGATACTAAATCTTTCAAGTGTGGTTGAATTGACAACTCAACTGCTAATACTCGAGGATATTCTTTGGCTCCCCTTGTGCCGAATCAATAAATTTGGGTTGAATACTTTACCCTCGAAAACTGTCGCGATCCCCTATACTTGTGGGTTATCAAGACCTTTTTCTGGCGCCGTTGCCGGGGAGCATAGCTCTATTCTTTGAGTCACTTGGGATTTATATCTATTGATCACTATGAAGAATTTGCGAGATCCAAAAACTAAAGTTGTGCCCTCAACTACGAGGACAGGTAAGGAACTGCCATCTAGCTCCGCACTTGATTCACCTTTTGTTATGAGTAAATTTGCGACACCGCCACCTGCTATTAATTCTGATATGTCGCCTCTTCTTGATGATGCCACTTCTGCTATACATGATAATTATGATGATTCTTTGCTTTATAAGGATATGACACTTGGTGAATTTCTTGATGCACAAATTGGTAGAGTGACTACTGAATCAAATGATACTTCTGAAACTGATGAAACTATTGAAATAGAACCTGATGTTACACCTTTAGACCTAGCCCTCCTAAATTTGAATTGCCTAATATACCTAAGGGTTATGTTATGGAAGGAGAGGTAGCTGAAGACTTTCTTGCTTGTAAGGATAGCTATGATCTTGAGAAATTATTGTGCAAGTGGAAAGAAAAATCCCTGAATGCTAGAATGAAATATGATCCTAAGTTTGCTACTTCACCTATCTTTGTTACTGATAAGGATTATGAGTTTTCTGTCAATCCTGAGTTAATCACTTTGGTTGAATCTTATCCTTTTCATGGTTATGAATCTGAAACTGTTGTAGCACATCTTACTAAACTGAATGATATCGCCACCCTATTCACTAATGAGGAAAAAATTCGCTATTACTATATCCTTAAATTGTTTCCTTTCTCACTAAAGGGTGATGCTAAAACTTGGTTTACTTCTCTTGCTCCTGGTTGTGTGCGTAGTCACTAGGATATGGTATACTACTTCTCTAAGAAATATTTTCCTACCCATAAGAAACAAGCTGCCTTGCAGGATATATATAAGTTTGTGCAAATTGAAGAAGAGAGTCTCCCACAAGCTTGGGGGAGTCTTGTCGAGTTACTTCATGCTTTGCCTGATCACCCTCTTAAGAAAAATGAAATACTTGATATCTTTTATAATGGACTAACCAATGCTTCTAGGGACCACCTAGATAGTTGTGGTGGTTGTGTTTTTAGGGAACGGACTGTGGAACAAGCTGAAATTCTATTAAATAATATCTTGAGCAATGATAATGCTTGGACTATTCCTGAAGCACCTCCGAAGCCAACTCTGAAGAAAAGAGGTATTCTATTCCTTAGTCCTGAAGATATGCAAGAAGCAAAGAAATCTATGCGAGACAAAGGTATTAAATCTGAAGATGTTAAGAATATACCACCTATTGAAGAGATACATTGATAACCCAACAAAGGTAGAAGAGATACATGGTCTTGATAACCCGACACAGGTAGTAGAGGTAAATTCTCTTCGTAGATTCAATGAGAGTGATATTACTTATGATAAACCTGCTAGCTTATGCTTAGATGAATTTGATAACTTTGTTGCCAAACAAAAAAGTTTTACTGATTATGTTAGCAAACAACTGGAACAAAATGCTCGTATGATTAATCATATAAGTGCTTGTGTGGATAGAAATTTTAATGATCTTAAGCTTATTAGTAAACATGCTTCTATGGTCACCACTCAAGTAGAGCAAGTACTTAAGGCTCAAAATGACTTGCGTAATGAATTGAATGATAATTCTGTTAAATTTATTACTAGAGGTGGTAGAATGACTCAGGAACCTTCGTATCCTGAGGGCCATCCTAACAGAATTGAGCAAGACTCTCATGGAATTAATATTGAAGCACCTAGTTATCCTGGTAATAGGAAGAAAAAGAAAGATGATAGAAACATGCATGCTAGTGAACCTGTTGCTGTTACACCTGAGAATCCAAATGATATATCTACTTCTGATGCTGAGACACAATCTGGTGATGAACATGAGCCTAGTGATAATATTGATAATGATGTTCATATTGATGCTCAACCTAGTAATGAAAATGATGTGGAGATTGAACCTGCTATTGAACCTAATAACCCACAACCTAGGAAGAAAAGATATGATAAGAGTGATTTCATTGCTAGGAAGCACGGTAAAGAAAGAGAACCATGGGTTCAGAAACCCATGCCCTTTCCTCCTAAGCCATCCAAGAAAAAGGATTTTGAGGATTTTGAGCGCTTTGTTGAAATGATTAGACCTATCTTTTTGCAAATGCGTTTGACTGATATGCTTAAAATGTCTCCTTATGCTAAATACATGAAAGATATTTTGACTAATAAAAGAAAGATACCTGGTATTGAGATTTCCACCATGCTTGCTAATTACACTTTTAAGGGTGGGACTCCTAAGAAACTAGGTGATCCTGGAGTACCCACTATACCTTGCTCCATTAAAGGAAATTATGTTAGAACTGCTTTATGTGGTCTTGGAGCCGGTGTTAGTGTTATGCCTCTCTCTTTATATCGTAGACTTGAATTGGGTAAGTTAACACCTACTGAAATTTCTTTGCAAATGGCCGATAAATCAACTGCTTTACCTATCGGCATTTGCGAGGATGTGCCCGTTGTGGTTGCAAACGTTACTATCTTAACGGACTTTGTTATTCTTGATATTCCTGAGGATGATGCCATGGCAATCATCCTTGGAAGACCCTTTTTAAACACTGCAGGGGCTGTTATTGATTGCAACAAAGGCAATGTCACTTTCCATATCAATGGTAATGATCACACGGTGCACTTTCCGAAGAAACAATGTCGGACTCATTGATAAATTCTATTGAAAAATCTTCATCTATTATCACTGGAAGCTTTGAATTCCCTATACCTACTGTCAAGATGAGATATGATATACTTATTGTTGGGGATATACATATCCCCATTGAGGTAACGTAGTGATTTTTCGAAAGTTCTCCGGTTTCATGTGATTCGGAAAAAGTTTGTCAAGGAGACTTGATCAACCTCATTGATGGATTTCTTTTGATGACCATGAGATGGATGAATCTAGAAGTCACAATCTTCTGCTCCCAACTTTTAATTTCTGTTATTTAGTAGAAAAATAATAAAAATAGCATTATTTTCCTGTTTTCTGCATTATTCGTCCAATGAAAAATGACCTGAAAATAAAAGTTCTTCAAATGCCCTGAAATTCTAGTATGATTTTTCTGGAATATTTAAGAATTTTTGAGACAAATAAAAACCGGAGGGGATGCACCAGTGGGTCACGAGCCCAGGAGGCGCGGCCACCCCCTGGTCGCGCCTGGCAGGCTCGTGGGGCCCACGTGGCCCCCCACCACGTATTCCTACCCCCATCTCCTTCTTCCACCTCCAGAGAAAATCATTCCACAGCTCAAACCCATGTTCTTGCTCATTTTGCTGCGTTTTTCGATCTCCTTGTGCAAAGCTCCATTAACCAAACTGTTTTAAGGAATTGTTCCTTGGTATGTGACTCCTTCATTGGTCCAAATGGTTTTTGTTCTAGTGCTTTATTCATTGCGTATTGTTGCTGCCTTGGTGACCCTGTTCTTGAGCTTTGCATGTTAATTTTATTTGGTCCCAAGTAGTTTTGATGCAAGATATGGCCTCTAGGCACTTGTAGGAGTAGTTTCTATGAGTTTTGTTAAGTTTTGTTCACTTTTATTTTGAGTCACTAAAATTTTTCAGAATTATTTCAGAAAAAGAAAAATGTTTAGGAAAAGCTATCATGGTGGTTCCTCGAGCAGGAGGGGTCCCCATCCCGCAATTCGGGAGCCCGATTTTTATCAGCTGAGAGACGCATCGGTGCAACCATGTGAATGGACTTCCGATGAATTCATGATTGATGCAGGCTTCAAGGACGAGTTTGATACGTTCATCTGCAACGCCGGGCTCGAAGAATTCATCTCTAATAAATGTGAACAGTATACTTCCCTCACTGCCTCCTTTGTCCATAGATTTAAATTTTTATGTGGCCGTAACACATCCATATTGTTTGATCTGTATGATAATTCCTATAGCTTGGATTTAGAAGATTTTAATAGAATATGTAAGATACCTTATTGGGGTAGTACCAATGATCCTCCTAAATCATCGGTTAGAGATTTTATTGCTGGTATAACTGTTGGAGAGACTAGAGATATTATGCAGGCTACCATGGGGAGCATTCATTTTCCTGCTTTACATTATTTTGCTCTCTTCATAGGTAGACGCATTAATGGTAAGCGTGATCATAGCCACCTCTGTGCTCCTGACTTCAGTATACTTAAGAGTGCAGTCACAGGTGATAGAAGTTTTAACATGGGAGCTATAATTGCTAGGAGACTAAATAACAATGCTAACGAGGGAGATTTCTTTGGTGGGATCTATGCCACTCGCCTAGCTAATTATCTTAGAATACCCATTTAAGTTGGAGATACCCTGCTCCACAATGCCTTCCTTGATCGTGTTGCCATGATACGTTTCTAGTTCCTTGAGAGGAGCAATGAGTCCCTCCTATACTAGCTAATATTTGATCGACAGTGTGTTTTCCATATTACTCTTCCTGCTCCTGCCTTCCTTGATTTTCAGGGAAAACGAAGATATTACATAACTAGAAGAGAGGCAGAAGAGTGTGAGAGAGAAGAGAAGGCTGCTCGCCTCCGTGAGGAAGCTATTCAGGCGGTAGCTTCTGCGTCCCAGTACAACCCCCATTATGATTTTGGATATTACCCAGGAGCTGGTTACTTTCCTCCATGGGAGTAGACCAACTTAGGCCAAAAGCCTAAGCTTGGGGGAGTACGTGTTTCTCACCGACTTTATATTCATGTTCACACATTCACTTTGATAGTCGGTGTTCACACTTTTTCATTATGTCATCCATGTTAGTTTATTTTCTTTTCTTTCATTCTTCTTGTGTGTTCGATTAAACTTGAGAAAATACAAAAAAATCTAAAAAATGAGAAAATCCAAAAAAATTAGTTATAACTTTATATTCTTGCATTCTAGGTAGTAACTAAAAAGAAAACCCAAAAACATTTTCGTCTTCTTCTTTTGCTTGTTGGGAGTTTTCCCGTGTAAAAATTTTTCCTTTTCTTTGGGTCGAGGTAGAAGACCATGATTAAAATGATTAGTGGCTCTCATATGCATTATTGTTCATCCATCAAAGAGCCATACTTGTCTTCTCCTCCGAGTTTGCTTGCAGATTCCAGCTTAGTCCAATGCACGAACACTCTTATTATTATTCACATCATTCGGTCGATCAAGTGAAAGGCAATAATGACGATATATGATGAAGTGAATGAGCCTAGAAAAGCTGGCATGAACTCGACCTATTTTGTTTTTGTAAATATGACTAGCTCATCGTCTCTAATTCAGCATTGTTATGAGAGAAACATGTTTGCAATGACAACTTAGAGATCATAGTTTCTTATGCCATGCTTAATTAGCTAGGAGCTTATAATGGTTTGTCTTTGATGCCAACATGAATATTAAAATGATTGTGATGTAGTATGATAGGATGGTATCCTCCTTTGAATGATTCAAGTGGCTTGACTTGGCACATGTTCACGCATGAAGTTGAAACAAAATCAACATAGCCTCCACGATATTCATGTTCATGGTGATTTATATCCTACTCATGCTTGCACTCAATGTTCGTTAATCTCAATGCATGTTTATGACTGTTGTCGCTCTCTAGTTGGTCGCTTCCCAGTCTTTTGCTAGTCTTCACTTGTACTAAGCGGGAATACTGCTTGTGCATCCACTTCCGTAAACCCAAAGTTGTTCCATATGAGTCCACCATACCTACCTATATGCGGTATCTACCTGCCGTTCCAAGTAAATTTGCATGTGCCATTCTCTAAATCTCCGAATAATAATTTGTTTTGTATGCCCAAACCGCTCATGTTGTGACAAGGGGCGGTCAGTATCTTCCATGCTAGGGTGTTATCCTCGATATGTGTTTATTCACTATCACTTACGAGAAAGGGTCGGTAATCGGAATGCCCAGTTCCATGCTCAAATCAAATAAAAATATAATTGCAAACAAAACTCCCCCTGGATTGTTGTTGGTATGGATGGCACCCGAGGATTCATCTAGTCATGGAGTGTGATTGATTGGTGGTGGGGGAGTCAAAACTTTACTATTCTGTTTGGGAACCGCCTACAATACGTGTAGCATGGAAGATGGTGAAAACTCTTTGTTATCGCGTTGACAATGAAAGCATGCTACCCCCAAAATCATTTACCTCTGTTTAAAAGCTTGAGCTCTCGCACCTCTACGAATCAATGCTTCCCTCTGTGAAGGGCCTATCTATTTACATTTATGTTGAGTCATCCTCTTCTTATTAAAAGCACCAGCTAGAGAGCACCTCCGTCATTTGTATTCTTTGCTATTAATTGATATTGAGTATGATTATGACTAGATCTTCTTTACCATGAATTACAACTTCTAGTCAGCCCTTGGTCTTTGAAGGTGCTCTGCATTTATGTTTAGCGAGATACCACCTATTCATATTGTATCATGATTATTTTGATTGAATTGTTGATGTTTGAAACTTATTATTATTACTCGCTAGTTGATTATGCCATTTATATGAGTATACTTTGAGACCTGAATGTCATTGCTTATGTGGTTAGCTTATGATCTTGTTGAAAATCTGAATATGAGTTAGACATAATTATAACAACAAGATCAAACAGAGTTCGTAAAAGTTTTTCTTTTGTCTCTTTCAGTTTATCAACTGAATTGCTTGAGGACAAGCAAGGCTTTAAGCTTGGGGGAGTTGATACGTCTCCAACGTATCTACTTTTCCAAACTCTTTTGCCCTTGTTTTGGACTCTAATTTGCATGATTTGAATGAAACAAACCCGGACTGACGCTGTTTTCAGCAGAACTGCCATGGTGTTGTTTTTGTGCAGAAATAAAAGTACCAGAGAAAGAATATATAAAAAATACCAGAGAAAGAATCAACGGAGGAGGAGCAGCCAGTGGGCCACGAGCCCAGGAGGCACGGCCCCCTGGCCGCGCCTGGCAGGCTTGTGGGGCCCACATGGCTCCTTCGACCTCCTCTCCAGTTCCATATAACCCTATTCGTCCCAAAAAAATCAAGGAGAAGAAATAATCGTGTTTTACGGTACGGAGCCACCGCCACCACCTGTTCTTCCTCCGGAGGGCAGATCTGGAGTCCGTTTTCGGCTCCGGAGAGTGGAAATCGAAGCCATCGTCATCATCAACCATACTCCATCGCCAATTTCATGATGCTCTTCATTGTTCGTGAGTAATCTTATCATAGGCTTGCTGGACGGTGATGAGTTGGATGAGATCTATCATGTAATCGAGTTAGTTTTGAGGGGGTTTGATCCCTAGTATCCACTATGTTCTAAGATTGATGTTGCTACTACTTTGCTATGCTTAATGCTTGTCACTAGGGCCCGAGTGCCATGATTTCATATCTGAACCTATTATGTTCTCATCAATATATGTGAGTTCTTGATCCTATTTTGCAAGTTGTAGTCACCTACTATGTGTTATGACCCGGCAACCCCGGAGTGACAATAACCGGAACCACTCCCGGAGATGACCATAGTATGAGGATTCCAAGTATTCACCATGTGTTAATGCTTTGTTCCGGGACTCTATTAAAAGGAGACCTTAATATCCCTTAGTTTCCATTAGGACCCCGCTGCCACGTGAGGGATGGACGAGAGATGTCATGCAAGTTCTTTTCCCTAAGCACGTATGACTATATACGGGATACATGCCTAGATTATATTGATGAACTAGAGCTACTTACATATTACCCTATGTTATAACTGATACATGATCAATATCATCCGGCATAATCATCCATCGCCGGTCCAATGCCTACGAGCTTTTCCTATACTGGTCCTTGCTTCGTTACTTTTCCGCTACTGCTGTCACACTTGCTGTACCAATCACTACTGCTACTGTTACCGATACTACTGTTACTATCATATTACTTTGCTACTAAAACTTTGCTGCAGATACTAAATCTTTCAAGTGTGGTTGAATTGACAACTCAACTGCTAATACTCGAGGATATTCTTTGGCTCCCCTTGTGCCGAATCAATAAATTTGGGTTGAATACTTTACCCTCGAAAACTGTCGCGATCCCCTATACTTGTGGGTTATCATTCAACTATGTTAGTATTGTTGAGAGAAATTGCACTACTGAAAGTACGAACCCTTGGCCTTGTTTTCAAGCATTGCAATATCGTTTGTGCTCACTTTTGTTCATTGTTACCTTGCTATTTTTATATTTTCAGGTTACAAAAACCTATATCTACCATCCATATTGCACTTGTATCACCGTCTCTTCGCCGAACTAGTGCACGTATACAATTTACCATTGTATTGGCTGTGTTGGGGACACAAGAGACTCTTTGTTATTTGGGTGCAGGGTTGCTTGAGAGAGACCATCTTCATCCTATGCCTCCCACAGATTGATAAACCTTAGGTCACCCACTTTTGGGAAAATTGCTACTGTCCTACAAAACTCCGCGCTTGGAGGCCCAACACGAGTCTACAAGAAGAAGGTTGGGTAGTAGACATCAATCATATGTTGTTATTCTAGTACGAACTCTTAGATAGATTGATCGGAAAGGATAACTTGGTTATTTTAGTACGAACTCTTGGATAGATTGATCGGAAAGGATAACTTTAAGGTGGTTTCGTACCCTACAAACAATTTCTTCTTATGCTCTCCGCTAGATAAGGACTTTGGAGTGATTCTTTGTTGCACGTTGATGGATGGTTATGTGATCCAATTATATTAGCATTGTTGAGAGATTGCACTAGCAAAAGTATGGATCCTAGGCCTTGTTTTCAAGCATTGGAATACTCTTTGTGCTCACTTTTGTTACTTGCTACCTTTCTTTTTTATAGTTTTAGATTATAAAACCTATATCTATCATCCATATTGCACTTGTATCACCATCTCTTCGTTGAACTAGTGCACCTATACAATTTTCCCTTGTATTGGGTGTGTTGGGGACACCAGAGATTTCTTGTATTTGATTGCAAGGTTGTTTGAGACAGACCATCTTCATCCTACACCTCCCACAGATTGATAAACCTTAGGTCATCCACTTGAGGGAAAATTGCTATTGTGCTACAAAACTCTGCGCTTGGAGGCCCAACAAAGTCTACAAGAATAAAGTTGCGTAGTAGACATCAGGGTGCTATATGAATACCTTCATCGCCTCTTGATCATACAGGTGGTTTGAGATGTAATCATCGATGAACTGCCTTGAGAAGGACTGAAAACAAACGTACGCATAAATATCTTTTGTAAATTTGAAATAGCGCATAGGGAAAAGGACAAGGTGAAACAGATAGTATCATCCTATACGCTATCGTTGAATGACGTCTTTTTTATTGTGCAAACAAACATCTTGTTGTTTTTCATAGCTAGTTTCCTTATCTTAAAAATCTTTCTGAGTTTCTTGATTTGAGTGATATTGAAGGACACCTCATTTCGCCACATGCAAAAAGGGTCGAACAGTGGGTCTAAACCTCTTACAACAGGACCTACATGTGCAAGAACAAATTATTAATAAAAATATTTATATTACAATGGTTTCTGCAATTGCACAATCATGTGCTATTAGCCAAACAACCATGTATGTGCAAACCTCGATAGTAAACTTCAGTGACCCCCAATGTTTCCCCCCTGCAACATATTTAAGACAAATATTGATCAGGTTACAAGTGATATTTGGCATACAATCACTGAAATATGTTAATGGAAAAATAAACACATTGCAGATCCAATAGATTAGTTTGAGCCACATTGAAAATCTAGTTATCTAAACCAAGCATGCTAAGAACTAGGAAATGTAGCAATTCTATATGTTGCACATGTATTTAGTACATCTAAATTCGATTTTTTTTTCACATGCATAACAATACAACATTGTACCAACAACAATCGTACATCACATTTTAGAATTGAATTAAATAGTTAAATGGTCACCACAACAAATGAACGAAACAGTTAACTAAGCGCCACATTGCACAATAGAACATACTAGAAGGTCCGGTTGCAGTAGCATTACATTGGACATTTCACTAGAATTTCTAAATCAAAGGAAGTAGTGGCACAGGCAACAGCTAAGCGAAACGTGTGAGGGCCTCTTGGATTAAGGGGCACTCGGGAGGCCGACCTATTCCTTATGGGCCCGACTGTATGGGTTGTTTGCCGAACATTGGGTCGATCGAAGGCCTTGTCTCCAGGAAGGAAGCTTAGGGAATTGTGGATTGTACTCCATGTTTGATGTTTCGAATAGCTGTGTTTATCCCTTCGACGTGTAACCGACCATGTGTAAAACGTAGATATCCTCGACGTCTATATAAGATGGAGCATTTGAGGTTGTAGACAGAGGACAATGCATCTAGGGTTCTAGCTATTCGATCTCGAGGTAGATCATTTCTGTAACCCACATATCATCAATACAATCAAGCAGGACGTATGGTATTTGAGGGATCCCTGGATTAGGGGGTCCTAAGATAGCCTACCTATTTTTATCAGCCGGACTATGAGGGATACTTATCAAACACCGAAGGATTTGAAGGCCCAGTCTCAAAGATGGAAGCTTCGGGAAACATGGCTTTGCGCTCCACGTTTGATGTAATAGTTAGGCAAGTTTATCTCTTCGATATGTAGCCGACAATGTGTAAACCCTAGGCATCTTCGGCATCTATATAAGCCGGAGGGTTTTAGGGTATAGAGACAGAACAAATCATGTAGGGTTAGACATACGATCTTGAGGTAGATCAACTCTGTAACACCTTACACCATCAATACAACCAAGTATGACGTAGGGTATTACCTCCATTTGAGGGCCTGAAACTGGGTAAACTTGTGTCCCCTTCGTCTCCTATTACTATAGATCCTAGTCTCACAATTAGGGACACCCTACCCGAGATCTGCCGGTTTTGACACCGCAATTGGTGCTTTCATTGAGAGTTCCTCTGGGAGCAAGATGGAATCTACACCTCGTCTCTTCATCAACGAGGAGGTTCACAACATGGACGTTTTCGTCCCCGGGCAGATCTTCGCGTTCGGCAGAGTTGTGTTGCACGCGCATTCTGCCGGCCATCTAGGCCGCGTTGAGAGCTTCGCCCCTGATCAAGAGGTCAGATTCAGAAACTTAGAGTTCTCCATCGACTCTCGGGGTGACCTGTCACTAATCGGGCTCATGGCTTCACCTATAGCCCCCGAGGACATTGAGGCCTTAACCTCTAACTCCTTCCTCGGACATGCCAATGGGGTCACCCATGGCGACAATCCGATCTCTCATCCCAGTCTGGCCATCAAGCCATGTGACCGAACATGTGTTCTTTCCGAGCACTCCCCACGGGTGGGCCTCATGGGGGTTGACTGCGCGAGTCTCGAACAGCTGGATCCGATCGGGCCCTCAGCGGTCAACAAGGCCTTGAAGAAATTCTCGTTGATGAGGATCATCGACGATCCAGCCCCGATCTACACCCGTCCCAGTTATAGTTCAGGCAGGGATGGATTTTTCGACCCACCCACCACCCACTTGATAGCCACCGTTGAAGACTTAACCGAGGTGCTAGACTATGCCTCCGAGGAGGCATAATACATGGATGAAGAGGACCGTGCTCCCAACCCCGTTGGGCCACCACTTCTACATACGCCTCACAACAATGGTGACAAATCGGGTGATGCGCCATCAAGGCGCCGGAAATCGCATAAGCGATACAAAAGCAAAAAGGGAAGAAGAGCTATTATCAGCAACGGGGAAGGTAATGCCCCCGCCGATCATGACAATCCTAATATCCCCGAGCACCCGCTTTAGGGTCTGGAAGATCCTGAGGGTCAAAACGACCCCGATACCGTCAATGACCCCGAAGGCGACGCTTACCTTCCCCCCATCGAGGAGGAAGGTATACCGAAAGCCGGTGATTTGTACATACCTGATAACCTCGAGGATTAGGAGGAAATCAGGCAACGGATCATAGCAATGGCTCGCATCCTAAAGGCCAGAGAATGTGAACTCAAAGCCAAACATGCTGACCTCAACGATCGATGGACAAAAGTCCTCTTAGCTGAGCAAGTATATGGCACTGGCCCATCAAACCAGCCAAAAAGCTACCCTCAGAGAACGTTGCTGTCACAATTGGACGACGAACTTACTGATTCTCCATCTCCAAACCGTACTCTGTACGACAAGATGGACCGCACCCCTCATGGTGAAGACAGGATGGCTGACGACACTAGTTACATACCGGCAATGCCCAGAAGACGGGGCAAGGAGCCATTAGTGCCCGACGGCAGGTTCGACCTGCGAGATGACCTGGATCACAAAGCAGGCCGCACTAGATCCATTTATGGATCCAGAGAGTACGCGCCCGATAGACGTGGCGAGTACAAACCATGGTTCGACTAAAACAACATGGTCTGGGAACGCAACCGGCCCCATACAGATGTCGAATACAGGCACGACATAGCACGGGTCAGAGCGCCGCTCACCCTCTATGCTTCATGGACAAGGTAATGCGGCATTAGTTCCCCGAAGGGTTTAAACCTGTGAATATAGAACAGTATGACAGGACCACTGACCCAACTGTATGGATCGAGGACTTCCTCCTCCATATCCACATGGCACGAGGAGATGATCTCCATGCCATCAAATACCTACCTCTTAAACTTAAGGGGCCAGCTCAACACTGGTTAAACAGCCTCCTCGAAAACTCCATAGGATGTTGGGAAGACCTAGAAGACGCGTTCCTCTCTAACTTCTAGGGGACCTATGTCCGCCCGCTGGACTCTTCCGATCTCAGCGACATCGTCTAGAAGCCCGGCGAATCCGCCTGACAGTTTTGGAATCGGTTCTTGACTAAGAAGAACCAAATCGTCGATTGTCCGGATGATGAGGCCATAGCCTCCTTCCGGCACTATATTCGGGAAGAATGGCTGGCCCGCCAGCTAGGCCAGGACAAGCCTCAAACTATGTCCTCCCTTCCCTCCCTCATGACTCGCTTTTACGCGGGCGAGGATAACTGGTTGGCTAGGCGCAGCCACAATTCTAAAGATCCCGTGGCACCTGAAGCCTAGGATTGCAACTCAAAGCCAAGGCGCAATAAGAATAAGCGCCGGCACAATAGTAATGATGCCGATGACATGGCGGTTAATGCCGGATTCCGCAACTCCTGACCTGGGCAGCGGAAGAAGCCCCCTAAAGGCAATCGCGATGGACCCACTTAGCTCGAGAAGATCATGGAAAGGCCTTGCCAAATCCATGGAACTTCAGAAAATCCCACCAACCACACACACCACAACTTCTAAGTGTTTAAACAGACCGGCAAGATACAACCCGAAGACCAGGGCAAAAGCTGAGGACAAAGATGCACCTCGGGGTCCGATGGGTGGCCGTCAGAAGAAGTTCCCTCCCGAAGTAAATACGGTGAACATGATATACGTCACCCACATACCGAAGAGGAGAGGAACTGCGCCCTTCGGGAAGTCTACGCAGTGGAACCCGTAGACCCAAAGTACAACCCATGGTCGCCCTACCCGATCACCTTTTAGCGGCGTGATCATCCGACCTGTATTCGTCATGGCGGTTCGGCGGCCCTCTTCCTAGAACCGATTATAGATGGGTATCACCTCACAAAGGTCCTATTGGACGGAAGAAGTAGCCTTAACCCGATTTACTCAGATACAGTGAAAAAGATGGGCATTTATCCATCAAGGATCAAACCCAGCAGCACTACCTTCAAAGGAGTGATCCCGGGCATTGAGGCCCTATGCACGTGCTCAGTAACTCTAGAGGTCGTGTTCGGCTCACCCAATAACTTTTGAAGTGAAGACTTGATCTCCGACATCGTGCCCTTCCACAACTGCTATTACGTGCTGCTTGGATGGACATCGTTCGCTTGTTTCATCGCGGTCCCACACTACGCATACCTCAAGCTCAAGATGCCGGGTCCCAAGGGGGTCATTACTGTTAATGGCAACAATGAGCGCTCCCTTAGGACTGAGGAACATGCATTGGACCTAGCAGCCGAATTCAGTTATAAAGAAGACCGACAAGTTCCGATATCCGCCATAAAGGCACATAAAGCTGGGAAGCGAGTTCGGCTTCAGCTCAATAACTCGAATCCTTCCTCTTCCCCTGTATAGGGACTCGCCCCCACCACACAATTTCTAGACCAGAAAAGTACGTGCCGAGGAGGCACAACTTCGCACTTAAGATTCCCTAGGAATCAGTGGGGAAATAAAGGTGTGTGTTCGGAGGCCCCTACCTACTACCACCAATACGTCTGCGGACAAGATGCAGGTGCGCCTAAAAGAGCCTGCCTACGGCGTAAATCTCACATATAATGTTGTGGTCTCTCAAGATTTTGTTCGCAAAATCTGCCCGCCCTAACACCCATCAAGTTGCATCGAAGAGCAGGAGTCAACTAGCAAGGGTGTATATCGAGGACGTCAGGTCACCAATTGAAGACCCGCGGTACAACAACTCCAGTAGGACTTTATCTCTTATTTTTTTCGCATACCTCTAAACCGTTGCTTCGGCAATCCAAGTTATAAGAGTTGTTGAGAGAGTGCAAAATTCCGTGGCGTAAGTATGCCTCATCTATCTTGGTTTTGGCCCATACTTTTTCTCCTTTATCTCTTTTCTCATGAACCTGTTCAGTATGATGCGAGGTAACCGTCTAATAGACTGGGGGCTCAATTTCAAACATAAATCGCCTTAACTATCGTGTGTTCGGCGTCTTGGCGTTCTCTTTATATGTATCGGTTCTAAACTATGTCTTTGGTCATTAAGTTGGGTTGCCCGGCTCCTGTTCTTGCCCCTTTATGTTCTACTCGTTCAGTTAAATGGGCAAAGGGAGCACCCCTATCATTGTGCTTCCGGATAGTCTGGTCAAGCATCTGAGAGGAGAAAGCCAAAACTGGACTATCATAGTACGCGCGATCCGATTGTGAACCCCAAGGTAGAAGTATTATACTTTAATCCTCGTAAGAGGTTATTCCGTGTTATACGAGGCACTTGCCTTTTGCGCAAACATTACGATGTTGGCTTCAGCCTCGGTTCGTCCAAACATTGCAAACACTTTGGTGGCTAATCGTACGCTTCCCGTAGTCCTTTTCGCGCCCCTTTGGTTGAGTGAAAGAAATAAAGCACTATAGTGTGATTACCTGGGCTGCCGCAGACACCGCCTTCGCGTTCTAATAATACGGCTAAGGGACACAATGCATTGGCATAGACACCCCATGTAGTATCTATGTGGGGGCTGAAGCCGATGACTCACATCTTTCAGTATTAAACGACCACATAGGAGTTATAAAGGAATACAAAACCATATAAGTGCGGATAGTAATATCGTTAAAAGTTATCACGAGTCTTCGGACACGTTACAAGCTCATTCAAATAATTTTTCACCTGAACACCACCATGCTATCACCCACGCACTCTCCATCAATGCATCAAAGTTTAACTCAGCGCGTCGGTGCTCCTTCCCGGGTGGCGGCGGGTCGGTGACGACCTTCATCGGATTGAGCCCCGGCCAATGCACTTTGGCCTTGGCAAGGGCCATCCGGAATCCTTCGATGCAGGAGGAGCACTTGACGGCATTGAGGAGGGGCATGGTAGCAATCAGTGTCTGCACTAGGCCGAAGTAAGTGCCTGGGAGTGGCTTGCAGGGCCATAAGCAGATGCAGAGGTCCTTCATGGCCGGCTCCGCCATCTGGTGTAGCTCCATCAGCAGTTTCAGCTGCTCCACAAGCAGAGGACGACACTCGGGGGCTCCGAACTGTACCCAGAACGTCTGAGCTTCGTCTTCCTCTCCCCGCAAGGCGAAAATCTGATTGGCGTCCGCCACGCTCTTCTGGAGATTGGCGGATGCGCCTGAGGATCACTGCTACTTCTCTGCAACGTCGCAAGAAAATGGCAAGTTGATTCTTGTCTTCCGTTCGTTTTTCCCTTGAAGAGGAAAGGGTGATGCAGCAAAGTAGAGATAAGTATTTCCCTCAGTTTGAGAACCAAGGTATCAATCCAGTAGGAGTATCAAGATGAGGCCACAAGGAACCTTCACACACACAAAAAAACTTGCACCCAACACGATAAACAGGTTGTCAATCCCTTTACGATTACTTGCAAGGTGATATCTGATAGTGATAGTAGATGAAACTAAATAAGTAAATAAAATTGCAGCAAAATATTTTTGGTGTTTTTGTGTTTAGATCTAAATATATAATATGTAAAATAGACCAGGGGGCCATAGTGTTCACTAGACGCTTCTCTCATGATAGCAAGTATTATGGTGGGTGAACAAATTACTGTTGAGCAATTGATAGAATAGCGCAAAGTCATGATGATATCTAAGGCAATGATCATACATATAGGCATCATGCACGAGACAAGTAGACCGATACTTTCTGCATCTACTACTATTACTCCACACATCGACCGCTATCCAGCATGCATCTAGTCTATTAAGTTCATGATAAACGGAGTAACGCTTTAAGCAAGATGACATGATGTAAAGGGATAGATTCATGCAATATGATATAAACTCCATCTTTTTACCCTTGATGGCAACAACACGATACGTGCCTCGCTACCCCTTCTGTCATTAGGTGAGGACACCGCACGGTATGAACCCAAAACCAAGCACTTCTCCCATTGCAAGAACTATAGATCAAGTTGGCCAAACGAAACCCATAACTCGAAGAGAATTACAAGGATATGAAATCATGCATATAAGAAATCAGAGGATTCTCAAATAATATTCATAGATAATCTGATCATAAATCTACAATTCATCGGATCTCAACAAACACGCCGCAAAAGAAGATTACATCGGATAGATCACCATGAAGATCATGGAGAACTTTGTATTGAAGATCAAAGAGATAGAAGAAGCCATCTAGATACTAGCTATGGACCCAAAGGTCTGTGGTGAACTAGTCACGCATCATCGGAGAGGCAATGGTGTTGATAAAGATGGCCACCGGCGATGAATTCCCCTCCGGCAGGATGCCGGAACGGTCTCCTGATTGGTTTTTGGTGGCTCTGGAGGTCTGCGGAGGCGGAAGTTGAGATCTAGGTGTAATTCTGAGGGTTTCCGTATTTATAAGACCGTCTGGCATCGAGAACAAGTCGAGAGGTGCCATGAGGAGGTCACGAACCCCCTAGTCGCGGCCAGGGGGGGCCGCGCCTCCCAGGCTCGTGGCTCCCTCGGGCCACCTCTTCGGTATTTTTCCTTCATCTATTTTTGATATTTTCCATAAAAAATCACGAGGAAAGTTTTATTCCGTTTGGAGTCCGTTTGATATTCCTATCTGAAAAAGGTCAAAAACACGGAAAAAACAGGAACTGGCACTGGGCACTAGATTAATAAGTTAGTCCCAAAAATAATATAAAATAGCATATTCATGCATATAAAACATCCAAAGTTTATAATATAATAGCATGGAACAACCAAAAATTATACATATGTTGGAGACGTATCAAGCATCCCCAAGCTTAACTCTTGCTCGTCCGCGAGTAGGGAAGTGATAAAGAACGAATTTTTGATGTGGAATGCTACCTAACACATTTGTTTTATGTAATCTCTTTATTGTGGCATGAATGTTCAGATCCATAGGATTCAAAACAATAGTTTAATATTGTCATGAAAACGATAATACTTCAAACATAATAGCAAAGTAATCATGAACTTTCGAAATAACAAAGCCAAAGAAAGTTATCCCTACAAAATCATATAGTCTCGCTATGCTCCATCATCCCCACACAACAAATTTAAATCATGCACAACCCCGGTATTGATCAAGTTAAGTTTTCGCATTCTTATTTTTTCGAACTTTTTCAACTCTCACGCAATACATGAGCGTGAGCCATGGATATAGCACTATAGGTGGAATAGAGTGTGGTGGAGGTTGTGAGGCAAAAAGGAGGAGATTAGCACATCGAATTGGCGTATCAAGAGGATATGGAGATGCCCATCAATAGATATCAATGTGAATGAGTAGGGATTGCCATGAAACGGATGCACTAGAGCTATAAGTGTATGAAAGCTCACAAATGAAAACTAGTGGGTGTGCACCCAACTTGCTTGCTCACGAAGACCTAGGGCAATTTGAGGAAGCCCATCATTGGAATATATAGGCCAAGTTATATAATAAAAATTTCCACTAGCATATGAAAGTGACAAAACAAGAGACTCTCTATCATGAAGATCGTTGTGCTATTTGAAGCACAAGCGTGGAAAAATATAGTAGCATTGTCGCTTCTCTCTTTTTCTCTCGTTTTTTTGTTTGGGCTCTTCGGCCTCTTTTTTTTGTTTGAGCTCTTTAGCCTCTTTTTTTTTATTTGGTTGGCATGTTTGGCCTCTTTTATTTCCTCACATGGGACAATGCTCTAATAATGATGATCATCACACTTTTATTTACTTACAACTCGATACTTAGAACAATAATGACTCTATATAAATGAAAGTGATGGCACATGTCATGAGATGGAACGGTGGAAGTTACATGTCAATATATCTCGGAATGGCTATGAAAATGCCATAATAGGTAGGTATGGTGGCTGTTTTAAGGAAGGCATGCGGTGGGTTTGTGCACCGGGGAAAGTTGCACGACACTAGAGAGGGTAGCAATGGTGGAAGGTGAAAGTGCATATATACCATGGACTCACATTAGTCATGAAGAACTCATATCTTTATTGCAAAAGTGTTATTAGTAATCGAAACAAAGTGCTAAACGCATACTCCTAGGGGAAAGGTTCGTAGGAGTTAACCATCGCGCGATCCTGACCTCTACACAAAGGATGACAATGAATAAATCAATTATGCTCCGACTTCTTAACATAGCGGTTCACCATACGTGCATGCTAGGGGAATCACTAACTTCAACACAAGTATTTCTAGATTCACAACACCCTACTAACATAACTCTAATATTACCATATCCATATCTCAAAACTAATTGCGAGTAATCAAACTTATCTTACTAATCAATGCACTTGAATATGAAAGTTTTTATTATATCCTCTTTGGATGCCTATCATATTTAGGACTAATTTCATAACACACGCCAATTACCAAGTTACTTAGAGAGAGCATTCTCAAAATGATATAAGTGAAGATTCGAGAATTTGTATTTCTACAAAATATGACACCGCCGTGCTCTACAAAGATTTAAGTGAAGCACTAGAGCAAAATTATCTAGCTCAAAAGATATAAGTGAAGCAGATGGGAGAAAAATTACCAATCTCAAAAGATATAAGTGAAGCACATGGGCACAAAATTTCCAAGCTCAAAAGATATAAGTGAAGCACGTGTGAGCAAAATTACCAAGCTCAAAAGATATAAGTGAAGCTCATTGAGTATTCTAACAAATTCACGATGAGTGCATGTCTCTCTCAAAAGGTGTCCAGAAAGGATGATTATGACAAAATATAAAGCAAAGACTCTTATAATACACGACGCTCCAAGTAAAACACATATCATGTGGTGAATAAAAATATAGCTCCAAGTAACGTTACCGATGGATTGAAGACGAAAGAGGGGATGCTTTCCCGGGGCATCCCCAATCTTAGGCTTTTTGGTGTCCTTTAATTTGGCTTGGGATGACTTGGGCATCCCCAAGCATAGGCTGGTGCCACTCTTTATTCCATTGTCCATAAGAACATCACCCAAAACTTGAAAACTTCACAACACAAAACTTAAACAGAAACTCGTGATAGTATTAGCATAAGAACACAAACCACCAACTTTTTAGGTACTGTAGTAAACTTTAATTTTCATTTAGATTGATGTTATATTACTGTATTTTCACTTTTCCATGGCTCGTACCCCCCGATACTACCCATAGTTTCATCAAAATAAGCAATCAAGACAACAAAAACAGAATCAGTCAAAAACAGAACAGTCTGTAGCAATCTGTATATTTCGTATACCTCTGTTAACTCAAAAATTCTGAAACATTTATGAAAATTAGGGATTTACATATCAATCAGCATAAAAATGACTCAACTGAAATGCCCTTTCTGGATAGGAATGAAAAATAATTTCGTGAGCATAAAGTTTCTGTCTTTTTCCAGCATGATTAAACAACTATCACCAAAGCTAATCATAAAGGTTCAACTTGGCACAAAAACTAATTAAAACATAAAAAACACAATCATAACAGAATCATGATGGGGTTGACTCAACAAAACTGAAAGTAAAAAGGCAAAAATAAACCTATTCATTGGGTTGCCTCCCAACAAGCGCTATTGTTTAACGCCCTTAGCTACGCATAACGATTTCAATGATGCTCACAATAAGAGTAGTAATTGAGATATGAAAAAGAGCATCATGAATAGCATGAAAAACACATTTAAGTCTGACCCACTTCCTATGGATAGGGATTTTGTGAGCAAACAATTTATGGGAACAAGAATCACTTAGCATAGGAAGGCAACATAAGCATAACTCCAAAACTTTGAACACATAGAGAGAAAACTTGATATTATTGCAATTCCTACAAGCATATGTTCCTCCCTCACAATAATTTTCAGTAGAATCATGAAGTAATCTCACAATATAACTATCACATAAAGGATTATTTTCATGATCAATTATAGCATACGTGTCATCACCAAAACTTGGGGAGCAAAAAATATCATCTTCATCAACCACAGCATCCCCAAGCTTGTGGTTTTACATATCATTAGCATTATGGATATTCAGACAATACATACTAACAACATGGCAATCATGCTTTTCATTCGAGGAACTATCATAAATCTCCTTATAAATTTCTTCTGTCAATACTTCATCAAAAATTCCAGATTCATGATTTTCAAACAAAACTTCATAGAGATAATCAAGTGCGCTCAACTCACTAGCAATTGGTTCATCATAATTTGTTTTTTTTGAAAAGATTAGCAAGTGTATGAGGACCCATATCAATAGATTTTTGGCAAGCGAAGATGCAAGCAAATAGAAGGCACATGGCAACACAAGCAAACATAGCAACGAAAAGGCGAACGAAAAAGGAAAATATTTTTGTAATTTTTGTTTTTTTAGAAGTTGGGGAGAGGAAAACAAGAGGCAAATAGAAAATAAAGTAAATGCAAGAGATGAGTTTGTGATAGGTACTTCTAGATATGCTTCACTTGATTACTCCCCGGCAATAGCGCCAGAAACTCTTCCTGTTACTTCTGTGCAACGTCGCCAGAAATTGGCAAGTTGATTCTTGTCTTGCGTTGGTTTTTCCCTTGAAGAGGAAAGGGTGATTCAGCAAACTAGATATAAGTATTTCCCTCAGTTTGAGAACCAAGGTATCAATCCAATAGGAGTATCAAGATGAGGCCACAGGGAACCTGCACAAACACAAACAAACTTGCACTCAACGCGATAAAGAGGTTCTCAATCCCTTTACGATTACTTGCAAGGTGAGATCTGATAGTGATAGTAGATGAAAATAAATAAGTAAATAAAATTTCAGCAAAGTATTTTTGGTGTTTTTGTGTTTAGATCTGAATATATAATATGTAAAATAGACCCGGGGGCCATAGTGTTCACTAGAGGCTTCTCTCATGATAGCAAGTATTATGGTGGGTGAACAAATTACAGTTGAGCAATTGATAGAATAGCGCAAAGTCATGATGATATCTAAGGCAATGATCATAAATATAGGCATCACATCCGAGACAAGTAGACCGATACTTTCTGTATCTACTACTATTACTCCACACATTAACCGCCATCCACCATGCATCTAGTGTATTAAGTTCATGATAAACGGAGTAACGCTTTAAGCAAGATGACATGATGTAGAGGGATAGATTCATGCAATATGATATAAACCCCATCTTTTTACCCTTGATGGAAAAAACATGATACGTGCCTCGCTACCCCTTCTGTCACTAGGTGAGGACACCTCACGGTATGAACCCAAAACCAAGAACTTCTCCCATTGCTAGAACTATAGATCAAGTTGGCCAAACGAAAACCATAACTCGAACAGAATTACAAGGATATGAAATCATGCATATAAGAAATCAGAGGAGACTCAAATAATATTCATAAATAATCTGATCATAAATCCACAATTCATCGGATCTCAACAAACACACCGCAAAAGAAGATTACATCGGATAGATCACCATGAAGATCATGGAGAACTTTGTATTGAAGATCAAAGAGATAGAAGAAGTCATCTAGCTACAAGCTATGGACCCGAAGGTCTATGGTGAACTACTCACGCATCATCGGAGATGCAATGGTGTTGATGAACATGGCCACCGGCGATGAATTCCCCTCCGGTAGGATGCCAGAACGGTCTCCCGATTGGTTTTTGGTGGCTCTGGAGGTCCGCGGCGGCGGAACTTGTGATCTAGGTTTAATTCTGAGTGTTTCCATGTTTATAAGACCGTCTGGCATCGGGAACAAGTCGAGAGGCGCCACGAGGAGGTCATGAGCCCCCTAGCCGCGGCTAGGGGGGCCCGCGCCTCCCAAGCTTGTGGCTCCCTCGGGCTGCCTCTCTGGTATTTTTCCTTCATCTATTTTTGATATTTTCCATAAAAAATCACGAAGAAAGTTTTATTCCGTTTGGACTCCGTTTGATATTCCTATCTGAAAAAGGTCAAAAACACGGAAAAAACAGGAACTGGCACTGGGCACTGGATTAATAAGTTAGTCCCAAAAATAATATTAAATAGCATATTCATGCATATAAAACATCCAAAGTTGATAATATAATATCATGGAACAATCAAAAATTATAGATATTTTGGATACGTATAAATCACTACACCCAGGTCAGGAATTCGAATTTGCTATCCCCGAATACTCACTTTAGGGTGTACGGGTTACCGTTGGCTATCTCCTTGGCTTGGCGAACCTTCTGCTCGAAGAACCATCTGTCCATCCGCTCCTTCTGGAGATCGGATTTCATGGTGGACTATTCGGCCGAGCTTCCCTTATTCTTTTGCTCCAATGCCTCGCACTTTTTGCTAGCAGCCTTGAGCTCATCCTGTATCTCCGCCACACGAGCCTGGTGCTTATCGCTGGTGGCTCGTAGGGCGCAGAGTATGGTGGCCGCTTCTTTGGCCGTCGCCTTCTCAATGACCGCTTCTTCTTTGGAACATTGAAGCTCGAACTTGAGCTTTTTGATCTCTTTTGACGAAGCTGCAAAATGATAAAACTTTATGTAAAAGGAATATGCATTGACAGTATTCGGGGGAGAGTATTTAGATTCAGTTCGGACTTACCCTGTGCCTCGTCGAACCTCTTGTTGAGGGATTCCACCTCATCCTCGGGGCGCTTGAGCTTCCGATGTACCTCGTCCAGCTCGGCACCGTTTTTGGCCGCTGTTGATGACGAAGCCTACTTTACACACACAATGCATACATCACATCGGCAATCACTTCCTGAATTATATATATGACCACTAGGTGAGCTTGTTCACCTCACCTAGGACTCGGGGACATATACAATACGAATAAATAAAAACCTTAGCAAAATATCGGGCGACTTATTTCAAATCCCACAAGGAGACCTTTGAAGGCCTCCTATAGTCCATTGTCAACGGATTGGATGCTTTGTAGTACCACACCCATAAGGGTGCGGTGATCATCAGGGATGGAGGATCCCGATAGAGCCTCCTCCACGGCCGACCACCTATTGGTCGGCGGGGATGATCGTATTTCCCGATCACCCACCTGGGGTTGGACCGGTGCCTCTGAAGGCACAATGCACTCCGAAGATGTCCTCGGAGGGGACTGATTGCTCGTCCGGCCGGCCTCCTCGGTGTCCAGGCAGGGTGTCGTCCCCTGGTCTTCGATGGCTGAAGCGTTAGCCTCGGCCATGGTGCTTTCTCCCTCGCCCCTGGTGTCTGCCTCCATTGGAGTAGGCTAGGATGACACCTCCACGACATCCTTCGTGGCGCCTGGAGTGGTGGGGTGCGAGGCATCCCTGCTCTTTGCCAGTTCGGCAGGCAGGGCCTCCCCATCCGATATTAGCTCGGTGGGGATAACGAGTGGGGGCTGTTGGACCAATAACCTGCATGTTAACAAACTCTGAATATACTAGTTATAGGTAGAAGGGTCTTCGGGTCCTAACCTGGATGGAGGAGGCTTCACCCTTAGGGTCCTTGGTGGAACCTCCTTGGGGTCTTCGGACGTGAAGCTCGAGTCCGAGCTGTCGTCGGACAGAACCACCCACGCCTGTCGTTCCCTCTTCGAGGCAGGAGAAGCTGCCTGCCCCGGAGCGTCCGAAGATGCAGCTCCCTTCTTGGTGCGAGGGCAATTGCCTCCCCCCTCGCTCTCGACCACCTCATCCTGTTCTTCCTCCTCTTCGGCCTCCTCCTAATTTGTGGAGGCGGGGGTGTCTTCGGATGCAGCATCAAGTTGTCCATGATGTGAAGGCCAGCATGACCTGGTTTCTTCTTCTTCTCTTTCTTCTTGGGAGCCTCGTAAGGCTTCTCCACGAGCATCCTGGCTAAAAGCCCGGTCCTCTCGTCTTTGGGCTGAGGAGCTGGACTGTTGATGTTGATGGCCTTCTTCTACCATCTCTGCCAGAATAGATCGAATAAGAAGATGAAGGAATTCACTATGTAGTAGATCCAACCAAGTTGGGGAAAATGATACCTCGGAGTATGGCTTGGCGGTGTGTAGACGCTTGTCCTCCTCTTGGGATGGCCAGCTCTTCATCGACTTTAAGAGCGCCTTCGACAGCTTCTCACGCGTAGTGCGGAACAAATTCTGGACTGTGGGCTCGGCTTCGAGTTCTCGAGCCCATAGAGGAGTGTCCCGACGCTGGTAGGGGAGGATGCATCTTCGGAGCATCACTTGGACCACATCAGCTAGCTTTATGCCCCCCTCGACCAAGGAGCGGAGGCGCTTCTACAGGTTGGTCACCTCTTTGCCTGAACCCCAGACCAGACCCTTTTCGAGCCACGAAGCCAGTTTGGTGGGGGCGCCGGATCTGAATGCGGTGGCTGGAAGTGGGCCTTCCCCCTCGTGGTTTGGTGACGTAGAACCACTCCTTTTGCCATCCTCTGATGGTGTCGATGAAGGTGCTCGATAGCCACCCGACACGGGCGATCTTGCTGATGACTACCCCACCGCAGTCCGAGTGCTTGCCGCCGACGCACTTGGGCTTGATATTGAAGACTTGTAGCCAGAGCCCGAAGTGCAGCTCGACGCGCAGGAAGGCCTTGCGGACGAGGATGAACGCCAAGATGTGCATGTTGGAATTTGGCGGGAGGTCATGGAAGTCGAGGCCGTAGAAGAACATTAACCCCCTAATGAAGGGGTGGAGTGGGAAGCTCAACCCCCTGATGAAGTGGGGGATGAACACCACCCTCCCGCCTAGCCCGGGGGGTGGGGATCACTTGGCCCTCCTCCGCTGCACGGTGAGGAATGTTGGCGGGGAGGTAACCGGCCTTCTTGAGGTTGAGTATGTCCTTGCTGGTGACCGTGGAAGCTTCTCACTAGCCATTGTATCCTGCCATTTCTTAGCTTGAAGGTGGGGGCGGACGGACCTACATCTGTGCTCTGGAGGTGCAAGGGAATGGGAGGCGAAGAAGTGAAATGGAAAGCGCAAAATAGCTTTTGAGGTTTTCCTTTTCTTATTATGAGGCCTGTCGATGTGGATTCCCCTCGCTGCACCGTGAATCCCTCCACTTCCCAAGACGTGCAAGTCGTTGCGTGCGCGTGGTTAAGTATACCCCATATAAAACGGGAGACGATCGGTATATTGATAGATCGTGATGATTAAAACAACGACGAACCACGAATCGAGTCTATGCAACTGGTCTGGCGGTCGTGGTGGTATGTAACCTTTCGTCAGAAAGGTCGTCAGAGGGCCATTGTTTATCCCTTGATGTTTGGGCTTCAAAGCCGATCAATTTACAGTATTCGGACGTGCCACTATGCAGGAGACTACGTGTCATCGGAGGCCGAACTACGATTGGACAGGAAGGAACTCACCTCACAAGCCGAAGGCTCTGTTTGCGAAGCAGCCAGAGCTAAAGACCCTTGGCGTTGGAGGAATGTTCGGGGGCTACTGAGGGAGTCCTGGATTAGGGGGGGCTCGGATAGCCGACCTATTGTTATGGGCTAGACTATGAGTACTACTTACCGAATACCGAAGGATTTGAAGGCCTAGTCTCCAAGAAGGAATCTTCGGGAAACATGGCTTTCGCTCCATGTCTGATGTAATAGTTAGGAAAGATTATCTCTTCGGCATGTAACTGACCATGTGTAAACCCTAGGCATCCTCGGAATCTATATAAGCCGGAGGGTTTTAGGTTATAGAGACAGAACAACTCATCTAGGGTTAGACATACGATCTCGAGGTAGATCAACTCTGTAACCCCTTACACCATCAATACAACCAAGCAGGACGTAGGGTATTACCTCCATTGGAGGGCCCGAACTTGGGTACACTCGTGTCCCCTTCGTCTCCTGTTACCGCTGATACTAGTCTCATAGTTCGGGACCCCCTACCTGAGATCTGGCAGTTTTGACACAGACATTAGTGCTTTCATTGAGAGTTCTGCTGTGATCGCCAAAGGAATCAATGGTCGCCTTGTCATTAATGAAGAGGTCCGCAACACGGACACTTTAGTCCTCGGACAGATCTTCGCCTTCGGCAGTGTTGTGCTGCACACCAATCCGGCTGGCCATCTAGGTCGTGTCGAAAGTTTCGCCCCTGATTAAGAGGTTAGATTTGGGAACCTAGAGTTCTCCGTAGACTCTCAAGGCGACATGTCATTAACCGGGCTCGCTGCTTTGCCTGCTTGCCCGAAGACTCTGAAGCCTTAACTTCGGATTCCTCTTTCGGTCACCCCCGTGGTATCAACCTCGCCGATGACCTAACTCTTAGTATGGATCTGGCCATAGCGCCCAACGTCCGGATATTTGTTCTTGTCGAACACTCCACTCACCTGGACCTGTCGAAGGTCATCTCCAAAGGCTCCGGTCAGGTTGACCCGATCGATCTCTCGACATTCAACGAGGCCCTAGATCGGATCTTGTCGATGAATATTACTTACGATCCAACTCCGATCTATGCTCAGATGGGTCATAGGGAGGGCCAGGACGAATGTTTTGTCCCACCCACCACTCACTTGGTAGCCACAGTTGATGATTTAACCGACAAGATGGACTATGCCTCCGAGGAGGCAGAATACATCGATGATGAGGATTGCGCTCCCACCCCCATTAACACTGGGTGATTGGCCGCCACCTCCACATACGACGTCTACATGGTGGACACTCCTACCGCTAATGGCAAGAACATGCCTAATAACAATGATGACAAGTCAGGTGAAGCGCCGTCAAGGCGCCGGAAGCCGCATAAACGGTCAAAAGGCAAAAAGGGGAGGAAAGCTATCATCGGCACATGGGACGGAGTTACACCGGAAGACCTCTGCGATCCCACTACCCCCGAAAACCCGCTAGAGGGTCAGGAGAGGCCAGAAGACCAGCGCGCCCCCGATGACCTCAACGGTTCTGAGGACGACAATTACCTCCCCACTGTGTTGGAGGAGGACATCCCGGAAGCCGATGACTTCGACATCTGTGATAATCTTGAAGATAAGGAACTGTTCAGGCAACAACTCATAGCCACGGACCGCAGCCTGAAATCAAGAGAACAACAAATTAAAGCTGAACAAGATAACCTCAATGATTGATGGACGAGAGTCCTCGTAGCTGAGGAAGGATACGGTACCGGTCTGTCGGACCAACCTAAGACCTATCCATGCAGAAGGCTTCTGCCGCAATTCAACGACGATCTCACTAATACGCTATCTCCTAAACATACCCCATATGATAAGCCAGACCGACCTCCTCGAGGACGAGACAGGTCGGCTGACAACATCGGTTATAGGCCGATGATACCCCGAAGACGAGGAAAGGAGCCACTAGAGCCCGATGATAGGTTCGACCTACGACACGACTTGGACTACAGAGCAAGTCGTACGAGATCCATCTAGAGATCCAAAGGGTACTCACTTGATAGTCGGGACGGGCATAGGCCCTGGCTCGACCGCAATCATAAAGGAAAGGAACGCAACCGGTCTAGAAAAGATGTCGAATACCGGCACGACATAGCTTGAGTCAGAGACGCCGCCGACACACGGTGTTTCACGGATGAGGTGATGCAACATCAGTTCCCAGAGGGGTTTAAACCCGTGAACATAGAGCAGTACGATGGGACAACTGACCCAACCGTATGGATTGAGGACTTCCTCCTCCACATCCACATGGCGTGAGGAGACGATCTCCATGCCATCGAATATCTCCCCCTAAAACTCAGGGGGCGAGCTCGACACTGGTTAAATAGCCTCCCCCGAAAAATCCATCGGATGCTGGGAAGACCTAGAGGATGCATTCTGATCTAACTTCCAAGGCACCTACGTTCGGCCGCCGGATTCCTCCGATCTAAGTAATGTCATTCAGAAGCCCAAAGAGTCCGGGCGGCAATTCTGGAATTGGTTCTTGACCAAGAAAAACCAGATTGTTCACTGCCCGAACGCCGAGGCAATAGCCTCCTTCCGTCACAATATTCGAGATGAATGGTTGGCACGCCAGCTCGGCCAGGATAAACCTTGGACTATGTCCGCCCTCACATCACTCATGACCCGCTTTTGCGCGGGCGAAGATAACTGGCTATCAAGACGCAGCCACAACTCTGAAGATCCGAGAACCTCTGAAATTCGGGACGGCAACGGGAAACCAAAGCGCAACAAGAACAAGCGCCAGCACAATGATGACCCACAAGTGTAGGGGATCTATCGTAGTCCTTTCAATAAGTAAGAGTGTCGAACCCAACGAGGAGCAGAAGGAAATGACAAGCAGTTTCCAGTAAGGTATTCTCTCGAAGCACTGAAATTATCGGTGACAGATAGTTTTGTGATAAGATAATTCGTAAAGAGTAACAAGTAACAAGTGTAGCAAAGGTGCAGCAAGGTATCCCATTCCTTTTTCTCACAAAGGACAGGCCTGGACAAACTCTTACATGAAGCAAAGCGCTCCTGTGCACACATGGGAATTTCTGTCAAGCTAGTTTTCATCATGCTCATTTAATTCACGTTCGTTACTTTGATAATTTGATATGTGGGTGGACTGGTGCTTGGGTGCTGCCCTTACTTGGACAAACCTCCAACTTATGATTAACCCCTATCGCAAGCATCCGCAACTAATAAAGAAGAATTAAGCTACACCTAACCATAGCATGAAACATATGGATCCAAACCATCCCCATACGAAGCAACGTGTAAACTAGGGTTTTAGCTTCTCTCACTCTAGCAACCCATCATCTACTTATTACTTCCCAATGCCTTCCCCTAGGCCCAAATAATGGTGAAGTTTTATGTAGTCCACGTTCAAATAACACCACTGGAGGAGAGACAACATACATCTCATCAAAATATCGAACGAATACCAAATTCACATGATTACTTATAACAAGACTTATCCCATGTCCTCAGGAACAAATGTAACTACTCACCAAGCATGTTCATGTTCAAGATCAGAGGTGTATTAATTATCATAAAGGATGAGAACATACAAACTTCCACCAAGTAAACCAACTAGCATCAACTACACGGAGTAATCAACACTACTAGCAACCCACAGGTACCAATCTGAGGTGTTGAGACAAAGATAGGATACAAGAGATGAACTAGGGTTTGGAGAGGAGATGGTACTGGTGAAGATGTTGATGGAGATTGACCCCCTTCTAGATGAGAGGATCGTTGGTGATGACGATGGCTTCGATTTCCCCCTCCAGGAGGGAAGTTTCCCCGGCAGGATCACTCTACCGGAGCTCTAGATTGGTTCTGCCCATGTTCCGCCTCGAGATGGTGGCGCTTCGTCCCGAAAGGTCTCTCCTGATTATTTCTAGGTAAAAATGCTTCATATAGGAGAATATGGGTGTCGGAGGAGCCACATGGTCCCCACAAGCCTGCTAGGCGCACCGAGGTGGTGGCCGCGCCTAGCAGGCTTGTGGCCTGCTGGTGGCCCCCCTCTGGTTGATTCCTACGCCAGTATTTTTTATTAATTCCAAAAATATCCTCTGTAAATTTTTAGGACTTTTGGAGTTGTGCAAAATAGGTATCTCAGATTTGCTCCTTTTTCAGTCCAGAATTCCAGCTACCAGCATTCTCCCTCTTCATGTAAACCTTGTAAAATAAGAGAGAAAAGGCATAAGTATTGTACCATAACATGTAATAACAGGCCATAATGCAATAAATATCAATATAAAAGCATGATGCAAAATTGACGTATCATCTCCCCCAAGCTTAGACCTCGCTTGCCCTCAAGCGAAAGCCGAGATCGATGAATGTGACCACATGTTTAGAGATAGAGGTGTCGATAAAATAAAATACGGACATGAGGGCATCATGATCAACTTTAGAACAACAATACTCACTGTATGAGATTCTTTATATTAGAGTAACAATTCATTCACAAGATAAAGTATGAGCCAAGAACTTTATTGACAACCAACAAACTATGATCTCAGTCGTTGAAGCAATTACAAATTTATCATAACATCGAAAAGAGTCAATATAAGAGCTTGTAAAGAAAATCCACATACTCAATCATCTTTTAGTCTTTGACAATTGCTAGCACTCATGCGGTACCCACGAGGTCAAAGCTTCAATCGAACACAGAGGAAGATAGGGACTCACAGTATTGCCTCCCAACTATTCACCTCAAGGGTGATGTCAACTATAATAACCCATGTTCACCCACATCTGAGAGTTTATATAAGTCTAGATCATTCCCCAACACATAATTCTTGCTAATAGAGGTGAAATATAGGAATTGGTGAAGACCGCCATGAATCTTGCATAAAGGTAAGTACTAAAAAGATAAAGTCACAGATAGGCCCTTCACAGAGGGAAGCAGAGGTTGTCATGCGCTTTTTGTTTGTGGATACACAAGCTCTTAGTGCAGAGGAATGCCACGTTGTATTGCCCTTTGTGATAGCAACCTTTATTATGCAGTTTGTCGCTTTTATTTCCTCACTATCACAAGTTCGTGCAACGCTTATTTCCCTTACAATAAAAGATCACATATATTTAGGAGAAACTTTTATTGCCTTTTTGCACCGATGACAACTTACTTGAAGGATCTTATTCAATCCATAGGTAGGTATGGTGGACTCTCATGGCAAAAACTGGGTTGAGGTGTTTGGATGCATAAGTAGTAGCTCTACTTGGTGCGGAAGTTTGGCTAATGTGAGGTGGAAGAAAGCACGACATGTTGGAGGATCTAAAACCATATAACTTCTATACGGATGCAAGCAAACATAACCTATTATGTTGTCTTCCTTGTCCAACATCAAATTCTTGGTAGGTAATATTTTAATGAGTGGTCACAATCATAAAAGATGTCCAAGACAATATATTTATATGTGAATCTCTCTTTCTTTATCACTTCCTTTCAATTGCACCAATGACCAATTACTATGTTTGTTAACTCCCAACAAATTTCAATCACCATACTTTTTATATGTGAAGTCATTACTCCCATAAGATCATTATGTATTATATTTTCTTTAGTTCTATTATACTTTATTGCTTTCAGGAGCATAGTGATCTAGCAAAGCCCTCTCATCAAAACTACTTTTTATTATATAACTCTCGGACTTGCTTACATAAGGGGAGCAAAAGCAAAAACTAAAAGGTAGATCATACTAAAACTTTTATTCTACCAGATCAAAACAAAAACAAAAAGGATAGAACTAGGAAAGATGAAAACAAAAGGAAAATGGAAAAAGATGTGGTGTGATACGATACCGGGACACCTCCCCAAGCTTGGCACAAGCCATGGGGAGTGCCCATACCCATGTACTTAGGTGTCCTTCTTCGGGGTTGATGGTGGTGGAGTTGTTGATGAGGTTGGAAGCTTGTCCTTTGTCTTCCAAGGCATAGGCTCACCATCCTAAAAAGATGAATGAGTCTCCGGAGTCCTCAGATATGCAACCATACTCATTCTCTTAAATCTGTATTCGTACTCACAGTTTTGGTTTTGCAGATCATAGATTTGGGCTTGGAGATGCTCAATTTTCTCGTAAATCTTGAAGATGTGCACTCCGATGCCCTTGGTCTCTATCTTGTGTTTATGGGCAAACTCCGAGATCATCATATGATTGGCATCACTTGGCACTTGAAGACTTGTTGCTCCATTGCCTCGAGCCTCACTTCCACGCTTCCGGTCTTCTTCGCCCCCTCAACGTCACGGATGTGCAGCACCCCCTTGTGAATCTCAATGGTTTGAGGGTGTTGCAGCACCTCCGCAAGATAAGGGTTGATGACCTTCTCGAAAAACTTGTACTTCGGAGCCGGGGGACACCATGAGAATCTAAATCCGCTACAGAAACAACTCAAAACAAAAACAAGAGGTATTGTCGTGATACGAAAGTCTTAACCTTCGGGAGATTAAATAATGAATCTTTGTGAACCCAAAGGGGTGTTCCACAAGAAAACAGAGTCCAAGGGGCGCACGGGGTGGTGACAAGCCCCCTAGGCAAGGCTAGGGGCGTGGCCGCGCCAAGCAGGCTTGTTGCCTCCCCGTGCGTCCTTCGGACTACTTCTTATTTTCCTAATTTTTTAAATATTCCAAAACTGAATAAAATTATTACTGGAAAACTTTTGGAGTAGGTTTACTTACCATACCACGTACCTATTCCTTTTCGGAGTCGGAAACATTCTAGTAAATCTCCCTAATATGCTCTTCGGGAGTTATGTATTGATAGCATTGGTTTAAACGTTAATGGGAGTACCTGAAATATAGTGTTTTATTCTTTTCCCATTTACCACCTTTGGATTTGCGCCTTCTATGTTATTGATCTTGATGGCACCGGAATTATATACCTCCTCGACAATGTAAGGAACTCCCCATTTGGAGAAGAGTTTACCTGCAAAAAATCTTAGCCCAAAATTGTACAGCAAGACATGATCACGTACATTAAATTCACACTTTTGTATCCTTTTATAATTCCATCTCTTAACTTTTTCTTTAAACATCTTGGCATTCTCATAAGCCTGGGTTCTCCATTCATCAAGCGAGCTAATGTCAAATAACCTATTCTGACCAGCAAGTTTGAAATCATAGTTGAGCTCTTTGATTGCCTGAAAAGCTTTATGCTCTAGCTCTAGAGGTAAGTGACATGCTTTACAATAAACCATTTTATACGGAGACATACCCATAGGATTCTTGTAAGCAGTTCTATAAGCCCATAATGCATCATCAAGTTTCATGGACCAATTATTCCTATATCTATTAACCATTTTGCAAGATCAATTTAATTTCTCTATTGCTTAATTTTACTTGACCACTAGAATGAGGATGATAAGGAGATGCAATTCTGTGATGAACATCATACTTAGAAAGCAATTTACGTAAAGCACCATGAATAAAATGTGAACCACCATCAGTCATTAAATATCCAGGGACTCCAAATCTAGGGAAAATAACTTCTTTAAGCATCTGAATAGAGGTGTTGTGATCAGTACTACTAGTTGGAATAGCTTATACCCACTTAGTAACATAATCAACAACAACTAATATATGAGTATACCCATTGGACGATGGAAAAGGTCCCATATAATCAAAACCCCAAACATCAAATGGTTCAATAACAAGAGAGTAATTCATAGGCATTTCATAACGTCTACTAATATTGTCAATTCTTTGACATTCATCTCATGACAAGACAAACTTACGAGCATCCTTGAAGAAAGTAGGCCAATAAAAACCAGATTGTAATACCTTATGTGCACTTCTATCTCCAGCGCGGTGTCCTCAATAGGCCTCGGAATGACACTTTTGTAGGATCTATTCCCGTTCATGCTCAGGTACACAACGTCTAATAACACCATCTACTCCTTCTTTATAAAGGTGTGGGTCATCCTAGAAGTAATGGCTTAAATCATAAAAGAACTTTTTCTTTTGTTGGTATGTGAAACTAGGCGGTATAAATTTAGCAACAATGTAATTAGCATTTCAGCATACCAAGGAGCATCACGAGAAGCATTTATGACAGCTAATTGTTCATAAGGAAAGCTATCATCAATAGGTACTGGGTCATCGAGAACATTCTCTAACCTAGACAAGTTATCTGCTACGGGGTTATCATCACCCTTTCTATCAACAATATGAAAATAAAATTCTTGTAGCAGAAGGACCCATATGATAAGTCTTGGTTTAGCATCTTTCTTTTCCATAAGATATTTAATAGCAGCATGATCAGTGTGAACAATTACCTTAGAATCAACAATATATGGTCTAAACTTATCACAAGCAAACATAACTGCTAAAAATTATTTTTCAATGGTAGCATAGTTTCTTTGAGCACCGCCTAGAGTTTTGCTAGCATAATGTATAACATTTAATTTCTTCTCAACTCTTTTCCCTAGAACAGCACCAACGACATAATCACTAGCATGACACATGATTTCAAAGGGCAAGTTCCAATCACAGGTGGCTGGACAACAAGTGGAGAAATCAAGGCATTCTTAAGAATTTCAAAAGCATCTACACAATCATCATAAAAACGAATGGAACATATTTTTGCATCAAATTAGTGAGCGGCCTAGAAATCTTAGAGAAGTCTTTAATTAATGTCTTATAGAAACCAACATGACCAAGGAAACTTCTTATACCTCTAATATCCGTAGGAAACAACATTTTTTCAATACCATCAACTTTAGCCTTGTCAACTTCAATACCTCTTTTAGAAATTTTATGTCCCAAGACAATGCCTTCATTCACCATAAAGTGGAACTTCTCCCAATTCAAGACAAGATTAGTTTCTTCACATCTCTGCAAAACTCGATCCATAAACGGAGAAATTATCCATGAAAACCTCAACAATCCTTTCACAAAAATCAAAATATATAGCAGTCATGCATCTTTGAAAGGTAGCAGGTGCATTGCGTAAACCAAAAGGCATACGTCTATAAGCAAGGTTACCAAAAGGGCAGGTAAAAGTGGTCTTTTCTTGGTCCTCTTTTGACACAAGTATTTGAGAGAAACCAGAATAACCATCTAGAAAGTAGAAATGTTTGTGTTTAGATAATCTTTCTATCATTTGATCAATAAAAGGTAGAGGGTAATGATCTTTCCTAGTAGCTTTATTCAATTTCCTGAAATCAATCACCATTCTATATCCTATAACAATTCTGTGCGGGATCAATTCATTTTTATCATTAGGGACTATAGTAATACCTCCCTTCTTAGGGACACAATGCATTGGACTCACCCATGCACTATCAGCAATAGGGAAAATGATACCTGCCTCTAGAAGCTTTAATATTTCGTTTCTTACCACTTCCTTCATTTTAGGATTCGAGCGTCATTGGTGACCATCAACTGGTTTAGAATCAGGCTCTATTTTAATTTTGTGCTAACATAGACTCGGACTAATGCCCTTAATATCATCAAGAGTATATCCAATAGTAGCACGGTGCTTCTTGAGAGTTTTCAAAAATCTTTGTCCTTCATGCTCTGAAAGGTTCACACTAATAATAACATAATATATCTTCTTTTCATCAAGATAAGCATATTTCAAAGTATCTGGTAATTGTTTAAGCTCAAACACGGGATCACCCTTGGGTGGAGGAGGATCCCCAGGAATTTCAACAGGCAAGTTGTGTTTCAGAATAGGATGCTGATCAAAGAAAATCCTATCTATTTCATTCCTTTCATTCATATGCATGTCATTTTCATGGTCTAGCAAATATTGCTCCAAAGGATCAGTAGGAGGCACAACAATAGAGGCAAGACCAATAATTTCATCCTTACTAGGCAGTTCTTTATCATGGGTTTGTCTACGAAATTTAGAGAAATTAAACTCATGAGACGTATCCCCAAAACTTCTGGTAATCGTTTCCTTCTCACAATCTATCCTGGCATTAACGATGTTCAAGAAGGGTCTACCAAATATAATGGGACAAAAATTATCTTGTGGGCAACCAAGAACAAGAAAATCAGTAGGCTACTTTATTTTCCCACACAAGACTTCAACATCTCTAATAATCCCAACTATATTTACTTCTCTTTACTTGCAAGACCTGGCCTAAGCATAAAGTAGATTTTCTACACAAGCTCAAGTGGAGGGGGAAGCAGGGGTGGCGAACAAAATGTTGGTATGGAAAAGATCTCTTGCTCCCCCCTGAATAATTCTTAGATTGCCAAGTAAATCTATATTAGCAAGTTTAATTGTGACATCAATTTCCTCTAACTCAGCTGGTGCAATATCATTCATAATCTCTTTATATAAGGAAAAGGGAATTGCACTCACACTAACACCCATATCACATAAGCGATGGTAACACTGATCTCCTATTTTAACAGAAATAACACGCATGCCGACAATGGGTCTATGTTTATCTTTTGCATCAGGTTTAGCAATTGTAGCAGCTTCATCACAAAAATTAATAGCATGCCCATCAATATTATCAACTAAGAGGTCCTTAACCATACCAATATTAGGCTCAACTTTAATTTTCTCACGGGGTGTACGTGTTTTAACACGGCTCTTACGAACCACAGTTGAAGCTTTAGCATGATCTTTTATTCTAACAGGGAAAGGTGGTTTCTCAATATAAGCAGTGGGAATAACAGGATCAACATTATAATTAATAGTTTTCTCTTTAACTTTAATAGGTTTAACTACTTTCACTTCAATGGGAGGATGGTATTTGAACCACTTCTCCTTAGAGAGATCAACATGAGCAGCAACAGATTCACAAAAAGAAGCTACTATCTCAGAGTCAAGTTCATATTTAGTGCTAAATTCACGAAAAGCATTGGTGTCTACAAAAGATTTAACACAATCAAACTTAAGGTTCATACCTGAATCCTTACCTTCGTGGAGTTCCCAATCTTTAGAGTTGCGTTTAATTCTTTCCAATAAATCCCATTTGAAATCAATATCCTTCTTCATATAGGAACCAACACAAGAAGTATCGAGTAGGGATTGATTATTATGAGAAAGCCGAGCACAAAAATTCTGAATAATAATTTCTCTCGAGAGCTCATGATTGGGGCATGAATATAAAATTGACGTAATCCTCTCCCAACCTTGAGCAATTTTTCTCCTTTATGAGGCCAAAAATTATAAATATAATTCTGATCACGAGGAACTAGATGCATAGGGTAGAACTTTTGATGATATTCCATCTTCAATCGGCTGTACCTCCATGATCCAATATCATCACATCCTATACCATGTCAATGCCTTTCCTTCAAAGATAAAGGAAAAACCTTCTTCTGAACGTGATCCTCGGGCAGACCTACAAGCTTAAATAATCCACAAACTTCATCCAAATAGATTAGATGTAAATCACGATGTAGTGTTCCATCTCCTATGTAAGGATTAGCCAACAGTTTGTCTATCATACCCGAAGGAATTTCATAATAAATATTTTCAGTAGGTTCAGTAGGTTGAGGGAAAACTCTTTGTGTTTTCGGTCGAGGTGAAGATACCCCGAACAAGCCCCTCAAAGGATTACTTTCCATAGTCAGAAGTGACAGTAAATTTCAGCACATTATATAAATTTTTCCTTACCAAATTACACTTACCAAAGGCGCTTAACTCCCCGGCAACGGCGCCAGAAAAGAGTCTTGATGACCCACAAGTATAGGGGATCTATCATTGTCCTTTTGATAAGTAAGAGTGTCGAACCAAACGAGGAGCGGAAGGAAATGACAAGCGGTTTCCAGTAAGGTATTCTCTGCAAGCACTAAAATTATCGGTGACAGATAGTTTTGTGATAAGATAATTTGTAACGAGTAACATGTAAAAGTTTAGCCAAGGTGCAGCAAGGTAGACCAATCATTTTTATATCAAAGTACGGTCCTGGACAAACTCTTATATGAAGTAAAGCGCTCCTGAGGACACATGGGAATTTCTGTCAAGCTAGTTTTCCTCATGCTCATTTAATTCGCGTTTATTACTTTGACAACTTGATATGTGGGTGGACCAGTGCTTGGGTGCTTCCCTTAATTGGAAAAATCTCCCACTTATGATTAACCCCTATCGCAAGCATCCGCAACTACAAAAGAGGAATTAAGGTAAACCTAACCATAGCATGAAACATATGGATCCAAATCAGCCCCTTACCAAGCAACGCATAAACTAGTGTTTAACCTTCTGCCACTCTAGAAACCCATCATCTACTTATTACTTCCCAATGCCTTCCCCTCGGCCCAAAAAATGGTGAAGTGTTATGTAGTCAACGTTCACATAACACCACTAGAGGAGAGATAACATACATCTCATCAAAATATCAAACGAATACCAAATTCACATGATTACTTATAACAAGACTTATCCCATGTCCTCAGGAACAAATGTAACTACTCACAAAGCATGTTCATGTTCAAGATCACAGGTGTATTAATTATCATAACGGATGAAAACATATAATCTTCCACCAAGTTAACCAACTAGCATCAACTACAAGGAGTAATCAACATTACTAGCAACCCACAGGTACCAATCTGAGGTGTTGAGACAAGGATCGGATACAAGAGATGAACTAGGGTTTGGAGAGGAGATGGTACTGGTGAAGATGTTGATGGAGATTGTACCCCTCTAGATGAGAGGATCGTTGGTGATGACGATGTCTTCGATTTCCCCCTCCAAGAGGGAAGTTTCCCTTACAGGATCGCCCTGCCGGAGCTCTAGATTTGTTCTGCCCAAGTTCTGCCTCGAGATGGCGGCACTTCATCCTGAAAGGTGTCTCCTGATTTTTCTCCAGTCAAAATGCTTCATATAGGAGAAGATGGGTGTCGGAGGAGCCACATGGGCCCCACAATCCTGCTAGGCGCGTCCAAGGGGTGACCACACCTAGTAGCCTTGTGGCCTTCTGGTGGCCCCCTCTGGTTAATTTTTGTGTCAGTATTTGTTATTAATTGCAAAAATATTCTCCGTAAATTTTCAGGACTTTTGGAGTTGTGCAGAATAGGTATCTCAAATTTTCTCCTTTTCTATTCTAGAATTCCAGCTGTCGGCATTCTCCCTCTTCATGTAAGCCTTGTAAAATAAGAGAGAATAGACATAAGTATTATACCATAACGTGTAATAACAACTCATAATGCAATAAATATCAATATAAAAGCATGATTGAAAATGGACGTATCACACAACAATAGTGATGCCGATGACACAATCGTTAACGCCGGATTTCAGAATTTCCGACCTGGGCAGCGAAAGAAGCCTCCTAAAGGCAATCGTGATGGACCCACCCCACTGGAGAAGATCATGGAAAGGCCTTGCCAAATCCATGGCACTCAAGAGAAGCCCGCCAACCACACACACCAGAACTGTTGGGTTTCCAAACAGGCCAGCAAACTCACGCCTGAGGATCAAGGCAAGAGCCCTCGCTGCGAGGATGAGGATGAACCTTGACGTCCGATGGGTGGAGGACGGAAGTAATTCCCTCTAGAGGTGAAGACAGTAAATATGATATATGCCACCCATATACCCAAGAAGGAGAGGAAGCATGCCCTTCGAGAGGTCTACGCTATAGAGCCTATAGCCCCGAAGTATAACCCATGGTCGGCATACCCGATCACCTTTGATCGACGTGATCACACGACTAGTATCCGTCATGGGGGTTTGGCCGCCCTCGTCCTCGACCCCATTATAGACGGGTATCACCTCACAAAAGTCCTAATGGATGGAGGAATTAGCCTTCACCTGATTTACTCAGACATGGTGAAAAAGATGGGTATAGATCCATCAAGGATCAAACCTAGCAACACTACCTTTAAAGGAGTGATTCCAGGCATCAAGGCTCGGTGCACGGCCTCCGCAAGTCTGGAAATAGTGTTCTGCTTGCCCAACAACTTTCAAAGCGAAGACTTGATCTTCGACATTGTACCCTTCCACAGTGGCTATCATGCCCTGCTCGGCCGAACAGTGTTCGCTCGCTTTAACGCCGTCCCGCACTACGCATACCTCAAGCTCAAGATGACCAACCCCAAGGGGGTCATTACTGTCAACGGCAATACAGAGCGCTCTCTCCAAACTAAGGAACACGTGTTGGCCCTGGCTGCCGAATTTAATTACAAAGATGATCGCCAAATGCCGACATCTGCCGTAAAGGCACACAAGGTTGGGAAGTGAGAACGACTTCAACCCAAGCTCTTAGAACCCTCCTCTCCCCTTAAATAGGGACTCGCCCCCATCGCACAACCCTATGACCAGCGGAGTACGTGCCAAGGAAGCACAACTTTGCACTTAAAATTCCATGGGCAGCGGTGGGGAAAAAAGGGTAAGAGTTTGGCTGAACCGAACCACTACCATCAAAATGTCTTCGGACACAATGCAAGTAACCATCAAAGGGAATGCCAAAGGCGTAAAGCTCATCCACACTTCGGTGACTTTTCAAGACCTTGTTTGCAAGATCCGTTCACCGAACGGTACCACCCATTGAGGTGCACAACTCCCTTAGGAGGCGCAGGAGTAGACAAGCAACAGGGCACATTGAGGACATAAGGTCACCAATTGAAGACCCCTAGTACAATCACTCCTGTAAAATTTCTTTTTTCAAATACTTGTAAACAGTTGCTTCGACCATCCGAGTAATAAGAGTTGTTAAGAAAAATACAACATCACTATGCGTGCTTGTCTCGTTGTTCTTTTTGGCACATATTTTATTTTCTCCCTCTTCTCGCAAAACTGTTCGGTATATGACGATGCAACTGGCTAATAGACTGGGGGCTCGAGTTTAAAAAAATTGCCTTATGTACAATTGATTATGCGTTCGGTGTCCTGGAATTCGCTTTGTATGCATTGGTTCCGAACTATGTCTTGGGTCAATATTTGGGTTGCCCGGCTCCTTTGCTTGCCCCTTTATGTTCCGCTTGTTCGGCTAAAAGGGCAAAGAGAGAACCCCTGCGATTGTGTTTTCGGCTAGCCTGGTCAAGGACCTCAGGGAAGAAACCCGAAAACTGAATGTCATAGTATGCGAGAACCAGTCTGTGAATCCGAGCTTAAAGTATTATACTCAAATCCTAGTTAGAGGATATTCCGGATCATACGAGGAGTTTGTTGTTCATACAAACCATGTGATGTTGGCTGTAGCCGCGGTTCATCTGAATATCACAAAAGACTGGGGGCTAGTCATCAGCCCCCCATAGTCCTTTTCACGCACCTATGGCTAAGTGAAAGAAATAAAGCGTTATGGTCTGATTGCCTAGTCTGCTGCACTCCACCGCCTTCGGATTCCAATAGCTCGGCTAAGGGACATAGTGCATTGGTATAGACACCCCATGTAGTATCTACATGGGGGCTGAAGCCGACGACTCGCAACTTTTAGTTTCAACGGCCACACAGGAGTTATAAGGAACACAAAACATTGAAAGCATGATAAATTATAACCTCAAAACTTTAAAATGTCTTCGGACACATTACAATCTACTCATGCATGTCCTCTTTCGAACACTGCGACTCTATCGCCCGAGCACCCTCCATTACTCCGGAGAAGTATAGCTCAGGGCGCCTATGCTCCTTTCTAGGAGGTGGAGGAGCGGTTGTATCTTCATCGGATCAAGCCCCGACCAGTGAACCTTGGCCTTTGCAAAGTCCATCCGTGCTCCTTCGATGCAGGAGGAGCGCTTTAGTGCGTCGGTCTAGGGCGAGGCATCGACCAGCTTCTGCACCAGTCCGAAGTAGTTGCCTGACAGTGGCTCGTTGGGCCATAGCCGGATACAGATATCCTTCATGGCCGACTCCGCCATCTGGTCCAGCTCCATCAGCTGCTTTAGCTGCTTAGTAAGGAGAGGAGAGCGCTCGGGGGGCTTCAAACTGCGCCCAGAATAGACGAGCTTCATCTCCTTCTCCCCACGAAGCATAGAGCTGATTCGCGTCCGCTGCACTCTTCTGGAGGTCGGAGTAGGTGCCTGAGCAATGCCTCACCTGGGTAAGCAACTCAAACTTGCTATTCCCAAAGACACACTACAAAAAGTATGGCTTACCATCTGTTGTAACCTTCGCCTGGCGTACTTTCTCCTCGAAGAACCTCCTATCCACCCGCTCCTTTTTGAGTTCAGTTGTTAGTGTGGATAGTTCGGCGGCCTGATCCTTTCCTTTCTGCTCAAGGGCCTCACACTTATGGCCGGTGTCCTTTAGCTCTTGTTGGATCTCCTTCACTCGAGCCTTGTGCTTGTCGCTGGTGGCTCTTAAGTCCGAAAGTGTGATAGCCACTCGTTTAGCCGCCGCCCTCTCGATCGCAGCCTCCTGCTTCGCATTTTGGAGCTCGAACTTGAGTTTCTCCATTTCCTTTGCCAAGGCTATGTAAGCATCAAGAATAAGAATAGTGCATCCAATAGGATGGCCAATTTTTTTTGGATACTTAGTAAGGCTTACCCTGCGCCTCGTCGAATCTCTTGTTAAGAGCATCAAGCTCGTCTTCGGAGCTTTTGAGCTTTCGATTCAGATCGTCTAGCTCGGCGGCATTCATAGCCGCTATCGATGACGAAGCCTGTAAAAAGCAAATCCTTATCAGGTTACATGGGTTCAAAATTACCGAACTAGCGTCAATATGATTCTATGTTGGATCCTCATAATGGCTGGTTAGAACGATCCGAACATATAATTTAGTATATAGTTCAGAAAATGATCCATGATTGACCCCTAGGTGAGTTTTTTCAAACTTACCTAGGGCTCCAGGGCTGCCATGTACGTGATGATAACCCAAAGAAATTAATGTTTTACAAATAAAGCATGGCGTGGCTCACCTGAGAGCCCGTCGGGAGACCCTTGAAGGCCTCCTTCAGTCCGTTGTCGATGGACTGAATGCTTTGTAATACCGCACCCATAAGGGTGCGGTGCTCCTCGGAGATGGAGGCGCTCGATAGAGCCTCCCCCATGACCGGCCACCCACTGGTCGGTGGTTCCATTGGTGATCGGACAACCCGATCACCGGTCGGGGATCGAACCGGTGCCTTTGGAGGCATCGTGCCCTCCGGAGATGTCTTCAGAGGGGGCTCAACGTCTACTCGTCCAGTCTCCTTGGTATTTGGGTGGGGTCCCGCCCCCCGGTTTTCTGTGGCCAGGGCGTTCGCCTCGACCATGATGTCGTCTCCCCACCGGCGGTGCCCGGCTCCACCTAGGAGGCTTGTCGGCGTGTAGACCCTAATCCTCCTCTTTCGCTGGCCAGTCCTTCTGCATCTTGAACAGCGGCTTCCACAGCTTCTCCCGATTAGTGTGGAAGAGGTGACGAATTGTGGGCTAATCGTCGAGCTGACGAGCCCACAGGGGAGTATCCTAGTGCTGGCAGGGGAGGGTGTGCCGCCAGAGCATAACCTGGACCACGTTGGTTAGTGTGATATCGTTGTTGACCATGGTATTGATGCACTTCTGCAGGTTGTCCACCTGCTTGCCCGATCCCCAGTCGAGGCCCTTTCTGAGCCTGAAGTCAATCTGATGGGGGGACTGAATCTAAATTCGGCCGAAGCAGCTTGGACTTACTCCCTTGGCTCTGTGATGTAGAACCACTCTTTCTGCCATAGTTTGATGGTATCGATCAAGGCGCCGGATGGCCATCTGACACGGGAGAGTTTGCTGATGAAAGCCCCTCCACAATCTTCTTGTTCGCCTACGACACACTTTGGCTTGATATTAAATATCTTGAGCCAAAGTCCTAAGTGTGGCTCGACTCACAAGAAGGCCTCATAGACGATGATGAAGACCGGTATGTGCATGAAGGAGTTTGGTAGGAGGTCGTGGAAGTCAAGGCCGTAGAAGAACATGAGCCCCCTGACGAAGGGGTGGAGCTGGATGCTCAGTCCCTGAACGAATTGGGAAATACAGACCACCCTTTCGCCTGGCTTGGGAGTGGGGATCACTTGGACCTTCTTCGGGGGGTGGTGGGAGATGTTCACGGGGAGGTAGCCGGCGTCCTTACGATCCCGGATGTCCCGGTCGGTGACCGTGGAAGCCTACCTCTTTCCATTGTAGCTAGAACCCGCCATGGATTAGCTCGAAGGAGGTGTGGTGAAAAACCTAGATCTGTGTTGTGGAAGCTCAAAAGATTCAGGAAGCAGACGATGCGAATGGGAATCGGGGTTAGGCCTTGGGGTTTTCTTTCCCTTTTTAGGAGGCTTATCGTTGTTTGGCCTCCCTTTTCTATGCCGTGAATCCCTCTTATTCCCGAGACATGCATGCCATTGCACGCGCATGATTAAACAAATCCCGTATAAAACGGGGCACAATCTATGCATTGATGGACCGTGCTGATAACGTCCTCGAACCGTGAATCGAGTTTTCGCAGCTGGTTTAGCGGTTGTGGTGGGCCGTGACCTTTCGTCAGAACGATCATTAGGGGACATTGTTTTACTCCGTGATGCTTGGCTTTCATGGCCGACCTATTCATGGTGTTTGTACGCACCTCTAGTCGGAAAACTACATGTCATCAGAGGCCGAACTAAACTCCACAGGAAGAACTCACCTCACAAGCCGAAGACTCTGATTGTACGAAGCAGTTGAAGTGGACACCCTTGGCATTCGAGCCGTGTTTGGGGGATACTGAGGGAGTCCTAGATTAAGGGGTCCTCAGGAGGCCGACCTATTCCTTATGTCCCAAAGTGTATGGGTCGTTGCCGGTCGTTGGATCGATCGAAGGCCTTGTCTCCAGGAAGGAAGCTTTGCGAATTATGGCTTGTCCACCATGTTTGATGTAGCGAATAGGCGTGTTTATCCCTTTGGCGTGTAACCGACCATTTGTAAACCCTAGGTACCCTCGACGTCTATATAAGCCGGAGGGTTTTTGGTTGTAGATAGAGGATAACTCATCTAGGGTTCTAGTTATTCGATCTCGAGGTCGATCAACTCTGTAATCCACATATCATCAATACAATCAAGCAGGACGTAGGGTATTACGTCCAAAGGAGGGCCCAAACCTGGGTAAACATCGTTTCCATCATCTCTTGTTACCATCGTTTCTAGTCTCACAGCTCAGGACCCCCTACCCAAGATGCGCCGGTTTTGACACCGACAACGTGCTTAACCGGTGTAGCTAGGTGAACATAGGTACTAACTGATAAATCTAAGAAAAACAAGTTAATACTCATCATATGAAATATCGATGATGATGGGCTCCGTCCACTTGGAAGAGGGTGAGGCCTCCACACCATAGGCACACTGAGAAAACACAACGAAGTCTTCATCAAACGCACTGGCGGTGCCCTCGAGAAAGAACCACGAGGTGTCGTTTATAGCAGCCAACCGCGTGGTGGTGTCAGCGCGCTTGACGTTAACGGTGGCCTCGACGGTGAGATGCTCCTCCAAGATCTAGGGTTCGGCACGCAGGGAATTCATAGCTTCCTCATCTACGCGTGCATACGTGATTTGCCTCTTCGCAGCAAAATGCTCTTTGAGATCCTGGCTATACTGCGTGCACCATGGCTTTCGGCGGAGATTAATTCGAGGATGGGGTGGTTATTTGGGTGGAAGGGGTCGTGTCGGCGGTCGGTCCATGTGGGATGGAGGAGGAGTGGGTGAGGGGGTATTGGGGAGGTGTTGATTACCTGACTACATGGACGAGGCCGAGCAGCGGGAAGGAGCATCGCCGGCGAGGGGTCAGCACTCCAAGCAAGCAATGAAGGTTTGAACTAGGAGAGGTAGAGGAAAAGGGGGGAATGTGGCTTTTCATTGGTACCGGGGACGAGGGAGGTAGATATTTCTATGGCAGCCCAAAATTGTCATTCGGTGCAGCGAAAAACTGGCAGGGATGCACCATCGGACACAGTCCCTTATTCGGAACCATGTGCGATATCACAACGTCACAAACGAAGCGTGTGTTATACACCGTCTGTGATGAACTTGAACATGCAAATATTTCATAATAGTTCTGGATATCAACACATCACAAATGAAGCTTGTGATATACCCCGCATGTGATGGACATGGACGTGCAAATGTTTGTCTCCAAGCTTCATACATAAGATTGGGTACTACACTACACACGATATCATTCCAAAAAAGTGTGTGTGATGAACTTCAATTTCATTTTCAATTTGAAGATGGAATGGGGATATGGCAGCAAATTTTTGGTCCGAATTTCCCTGGTTACAGTGTTCATCCACGTCATCGCATAATTTAGCATCAATTGCTAATTTGGGTACTGCACAAAAGTGCCTACACCATAGCCCGCACTTACTTAATCAAGCAATTAAACAGAGCTGGTTGACCTAAACATTACTCTAACAAAAGACCAGCACTCTAAACAACGACTAATGTTCCACCTAACGCTCACCGATCTCCATTGCATCATCCATGACTAGCTCGCGCTAGACGACATCCAGGGGAAGGGGCTCCATGGCATCCATCGCCACATACTCCACAAGCATCTCGCTGTTCGCGTCTACCATCTCTTTGGAAAAGGCCACAATGAGTTTGGCATGGGTGGCCGCGGTCCGGGCATTGACGGCCTCCATCTTGGCAAGGGAAGCTGCCGACGAATGGACGGCAGCCCGAGCGCTCTCGGCGATTGCCAACTCTTCGGACGTAGGTTGTTGATCGTTGTTGGAGAAGGCCGTTGCTATTTGTGCGGTGACAAACATGAGATGGGCATGGGCGGCATCGGCACAAGCCTGGGCAGCTGCCGTCAGGGCTACCGCGGCCGCCGAGGAACAGACATCTGATGTGCCATTCTCGCCATTTGCTATCCCGGTTGCGAATGTTGCTTCCACCATCTGAGATGCCATAGCTGCCCTTTTGGCGGCCGGAGCCGCCCTGTCGGAGAGTGTGGCCACACTCAAGAATGTTGTGAGCTCGTTCATGGCTGATGAAGTAGCGCTGAGGCAGCAGTGGGTCACCGAAGTTTCCCTCACAATGCGGATCCGTGTCCCCACATTTCACCAGCGATGCTTGAACAGTATAGTGGTCTTGGGGAACAAGTGTGACTGTGTGGTTGAGGCGCCGGCGAAGGACTGAAGGTTCCGGCCTAAGCCATATATGAGGATTTGCCCAAGATATTTTGATGCAACATCACACATGTTTCATGATCAAGAACTGTTTGCGATGTATTTGATTTTGAAACATCTTTGAGACGAAAAATGAAGTTACATTGGCAATTTAAGGTGTTTGGGTCGCAATAACAATTATCTATAGTGAACTTGCAACTATAGGACTGTGTGTTAAATACGGAATAATTCAGGGTGGCTTAGTCCCTTTAAAACATTTAAAGAGTATTTTAGAAATTTCATGTGCATAGATCAGATTTGAACTACACTTTATTAAGCACATACTAGAGGGCACTTGAATGGGTTGAAAATCAACTATTTGTCACTGGATACATGTTTTGGTCCCATGCAAGAAATGGAAATTAAATGAATTCCAAAGCTCACAGTATTTTGGCTCGGCCGTATACTTTGAGAAGCCTTGTTTTCAAATTCTAGTAAATCCAAATATCGTGAGAAATTCATGAAACTTGGCACAAACAATGCCTAGTTTGGGACAAGTTTCCTCACAAACCTCTTACAAACCGTAGATTCTCACAAGTAGTCATGTGGTTCTAGTAGGTATAGCTCACATTTTATATGTGAAACAACATCCGATGTCGCTTCTCACCTTGAATTTATTTCTAGAGTCTCCATAGAGTAACGAGAATGTGTCGTGCGAAACAATGGAATCTTACAAAGTTCGTTTGGCACTTTAAGTACATTAATTTGGTTTTGTAGGTATTCAATGTGCATAATTCAAATTTGAACTACAATAAATGCACGGTCCAGCTCATGAAAATATGTCGAAAAACCATATATGTTTCACTGGCTGCATGTTTAGGTCCCACACAATAAATGGGAATGAATTTCAAACATATCATTGTCTTGCCTCAACCAAAAACATCTGGAAACTTAGTTTTTAAATTCATGTAAATTCAAACCACAACAGAAATTCGTGATATTTGGGCATGGTTCCATCAATTTCCCTATTGTGTCTGTTGTGGTAAAAAAATTGCCCAATTTTTAACAAGTTTTGGCACAAAGCCTCTTACAAACCGAAGGTTGTCATAAGAAAGTCGTGTGTTCCGATAGGGAAAGTTCACATTTTATGTGTGACACGACATCCATTGTCTCTTGTGGCCTGCATTTATTTATGGAGTCACCCATAGAGCAACTTTTTGACGGTCATGCTGAACTATGGATTTTTTCCAGGGTTCTCGAGACCTGTTTAACACATTAGTTTAGTTTCCAGTCGTTTAATGTGCATAATTCAAATTTTAACTACAATCACAAGGTACAACACATGACAAATAGGTTGGAAACGATATGCCTTTCCATGCATGTATAATTAGGTCCCACGCAAGAAATGGGAATGGATTTCTAACATCTCATTGACTGTTTGCTCAGCCGCAAACATTAAGATGCTTGGTTTTCAAATTCCTGTAAATCAAAAACTCATCAAAAGTTCATGAAACTTGGGATGGTGTCATGGAAAGGGCACACACATGACGTGGTAAAAAACTACCCAAATTGGACATGTTCTATCACAATCCCCATACAAATCGGAGCACCTCAGAAGGAGCTTTGTGGTTTCGATAGGAACATCATATATGCATGCCACATATGTGGGCAAAAAGACATTTGATGCCTCTTCTCTCCTTTATTTTCTTTATATAAACAACATAGACATATATACGTGCAAAGTGCCAAAATATGATTAAATTACGCGATCATCTGGCTTTTAAATACATTCATTGAGTTTTTGGTGCATTATTTAATGTGCATAATTCAAATTTGATCGACAATCACAAGGTTTGGGGCAGCAAGATGGATTGAAAAATAATATATGCGTCCTTGGTTGCATGTGTTAGTTCACATGCAAGAAATAAGGACGAATTTCAAATATCTAAGCATGTTGACTAGGCCACAAACATCGAGAAACTTGGTTTCCAAATTCTCGTAAATCCAAAACTCTGTCAGAAATTCATGAAACTTGGAATGGTGTCATGTGAAGGCACATATATGCTATGGTAGAAAAAATACCAAGTTGGCCATGTTTTGTAACAAGCCTCTTACAAACATGAGATTCTCACACACAATAAGCTACATCCGGTGGTTCCGCTAGGGAACATATATATGCATGCCACATCTACGGGTGAAAAACGACATCCAATGCCTCTTCTCTTGATTTTTTTCCTAGAACAACATAAGGCAATACGTGTGTAGTGCAAAAATATTAAATTATTACCGGTTTTATAGCTTTTTATACATTAATTGAGTTTATGTGCATTTAATGTACATAATTCAAATATGAACTATAGTAACAGGTCTACGTTGGGCAGGGCCTCATCATATAAAGCATAAATATGTTGTGCTGTTTTTGGTGTCCACTTTGAGAGAAAGAGCAACTGTTATTAATAGCTAACAAAGGCATTTTGCAACAAAAATATGGCATGCTACTATCAAAAATGGGCGTATTATTTATAATTCGTGGATGTTTCTATAGACCTTATGTGCAGGCCATGTGTCGGTATCTGTATTGCCAAGGAGGTAGCATGTGGATACATGTTTGAGTAGACGAGTGGCGTGCGAGCAGCGTATTGCACACACTCATCGGGGTGGCATGTCCTTTGCCATTTGTCAAACACGTTTCAGAATGAATACCCCTATGCAAACCGAGGGTAATTGTTCCTTCCCTACTAAGCCAAGTGAAAATCTGGCACGAAGGAATTTTTTCATTGCGTCATCGCAAACTGTTGTGAATGATGACTCGTGTGCCCTTCCCAATGCTACAACTTCTACTCTTGCTAACTGCTAAGGTTACCACATATGAAAAAAAACTGATGTGGGAAGGTAATTAAGGAGAGACATGAGTTTGATGACCACAAGAAGAAACAATGCCAAGCACGTGAACCTTGGCAAAAAACTTAAATTAAGGAAACTCACCAATGCATGCAAGACTTTAGTTGCTAAATAATTAAATGAAGGGACCTTAGCAAAAATGCATTATGGACTTGAGTTGCTAAGATATTTAATACACTAAGCACCCCATGTAAGCACCGATCGATGCATTAACAATAGGATTCGGGTAAGTTTCAAATCTATCATATTGGGTAAATTTTCTTTTGTCAAATTGGAAACACTGAGATTTGTCCAATTTTGCAGGAAAAAATCACTATTACGGTGCAATTTTGCAATTGAAATTCGGTAAATATAGATTTCATTCATAGATCAAGCATTGGTCTTTGTACAAAATATTTCAACTCGACAGATGAATCGAATAAACTTTTCCCCATTTTCTGCTAAACATGTACTGAAATAGCTAGATCAACTATATATACTAGATAATTTAAAGTACATGGTATAGTTCAACCATATCTATAGTTATCTGAAGTGAACAAAATAGCCCCCAAATACTACTTCGGAGGAGCTTCATGCTACTGTCAGCAGCCTTCTCCTCTACCGAGCGGGTTCAGTAAGAGGCAGAGGAGGAGAAGCCTACCGCGAGCTGGAGGAGTCGAATTCGTCGGCTGCCGCTGCTGCCCTCCGCCGCTCCTGACGCGCCTCCGCGAAGCGGCGAGACTCGACACAGATCTCCTCATTCCACTGCATAGTTGTGGTGTTTGCCGCGGCCATGGCAGCGGTGAGCCTCTATGCATGCTCGACCTGGCGCTCCTTCTTCTCATTGCGGATGTTGATGTAGCGCGCTAGGCCACTGACGCAAAAGCCGAGAGGTTGTGTTTCGGCGACGGCCTCCTCCTCCCGCCATCGGGCTACGGTGGCGGAGTGGGTGATGGCCCCGACAGCTCACAGTGGGGTGGCTGCCAAGGCGGACGCTGGTGTGGCGGCGGCCAAGGAGGCAGCTAGTGGGGTGGAGAAAACGGCGGCCACCAATGGGGTGGGGGCGACAGCGGTCGCCGACAGCAGCTGGCTTCGGGAAAATGTGGAGGAGCGTGTGGTGGGTGTCGTGCACATAGCCAACAAGGATGCCACATGCACTCAATGGTTTCGGGTACTGCGCCACCGACATGGTGCCGCCTCCCAGCTAGAGCTGCCCTCTGGCGGGGTGGAGGAGCAACGACGACAGACAGGTGCCATTGGCGATTGGGGGAGAAGCAAACTTGGGAAGCTACGGGCAGGGAGGGAATGAAGGCGATGTGGAGAGGCCAGCCGTGAGGGTTTAGAAAGCAGGCGTCCAAGGCGAGCCAGGCGGGAAACTTACACTTTCATATGGGGGAACGGGAAGCTTGCGTGCGTTATTGCGCGGTTGCGTGGGAACGAGAAGCCCAAAAGAAACATTGTGCGCTCCCGAAGCATTGGGTGTTTGTGGCATTCCGGCGCGTTGGGCGGGAAACTTCCGCACTCCAAAAGCGTGCACTAGGGTCCTCGTGCGGCAATGCGGTGACAAGATTGGATGGAGGTGAGAGAAATGACAAGTGAGCAGAGAGTTAATAATAAGCAACCATTTTCATTTTATTACAAAGAAAACGGTCATTCTGTACGCACCGTCACGAATGAATGTATGCATTAGGCGGTTGATTTAGCCTCGACGCACTATGCTCACGTCTGTGCGCACCTGGCTGCTCTACTGGCATCCATGCGTGAACGATCAGGCATGTTTGGGGAGCCATATGCAAGCTGTTGCATCGCTCCCGGTGCCACTAACATGGCTTGAGACTACGTCGGTATTTCCTCAAGGAGGAAGGGATGATGCAGCATAGCGATGGTAAGTATTTCTCTCACTTATGAAACCAAGGTATCAATCCATAGAGAAAGATCATGCACCCACGTAAACATCACTTACACACAAATAACAAATACTTCCAACCCGACGCAAAAGAGAGGTTGTCAAGCTCCCTAGGGTAATAAGATTAGGTAATCATAGTTTGGGAAAATAGATCTCGCAAGAACGTAAACTAAAATGAAGAAATAAAAGTGCAGCAAGGTATTTTTGTTTTTTTAGATTAATAGGTCTGAAAACAAAAGATGCGAATAGTTGATCGGAAAGCAATATGTTGGAAAAGTAGACCCAGGGGCTGTAGGTTAGACTAGTGTCTGCTCTTATGAGTATAGCACATGGTGGGTGAGCAAATTACTATTGGGCAATTGATAGAAGATCAAATAATCATGACAGTATCCAGGGAATGATTATTATATAGGCATCACGTCCAAGATAAGTAGACCAAAACGATTATACATCTACTTCTATTACTTCACACATCAACCGCTATCCAGCAGGCATCTAGTGTATTAAGTTCATGGGAAAACAAAGTAATGCAATAAGAACAGAGACATGATGTAGACAAGGTCTATTCATGTAGGAATAGACCCCATCTTGTTATCCTTAATGGCACCGATACATGTGTGTCTTGCTACCCCTTCTGTCACTGGGAAAGAACACCACAAGATCAAACCCATCACAATGCACCTCTTCCCATGGCTAAAAAAATCGATCTAGTTGGCCTACGTAAGCCAAAGGTTCGAAGAAGAAATACAAGGCTATAATTAATCATGCAAATAAGAGATCAAAGAAGACTCAGATCACATTCATGGATAGAAACTGATCATGAACTCAAAATTCATCGGATCCCAACAAACACACCGCAAAAGTCATTACATCAAATAGATCTGCAAGAGACCATTGTATTGAGAATCATAGAGACAGAGGAATCCATCTAGCTACGGAACCGTAGGTCTATGGTGGAGTACTCACGCATCATTGAAGAGGCACCTATGAAGAAGAAGAACCCCTCTATGATGGTGTTAGATTGGATCTCGAGGTTCTGGAACTTGCGGCGGCTGGAATTTTGTTTCATCGACTCTCTTAGGGTTTTCTGATTTTCTGGGAATTTATAGGCTCGATAGTCGGTTGGGGGGACTCCCGAGGTGACCACCCTCTACCAGGACGCGCTAGGGGCCTCTGGCATGCCTTGGTGGAGGGTGGCCACCCTAGGCACCCTCTTCTTGTGATCTTTGGCCCATCTTGGCTATTTTGGTCCATTAAAATTCGCCAAAAATCCCCGCAGCATTTGGGCTCCGCTTGGTACTAATTTTCTGCGAATTAAAAACCAAGCAAAAACAACAACGGGAACTTTGGCACTATGTCGATAGGTTAGTCCCAAAAATGATATAAAGTTGATATAAAATGATTGTAAAACATCCAAGATTGATAATATAACAACATGGAACAAGCAAAAATTATAGGTACGTTGGAGACGTATCAGCACCCCCAAGCTTAATTCCTACTCATCCTCAAGTAGGTAAATGATAAAAAAATAATTTTTGATGTGGAATGCTGCCTAACATGTTCATCATATATTATTGTATTTGTATCATGGACATTTGGACATTTAAATGTTTCAAATCAATAGTCTAGTTTTGTCATGAAAGCTTTAATATTCAACCATATCAACAGGCAACCATGTCTTTCAAAATATCAACGCTAAAGCAAGTTATCACTAGCCCATCATGCTCAATCATTGTTTCATTCACAATACACACTCAAATATGAGCTACACCTAATTCTCAAGTACGATCATAGTGCCTCCTAATTGGTGCTTTATAAGAGAAGATGGAGACTCAAAATGAAAAATAGAAATTGCATAAAATACATAGATATGCCCTTCGTAGAGGGAAGGAGGGATTTGTAGAGGTGCTAGATCTCAAGTGTTTAAATTGATAGAGAAAAATATATTTTGGGTGGCATACCTTTACTTTCAATGAAAACGACTAAGAGATTTCATTATTTTCTATGCTAGATGCATCATAGGAGGTTCCCAAACAGAAAATAAAGTTTATTACTTTTTCCACCATACTTTCACTTTTGATGGCTAGCCGAATCCACGGTTGCCTTCCATACCAACACTTTCTAGGGAATTTATTATTTCACGACATAAAGTAAATATTTTTCTTTTTCATTTTCGGACCGGGCATCCCTATTATGGCCATACTCTCGTGTGATGACAAGCGAATAAACACTCATCTTAAGAATAACACATTTAGCATGGAAAAATACCGGTCACCCCCTACCCTTTCATGAGTGGTACGAGCACACAAAAAGGAAAAAAATTTGAAAGCTTAGAGATGGCACATACAAATTTGCTTGGAACGACATGGAAATACCGTAAATATGTAGGTATTGTGGACTCATATGGCAATACTGGTTTAAGAATTTTCGATGCACAAGTAGTACTTCTACTTAGTAGAAGTGAATGCTAGCAAGGGATTGAGAAGCATCCAACCAAGAAACGAAAAATCACATAAGCGAGCATTAAGCATAACTAACACCGAATAATGCACCATAAGTAGGATGTAATTTTGTAGCAGAACAATTGAATTTCGTCCTTCCCTAGGGAATCACAAACCTTAACACCAATATTCTTACTAAGCATAATTACTCACTACCATAACTCACATATAACTTGTCATGTTGCAAAACTATTAAAAAGAATCAAGTTTAATTTTTTCAATGATCTTCTAAAAGTTTTATCATATCCCTCTTTAATATCTATCACTTTGGGACTAGTTTCATATATTGCAATTGTTTTTGACAAGCTCACATGGATATAAGTGAAGAACGTGAGCATACAAATGTCATCTCTCAAAATAATAAAGTGAAGCATCAGAAGATTTCTTCAAAATTACTAACTCTCAAATTAATTTAAGTGAAGCATGAGAGTATTTCTTCAAACATGTAAAAACACGCCGTTCTCAAAAAGATATAAGTGAAGCACAATAGCAATTCCTTTGCTCAATAGATATAAGTGAAGCATAAAGAGAAATTCTAGAAAATCAAAGCATATTTTTGGCTCTCTCAAATAGGTGCGTGAAGCAAGGATAAAAAGAAAATAAAGCAAATATACAAGACGCTCCAAGAAAACTCATGATATGTGACAAATAAAAATATAGTTCCTAGTAATATACCGATGGTTGTTAGAAGAAAGAGGGGATGCCACTCGGGGCATCCCGAAGCTTAGTTGCTTTTTACTCTTTGGATATTACCTTGGGGTTCTGTAGCATCCCCAAGCTTAGGATCTTCTTACTCCTTATTCCTTCATTGATACGTCTCCAATGTATCTATAATTTTTTATGATGGCATGCTATTACATTATCTGTTTTGGATGTTTTATATGCATTAATATGCTATTTTATATTATTTTTGGGGCTAACTTATTAATCTAGAGCCTAGTGCGAGTTTCTGTTCTTTCCTTGTTTCTGTGTTTTGCAGATATGGAATATTAAACGGAGTCCAAACGGAATAAAATATTCGGAATGATTTTTTCTAGAAGGAAATAAATCCACCACGCTTGGAGTGCAAGGCAGGGACTCTGCGAGGAGATCACAAGCCAGCTAGGCAAGGCCACCCCCCTGGCCGTGCCTGGCAAGCTTGTCGTATCGTGGCAGGTCTCCTAACCCTATTATTGGTCCTATAAATACTCAAATATTCCCCCAACACCAAAAAGAGCCATGCAAATACTTTTCCGCTGATAGAAGCCTACGTTCTCGAGAGATCCAATCTTTGAGCCTTTTCTGGTAATCGGCCGGAGGGGGATCCGATCACGGAGGGAATCTACATCAACTCCATTGCCCCTTCGATGATGCGTGAGTAGTCCACCATAGACCTATGGGTGCATAGCTAGTAGCTAGATGGCTTCTTCTCTCTCTTTGATCTTCAATACCATGCTCTTCATGATCTTCATGGATCTATCGGATGTTATACTCTTTTGCGGTGTGTTTGTCAAGATCCAATGAATTGTGGGTTTATGTTCATATTAATCATTAATCTTATTTGTGTCTTTTCTGAATTCTTATATGCATGTTTTCATATCTTTTCAAGTATCTCCTAGTTATTGGTTTGGTTTGGCCAACTACATTGCTAATTCTTGTAATGGGACAAGTGCTTGTTTTTGGGTTCAATTTTGCAGTGTCCTCACGGAGTGACAAAGTAGGGGTAGCGAGGCATGTATTGTATTGTTGCCATCAAGGGTAAAAATATGGGTTTTTCATCATATTTCTTGAGTTTCTCCCTGTACATCATGTCATCGTACCTAATGCGTTACTCTGTTCTTCATGAACTTAATACTCTAGATGTAGGCAGGAGTCGGTCAATGTGTGGAGTAATGGTAGTAGATGCAGAATCGTTTTAGTCTACTTGAAATGGATGTGATGCCTATATGCATAATCATTTCCTTGGATATCCACATGATTATTCGCTTTTCTATCAATTGTTTGACAGTAATTTGTTTACCCACCGTGATACTTTCCTTCAACAGAGAAGCTTCTAGTGAAATCTATGGCCCCTGGCTCTACTTTACATATATATTTTCAGATCTATAAACCAAAAATACCAAAAATACCTTGCTGCAATTTATTTACCTTTTACTCGTTTACATCTATCTCTATCAGATCTAATCCTTGCACATAACCATGAAGGGATTGACAACCCCTTTGTAGCGTTGGGTGCAAGAGTTTGATTGTTTGTGTAGGTGCATCCATTGTTGACTTTCTTGTTCCTCCTACTGGATTGATACCTTGGTTCTCAACAACTGAGGGAAATACTTATCTACTTCACTGCATCACCCTTTCCTCTTCAAGGGAAATCCAACGCATGCTCAAGAGGTAGCAAGAAGGATTTCTGGTGCCGTTGTCGGGGAGGATACACATCAAGCCTACCAAGTACCCATCACAAACTCATCTCTTGCATTTACATTATTTTCCATTTTCCTCTCGTTTTCCTCTCCCCACTTCTAAAACGATTTTTCAAAAAATACCAAAAATATTTGCTTTTTTATTCGCCCTTCTCCCGTTCGCCTTTCCGTTTGCCTTTTGTTTGCTCTTGTGTCGGATTGCTTGAACTCATGGCTAGCCTTACTACTATAGCTAGCACTCTCGAGAATGAAGTTCTTAATTTTAATCAAAGGGAGGGTGAAAACATAAAAGATGCTTGGTGTAGAATTTGCAATGCTCAAAATAGATCTATTTGTAAGCAATCTACTACCGTTCTCCTTCGCAATTTTTATGTGGCTATTTCCCCATGGAATAGATATGTTCTAGATACTATCATGGGAGGAAATTTTTTGGGAAACCGTACCTTTGATTCTTATATCGCTATGATAAATTTGGTAGGTTCACCCCCAATCATGTTTAATGAAACAAAATTGACTTTGGAACATGTGATGCGAAGGCTTGATATTATTGAAAAAAGGTTGCTATGGTTGAGCTTATTAAAAAATTGGATAAAAAGATTCATAATAACATTACTCAATATGGATCTAAAGTAGGAGTTACCGTAAAAATTCTAAACAAAATGGAACCCATAGTTAATGAAAAATTGGAACAATATTCCTCTAGAATTGACAAGCTAGAGGACATTATTACCAAGTTTGGATCCGCTTTTGCTTTGGTTCGAACTACTCGAACACCATCCCTCCCTGAGGCTACCAAGTTTGTTTATGTTCCTAAAAATGAGGGTGAATCTTCTAGTAAAACAGATGAAGATCTTAAGATGATTAGTATTCACACTAGCTTTCTCAATATTATTAAGGAACCAATGGCTACCATTGAATCTCTTGATTTCTTGCCTAGGAGTATTATTATTGATAAGAGGAATAGGCCTTCTAGGGCTTACAATTGTGCAATTGAGGAATTGCATACCAAAATAAAAATACCTAGATTTACTATGTTCTGCCTAGCTAGGGGCGTTAAACAATAGCGCTTGTTGGGAGGCAACCCAATTTTATTTTTTGTGTTCTGTTTTTTCTTCCGTTTTTGTGTGTTTCCCACATTATTAGTTTTGTAGTAATTGTGTTTTGGTGTTTTAATTAATGTTTTATTCAAGTAAAACCATTGGGGTGATCTATGGTGGTTGTTGATTTGATCTTGTTGAAAAACAGAAACTTTTGCGCTCAGTCCAGGAAGTTTCTAAATTTTTATGAGCGCCAAATGAGTCTGAAATTTTACACAAGATTGATATATAAATTTCCCAGGTTGTCCAAAATTTTCAGAATTTTTTGAGTTACAGAAGTATACGAAGTTTTCAGATTGCTACAGACTGTTCTGTTTTTTAACAGATTCTGTTTTCTTTGAGTTGTTTACCTATTTTGATGAATCTATTGGTTGTATCATGAGGTATGAACCATGGAGAAATTAGAATACATTACGTATTACACCAATATAAATAAATAATGAGTTCACAACAGTACCTAAAGTGGTGATTTATTTTCTTATACTAACGGATCTCACAAGTTTTCTGTTAAGTTTTGTGTTGTGAAGTTTTCAAGTTTTGGGTATGGATTTGATGCACTATGGAATAAAGAGTGGAAAAGCTTAAGCTTGGGGATTCCCAAGGCACTCAAAGTCATATTCAAGTATTCCAAAGAGCCTAAGCTTGGGGATGGCCCGGAAGGCAACCCCTCTTTCGTCTTCAATCCATCGGTAAATTTACATGAGGCTATATTTTTATTCACCACATGATATGTGTTTTGCTTGGAGCGCTCGTATGATATCAGTCTTTGCTTTTTAGTTTGACACAATCATCCTAGTTGCATACATATTTTGAGAGAGACATGCTGAATCGTGAATTTATTAGAATACTCTATATGCTTGACTTGTATCTTTTGAGATAGGCAATTTTGCTCTATATGCTTCACTTATATTTTTTAGAGCACGGTGGTATTTGTGTTTTATAGAAATAATTGAAATCTCGTACCTCACTTATATTATTTTGCGAGTCTTTAAACAACATGGTAATTGGTCTAGCTTATGAATTTAGTCCTGATATGACAGGCATCCAAGGGGAATATAATAAAAACTTCCATATTAAGTGCATTGAGTATGTTTGAGAAGTTTGATTCCTTGCATAAAGTTTTGAGATGTAAAGATTGTAATGTTAAGAGTCAAGTTAGGAAGTAATTGTGATTTGGTAAAAATAATTGTTTGTAGTTTTGTGATTCCCGTAGTATGCACGTATGTTGAACCGTTATGTAAGGAAATCGGAGCATGATTTGTTTATAGATTGTCAACCTTTCTGTGAGGGTCGGGAGCACGCGATGGTTAACTCCTACCAACCTATCCCCTAGGAGCATGCGTCTAATAATTTTCTTCGATAACTAATAGACTTTTTCAATAAGTATGTGAGTTCTTTATGACTAATGTTGAGTCCATGGATTATACGCACTCTCACCCTTCCACCTTTGCTAGCCTCTCTAGTACCACACAACTCTCGCCGGTACACCAAACACCTCCTCAAAACAGCTACCAAACACCTTCCACAAAACAGCCACCAAATATCTTTCCTCAAAACATCCACCATACCTACCTATTATGGAATTTCCATAGCCATTCCGAGATATATTGCCATGCAACTTCCACCGTTTCCGTTTATCATGACATGCACCATCACTTTCATATTGCATATAGAGTCATATTTTGTTCTATGTATCGAGTTGTAATCTTCTTTTGAGTTGTAAGTAAATAAAAGTGTGATGACTATCCTTATTAGAGCATGTCCCATGTGAGGAAGGGATGATGGAAGCTATGATTCCCTCACAAGTGGGGATGAGATTCTAGACCTTATGAAAAATAAAAGAGGCCAACAACGCCCAAATAAAAAAAGAGGCATTGCTACCTTTTTCCACACTTGTGCTTCAAATTAGCACCATGATCTTCATGATAGAGAGTCTCCTATTTTGTCACTTTCATATAACTAGTGAAATTTTTCTTCATGATGCACGTCTACTTAGTTTCTTTTTGAGCTTTCATACACTTATATGTCTAGTGCATCCATTGCATAGCATTCCCTACTCACTTGCATTGATATCTATTAATCGACATCTCCATAGCCCGTTGATACGCCTAGTTGATGTGAGACTATCTTCTCCTTTTCCTTGACAACCTCCACCATAGTCTATTCCACCTATAGTGCTAAAAGGTTTGAGAACATAGTAAGTGTGAAACAATTACTTGACTTGTCATCGGGGTTATGCATGATATAAATACTTTGTTTGGGGAAGATGGAGCATAGCCAGACCATATGATATTGTAGGGATGACTTTCTTTTGCCATTATATTTTGAAGAGATACAATTGCTTAGCTAGTATGCTTGAAATGTTATTGTTTTTATGTCAATATTTATATTTTATTTTGATTCTTATGCATCTGAATGTTCATGCCACAATAGAGAATATTACATCGATAAATATGTTAGGTAGCGCTCCACATCCAAAATTCTGTTTTTATCAAGTACCTACTCGAGGACGAGTAGGAATTAAGCTTGGGGATGCTGATAGTCTTCAACGTATCTATAATTTTTGATGATGACATGCTATTATATTATCTATTTTGGATGTTTTATATGCATTAATATGCTATTTTATATTATTTTTGGGACTAACCTATTAATCTAGAGCCTAGTGCCGGTTTCTGTTTTTTCCTTGTTTTTGAGTATTGCAGATATGTGTCGGGGTACGACACCTATGGGATCACATGGATCCCTTTCTGGTTCAGCAGGGAGATGGTGTGCACGAAGAGCAGATCTGACGAGCAGCATGACAGGATTTTTACCCAGGTTCGGGCCACTAAGAAGCGTAAAATCCTACTCTTGCTGTAGTGTATTATGAGTGTTTGAGTTCTAGCTATAGGAGCGTTGTGTGATGAACAACACACGGTCACTACACGTGTGAGACAGAAGGTCCTCCAAAAGTCCCAAAAAAGTGCTCCCTCGTAGCCTTGGGCCTCCTTTTGTATGACTAAGGGGTCTCCATCAGTGGCGTACAGTACATACACGAGGTGTACAGTTGCTATAGTGTTACCATACGTAACACTGACGGCATAGGACAAACGCATTTAATGCTCCATCGGGCGTCCCTGGCCTTCTACGGGATAGGACAGGGGCTCGTCCCATCGGCACCTCTTAACCTCCTCCGTCGCCAGCGCCTTGACACGTATTCCGGAGGGATGACACCTGGTCTCTACGCTGGTAGGAGGGTGAGATCTTGCTGGGTGCACGTCTTGCCGGGGCTCTGTAAGCCATCCCGGCTAGACCTTGTCGGGGTCCCAGCTTTTGGCCTTTGGTCTTTTGATTCTTGACTTGAATGCTTTCTTGATATCTTGATACTTGCATCTAGCAGTCCCCTGATAGGCCAAGCCATTGGTGTGGCAACAACTTCCCGTGCACAAGTAAGGGGTAGTAAAAAAAAACTTTAGTACACCAACAGGAGCCCCCGGGCCTAGGCCACACACGGGTGCGAGGCGTTGTTGGGCTAAGCCCAAACAATGCATGGGCACGCATGGTAGGAGTCTACGGTCATAATTATCCCGCTTACTGCGCCAGGCTGTTTCCTCCACGAGTGCCGCATGCCTAGCGGGGAGTTGGCAATGGGCGCGCGTGACTAAGTCCTAATTGTGGCAGAAACCACACCGCCATGCATTGGAGTAATGGGGCGGTTACCTATTCGCCCATGATCGTGGTTGACGGGATTGGTGCAGATGGGTGGCGACTCTTGGGGCGGAGGAGAGCCAGCCTCCGCACCTCTCCCTACAAATTGGCGGGGGGGGGGGTAGCGAGGGGCAATGCCCATCCATCCTTACTTGTTGAGTGCGAACCTCCAGAGCTTTCCCTTCTACAACTTCCTGGTCTCAATTTGTGCTCACCCTTAGCCATGGCTAGGGGGCAAGGGAGGCCACCATCCTCTACCCCAATAGCGAGGGGTTCCCATCGGGATCATGCCATCGCTTCAGCCACGGAAGTGGAGGATGTCTCGAATGCGCGTGGTGGAAGAGGTACGAGGGGTCGTGGTCGATGTGGAGGCCCTGGTCTAGGGAGGCAGAGCGCCATTCCAGCCCTTCCTCCGACGCCAAACCCCATTCTTGAAGAGACCCATGTTGAGGGGACGGCGCTCGAGTTCGTCATCAACTTGCGCAGTCCCCTTCGGAGCCATCTGCGTCTTCCTCACCCTTTTTCCAGGGTGATGGAGGTTGAAAATCCGCCGGCTCTATGGCTGCGGGCGCATGGTTGTTGCAACGACGCCAAGAGGGTGGACATCGAGTACCCGGAGAGTCGCGTGATGCTCCTCAGGCACAGTTGGAAAACCTTCTCCTGCACCCACAACCTCCTAGATGGGCATGTCCACCAGTTCAAGATGGTGGAGGCCGACCTGCTCTCCATCAAGATTTATGGGCGTTCAGGCGCCTGCCTTAGTTGCTGCTAGGAAAGATCGAGCGGTGTCGAAAGTTCCCTTTCTGGTTCCCTTTGTGGTTCAACAGCATAGGTGTCGTACCCCGACATCTTTGGGATCGTGTGGATCCCGTTGTGGTTCAGCAGGGAGATGGTGTGCTCGAAAGGAATATCTAACGAGCAGCGCGAGGTTATTTTTACCCAGGTTTGGGCCGCTGAGAAGCGTAATACCCTACTCCTGCTTTTGTGTATTACGAGTGTTTGAGTTCTAGCTACAGGAGCGTTGTGTGATGAACAGTACATAGCCTCTACGCGTTTGAGCGAGAAGGTCCTCCAAAAGTCCAAAAAAAGTCCTCCCTCGTAATGCCTTGGGCCTCATTTTATAGGACTAAGGGGTCTCCAACAGTGGCATACAATACATACACGAGTTGTAAAATTGCTACAGTGTTATCATACCTAACACTGATGGCATAGGACAAATGCATTTAGTGCTCCGTCGGGCGTCACTGAGATTCTACGGGACAGGACAGGGGCCTGTCCCATCGGCACCGCTTAACCTTCTCCATTGCCAGCGCCTTAACACCTATGTTGGAGGGATGACACCTGGTCTCTGCACTGGCAGGATGGTGATATCTTGCCGGTTGCACGTCTTGTCGGGGCCTTGTAAGCCATAATGGTAAGACCTTGCCGGGGTCCCAACTTTTGGCCTTCGGTCTTCTGATTATTGACTTGAACGCTTTCTTCATATATTCGTACTTGCATCTAGTAGTACCCTGGCAGGCCTTGCCACTAGTGTGGCTACAACTGCCCGTGCATAAGTAAGGGGTACTAAAATAACTCAAACTTTAATACACTGAAAGGAGCCCCCCGGCCTAGGCCACACACGGGTGCGAGGCGTTGTTGGGTTAGGCCCAAACAATGCACGGGCGTGCGTGGCAGGAGACAGCGGTTGTAATCATTCCTGTCCTTTCCAATCTGGGAACCTCTGTCGTCTCCTTCCTCGAGACCGAAACGGATCCTTCCCCGCTCATCCGCCATTTCCACGCCCTCTCCGTTCTCAGCCTTCGCTCCCACAGCCTCCATGCCGCCCAAGGCGAGCAAGGGCAAGGAAATGAAAGCCGCCATCACGGAGATCGATGCACTCCTTTCTGCAAGATGTCAACTTCGAATGTCGCCTGTTGGTCTCCATACCATCATCCCCTCGGCAAACTTCTACGCGAGGGAACCTTCTATCCTTTAAGAAAAAGAAAGAAGACAAAATAGGGATATGGAACCTTGGCGGTTCATCAGTACTTGCTGGAAATAAGCTTAATGCAACATCTCAGATAAACATGCATTTAAGTAAACATGGAAACCGACAAGAGTTGTCGAACTCTTGATATTATTCAACTATGCACACGGTCCGCGCCTGGCTTTGTACAAAGGATTACATGCCTCGCCGGCAAGACTTCTACAAACGATGGTTGTCGGGGGACCCAACAACCACGCCTTATGGATAGAACTTATGAAGGTGTTCGATATTCCAGGAGTTTCTCACTGGAACGCCATCTTCGGTCTCTAGGTGGATTAGGCCAGGCCTGGTGACTCGTACTACCCGATAAGGGCCTTCCCACTTTGGCGTCAACTTGTTTGAATTCTTCGCCAACTGAACGCGCCGAAGAACAAGGTCGCCTTCCTCAAGACTTCGAGCATGAACCTTGCGGCTATGGTAGCGGTGCAAAGCTTGCTGGTAGCGTGTAGCTTGCACAGCATCCTGAAGACTATCTTCCTCAAGAAGCGTTATATCATCTTGTCGCAACTTCTCTTGCTGAAGCTCATCATAAGCGAGCACTCAAGGTGACCCGTATATGAGTTTCATGGGGAGAACTTCTTTCGCCCCGTATACTAGGGAGAAGGGTGTCTGGCCGGTGGCTCGATTTGGCGTCGTTCTGACTGACCAAAGAACCGTCAGCAGCTCATCAATCTAGCGTCTTCCGCACTTGCCTAGCCTGACGAAAGTTATTGTCTTAAGTCCTCGCAGCACGTAAGCATTTGCCAGTTTCACTTGCCCATTGCTCCTCAGATGAGCAACAGAAGCAAAACAGATCTTGCCGCCAAGGTCTTGGACATATTGCATGAAGGTGCGGCTTGTGAACTATGTGTCATTATCTGTGATGACCCTGTTTGGTACACCAAAACGGAAAATTAGTCCTCTGAAGAACTTGGTGGCTGATTATGTTGTCACCTTTCTCACTGCTTCCACTTCCGGCCACTTTGTGAACTTGTCGATCGTGACGTACAAATACTCAAAGCTCCTGGTAGCATGGGGAAAGGGGCCCAAGATGTCGAGCCCCCATACTAAAAATGTCCAGGAAAGAGGGATTGTCTGAAGAGCTTGAGCTGGTTGATGTAGTTTCTTGGAATGGAACTAGCATGCTTCACACTTGGTTACTAGTGCAGTTGCATCCTGGAGAGCAGTGGGCCAAAAAAACCTTGCCGAAATGCCTTACCAACAAGAGCTCTTGATCCTATGTGGGAGCCACATATGCCTCCATGTATCTCTGCCAATAGCTCCAGTCCATCCTCCCGAGGAAAGCTCTTCAATTTCATGCCATTCGGTCTCTTTTTGTACAAGACATTGTCCATAAACTTGTACATATTAGACTGACGGGCTACTTTCTCCGCTTCTTCAAGTTCCTCGGGGAGTTCTCTGTTTGAAGGAACTAAAGAATGTGTTGTGCCCATGCTGGAGCCTAGGGCTGGACGGCAAGGACTAAGGGCATGTATTCTGCTACGGGAGCGCTTGTCTCTATGACAAGGGGTTGAGGCCCTGCCGGGTCCTGTTGCCCCCCAGCAAGCTTTGGCGTTGATCCGACAACTTCCTTGTCGAAAACTTCCTTGTCGGCAGCTTTTGGGAGCTCTGCGGGAAAGTACTGGCTGGAACTCAACTTCCATCTCTTTTTTTTCGCGCTGACGGTGCTACAGATCGCTGAGTCAATTGGAGCACAAAAGTCCATGGTTCCACATGTAACTTCTGGGCAGCACGTTTCGACAGCTCATCGGCAATGTTGTTCTTTCCACGAGGAACATGCTCTGTTTGCAGACCGTCAAAGCGCTCCTCCAACTTCCTCACTTCATCTATGTAGGCTTCCATCAATGGGCTCTGATAATCTTTGTTGACTTGCTTGACGACAAGTTGTGAATCACCTCTGGCAATGAGCTTTTTGATTCCAAGGTCTGCCGCAATCTTGATACTGACAAGCAGCCCCTCATATTCTACGGTGTTGTTTGTCCACCTCTCCTGGGGAAAGTGCATATGAATTACATATTTGAGGTGCTCTCCGGTGGGTGCGACAAGCAGCACTCCAGCCCTAGCTCCTTGTAGAGACAAATGCCTATCGAAATACATAATCCATTCTTGATTTGTCTCCTTGCCATGGAGAGTCATTTCTTGGATTTCATCGTCCAATGTTGGAGTCCATTCTGCAATGAATTCTGCCAAGGCTCTGCTCTTAATAGTTGAAGTACTTTGAAATCTGAGACCAAACCTTGACAATTCCAAAGCCCACTCCATAATCCTGCCGGTCGCATCTGGATTTTGTAAAACTCGTTGCAACGGAAAGCGAGTCACGACAGTGATCTCATGTGCTTGGAAATAATGGCACAGTTTCCTCGAGGCCATAAGGAGGCCAAAGAGTAACTTTTGCACACCAGAGTATCTTGACCTAGCCCCCTGCAAAAGGGAGCTGACAAAATAAACATGGTGCTGCACTATCTTCTTCTTTGTCTCTTCATTTATCTACACAGATTTTCACTTGTCGGCACCAGACTCCGCCGGGGAAGATCCTGGCTCGTCGATTGGCGGTCCTGCCTTTGTCACTTCTTCTTCGTTGACTTCTCTCTGCGCCACTAATGCAGCACTAACCACTTTATTCGTTGCCGCAAAATATAGCAACAACGGCTCTTGTGGTTTGGATGCAACTAGTATTGACACAGAGGAGAGCTACCTCTTCAAATCCTACAGCGTTGCCTCCGCTTTTGGAGTCACTTCATTGGACTTGCCTTTTTCAAGATTTTCAAAAAGGGCAGGGTGCGGTCAGCAGATTTTGAGATGAACCTACTCAGAGCCGCAACATAGCCGGCAAGATGATGCACATCTTTGACACGTCTTGGTGCTTCAATCTGCTCAATTGCCTTGATCTTGTCAGGGTTCGCCTCAATCCCACACTAAGACACAAAGAATCCGAGAAGCTTGCCGGATGGAACACCAAACACACACTTCTCAGGATTGAGCTTCAAATTGATCTTCCACAGATTTGCAAACGTCTCTTCTAGATCTTGTATGAGTGTTGCTTTGTCCTTGGTTTTAACCACTATGTCATCCATATAAGCTTCCATATGTCTATGTAGCTGAGGCTCAAAATTGATCTGGACTACTCTTGCAAATGTCAAACCAGCACTTTTCAACCTGGAAGGCAAACGTACGAAACAATACGTACCACATGGGGTGATAAATGCGTTCTTCTCTTCGTCTTCCTTAGACATATAGATCTGATGATATCTTGGATAAGCGTCAAGAAATGACAGGAAATCACAGCCTGTAGTGGAGTCTACAATCTGGTCGATGCGCGGCAAGGGAAAAGGATCTTTTGGACAGGCTTTATTGATATCTGTATAATCAATGCAAATCCTCCATTTTCCATTCCCCTTGCACAGTACAACTGGATTGGCCAACCATGTCGGATGGAGCACTCCTCTGACCAAACCTGCCGCTTCCAACTTCCTGATTTCCTCGACAATAAATTTTTGCCGCTCCCTGGCTTGCTTCTTAACTTTCTGCTTGATGGGTCGTGCATGACGACAGACAGCAAGATGGTGCTCAATTACCTCCCTGGGAACACCGGGGACATCAGATGGTTTCCATGCAAACACATCGACATTTTCCCGCAGGAAGGCAGTGAGCGCACTTTCCTATTTGTCATCGAGGGTGGAACTTATGATGAAAGTTCCTCCCGTACCATCCTCCTTAACGGGCACCTTTTTGGTTTCTGGTGGAGCTGCCTTGGATTTCTTGTTCTTGTCGGTGGACCTCTCTGGCACATCGTTAACAGGAGTGCAGCACTCCGAAGAGGTGCGCTTGCCGGAGTGTGGACCAAAGGTCTTGTCGGTCTGCTCCCCCCGGGAGCTTCAATGGCAGGACCAGGTGCCTTGGCGGCGGTGTTGCAACTGCCTCCCGGTAAAGTTCGTTGGTGGAGATAAGTGCATTCTTCTTGTCAGAGTTGATTGTGATGACGCTAATCGGCCCGGGCAGCTTCAATATATTAAAAGCATAGTGTGATGCTGCCATGAACTTGGCCAATGATGGACGGCCGAGGATCCCATTATATGGCAATGGAATCTTGGCGATGTCGAAAAAAATCGTCTCTATTGTGAAGTTTAGGCCACTACCAAATGTTACTGGTAGTATGATCTTTCCCTTTGGCTGGCTCCTCCCTGGATTGATCCCCTAAAATGTGCCCGTCTCCTCGAGATCTTCATCAGGAATTTGCAACCTTTTGATCACATCAGGCAAGATCAAGTTCAAACTGGCCCCATCGTGAACTAACATTTTCGTCACCTTGAGGTTGCAAATTGTTGGTGAAACCAACAATGGCACACACCCGACCTCAGTTGTGCGATCAGGGCGATCCTCGGTGTCAAAAATGATAGGCGTGTGAGACCATCTCAATGGTTTTCGGGCCTCGATAGATGGCTATGTCGCATTAATCTCGTGCGCCCACTGTTTAAGCTCGCAGCAAGAAGAATGCACTAAGGCACATCCATCGACGCACATGACGTCTATAGCTTTTTGAAATTCGGGATCACTGGACTCGTCGTCCACTTTGGTGCCATCGTCATCCCCCTCTTCCTTGTCGCGGCCTCGAGCGGGCCTCTCCTGCTGCTTGGCCTTGCCACAATGACCTCCTCGGATACTGCGTTTCTTGTCGTACCCCTCTACACCATCTTGGGCCTTCTCCTTATATCGCCTCACATACTCCGCTTTCTGCCTCTCGGCCAGCTGCTCAACTTGCCGGTAGTTTTGTAGATCATGGCCCTTGGTGTGATGGATCTTACAGTACTTCTTGTTAGAGCCCTCCGGCTTGCCGGAAGCTGCCAAAGCCTGATAAGAGACGCACCCGACAACCTCCTTGCCAGGGCCGCCAACCTTAGTCTTCTTGGCGGTGTTGAGGTCGCCGGATTCCTCGACAGCAAGCATGGCCTTGTCCTTGTGTTTCTTGTTCCACCGTCGGCCTTTCCTTGCTGGGGATGCGGTGTCTTCGTGTTCAGAGTTGACTCAAGCGCCAGTATTCTCCCTTCTTTAGCTCGAGCACATCTATCAGCCAGAGCATAGAGCTCGGTAACATCCCTGACTTTTTTCATCGCCAGCTCTTCGTGCATCCTGTGGTTGCGCTCGTTCTGATGAGACATGCTGATAACAACAGCATGATGAACGTCAAGGATGTTGTGATGTATATGGTTGAATCTCTAAATGTACTTGCGCAAGGTTTCACCTTCTTTCTAGGGGATGAGATGCAAATACTTGCTTGGCCAGGAGCTTGGTGGCCTCCGGTAAAGGCACCAACAAACTCATGACACAGATATGCCTAGGAAGAAATGGAATTATCCAGCAGATGCATCAACCATGACTAGACGTTGGGCTTGAGTACCAATAAGAAGTAGTTGGCAAGTATCTTGTCATCTCGAGCCCCGACGGCCTGCACGGTAATGGTGTAGATGCTCAAGAACTCTGACGGGTGAGTCTTGCCGTCGTACTTCTCCGGGACCTCCGGTTTGAACGTTCAAGAATTGGGCCACTGGACTCGCCGCAGCTCACGGGTAAATGCTGGAAAACCAACCTCATGAGGTAGGTCGAAATGATACCCAGGCATAGACTTGTCTATAGTGGGTCCCATGCACTTATCAGATTAATGGCACACTTCCCGCCATCGCTCGATGGTAGTCCAAGCCTCTTCTTTGCTTCGCTCCCGAAGAACTTGACATTGATCATAGCGAGTTTGCAGATTAGACGACGTTGTTGAATCGTCACCACACGCGTCGACCTACCGAGTCGGCGACCGCTGTTGCCGCCATGGAGGAGAGTGCACCGTGGGTGTGCCACCTCCGGCCTTGTCACCATTGGTGCGCGCTGACTCGGTGGACCGCCGCTGTGAAGGCTCCGCCCGCTGCAGCCCATCTCTATCAGCGAAGTTGACGAGGCTCTGAATAGTAGCTCTCCACTCATCAAGCTTCTCCGCAGCAGGAGGAAAATTCAGGAGTAGCTTTTCTCGCGCCAACGCTTCTGCTGATGTAGTTGGTAGCACAAGGTGCAAAGAACGTGAGGTGCTCTGACTCCTAACCATGTTAGAAGGAGCTCCATCACGGTCCCGCGATCACGCGCCACTTCCACCAACATTTTGGCACGCATTCTGGTCCCGCGCATCTCGGGAGTGATGCTCAGGAGTTTTTCCATGGGGGTGTTTAGAACCACCAACATCACAGCGTTGCTCATTGCGTGCGACTTGAGAAGGCCGCGGCATATGCGCCGGCGTTGGCGTCTTAGAAGGCGCCCTTCCATCCCTGGAGTTCACCGCGCTGCCCGTAGGTGGTATAGTTGTGTCCTGAGATCCACTAGCGCGTGGGTTGCCATCGTCACTGAGAACGGTGCCGCTGGCTTGAATTGATCACCAGAGCGTCATGGAGTCTCAAGACCTCCGCCTCCTCTGCATGCATCCACACTGTCGCCTGCCCGAGTGGCTACAGGTGCACCATACGTGGATGCATCAAACGCCGTGAAACCCTTCTTCTTGGGGTCCATGGCGATGAATATGATGAAGAAACTGGCGTGTTGATCGTTAGATTAGGTTCACGTAACCCTCTCCCCTACCTGGCGTGCCAAAGAAGTCGGGGTACGACACCTATGGGATCACATGGATCCCATTGTGGTTCGGCAGGGAGATGGTGTGCACGAAGAGTAGATCTGATGAGCAGCACGAGGGGATTTTTACCCAGGTTCGGCACGCCGAGAAGCGTAAAACCCTACTCCTGCTTTTGTGTATTATGAGTGTTTGAGTTTTAGCCAAAGGAGCGTTGTGTGATGAACAGTACACAGCCGCTATGCATGTGAGCCAGAAGGTCCTCCAAAAGTCCAAAAAAAGTGCTCCCTCGTAACGCCTTGGACCTCCTTTTATATGACTAAGGGGTCTCCAACAGTGGCGTACAGTACATACACGAGGTATACAGTTGCTACAGTGTTATCATACCTAACACTGACAGCATAGGACAAACACATTTAATGCTCCGTCGGGTGTCACTGACCTTCTACGGGACAGGACAGGGGCCCATCCCATCGGCACCACTTAACCTCCTCCATCGCCAGTGGCTTGACATGTATTCCGGAGGGATGACACCTGGTCTCTACATTGGCAGGATGGTGAGATCTTGTCAGATGCAAGTCTTGTTGGGGCTCTGTATGCCATCCTGGCAAGACCTTCTCGGGGTCCCAACTTTTGGCATTCGGTCTTCTGATTATTGATTTGAACGCTTTCTAGATATCTTCGTACTTGCATGTAGCAGTCCCCTAGCCGGCCTTGCCACTTGTGTGGCTACAACTGCCCATCCACAAGTAAGGGGTACTAAAAAATCCAAACTCTAGTACACCGACCATATGGAATATTAAATGGAGTCAAAACGGAACAAAATCTTTGAAATGACTTTTTGTGGAAGGAAACAAATACACCAGGCTTGGAGTGCAAGGCAGGGACTCTGCGAGGAGATCACAAGCCAGCTAGGTGTGGCCACCCCCCTGGTCGCGCCTAGCAAGCTTGTTGTCTCCTGGCAAGTCTCCTAACCCTATTCTTCGTACTATAACTACCCAAACATTCCCCCAACCCCAAAAAGAGCCACACAAATACTTTTTCGCTGACAAAAGCCTCTGTTCCCGAGAGATCCAATCTTGGAGCATTTTCCGGTAATCTGCCGGAGGGGGATCCGATCACGGAGGGCATCTACATAAATTCCATTACCCCATTGATGATGCGTGAGTAGTCCACCACAGACCTACGGGTCCATAGCTAGTAGCTAGATGGCTTCTTCTCTCTCCTTGATCTTCAATACCATGTTCTTCACGATCTTCATGGAGATCTAGCCGATGTAATACTCTTTTGCGGTGTGTTTTTCAAGATCCGAGGAATTGTGGGTTTATGTTCAGATTATCCATGAATCTTATTTGAGTCTTTTTTGAATTCTTATATGCATGATTTCATATCTTTGCAAGTCTCTCCGAGTTATTGGTTTGGTTTGGCCAACTAGATTGCTAATTCTTGCAATGGGACAAGTGTGTGGTTTTGGGTTCAATCTTGCGGTGTCCTCACCTAGTGACAAAGTAGGGGTAGTGAGGCACGTATTGTATTGTTGCCATCAAGGGTACAAAGATGGGTTTTCATCATATTGCTTGAGTCTATCCCTCTACATCATGTCATGTTACCTAATGCATTACTCTGTTCTTCATGAACTTAATACTCTAGATGCAGGCAAGAGTCGGTCGATGTGTGGAGTAATAGTAGTAGATGAAGAATTGTTTCGGTATACTTGACACGGATGTGATGCCTATATGCATAATCATTGCCTTGTATGTCTACATGATTATTCGCTTTTCTATCAATTGCTTGACAGTAATTTGTTTGCCCACTGTGATACTTTCCTTTAAGAGAGAAGCCTCTAGTGAAATCTATGGTCCCCGGGTCTACTTTCCATAATATATTTTCAGATCTATAAACAAAAATACCAAAAATACCTTAATGCAATTTATTTACCTTTTACTCATTTACATCTATCTCTATCAGATCTAATCCTTGCACATAACCATGAAGGGATTGACAACCCCTTTGTAGCGTTGGGTGCAAGAGTTTGATTGTTTGTGTAGGTGCATCCATTGTTGACTTGCTTGTTCCTCCTACTGGATTGATACCTTGGTTCCAAACAACTCAGGGAAATAGTTATCTACTTCGATGCATCACTGTTTCCTCTTAAAGGGAAAAGGAATGCATGCTCAAGTGGTAGCATTCATGCATCATGATCTCACGCAAAACATGAAAACTTCAATCACACAAAACATAACAAAATTCTTGTGAGATAGATTAGTATAATAAAGCAAATTACCACTTTAGGTACTGTTGTAAACCCATTCATATTTTATTATTGCATTATACCTACTATATTCTAAATTTACCATGAATTATACCTACCCCCCGATGCAAGCCATAGATTCATCAAAACAAGCACACAATGCGATGAAAACAGAATCTATTTCACACAGAACAGTCTGTAGTAATCTGTACTCTACCCATACTTCTACAACTCTAATATCAGTGCACTAGAGTTTTTGGGCTCTCCAGTGCCCCTTTACTCGTGCATGGGTAGTAGTAGCCACCCTGGCGACAAGGCCTGGCAGGGAGCTAGCTGGTAAAAGCACAACAGAATCAAGACCCTCGGCAAGACCTTGCCGGGATGACCATCAAACCCACAGGGAAAGATAGAGCCCTGGCAATACCTAGCAAGGCGAAGCCCTGGCAAGACCCCGCCAGCGCATAGGCCAGGTGTCGTTCCGCCTAGGCACGTGTCGCGGCGTCGGTGGTGGAGAAGGCTAAGTGGTGCCGATGGGCCTGGCTCCTGTCCCGTCCCACAGATGGATAGAGATGCCTGACGGTGCATTAAAGGCGCATGTTCTAATCTGTTGTTGTTAGGTATGATAGCACTGTAGCTCTGTACACCTTGTGTACGCACTGTATGCCACTGTTGGGATCCTCTTTAGAGTATAAAAGGAGACCCAGGGCGATACGATAGAGGACTTTTGGACGTTAGCACTACTAGACTTTTGGATTTGGGACCTCCTAGATCATAGGTAGCAATAGCTGAGAGTGCTCCTGTAGCTAGAACCCTAAGAAAACCCACAATGCAACCCAGCAGGAGTAGGGTTTTATGCATCCTTGCGGCCCGAACATGGGTAAGATCCCTGCATGCTGTTCATCAAACCTGCTCTTCGTGCGATCCCTCTCCCCCACCGAACCGAAAGGGGTCACTTGGATCCCATAGCTGATCGTTTCCCATGACTTCTTTCGCGTGCCACGTAGGGGGAAAGGTCACGTGGACCTGATCTGGTGACTTGCGCGTCAGTTCCTTCATAATCATCATTGCCATGGCCCCCAAGAGGAAGGGTTTCATGGCGGTGGAACCCTCCACGTCCGCCGCGCCCGTATCCGCCCAAGCAGGCGACAGAGATTCAATGCTTCCGCGACGTTGCAGTGATCGTATCCAGGCGAGCGGCGTCGTCCGCACCACTAGATCTAAGGATGGCGTTGTACTGCCAGTAGGCGATGCAGCGCACTCCAGAGACGGAAGGGCGCCTTCCAAGACACCCACACAGGCGCACACGCCGCGACCTTCTTAGGGCGCGTATGATGAGCATCGTCGTGATCATCTTCATCGTCATGGCGCCGAAGAAGAAACAGGGGCAGCTGAAATTCTTTGCAAAAGCGAAGTCCTAAAACTTCAATGGCTTTTTGTTGTTTAGTTTTTATCCTTGATGTTTTGTTCTGTACAACATGTACGCGAGGGAGCGCTCTTAAAATACTCTGCGCTCCTAGTTGTTTTGGGTCCGCCCAGCAACGCAGGTGCAGCTACAATCGTTTTTAGAGCGTCAAGCTCCCGAAGAGGTGGCGTTCTCGATAGGCTGCTAGATAGGACTTGATCCTAAGCGTCGTTGACCGGAACGTGCGCATTCGGGGAGTATTCCAACAAGCATAGGGATTCATTGTAAATGCAAACATTCAAGGAGAAGGCTAGATAAGTTTTATCTTCAGATTTCTTCGTAAACCCGTATGCTGAGCAGCCTTCCCGGGGCTAGTCGCGCCTTTAATCGCTTCGAGTCCGCTCGGCGATGTGAGCAGCTGCAGTAAAGCTGGGAAGATAAGATTTTCGCCTTCCCTAGGCTAGTCACACCTCTAATCGCTTTGATCCCGCTCGGCGATGTGAGCAGTTGCACTAAAGCTAGGAAGGTAAGATTTTCCGGCAAGGGACGTTCCCGGCAAGCTGCAAGGACCCGTTCCTCAAGTGCTATCGGTTGGAGCATGTGCACCGGAAAGTTCTCCGGCAAGCGTGGGTCGTCTTGATTGATTTTTCGTCCTTGTACATCAATCTGCACGCGAAAGGACCTTGTCATGGTTGGCCCGCGCTCTAGTTTCGCCTCGAGTCCGCTCGGCAAACTTAGCAGCCGCGTTCTCTCCCAAAAACTCGCCTTGCCGGTGGAGAAATTTCCAGCTGGCTGCTAAGGACTTGTTCCTAAAAGTGCTCGCGGCAAGTGTGCGTGCCGGCAAGGTTTCTAAACAGCATAGGATATAAGATATATAAAATGATGAAATTCATCAAGAGAGAAGCAAACATTCATTTAGCATAATGAAGCATGTGTCGCAAACATATATATTAGTCTAACTAAGATAAATTGTTTCTTTATATGTGCCATTATAGCAACAGGGATGCAAAATGTACTTCAGTCCTGGCAGTTGCTTTATTCTCAGTGCACACAATAGCCAAGAAAGCCAAGGACGCCGTGCTGGAGCCCAGCAAGATCTTGTCAGGATGGCTTATGGAGCCCCGGTAGGACCCACACCCGGCAAGACCCAAGACGGTAGTGAGGCATTCACGGTAGATGGCAGCGACGACAGATATGAGCATATGAATCGAGCATCGCACCTGAAACACCCTTTTTGGGGAAGGCTCATGGCTGGCTCTTCGTTGTGCGGTATGAACCTTTGTTTCGGGCACATGACTCCTACTGCCATCCTGCTATGTCTGCCCATGCTACCAGCAAGCCCAAGGCCCGGCAAATCACAAGCTCTCTTCATCATCATCAACGTGCGGTTCAAAAGTCATCAGTGGAGGTTATTTCTTGCCATTTGTGTACCGGTGTGTGTTTTTGGGCTAGCTCAGACAAACACTATGCACGCTTGTCCGGCCGAGGCCCGGGGTAAATGAGCAGCGCCTCTGTGTTTTCCACTTTTTATGGGGAAGGCGCGGGGCGGCTCCTTTACTGAGTTAATACGAGAACACTTCGCGGGCACGCTGCTGCAACAGCCGTGCTGCGCATGTATCCCACGTCCTGCATTCAATGGGCGTCATGGGGAGGCGTAGTAAACGTGATGATCACAACCGCAAACTCCTGCCACGAGTGCCTGCGCACTGTTTTGGGCCTAGCCCAATAGTGCCTCACGCCGTGTGTGGCCCAGGCCCGGGCGCTCCTGTCGGTGCACTAGAGTTTTTGGGCTCTCCAGGTCCCCATTCCTCGTTCATGGGCAGTAGTAGCCACCCTGGCGACGAGGCCTGGCAGTGAGCTGCCAGGTACAAGCACAACAGAATCAAGACCCCCGGCAAAACCTTGTCGGGATGACCATCAAACCCATAGCCAAAGACAGAGCCCCGGCAATACCCGGCAAGGCGAAGCCCCGACAAGACCCCGCCAGCGCATAGGCCAGGTGTCGTTCCGCCTGGGCACGTGTCATTGCGTCGATGCTGGAGCAGGCTAAGCGGTGCCGATGGGACAGGCTCCTGTCCCGTCCCGCATATGGACAAAGATGCCTGACGGTGCATTAAATGCGTGTGTCCTACTACGTAAGTGTTAGGTATGATAGTAGAGTAGCTCTGTACACCTCGTGTACACACAGTACACCACTGTTGGGATCCCCTTTAGAGTATAAAAGGAGACCCAGGGCGATACGGTAGAGGACTTTTGTATGCTAGCACTACTAGACTTTTGGATTTGGGACCTCCTAGCTCATAGGTAGCAATAGCCGAGAGTGCTCCTGTAGCTAGAACCCTAAGAACACCCACAATGCAACCAAGCAGGAGTAGGGTTTTACGCATCCTTGCAGCCCGAACCTGGGTAAGATCCCTGTGTGCTGTTCATCAGACCTGCTCTTCGTGCAAGCCCTCTCCCCTGCTGAACCGAGAGGGTCACTTGGATCCCATAGTTGCTCGTTTCCCATGACTTCTTTGGCACACCAGGTAGGGCGAAAGTTCGCGTGGACCTGATCTGGTGACTAGCGCGCCAGTTACTTCATAATCATCATCGCCATGGCCCCCGAGAGGAAGGGTTTCACGGCGGTGGAACCCTCCACGTCCTCCGCGCCCGTATCCGCCCAAGCAGGCGACGGAGATTCAACACTTCCGCGACGTTTCAGTGATCATAGTCAGGCAAGCGGCGGCATCCGCACCGCTAGATCTAAGGATGGTGTTGTACTGCTAGCAGGCGGTGCAGCGAACTCCAAAGACGGAAGGACGCCTTCCAAGACACCCACACCGGCGCACGCGCTGCAACCTTCTTAGGGCGCGTGTGATGAGCATCGTTGTGATCATCTTCATCGTCATGGCGCCCAAGAAGAAACAAGGGCAGCTGAAATTCTTTGCAAAAGCTAAGTCCCAAAACTTTAATGGGTTTTTGCTGTTTAGCTTTTATCCTTGATGCTTTCTTTTGTACAATGCTCTTAAAATACTCTGTGCTCTTGGTTGTTCTGGGTCCGCCCAACAACGCAGGTGCAGCTGCAATCGTTTTTAGAGTGTCAAGCTCCCGAAGAGGCGGCATTCTCGATAGGCTGCTAGATAGGACCTGATCCTAAGCATCATTGACCGGAACGTGTGCATTCGGAGAGTATTCCAGCAAGCGTAGGGATTCATTGTAAATGCAATCGTTCAAGGAGAAGGCTAGATAAGTTTTATCTTCGGATTTCTACGTAAACCCGTATGCTGAGGAGCCTTCCCGAGGCTAGTTGCGCCTTTAATCGCTTCGAGTCCGCTCGGCGATGTGAGCAGCTGCACTAAAGCTGGGAAGGTACGATTTTCGCCTTCCCGAGGCTAGTCGCGCCTCTAATCGCTTCGATCCTGATCGGCGATGTGAGAAGTTAAACTAGAGCTGGGAAGGTAAGATTTTCCGGCAAGCGACGTTCCCAGCAAGCTGCAAGGACCTGTTCCTCAAGCGATGTCGGTTGGAGCGTGTGCACTTGAAAGTTTTCCAGCAAGCGTGTGTCGTCTTGATTGATTTTTCGTCCTTGTACATCAATCTGCACGCGAAAGGGCCTTGCCATGGTTAGCCTGCGCTCTAGTTTCGCCTTGAGTCCGCTTGGCAAACTTAGCAACCGCATTTTGGCCCTAAAACTCGCCTTGCCGATGGAGAAATTTCCAGCTGGCTGCTAAGGACTTGTTCCTCAAAGAGCTCGCGACAAGTGTGCGCACCGGCAAGGTTTCTAAACATTGTAGGATATAAGATATATGCAAGGACGAAATTAATGAAGAGAGAAGCAAACATTCATTTAGCATAAAGCAGCATGTGTCGCACAAATAGATATTAGTCTAACTAAGATAAATTGTTTCTTTATATGTGCCATTGTAGCAACAGGGATGCAAAATGTACTTCAGTCCCGGCAGTTGCTTTATTCTCAGCGGTGTGCAGCAGGCAAGAAAGCCAAGGACGCCGTAATGGAGACCGGCAAGATCTTGCCAGGATGGTTTACGGAGCCCCAGCAGGACCCACACCCGGCAAGACCCAAGACATCAGTGAGGCATTCGCGGTAGATGGCGGCGACAGTAGATATGACCGTATGAGTCGAACACCGCACCCGCAACACCCTTTTTGGGGAATGCTCAGGGGCTGGCTCTTCATTGCGCAGTATGGCCCTTTCTTTCGAGCACATGACTCCTACTACCATCCTGGTATGTCTGCCCACGCTACCGACCAGCCCAATGCCCGGAAAATCCCAAGCTCTCTTCATCATTATCAATGTGCATTTCAAAAGTCATGAGTGGAGGTTACTTCTCGCCATGCGTGTACCGTTGCGTGTTTTTGGGCTAGCCCAGATAAACACTATGCACGCTTGTCCAGCCCAGGACCGAGGTAAATGAGCAGCGCTTGTGCGTTTTCCTCTTTTTATGGGGAAGGCATGCGGTGGCTCCTTTACTGGTTAATACGAGGACGCTTCGCGGGCCCGTGCATTCAATGGACATCGTGGGGAGGCGTAGTAAACGAGATGATCACAACCGCAAGCTCCTGCCACGCATGCCCGTGCACTGTTTTGGGCCTAGCCCAACAGCACCTCGCACCGTGTGTGGCCCAGGCTCGGGCGCTCCTGTCGATGCACTAGAGGTTTTGGGCTCTCCAGTTCCCCTTTCCTCATGCACGGGCAGTAGTAGCCACCCTGGCGACAAGGCCTAGTAGGGAGCTACCAGGTACAAGCACAAAAGAATCAAGACCCCCGGCAAGACCTTGCCGGGATGACCACCAAACCCACACGCAAAGACAGAGCCCCGGCAAGACCCAGCAAGGCAAAGCCCCGGCAAGACCCCGTCAGCACATAGGCTAGGTGTCATTCCGCCTGGGCACATGTCGCGGCGTCGGCGCTGGAGAAGGCTAAGCGGGGCCGATGCGACGGGCTCCTGTCCCGTCCCGCAGACGGACAGAGATGCCGGACGGTGCATTAAATGCGCCTGTCCTACTCCGTCAGTGTTAGGTATGATAGCACTGTAGCTCTATAGTCCTCATGTACGCACTGTACGTCACTGTTGGGATCCCCTTCAGAGTATAAAAGGAGGCCCATTGCGATACGGTAGAGGACTTTTGGACGCTAGCACTTCTAGACTTTTGGATTTGGGACCTCCTAGCTCAGAGGTAGCAACAGCTGAGAGATATCCTGTAGCTAGAACCCTAAGAACACCCATAATACAACCAAGCTGGAGTAGGGTTTTACGCATCCTTGTGGCCCGAGCCTGGGTAAGATCCCCGCGTGCTGTTCATCAGACCTGCTCTTTGTGCGATCCCTCTCCCCCGCCGAACCGAAAGGGGTCACTCGGATCCCATAGGTGTTCATTCCCCACGACATCTAACAATTCTGAAAACTTAGAACAACGTAAAGAATTTGTATACAAATACCATGTTAAAATTTCAGCTCAATATCACATTCCAGCAAAATGTGAAAATTCGTATACTGGGAACAAAGTTTCTATTTCAGATTCAGCATTGTTTCTACTCATCTTATGGATCATCCTAAAGGCATTACATGGCACAGACACTAAATAAAAGATAAAAACACAATCATAACAGAATCATAATTGTGCAAAACATTCAAAAACAGAAAGGAAAAGGTAAAAATATTTTATTCATTGGGTTGCCTCCCAACAAGCGCTATTGTTTATGCCCCCGGCTAGGCATAGCGCATAGATGCAAGTATTGTCATCTTCAGTTTCCAACTCCTTAAGGACACAACAAGAATGTTTCAAGAATCTATCATGCATATTTTCAACGACAATACTTCTAGGAGTAAGATTGAAAATTTAATTCTTGCCATGAAGGTTGTTTACCACTTCAACAAAAATGGGATGAATACTAATCATTTTAAGATCCTCATTGTTTCTACTAGAAGCGGTACCCTTGTTCTTAGGAAATTGCATGGATTTGCAATCTTTACTAATGACAGTTTTGTCAATAGTCTTATCGGTAGGGAAAGCCGAACTTAAGTTATAAAAGATTTCTTCCTACTTATCAATTCTAGTGGGGCTTTCTTCAATTCTTTTATTGACTACGGGTTCTTTTTCCTTAAATATTTTAAGAGTGTCTCCCGCCTTTGACCCAATTCTATTAGCAAGACTATGCATCTTTTTATCCAAATTCCCAATATTTTCCTTGGTGAGCATTTCCTTTTCAATGGCATATAACCTTTCCATAACATGCTCAAGAGTTAAAATTGTTTCATTGATAATGATAGGTGGGAAACCCACTAAATTTCCCAAATTATTATAAGCATCCAAAGCAGCGCACATCAAAAAATTTCAACCGGTAATCGTATCAAGGACGAATCTATACCAAGTGGTGATGCCCACATAAAACAGCAACGAAGAACAATGGTAGATTCTTTACGAATAAATCTATTATGAGCACTACAAATCCTATACTAAGCATCTTTAAGATTCTCCCCTCCCCTATGTTTAAAATTAAGAATCTCATTCTCGGGGGTAAATGCAATAACGGAGGAACTAGCCAAAGTGAAGAGATATGCGAACAAGAGATCTGATTAGAAAAGGGCAAACGAAAAAAGAGAGGGCGGATAAAATGGCAAATTAGTGAAGTGAGAGAGAGGAAAATGAGGGGCAAATGGCAAATAATGTAATTGCAAGGAGATGAGATTTGTGATTAGGAACCTGGTACATGAGATTGCTTCCTTCCCGGCAACGGCGCCAGAAATTCCTTTGACGTGGCTTGAGACTGTGTTGGTATTTCCCCAAAGACGAAGGGATGATGCAGCACAGCAACGTTAAGTATTTCCCTCAGTTATGAAACCAAGGTATCAATCCGTAGAGGAAGATCATGCACCCATGTAAACCACACCTGCACACCAATAACAAGTACTTGCAACCCGTCATGAAAGAGAGGATGTCATGCTCTCTACAGTAATAAGATAGATTAGATAATGATAGTTTTGGCAAATAGATATCACAATAACGCATACTAAAATAAAGAAATAAATAGTGAAGCAAGGTATTTTTGGCTTTTCGGATTAGTAGATCTGAAAACAAAAATGCAAATAGTAAATCAGAAAGAAATATGTTGGAAAAGTAGACCGGGGTCGTAGGTTTGACTAGTGGCTTCTCTCATGAGTATAGCACCTGGTGGATGAACAAATTACTATTCGGCAATTGACAGAAGATCAAATAATCATGAAGTTATCCAGGCAATGATGATTATATAGGCATCACGTCCAATATAAGTAGACTGAAACGATTTTGCATCTACTTCTATTACTCCACACATCGACCGGTATCTAGCATGCATCTAGTGTATTAAGTTCATGGGAAAACAAAGTAATGCAATAAGAAAGGTGACATGATGTAGACAAGATCTATTCATGTAGGAATAGACCCCATCTTGTTATCCTTAATGGCAATGATACATGCATTTCTTGCTGGCCCTGCTGTCACTAGGAAAGAACACTGAAAGATCGAACACATCACAAAGCACCTCTTCCCATGGAAAGAAAAATCGATCTAGTTGGCATAACTAGACCGAAGGTTCGAAGAAGAAATACGAGGTTATAAGTACTGATGCAAATAAGAGATCAAAGAAGACTCAAATTATATTCTTGGATAGAAACTGATCATGACCTCAAAATTCATCGAATCCCAACAAACACACCGCAAAAGTCATTACATCAAATAGATCTCCAAGAGACCATTATATTGAGAATCATAGAGAGAGAGAGAGAGGAAGCCATCTAGATACTGCCTACGGACCCGTAGGTCTATGGTGGACTACTAACGCATCATCAGAGAGGCACCTATGAAGTAGATGAACCCCTCTGTCATGGTGTTAGATTGGATCTCAAGGTTCTAGAACTTGCGGCGGCTGGAATTGTGATTCGTCGACTCTCCTAGGGTTTTTGGATTTTCTGGGAATTTATAGGCTCGATAGTCGGTTGGGGGAACTCCCGAGGTGCCCACCCTCTACCAGGCCACGCCAGGGGCCTCTAGCGCACCCTGGTGCAGGGTGGCCTGCATTTAGGCTCCGTTTGGTACTGATTTTCTGCGAAGTAAAAAACAAGAAAAAATAACAACTAGCACTTTGTGTCGGGACCCCGATCCTAAGTCATGGGAATCCAGCCTGTAACACATCACATCACTTTGCGGCCTCACGCACAGTAACTCCATGGCTACAGCCTTACCTTAGCCGGGACCCTTTGCGTCTTTTGGCTCACGTATGTGAATATGTCGCTAGCATTCAAATGACAGAGAACCCAGGCCGACATGACTACTCATAGAACCCAAGTGGCACATTCATACAGGAACACGCATACATAACCTAGGAATGCCGGTGTCAGTCTCAAGCGTGTGTAGACGATTCATAGCCAGCTACAAGGACTCCATTACATCGTGGGAGATAAATGTGGTCACTGCACGTAGACAAGTCGTAGCAGGCTACAGGGACTCCATTACACAGTGAGACATTTCCCCGAAGGGACAGACACGGAAGCAAACAAGGATACATGCCGGTCAATCAATGTGTTTGAAGCAGTAGCAAGCTACCAAGGCTCGCTGGAAGCACAAAGAGGCAGTTTCCCGTAAAGAGTACTACTAAAGGCACATGGCTAGATGTTGGATCCCATACATATCGTTGCATACCACATGTACGCACGACATACCCGATATGCATAGATACAACTATGGCATCACAACATAACCATACAACAGCACAACTTTTATTTAAGAGGCTCAAAGGAGCCTTGCATAATATGTTCTTACAGGTAGGGGTCACATGACCCGACACTCAAGTCATACAAACAAGTGCATACAAACCAAGCGAAAGCATAAAGCTATCTGAGTACAGATAGTTTAAAGGGTAAAAAGGCACATGTCCTGACTATCTATAGCCCACCACAGAGCATAAGCTCGTCGCTGGGACACCAGCTATTCGGGGTCGTCGACATCTAGATAGAACCCACCTGATGGGTCCTAAGTCTCATCTGCAACATTTATCAAGAAAACGTGAGTACAAACGTACTCATCAAGTCTTTAAAGTAGACCTAGTCCATTTATGCTCATGTATCAACAAAGGGAGTGGTGGAGTTTATGCAGCAATGCCAGATTTGACTCTTGGCTAACCTATACTATACATATTAATTCTTTGTTCAAATTTTAGATATCGCACACAAGTCCACTAACTCCACATCAATACACCACCATGGATTCACTTCCGTAAACTATGAGAGTGCCATCCACGGTACTCACACTTGTCTTGATATTTTTATGAGTATCCATCAAGTTGTCTATGAACAACATAAGTTCTCCAAGTAGTCCATATCCGAGGACGTGGCTATTCGAACAGATTCATACCCTACAGGGGTGTACTTCTTCACACACGCTCTCGCCACTTATAGCTGTGTGCTCATAACACCATGCAGCTCGACAACCTTCAAGCGGAAGCCCATATCGGCGAGCACTGCATTGATAGGTTGATGTAGGTGTAGAAACCAACCGTGGCATTGTAAGCCAGCCCTGTTTGTGAAATATGCCACGGCGTTTATAAGCCAGTGCGGATAATGAGAGATGGCCATGGCATTTGTAAGCCGGTGCGGGTGGCGAGAATTGGCTACGGCGTTTGTAAGACGGTCGCTGATGGCGAGAGACATCCATGGCCTTATAAACCGGTGTTGTCGCGGGAGGTAACCACGGTGTTGTAAGCTGGTGCAGCCGCGACACGGACGAATACCAATACATAATGATGCTAACATGTGCTCCGTCTCTGCGGTATCATGCCCCTTTTGGCAGTGAATCATGGCCCTGCGTAAAAACAGCACTGACCAAAGTAATCCTTCTCACAGAAAAGTTAATATACATGATAGAACACATATGATAGACATCACCTGTTTTGCTTGAACAATAGATGATCTGTAATCGACGTATCGCCGGATGCCCTTTCAAAGCAGTAGTAGCACCCACATGGCTTTTTTAGCTCTTATCTTATCACCCAAAACAACAGCAGATACACCCGCGCGCAAAGAGGGAGAGCCGGGGCGGTTCCAATGGACACCAGTAGGTGAGGATACGAGGCAGAGCTCGTGCCGAGGCTGGGCTGCGACCGGCGGGTGGCGAGGGGCAGCTAGGCAGACCAAGCCGTCCTGGGAGTGGCGGCTCAGCAGTAGAGGCCAAGCTGGTGCGTAGAACTAGGTGTGGCAGCGGCGGCCGACGTAGGGTAGTGGAAAGTTGGCGGGTGGCCCAAGTGGAAATGAGCGAGCCGGAGCGGCGTCTTAGCCGTGTGGCAATGCAGCGGAGGCAGAGCGACGGGAAAGTCGACACGGATGGGGCAAAGCCTGGGCGGAGGCGTCTCGGCAGCTCCATCAGCGGGACGGCTCGGGACCGGCGGAGACGGGCGGCTCACGGCATGGCCGTGGCCACAGTGGTGGCAAGACCATGGCCGGTCAGCGGCGGCTGAAATGGACTCGAAGGCGATTCAGAGGTGCGCAACGAGCCACGGCATGGGAGCAGAGCCGGCAGAGCAGCCATCGAGGGCGCCTGGCGGGTGAGGTGCAGCAGTGGCGAATGCGATAAGCGCGGCTGGGCGACGGTGGCTTCGGTGGCTTGGCACAGCAGGGACCAAACGGCGTAGCGGTGCGAGGCCGACCACCTCTCGGTGTTGGGCGGCCCTGCAAGGTGTCGGAGCTGACGAATGTGGCCGCGGCTCAACACAGCAGCAACAACTCCAGGTCTCCAGCGGGTCGACGACAGCCGGCGGAGGTAGAGGCCGAAGCCAGCTTGAGGCGGAGGCGGATTGACAAAAAGCCGGCAAGAGCCCCTAGCGGCGAGCCACAAGTGGATGTTGTGCGAGGCCGTAGCTGTGTTTCAGCGAGCGAGGCTGGGTGCTATGAGGCTTGGATGCGAGGCGACGGTGTCCGGTGCCGCTGCGGCTTAGTGCATGGTGAAGCGATGGCGTCTCCGAACACAAGGAGAGCCGGCCGTGCGGTAGCGCAAAGCGACCAGGCCGGCCGAGGCGACAGTGAGGTCGGCGGGGCTGTGGCCGCGGCTTGACCGTAGTAACGAGCGGGTGAAGCGACGACAGCAGCGCCCATGCTGACAGATTGTAGGGCACCACCCGGGTGTCCTCTAACTTGCACGTGATAAGTAGTACTTCTTCATATTTTTGATTATGCATTGATACAAAGCAGCAACAGCTTAACACACAACTTGTGCCTCGGGACTTGACGCTGATGTTCTCCTCTTTTTCTTTTTTTTCTTTTTTTTTGGTCTCCTGGTGCTTAATGGGTATTGTGCAGCGACACAAATTGCTCCAGTCTTTGTAATGACACTAACGACGGTGCCGAACTCCTTTCTGGTTTTGATCCTAGTTTGGAAAAAATATATTCTTCAATGAGGATATTGCTGGGGCGGCTCTTCCTTATCGGTCGATGGTGAACTTCTTGATCCCTGGGAGATCTCCCTCCAAGAACACAACACCACCGTGCGCGGGCCCCACGGTGGGCGCCAACTGTCGTGGTTTTGTCACGGCAGATGTCCGGGTCAACGGACTTAGGTTCGGGGCGAGACACAACGACGTGGCGGCTTGAAGGGGTTGATTGGAATCGAGAATACACGGAGTTTTACCCAGGTTCGGCCCCTCCGATGGAGGTAAAAGCCTATGTCCAGCTTGTCTGGTATTAACGATGATGAAGATCTCCTGGTTACAAGGGTGCTAATTGCTACCTCTAATCACGAGAGCCTCTAATCTCTTGTGTTCTCTAAACTTGTAGACTTGTGTCTCTTGAGAATTTTTCCCTCTAGGGGTTCTCTACTCCTCCTTATATAAGTGGGGAGGGTAGGTTTACAAATAGAGTCCTACTAGGAGTAGGATTAGGACTAGTCTCTCACGAATCCTACTCCGGGTCTTGTTTCCTTTAAGGGAATCCTTCTCTCTTGTGGGCCTTCTCCTCTGGGCCTTCTCTTGTGAGCCGCCTGGTGCCGGCACACCCGCCGGGTCTTGGGCTTGGTCATCCTGTGACCCGCTTGCCGGGTCATAAATAAGATGTCATGTCTTTAATGGGTCTCTTGTGAGTTGCCTGACCGGGTCATTAATAAGATGTCATGTCTTCGGCCGGGTCTCTTGTGAGTCGCCAGGCCAGGTCATACCATGGGGTATATCCCCGTCAGTGAGGAAGTCATCCACGACCGTCAATCACGCAAGACCTCTAGTCCAGGCTATCGCCTATTTGAGACTGAACCCGCACGGAAGTCCGGCCAAGGTTTCTGCTACGGCCCCAAACGATGTGCGCAGGGTTCCCAAGCCCACCATTCAGGTGACCCTTGGTACATCGTGCCACTGCCTACCGCATCATAATCCACCCCTAGGGTCAGTGCTACGCACGGCCTCCAGCATAGTATAAACACCAGAAACTACTTGCAACAACTGGACCAAGGACTAAGTGATTGATAAGTCGAGCGGGGTCATATTTCAGGGCCCAGTATGTGGTAGTAACTAGACTTGGATCAAAAACACGGAACTCAGTTCCTAAGAACGGTCCCAATGAGACAACCCGCTATTTACTCCTACATAGCCTCTCATCGCTACCTTCACCAAATTTGGTTCATCATTGAGCTTATCACATCAGAACAATATTGTTTCACTCTAGTTCATCACCCAGATGAATCAGACCTGACACAAATCTAAGCATAGCAAGCAAGTCGGTAAAAGCACATCATGGCTCAAGCATCTACCAGGTATGTAGGTTGCAAGGTTTAGCTATTTACTGTGACAATGACAGGTCATGCAAAGGAATGGGTTCATCTAACGCATATGACAGGTAATCGAACGTTTGTCCTAATGCAATAACAAGAGCAAGAGCGAGATAATAGGATGTTATCGAAATGATCAATGGGGTTGCATGCCTTGCTGGGAAGCGGGAAGGCATTCTCCTTCGTTGGAATACTCGGGGGTATCCTCGGAAGCAGGGCCTACCACAATGCAGATAAGTAACAATCAATACACGGCAAGTGCAACATTATGATTTATGATCATGACATGGCAACATGAATGGATGAGCTAATGCAACTATTAATCAAGTTAAATGAAGTGATTTTGAATATAGGTTCAAAATGGTTCTCCATTTAATATTCCATATATTGTCCTACTGCTAAATGTCGATGTTCATCTACATAGGTTGCTGTAACATGCATGATAAAAACACCATAGGATTCATTGAATTTTTCTGATAAATTTTCATATATAAATTATTTCAATCTGAGTTACACATTAATTTCTATGATTTTTCTAAGTTTTAACTATTTTCTGGAAATAATTTAATTAAGAAATTCCTTTAATGCATCAGCATGACATCAGCATGATGTCAGCTGGTCAACAGCCTGTTCACAGGTCAAACCTGACCAGTGGGATCCAATGGTCAGTGACCCAGCCACTAACAGAGGCTAATTAATCACTAACCACTAATTAATTAGAAGGGGCCCACTGTCAGTGGGTCATTAGTTTAATTAATTAATTGTTTTTAAACTAATTTTAATTAACAAGGTTGGGCCCACTTGCCAGTTGACCCTGGGGTCAAACCCCTGTGGTCAAACTGGTTGACTCGCCGGCATGGAGCCGCCGGCAACATCAGGGATGGCGGAGGGGTGGGAAAACCTCCTCCGGCGACCATTTTGACGGCAGATGGTTCCTATCGAACCAGCGCGCACGCGCGCTTCGGTCTGGACACACCCCAGCAACTGAGGTTGACCGGAGCATAACCGACGTTGAGCTTGGCGGCCGCCGGAGTTCAGGGGCGCACCAGCTCATCGCTCTGGCATGCTAAACGACCAGGGCTGGGCACCTACGGCCTCTATGCAGCCCCACGAACTCGATGGTGGCCTCGGAAGGACCACCTGATCACCGGAGTGACACTGGAGTCAAGCTCGTGCGGCAGAGCACCTCGGGTGCCGACGGAGTCAAGGGGTACAGAGGGGGAATCGGCCGGGGAAGAGGGGGAAACGGTCCGGGGGCTCACTGCGGGTGCAGAGCCGTCGAGAGCGTGCTCGGGGAAGGCTCGGAGGCGGCGAATCTTCGGCAGCGGTCCTTGGGTCCGAGGAGGAAGAAGAGGACGGGGTCGTCGCTCAAGGGGCTTCGGCGGCGCGTGGCTCGGTACAGAGGTCGGCGGCACGGAGCTCCTAGTAGGCTTAGGGGGCGCGGGAGTGGCTGTGGCTATGGCGGCGAGCGAGCAGAGGCGACGGCCATGGCGACGGAGGGAGAGGAGAGGCAGAGGCTGAGGGCGACTGGGAGAAGGGACGGATCGGGATGGCACCATGTCCTTATCCCGCCCGCCAGCACGACAAGGGAGGCAGGCCTGCAGGGAGCTGCGTGGCAGCTCCGACGCGGGCGCACGGCGACCACATGCTCGTCCTCTCGTCCACTAGGAGGACGACGACCTCCCTGAGCCAAGTGGGCCGGCCTGGCCTCGGCCTATGGTGAGCTTCCTCTTATCTTTTTTTCTAATTTCATTTTCTGTTTTCTTCTCTGACGTTTGTTTTATTTTTATATAGCCACAAATGCTAGGCACAAAATACTCGGACATTTTATAGAGCTTATTTTGAATATTTCAAACCTCTACAAAAAGTTTTAGAATATTTTGAATACTAAAATAATTATAATGCTTTATTTGGCATTTTCAGCATCTTTAACATTTATTTTTAAAATTCTATATGAATTCAGATATTTAGAATGACCCCTAATATATTGATGTCAACATTTATCAGACATAGGGGGCATTTTTTATGGGCATTTTGGATTTGTTGATTTTTCACATCTTTTGAATTGGTTAGATTCAGGTGAGGTGACCGGGTTTCTGTTAATCCCCATTTCACATTGATGCAAAGATGAAAACATGATGCTCACACATGTTAACCTAAGTAAGCTAACCAGGGATGTGACACTTTCGCACTATGTCAATAGGTTAGTCCCAAAAAATGATATAAAGTTGCTATGAAATGATTGTAAAACATCCAACATTGATAATATAACATCATTGAACAAGCAAAAATATTGATACGTTGGAGACGTATGAGCCACCATGTAGTTAAGCGCTGCAAAAACTGCCATGCGGTTGATGCGGCCATTTACCTTCGTCTCTTCCACCTTCCGATCTCACTACACAACCCAAGAAGCACACCCACGACAGCAAATAATATAGAGAGGATGCACATATCTTCATCGCTTCAACCTACCCATGCGGATCCTATGGCGGCTGCTGGCGTGGAGCGGCAGTTCGACACTATTGTCAAAGTGGACAAAATATCAGGAAGACAGACATCTCGGTGGTGTACACCAATGACTCGGTCGTGGTGGTGAACTCCATCAACATGTTGGAGAAGCTTCTTGATGAGGATAACAAGTACAAAGTGGTCGGCTTCGACCTCGAGTACACCGACAGTCGTGCCAGGTATGATCAGAAGGTTGCCATCACCTAGTTGTGCATGCTCCATCACGTGCTCGTCTACCACTACTGGCTATCCACAAGGCCTTGTGAGCATTTCGCCAGGTTTGTCAACAGCCCTGACTACAGGTTCGCAACGATGGACACCACAACGATCTAAAGGTGCTCAAGACTTCAGGCTTCTCCTGCTAGAAGCTTTTCAACATCCAAGGTGAGTACACGGTTTAGGGTGGCAAGAGGAAGAAGCAGAAGGACTCCCTGGTTGACCTTGCCACGGCCATCATCGACCCCTACTACAGACACATGAAGGTTAAGTGCCACAAGGACAAGGCTGCCTGGCACGCAGCCTGGGTGAACGAATTGGATGGATGAGACATCAAGTACGCAACGAAGGATGCGTACACCAGGTATGAGATCTACAGGAGGATCATTGACATGAGGAAGTGCCTCCTTCCTGTAGATGGCGAGGGATAGCCATAAGAAGAGCACTGTCGGCAACCATCGTCAGAAGAACAATATGATTTGGTGAGCATCTACTTCTTGTAAATTTATATTGAGGAATGTGAATGTGTTGTGTAGTCACTTATGGAACTGTATGTTCAAGTTGGTTATACAACAGTATAATATTGGTTATATAGCAATTGTGTGCCCACAACACACAAAGGTTGTCAGGATGAATAGTTTGGGTTATTATTGGTCTTCCCACACATGTGTGATGACTGAACTATTTGCCGGGTACCCAAAAGGCACACGGTTGTCAGGATGAATAGTTTGGGTTATTATTGGTATTCACACACAATTCTGATGAATGAACTGTTTGCCGGGCATCCCACATGCCTTCTTAGGCTAACTCGTTTGTGTTTTGTTGGATCACCACAACTAGTTTGTCCGAGTTAATAGTATGCCGCACTATGCACATGTATATAGTTTGTTAACTGTTTATGTTATCTTGCATAATCAAAAAAAAGTTCATAAGATCAAACTGTATGCAACGCATCACACACGCAACTTTTTGAACCGTATTTGCTCGTTCCTTCATCGCGCACAGTTTTTGTCATTGGCGGCGGATCTTGAACTATACCGTTTGCGATTGATGGATCGCACACAGCTTCATTGAAGGGTCTCTGATTGATGTGTCATGTTTGCACCATCCTGCATTAGTGCATACAACTTGGCGGTGTGCAAGAATTAATAAGAATGAACTACATGGCGCATCACACCAATCAATAGTGAACGTGTCACACCTAGTGTTTGCATCACCTTGACATGTTTGGGTTTATAAAATTTGGAGCCAACTAAAACTTTTCTTAGTGCTTGTGCTTAATTGCAATGAGGTTTGCTTGCTTGATGGTTGTGATTTATGGCACTCCTAAATTCTATTCCACTTCATATCCATCTTCCTTTCCCCAAACCTCTTGCCCAATGATCATGCCATGTGAATAGTGCCCAAAACTATTTTTATCAAATTTTGTTCTAACCAAAAATGATTTATTCAGATTAGGTTTTCAAAACCCCCTGAAATGAGGTTTGCACTACAAGTCCTCAAATTAGGTGGATCCTTCTTCCCCAAAGCCTTTATTTCAAACCCACTATATATAAGACTTCCCAAAACCACAGAATAATAATTTGTAAGATTATTTTCATATTTCATTTAAAGGCTTTTTCTTAAGGCTAGAAATCGTTTTTCTTAGGGAAAAAATATTTAAATGCTTTGAAAATATTTGAGAAAAAATAGAGAAACTCATTGGTCATATATTTTCCATATATATGAGTTTCAACTCAAGGGCATGTTCTAATCATGGGCAAAACCCCTCAAAACCCTTTCTGTTCAAACCAAACTTTTGGAATATTTTTATAGGAAATATTCTCAATAAATTCCAGGAAAATTCCAGCAAATAAACAATATCATAGGTGATGATCTTGAAAAGTTTCATCTCAATCCAAGTTGATTTGGTTCATCAAACCATCCCAGAACCCTTCCTGTTCAGATCCAAATTTGAGCAACTTCACATTGTGAAGTGTCTTCCCTTGGCATCAAACTTTGTGGGCATGCACTAATGGCCAAATAGTGATGATACACTAAATGGTGCATCAAGGTTAAAATCCTAGCATCAATAGATCTACAGAAACCTGATTCTGTAAATTTCTAGGGTTTAACAAATCTTCATTGTCAACTTTTTTCCCCTTGAGCTCAAACTTGGTGAATCCGCTCATTTTTACCTAGCCTTTGACCCTGGTGAGTATCTCAGTAAGGCGGTAACTTCTTCTTGCCCAAAACCATACCAAACACCTTCTGGTGATTTAGTAAAACCATCATTTCCACACCTTACTCTTTTACCCTTGCCCCAAATCTATACCACACCTTCTAGCATTGCCCAAGCCCCTCCAGTAAAAACCCCAAGACCTCAAGTCACTGGGAGGTGGGGAAAACCCCCATTTTCACCCCTGCACAACATCTTTTCTCTCCCTCTCCCCCTTCCATTCTACCCTAAGGCTCCTCCAGATCCCTTCCTAGCTCCTCCTTGCCGTTGGGCATCTCCTATAGCCCCAAGACACAAGAGGACATGCGGGTGGGCTTAAAATATGCCGGGGCATGCCATATGGGCGCTCTGGAGCGCGCTATAGTGTGCTCCCGCACTATAGCCGCCCCTACCCGGCGCCGCCCAACAGCCTCGGGCCTCCCCCGCGTGTCCCCCTGGTCGGCCTCGATGTCTGCGACGCGGCAGGCGATCGGTCCCCTCTCTTCCCTCTCTCTATTCCCCTCCTTCGTGCACGCACTGCACCGCCCGAACCGGCCAGTGGCCGCGCTCGCACGCGCACACCTCCAGGTCCCCCTCCTGGCTGCCCTTCTCCTCTCCTAGGCGTGGACTGAGTCCACGAAGCCCCCAGACACGACCCGGCTCGCCCCCGTGGCCCGTGGCGACGACCTGGTCCTCACCGGCGCACTACGACCATGATGGACCGGCGGCCCCCCTATATAAGGCTCCCCCGCTCCTCCTCCTCCTCTCTCTGCGCTCTCCCCTTCCTCCACATCTCCCCCGTGCCCACACCGCTCGCCCCTGTGGTCGGGAGCTCGCTCCCGCAACAAACCCTCGCCGCCGTCGAGCTCCCCTCCCATCGCCGGCGTTTCGCTCTGCCCTGGCGCTCCTCGCGACCACCCACCGACGCGTGGGGGCCCCGCGAGCATGCCAGTGCTTTCCGTTCCGGCCGCCGTGGCGTGGAGCCACCTCCGGTCAGCCGTCTCCTCTCCTGTCGCGAGGAGAGGGAGGACAGGTGGGGCCCACATGTCATCCCCTCGCCCCCTCCTCTATCACTGGCATGCCGGGCCGGTGGGCAGGTTTAAAATCAAACCTGCCGCGCGCGGGGCCTCGCCTGGGCCGGTTTCCCCCTGTGGGCCGGATTCGGTTGCTGTGTTTTGGCCCAAAGGCATAGTAGCCTTTTCTTCTGCAACTTCCAAAAATCCCACATAATAGAATATTTATCTAAATCCAAATATTCTTTCACCCAAATTCTTAGAATAATCCATAGGATTTATTAGTGCCATATGTAAAAATGTTTGAAAATATTTTATATGCTAATTTATTTTAAAACCTATATTAGTGCCTCTATTATTTAGTTTCCAAAATATTTTTCACAACAAAACTCTAGGAGGATATTTTTAGTGTGACATTTAGTACTTACCAGAGTAGGTTAGCATTTTTGTTAGTAGTTTGTGTGCTCTGTTTTTGTGTGTTGCTTATTTTATCGCTTTATTTCGCGATGATAGATTGCACGGTTGACGAAGAAGTTGGACCCGAAGAATTCGACGACCCCGGAGACTTTGTTGAGCCAAGCAAGCAACCCTTTGACCATGATAAGAAACCATTTTTCTTGGATGTCATATAGCACCTTACTTTCATCATATTTGATCGTGTGGAGTAGTGAACCCTTCGGTGGGTTGTTTCCGACACTCTTACCCTTGACACTTGCATCGTGCATGACCCTACCACCTTATGAGGGTTATGCGGGTGGGTGTAGTTAGGATGCTAGTAGATGCTACGCAAGTGGGATCGGGATCTATCCATAGTGATGGAAGGGAAGAGTTGATTTCAAAGACTTTTCGAAAACCCCTTTGGGTGCCACTAATGCCCGAGGGAGATGATGAGGAGTTGGGTAACCACTTGACAAAGAAGTGATATGCCAGAACAAGTGAGTGTGTGTTTTTGAAAACGGAGAGTTTTAAGGTCTGTTGACCGTCCCAACCTTACATGCGCAACCACGATACCCCTTATGGGACGGGGCTTTGTTGATTACTATGGTTGGTGATAGCAAGGATCTTGCATTACTAGTGGCGAGAGTGAAGAGTTCACTCTCGAGATGGGGTCGTCCCAGAGTGGAAGGTCATGCGATGTCTTTATAGGCACCGGGCACACCGTTGCATGCCCTCATGGATGTTACGTGTGATCTATATCAGGAAGGATGGCACCAAGGAGTGGATTATTTGTATAGTATCACCATGGGAAAGGCATTGTTCGCGTGCTTACCTTAGGTATGTTATATACCGCGAGTCGTGGATGACACGAAAGTTCCCCGAGTCTTGTGGGTAAAGTTTGCAACCTCTGCAGAGTGTAAAACTATTCGAAAAGCCGCGTCCGCGGTCATGGACAATTGGAGGTCCTTCTTTAACTATGTCCGGATGTTTTCATGAAACTTGGTGTGAGTATGGATGTGATGGTGACAAGAGATCACATGAGCTAAGTCCGATGACTTAGCATGGGTATTGAACTAAGTCCGATGACTTAGCAAGATGACTGAACACGAGGTGTTCAACCCCTACTTATGATCATATCTGTAACTTGTTCACATGGATATTGCCTATCATTGACGCATGCTTACTAGTTACTTGATCATGTCATTGGATTTAAAAATTAGCTTTCCGCAAATTACCTACTTAGTGCTATATCATGCATCATTGTTACCTTGTTCCACAACTTGGGTTGCTTGCGAGTACATTCAAAGTACTCATTGGCTTACCACTAGTTATTTAATTGGCCAGGCATGGAAGAACAGGAGTATGTCAAAGAGTTCGTTGGTGAAGAACATGCGAACTAGGATGCTTCCCAGTCAGAATGCCTGTAGGTTAAGGCAGATGGCATGGGTTCACGCTTTCGATCAAGATTTCCGCTTCTTGGTCTATTCTAAGTGTTTGGACCATGTGGCCCTATCTATGTAAGACTTGACCTTCACGGTCTATATTTGTGTAAGATGTTAAGTGTGGATGTAAGACTCTTGTTATTCAGCTTCTGTGTCTTCAGTGAGCATTGATCTTTGGGATCACTGTACACGTGCATTCGGTGATCACGACTTATGAGTTGGGGTCCCCACAGAACGATCATCATATAGACAGCTCAAAGATAAGAATAGTAGCATCACACAAAGAGTATATGATCAAACACAACCGAGTTTTAAGTGAACAAGCGATAAACCAAATGTTTTCAAAGCGCATAGAGCAACCAAAATGCAAAACACACACACACTCTCTCTCTCTCTCCAAGCCCTATGATCTATAACTTCTCCCCCTTTAGCAACAAGTTACCAAAAAGTTCAAAGTTATAGAGCTAATCTTCGCTATAGGCATGTGATGCCTACTACACAACCTTCTTCTTGTAGACTCGTGTTGGGCCTCCAAGCGCAGAGTTTTGTAGGACACTAGCAATTTTCCCTCAAGTAGATGACCTAAGGTTTATCAATCCGTGGGAGGCATAGGATCAAGATGGTCTCTCTCAAATAACCCTGCATCCAAATAACAAAGAGTCTCTTGTGTCCCCAACACACCCAATACGATGGTAAATTGTATAGCTGCACTAGTTCGGCGAAGAGACAGTGATACAAGTTTAATATGGATGGTAGACATAGGTTTTTGTAATCTGATAATATAAAAATAGCAAGATAACAAGTAACAAAAGTGAGCAAAAATGGTATTGAAATGCTTGAAAACAAGGCCTATGTTTCATAATTTCACTAGTGCATGTTCTCTCAACAATACTGACATAGTTGAATCATATGCAAATACCTCCCATGCAACAAAGAGTTCACTCCAAAGTCACAATAGCAGAGAAATAACGAAGAACTTATTGTAGGATATGAAACCACCTCAAAGTTAGCTTTTCCGATCAATCTTATGAGCTATCCCCATAAGCGTCACAAACAGACCTAGAGTTCATACTAAAATAACACCTTAAGATACACATCAACCAAAACCCTTATGTCACCTAGATACTGCAATGTCACCACAAGTACCCATGGGCTTGATTATATGATATACATCACACAATTTCATATTCATCATGTTCAATCCAACACAAAGAACTTCAAAGAGCACCCCAAAGTTTCTACCGAAAAGTCAAGACAAAAACGTGTGCCAACCCCTATGCATAGATTCCAAAGGTCACGGAACCCGCAAGTTGATCACCAAAACATACATCAAGTGGATCGGTAGAACATCCCGTTGTCACCACGGATATCCCATCGCAAGACATACATCAAGTGTTCTCAAATCCATAAAGACTCAATCCGATAAGAAAACTTCAAAGGGAAAACTCAATTCATCACAAGAAGATAGAGAGGGGAAAACTCCATATGATTCATCTATTCAATAAAGCTCGCGATACATCAAGACTGTGTCATATCAAGAACACGAGAGACAGAGAGATCAAACACATAGCTATTGGTACATACCGTCAGCCCTCAGGGTGGACTACTCCCTCCTCGTCATGGAGGCCGCTTGGATGAAGAAGATGGCCTCCGGTGATGATTTCCCCCTCCGGCAGGGTGCCGGAACGGGCTCCCGCACAGTTTTTCGTGGCTCTGGAGGCTTGCGGTAGCGGAACTCCCGATCTAGGTTTCAGTTCGGAGGTTTCTATATTTATAGGAATTTTTTACATCGATCTCACGTCAAAAGGTGCCACGAGGCGGTGACAAGCCTGCTAGGCACGGCCAGGGGGGTGGCCGCGCATGGCAGGCTTGTGACCTCCTCATGGCTCTTCTGGCCCAACTCCAATGCTTCAGCGGTCTCTTTTGGTCAAGAAAAATCATACTAAATTTTCAGCCCATTCCGAGAACTTTTATTTCTGCACAAAAAACGACACCATGGTAGTTCTGCTGAAAACAACATCAGCCCGGGTTAGTTCTAATAAAATCATACCAAAATCATATAGAATTATTGTAAACATGGCATGGATACTTCATAAATTATAGATAAGTTGGAGACGTATCAGCATCCCCAAGCTTAATTCCTGCTCGTCCTCGAGTAGGTAAATGATAAAAGAAATAATTTATGAAGTGTGAATGCTAGCATAGTGCATAAATTTGATCAATGATAATTCCAAACACTTTTTATAGCATCATTATATATCATAAATAGTAGCTCATCTCATAAACCTTATCATGATGAAATAACAAGCTATCCACATGTTAAACTATAGACTAACAAACTATGCTTTCAGTCACCAAACAATTGCAATTCATCTTATTTTCAGGAAGGTTCTATCTAAGAGATTTGATTTAGCAAATTCCACATACTCAACTATCATATAGTCTTACATTATTGCTAATGCTCAAAGCATATTTTTAGAAAAAATAGCATCCATCGAACACAGAGAAAGATAGGGGATCAAAGTTTCGCCTCACAAGTTATTTGTCATATAGATAACTGTCAACAATAATAATTCATGATCAAATATATTTGAATGGCCATATATGCTTGGATCTTTTCCCAACACATGACGCTTGACAAAGGAAAAAAGGCGAGATATAGGAAGTGGTGAAGATCACCATGACTCTTGCATAAAGGTAAGTACATGAAAGTAAAAGATAGACCCTTCGCAGAGGGAAGCATTGGTTTGCAGACGTGCGAGAGCTCGAGCTTCTAAAACAGAGATTAATAATAATTTTGGCGGTATGCTTTCATTGTCACCATAACAACCGAGAGATCTCGGTATCTTCCATGCTAGATACATTATAGGCGGTTCCCAAACAGAATGGTAAAGTTTTTACTCCCCCTCCACAAATCAATCACACTCCATGGCGAGCCGAATCCACGGGTACCGTACATACCAACAACATTCTTGGGGGAGTTTTGTTTAATTATTTGCATTTTTTTATTTTGGGACTGGGAATCCCTATTACCAGCCATTTTCTCGTCAATCATAATGCATCAACACATATCGTGAGAATAACCCACCTAGCATGGAAGATACTAACATCCCCTAATTACTATATGAGCGATTAGAGCATACAAAACATAATATTATTTGAAGGTTTAGAGTTTGGCACATGCAAATTTACTTGGAACGGCAGGTAAATACTGCATATTGGTAGGTATGGTGTACTCATATGGAACAACTTTGGGTTTAAGGTTGTTTGGATGCACAAGTAGTATTTCTACTTAGTGCGGAAGTTTTGGCTAATATGAAGTGGAAGCAAGCACCACATGTTGGAGGATCCATAACAATATAACTTCTATACAAATATACCCAAGCATAACTCACTATGTTGTCTTCCCTGTCCAACTTCAACTAATTTTCTCAAGTTGAAATAATTAATGGGTATTCACAATCATAGAAGATGTCCAAGATAGTATATTTATATGTTAAATCTCTCTTCCTTTAGTATTCTTTCATGAATGGTTCAATTGACCAATGCGATGTTTGCTAACTTTAAATAATTTTTACCACCTATACTTCTTATATGTGATGTCATTACTCCCCATGGGATAAGCATATAAAACATATATAACATCAGGTTTATGATATTCATTCCATTCAACCATATACTCATAGGATATAAGTGAAGCACGAGAGTAAATGACAAAACTACTCCAAACATATAAGTGAAGATCAATGAGTAGTCAAACAATTAAGTAGATATGTGAGGTCTTTCTCTCCCTCTCTCTCTCAATAAATATTTTCATCTCTGAGTATTTTATTTAAACTGCAAGCAAAACAAAAATGGCACTCCAAGAATGGCACATATCATGTGGACAAGTAAAAATTTAGGCTCAACATAGGCTAACCGATAATTATTGATGAAGAGAGGTGGGATGCGTAGCATCCCCAAGCTTAGATGCTTGATATTTCTTGAAATATTTACTTGGGGTGCCTTGGGCATCCCCAAGCTTGAGCTTTTGTATCTTGTTGAATCCTCTCATATCCCAGGTTCACCTATTCTCAAAAATTTCATCCACACAAAACTCAAAAAGGAACTCGTGAGATAGGTTAGTAAACATAAGAACAAATCAACACTTCATGTACTGACAAAACAAGTTTCACAATAATCTCAAACGTTAGGTATTGTATACTATCATTTGCACAATTTATGTCTACCAACATAGGCTATGGAAACTATATGACAAGTAGATAACAAAACTATGAGAGCAATATGTCCAAACAGAACAGACGATAGCAATTTATGAAAATAGTGTAGATATGTAACTCAAACAATTATGAAGATTTAGGATAAGATATAAATTTATATGATAATACTGTATAAATATTTCAGAAACTTTCCATGTTCCAGTATAATATGAAAATTCAAACATTACAACATAAGTTTCTGTTTTTACACAACACACATCAAACATGCAATTTAAGCATCCGAAAGGCAATTCTTGGAACTTTTTACTGAAAAATAATATTATAAATACCACATAAAAAATTACAAGAGAGTAAAATTACGCTCCAAGCAAAACTCATATTATGTGACGAATAAAAATATAGCTCCAAGTAAGATATACCGATAGTGTTAAAGACGAAAGAGGGGATGCCTTCCGGGGCATCCCTAAGCTTAGACGCTTGAGTGTTACTTTGATATTACCTTGGGGGTTCCTTGGGAATCCCCAATATTAGATTCTTGTAACTCCTTACTCTGATCATATCGGTGTCTCACCTAAAACTTGAAAACTTCAATCACACAAAACCTAACGGAACTTTGTGAGAAGGGTTAGTGTAATAAAGATAGATCATTCACTTAGGTATTGTCAAGACAAGATTCATAATTATTACCACATTATACCTAATGTATTACATCATTCTCACAATTTATACTACTCAATATTACCTATAGGAACACTTGAAACAAGCAAATTATGCATCAAAAACAACATCTGTCAAAAACAGAACAGTCTGTAAAGATCGGAAACAAAACAGAACAGAACAGTCTCTAAAAATTCTGAAAACTTAGGAAAACTAAAGGAATTTTCATATAAATGTTTTTTAAAAATTTCAAAAAAATTGACGCTCCATTAAATTCAGATAATTCATATACTGGACCCAAAACTTTTTGTTTTTGCACAGAATCAAACAAGCAAGTATCCACACTATCCCAAAGCCTTTACTTGTAACTTTATTGAAATGAAAGACACAAAACATTATTACCACAGTATCTTAATCATGCTAACACATCAAAATATAAAGTAAAAGTGTTTGGTTGTATCCCAACAAGCGCTTTTCTTTAATGCCTTTAGCTAGGCATGATGATTTCAATGATGCTTGTATAGGAATAATAATTGAAATTTGCAAAAGAGCATCATGAATCTCATGACAAGCATATTTAAGCCTATCCCAATTCCTATGCATAGGGATTTTGTGATCAAACAATTTATTGGAACAAGAATCGTCTAGCATATGAAGGCAAAACAAGCATAAGTTTAAAACTTTGAACACATAGAGAGGAAACTTGATATTATTGCAATTCCTACAAGCATATGTTCCTCCCTCATAATAATTTGAGTAGCATCATGAAGGAATTCAACAATATAACCAGCACATAAATCATTATTTTCATGATCTCCAAGCATATAAATTGTACTACTCTCCTCATAAGCAATTTTCTTCTCATTCCTAATAGTGGGAGCAAACTCACCAAAATAACTATCATGTGACACCTCATTGACATAACCACATTGAACGTTAAAATCATGATGATAGGTTTCATGGTTGTCATTACTCTTTATAGCATGCGTGTCATCGTCATAATCACCATATATAGGAGGCATGCCATAATCATAATAAATTTGCTCATCAAAACTTGGTGGACTAAAAATATCTTCTTCATCAAACATACCATCCCCAAGCTTGTGCCTTTGCATATCATTAGCATCATGAATATTCAGAGAATTCATACTAACAATAGTTCAATCATTCTCATCACTCAATGACTTAGTGCCAAACATTTTAATAACTTCTTCTTCTCACACTTGAGCACAATTTTTCTTTCCATCATTTTCACGAAAGACATTAAAAAGATGAAGCATATGAGGCAACCTCAATTCCATTTTTTGTACTTTTATTTTATAAAACCAAACTAGTGAAAAGCAAGAAACAAAAATATTTGATTGAAAGATATAAAGATATACCTTCAAGCACTCACCTCCCCGGCAACGGTGCCAGAAAAGAGGTTGATGTCTACTCCACAACCTTCTTCTTGTAGACTCGTGTTGGGCCTCCAAGCACAGAGTTTTGTAGGACAGTATCAATTTTCCCTCAAGTGGATGAACTAAGGTTTATCAATCCATGGGAGGTGCAGGATGAAGATGGTGTCTCTCAAACAACCTTGCAACCAAATAACAAAGAGTTTCTTGTGTCCCTAACACACCCAATACAGTGCTAAATTGTATAGGTGCACTAGTTCGACGAAGAGATGGTGATACAAGTGTAATATGGATGGTAGACATAGGTTTTTTTAATCCGCAAATATAAAAACAGAAAGGTAACAAGTAACAAAAGTGATCACAAACGGTATTGCAATGCTTGAAAACAAGGCCTAGGGTTCATACCTTCACTAGTGCAAGTTCTCTCAACAATACTGACATAGTTGAATCATATGTAAATACCTCTCGTGCGATAAAGAGTTCACACCAAAGTCACAAATAGTGGAGAACTAACGAAGAAATTATTGTAAGGTACTAAACCACCTCAAAGTTATCTTTTCTGATCAATCTTATGAGCTATCCCTATAAGCGTCTCGAACAGTCCTAGAGTTCGTACTAAAATAACACCTTAAGATACACATCAACCAAAACCCTAATGTCACCTAGATACTCCAATGTCACCACAAGTACCCACGGGCTTGATTATACGATATGCATCACACAATTTCGGATTCATCATGTTCAATCCAACACACAGAACTTCAAAGAGTGCCCCCAAGTTTCTACCGGAAAGTCAAGACAAAAACGTGTGCCAACCCCTATGTATAGATCCCCAAGGTCATGGAACCCGCAAGTTGATCACCAAAACATACATCAAGTGGATCAATAGAACATCCCATTGTCGCCACGGATATCCCATCACAAGACATACATCAAGTGTTCTCAATTCCGTAAAGACCCAATCCGATAAGAAAACTTCAAAGGGAAAACTCTATTCATCACAAGAAGATAGAGAGGGGAAAACTCTATATGATTCATCTATATCAATAAAGCTCGCGATACATCAAGATCGTGTCACCTCAATAACATGAGAGAGCAAGGTTGTCAGAATCGCTATTCTGTTATGCGATTCTATGACTTTACGATCCAAATTAACCCCTCTGATTCTAGGACTTTACTTCATAGAATCTATGTTTCTACGATCCCGATAGTGAAGATTCTACGATTTGCGATCCTACCATCGGGGTTCTGATCCGATTCAGAATCGCGATTCTGACAACCTTGCAAGTGAGAGAGAGAGAGATCAAACACATAGCTACTCGTACATACCCTCAGCCCCGAGGGTGAACTACTCCCTCCTCGTCATGGAGGCACCGAGATGATGAAGATGGCATCCGGTGATGGTTTCCCCCTCCGGCAGGGTGCCGGAACGAGCTCCCGATTGGTTTTTTGTGGCTCTAGAGGTTTGGGGCGGCGGAACTCCCGATCTAGGTTTCTTTTCGGCCGTTTCTATATTTATAGGAATTTTTGGCATCGATCTCATGTCAAGGGGTGCCACGAGGTGGTGACAAGCCTGCTAGGCGCGGCCAGTGGGGTGGCCGTGCCTGGCAGGATTTTGACCTCCTCGTGGCTCTTCTGGCCCAACTCTAATGCTTCGGGGGTCTCTTTACGTCCAGAAAAAATCTTACTAAATTTTTAGCCCATTCTGAGAACTTTTATTTCTGCACAAAAAATGACACCATGGTAGTTCTGTTGAAAAAAAACGTCAGTCCGGGTTAGGTCTAATAAAATCTTACCAAAATCATATAGAATTATTGTAAACACGGCATGAATACTTCATAAATTATATATACATTGGAGACATATCAGCATGGTCTCCTCCAAGACATGATCAAGTAGCTCTTCAAGTTGGTGAAGGAGTCGAGAGAAGAGCGTCCACGAATGCTTCGGCTAAAGTCCTCTGAGCTAGTGGAGTACAAAGTGGAGGTGCTGGAGGAACTGATGGATCTTTGGTAGGTGCTGATGAAGAAGGCCTCAACACTGAAGTAGGCATTGTAGCTGATCTGGCTTGAGTCTTGAACTGAATGTGGGTCCCGAGAGGAGGACTATCATCATCATCATCAGTGGAGTGAGGACTAGGCACATCATCAACTTCCTCTTTCAACTCATTAACAGTCACAGTCAACTCATCCACCTTGTTGTCAAGAACATGAAACTTTTTCTCAACAATCCTCTCAATACTCTTTTCGTTCTTGAGGAGCTCAGCAACATCCTTCTATATGCAACTATACCTTAGATAGATTTGATAAGAAGGTACATTTGGTCGCTCTTCGACCTCAGAATCTGAGCACTCGTGGCTCTAGCTACTTCTGCATCTGCCTGTGCAGTAGCTGAAGTGGGATGGGAGGGTCCATCTATTGGAAATATGCCCTAGAGGCAATAATAAATTAGTTATTATAATATTTCCTTGTTCTTGATAATCGTTTATAATCCATGTTATAATTGTATTGATTGGAAACTCACGAACATGTGCGGATACATAGACAACACCGTGTCCCTAGTGAGCCTCTACTAGACTAGCTCGTTGATCAAACATGGTCAAGGTTTCCCAACCATAGACATGTGTTGTCATTTGATAACGGGGTCACATCATCGGAGAATGATGTGATGGACAAGACCCAACCGTAAGCGTAACATATGATCGTGTTAGTTTATTGCTACTGCTTTATCCATGTCCAGTATTTGTTCATACGACCATGAGATCACATAACTCCCTAACACTGTAGGAATGCCTTGTGTGTATCAAACGTCACAACATAAGTGGGTGACTATAAAGGTGCTCTACAGAAACCTACGAGGGTGTCTGTTGGGTTGGCATGGATCGAGACTGGGATTTGTAATGTCGTATGATGAAGAGGCATCGTTGGGCCCACTCGGTAATACAACATCACAAGAAGATTCCAAGCAATCTGACTAAGGAGTTATTCATGTGATCTTGTATTACAGAACGAGTAAAGAGACTTGCCAGTAACGAGAGTGAACTAGGTGTGGAGATACCGACGATCGAATCTTGGGCAAGAAACATACCGATGGACAAAGGGAACTGCATAGGGGATTGTCTGAATCCTTGACATTGTGGTTTGATCAATAAAGATCTTCTTAGAATATGTAGGAACCAATATGGGCATCCAGGTCCCGCTATTGGTTATTTACTGTAGAGTTGTCTCGGTCATGTCTACATAGTTCTCGAACCCGCATGGTTTGCACAATTAACATTCGATGATGATTTGGTATTGTTGAGTTATGTATGTTGGTGACCGAAGGTTGTTCAGAGTCCCAGATGAGATCCCGGATGTCACGAGGAGTTCCGTAATTGTCCGGAGGTAAAGATTTATATATGGGAAGTCATATTTTGGCTACCGGAAAAGTTTTGGGTTTTCCGATATTGTACCAGAAAGCTTCTAGAAGGTTCCGAAAACTTCTAGAGGAGTCCGGAATTACACCAAGGGTTACAACATGTCCCAGGGTTTGCATGGGATGAGGGGAGGCGTCCAGGCCTTGTTGGGCCAGGCACACAAGTCCCTCAAGGCCCATGTGGCTTGGGAGAGGTGGAAAGTCCACCTGTTTATGGAAAGGGAGGGAATTGGACTAGGAGTCCAACTCCTCCCTCTTGGCTACGCCTTAGGGCTTGGAGGGGATGATCTCCACGCCCCTCCACCTATATATAGAGGGGAGGGGACGTCCCAAGAGGACACACGAAGCCCTTGGCGCCCCTATCTCTCCCTAGATCATTTTCTCCTTCGTTCGCGGTTTCGGTAGCGCTAGGCGCAGCCCTGCTGGGATAGCACCACCACCACTGCCACCACACGGTTGTGTTTCCGGAGAAATCATCTACTACTCCAAGCTCACTTGCTGGATCGAGGAGGCAGAGACTTCGTCAAGCTGTACGAGTGCTGAACACGGAGATGTCGTACGTTCTGTGCTAGATCAGGATAGATCGTGATTGGATCGCGGGACAGATTGCGATTTGGATCGCAAAGACGTTCGACTACATCGACCGCATTTCTTAACGCTTCCCACTTAGCGATCTACAAGGGTATGTAGATTCACTCTCCCTCCCGTAGATGCTCATCACCATGGATACATCTTGTGTGTGCGTAGGAAATTTTTTCTTTCCCATGCAATATTCCCCAACACCATCACCCCAACATTATCCTCTAGGTCTGGCTGAAGTGGCATGTCAGGTGATAACCCACAAGTATAGGGGATCGGTTGTAGCCACTTTCGATAAGTAAGAGTGTCGAACCCAACGAGGAGCTAAAGGTAGAACAAATATTCCCTCAAGTTCTATCGACCACTGATATAACTCTACACACGCTTAACGTTTGCTTTACCTAGAACAAGTATGAAACTAGAAGTACTTTGTAGGTGTCATAGGATAGCTTTGCAAGATAATAAAGAGCACGAAAATAAAAGATAGGGGCTGCTAAGATAAATAAACAACTAAGTTAGTTTAACAAGTGTGGAAAAGTGGTGGTAGGAGTTGCGGAATTGTCCCTAGGCAATTGATAACTAGACCGGTAATCATTATTGCAATTTCATATGAGGGAGAGGCATAAGCTAACATACTTTCTCTACTTGGATCATATGCACTTATGATTGGAACTCTAGCAACATCCGACACTACTAAACATCATTAAGGTAAAACCCAACCATAGCATTATAAGGTATCAAGTCCTCTTTACTCCCATATGCAACAACCCACCTACTCGGGTTTATGCTTCTGTCACTCAAGCAACCCATCATAGGCAAATCATGAACACATTGCAACACCCTACAGCGAGAGTCCCTCACTCTTGCGCGACACGGAGAGCACCATAGGACGGCACCAATAATAAAACATGCAACTCAAACCAATCATGATAATCAATCAACCCATAGGGCAACAAAAATCTACTCAGACATCATAGGATGGCAACACATCATTGGATAATATTATGAAGCATAAAGGACCATGTTCAAGTAGAGGGTACAGCGGGTTGCGGGATAGTGGACCGCTGTAGATAGATGGGGGAAGGTGATGGAGGTGTTGGTGAATATGACGGAGTTGTTGGAGTAGATCGCCTTCACGATGATGGCCCCCGCGGCGTTCCGGTGCTACCGGGAGAGAGGGGAGAGAGCCCCCTCCTTCTTCTTCTTCCTTGACCTTCCCCCTAGATGGGACAAGCGTTTCCCCTCTAATACATGGCCTCCATGGCGGCGGAGGGGTGAGATCCCCTCCGAGATTGGATCTCTCTCTCTATGTTTCCTTCTGTTTCTGCACTTCTAGATTCTGGCCTTTCACCGTTTCTTAAATATCCGGAGATCTGTAACTCCGATCGGGCTGAAAATTTGAGGGGATTTTCCTTATAAAAATATATTTCTTGCGGACAAAGGAAACCTCCAACTGACCTAAGGGGTGGACACAAGCCCTCTGGGCGCCGCCAGGGGGTGGGTCGTGCCTAGTAGGCTTGTGACCTCCTCGGGCATCGTCTCGCATTGATTCTTTTTCCCAAAAATCACATATATTCCAAAAAAATATGTATAAGTTTTTATCGCGTTTGGACTTCTTTTGATATGGATTTTCTGCGAAACAAAAAATATGCAACCAACAGGAACTGGCATTCGGCACTGGATCAATATGTTAGTCCCAATAAATAGTATAAAAGTTGCCAAAAGTATATAAAAGTTGTAGAATATTGGCATGAAACAATCAAAAATTATAGATACGACGGAGACATATCAGCATCCCCAAGTTTAATTCCTGCTCGTCCTCGAGTAGGTAAATGATAAAAAAGATAATTTTTGATGTGGAGTGCTACCTAGCATAATCTTGATCATATAATCTAATCAAGGCATGAATATTAAGATACGAGTGATTCGAAGCAATAGTCTATATTGACATAAAAATAGTAATACTTCGAGCACACCAACAAGGCAATTGCGTCTTTTCAAAATAACATGTCCTTAAAAAGTTATCCCTATAAAATCTTATGTCTGGCTATGCTCCATCTTCCCCACACAAAGTATCTAAATCATGCACAACCCTGATGACAAGTCAAGCACTTGTTTCACACTTTTTATGTTCTCAAACCTTTTCAACTCTCATGCAATACATGAGCGCGAGCCATGGATATAGCATTATAGGTGGAATAGAATATGGTGGAGGTGATGAGGGAAAAGGAGAAGATAGTCTCACATCAACTAGGCGTATCAACGGGCTATGGAGATGCCCATCGATAGATATCAATGTGAGTGAGTAGGGATTGCCATGCAACAAATGCACTTAGAGCTATAAGTGTATGAAAGCTCAAAAAGAAAACTAAGTGGTCGTGCAAAAAATTCCACAAGTTATATGAAAGTGACAAAATAGGAGACTCTCTATCATGAAGATCATGGTGCTACTTTGAAGCACAAGTGTGGAAAAAGATAGTAGCAATTGTCCCTTCTCTATTTCTCTCATTTGTTTCTTTTTCTTTTTTCTTTTTTCTTGGTGGGCATCTTTGGCCTCTTTTTTTATTTGGGATTCACCAGCCTCTTTTATTTTTTATAAAGTCCGGAGACTCCTCCCAACTTGTGAGGGAATCATAGCTTCCAGGAGCCTTTTCTCACACAGGACAATGCTCTAATAATAAAAATCATCACACTTTTATTTACTTACAACTCGATACCATAATATGACCCTATATGAATGCTTTCGATAGGATACCGGGATGTGTGACAATCTAGCCTAGCAAATGACATCAAAAAAGGACAAGCCATGAAAACATCATGCAAGTTGTCTGACGATCAAGCAAATCAATATGAAAATGATGGTACATGTCATACTAAATGGAACGGTGGAAGTTGCATGGCAATATATCTCGGAATGCCTATGGAAATGTCACAATAGGTAGGTATTGTGGCTGTTTTGAGTAAGGATATATGGTTGGTTTTATGCACCGGCGAAAGTTGCCCGGTACTAGAGAGGCTAGCAAAGGTGGAAGGGTGAGAGTGCGTATAATCCATGGACTCAACATTAGTCATAAAGAAATCACATACTTATTGCAAAAGTCTATTAGTTATCAAACAAAGCATTAGAAGCATGCTCATAGGGGAAAGGTTGGTAGGAGTTAATCATCGCACGCTCTCGACCCTCACACAAAGGTTGACAATCATTAAACAAATCATGCTCCGACTTCGTTACATAACGGTTCACCATACGTGCATGCTACGGGAATCACAAACTTCAACACATCTATTTCTAAAATTCACAACTACTCACTAGCATGACTCTCATATTACCATCCTCATATCGCAAAAATATTGCAAGGGATCAAACATCTCATATTCAATGATCTACAAATTTTATGTAGGATTTTATGACTAACCATGTGAATGACCAACTCCTGTTAACTCTCTAAATAGATATAAGTGAAGCATGAGAGTTTAATTCTTTATACAAAATATATGCCCACTCTCTAAAAAATATAAGTTAAGAAAAATAGCATTCTACAAATGGCGGTTTTCTATGTGTAGAGAAACAGGCAATCCAAACTTCAAATGATATAAGTGAAGCACATGAAGCATTCTATAAAGCCATACTCACAAGATACAAGTGAGGTGAAAAGATCCTTCTATAAATCAACCAAGGACTTTATCATACCAGCATTGTGCATTATTAAAAGAAAAAACACAATGCTCCAAGATTTACACATATCATGTGACGAATAAAAATATAGCTCGAAGTAAAATTACCGATGGTTGTTAGAAGAAAGAGGGGATGCCTTTCGGGGCATCCCCAAGCTTAGTTTCTTGGGAGTCCTTGAATATTACCTTGGGGTGCCTTGGGCATCCCCAAGCTTAGTCTCTTTCCACTCCTTATTCCCTCATCCATCGTGATCTCACCCAAAACTTGAAAACTTCAATCACACAAAACTTAACAAAACCGTCGGATCCGTTAGTATAATAAAGCAAATCACAACTTCATGCATTGTTGTCAACCAACTAATATTTTATTTTTTCATTGTATCTACTATATTATAATTTTTTCATGTCTTATAACGCCGATACAATTGATAGTTTCATCAAAACGAGCAAAACAATGCATCAAAAACAGAATCTGTCTTAAACAGGACAGTCTGTAGAAATCTGAACATTGACTATACTTACGTAACTCTAAAAATTCTGAAACATTAGGAAAAATAAAAAAATTGCATAGAAGTACTGTGTGAAAAATTCAGAAACTTTTGACATTCCAGTAAAAAATGTAAATTTACGCACTACAGCCAAAGTTTGTGTTTATGCACTGCACACAACAAACAAGCAATCTAATCATCCTAAAGGAGAATCTTGGCACATTAATTTTATAATACAATGGATTTATACAAGAGGATAATTATTTCGTTGAAAAAATTTGTAATTAAGATTTGCAAAGTTTTCATGGGCATGAACAAAGTTCAAGGAGCTCCCCCACTTCAACGGTGCTCGTCCTTCTTACTTTCACTTCTCTTTTAGAAAAAGTTTTAGGTTCCCCTCTTTATTTACTTATTTTTTTTAAACTATATAAAAGCACATAACAGAATAAAATAACTCTCTAAAACTTCCGGGTTGTCTCCCTGGCAGCGCTTTCTTTAAAGCCATCAAGCTAGGTATAAAGTGCTCAAGTAATGGATCCACCCAGATCCCAAGGTATATCAAAGACAATTTTAATTAACAATGATTTGTAGTTTAGTATTGAGCACAAATTAACATATATCATGCAACAACGAAATCTAACTCTCTTCCTATGCATCAGCATGTCATAAAAGAACAATCATGCACACAAGGTAAAGGCCAATACATAGCATAAGCAGTTGCTTGTAATTTTATCAAATTGGAAACATAGAGGTGGAGATGTAGTTAATCTCTCATAATAATTGCAAGTAGGATCATCAAGCACATGCATATTATATCTATCAAAATCATCATGTGTAATAGTAAAAGGCAACCCATCTATATAATCCTTAATAAGTGCAAACTTCTCCAATACAGTGTAGTTAGGAGAATTCAAAAGGATAATAGAACTATCATGTGTGGGTGCAATAGCAACAATTTCATTCTTAACATAAGGAACTATAGCAAGTTCATCTCCATAAGCATCTTTCGTATTGGCATCATGGCCACAAGCATAGCAAGCAGCAAGTTCATCAAAAGGGGATATTTCAAAAGAATCCAGGGGATCATAGAAATCAACATAGCATTCATCCTTCGGTAAGCACGAAGGGAAATTAAAAAATGTATGATTTGAAGAGTTACTCTCATTAGAAGGTGGGCACGGGTAGCTAACCCGCTCTTCCTCCTTCTATTCTTCGCTCTCCTCCTCATCTTTTTCATCTAATGAGCTCACAGTTTTAGCAATTTCTTCTTCCATACATTCCTGCAAAATATTAGTCTCCTCCAATGCAGCGGTCATTCTTTTAATAAACTCTTTAACAAAAGCATTAGAAGCATAATTTCCATAGCAATATTTAAGTATGGCAAAAATTTCAGATTCATAAAGAGTAGCATCATACTATTCAATGAAAGAAGCAATTTCATAGGCACCCTTGAAAGCAACAAATTCTTCAATTTGTTCAACATCATTATAGCAATAGGCCTCCTTGGCATAAGAGGATAATATTTAATTATCATTAAACACACATTGGTAGGGAAGGTGTTTTTAGCTTCTTTAGAACAACAAGTAAAATCATAAATTTCACATAGATTCCAAGCATAGCAACACAAAGTATTAATTTGATGCCACAAGAGTTTCCCTTTTTGAGATATGCGGTGTCGCACATAATGAGCATGCTCATTTAATGATTGTCCCTCAACTAAGCTAGTTGGGTTTTCAGCACGAGCACAAGTGGATCGAAGATGACCCAAGTAATATTCTTCGGTGGTACGGAACACTAGTGGTTCCTCAACTTTGGAGCAGCAAGTACAACTAATTTTTTTGGTATTTTGTGTTTCCTACCCATATCTAAAGATAGAAAAAAACTTAGAATGGCAAATAAAATCTACTTAGTGATAAATAAAACAAGCACACACGAAAATATTCACCCCATGCTATTGCTCCCCGGCAACGACGCCAGAAAAAGGTCTTGATAACCCACAAATATAGGGGATCAGTTATAGCCTCTTTCGATAAGTTAGAGTGTTGAACCCAACGAGGAGCTCAAGGTAGAACAAATATTCCCTCAAGTTCTATCGACCACCGATACAACTCTATGCACACTTAATGTTTTATTTACCTAGAACAAGTATGAAACTAGAAGTACTTTGTAGGTGTGGTAGGATAGGTTTGCAAGATAATAAAGAGCACGAAAATAAAAACTAGGGGCTGCTAAGATAAAGAAAAAACTAAGTTAGTTTGACGAGTGTGGAAAAGTGGTGGTAGGAGTTGCGGAATTGTCCCTAGGCAATTGATAATTAGATCGATAATCATTATTGCAATTTTATATGAGGGAGAGGCATAAGCTAACATACTTTCTCTACTTGGATCATATGCACTTATGATTGGAACTCTAGAAAGCATCCACAACTACTAAAGATCATTAAGGTAAAATCCGACCATAGCATTATAAGGTATCAAGTCCTCTTTACTCCCATATGCAACAACCCACCTACTCGGGTTTATGCTTCTATCACTCAAGCAACCCACCATAGGCAAATCATGAACACATTGCAACACCCTACAATGAGGATCCCTCATGCTTGCACGATACGGAGAGCACCATAGGACAACACCAATAATAAAACATGCAACACAAACCAATCATGATAATCAATCAACCCATAGAACAACAGAAATCTACTCAGACATCATAGGATGGCAACACATCATTGGATAACAATATGAAGCATAAACACCATGTTCAAGTAGAGGGTACGGCGGTTTGAGGGATAGTGGACCGTTGTAGATAGATGGGGGGAGGTTATGGACGTGTTGGTGAAGATGACGGAGTTGTTGGAGTAGATCGTCATCACGATGATGGCCCCCGCGGCATTCCGGTGCCACCGGGAGAGAGGGGGAGAGATCCCCCCTCCTTCTTATTCTTCCTTGACCTTCCCCCTAGATGGGAGAAGCGTTTCCCTCTGGTCCATGGCCTCCATGGCGGCGGAGGGGCAAGAAACCCTCCGAGATTGGATCTCTCTCTCTGTTTCCTTCTTTTTCTCCGCTCCGAGATTTCGGCCTTTTTCACCGTTTCTTAAATATCTGGAGATCCATAACTCCGATCGGGCTAAAAATTTTAGGGGATTTTCCTTATAAAAATATCTTACTTGTGGTGGAAGGACACGTCCAACCGACCTAAGGGTTGGCCACAAGCCCTCTGGGCGCGTCCAGGGGTTGGGTCGCGCCTAGCAGGCTTGTGACCTCCTCGGACATCGTCTCGCATTGATTATTTTTCCCAAAAATACATATATTCCAAAAAAATCTTCGTAAGTTATTATCGCGTTTGGACTTCGTTTGATACGGATTTTCTATGAAACAAAAAACGTGCAACAAACAAGAACTGGCACTGGGCACTAGATCAATATGTTAGTCCCAAAAAATAGTATAAAAAGTTGCCAAAAGTATATGAAAGTTGTAGAATATTGGCATGAAACAATCAAAAATTATAGATACGACGGAGACGTATCATCAGGACAATCAATTGCATATACATTCTTCTCCATCCTGTGGTTGATGAGCATTTGAATGTATGGTGCATATCCACATGATTGTTTCTCATCAATAGTTGTCCTCTTAATTGTCTCTACAATCAATTTTGTAACTCTGAATTTGGTGGGGGTGTCTACGTGGTGCATGATATTGATGGAGTACCCCCTTGTCATCTTGTCATCTCCAAACTTGGGCATCAATGTATATCTCACGATAGTGTTTGTGGTGGCTAGTCCTGCTTGCAAATAATAGACTGAGCCAAGCTTGTGTGATTGCAGATATTCCTTATGGATTGGGTTATACATGTTGGCCATGGAATTTTGACTCATCTTGGCCTCAGTATAAACCTCCAAGTCATCTGCTTCTACCTTTGGGGTACCCCAAGATGGTAGCCCATTCCTCAACTTGTACAGATATCTGACTCTCTCAGTCATCCATATGATGCCATTGGGGTAGAAGTGAGTTGTGCAATAAAACTAGATAATCATCTCATCATTCCAAGAATTGAGCTCTATCCCAACAAAGTTCTCAATGTCTATGCATTAGAAATTGTCCCGCACATTTGGAAAATAATCCTCATTTTACTTGATGTAGGCCCAGCTGACATATCTCATGTCACTGACTATTGGGCTTTTGTCCAATAGGATTGTCTCATAGAAATCTTGCTATTATTTGGTGTGAATTCGTGCAACAACAACAGTCCTTCCCCGGGTGGCATAGGGATCATTAGCTCTCCATTTCATCAACCCTTGGTCTTTTTTCTTCTTCATGTCCTCAACAACTAGGTGGACATCATTGTGATTAGGTAAGTGAGGTCGTAGCTTCCTCAACTCTATCTACTCTTCCTCCTCGGCTTACCATTTTTCATTTAAGCATTTTAATATTTTCATATCACTTGGGTTGCTTTTACTCATGACTTGGAGTAAAGCTACTTGAAGGATATATGAATGCATACCTTTGAGTGATGTTGATGACATGGCTTGTAAGAGAACTTCTTGAGTAGGTATCAGTCCATATTTTCTTTGAAGCTAGGTCCTCCTACAAAAGTTAGTCATGCAAGGAAGAACAATGTATATATCCAAATGACAATAGTGAAATTTTCATCATATGTAAGTCAAGGATATAGTTTGTGTTGTCTTCTTCCTTCCATCATCAAAGAATGGTTGTGGATACTTGGCCATGACAAGATCACTTGTGATATGAGTTCATGGCAATCTTGTGGATTGTAGTTATTCCAAGTTCCTACAAAAGCTTAGATGCAATAAAAGGGAGCATATTGCAATACAAGGTAGCATATATTTCCAAGGTATATGATAGTGTCATATAAAGTGTATCATGTAATAGTCATGTAAGCTCATCCCCTTGCATACATCTGAGTGAGTCTAGATCAAGTTTGAAGCATCAAGGATGTTCAACTCACTCCTCAAGTGACAAAACACTTTCTCATCAAAAGGCTTAGTAAATATATTGGCCAATTTCTTGTTGGTGCGAACATGTTTGAGAATGATGTCCCCTTTAGCAACATGATCACTAATGAATGTTGACAAACTTAAATATGCTTAGTTCGAGAATGTTGCACGAGATTACAAGCAATATTAATAGCACTCTCATTGTCGCACAACAATGGAACATGTTTCACATGGATTCCATAATCCTTAAGAGTTTGAGTCATCCATAGAAATGGTGCACAACATGATCCGACAGCAATGTATTCCGCTTTCGAGGTAGATAGAGATACCGAGTTTTGTTTCTTGGATGATCAAGACACAAGAGATCTACTGAGAAATTGAAATGTACCTGAGGTGGATTCTCTATCAACCTTATCTTTGGCATAGTCCGAGTCGAAATATCCAACAAGGTTAAAGAAGATCCCATGGGATACCATATTCCAAAGTTTGGTCTATGTATCAAGTATTTCACAATTCTTTTCATGGCCTTAAGATGACACTCTATAGGAGCAGCTTGATATCTAGCGCACATGCACACACTAGCATGATATCAGGTTGGGAGGCACATAGATATAGTAATGAATCGATCATTGATCCATAAACCTTTTGATCAACCGATTTGTCCTTCTTGGTGAGGTCAACACATCCACTAGTAGGCATAGGAGTTTCCATACATTTATGCACTTGCATGTTGAACTTCTTGATCATACCTACTCAAGAAAATAACGATATCCACTGTGTGTTTCAACACTCATTGGACCACATACATCAACATGTATTAATTCCAATAATCCACTAGCCAGCTCCATCATACTGGAAGACGGGGTCTAAGTCGTCTTGCCCAAGAGGCATGGCTCGCATGTCTCAACCGATTCAAAATCGAGTGAGTCAAAAGATCCATCAGCATGGAGTTTCTACATGCGATTTATACCAATGTGACATTTAGCGGCAGTGCCACAAGCATGTGGTACTATCATTATTAACTTTGTATTTGCTACTTCTCTACAACGTCACCAGAAATTGGCTAGTTGATCTGAGATTTCTTGACTTGTGTTGGTTTTTCCCTTGAAGAGGAAAGGGTGATGCAGCAAGGTAGCGGTAAGTATTTCCCTCAGTTTGAGAACAAAGGTATCAATCCAGTAGGATTAACAAGATGAGGCAACAAGGAACCTGCACAAACACCAACAAACTTGCACCCAACGCGATAAAGAGGTTGTCAATCTCTTCACGATTGTTTGCAAAGTGAGATCTGATAGTGATAGTAAATGAATGTAAATAAGTAAAGAAAATTGAGGCAAGTTATTTTTAATGTTTTTGGTGTTTAGATCTGAATATAAAATATGTAAAATAGACTAGCGCAAAGTCATGACGATATCTAAGGCAATGATCATACATATAGGCATCACGTCCGAGACAAGTAGACCGATACTTTCTGCATTTACTACTATTACTCCACACATCGACCGCTATCCAGCATGCATCTAATGTATTAAGTTCATGATAAACGGAGTAACACTTTAAGCAAGATGACATGATGAAGAGGGATAGATTCATGCAATATGATATAAACCCCATCCCATTACCCTTGATTGCAACAACATGATGTGTGCCCCGCTACCCCTTCTGTCACTAGGTGAGGACACCGCACGGTATGAACCCAAAACCAAGCACTTCTCCTATTGCAAGAATTATAGATCAAGTTTGCCAAACAAAACCCATAAATTGAAGAGAATTACAAGGATATGAAATCATGCATATAAGAATTCAGAATAGACTCAAATAATATTCATAAATAATCTGATCATAAATCCACAATTCATCAGATCTCAACAAACACACCGCACAAGAAGATTACATCGTATAGATCACCATGAAGATCATGGAGAACTTTGTATTGAAGATCAAAGAGAGAGAATAAGCCATCTAGCTACTAGCTATGGACCCGTAGGTCTGAGGTGAACTACTCACGCATCATCAGAGAGGCAGTGGTGTTGATGAAGATGGCCACCGGTGATGAATTCCCCTCCGGCAGGATGCCGGAACGATCTCCCGACTGGTTTTTTGTGGCTCTGGAGGTCTGCGGTGGCGGAACTTGCGATCTAGGTTTATTTTCGAGGGTTTCCGTATTTATAAGGCCGTCTGGAGTCGGGAACAAGTCAAGAGGTGGCACGAGGAGGTCACAAGCCCCCTAGCCGCGGCTAGGGGGCGCGCCTCCCAGGCTCGTGACTCCCTCGGGCCACCTCTCCGGTATTTTTTCTTCAGGTATTTTTCATATTTTCCATACAAAATCATGGCTAAAGTTTTATTCCATTTGGACTCTGTTTGATATTCCTATCTGAAAAAGGTCAAAAACACGGAAAAAACAGGAACTGGCACTGGGCACTGGATTAATAAGTTAGTCCCAAAAATAATATAAAATAGCATATTCATGCATAGAAAACATCCAAAGTTGATAATATAACAGCATGGAACAATCAAAAATCATAGATATGTTGGAGACGTATCAAGCATCCCCAAGCTTAACTCCTGCTCGTCCTCGAGTAGGAAAGTGATAAAGAACGAATTTTTGATGTGGAATGCTACCCAACATATTTGTTTCATGTAATCTCTTTATTGTGGCACAAATGTTCAGATTCATAAGATTCAAAACAATAGTTTAATATTGACATGAAAACAATAATACTTCAAGCATAATAGCAAAGTAATCATGACCTTTCGAAATAACAAAGCCAAAGAAAGTTATCCCTACAAAATCATATAGTCTGGCAATGCTCCATCATCCCCACACAACGAATTTAAATCATGAACAACCCCGGTATTGATCAATTAATTGTTTTCGCACTCTTATTTTTTCAAACTTTTTCAACTCTCACGCAATACATGAGCGTGAGCCATGGATATAGCACTATAGGTGGAAGAGAGTGTGGTGGAGGTTGTGAGGTAAAAAGGAGGAGATGGTCACATTGACTCGGCGTATCAATAGGCTATGAAGATGCCCATTAATAGATATCAATGTGAATGAGTAGGGATTGCCATGTAACGGATGTCGTAGAGCTATAATTGTATGAAAGCTCACAAATGAAAACTAGTGGGTGTGCACCCAACTTGCTTGCTTACGAAGACCTAGGGCAATTTGAGGAAGCCCATCATTGGAATATACAAGCCAAGTTATATAATGAAAATTTCCACTAGCATATGAAAGTGACAAAACAAGAGACTCTCTGTCATGAAGAACACGGTGCTATTTGAAGCACAAGTGTGGTAAAAGATAGTAGCATTGTCCCTTCTCTCTTTTTCTCTCATTTTTTGTGTTTGGGCTCTTTGGCCTCTTTTTTTATTTTATTTTTTTGGTGGGCACCTTTGGCCTCTTTATTTTCTCACATGGGACAATGCTATAATAATGATGATCATCACACTTTTATTTACTTACAACTCAATACTTAGAACAATATATGACTCTATATGAATGCCTCCGGCGGTGTACCGGGATGTGCAATGATCTAGCGTAGCAATGACATCTAAAAACGTACAAGCCATGAAAACATCATGCTAGCTATCTTACGATCATGCAAAGCAATATGACAATGACGGTGCGTGTCATAATAAATGGAACGGTGAAAGTTTCATGGCAATATATCTCGGAATGGCTATGAAAATGCCATAATAGGTAGGTATGGTGGCTGTTTTGAGGAAGGCATATGGTGGGTTTGTGCACTGGCGAAAGTTGCGCGGCACTAGAGACGGTAGCAATGGTGGAAGGTGAAAGTGCATCTATACCATGGACTCACATTAGTCATGAAGAACTCACATACTTATTGCAAAAGTTTTATTAGTAATCGAAACAAAGTGCTAAACGCATACTCCTAGGGGAAGGGTTGGTAGGAGTTAACCATCGCGCGACCCCGACCTCTACACAAAGGATGACAATCAATAAATCAATTATGCTCCGACTTCCTAACATAGCGGTTCACCATACGTGCATGTTATAGGAATCACTAACTTCAACACAAGTATTTCTAGATTCACAACACCCTACTAACATAACTCTAATATTACCACATCCATATCTCAAAACTAATTGCGAGGAATCAAACTTATCTTACTAATCAATGCACTTGAATATGAAAAAATTTATTATATCCTCTTTGGATGCCTATCATATTTAGGACTAATTTCATAACACATGCCAATTACCAAGTTACTTAGATAGATCACTCTCAAAATGATATAAGTGAAGATTCGAGAGTTTGTATTTCTACAAAATATGACACCGCCGTGCTCTACAAAGATTTAAGTGAAGCACTAGAGGAAAATTATCTAGCTCAAAATATATAAGTGAAGCACATGTGAGCTGAATTACCAATCTCAAAAAGATATAAGTGAAGCACATGTGAGCAAAATTGCCGAGCTCAAAAGATATAAGTGAAGCTCATTGAGTATTCTAACAAATTCACGATGAGTGCATGTCTCTCTCAAAAGGTGTGAAGCAAGGATGATTGTGACAAAACATAAATCAAAGACTCTTATAATACACGACGCTCCAAGCAAAACACATATCATGTGGTGAATAAAAATATAGCTCCAAGTAACGTTACCGATGGATTGAAGATGAAAGAGGGGATGCCTTCCCGGGGCATCCCCAAGCTTAGGCTTTTTGGTGTCCTTGAATTTGTCTTGGGATGCCTTGGGCATCCCCAATCTTAGGCTCTTGCCACCCTTTATTCCATTGTCCATAAGAACATCACCCAAAACTTGAAAACTTCACAACACAAAACTTAAACAGAAACTCGTGATAGCATTAGCATAAGAAAACAAACCACCAACTTTGAGGTACTGTAGTAAACTTTAATTTCCATTTAGATTGATGTTATATTACTTTATTATCAATTCTCCATGGTTCGTACCCCCCGATACTACCCATAGTTTCATCAAAATAAGCAATCAACACAACAAAAACAGAATAGTCTGTCGAAATCTGTATATTTCGTATACCTCTGTTAACTCAAAAATTATGAAGCATTTATGAAAATTAGGGACATTTTCATATCAATCGGCAGCAAAAAGAATCAACTCAAAATATCTTTCTGTCTAGAAACGAAAAATAATTTTGTGAGCACAAAGTTTCTGTCTTTTTCCAATATGATTAAACAACTATCACCAAAACTAATCATAAAGGTTCTACTTGGCACAAACACTAATTAAAACATAAAAAACCCAATCATAACACAATCATGATGGTGTTAACTCAGCAAAACAAAAAGTAAAAGAGGAAAAATAAACCTATTCATTGGGTTGCCTCCCAACAAGCGCTATTGTTTAACGCCCTTAGCTAGGCATAAGGCAATAGAATCAAGTATTATCATCTTTAGTGATGATAGGTGCTCTTAAGATATCAAGATAATTAGGGTGAACACTCAACAATTTAAGACCTTCATCTCCCTTACTAGGTGGTTCACCATTATTTTTAGGAACATAAACAAGCTTAGTGGCCTTATTGTGGCTAAAATTTGGAGTATTCTGAGCAGCAGCAAAAGCGGAACCCAAGTTAGTTATAACATCCTCTAGTTTGCCAATTCTAGCGGAATCATGATCTAGCTTTTCGTTAACTATGGGTTCCTTCTCCTTTAAATTTTTCAAAGTCATTCCCACCTTGGATCCATATTGAGTGATTTGATTATGGATCTTTTTATCCAAATTTTCAATGAGTTCTATTGTAGCAACTTTATTTTCAATAATATCAAGCCTACGCATCACATGTTCAAAAGTTAAAGTAGTTCCATTAACCATGAGTGGGGGTGAGCCTACCAAATTTAATAAAGCACCATAAGAATCAATGGTATGGCTCCCCAAGAAATTTCCTCCTACGATGGTGTCAAGAACATACCTATTCCAAGGGGAGACACCCACATAAAAATTGCGAAGTAAAATGGTAGTGGATTGCTTACGAGTAGATCTATTCTGAGCATTGCAAATTCTATACCAAGTACTTTTAAGTTTTCTCCCTCATTTTGTTTAAAGTTAAGGACCTCGCTCTCGGGAGCAACGATCATAGCAATAGGACTAGCCATGAGGATAGGTAGACTAACACAAGCAAAAAGAAAAAGGCAAATAAAGAAAGACAAATATTTTTGTGATTTTTATTTTTTAGAAGTGGCGAAGAGGAAAACGAGAGGCAAATAGCAAATGATGTAAATGCAAGAGATAGGTTTGTGATAGGTACTTGTAGAGGTGCTTCACTTGAATACTCCCCGGCAACAGCACCAGAAATTGGCACGTTGACGGGAGAATTCTCGTCTTGACTACTCCCCGGCAACGGCGCCAGAAATTGTTCCTGCTACTTCTCTACAACGTCACCAGAAATTGGCTAGTTGATGTGAGATTTCTTGACTTGCGTTGGTTTTTCCCTTGAAGAGGAAAGGGTGATGCAGAAAGGTAGCGGTAAGTATTTCCCTAAGTTTGAGAACCAAGGTATCAATCCAGTGGGAGTAACAAGATGAGGCAACAAGGAACCTGCACAAACACCAACAAACTTGCACCCAACGTGATAAAGAGGTTGTCAATCTCTTCACGATTGTTTACAAAGTGAGATCTGATAGTGATAGTAAATGAATGTAAATAAGTAAATAAAATTGCAACAAGGTATTTTTAGTGTTTTTGGTGTTTATATCTGAATATAAAATATGTAAAATAGACCCGGGGGCCATAGTGTTCACTAGAGGCTTCTCTCATGAAAATAAGTGTTACGGTGGGTGAACAAATTACTGTTGAGCAATTGATAGAATAGCGCAAAGTCATGACGATATCTAAGGCAATGATCATACATATACGCATCACGTCCGAGACAAGTAGACCGATACTTTCTGCATTTACTACTATTACTCCACACATCGACCGCTATCCAGCATGCATCTAGTGTATTAAGTTCATGATAAACGGAGTAACACTTTAAGCAAGATGACATGATGTAGAGGGATAGATTCATGCAATATGATATAAACCCCATCTTTTTACCCTTGATTGCAACAACATGATGCGTGCCCTGCTACCCCTTCTGTCACTAGGTGAGGACACCGCACGGTATGAACCCAAAACCAAGCACTTCTCCTATTGCAAGAACTATAGATCAAGTTGCCAAACAAAACCCATAAATTGAAGAGAATTACAATGATATGAAATCATGCATATAAGAATTCAGAATAGACTCAAATAATATTCATAGATAATCTGATCATAAATCCACAATTCATCGGATCTCAACAAACACACTGCACAAGAAGATTACATTGGATAGATCACCATGAAGATCATGGAGAACTTTGTATTGAAGATCAAAGAGAGAGAAGAAGCCATCTAGCTACTAGCTATGGACCCATAGGTCTGAGGTGAACTACTCACACATCATCGGAGAGGCAATGGTGTTGATGAAGATGGCCACCGGTGATGAATTCCCCTCCGGCAGGATGCCGGAATGGTCTCCCGATTGGTTTTTGGTGGCTCTGGAGGTCTGCGGCAGCGGAACTTGCGATCTAGGTTTATTTTCGAGGGTTTCCGTATTTATAAGGCCGTCTGGAGTCGGGAACAAGTCAAGAGGTGGCACGAGGAGGTCATGAGCCCCCTAGCCACGGCCAGGGGGGCCACGCCTCCCAGGCTCGTGACTCCCTCGGGCCGCCTCTCCGGTATTTTTTTCTTCAGGTATTTTTCATATTTTCCATAAAAAATCACGGTGAAAGTTCTATTCCATTTGGACTCCGTTTGATATTCCTATTTGAAAAAGGTCAAAAACATGGAAAAAACAGGAACTGGGACTGGGCACTGGATTAATAAGTTAGTCCCAAAAATAATATAAAATAGCATATACATGCATAGAAAACATCCAAAGTTGATAATATAATAGCATGGAACGATCAAAAATTATAGATATGTTGGACACGTATCAGTATCTTTTGGTACCACTGTTATGAACATGTGTACTACTACGATCAAGATTCAATAAACCATTCCCAGTGGGTCCATGACCATTGAAGGCATTATTCATGTAAATAGAATAACCATTATTCTCTAACTTATATGAATAACCGTGTTGCACTAAACATGATCTAATCATGTTCATGCTCAACGCAAACACCAAGTAACATTTATTTAGGTTTATCACAAATCCTGAAGGTAGAGAGAGCATGCGATGGTGATCATATCAACCTTGGAAACACTTCCAACACACATCATCACCTTTCACTTAGCTAGCCTCCGTTTATTCCGTAGCTTTTATTTGGAGTTGCTAACACTTAGCAACCGAACCGGTATCCAATACCCAGGTGCTACAAGGAGTACCAGCAAGGTACACATCAATAACACGTATATCAAATATACTTCTGTCAACATTGCCAGCCTTCTTATCTACCAAGCATCTAGGATTGTTCCGCTTCAGCGAACATTCTCCTCATAACAGAAGCACTTAGTCTCGGGTTTGGGCTCAACCTTGGGTTTCGTCACTAGAGCGGCAACTGGCTTGCCATTCCTGAAGTGTTTCCCTTCTTGCCCATACCCTTCTTGAAACTAGTGGTTTTCACTTAACCATCAACACTTGATGCTCCTTCTTGGTTTCTACCTTCGTGGTATCAAACATCACGAACAACTGAGGGATGATCTTATCCACCCCTGGCATGTTATAGTTCATCACGAAGCTCTAGTAGCTTGGTGGCAGTGACTTGGAGAACTGCATTAATCACTATCTTATCTGGAAAATTAACTCCCACTCGATTCAAGTGATTGTGGCACCCAGACAATCTGAGCACATGCTCACCGATTGAGCTATTCTCCTTTATCTTGTAGGCAAAGAATCTTGTTGGAGGTCTCATACCTCTCAACATAGGCATGATCCTGAAATCCCAATTTCAGCTCTTAGAACATCTCATATGTTCCGTGACGTTCAAAATGTTTTGGAGCCTCAATTCTAAGCCATAATGCATGACGCACTGAACTATAAAGTAGTCATTAGAAAGTGCATGTCATATGTTCACAACATCTACAGACAACGCTTGAGGGAGTGGTGCACTTAGCGGTGCATCAAGGACAAAATCCTTCTTTGTAGCAATGAGGACAATCCTCAGATCACGAACCCAGTCCGCATTATTGCTACCATCAACTTTCAACTTACTTTTCTCTAGGACCGTATCAATAAAACAGGGGAGCTACAGTGAGAGCTATCTATGACATAATTTGCAAAGACACTTTTAGACTAAGTTCATGATAATTAAGTTCATCTAATCAAATTATTGATGAACTCCCACTTAGATAGACATCTCTCTAGTCATCCAAGTGACACATGATCCACGTCAACTAGCCCGTGTTCGATCATCAGTGAGACGGACTAGTCATCAATGGTGAACATCTCCATGTTGATCGTATCTTCTATACGACTCATGTTCGACCTTTCGGTCTCTCGTGTTTCAAGGCCATGTCTATACATGCTAGGCTCGTCAAGTCAACCTAAGTGTATTGTGTGTGTAAATCTGGCTTACACCCATTGTATGCGAATGTTAGAGCCTATCATACCCGATCATCACGTGGTGCTTCGGAACAACGAACCTTAGCAATGGTGCACAGTTATGGGGGACACATTTCTTGAAATTTTAGTGAGAGATCATCTTGTTTAAGCTACCGTCGTTCTAAGAAAATGAGATGTAAAACATGATAAACATCACATGCAAATCATAAAGTGACATGATATGGCCAATATCATCTTGCACCCTTGATCTCCATCTTCTGGGCGCGGCATGATCACCATTGTCACCGGCGCGACACCATGATCTCCATCATCATGATCTCCATCATTGTGTCTCCACGAAGTTTTCTCTCCAACTATTACTTCTACTACTATGGCTAACGCTTAGCAATAAGGTAAAGTGATTACATGGCGTTGACACGCAGGTCAATTAATAAATTAAGACAACTCCTATGGCTCGTGCAGGTTGTCATACTCATCGATATGCAAGTCGTGAATCCTATTACAAGAACATGATCAATCTCATACATCACATATATCATATCACATTCTGTGGCCATATCACATCACATGGCATATGCTGTAAAAACAAGTTAGACGTCCTCTAATTTGTTGTTTGCAAGTTTTTACGTGGCTGCTATAGGTTTCTAGCAAGAACGTTTCTTACCTATGCAAAAACCACAATGAGATATGCCAATTTCTATTTACCCTTCATAAGGACCCTTTTCATCGAATCCGATCTGACTAAAGTGGGAGAGACAGACACCCGCAAGCCACCTTATGCAACTAGTGCATCTGTGGTGGAACCAGTCTCACGTAAGCGTACGTGTAAGGTCGGTCCGAGCTGCTTCATCCCACAATGCCGCCGAATCAATATAAGACTAGTAACGGCAAGCCAATTGACAAAATCGACGCCCACAACACCTTGTGTTATACTAGTGCATAGATTCTACGCATAGACCTAGCTCATGATGCCACTGTTGGGGAACATAGTGGTAATTCAAAATTTTCCTACGTATCACCAAGATCTATCTATGTGAAACCAACAACGAGTAAGGGGTTTGAGTGCATCTTCATACCTTTGAAGATCGCTAAGCGGAAGCGTTACTACGAACGCGGTTGGTGGAGTCGTACTTGCAGCGATTTAGATTGCCGTTGATTCCGATCTAAGCGCCGAACAATGGCGCCTCCGCGTTCAACACACGTACAGCCCGGTGACGTCTCCCGTGCCTTGATCCAGCAAGGAGGGGGGAGAGGTTGAGGGAGACCGCTTTAACAGCAGCACGACGGCATGGTGGGGATGGAGCAGCGTGGCAACTCCGACAGTGCTTCAACAAGGACTACTGAGGAGGAGGAGGAGGAGAGGGGCTGCCTGGGGGAGATTGGTGTGTGTCAAATAGCCCATAGGCCTCTCTATTTATAGGAGGAGGTGGAGGGGGCGCAGCCCCTAGGGTTCCCACCCTAGGTCTAGCGGCCAACCCTAGATGGGTCTTGGGCGGAGGCCAAGAGAGGGAGAGAGGGGGAGGCGCCCTAGGGTGGGCCTAGGGCCCATCTGCGCTAGGGTTAGCCCCCCTTCCTCCTTTGCTGTGTCGTGGGCCCTTGTGGGAGGCACACCAGCCCACCTAGCGGCTGGTTCCCTCCCACCTTCGGCCCACGCAGCCCTCTGGTGTCGGTGGACCCACACGGTGGACCCCTGGAACCTTCCGGTGGTCCCGGTACGTTACCGGTGATGCCCGGAACACTTCCGGTGAACATTTCCTCACTTCCTATATATTAATCTTTACCTTCGGACCATTTTGGAACTCCTCGTGATGTCAGGGATCTCGTCCGGGACTCTGAACAACCTTCGGTAACCACGTACACTATTCCCATACAACCCTAGCGTCATCGAACCTTAAGTGTGTAGACCCTACGAGTTCGAGAACCATGCAGTTATGACCGAGACACCTCTCCGGTCAATAACCAATAGCGGAATCTGGATACCTATATTGGCTCCCACATGTTCCATGATGATCTCATCGGATGAACCACGATGTCGGGGATTCAAACAATCCTGTATACAATTCCCTTGTCAATCGATATGTTACTTGCCCGAGATTCGATCGTCGGTATCTCTATACCTTGTTCAATCTCGTTACCGACAAGTCTCTTTACTCGTTCTGTAACACATCATCCCATGACTTACTCCTTAGTCACATTGAGCTCATTGTGATGATGTATTACCAAGTGGTCCTAGAGATACCTCTTCGTCATACGGAGTGACAATTCCCAGTCTTGATTCGTGCCAACCCAACAGATACTTTCGGGGATACCCGTAGTGCACCTTTATAGCCACCCAGTTACGTTGTGACGTTTGGCACACCCAAAGCATTCCTACAGTATCCGGGAGTTGCACAATCTCATGGTCTAAGTAAATGATACTTGAAATTAGAAAAGCTTTAGCAGACGAACTACACGATCTTGTGCTATGCTTGGGATTGGGTCTTGTCCATCACATCATTCTCCTAATGATGTGATCCCGTTATCAATGACATCCAATGTCCATGGTCATGAAACCGTGACCATCCATTGATCAATGAGCTAGTCAACTAGAGGCTTACTGGGGACATGTTGTGGTCTATGTATTCACACACGTATTACGGTTTCCGGTCAATACAATTATAGCATGAACAATAGACAATCATCATGAACAAGGAAATATAATAATAACCATTTTTTATTGCCTCTAGGGCATATTTCCAATAGTCTACCACTTGCACTAAAGTCAATAATCTAGTTCACATCGCCATGTGATTAACACTTACATCACCATGTGATCATATCATCTTGTGATTAACACCCAAACAGTTCTGGGGTTTGATCATGTTTTGCTCGTGAAAGAGGTTTTAGTTAATGGATCTGCGACATTCGGATCCACGTGTACTTTGCAAATCTCTATGTCATACTATAGACACTGCTCCCATGCTCCACTTGGAGCTATTCCAAATGGCTAATCCACTATACGTATCCGGATTACTACCAAGAGTCATCCGGATTGGTGTTAAAGCATGCATCGTCATAACCCTTTACGACAAACTCTTTATCACCTCCATAATCAAGAAATATTTCCTTAGTCCTCTAGTTGCTAAGGATAATTTCGACCATTGTCCAGTGATCCACTCCTGGATCTCTCTTGTACCCCTTGACAGACTCATGGCAAGGCGCACACAGGTGCAGTACATAGCATGGCATACTGTATAGAGCCTATGGTTGAAGCATAGGGGATGACACTCATGTTTTCTCTATTTTGTGTCGTGGTCGTTCATTGAGCTGTGCTCAATCTCACACCTTCTAATACAGGCAAGAACCCTTTCTTGGACTGATCCATATTGAACTTCTTCAGTATCTTGTCAAGGTATGTACTCATTGAAATTATTATCAAGCATCTTGATCTATCTCTATTGATCAATGAGCTAGTCAACTAGAGGCTTACTAGGGACATGTTGTGGTCTATGTATTCACACATGTATTACGGTTTCTGGTCAATAGAATTATAGCATGAACAATAGACAATCATCATGAACAAGGAAATATAATAATAACCATTTTATTATTGCCTCTAGGGCATATTTCGTGGATCATTCCTCGAGACGGGGCGATGGGACCACATATCGTGGATCATTGATCGTCATCATAGCTAACAAAACATTAATGGGTTTGGATATGTGATCTGAGAAGGCCTCTGGCCTATTTCGCACTAACCACCACGCGGGAATCAATACTAGCACTCTACGTCGTACATTCGCCCGAAAGCTCTTCAAATGTCAAAGTTGAGTAGCACGTCCCCGAGTGGCCCACGTAAGCACCATCTTTGTATTAAGAGGTGCTAGAAATGACACTGGTCATCCATGTAACGCACAGGATTACAAAGGGAGATTGCCCAATGACCCCTTAGCATTTAGGATGTAGACCGGCGTGTGGCCTCTTTGTTGAGCCTAGGTAGGACTACGGCGTGTTGATGAGCCGATGTCGAGCATGACCCAAAAAAGTGTGTTCGGCCAAACTTAATCGAGCGTGTTGGGCAAGTTGGTGCACCCGTGCAGGGAAGTATATCTATTTGAGTAGCCATGTCCACAGTATCAGACGCTCGGAGTTGTATCCTAATCTAATACAACTAGAATGGTGACTTTAAAATGAAATGTTGGCTCCGAGATTTCTTTATCACAGGGAATCAAGAAAGGATCTCTGGGTAGTTTTAAATAAATTTCTACTTATAATATGCTAATCTACACTCTTCTAATGCTAGTCTTCAATAGGCTAGACTTTCCCCCCTCTATTCTGGCATTTCTGTAGTCAGTCCAAAGATATAGCCCCATTCCTTTGATACTTATGCATATTTTAGTATAGATGTGATGTAAGTCTTGCGAGTACTTTGGATGGGTACTCACAGTTTCTTTGCTCCCTCTTTTCCTCTTGATAATATTACTACGATCAGATGATGGAGCCTGGGACACAACTGATCCCGCCGCCGGCTACTACTACTAATGGAGCCTACTACTACATGGAGTATGCCCCTGACCAGCAGTAGGATAGGAGGGTCCCAGGCACGAGGCCTTGTCTTTTCGATCCGTTTCTTATGTTTGTGCTAGCCTTCTTAAGGCAAACTTATTTACTTATGTTTGTATTCGGATATTATTGCTTCCGCCGACTCGTTTGTATTCAATCTTATGTATTCGAGCCCTCGAGGCCCCTGGCCTGTAATATAAAGTTTGTATGACTTTAAATTGTGTCTAGAGTTATGTTGTGATATCTTTCCATGAGTCATAATCTTGATGGTGTGCATTTACGTGTATGATTAACGTACGATCAAAATGGGGACGTCACATGCACCATGGGCAACCCAATCACCACGCTCGACTTTTTTAGGAATAAGCAACTTGTATTCCCATGAGGCCATAGGCCGATATATATACATGTACAGGTGTGGAACATATGCAGGAAACCCCTTATACAACGAGAGAAATACAAAGGGGTACATGACTTATATTATAACTCTAACACCCCCCCCTAAAACTCATGGTGGATGAACACCACTGAGTTTGGAGAGATAAAAGCCATGTTGTGCTCTAGTCTGGGCCTTCATCAGGAAATCCGCCAACTGTAACTCGGAAGGCACATACTGAAGAGCAATAACCTGATCCTGCACACCAGCGCACACATAGAAAGCATCAACACCAATATGCTTGGTGATCTCATGCTTCATAGGATCGCGCGCAATGCTAATAGCACCTGTACTGTCAGATAAGAGTAGAGTCGGTGTAGTAACGGAAACACCGAAATCCTAAAGTAACCATCATAACCAAGTCACCTCTACCGTCAGAAGAGCCATCGCTCGTAACTCAGCCTCTGCACTCGAACGGGAAACTGCAATTTGTTTCTTCGTCTTCCAGGAAATGAGAGAACCACCAAGAAAATCACAGTAAGCACAAAGTGAACGACGATCTGAAGGATCACTAGCCCACGTAGCATCCGAATAGGCCTGAAGCTGTAAAGAACTGGAGCGAGGAAAGAATAGACGATGAGAGATCGTGCCCTGAAGATATCGGAGAACACGAAGGAGATGACTATAGTGAACCGATGTGGGAGCGGAGACAAATTGACTCAAAATATGAACCAGATAAGAGATATCCGGACGAGTGACAGCTAGATAGACAAGGCTGCCAACAAGATGATGATAACACGTTAGGTCAGGCAGGGGATCACCATCAGTAGCACGGAGGTGAACATTGAGCTCCATAGGATTCTCAACAATGTGCTCGTCAGTAAGAGTAGCACGAGCAAGAAGATCCTAGATATACTTTTCCTAGGATATAAAAAAGCCATCATAGGAAGAAGAGACTTCAATCCCAAGAAAGTAACGAAGAGGTCCAAGATCAGACATAAGAAATTGCTCACTAAGACGGGCCTTTACAAAGGCAATATACTCGGGGTCTTCTCCAGTGATGACCATGTCATCAACATAGAGAAGAAGAAGAGTCCGACCATGAGGAGAAAGGTGAATAAACAATGATGGATCATGAGAAAAACGCTCAAACCAGGGGCGGGGGGCTTGCTTAAGGCCATAGAGAGAGTGACGAAGACGACATACCATGCCATCTGGAACATAATACCCAGGTGGTGGCTGCATGTACACCTCCTCACGCAGCTCACCATTAAGAAAGGCATTCTTAACATCAAGTTGAGATATAGACCAGTGGCGTGCAGAGGCCACGACAAGAAGTGTACAAACAGTGGTCATATGGGCGACAGGAGCAAAAGTCTCGTCATAATCACGACCATGCTCCTGCTGAAAACCACGAGCCACAAGACGAGCTTTTGTGACGCTCAAGAGAACCATCAGAGCGAGTCTTAACCTTGTATACCCCCTTACAAGTGATGGGATAGACTCCGGGAGGAAGGGAAACAAGATCCCACATACCAATGCGTTCAAGAGCAGCAAGCTCCTCTGCCATCGCAAACTGCCATTCATGATGAACAACATCCCAACGATAAGAAGTCGGCTCAAGAACAGCAGCACCAGCAGTGGGAAATCCAAAGCGATCAACAGGCGGACGAGGACGAGAACGCAAGCCATAAGTAGGCTGAGATGAGGATGACGACACTGTTGGAAATATGCCCTAGAGGCAATAATAAATTAGTTATTATCATATTTCCTTGTTCATGATAATCGTTTATTATCCATGCTATAATTGTATTGATCGGAGACTTAAATGCATGTGTGGATACATAGACAAAACCATGTCCCTAGTATGCCTCTAATGGACTAGCTCGTTGATCAAAGGATGGTTAAGGTTTCCTAGCCATGGACATGAGATGTCATTTGATAACGGGATCACATCATTAGGAGAATGATGTGATGGATAAGACCCAAACTACAAACATAGCATATGATCATGTCAGTTTATTGCTACTATTTTCTGCATGTCAAGTATATGTTCCTATGACCATGAGATCATGCAACTCACGGATATCGGAGGAGTGCCTTGTGTGTATCAAACGTTGCAACGTAACTGGGTGACTATAAAGGTGCTCTACAGGTATCTCTGATGGTGTTTGTTGAGTTGGCATGGATCGAGACTGGGATTTGTTACTCCGTGTGACGGAGAGGTATCTCAGGGCCCACTCGGTAATACAACATCACAACAAGCCTTGCAAGCAATGTGACTAAGTGTTAGTCATGGGATCTTGTATTACGGAACGAGTAAAGAGACTTGCCAGTAACGAGGTTGAACTAGGTATGGAGATACCAACGATCGAATCTCGGGCAAGTAACATACCGAAGAACAAAGGGAACGTTATACGGGATTAACTGAATCCTTGACATAGAGGTTCGACCGATAAAGATCTTCGTAGAATATGTAGGAACCAATGTGGACGTCCAGGTTCCGCCATTGGTTATTGACCGTAGAGGTGTCTCGGTCATGTCTACATAGTTCTCGAACCCGCAGGGTCTGCACACTTAAGGTTCGGTGACGTTTCGGTAGTGTAGAGTTATGTATGGTGGTGACCGAAGTTTGTTCGGAGTCCCGGATGAGATCCCGGACGTCACGAGGAGCTCCGCAATGGTCCGGAGGTAAAGATTCATATATAGGAAGTCCCAGTTTGGTTTCCGGAAAAGTTTCGGGCTCATCGGTAGTGTACCGGGAGTATCGGTAGTGTACCGGGAGTGCCGGTAGTGTACCGGGGGACCTCCGGGAGGGGTATTTCGACCCCAAGAGGTCCATGGGCTGTGGGAGAATAATAACCAGCCCTTAGTGGGCTGGGAAAACATCCACAAAGGCCCATGGCGCAGGAGAGAAAGTCCTAAAGTAAAAAGTGGAAAATCAGCCAATAGGAGGCAATCCTACTCCAACTAGGATTGGAGGTGAAGTAGGATTTCTCCCATATATACTAGGATTGGAGAAAGGCCTTGTCTGCCTCTCCTCTCCTCTCCTCCTATATATACTAGTGGATTGGGTGGTTTTTGGACAGAATTTCCGGCCACGTGCTACCCGTTTCACCGGTGCACAGTTTCTCCTCTAGATCGGTTTTCCGCAGCGCTTAGGCGAAGCCCTGCCGGAATCACTCCACCACCATCACCGGAGCGCCGTCACGCTGCCGGTGAACTCTCTATCCTCTCCACATCCTCTTGCTGGATCAAGACGGTGGAGATCGTCATCAAGCTGCACGTGTGCTGAACGCGGAGGTGTCGTCCGTTCGGCGCTAGATCGGAAGGACCGTGATCGAGATCGCGAGACGGTTCATGATGTGATCACGGAACGGATCGTGATGAGTTCGCGGGACAGATCGTGATCAAGATCGTGATACGGATCGTGATGAGTTCGCGGGACGGATCATGATGTGTTCGCGGGACGGTTCGTCATTGGATCGCGGGACGCTCGGCGATTTGGATCGCGAAGATGTTCGACTACACCAACCGCGTTTCTTAACGCTTCCCGTTTAGCGATCTACAAGGGTATGTAGATCCACTCTCCCTCTCGTAGATGCTCATCACCATGGATAGGTTTGCGTGTGCGTAGGAAAATTTTTGTTTCCCATGCGACGTTCCCCAACAGACACATCCACAAAGGCATCTACAGGACGTGAACGACGAGTGTAACACTAAGGAAAAGGTGGAACAGTAGAAGGAGGAATCGCCAAGGTAGAATCGGGGGGTGGCGACGAAGAAGTCACCGGAGATGAAGGTGTAGAATCTGGTGACATGCTAGGCGAGGAGACCGGGAAAGATGGTGGCGACAAATCGACTAGAGTTGGAGAAGCAGAGGGAGCAGAACGAATAGGCAAAGGCTCGATGGGGGTGATAGGTGAGTTAGGAAAAGTGAGGAAAGAGATATCCTCCACTGAAAAGGTCAAGGAAGATGGGCGTGGGTAGAAGGGACGAGACTTATCAAAAGTGACATCGCGAGAGATACGCATCCGACGACCAATAGGATCCCAACAGCGATAGCCCTTATGCTCATCACTGTAACCTAAGAAGACACACTCAACAGACTGAGCGGTGAGTTTGGTGCGTTCACGAGGGGAAAGAAGAACATAGCAAACACAACCAAACAAGCGAAGCATCGAATAATCGGGACAATGATCAAAAAGTTGCTCGAAAGGAACACCACCCTGTAGAGCAGTGGAAGGCTAGAGATTGATGAGATAGGTGGAGGTGGAGACGGCCTCAGCCCAAAAATGAGGCGGGAGAGAGGCAGCAATCATCAATGCACGAGCCGTCACAAGAAGATGACGATGCTTTCACTCATCTACACCATTCTGAGCATGAGCACCAGGACAAGAGAATTGAGAGAGAGTCCCTTGCTCAGCAAGAACACCATGCAACATCTTAGAGATATACTCGCCAACGGAGTTAGCACGAAACACACGAATGGGAGAAGAGAACTAAGTATGAACCATGGCCGCAAAACGCTTATAAATAGACAACACCTCACTATGAGAAGTCATGAAATAAAGCCATGTGTAACGAGAGAAATCATCTATGAAAATAATATAGTATTTATGACCGCCTTTCGAAGCGAAGGGAGCCGGACCCCATACATAAGAATGGACTAAATCGAAAGGACGTTTGGACATTGACTCACTATGTGAATATGGTAACTGAATCTGCTTGCCAAGATGACAACCCTGACACTCTAAAGCAACATCTCCTGAGATAGACCCCAGAAGACCTCAACGAACTAAAGACGATAAACGAGAACCACATAGATGACCAAGTCGATGATGCCACTGCTGGAAGGAACCAGTAGCGGAGGCAACTGAAGCGGAGGAACTGGCGATAGTGGTGGCAGCGGAAGGAACATGAAGCCAGTCCAACTCCCAAAGGCCCTGAGAATCACGGCGGCCAGGGCCAACTCCAACCAGAGTGTGCGTGCGACGGTCCTGGATAGAACAAGAGTCAACATCAAGGATGACGCGACAACCAGAATCAGTAAGTTGACCAGCAGAAAAGAGATTCATGGTAAGTCGAGGAACATGAGCAACATCTGGAACAGAATAAGGAGTGGTAAGATTGCCTCTACTAACGACAAAAAGAGGAGTACCATCAGCAGTGAGGACCTGAACAGGAGAATCAAGCGGTCGAAGAGAGGACAGAGTGGAAGAATGAAAACACATATGAAAGGAAGCTCCAAAGTCCAGAACCCATGGGGATGTACCTGAATGTGTAGAGGGTGGTTGCGCAGTGTGGGAAGCATCAGTCACAGAACCAGCAGTACCAATCGAGGAAGAACCTGAAGCCGCGAGCAGACGCTTAAGTATCACGCCCAAGATGCGCGCCTATCCATTTAGAGGCACGAGGTCCTCGCAAGGGATAGAAGCGCATCTTGCCGTTAGCAAGATAAGCATCATCACAACATACATTATAGAAGGGAAGAGTATACAAGGTTGGCTTACACTCGCCACATGCTAAATTACAATGTCACTCAATTCATAACATCAAGAGGAACATAGGGTCCGACTACGGACGAAATCAAACGATAAAAGCAGTTGCGATGACACTATCAAGCTGCCCAAGATCACGACCAGGTCCTCTACTCATCAGGGTATGTCACGTACATACGGCATCTCTCTTCATCATACTCCCATTGCAGCTGGCTAAGATCATCCTGAACACAATCATCTCAACCTGTACCTGGATTGTTGTAGTAATCTATGAGCCACAGAGGACTCAGCTATCAAGTACCCGGGTGCCAAGACTATTTAAGCTTTAGGTTGGAAGGGGTGATGTTTAGTTAGCAGCAGCACTAAGCATTTATGGTGGCTAGCTTACGTAACAAGAATGTAAATGAGAGTGATTTACGTTAAGCTGTCGATTCTAATATAATCTCTATGAGATCCTGAACACCTACTTACGTCAATCATAACCCCACTGTGTCCTCTCTCGGATCATGTTCACGAGCAGAGGCAATCATGGTTACTCACACAGTTGGTGTACTTTATTAGAGTTTACTTCAAGTTTACTAGAACCGGGTGTTAAACAAATATCCAAGTTGCCACATAACCACGGGCATGGCTTTCTGAAAGATTTAACCCTGCAGGGGTGCTCTAACTAGTCCATCACAAATAACCAAACTCCGCGGGAATATCCTTGACCACGGATCTCGTGGTCTTCATCAGTAATTCCAAAGGAATTCCAACACCTCGAGAAAACCCGAAGAAAGTCAGAGTCCACACGCAAGACATTCGATAAAGGTAAAACAAATCTGGCAAGACCACCCGACGTGTCGACGAACCTGATAAGAGCCGCGTATCTCGTTCTCAGGACATGATCGGATGAGCGCAGCATACAGTGGCCTGATAGAAATCTCCCGAGTTTCCCCGGGTTGGCCCCGCACACGACTCTAGTTTGGACCAACACACATGAGGAGCACCGGCCTGGGGGTTGTTTAAATTATCCACGGGGTTGCAAAGCCCTATGCAAGTTCATTAAGTTATTAGAAAACATAGTACCAAAGTTGGGTCTTGCCAGACAAGTTTTAATCTCAAACAAATAAACAAGGGGGTCCCCATAACAACCCCAAGTGTGTTAGGAGCGCAAAATATGGAAACATAACACCGGTAACAAGGAACTAATGGCGATAACAGCGGAACAAATCACTTAGCAAAAGGCCAAGCCTTCCACCAATACCAAGATATATATGTGCATTAAATTAAATAACAAAATTTATTGTGATATCCAATTCATGTTATCACATGGAACAACCTGCACCTGCAACTAAGAATGCTATAAGAGGGGCTGACCAGCGATAACTTAGCCAATCAAAGTTTGCTAGGATGTGGAGGTTAGAGGCTGTCATGGCAACATGGGGGCTGATATCAAGTGGTAGGTAGCGCAATTGTAACGATAAGAGCGAGAAACTAGCAAGCAAAGATAGTATTGGGATCCGGGTACGATCATCTTGCCTGTTGGTTCTTCAGCGGAACAAGTAGCGGGTTCCTCGTAGTGGTACTCTCTAGGGTCCTCGAACTCAGTATCGACACTCACGTCTACCCAAGAGAAACAGCAATAAATAACCAACCAAGGTGCAATGTACAACCATGATGATGCATGATTCATTTAATGAAGAATTTAACATGGCAATTCAATTCTAGTCAAGTTTCACATGCAAAGTTCGTATATTAGTGAATCTGGACAGAACCTCAGTTAAGTTATTTATACATGCATGAACATGGTGGATGCACCATGCAAAATCGATGGAAATGCATATAAGGATCACAAGAAACGGAGCTACGGTTCTCGAGATACGCTCACGACAAGGTATGGAGGCAAAACATAAGACCACCAATACCTGGGCTAATTCTTGGCATTCCAAGGTAGCCACTGGATAGGTGATGAAAAATCAATCACAATAGACTCAATAATCAATCCATTCCATGGAGTATAGCTCCCACAAGTCCCAAAATAAAATAACACCCAATCTGTCACAAAACAGCAACATAGCAATTTGAAAAGCCCACAGCTTGAGCTACAGAAATCCCACAGCCACAACCAAGACATGTAAATAATCTACTCAACACCCACATCAATTCATCAAACTATGCAAACAGAAAAAGAGTCACACATCAATATGGATGTATCAAACAAGTTGGCATGATGAATCAGTTTTTCAAGGACTTGGTGAAAATTCCAGTTCTCTGGAATCTGGGTTAATAAAGTAGCAAGTTGACAGCAATCGTTAAATATGCTAGAGAGCTCCTATTGGCATGAAAATTAACAAGATGGTATATGATAATATCTACTACAAACAACTAACACTGAGCATGAGCAAATACCAAACACATCACTAGTTACCACCCACTCTTTATGGCAAAACAATAACAGCAGAATCTCCAGACTTAGTCATTTTTAAGCAGGCTGAACAGAAACAGAAAGTAGCTTACTAAACAGCATGGTTCCCACCCATATGGTTGTCTTATAATAAATAACAAAAATACTGGGACATTCCCAGCAACTTTAACTAACAAACTCATGTTGGCAAGAACTTAAAATCATGCATGGATTAATTCACAATAAAAAGACAAAAAGGCATCACGGCATAAAAATGCAGTTTTGTCAAGTTGCCCCAAAGTCAAATCTGACTTCACAGATGCATTCATGGGTTGATTATACCCCAAAATCATTACTCATACCCATATGCTTGCATGGAACAAGGGGGATAAAACCTAGGTCGAAATTTGACCTCCCTAGCCATGAGTGACTTATGTCACTTATGCAACTTGATGAAAATGGCCCCAAATGACATGGGCTCTATTGATACATGTTGGAAATGGTTAAATATCATATTAGGGACATGATATCATGGCATAGCATCATTTACAAGGATGAAACTATCTAGAAGAGAAACTATGTTCATATCCACATAAAGAGAACCTACACATGGAGCTACTCATGCTCACACACATCCTCACATGCATAAATATCCTACACATGCACATGCACTTCCATAATAATCTACACAACCACACCTAGGTGTAGATGCACACATCCACATCCATATATGCACATATGCACAAGTGCATACATGCACATACACATGCACATAGGGTGCACCCACACCTACACCTACTTGCACACACCACACAAGCACTCACAAACCACACACACTCGCACAAGTGTGTGTATGCCTAACATACACACACACTACACTAAGCACACACACACCACACCAAGCACACACACACACAAGGGTGTGTATGTATACACACACACACACACTACACACCACTACACTACACATAGGTGCACATACACATAGTGTATGCACACACTCACTCATATGCCAAACCCACACATGGCATGAATAAACACACACAAGTGTATGCATACACATGCACATGCACACACACTCTCATAACACCACACACACACTTACATACATGCACATGCACCTCCACCACATGTACACAGCACAAGATTTATTCCCTGCCCCAAAACACTCATATACACACACATGTAGCAAATAAAAGAAAACAAAAGAGAGAAAGAAAGAAAGAAAACAAAAAAAGGAAAACAGCAAAAATGGGGGGGAAGGGGATCGAACCCCTGACCTGTTGGTCAGTCTCCCGAGCCAGTTGCCACTGAGCTACGCGATCGAATGCTAACAGAGGAGAGGCAACTGCCCTCTAGTACACGCGCACACTTACTACACTAACGAAACTGAAGAAAAACAAAGCACTGTGGCGACAGACAACGGCGGCGGCGACTCCGGCGATCCCTTGGCGAAACTAGCAAAGCCAACGCTCTCACTCACACTGGGAACATCTAAGAACTCATTCCCCTGCCCACCTCACGGTGAAGAGGAAGGAGGCGAGCGGCAGGAGCTCGTCTTGCTACCGGCGGTTGCAGACGCGGCGGCGACCAACTCGAGCTACGCGCGGAGAAGAAAGCCTACGGGGACCGACGGCTCACCTTGGGGGAAGGCGGTGACGAGCCGGTCACGATGGCGGCGACGGAGGGGAAGGAGATGGTCGGAGACGTCGCAGGGGAAGGAGACGGCAGAGCAGGGCTTCCAGCGATGACAGGACCCTCGCTACAGAGCTCCTCCGGAGCCCCTAGCGGCGGGAATGGAACGATGGGAGGACCCACGCACTTCACGCCATCGCCACCGAGGACGGAACCCCTCGGAGACGCGGTGACGACGGCGACGAGGACCCACGGACACGGCGAACTTACTCTGAATCCCTCTGAACTTACCTGACAGGGGAAAGAAGAGAGGAGGGAGAGAGATGGAGGGGAAGACGATGGCTGCGGTGGCGGAGGGAGAGAGAGAGGAACCCTAGGTGGGGACGCACGCACGCCGAGGGGGGGATTTATACCCAAGAGCTAACGGCGACGGCGACGGAAAAGGACGGCAGAGCTCCTGCTCTCAGCGCTTTATTGACGGAGAAGGGGGGAAACGGGGCAGGTGGCCGTCTGTTCATCCGGGCTGGGCCGTGGGAGAGACAAGGCCCACCTGCCTCTCTCTCTCTCAGAGCAAAACACAGAGAAGCTTTTCCTTTTTTTAAAACCAGCCACACTAAAATGAATCCCCAAAGCATATAAAAGGGTTTTTGAGAAAAACAAAAATACTTTTGTGGGGGAAATAATGTGCACCATTTAACAAATATATTAGGTTGATTTATAGGACAAGTAATTTTAATATTAAATAAAAGGGCAGCCCCTGCTTAAATGGAATTCAAACCCCAAACACCTCCAAATGACAAAAAACCCATGCACGTAAATCATAAGACTATTAGGGACACCTTTTGGACATTTTTAAGCAAATAAAACAGTAAGTTAAATCTGATCATAAACTTAATAGGAAGAGAAGGGGAGAAGCTAGGTGGTGTTTGAAAAGAAAAGAGAGGGGAAGAAGAAGAAGAGGAGATTGCACACATGGATCCAACCACCTCAAACAACAAAACTCACAAGTCATGCTCACAAGCATCACGCCACTCCACACATATCAAGATACAAGAAAGCAAGCATGCAAGATGGATGGTAAGATGGATGCCATGAATGCCATGATGCATGGGTGCAACAACACAATGAGACAAGGTGCAACTCATACATAGCTCAACACAAGGTTCATACATGGGGTTACATGCCAAATAAGGTAGGGACATCACTTGGGATGTCACATTAAGTCTTAGAGTATCCTGCTCAGTCAAAGCGATGGCTAAAGTTGTCGAGGTAGATGACGAAGTCTCTGAAGAAGATGATCGGGCCTTGCGCAGATGTTTCCTCTTTGTGTAGCACTGGGACACAATATGACCATCATTGTTACAGTAGCCGCAATGTGGACGGGGGCGACCTGAGCCTCCAGAAAGAGTGGGCAAAAGCGGCGGAGCACTCGAGCGGGAAGGGGTCGGTGCAGCAAGTGGCGTAGAAGGAGTCCGAGCAGCAAGCACATAAGGAACCTCTAGTAAACCAGCACCACGTAAGCGAGTCTCCTCAGCACGAATCTCAGAAAGCGCCTCCATGAGAGAAATACGGCCACGAGCAAACAACTGAGCACGCCGGGGCTCAAACTCCTTACGAAGCCGAGACAGGAACTCGTAGACACGATGAAACTCCAAATTGGCCTGGACAGCCTGGCAACAGGGGCAAGTACGACAACCAGCACTACAGAGAGAATCAAGTTGGCGCCAGATAGCAGAACTATGTGCATAGAAGTCATCAACTGTAGAGTCACCCTGCTAAAGAGCATGCTCCTGACGGACGACAGAGAGGTATAAGGCATCACCAAAGGGCTCATAGCGCTGACGAAGACGGATCCACATCTCAAAGACAGTAGGATGACCCAGAAACTCAAAAGCAAATTGAGGCAGAACACTGGCAGTAAGAATAGCTGCAGCACGAGCATCATCATCAAGCCACTAGGTGTAAATAGACAGAGCACCATGATACACCTGAAGATCCTCCTCATAAGTCATAACCTACTCCTCATAAGCACGGATAGCGGCCTCATCAGCAACCTTAGCTGCATCCTTCGCAGCCTGATTAGCATCCGCAGGAAGAGCCGGAGGGATCGGCGGAGTGGGAGCCGCTGGAGGAACTGGACGTGGCGGACAGCAGACCTCTCCAGAAAGAACACCCCAGACACAGATGCCACGCATGTGAATGCGCATGAAGCCAGTGAACTCGGTGTAGTTAGAACCATCGAAGATCACCGGACAGCGAGGGATAGCAACATAGCCCGATGCAGCAGACAATTTTCTTAGGAATAAGATCTGACGAGACCACCAGGGGCGAGGCAACCAGCAGCTTCCAATCGACAGGAACGAGACCGGCAGGGGCTAGCGGGGCGGCGGCAGGCAGATGGCCCGGAAGGGGCGTCAACGGCGGTTGCAGGCGACAGGGGCGTCGGCGGCGGTTGCAGGTAGATGGCGGCAGATGGCGGCTGGTGGCGGCAGGGACAAGCGGCGGGGGCAGTGGCGAGCGGTGGCAGGCGGCGGCTGTTGGCGGCAGCTACGGGCAGCGGCAGGCGACTGGGACGAGGACAACCGCCCTGCTTCGATCGAGGAGAGCGAGAGGAGATCGAGGGGAGGCCTGCGGGGAAGAGAGGAGGAGATCGATCGGGGTGGGCAGAGGAGATCGATCGGGGTGGGCTAATCACACGAGTTGCAGCGTGCAAAAATTAACCTAGCTCTAATACCATGTTAGGAATAAGCAACTTGTATTCCCATGAGGCCATAGGCCGATATATATACATGTACAAGTGTGGAACATATGCAGAAAACCCCTTATACAACGGGAGAAATACAAAGGGATACATGACTTATATTATAACTCTAACAGACTTCATTGTTGGCCTAATTATCTGTCATGTTCCGTATCAGAGGAATTGCGTGACCCATTGCCACACTTTGAATGTTGACGATGGACTCAAGCACCACAATATTCTTGGTACGTGGACCAACACCGCTAAGGACTAAGCCAAGTTGCTTTTTGTAGCCATTTAACAATAAAGTGCTAGATATAAGCCAAGTAGCTTTTGTAGCCATTTAACAACAAAGTGCTAGATAGTCATAAGTTTTGATGGATAGGAATTTGGCAAAGGTACAGAGCAGTGTAGGTGAGATGAACTGACACAGAGAATAGTATGCAAAAATGTGTACACAAATTTTGATACACCTACATTGACAGGTCTCACTATAGATTGACAAGGTGGGCTATGCATTAGTTTTATTTGATTTTGACTAAATAAGGTGGGATATACATTATATGACACACGTTCTCAATAGCTTGATTTGAGCGCGTAATTCTGTTACCCGATGAAACGCACGGGCCCTTTTGCTAGTTAAAATTAAAATGTTAAACATAATAGATTGAAAACTGCACCAAAACAAAAAAAAGGGAAATCTGCAAGATCCTTCGTCATACCAGCTGGCTTTAAAGATTGCAATAATCACTCGCCCCTTGAGAAAAGATCTAGAAGTCATTCAAGACGTATCAATTGAAATATCACCTAATACAATTCAGACTTGAAATCTATCATCATTCGTTTAGAGGGCTCATATACATAATATTTTTGGTTGATAGAAAGAAAAGGAGATACCTGGCTAGTAGCCAAAGTTACCTAATTTGTACTAGACTCTCGACATAGTTAGTCAGATGTAAAACTACTTGTTTGTGCGACGGATGATCATTGTATCTTCCCTTTTGAACACCTGAAGAGATCTTCTCTATCTCGGAATTCTGGGTGTCATACCGGTACACGTTTTGTCTCTCCGTTAGAAGCCACATCCTCTCATGAAGAACAACTCTAGGAGGTCTCATAGGCCTACCATCCGGAAGCTCTATGATTAAATCAGGATTAATCATGGTATGCCATCGTCGATTCCATTCGGGGTTCTGATCTCGAACAAAGCTTAAGGTCCAAATCTCAAGTTCTAGTTTTCCAAAACCCAAGCACACACAACACAATTCGCTCTGCACTTCCACCAAACGGGCGGGCTTAAAATCAGATGGAGGATATGGAATCAAACTAAACTTCTCCTCCGTCAAGCTGAATCGAAGAAACAAATTGGGTGGATATGGGCTATCTGGTTGTCCAGTACATGTCCAATAGATATAACCTTTTACATGAACTGGGGTTTGTCCGCGAATCCAATACGGCGGATCTACTGTTTGTCTCCATACGTTAGTGCCAAGAGTAAGCACTTCAAACTTGCAAGTCAGGCCACAGCCCGTGGCAAGACTTTGATAGAAAAATCTAGCCACCTTATACTTCTTGCTACAAGGGTCAAACCCAAACCCTGTCCTCGGGAATGTGTACACACAACGTTTCCGTTCTGGCAAGATAACGAACTCTCTTGTCGCCGGGTTGCAGATCACGAGCTCCTCTCTCATGGTGGAAATAAGTACCAAACCGTTGCAGTGTAGAGGGCTACTCCAGAGGGCAATTCCTTGTGGTAGCTCCTGTAGGTGAATCAGCTCCTCCATATGGCCAATTAGGTACCTGAAAAAGCCAATTTGAAAAGCGTTGTCCTCTTCATTCCTCCGAATATCACTGGGATCATATGCACAAGGCACCATGAGCAACGATGGGCGCCTTTTCGAGCATTCGAGATGAGCGTGGATGAATTCTTGGTCGGATAACATGGCCTGCCAGCCCTTGCAGACAGATTTGAAACGAACCACGGACTTGGCCGGCAGCCATGACAGGATGCTGAAGATTACATCAGATGGCAGGTAAGGCAGGTCGAACCTTGCCGGCGGCGACTCGATGCCAATCCGCTTTGCCATCCGCAGCCGAGGAGACACCAGGACGTCCGAGCATCTTTTGACTGCCATGATGAGAAGAAGTCAAGTTACGGGAGGTGCTTCCGGTTAGTATTTATGACCGCAATTTAGGATTTCTAATTTGAGACGGTTTGGATTCTGATTCGGTCACGTCAGTCCAGATACCGTGTCGTGCTCTTTTCTCCGGTTTGGATTCAATTGCGATTGCGTGTTGGCTCCCCGATTTTGACCGGGTCGTACGCCGAATGACAGCAGCAGCAGCGACAAGGCCGACACGGAGCCCTGTCGCCTCCCCGTCCTTTGCTCTGCCTCAGGCGTCCCCGCGTCCCCGCATCCTCGCCGCCTTCCCGTCCCCCCACCGCCTCCCGTCCCCATGCCCCCGGCCAACTTCTGAGCAGGTAAGGACTGGCGGAGCTGACGCTGGTGGAAGGACAGGGAGGTCGCGACGGAGAGAGAGAGAGAGGCGGATGATGATGGCAGCCTTGCGACGGGTCGTCTTCCTCCTCCGTTCCCTGAAGATCCATCCCGGATTGACGCAACCAAGATCTAGAGCCTGCTCCCGCCGGTCAAATCTTTGCCTCTTTCCCCTCTATCATCTTCTGGTGATGGCGTTGTGTCCTGCGTGTGGACACTACTACTTTGTGATGCGTGCTTTCTTTTGCATCATGGTATACTTGGCTGTGTTTGGTTGAAGGAACCAATTGCTACTGAATGGACTGGTTCCATTTCAGAGGAACGGGTCGGTTTTGTTTCTGCGTTTCGTAGGTACAAAAAAGTAGAACAGGTTGGCTTTGTTTCAGTGTTTGGTTTGAAAGAATGGAATGCAAAATGAAATGACAAAAACACAAAATTTCGACAGCATTTCATTTGTATTTTTTTTAAAACATAACAATATATATATTGACATAGAACATAATTTTCAGCACTAATATCATCAGATAGCAAGTTCATTTGGCACATCCAAAAGCAATCAGCCAATACATGTCTTTGTTCACATACAACCCAAAGCAAAGTGCACTGCATCCATAAATGTTCACATACCAAATATCCAAAAGCAACCACATGGCATTACAACCATACATGTTAAGTGCACATACTTGACAACAATACAACCATGTCGAATATAGAAGTTCTTCTTCACATACCTACTCACCCAAACAGACTTGTTGGTGTCGGAAAGTTTCATGAATACTCTTGGGGTCTTGGGGTTGTCAACAAGATTTGCATAGTAGTGGGCAAGGTGCTCTTCATCAAATTCTTTCAAACTAGAGACTACATCCCAAAGATCATCGGGTATATCATCATCATCTCCACCAGATTTCACAAGAGCTTCAGCCACAAGTTTAAACCCATCTTTGAGAATGGCACCTAGTGGATCCTCTAGAACTTTCGCCCACCTTGGCCTTCTTTTTCGATGGTCCTTTGGGGTTAGTAGACTCACCAACTTGTGGTGACGTGTTCATCTCGCCATTCACCTCACCATTCTCCTCATCATCGAGGTCAATAGAAAGAAGATCATTTCCAGACCTTGCATTCATCCCCTTAGCACCGGTTGTTCCAAAAATGGTTGCCATGGAATGATAGTGTTTAATTGGGTTGTTCAAGAAGGGAGCATTGGATTTGTGGGTCTACAAAAAAATTGAAAGTCATTAGCATAATGAAGGCAGAAAATGAAAGGATTTTGTTCATACATGAGCTTACCATACAATGACCTGCATAGTGTTCTTCACTAAGCCTAATTGTGCAAGTATCTTCATCCCATAGAGCTCCACTTAAATTCTTCAAATTGACTACCCTAACCCAAATCTTCCTCCACTTCTTGAGATGGTTTCTAACTTGATCAAAGGTGACAGCTAGCTTGAATTGCTCGTTCAAAACAGCAGCACACTGTTTAAGATGCGTTTCCTTGAAACCACTAGAAGTTCTCTTCCCTATAGCAACAAGGTCAGCCAAAAAACCTAGCATGGTGTTGGTCATGGAATTGGTCCATACAATGACCCCACTTTTCCCGGAGTTCCCACTAGCAGCGGTAACTTCAACATTGTCCATTTCTGTCCAGCCATAAAAAAGATTGCAATAGAATGGATGAAATCATCACAAAAAAAATGATTTGAACATATAAAGGAAACAATCTGTCCAGCCATAAAAAGATTGCAATAGAATGGATGAAATCATCACAAAAATACGATTTGAACATATAAAGGGAACAATCTGTCCAGCCATAAAAAGATTGTTATAGAATGGACGAAATCATCACAAATACATGGTTCAACATAAATGCAAATGTAGTTGCGTTAACAATACAAGTACATAGGTGGCACACTCGTACATTTGCATACATGAGTTGCCTATCTTCCCACATTTGGGCAGCAATTTGTAGCCTATGGTCTACCAAGGCCCTACTATCGCTTGCTTGTTGCCTAGATGTTCGAATCGGTTGTGTGGTCCATGTCACTTTTGGTATTATGAATTCATCGATCCCTTGTGATAGTGCATAATTATGAAGAACAAAACAAGCTATAACAAAATGTCGACTTGGACCGGGAAAGTAAAGAATGGTTTGGCATCATCTAAATTTTTGAAATGCCTTTTGAGAGATCCAAAAGCCCTCTCTACCGTCACCCGTAGAGATGAGTGCCTAAGGTTGAATAGCTCCTTATCATCTTTGACCGGATTGTTGCCCCACTCATTCAAATGGTACCTCACACCACGAAAAGGTGACAAGAACCCAGGCTTGGCTCCATAACCAGCATCAACTAGGTAGTACTTTCCTAAAAAGTAAAAAACAAATATTGGTTACAATGGTGTCTTAAGGCAGTAACATATGGAGAATTTCTATCCAAGGCTACTTCTTACCCGATGGTACTTGTAAGCCTCTCTCACGAGATAATGCATCAGCTAAAACGGTTGCATCGTGGGCGGACCCTTCCCAACCAGCCAACACATATGTGAAGCGGAGGTCAAAATCTACCGCTGCCATCACATTTTGAGTGGTAAAGGCCTTCCTACCACAAAAAGAATTATCCACATCTTTGGTAACACCCGCTCGCACATGTGTACCATCGATAGCTCCAATACAATCCTATATAGTGACCAATATTAAATGGCATGTCATATAGCCTACATAGCTAAGGAATATTTTCTGAAATTACCTTAAAATATGGGCCAAAACGATGATTTCCTGCAATTTTTGTGGGGGTCTCCAATGATGGTGACCTTATATAATCATTACGGAGCTCGCCTATGGCATGAAGAGTCTTCCTAAAATAAATGCTGGTTGTTCCATATGATCTACCAAAATTGGCTGAAATAACCCTATTCGGAAGGTTGTGCCCAATTGTATGCAAAAACATCGCCAGCTGTTGCTCTACACTAACATGTGGACTGTCTTCTAACAACTTCCAATCCCTCAATATTCCACACAAGCGAAAGAACGCAGCTCTTTCAAACCTTAGCATGTTTTTACATAACACATCGCTTTGCCAAAATTTTTGGTTCAGATAGTCATATCTAATTCGATCTCTTTCATGCATTGGGCCATAGGTAATGCGTGGTCTTCTCTTCCTTAAAATAGCACGAACAATGACTGTCATAACAGCAAGTGCAACAAAAACAGTGGCTCCTCTAGCCATCCTTTTTCTTTTGTTCATCTTGTTGACCATCTACAAGTGATGCATATACTATCAAAAATATACCTATTATTGACTTATAATGGATCTGGACAACAATATATGGTCAAATAAGGAAGAACATTGCACAAACAGTAAGTAAAAAATCAATCCAGCATGAAGAAGGGGTAGGAAACATACCCTGCCTCTGCTGTTGGCCGTTGAACCCCGCTGCCAGTTCTCCCATCGCCCCGCTCAATGCCTTCTCTCCCGTCGCCCCGTTGCTAGCTACCACCCCTGCTGCTAGGTCGCCGCCGCTGCGAGGTCCACCAGCTGCTAGGTCGCCGCCGTGCGAGCTCTCCACCAGCTGCTAGGTCGCCGCCGCTGCGAGGTCTTCACTAGCTGCTCAGCTTCACGCCATGACAGAGGAGAACCGATGGGGAGGAGAGGATGCCTGCGCCGGAGAGGGAGAGGGAGCGATGCGGGTGGTGGTGCCTGCGCCGGAGAGGGAGAGGGAGAGGGAGCGATGCGAGATGGTGAGGCAGATCAGATCGAGGGAGGGGGGCGATGCGGGAGGGCGAGGAGTTGCAGGAGGGGTTGCGGCACTGAGAGGGAGGGGGCGATGTGGGAGGGGAGGGCTCGTTCCCTGTCGTCTGCCCGAATCGTAGGTATCCCTCGGTTCCGCATAAACAACGAATATTCCGTTTTCTGGGACTAGAGGGTTCCGGTCCCTTCGGCTAACCAAACATGGGAATGGGCTTTAGGAACGGGACGGACCCGTGAAGTTCCACTCGGTGAGAGCAACCAAACACACCCTTGCATGCCGGGAAGAAATCACTATTCTGACCATATTAGAAAACTATAGCGCAAAATGAACTCTTCACTTCTTTTGCAGTTGTTGTTGTTGCTCATGTATATCTATTGCGACTGTGTTTCTACGGATTGTTGTGACGGGTTAATTTTTTGCACACGAGGCAAACACATCAGAACACTGCATTGTTGTATCTATCCATTACATTTTGTTTTTAGATGTTTTGCTCATTATTTATGCTCTGGGTTATAGTATTTAGATGTATTAGTTGTCTTCATGAAGTACAAAAATGTTAAACATATTGTGATCAAAGGTATGAATCAAAAACCACTTAACATCTTGTATATATATACACATGTAGATTTCAACTTCAGTTTTCCTATCACTAGATAGGAAAAAGAAATCATCAAGCAAACTCTTTTTGGAAACTAGCACGATGACCGTGCGTTGCTACGAAATTAAAATATGAGTATGGTCACAGTTAAAGAGCATAATTTTGAGTTGGAGTCACCTTTTTGCATTTTTGTTATTTGTGTATTCGTCAAGAGTGAAAGTAGTAGTATACTTGTTAATTTGTTTTAGATTCCACATGTGAGTAAAGTGCATTTGTTTATTGATGTCTTTTGAAAGGTTGCTAGTCCCACATGTGAGTAAAGTGCATTTGTTTATTGATGTCTTTTGAAAGGTTGCTAGTCCCACATATGGGTAAGGGTGCAATTTTTTATTGATGAAGGTTGTTGGTCCCACAAGTGAATTCACCACCAACTCCAACCTTTATAAGTAGGAAAGATTAGAACTTAACAATCAAAATAGTTCAGGATGCAAGTGCACAGATTAGTTAGTGTGTGCTTTCAAAAGATTTAATGGTTTGTTCTCATATACTCCCTCTATAAACAAATGTAAGACATTTTAGGTCACTAAAATTGTGATCTAAAACGTCTTATATTAGCTTACAAAGGAATTACTTATTGATATTTGGAACTAAGAAATTATCCTTCAGCAACCTCTACATGCAAGGTGGTAGCCAGTAAATGTGTACTGATTTTTACAGTTGGCTTTGTTTGCTCTGGACAAGTTCAATGATGCACTCAGTGTCCTTGATTTTGAAAGGTCATAAACTTCTTATCTGTTATGACCTTAATGTATTGGAACTCTGCATTTCATAATTGTATTATTTATTATTACATTTACTTATTATTTATTTCAATAAATTCATTGATTGTTCGCAGATACAAAGTGTTTTCTTCGGCAACACTTTGATTGTCTAGTCGAACAATTTATCCAGAAATGGATACAATTAGTCACTTGGTAAGAATATTTACTTAGCTTGGCACCAATACAGGCGAACATCATAATCATGTAAACAGTAAACTCCCATCAAGAATTAATAACTGTGTGTTTCATTTCACCGGCATACAAGAACACTTCGTATTAATAAAAAAAAGGATTAGACAAGGTGGTGCTTCGTTGAACTAATGTCATTTTTTACGAGGGCTTTTAAACATTGATGTCTTTCTCAGTACAGGTTGTACTTGTGTTTCTGTGTAGGTTAACCATCTTCAACTACCTGGTTCAAAAGGTATGACACATGCTGATCGCATGGTGAAACATTGCTTGGATCCAAGCTCTCATGATGAGTAAGCTATCGACTCTACAAGCCTGCGTGTCCTCCATGATTGTTACCCTTGTGTACTCATGCTTACTATCTGGAAACTTCCTCAGTCATAAGAAGAAAGAAAAGAATCCGCAAAAAAAGAAGAAAGAAAAGAAGTCAAGGCATGGATCAAGGACTTCAGCGATGCACAACTGTAACTACCATGCACACGCATACTTGACAATGTTTTCTCCAGTTCTTATCACTGGATTTTGTTGTATGATGCTTCTTAAATGGAACAACATCTTATCCATGGACAGTTAATGCTGGCACCTTTGAAATTTGATTATGTCATGAAGTTGTTCTAGTTATTCTGTATAACCTGTGTGGCACCTGGTTTGACAGAAACTGATGGAGATGGGGTTCTTTTGCAAAACCATTGGAACTGTGAGATGTGAATTTTTAAATGCGGTAAGATGGGACTTACAATTTCTTTCAGGTACACATTAATATTGTAGATGTCCCTTTTGTGGTAAGGGACATCTAGCTTTCTAGGAGCGCTATGTGAAGAGCACATGCTCCCTGCTGGCTACATCCAAATTAAGGCTCTTCTGTGCAGTACCTTTTTGCTTGTCCTCATTCTTCAGCTTGTAGACCACTCATCCTCTGGCATTACCTCTTAATTTCCACGTTTCCTTGTTTTTATGGTGACGTTCTTTAAATTGTAGACCCTTAAACCAGTTCCAAAGAGAACATTGAAATTTCTTCAGTAAGTTGGGTCTACAGTTTTTCACACTTCATGAAGTAAGCACATGTGCATAGTTTCGTATAGGTTTACAACTGTATGGTATCTATGATTCATAGCATGTGGTATTCATTTAACGCCTACACATGTGATAGTTTGCACTTAGCTCACACGCGTCTATCCATGTTGAATTTGTTTTGCACGAATCCTAAAGAAATCTGTTGAAATTTCTGTGCCACGTAGGCATCATCGTGTGTGTGCCCACACAGTCATCACCTAGTCCATTGCATGTGGGCGAACTGCTCTTCACCCACACATCGCTTGTACGTTGTTAGATGGCAATTACAGTGCACGTACGTGGCAACTACGTAAACACACATGGGAATCATGATTCGTTGCTAGATGGCAACTGAAGTTGCACGTACGTGGCGACCAGGTAAACACACATGGCAACTACGATTAACCATACATGGCAATTATGGTTGAACCATATGTGGCAACTAGGTAAACACACATGCCAACTATCCCCGAGTAACTAAAGTGTTATCCTACAAGTAACTATAGTTAACCAAAATAGAGAGAGTTGTCATGCTTTTACAACTACAGTTGCCATCCCGCGTGGTAACTAACGTAGCTGCGCGAGGACGTGTGGACAGATTTGCTTCGTGCCACACATGTGGGTGGGGATGACTAGTATTTGTTGGGCGTGTGGCACGGAGTAGCCGCATTCACACGTGTGGGCAGTTCTATTGTTCGCCCACACACACCCGTGCTGGCTGCCTCCTACATATGCCACACAAGGTGTGTGGGTGCATGTCTAATATGCCACACGTGTGGTGAATATCGAGACCCTCAGTTCAATTATGTTAGAATTGTGTCGAATATTTATACAAGTTGGGTTACAGTTAAACTTGGATTTGGACTGTGTGTAGACATGATAGGAGTCGTGTCCTATTAGGATACCTGTATCCCTAGGCCTCTTATATAATGAGAGAGTAGACACACGATAAAAACACAGGTACGTGGAGGCGACGGCGTGTGCCGGCACCCGGGCAGCCACTGTTGGAAATATGCCCTAGAGGCAATAATAAAATGGTTATTATTGTATTACCTTGTTCATGGTAATTGTCTATTGTTCATGCTATAATTGTATTAACCGGAAACCGTAATGCATGTGTGAATACATAGACCATAATGTGTTCCTAGTGAGCCTCTAGTTGGCTAGCTCATTGATCAATAGATGATCACGGTTTCATGACCATGGACATTGGATGTCGTTGATAACGGGATCACATCACTAGGAGAATGACGTGATGGACAAGACCCAATCCTAAGCATAGCACAAGATCGTATAGTTCGTCTGCTAAAGCTTTTCTAATGTCAAGTATCGTTTCCTTAGACCATGAGATTGTGCAACTCCCGGATACCGTAGGAATACTTTGGGTGTGCCAAACGTCACAACGTAAGTGGGTGGATATAAAGGTACACTACAGGTATCTCCGAAAGGACCTGTTGGGTTGGCACGAATCGAGACTGGGATTTGTCACTCCGTGTGATGGAGAGGTATCTCTAGGCCCACTCGATAAGACATCATCATAATGAGCTCAATGTGACTGAGGAGTTAGTCACGGGATCATGTGTTACGGAACGAGTAAAGAGATATGCCGGTAATGGGATTGAACAAGGTATAGGGATACCGACGATCGAATCTCGGGCAAGTATCATACCGGTAGACAAAGGGAAATGTATACGGGATTGATTGAATCCCCGACATCGTGGTTCATCTGATGATATCATCATGGAGCATGTGGGAGCCAACATGGGTATCCAGATCCCACTGTTGGTTATTGACCGGAGAGGTGTCTCAGTCATGTCTACGTGCCTCCCGAACCCGTAGGGTCTACACACTTAAGGTTCGATGACGCTAGGGTTATAGGGAAATAGTGTACGTGGTTACCGAAGGTTGTTCGGAGTCCCAGATGAGATCCTAGACGTCACGAGGAGTTCCGGAATGGTCCGGACGTAATGATTCATATATAGGAAGTGAGGTTTTGGTTACCGGAAGTGTTTCGGGCATCACCGGTAACGTACCGGGACCATCGAAAGGGTTTCGGGGGTCCACCAAGTGGGGCCACCAGCACCATAGGGACGCATGGGCCACAAGTGGGAGGGAACCAGCCCCTAGGTGGGCTGGTGCGCCCCCACAAGGGCCCAAGGTACAACACAAGGTGGCAAACCCTAGGGGCAGATGGGCCCTAGGCCCACCTCGAGCGCCGCCCCTCCCACTCCCTCTCTTGGCCATCGCACCAGATGGGATCTAGGGCTGCCGCCGGCTCCTAGGATGGGAACCCTAGGGCTGTGCCCTCCCTCCTCCTCCTCCTATAAATAGTGGGAGTTTTGGGGCTGCCAAGGATACAAGTTTTCTTCCTCCCTCGGCGCAGCCCTACTCATCCTACTCCTCATCCACCGTAGTGCTTGGCGAAGCCCTGCGGGAGTACCACGCAGCTCCACCATCACCACGCCGTCATGCTGCTGGAGCTCTCCCTCAACCCCTCCTTCCTCCTTGCTGGATCAGGGCGTAAGAGACGTCACTGGGCTGCACATGTGTGGAACGCGGAGGCGTCGTTGTTCGGTGCTTAGATCGGATCCGACCGCGATTTGAATCGCTGCGAGTACGACTCCACCAACCGCGTTCTAGTAACTCTTCCGCTTAGCGATCTTCAAAGGTATGAAGATGCTCAAACTCCTTACTCTTTGCTGGTTTCTCCATAGATTGATCTTGGTGGTCGTAGGAAATTTTTTAATTTACTACTACGTTCCCCAACAGTGGTATTAGAGCTAGGTCTATGAGTAGAATCTATGCTCGAGTAGAACACAAGTTCTTGTGGGCGTTGATCTTGCTAATTTGCTTACCATTACTTGTCTTATCTTGATTCGGCGGTATTGTGGGATGAAGCGGCCCGGACCAACTTTACACGTACGCTTACGTGAGACCGGTTCTACTGCCTCACAAGCACTTGTCGCATAAGGTGGCTAGCGGGTGTGTGTCTCTCCCACCTTAGTCGGATCAGATTCGATGAAAAGGGTCCTTATGAAGGGTAAATAGCAATTGGCATATCACGTTGTGGTTTTGGCGTAGGTAAGAAACGTTCTTGCTAGAAACCTATAGCAGCCACGCAAAAACGTGCAACAACAAATTAGAGGACGTCTAACTTGTTTTTGCACCATATGCCTTGTGATGTGATATGGCCAAAGGATGTGATGTGATGCATTGTGATGTATGAGATTGATCATGTTCTTGTAATAGGATTCACGACTTGCATGTTGATGAGTATGACAATCGGCAGGAGCCATAAGAGTTGTCTTAATTTATTGTATGACCTGCGTGTCAATAATAAACGCCATGTAATTACTTTAGTTTATTGCTAATCGTTAGCCATAGTAGTAGAAGTAAATAGTTGGCGAGACAACTTCATGAAGACACGATGATGGAGATCATGATGATGGAGATCATGGTGTCATGATGGTGACAATGATGATCATGGTGCCCCGAAGATGGAGATCAAAGGAGCAAGATGATATTGGCCATATCATGTCACTATATTGATTGCATGTGATGTTTATCATGTTTTTACATCTTATTGGCTTAGAACGTCGGTAGCTTAATAAGATGATCTCTCAATAAAATTTCAAGAAATGTGTTCCCCCTAACTGTGCACCGTTGCTAAGGATCGTTGTTCCGAAGCACCACGTGATGATCAGGTGTGATAGGTTCTAACGTTTGCATACAACGGGTGTAAGCCGGATTTACACACGCAATACACTTAGGTTGACTTGACAAGCCTAGCATGTGCAGACATGGCCTCGGAACACGGAAGACCGAAAGGTCGAACATGAGTCGTATAGAAGATACGATCAACATAGAAATATTCACCATGGATGACTAGTCCGTCTCACGTGATGATCGGACATGGGCTAGTTGACGTGGATCATGTGTCACTTGGATGACTAGAGAGATGTCTATCTAAGTGGGAGTTCATTAAATAATTTGATTATGTGAACTTAATTATCATGAACTTAGTCTAAAATTGTCTTTACAATCCATATTGTAGATCCAATGGCCAACGCTAATGTCACCCTCAACTTCAACGCGTTCCTAGAGAAAACCAAGCTAAAAGACGATGGAAGCAACTATGCGAACTGGGTCCATAGCTTGAGGATCATTCTCATAGCTTCCAAGAGATTGTATGTCCTTGATGAACCACTAGGTGACGCACCCATTTTCCAACGGATCAAGATGTTATGAATGCGTGGCAGTCACGCTGTGATGATTACTCACTAGTTCAGTGCGGCATGCTTTACAGTTTAGAACCGGGGCTCCAAAAGCGATTTGAGCAACATGGAGCATATGAGATGTTCCAAGAGATGAAATTGGTTTTCCAAGCTCATGCCTGGGTCGAGAGATATGATGTCTCTGACAAGTTCTTAAGTTGTAAGATGGAGGAGAATAGTTCTATCAGTGAGCACATACTCAAAATGTCTGGGCTGCACAATCGCTTGTCTTAGCTGGGAGTTAATCTTCCGGATGACTCGATCATTGACAGAATCCTCCATTCACTTCCACCTAGCTACAAGAGCTTTGTGATGAACTAAAACATGCAGGGTATGGAGAAGTCCATTCCTGAGTTGTACTCGATGCTCAAATCAGCGGAGGTCGAGATCAAAAAGGAGCATCAAGTGTTGATGGTGAATAAGACCACTAGTTTCAAGAAAGGCAAGGGTAAGAAGAACTTCAAGAAGGATGGCAAAGCAGTTGCCGCGCCCGGTAAGCAAGTTGCCGGGAAGAAGAACAAGAATGGACCCAAGCCTGAGACTGAGTGCTTTTATTGCAAGGGTACCGGTCACTGGAAGCGGAACTGCCCCAAGTACTTAGCCGATAAGAAGGACGGCAACGTTAAAGGTATATGTGATATACTTGTTATTGATGTGTACCTTACCAGCGCTCGTAGTAGCTCCTAGGTATTTGATACCAGTGCAGTTGCTCACATTTGTAACTCCAAGCAGGAGCTGCGGAATAAGTGGAGACTGGCAAAGGACGAGGTGAGGATGCGCGTCGGGAATGGTTCCAAGGTCGATGTGATCGTCGTTGGCACGCTACATCTACATCTACCTTCGGGATTAGTTTTAAACCTCAATAATTGTTATTTAGTACCATATTTGAGCATGAACATTGTATGTGGAACTCGTTTGATGCGAGATGGCTACTCATTTAAATCTAAGAATAATGGTTGTTCTATTTATATGAGAGAAATGTTTTATGGTCATGCCCCGCTGGTCAGTGGTTTATTTTTGATGAATCTCGAACGTGATGCTACACATATTCATAGTGTGAGTACCAAAAAGTGTAAGGTTGATAACGATAGTCCCACTTACATGTGGCACTACCGCCTTGGTCATATTGGTGTCAAACGCGTGAAGAAACTCCATGCTGATGGACTTTTGGAGTCTCTTGATTTTGAATCATTTGACACGTGCGAACCATGCCTCATGGGCAAGATGACCAAGACTCCGTTCTCCGGAACAATGGATCGAGCAACTGACTTGTTGGAGACAATTCATACTGATGTATGCGGTCCAATGAGCGTTGAGGCTCGCGGTGGCTACCGTTATGTTCTCACACTCACTGATGACTTAAGCAGATATGGATATGTCTACTTAATGAAACACAAGTCTAAAACCTTTGAAAAGTTTAGGGAGTTTTAGAATGAGGTAGAGAATCAACGTGACAGGAAAATAAAGTGCCTATGATCTGATCGTGGCGGAGAATATTTGAGTCACGAGTTTGGCACGCACCTAAGGAAATGTGGAATTGTTTCACAACTCACGCCGCCTGGCAGACCTCAGCGAAATAGTGTGTCTAAACGTCGTAATCACACTCTATTAGATATGGTGCGATCTATGATGTCTCTTACCGACTTACCGCTATCATTTTGGGGATATGCATTGGAGACTGCCGCATTCACTTTAAATAGGGCACCGTCAAAATCTGTTGAGATGACACTGTATGAACTATGGTTTGGAAATAAACCTAAGCTATCGTTTCTAAAAGTTTGGGGATGCGATGCTTATGTGAGGAAACTTCAACCTGAGAAGCTCGAAGACAAAGCGGAAAAGTGCGTCTTCATAGGATACCCCAAAGAAACTGTTGGGTATACCTTCTACCTAAGATCCGAAGGCAAAGTCTTTGTTGCCAAGAATGGATCCTTTCTAGAGAAAGAGTTTCTCACGAAAGAAGTAAGTGTGAGGAAAATAGAACTTGATGAGGTAATTGTACCTCCACTTGAACCGGAGAGTAGCGCAGCACGGGAAGTTGTTTCTGTTGAGCCTACACCCGTTGGAGAGGAAGTTAATGCTGATGATCATGAAACTTTAGATCAAGCTGCTATTGAACCTCGAAGGTCCACCAGGACACATTCCGCACCAGAGTGGTACGGCAACCCTGTCCTGGAGATCATGTTGTTGGACAACGGTGAACCTTCGAACTATGAAGAAGCAATGGTGGGCCCGGATTCCAACAAATAGCTTGAAGCCATGAAATCCGAGATAGGATCCATGTATGAGAACAAAGTATGGACTTTGGACTTGCCTGATGATAAGCGAACCATGGAAAACAAATGGATCTTTAAGAAGAAGACTGACGCGGATGGTAATGTGACTGTCCATAAGGCCCAGCTTGTCTCTAAGGGTTATCGACAAGTTCAAGGAGTTGACTACGATGAGACTTTCTCACCTGTAGCGATGTTGAAGTCCATTCGAATCATGTTAGCAATTGCCGCATTTTATGATTATGAGATCTAGCAAATGGACGTCAAAACGACATTCCTTAATGGTTTCCTTAAGTAAGAACTGTATATGATGCAGCCGGAAGGTTTTGTCGATCCTAAAGATGCTAACAAGGTATGCAAGATCCAACGCTCCATCTATGGGCTGGTGCAAGCATCTCGGAGTTGGAACATTCTCTTTAATGAGGTGATTAAAGCGTTTGGATTTATATAGGTTTATGGAGAACCCTGTATTTACAAGAAAGTGAGTGGGAGCTCAGTAGCATTCCTCATATTATATGTTGATGACATATTGTTGATGGGAGATGATATAGAACTCTTGGAACATATAAAGGCCTACTTGAATAAGTGTTTTTCAATGAAGGACCTTGGAGAAGCTGCTTACATATTAGGCATCAAGATCTATAGAGATAGATCGAGACGCCTCATTGGTCTTTCACAAAGCACATACCTTGACAATATATTGAAGAAGTTCAATATGGATCAGTCCAAGAAGGGGTTCTTGCCTGTGTTGCAGGGTGTGAGATTGAGTGCGACTCAATGCCCGACCACGGCAGAGGATAGAGAAAAGATGAGTGTCATCCCCAGGCTTCAGCCATAGGCTCTATTATGTATGCCATGGTGTGTACCAGACCTGATCTGAACCTTGCCATAAGTTTGGTAGGGAGGTACCAAAGTAATCCCGGAGCAGAACACTGGACAACGGTCAAGAATATCCTGAAGTACCTGAAAAGGACTAAGGACATGTTTCTCATATATGGAGGTGCCGAAGAGCTCGTCGTGAAGGGTTACGTCGATGCTAGCTTCGACACAGATCCGGATGACTCCAAGTCACAAACCGGATACGTGTATATATTGAACGAAGGGGCAGTCAGCTGGTGCAGCAGCAAGCAAAGCGTCGTGGCGGCATCTACATGTGAAGCAGAGTACATAGCTGCTTCGGAAGCAGCACAGGAGGGAGTCTGGATGAAGGAGTTCATCACTGACCTAGGAGTGATTCCCCATGCGTCGAACCCAATGACTCTACTCTATGACAACACTGGAGTTATTGCCCTTGCCAAGGAGCCCAGGTTTCACAAGAAGACAAGACACATCAAGGTCCGCTTCAACTTCATCTGTGGATATGTTCAAGATGGAGATATAGATATTTGTAAAGTACATACGGATTTGAATGTCACAGATCCATTGACTAAACCTCTCTCACGAGCAAAACATGATCAACACCAGAACTCTATGGGTGTTCAATACATCACAATCTAACAAGATTATTAACTCTAGTGCAAGTGAGAGACTGTTGGAAATATGTCCTAGAGGAAATAATAAAATGGTTATTATTGTATTTCCTTGTTCATGATAATTTTCTATTGTTCATGCTATAATTGTATTAACCGGAAATCGTAATGCATGTGTGAATACATAGACCACAACGTGTCCCTAATGAGCCTCTAGTTGGCTAGCTCATTGATCAATAGATGGTCACATTTTCATGACCATAGACATTAGATGTCATTGATAACGGGATCACATCATTAGAAGAATGATGTGATGGACAAGACCCAATCCTAAGCATAACACAAGATCGTGTAGTCCGTCTGCTAAAGCTTTTCTAATGTCAAGTATCGTTTCCTTATACCATGAGATTATGCAACTCCCGGATACCGTAGGAATACTTTGGGTGTGCCAAATGTCACAACGTAACTGGGTGGCTATAAAGGTACACTACAGGTATCTCCGAAAGTATCTGTTGGGTTGGCACGAATCGAGACTGGGATTTGTCACTCCGTGTGAGAGAGAGGTATTTTTGGGTCCACTTGGTAAGACATCTACATAATGAGCTCAATATGACTAAGGAGTTAGCCACGGGATGATGTGTTATGGAACGAGTAAAGAGACTTGCCGGTAACGAGATTGAACAAGGTATAGGGATACCAACGGTCGAATCTCGGGCAAGTATCATACCGGTAGACAAAGGAAATTGTATACGGGATTGATTGAATCCTTGACATCGTGGTTCATCCGATGAGATCATCGTGGAGCATGTGGGAGACAACATGGGTATCCAGATCCTGCTGTTGGTTGTTGACTGGAGTGGTGTCTCGGTCATGTCTACGTGCCTACCGAACCCGTAGGGTCTACACACTTAAGGTTCGATGACGCTAGGGTTATAGGGAAATAATGTACGTGGTTATCGAAGGTTGTTTGGAGTCCCAAATGAGATCCTGGATGTCACGAGGAGTTCCGGAATGGTCTGGAGGTAAAGATTCATATATAGGAAGTGAGGTTTTGGTCACCGAAAGTGTTTCGGGCATCACCGGTAACATACCGGGACCACCGGAAGGGTTCCCGGGGTCCACCAAGTGGGGCCACCAGCACCAGAGGGCTGCATGGGCCACAAGTGGGAGGGAACCAGCCCCTAGGTGGGCTTGTGCACCCCCACAAGGGCCCAAGGCGCAACACAAGCTGGCAAACCCTAGGGGTAGATGGGCCCTAGGCCCACCTAGGTCGCCGCCCCTCCCACTCCCTCTCCTGGCCGCCGCACCAGATGGGATCTAGGGGTGCTGCCAGCTCCTAGGGTGGGAACCCTAGGGTTGTGCCCTCCCTCCTCCTCCTCCTATAAATAGTGGGGGTTTTCTTCCTCCCTCGGCGCAGCCCTACTCCTCCTACTCCTCGTCCTCCGTAGTGCTTGGCGAAGCCCTGCCGGAGTACCACACAGCTCCACCGTCACCACGCCATCATGCTGCCGGAGCTCTCCCTCAACCTCTCCTTCCTCCTTGCTGGATCAGGGCGTAGGAGACGTCACCGGGCTGCACGTGTGTTGAACGCGGAGGCGCCGTGGTTCGGTGCTTGGATCGGATCCGATCGCGATCTGAATCGCTGCTAGTATGACTCCACCAACCGCGTTCTAGTAACGCTTCCGCTTAGCGATCTTCAAAGGTATGAAGATGCTCAAACTCCTTACTCATTGCTGGGTTCTCCATAGATTGATCTTGGTGGTTGTGGGAAATTTTTTGATTTTACTACTACGTTGCCCAACAGCCACAATGCGGTATCGTAGCAGTGTCACGGGGAGGAGCCTTCGTAGTCATGTCCCGAAGATGTAGCCATATCAATGAACCTCGTTAACAAATCTCGATGTCATGCTGATGTGATTACTTTATCCTCGATAGATAGACGGCGCGCCTCGAATTTATTCTAACAAGTGTTATCATAAGCTAGGTTATTCGAAGGCTACAGATCGTGTTGATCCAAATAAGGAAGAGATGAGGAAGATGGCCAGATGAGATCGTGGTTGTGGAAACATGCATCGGTGAATAGGGATCGGATGCGAGTCAAGGCGTGCAGGCAGAAACACATGCGCGGGGCACGTATCGTCATGGCGCAGTGCACGGTAGCACGGAGAAACTAAAGCAATCGAATTGATGGCCAAAGGCAGGAGCCATCCGGAGGCAAGTATGGGATTTGTTGGGAAAAAAGAGTGATCTCGACGAGAGAAGGCCAACTCCAACACGACCCCATCATGTCCGCTCGCGTCCGTTTGGGGAAAACGGACACACCAGGTGGCCCAGTGCATGGGCGCAAACAGACATTTGTTCATTTTCTGTCCGCTTTTGACCCATTCCCGGTGCAAACTTGGTCCGGTTTTGTGGTGAAACGGACAGCGCACGGACGCCACGCGGATGGGTGGGACGTGCGCGCTTGTCCTCCCCTGGCCCGCTCGTCGGTGGCACAAAGCCGCATGGCCTTCTCGCCCTCGTGCCCAATTCCATTTCATTTCCCCCAAAAACCTCCCACGCCCCGCCCTCCCCTCCGCCCGCCACTGTCCCACCATGGACGATCCCCCGCCAAATTCCGGTGACCCGGCCACCAAGGCGAAGAAGAAGAAGGTGCCCAAGGGTGCGAAGAATCCGTGGTCGGAACTCACATCGGAGGAGATCACAAAGCTAGATGCGGAATCGGCCAAGAGGCGGAACCGGCGGGCGAAGGCGAAGAGGAAGGACACCGCGACCGCGTACGCCATCGAGCGCACTGCTCTGGAGGCCGCGCGGCAGAAGGCCGATGTTGAAGAGAAGGGGGCCATCGTCAGCAAAGTGCACACCCTCCTCATGATGGGGTTGTGTCGTCCGACGAGCTTTGCGGCTATGCTCGTCGGGCTGGCGAGCACAGGCTCATCGGTCGTCTAGACTCCGCAGTGCCCCTCCCCGACGTCATCGACCACCCCATTGTCGCCCGGTTTCCCTCCGACAAGGTGCCAAGCCTAGACCATTTTTCGGGGTCGCCGGAAGTCAGCGTGATTGCACCGTCCATGCCGCGCCCCTTGGCCGTCATCGACCTCAACGTCACGCTGGGGTCCTGCAGCGGCGGCCGCCCGTCGGGGGAGATACAAAGAAAGCAAGCTTGGTCGTCGTCTATGACCACCATGTCTTCGCCCCGCATCCTATTCAGCGGAATGCCAACACTGAAGCTGACGGTTGAATACCCCTTGTACGCCCAATTCATGGAGAATGTTATCTTCGAGGGCTATGGCGAGGCCTCTCAGATGGGTGGGTAGGGCGGGACCTTCGATCCGGAGGAGACCCAGAGTCAAGATGGCCACGACGAGTACATGGCCTATGAAGACTTTGAGGCCGACCATGGTGACTCGTGGCATGAAGAAGAGGACATATATTGCAAAGGTGATGAAGAAGAAGAGGACAGCGTCGATATTACGGGTGAGCCATAGTTCATCGACGAGCTCACCCAAAGAGCGGAATCTCAAAAGAGGAAGAAGAGCATTCTTAAGGGATCATACACACAAGATGAGGACAAGTTGATTTGCGAAAGTTGGAAGCAGATTGGCTAAAATCCTAGAGTCGGTCCGCAACAAAAGGGAATTGTTTTTTGGACAAGAGTACACAAAACATTCCATGAAATAAAGTTGTTTCCGCCCTACCAATTTACGAGTGATTGTAGCATCGACTCAATCCAAAAGAGGTGGTTGTTCATCCAACAAGAATGCAACAAATATTGTGTCGCACTTGAGAGCGTTGAAGCACGTCCTGTGAGTGGTCTTGGCATCAGGGACATGGTATGGCCTCTTCTCTTCCCTTTGCTACCGCCGTGGCTCGGCCTCCTCTATGACTAATTTTATTTGCATGTTCAATTGTTGTTGATCATGCAGGCATTTCAATCTTCAGAAGCATTCAAGGCCCGACACAATGGCAAGCCGTTCACTCTCACGTATTGTTGGAAAATCATCAACAATTTCCCTAAGTTCAAAGATCAATACCGTGAGCTTCAAAGGAAGAGAGGCAAGAAGGCGGTCGCCTTGGCCGGAGGTGGAGATGGTGAGGCATTGAAGAGGCCGAGGGGCAAGACCAACTCCAAGGTGGACGACAAGCGTGATGTGGCATTGTATGCTTTGCATGACATGATGTCTCAAAAGGAAGTGAGGGACGAGAAGAAGAGACAAGGCAAGGAGGAGCAAATGAAGCTATACATGGAGCTACAAACCATGAAGCTCGAGATGGAGGAGGCGGCCAAGAAGAGGAAGACCGACATGAAGGAGGCGACCAGGCAGAGGCAGCTGAACATGGAGGAGGCGGCTAGGTAGAGGTAGCTCGACATCGAGGCCGCCAATGTCGCGGCCAAGCAGAGGCAGCTCAACATCGAGGACACCAATGCTACAACCAAAGCAAAGGAGGTGGCGCTGGCGATCATGAGCATGGACACGAGCAAGATGAGCGAGAAGACAAGGAGCTGGTTCGAGTCTCGGCGGAAAGAGATGTTCCATGCCGATGGCCTGAACTAGGGCGTCAGATCAGCCCGGGCCATTCTTTTTTTGAAGGCTGGCATGGTGAGTCGCCCGCTGGCTGTGTTGCCGGTCGCCGGCTGTGTTGCCGGCAAAAAACCTATTCTTTTTGGAGGCCGGTTGAGTTGCCAGCCACTGGCTGTGTTGCCGACGAGGACGTGTAGGCTGGGTGTGTTGCCGACGTGATCTAGGGCCGCTTGCATGAACTATGGTCGTGGCTATTTTGGATGCATGTGTTTGAAAATGAGACGGATAGGATGTGGCCAAGGATGCGACCGCGTGTTGGACATATGGCCACCGCATCCCAGGACAGGCCCGGAGACGACCCCATCGTCCACCCCAAACGGACAGAATCTAGGCAAAACGGAAGTCTGCGCGCTGGAGTTGGCCTAAGACGTGGGCATGAAGGTCAATCTGTGCGGTGGCAGCGTGAGGCTAACGCACGTGTGGAAACCCTAGAGCAGAAGCGCGTGTGCGAGCAGGCGGCTAGGTTGATAGGTTGCAGGCCAAACACGCGGGCGGATGGCTAGCCGCACAGGACATGCACGGGGAAGGCCAGGAGAGCGTGCACGCCCACGGACTAGAGATGTACGCCAGGAGCAGCAACAGGTCAGGAGGCTAGGTGCGAGCGTGTGAAGTGTCTTAGTGTTAGAAATAATAACCCTCGTGGTTATTAGGGGATAATCCCCGCTCCTCGTTGGATGTGCGGTTCCACATCCGTCACGACACTTGCCTCCCATGGAGGCAACCCTAGCAAACCATCATGTCCTTTCCCACTATATATAAGCATGAGTATATCACTGATTCATTTTTACATCCTGTTGTTTTCTCTCTAGCTGAGTTCAAACACGTTATCAGCACGCTCCCGGCAAAATGAATCCATTTCCCCATCTAGGGCAGTGCTCGTTAATTGGACGGCCTCAGCCCGGCGGAAACACTTCCGAGCAGCAGCCTTGCATCGTGCATGGCAACAGCATGAATCTCTGGGTCTGTAATTAACTCTTCAGGAACAATTCCTTGCATGAAGTGAATGAGAGAATGAAGAACAAGGGCATTGGCATTCGTTGATCCAAATTTCTCTTTATAGAACATGAATCAACAAAAGGTATGATGCCTCGCTTCATTACCATCTTCGCTGGATTGGTGGTGGCACTCATCGCCATCTTGCCATCAGCGTCTGGCCTCGACCCCATGCTAGACTGCATGAACCGGCTCCGCGTCCCGCAACGGAAACGCGCATCCACACATATCGCGGCGCCGTCCCTCTACAGGGGGCAAAAAGCACATATTTGACCTTTGCGTGAAATTAATTCACGATCTGAACTCCAACTCGAAAAAATTCACAAACTGACCATTTTCAGTGACGCCTAACATAAGGGCGTTGCACGACACTATGCAACACCTAGGCATTCGGCGCTGCACCCATGGACAGCATGGCAGCCACGGGCCAGGCGCGGCCACACAGTCAGCAGTGCAGCGCCTGAGTCCTAGGCGTTGCAATGTGTTATGTGCAGCGTCCGACCCTTAGGCGCTGCACTGTGACTTAAGCCGCATTGGGCCTGTCCTTCCTAGACACTTCTTCCTTCTCCCCCAAAAGTTCCTCTGTGTTAGAAAGAGCAGGGGCGGTGCCCCCTTCGATCCCCTCCCCCACCCCTCTCAGATCTGACGATTTTAGCAGTGGATTCGATCCCTAATCCCTTCTACTAGGTAAACTCCTCCGTTCCCCTTTCTTTTCCTTCTTAAATTTGTTGCCATTGAAGAGATTTGTTCAAGATTTGGTGGAACCCTTGATTTTCTTGGATTGGATCTTTAGATATATATGAGATGCCTAGTTTTGTAGATATTCATGATTTAGGATGTGTAGGATGTGTAGTTAGTTCATAATGTATGAATCTTGTTAGTGAAACTTTAGATTGTTTATTTTTTTAGATATATATGAGATGCCTCATTTTGTACATAATTATGAGATGTTGAGTTTTGTAGCTATATGTGAGATGTTGAGTCTTTTTTAGATACATATGAGATGTTGAGTTTATTTGAAATATGAGATGTTGAGATGAACACATATGACATGTTGAGTGTATATCGATATTGGAGATGAACTCATATATGTGTATTGTTTCAATTTTGTAAGGATGGTTTGGCTTCTCGACAATGCCTATGACACACGACACCGGGCCTACATGATGCGCGAGCAGGGGATGGTAATAATGAGTATTGTAAATATTTTGCGAATTTGCCTTTAGTTGAAATTCACGTGCCCTAAGACTTGTTTTTTTGCAGAAGCTTGAACCTTTGAAGATTCGGTATCACGACGTCTCTGGTGCTGCCATGCCCTACGATCCGCAGTACACACCATACATCCAGCAGGCAGGACTCCTCCCGTGGATTCAGTTGGTCAGTCGGTCCACGCCGAGCCTCAACACTCCACTAGTGTCCTCTCTTGTTGATCGATGGAGGCCAGAGATGCACAGTTTCCATCTTCGGACTGGGGAGATGACCGTGACACTCTAGGATGTCTCCTTGATAACCGGTCTTGCTATCGACGGAAGCCCTCTCTATATGAGCACCGATTCTGATGGATGGCCCAAACAGATGACTGCTCTTATTGGTAGGGCTCCTACCGAGGCTGAGGCTAATGTAGAGGAGGGACAAGAGAAGAAGAAGAAGGAAAGGAAAGCAGTTGGAGCTCCTTTCACGTGGATTCAAGCAAACTTCATGCATTGCCCTAAAGATGCCACTAATGATGTGATCCAGACACATGCTCGTGTCTATATGTGGTATGTTATCTCGAGGACTCTGTTTCCTGATGCCACTGGGAAGAACACTCCATGGATGCGGCTAAAGACATTGACCGTCTTCAGTAGCAAATGGAGCTGGGGGTTCTGCGACTCTGGCCTACTTGTATCAACAGGTAGTTTGTTTGTTTTGTTATCATTTCATTTATTCATTAGCAATGCAACCTTGTTATCAAGTTAACATTGTTGTCTTTGATATGCAACTGGACGATGCGTGTTGCAGGATCACTAATAGTGCAGGCATTGGTGGTAATATGCTTCTACTTTCTGTATGGAGCTGGGAGCGTCTACCTGTTGGACGCCCCAAGAGCGTCAAGTTTAATTCTTGCGATGAAGAAGCCGATTTACGACTCCCCACTTGGGCCTACAAGTTTGGTAAAGTCTTCCCTTCTTTAGTTTGACCGTATCCGTATTACACATGTTTGAATGGCTAACGTGTTACTTCATTCTCATCCACAGCACAACCAGATCAAGAAAGCAGCTAATAAAAGCCAGTCTATTCTGGAGAAGACACCGGTTGGAGAACGCAATGATGAAGGTCCACTACAAAAATTCCTAAAGGTACATATCGCACTCAAGTGTCCATGTTGCATATGTTGCGGAGTTTGGTATCTTATACATTTGTTCATGTTACAGAGTCGGGCCAAGAAGTTAAGGCGGTTATCAAACCTTCTCGGTTGCCATGACCCAGAATATTCTGAACCATCTGCCTCTAGGTCTGGTACACCATCAGACCCCTTATCTCACCATCAGGGGGACGATGTGAGTTCTTCATACGCTTATTTGGATGATGAGGGTGCGGTCACCCAAGAGGTATGACTAATCTTTTAAATGTAATTCTCACTTTACTATGACTTGGTCTTTACCATAATGTTTGATTGTGTGATAGGTTGATGAACTTGATGATGACATGACTTTGGCGCACACTCAAGTTCGGTCCGCATACAAGCTGAAGCCTAGGAAGCCCACACACCGGTTCACGCCCTACGACTATGACAACAGAGGCAACCCAAAGGTGCCCATAGAGAGCTCGTAGATGGCGAGCTTGGATGATGAGGTGGAGGAGGAAGAGGAGGAAGACGAGGCTCCTCCTGTTAGGAGGAAGAAGATAGCCACCAGGCATGGCAGCAGGAACACACGCGGGAGGCATTAGTCGTTGTTGTTTTGTTATTATGAAACTGAACTTGTGAGGGTATGTGATGGTTGGTGAACTCTTAGTAGTGTGCTACTTTATCTTAAATGATGGTTGGTGAACTTGTGAGGTTATGTGATGGTTGTTGTGATGTTTATCTTAAATGAATTTCAAGTTATTGTAAGTGTTGTGATGTTCATATTAATTTCAAGTTAAGTGTTGTGAATTTCAAGTTATTGTAAGTGCTGATAATTTCAAGTTATAGCAGTTTGCATTAATGCAGCGCCTGACATCTAGGTGTTGCACTGTGCAATGCAGCGCCCAACCGTAAGGCGCTACACAAGGGGGATGTGGTTCTTGTGGCCAGAAAGTCCCAAGTCATAGTGCAACACCTAGTAGTCAGGCGCTGCACTGCACAACATGATGCCTGACGCTTGGGCGATGTACAGTACAGTGCAGCGCCCGGCTCTTCGGCGTTGTAGTGCTGTAACCTGCAAAACTACAAAAACATAAGTATTAGTTGTTAGTGTTGACACAAAAAACTGAAAAATTGTAAACAACTCCAATTAGGTCTACAAGATGGTCCACGACACATTCATTAGAAATTATAAATTAGGTCCACAAGGTAGTCCATGACACATTCATTCGAAATGACAAACTTAGGCCTACTACCAGAGTTCATGACAAATACGGCATGGGTACAACTGGTTCCATGACGAGTGCACCGAAGCTAACTCCCTACTGAGTCGAGCGAGGCCATTTCCCCTTCTTTTCACATGCCTCATCCTCCGCTTGCGCCTCACGAGCCTTTGCAAGCTTTCTTGCCCTCTCCTCCTCACGAGCATGTTTTCCTTGGCGTGCCCTCTCCTCCTCTTGTTTCTTCCGCTCCATCCTATCCTTTTGAGGAAGCTCTTCCTCCAAGCCTCTTCGCAGCGATTCTTCAAACCGCTGCTGGCGCCAAAGACAATCTCTATATTGGTCCTTTTGGACTTCTTCTGGCGCTTCATGATCTATCCACGTGAAGTACTTGCATAGAGGAGGTGGTGACTGCATACAATTTTTTTGTTAGTGTCGACACACATTTGAGAGTAATATGTTATTTATGTAGCATACCGGTGGTCGGTCATAGGTATTAGTTGGACGTGCACGATCATAAGCATAGTTGGGGCATACAAAATATCTCCTTCCTTCCGTTCATGACTTCCTTCGGTCGGTGGACACCTTCACCTTGCAAACATCTCCACACCAACATGGCGGGATGTTCACATTTTTCTCCTTCACCTTGTCCAAAGATGCACTATCCCACTTGTTCAGCATGTCGTCAAGATCAGGACACGGTGGCCTCGTCATGGAACCGGATGAAGCCATGCCTACAAAAATAGGGTTTCCCACAAATTTGAACACATTGACATGTATAGAGGTAAATGCATCAAGACATTCAAATAACTAACCCCAAACTAGGGTTTCCACACACATTTCCACACAAATTCCAAATCCTAGCAAAAACTAGGGTTTCCCCAAACTAGCAAGATATGAGCTAATGTGACCCAAACTAGAGAGAAAATGAGGGGATCGGAGGAGATTACCTTAAGGGAAGGGTTGGCTTCGAGATCCACGGGAAAAATCTCCGGATTTGCAAGATTTGAGAGGGGGAGAGTGGGGGGCACAGGGGAGGCACTAAGGTTCGGGTTCGGGTTTCTGTGGTGTGGGTGTGGGTGGGGGTGGGTGGGACGGGATGGGGGCAGCCTAAGTAGCACGGATGTGGAGCGCCTAAGACCTAGGCGCATCAAATTCAATGTGTGGCACCTAGGCCTTAGGCATTGCACACTAACTATGCAGCGCCTAGCTGTTTGGCACTTCATAGCTCGAATGGCTAGTGGGGCCATTCTGTTGCTGGGTGGACACTCATGTCCAGATGTGCGGCGCCTAAGGCTTCGGCGTTGTGTTGTTTTGTGGAGCGCCTAAAGGAAGGGCGTTGCACATGTAGACATGAGTTCCAGAGAGCAACATAATGCTTCCAGTAGATTTGAAGACCAAAATTTTACTAGGTCAGTGTGCAACACCTTACACTTGGGTGCTGTAGTGTGTTGCACTTTCTGCTGATTTCAAGTGTAGACTATTTTTAGGTTTTTTGGTTCGCATACTATGTCACATAATCATAAGTAGTCCACATCACAGCACACCATACTTGGTCCAAAACACATAAAGACTACACAGCACATAGAGTAGTCCACATCACGTTGTCATACACACATAAAGTAGTTATAGCACATAGTCATAGCACACATTTTGGTTCACAACCAAATTGAAGATGATAGTGACGAAATGCCCCATAGAAGAACATAGAAGAACATAGTCCATTCTTCTCCCACATAGTCCATTCTTCTCCCACCACACCGGCATCTCACCTCCCCCCTTCATTGTTGCCATACCTACGAAATGACATTAATAGTTAGTCACACACGGCAATGGCCCGTTCAGCCAAAATAACAAGATAATAGTAAGTCACATACGAAAATGTCCCATTGAGCCAAGAAAACATTCCACGGCCTCTACCACCACCACGGCCTCTACCACCAACACCATGTCCTCTACCACCACCACCATAGCCTCTACCACCATGGCCAAGACCTAGTTGACTCCCTCTTTGTTGCCTAGTTCCTCGTTGGCTTGGTCTATTTGATTGGTTTGGCACTTGGGCACTTGTTTGGCTTGGTTGGCTACTACTTGGTTAACTTCGTTGGCCACCATTTGCTTGGCTTGTGCTTGCATCATTTTTTTATCTCTTTCTTGGTTTGCTACTAGTTCTTGTGTTGTGTACCCCATCATTGCACTCCCCACAACGAGATTGCTCACAAGGCTCTTGGAATTGGTCGGTGCCAGTTTCTCGACCTCCACCTCGGCCCCATCCGTCCATGTCACCTCTAAGACGCTTTGTCTTACGTCTTCCCTGTGTAATGACCTTCAATTCCGGGTCGGGCCATAGTTGAACTCCATGATACTCTGGCCATTGTGATTGGTCCAAGTAGGGCTTAAACTGGGGAGCCCATGTATTCTTTACCGTCTTGATTGAGAACTCAGACTCCCGCACGGTAAGAGGGTGATTGACGTCCACGTTCCTAACACGAGATGCCTTTAACAACTGGGAGCATGGGAGATGAAGCAACAATGCCCTCATGCAAGTGCAATCACACCGTGTTAAGGAGACCTCGAAAGCCCGACCTCTGTGTTGGTGGCCATCATTTGTGGTTCCTCCTAGCTCTTTCACTTCATACATCCACTCGTTGTCATCATATAGTACAACTTCTTGGGAGTCTGCCTTCCGTGATTGAAATTCCAACCATTCTTCAACCTTTGGTGGGAAATTATACTTGTGCTTTTTCTTGTTCTCACCAGCAATATGCTTATCCTTCTCCATTGAGTACTTCAAAAAATATGCATTCATCTTGTCAAATGTGTATTGAACTATTGCTGTCACGGGTAATGCACATACGCCCTTGAGCACCTTATTGAAGCATTCTGCCATGTTACTTGTCATTTGACCATACCTACGACCATATTCATCGAAAGCACGTGCCCACTTATTCCTTTCTACAATGTTTTTATTGAGAAAGTTAAGACCTCCTGCATCAAGTTTCATGTGTGTGAGCAATGCATTGTACAAGTTGGCGAACCGCTTGTCGGAGAAAGTGAGACAACAATCTTGAAGATCATGGGCCAACTCCTTGATACCACATGCCCTATAAAAGTTTGCACAAAAGTGCCTCATGCACCATAGATGATGCAACTTTACATGTCTGGGAATGTCAATCACCACCGCATTTAGAATTCTTTGATGGCGATCCGATATGACACAAGTTTCCCTTTCAGCCGGTATTACCTTTGTTCTCACTTGACGCAAGAACCACTCCCAGTTATCATTGTTCTCCACCTCAACCAAAGCAAAAGCCAAAGGCAACACCCGGTTATTGGCATCACTTGCTATTGCAACCAATATAGTGCCCTTATATTGTCCGGTCAAGAACGTGCCATCAATGGCGATGACTGTCCGACAATGCTCAAAAGCCCTCATGCATTGATCAAAGGATCAAAATGCACGGCCAAATACTCGGACGGACCTCCCGTTGTGAATCAATGTCTGGTGCCCATGAGGCTCGACCACGTGAACCATGCCTAGGTTTGTGGCGGCCATAGCTAACATCAACTAGGGAGTCGGTTGTATGCTTCCTCCCAATTGCCATACAACATCTTGAATGCAGCTTGCTTCGCCTTCCATGCCTTGCCGTACTTCACCTTGTAATGAAAGATGGCTTTCACAAGGTCAATGACACTCTTAATGCTCATTGTTGGAAGTGTGGATATTTGGTTGGAAAACCTGTAAGCGATGATCTCGAATGTGAGTTGTCTGTGTTCTTCGGACACAAGCTTGCCATCCGCATTCTTGCGTCGGCACATGTGACTTGGTACACAACTAACTATGCGCGAAGTGGGACCTCCTTTCCCTGGCCTTGCACGCACAATCCATGGACATGTTGGCACTTCACATTTAACCGTGTAACGCACATTGACGTCTGAGTTGGCCACTCTATGTGGACGATAATGCATAACCGAGTAGTTGTCGAGCCACATCTTCAATTCCAAGAAGGATCCAAACTCACAACCGGGATATAACCCGTTCTTGCCGTCTCCCAAATCACAGTGAGAACTTGGCCTAGCTCCAAGAGATATACATTTGCCACCATCTACAACGGCTTCATCCGCGAGACTAAGATCCTTGAACAATGGTGTCTTGTGATCCCGTCAGAATACCTTCTTAAATGCTTCGGCCTCCTTCGCCGTGAACCCCTCCTCATTAACTTCTTCATCGGGACCATCATCATCCGAGTCCAATGCATATGAACGGGAAAAAGGGATGGATTGGTCCATTGTCTCTTGCACATTATATTTTTCGAGATCACCCACATTGTTGTCCTGGAGATCAACTTCATTGTCATCCTCCTCGTACTCATCATTATTCTCTTCAAAAGCTTCATTTGGGTTGTTTGAAATCGGGCTCAATGTTGGCCAAACTTGTTGTGTCATCTGAGGTTCACTCATTTGATCTTGGTTCATGGGTGGAGGAGTACTAGCAACCAACGGGGAGGGGTTCTGGTTCAAGTCCAAATGCAAACTAGACTCAACCTTCTTGGAGGCAAATAACTCAAGAGCCTTGTCTAGAGATTCGACAATCGTCTCCTTGTATGCAACCCAACGTTGCTCAGAGTTCACACACATTGTCTTCCAACGGATGTGCATTTCGAAACCAACATTATGTCTTCCCTCCAACTCAACAACGTCACTTGGGTCCATCCAATTCAAATCCCGCCTCACTTGTTCCAAGACATCCGCATAGCTAGGACTGCTCTCAAACACCATGTCAAGCTCATCCGGGTCCGGCTCAACATTGCCTTTCAAAAACGCCTCTTTATCCACATGATGAACATAAACACATGTTCTTTCCAGCCCTACAAAAATCAAAAACAAACACATATCCAATAAGTACTTAACCAAAAATTTGAACAAAATACATAAGCCCTAACATAGATATGAAACAATAACCCTAACCCCCACTTAACCATAACCACAACCCTAACCATAGCATAACCCTAACCCTAACCCCAACATAACAACACACATAACCCTAACCCTAGCATAGTTGGAAGCCTAACCCTAGAAAATTGGGAAAGATGCATAACATGTTTCCACACAAATTTCCAAATCCAAGCAACGACTAGGGTTTCCCCAAACTAGCAAGATATAAGCTAATGTGAAAATTCCTTTGGATGAAAATGAGAGGATCGGAGGAGATTACCTTAAGGGAGGGATTGGCTTCGAAATCCACGGACAAATACTCCGAATTTGCAAGATTTGAGAAGGATTTGAGAGGTGGGGAGAGGGGGAGATGAAGGTGTCGGTGGGGTGGGGGTGTGTGGGGTGGGGGGACAGCTAAAGTGACACAGGAAGTGCAGCGACTAAGGGTCAGGCGTTACATATAACACAGTGCAGCGCCTTGGACTCAGGCGCTGCACTGCTGACTGTGGGGACGCGCCTAGCCCGTGGTTGCCACGCTAGCCAGGGGTGCAGTGCCGAACTCCTAGGTGCTGCATAGTGTCGTGCAGCGCCCTTATGTTGGACGTCACGCAAAACAGCCAGTTTGTGATTTTTTTTAATTGGAGTTCAGATCATGAATTACTTTCGCGCAAAGGTCAAATATGTGTTTTTTGCCTCCATAGGGTCGCCCTCCTACATGCGCGGCTCCTCCGACGCCGCAGTTGTCGATGTTGATGCAGTCGCGCCACCACCACCCGGCCGCACCCACGCCACACCCATGGCCGGGCCCCTGCGCCAAGCCGTGGCCAGCAACGCCAGGCCGCGGCCGCCCTGGCGCGCGCCTGCCCTGCGTCAGGCCTCGCCCGGTCGCTGCCAGGTCGTGGCCTCGCCTGGCCCGTGCCACGGCGGCGCCCTCACCGCACACAGGCACTCGCCGACACCTTGTGGCCTCCGCCTTCACAGCGTCGAGCAGCTGCAGCCCGCCGTCGACCAGCCGCAATGCCCGCGAGAGAACTTGGAGCCCAGCAACACTCGGGCTTGCAAGCAGCCTCTCCAATGGCGCCATGCCTGGCATCCGCCTGTAGGTGCCTCCGAGGAAGAGCATGGCTGGAATCCCTCCGGTCTTGGTCATGTAGATTGGGGATCGAATCTACTCCTTCTGTGGATATCCCTGTGTGCTCTTCCTTGCTTATCCGTTTGGCCATTCGGGTGACTAGGCTGCACCTGGATGGGCTGCCCCTACGTGGCCTATTTGCATGTGATTGAGCCACCAGGTGCTCATGCTAATTTGCATTATTTTCTTAATTCCTTATATTTTCAGCTTTTTAGCAGATTAGTGATCCAACAACTACTGCTATTCATTAGTAATTATCATGTTTAGGCCTGATCTGCATTTAAATCATTTTCTGTTAAATTTTAAAATTCCAAAAATATATGGTTGTCAATGCCTCACATGTTCTTTACCAATAAAACGATATTGTTTTACGACTGAGATTAAGTTTTCTCCCACGACAATGTTGATTTGCCATTGAGAAAATTTACTCCCAAAACAATCTCATGGCGATTGAGATTAATTTTCTCTTGCAAAATATTAATTCACCCCGTTGAATTATCTTGCAACTTGATATAAGATCATCTTATTTAATTTCACGTCTATACAATTCAAGTTTTCATTTGAACATCAAGTTTGCAACATCATTACTATTCATTACAATCGCAGAGTATTTCTATTGAGTACGATGTATTCCGGAATGTATGTATCTCCATGTCCGTTGCATGTTGCTACTTCTCCACAACGTCACCAAAAGTTGGCTAGTTGATGGCAGAATTCTTGTCTTGCGTTGGTTATTTCCCTTGAAGAGGGAAGGGTGATGCAGCAAGGTAGCGGTAAGTATTTCCCTCAGTTTGAGAACTAAGGTATCATTCCAGCAGGAGTAACAAGATGAGGCAACGAGGAACCTGCACAAACACAAGCAAACTTGCACCCAACGCGATAAAGAGGTTGTCAATCTCTTCACGATTGTTTGCAAAGTGAGATCTGATAGTAATAGTAGATGAATATAAATTAGTAAATAAAATTGCAGTAAGGTATTTTTAGTGTTTTTGGTGTTTAGATCTGAATATAAAATATGTAAAATAGACCCGGGGGCCATAGTGTTCACTAGAGGCTTCTCTCATGAAAGCAAGTAGTACGGTGGGTGAACAAATTACTGTTGAGCAATTGATAGAATAGCGCAAAGTCATGACGATATCTAAGGCAATGATCATACATATAGGCATCACGTCCGCGACAAGTAGACCGATACTGTCTACATCTACTACTATTACTCCACACATCGACTGCTATCCAGCATGCATCTAGTGTATTAAGTTCATGATAAATGGAGTAACGCTTTAAGCAAGATGACATGATGTAGAGGGATAGATTCATGCAATATGATATAAACCCCATCTTTTTACCGTTGATGGAAACAACACGATGCGTGCCTCGCTACCCCTTATGTCACTAGGTGAGGACCCCGCACGGTATGAACCCAAAACCAAGCACTTCTCCCATTGCAAGAAATATAGATCAAGTTGGCCAAATGAAACCCATAACTCGAAGAGAATTACAAGGATATGAAATCATGCATATAAGAATTCAGAATAGACTCAAATAATATTCATAGATAATCCGATCATAAATCCACAATTCATCGGATCTCAACAAACACACCGCACAAGAAGATTACATCAGATAGATCACCATGAAGATCATGAAGAACTTTGTATTGAAGATAAAAGAAAGAGAAGAAGTCATCTAGCTACTAGCTATGGACCCGTAGGTCTGAGGTGAACTACTCACGCATCATCGGAGAGGCAATGGTGTTGACGAAGATGGCCACCGGCGATGAATTCCCCTCCGGCAGGATGCCGGAACGGTCTCCCGATTGGTTTTTGGTTGCTCTGGAGGTTTGCGGCGGTGGAACTTGTGATCTAGGTTTATTATCGAGGGTTTCCGTATTTATAAGGCCGTTTGGAGTCGGGAACAAGTCAAGAGGTGGCACGAGGAGGTCACGAGCCCCCTAGCCGCGGCCAGGGGGCGCGCCTCCCAGGCTCGTGACTCCCTCGGGCCGCCTCTCCGGTACTTTTTTCTTTAGGTATTTTTGATATTTTCCATAAAAAATCATGGAGAAAGTTTTATTCCATTTGGACTCCGTTTGATATTCCTATCTGAAGAAGGTCAAAAACACGGAAAAAACAGGAACTGGCACTGGGCACTGGATTAATAAGTTAGTCCCAAAAATAATATAAAATGGCATATTCATGCATAGAAAACATCCAAAGTTGATAATATAATAGCATGGAACGATAGAACATTATAGATATGTTGGAGACATATCAAGCATCCCCAAGCTTAACTCTTGCTCGTCCTCGAGTAGGGAAGTGATAGAGAACGAATTTTTGATGTGGAATGCTACCAAACATATTTGTTTCATGTAATATCTTTATTGTGGCATGAATGTTCAGATCCGTAAGATTCAAAATAGTAGTTTAATGTTGACATGAAAACAATAATACTTTAAGCATAATAGCAAAGTAATCATGAACTTTCAAAATAATAAAGCCAAAGAAAGTTATCCCTACAAAATCATATAGTCTGGCTATGCTCCATCATCCCCACACAACGAATTTAAATCATGAACAACCCTGGTATTCATCAAGTAATTGTTTTCGCACTCTTATTTTTTCAAACTTTTTCAACTCTCGCGCAATACATGAGCGTGAGCCATGGATATAGCACTATAAGTGGAATAGAGTATGGCGGAGGTTGTGAGGCAAAAAGGAGGAGATGGTCACATTGACTCGGCGTATCAATAGGCTATGGATATGCCCATCAATAGATATCAATGTGAATGAGTAGGGATTGCCATGTAACGGATGCACTAGAGCTATAAGTGTATGAAAGCTCGCAAATGAAAACTAGTGGGTGTGTACCCAACTTGCTTGCTCACGAAGACCTAGGGCCATTTGAGGAAGCCCATGATTGGAATATACAAGGCAAGTTATATAATGAAAATTTCCACTAGCATACGAAAGTGACAAAACAAGAGACTCTTTGTCATGAAGAACCTGGTGCTATTTGAAGCACAAGTGTGGTAAAAGATAGTAGCATTGTCCCTTCTCTCTTTTTCTCTCATTTTTTTGTGTGGGATCTTTGGCCTCTTTGTATTTTCTGGGCATCTTTGGCCTCTTTTATTTCCTCACATGGGACAATGCTCTAATAATGATGATCATCACACTTTTATTTACCTACAACTCAATGCTTAGAACAATATATGACTATATGAATGCCTCCGGCGGTGTATCGGGGTGTGCAATGATCTAGCGTAGCAATGACATAAAAAATGGACAAGCCATGAAAACATCATGCTAGCTATCTTACGATCATGCAAAGCAAGATGACAATGATGGTGCGTGTCATAATAAACGGAACGGTGAAAGTTGCATGGCAATATATGTCGGGATGGCTATGAAAATGCCATAATAGGTAGGTATGATGGCTGTTTTGAGGAAGGCATATGGTGGGTTTGTGCACCGGCGAAAGTTGCGCGGCACTAGAGAGGGTAGCAATTGTGGAAGGTGAAAGTGCATCTATACCATGGACTCACATTAGTCATGAAGAACTCACATACTCATTGCAAAAAATTTATTAGTAATCGAAACAAAGTGCTAAATGCATACTCCTATGGGAAGGGTTGGTAGGAGTTAACCGTCGCGCGATCCCGACCTCTACACAAAGGATGACAATCAATAAATAAATTATGCTCCGACTTCCTAACATATCGGTTCACCATACGTGCATGCTACGGGAATCACTAACTTCAACACAAGTATTTCTAGATTCACAACACCCTACTAACATAACTTTAATATTACCATATTCATATCTCAAAACTAATTGCGAGGAATCAAACTTTATCTTACTAATCAATGCACTTGAATATGAAAGTTTTTATTATATCCTCTTTGGATGCCTATCATATTTAGGACTAATTTCATAACACATGCCAATTACCAAGTTACTTAGGTAGATCACTCTCAAAATGATATAAGTGAAGATTCGAGAGTTTGTATTTCTACAAAATATGACACTGCTGTGCTCTACAAAGATTTAAGTGAAGCACTAGAGAAAAATTATCTAGCTCAAGAGATATAAGTGAAGCACATGGGAGCAAAATTACCAAGCTCAAAATATATAAGTGAAGCTCACTGAGTATTCTAACAAATTCACAATGAATGCATGTTTCTCTCAAAAGGTGTGCAGCAAGGATGATTGTGACAAAACATAAAGCAAAGACTCTTATAATACACGACGCTCCAAGTAGAACACATATCATGTGGTGAATAAAAATATAGCTCCAAGTAACGTTACCGATGGATTGAAGATGAAAGAAGGGATGCCTTCCCGGGGAATCCCCAACCTTAGGATTTTTGGTGTCCTTGAATTTGGCTTGGGATGTCTTGGTCATCCCCAAGCTTAGGCTCTTGCCACTCTGTATTCCATTGTCCATAAGAACATCACCCAAAACTTGAAAACTTCACAACACAAAACTTAAACAGAAACTCGTGATAGCATTAGCATAAGAAAACAAACCATCAACTTTTAGGTTCTGTAGTAAACTTCAATTTCCATTTATATTGATGTTATATTACTGTATTTTCACTTATCCATGGCTCGTACCCCCGATACTACCCATAGTTTCATCCAAATAAGCAATCAACACAACAAAAACAGAATTTGTCAAAAACAGAATAGTCTGTAGCAATCTGTATATTTCGTATACCTATGTTAACTCCAAAATTCTGAAAAAATTATTACAATTAGGGGAATTTTCATATCAATCAGAAGAAAAAAGAATAAACTGAAAAACTCTTTCTGGATAGAAATAAAAAATAATTTTGTGGGCACAAAGTTTCTGTCTTTTTCCAGCATGATTAAACAACTATCACCAAAACTGATCATAAAGGTTCTACTTGGCTAAAACACTAATTAAAACATAAAAAACATAATCATAACAGAATCATGATGGTGTTAACTCAACAAAACAGGAAGTGAAAGAGCAAAAATAAACTTATTCATTGGGTTGCCTCCCAACAAGCGCTATTGTTTAACGCCCTTAGCTAGGCAAAAGGCAATAGAATCAAGTATTATCATCTTTAGTAATGATAGGTGCTCTTAAGATATCAAGATAAGTAGGGTGAACACTCAAAATTTTAAGATCATCATCTTTCTTACTAGGTGGTTCACCATTATTTTTAGGAACATAAACAAGCTTAGTGGCCTTATTGTGGGAAAATTTTGGGGTATTCTGAACGGCAGCAAAAGCGGAACCTAAGTTGGTTATAACATCCTCTAGTTTGCCAATTCTGGCGGAATCATGATCTATCTTTTAGTTAACTATGGTTTCCTTCTCCTTTAAATTTTTCAAAGTCATTCCAACCTTGGATCCATATTGAGTGATTTGATTATGGATCTTTTTATCCAAATTTTCAATGAGTTCTATCGTAGCAACTTTATTTCCAATGATATCAAGCCTACGCATCACATGTTCCAAAGTTAAAGTAGTTCCATTAACCATGAGTGGGGGTGAGCCTACCAAATTTAGTAAAGCACCATAAGAATCAACGGTATGGCTACCCAAGAAATTTCCTCCTACGATGGTGTCAAGAACATACCTATTCCAAGGGGAGACACCCACATAAAAATTGCGAAGTAAAACGGTAGTAGATTGCTTACGACTATATCTATTCTGAGCGTTGCAAATTCTATACCAAGCATCTTTTAAGTTTTCTCCCTCATTTTGTTTAAAGTTAAGGACCTCGCTCTCGGGAGCAACGATCATAGCAATAGGACTAGTCATGAGGATAAGTAGACTAAAACAAGCAAACTGAAAAAGGCAAATAAAGAAAGACAAATATTTTTGTAGTTTTTGTTTTTTTTGTTTTTTTAGAAGTGGGGGAGAAGAAAACGAGAGGCAAATAGAAAATAATGTAAATGCAAGAGATAGGTTTGTGATAGGTACTTGTAGTGCTTCACTTGAATAATCCCCGGCAACGGCGCCAGAAATTCTTCCTGCTACTTCTCCACAACGTCACAAAAAGTTGGCTAGTTGATGGCAGAATTCTTGTCTCGCGTTGGTTATTTCCCTTGAAGAGGAAAGGGTGATATATCAAGGTAGAGGTAAGTATTTCCCTCAGTTTGAGAACCAAGGTATCAATCCAGTAGGAGTAACAAGATGAGGCAATGAGGAACCTGCACAAACACAAGCAAACTTGGACCCAACGCGATAAAGAGGTTGTCAATCTCTTCATGATTGTTTGCAAAGTGAGATATGCTAGTAATAGTGATGAATATAAATTAGTAAATAAAATTTCAGCAAGGTATTTTTAGTGTTTTTGGTGTTCAGATCTGAATATAAAATATGTAAAATAGACCCGGGGGCCATAGTGTTCACTAGAGGCTTCTCTCATGAAAGCAAGTAGTATGGTGGGTGAACAAATTACTGTTGAGCAATTAATAGAATAGCGCAAAGTCATGACGATATCTAAGGCAATGATCATACATATAGGCATCACGTCCGCGACAAGTAGACCGATACTGTCTGCATCTACTACTATTACTCCACACATCGACCGCTATCCAGCATGCATCTAGTGTTTTAAGTTCATGATAAACGGAGTAACGCTTTAAGCAAGATGACATGATGTAGAGAGATAGATTCATGCAATATGATATAAACCCCATATTTTTACCCTTGATGGCAACAACACGATGCGTGCCTTGATACCCCTTCTGTCACTAGGTAAGGACACCGCACGGTATGAACCCAAAACCAAGCACTTCTCCCATTGCAAGAACTATAGATCAAGTTGGCCAAATGAAACCCGTAACTCAAAGAGAATTACAAGGATATGAAATCATGCATATAAAATTCAGAATAGACTCAAATAATATTCATAGATAATCCGATCATAAATCCACAATTCATCGGATCTCAACAAACACACCGCACAAGAAGATTACATCGGATAGATCACCATGAAGATCATGGAGAACTTTGTATTGAAGATCAAAGAGAGAGAAGAAGCCATCTAGCTACTAGCTGTGGACCCGTAGGTCTGAGGTGAACTACTCACGCATCATCAGAGAGGCAATGGTGTTGACGAAGATAGCCACTGGCGATGAATTCCCCTCCGGCAGGATGCCGGAACGGTCTCCCAATTGGTTTTTGGTGGCTCTGGAGGTTTGCGGTGGCGGAACTTGCGATCTAGGTTTATTTTCTAGGGTTTCCGTATTTATAAGGTTGTCTGGAGTCGGGAACAAGTCAAGAGGTGGCACGAGGAGGTCACGAGCCCCCTAGCCTCAGCCAGGGGGGACGCGCCTCCCAGGCTCGTGACTCCCTCGGGCCGCCTCTCCGGTATTTTTTTCTTCAGGTATTTTTCATATTTTCCATAAAAAATCACGGCGAAAGTTTTATTCCATTTGGACTCCGTTTGATATTCCTATCTGAAAAAGGTCAAAACCATGGAAAAAATAGGAACTGGCACTGGGCACAGGATTAATAAGTTAGTCCGAAAAATAATATAAAATGGCATATTTATGCATAGAAAACATCCAAAGTTGATAATATAATAGCATGGAACGATCAAAAAATTTAGATATGTTGGAGACGTATCACATGTCGAGATTAATATGTCTGTTAGCAATTGAGATTTTCAATTTCTTGGAAATATTGATGCAAAATTCAAAGTGATTTCTTCAAATTGATGCTTGGGATCACAAGGTAGTGCATAGATCTACCGCTTGTAGATTACCACCATTACTATTAAAGCCTACATTTTGTCATTTTGACAATATGATTGCTTTACAAAGTGCTCTCTCACACATTTTACTAAGTCATGACATAGGCATTACGAGTGAGTATCTACTGATTTCATCAGATTATACTCTCTAGTGTTGCGAGATCTACTCCATTTTGGAAATTATCATCAAGGTGTCATATTTAGCAATTTGAGATTTACACTAACGATTTGAAGATAACTTCTTGAAATACCCATTAATTTTGCTATGTTCATTACAACATCAACCATGATGGTCTTTAATTTACTAACCGTAAATTGATTATCCCTGGTTTACCCATAGCGGTAACATATGCCTATAGAATTTGAGGCACTCGCCCTCAATGGCCACCACTACCCTATCTAGGCCATGAACATCATGATCGCTCTTGTCTCTCATGGGATAAAGTGTGCAATCCAGGATTCACCTTTGGTCAGGATCACACCGCTAACAGAAAAATGATGTCTTATATATCATAAGACATTAGATTCAGATCTCAGCATTTGGTTATTGTGTATTAGCAATTCCTGGGATACAATGAACTCAAGGATAAAGGTTTGAAGCTCACTTCAACCTTCAACCCGACATCACCAGTGATGACGGGATCCTATGGGCGCGGAGAATGTGTAGTTGAATATGCCTCAGCCGGCATGTTTGGAGACTATGAATAGTCTCCCAGTCCCCTGAGTGGTCAATATAATTTATGTCCATTTATGATGTTGTATTAACAACATAAGTATTGTTGTCATCATATATTGTATATCACAATATACCATATCAGAACTTTGATACTAATACATTTGTATGTATTTCATATATTTGGCAGTGATTTTCTTGAGAATATTCATGTCTATATATAGATTTCTACGGGGGTCAATCTGATAAAAGATGATATGTGCCTTGTGTACATATGCACCACACACTCTATACTTAGGGACGTCCAATGTTTCCACTCGCATTGAGATAAATGAGATATTTTAAAATCACTAGACGTGATGAGGTATTTGTTGGCTCAACTCGAGTCATATTTACTATCCTTGTGGGTACTCGAGTAACGTCGGGATCCTTTATTGTTTCCCAGGTTCAACTCATACCCTACTAAACTATAGAGGTATCCTTCAAAATAGTTTCCATAGAGAAACTTCTGATAACAACAAAGAGAAATAACTTATCATTACCATATGCAACGGATATGGCAAGCACATTCTCTATGTATCATCTGGAATGTACTACACATATAACACAACCCGTACACATCTTGCGTACGAGATAGTTTTCCAGAGTGTCTTGTACATGATAAACTTGGCATACTTGCCTTGGCCATCGAGACATTGGGTTGAAACCGAAACTATCAGTAATTCCAATAGTTTATGATTATTATGATGCTAAATTCTAACAACATTTGGATTTTATGTGCACTACAAGTGACACATGGAAGCTAATTTTAAGGCCCGCGCACCTTAAAGTCTACGCTGAACCACTCAGACTCCTTGAATGCATCAAGTTGAGGTAAGTGGCTCCTCCCATCCATTGACTAGACTATTCAGGTATTCCATGGTTCTAAAGAACATATCTTCATGATGCTCTTAAGTGTGTGCTTTATTCACATGAAACCAATGGCTCATTATCCTGACATCGATTTCAAGCAAATCTAATGGATAACATTGCAGAATTGTCCTTGGGTGCCTTCTCTATGGCCCTTGGATTGAAGTTTAGCAATTTGTCCTAATGTCTAAACTCAAAATGGTTTGGTAGAATCCTTTATCCAAGAATTAAGCTCGCTCATTGCATGATCTTTACTTTGGAATTGCAACATACCAACTTTATGTTGGACTCATGCAGTTTTACATGCTCATGACAGAACTACATAATATTATTCTCCTCTATCTTTGATATGAGTATATCTACCAAGTATTTCCCATCTGCGGTAATTCGGTTGCATAACGATATCACAACCCGTCATACATTAGTGCCCCCTCAACATATAGTTGGGATCTGTGTGAGGAATAAATGTATTACCATCAATACCTTAAGCCCCTCACATGGGGAGTTATTCAAGGACAGTATGTTGATTCAATGAGGAACATTTACAGGCATTAGGGAGAGATTTCAAGTACCATAAAGAATGCCAGGAAATTAGTGGAATGCTCAACACGTTTCTGCCTCAAATCCACGTACTCAAAGATTTGAACCATGCGTTCAGAAGATTTGCAACACGTTGCAAATAACCTGATAGATTCATTTACTGACTATAAAGGTGTCACACAATCCTATAATCCTAAAAGAGGTGGAGGTGCCAACAAAATCCACTCCACTCCCGTTCAAAGCAACAGGGGGAGATGTACATTGGGATTCAGCTTCTCGCAAGAAAGGATATCAAGGCCTGTGAATCAGTAAATGCAAGTCAACTTCACGTTGAGAGACACCTAATGGGTAGTATACACCCAGTGGATGGGGATCCTCCACCAACCCAGGTCATGGTGCAAACAATGACCAGGACGTCGGAATACTCGACTCAGTCGCATTGGGAAATCATGCGCACTCACAATGGGTAACAATATTTCCATAACTATATATTGATATACAGATTTTGGAGAAACAAATAACTGCAAGTCTACAATTGTCGACATATATTTCTCAACTAGATTGCAAAAACCTTTCAAGTGATTCAGATCTAAAGATCATGGCCATGGCAAAGTCTGAACAACACTCGGACTGAACTCAAGCAAAGGGTATAATATAGGTAGAAATAGTCTTTCTCAATAATGGGAAGGTATTCATAAGCAATACCTACACCAGTTTTCTTCTGGAAACAGAATTGAGAACAACAAGGTGGTGAAACATAGAGCAAGTATTGTAGCACAAGGGTTCACGCAGATACCCAACTATTCTCCAGAGGTGGAATCTTTTTCCGATAACTTATACCATTGGCAGTACAAAATCATCTATCTCTGCAGTTGATAGATGTAGTGATCACATATCCATGTGGCTCACTAGATTCATACATATATGATTGATTTTCGATGTAATCTCACTTCTGAATCAAAGTACAAAATGCAACATACATTGTGTAAAAATCAGTAAGTCACCATACGACTTATTGTTTCGGTACATTTGGTACAACCACGTAGTGAGTTCCTTATGCACAAGGATTACTCCTACAATGATGCTTATCCATGTTTGTGTGTCTGTAATGATGACACATGTAATCATCTAAATGGAGGAGTTTAAAATGAAGGATTTGAGTAAACCAAAATACCGCTCGTTACTACAACTTGAGCACCTTCATTCATACATTACGGTATACTATGTTATCTATATCCAAAATATAATGGATAAATTCATTGTGAACAAATCTTATCCATCCATAACCCTCATGGTAGTTCATTCTCTAGACGTAGAGAAAGATCTATTTAGACCAAGAGATGATGGAAACAAGATATTGGGACTCAACATTCCATAATGTCATGGGATCCACCAAACACAATTGGTTTGTACTCGAGAATATCTTTCGATATCTCCAAGGCATTAAACAGCTTGTCCTGGTTTTTCAGTTTCAGAGAAATCTGGACACCAATATCATTGGATACATCGATCAGATCCCTACTATGTCAGATCGTAGACAAGCTTAGTGTTCCTAGTAGGTGTAGTATCCCCCTCATAAAGAGTCTTTGAAATAGACCTCATGGCTACAACTACCAACCATTATCTCAATGATAATCTCTATCAAGCTTAGTGTGACCACTAGGTGTGGTATCCCTCTCATGAAGAGTCTTTGAAACAGACTTCATGGCTACAACCACCAACCATTATCTCAACTATAATGTCTCTTGTGTTGCACGGATGCAAACAGGTTTCGTAATAAGCAATGTCACTATATTGCATATCTTGCAAGTTAAATCATATGACTGATTTGTTCATGAAGTCTCTACTAACCTTTACATTTCGAAAATATGTTCATGGAGTTGGTATGTGATGGCTTCCAAATTTGCAAGAATCAGGGGGATTATCTTCCAGAATTGTTCTTGTTCAATGCATCATAATATACTCTTTTTCCCTTCATGAGTTTACTTTACAAGTTCTCATAAAGGTTTTTAATGAGGTAATATCAACATGAGATCATATGTCATACTTTCTGTTTTCCCGATCGGGTTTTTTAGGAAAGTATATACGACATATTTACTGTCCTCTAAACTCTATGGGTTTTCTCATATTGAGTTAAAAGAGACAATAACCATTATGGGTGTGTTTGGTAGCAATGCCAACCTAGCATGGTTGTTCTCCTATTATACATGCTGAGTGTAAACATGCCGAGTACATGCATTTGATGTTGTTTGATACTCGTGTATGTGCTGAGACATGTTAAGCTGAGACTATGTTTGGCAGCTTGCATCTGTTTAGACATATCAGTCGATACTATAGCAACCGATTTTTTCAAATAAATGAACAACTTTTTGAAACATGTAAAAATAATGTTTTTGAAATTCTAAAGTATTTTTAATTTGAACAAAATTTGGAAGTTTGATCTTTTTAAAAATTTAAACAATTTTTGAAGTCTCAACATTTTTTGAAAAATAAAAATAAAAAATCCAAACTTTCTTTGGAAAATTTTGAAAAATGAAATTCTGTACATTTTTTGAAAAATTTAACAAATTTTGAAAATCTGGACATTATTTGAAATTTTAACAAATATTGAAAATCAGGACTTTTTTTGAAAATTTGAAGAAATTTTGAAAGTCTAAACAATTTTTGGTATTCTGAACATTTTCTGAAAATTAAATTAGTTTTTAGAATTTTGAACATGTTTTGAAACACGTTGTTGCTCGCTTTCCTCATGCATGCTGACCAGTGAACGGGTGTTGGGGTGTTCTCTCTTCGTGCATGTTAAGAGGGTATTTGTGTCGAGCTCGTGAATGCTGAGGAGGCCCCGTACAGGCTACCAAACAACCATAAGTGGGTCGAGAAGGGAACTGTTGAGCTCATGCACTCTCCATACACTCTACCAGACACACCCTATATGTTGCATCATTTTCTCCTTATTTTTCCCACTTGGTTTGAAGGAGTTTTAGCAACATACCCTACACTACTCCTCATATTTTTTCCACAGGGTTTTTGGAGCAGACTTAATCAAGATGATGGATTCTTATGACAAGCGGTGATTAGGGGGAGTATTAGAAATAATAACCATCGTGGTTATTAGGGGGATAATCCCCGCTCCTCATTGGATGTGCAGTTCCACATCCGTGTGAACCGTCACGTCAGTTGCCTCTTGATACGTCCATTTTGCATCATGCTTTTATATTGATTGTTATTGCATTATGGGCTGTTATTACACGTTATGGTACAATACTTATGCCTTTTCTCTCTTATTTTACAAGGTTTACATGAAGAGGGAAAATGCCGAGAGCTGGAATTCTGGACTAGAAAAGGAGCAAATCTAAGAGACCTATTCTGCACAACTCCAAAAGTCCTGAAAATTTAGGGAGAATTATTTTGGAATATATAAAATATATTGGGTGAAACAAATACCAGAGGGGACCCACCAGGAGGTCACAAGCCTGCTGGGATCGGCCTACTCCCCCCCCCCCGGCCGCGCCTAGGTGGCTTGTGGGCCCCCTAGCAGGTCTTTGGTGCCCATGTTCTACTAAATGAAGGTTTTTTACATGGAAAAAAAATCAGAAGAGAGCTTTTGGGATGAAGCGCCACCGTCTCGAGGCGGAACTTGGGCAGAACCAATCTAGAGCTCCGACGAAGCTGTTTTGCCGGGGAAACTTCCCTCCTAGAGGAGGAAATCGAAGCCATCGTCATCACCAACGATACTCTCATCGAGAGGGGGTCAATCTCCATCAACATCTTCACCAGCACCATCTCCTCTTCAAACCCTAGTTCACCTCTTGTATCCGATCTTTATCTCAAACCTCAGATTGGTACCTGTGGGTTGCTAGTAGTGTTGATTACTCCTTGTAATTGATGCTAGTTGGTTTACTTGGTGAAAGATCATATATTAAGATCCTTTATGATAATTAATACTCCTCTAATTATGAACATGAACATGTTTTGTGAGTAGTTACGTTTGTTCCTGAGGACATGGGATAAGTCTTGTTATAAGTAATCATGTGAATTTGGTATTCGTTCGATATTTTGATGAGATGTATGTTTTCTCTCCTCTAGTGGTGTTATGTGAACGTTGACTACATAACACCTCACCATTATTTGGGCCTAGGGGAAGGCATTGGGAAGTAATAAGTAGATTATGGGTTGCTAAAGTGATAGAAGCTTAAACCCTAGTTTATGCGTTGCTTCGTAAGGGGCTGATTTGGATCCATATGTTTCATGCTATGGTTAGATTTATCTCAATTATTCTTCATAGTTGTGGATACTTGAGAGAGAGGTTAATCATAAGTGGGAGGTTTTTCCAAGTAAGGGCAGAAACCAAGCACCAGTCCACCCACATATCAAATTATCAAAGTAACAAACGTGAATCGAATAAGCATGATGAAAACTAGCTTGACAGAAATTCCCATGTGTCCTTGGGTTTGTCCAGGCCTGTCCATTGCTACAAAAAGGATTGGGCTACCTTGCTGAACCTTTCTTACACTTGTTACTTGTTACTCGTTACAAATTATCTTTTCACAAAACTATCTGTTACCGATAATTTCATTGCTTGCAGAGAATAATTTACTAAAAACCCATTGTCATTTCCTTCTGCTCCTCGTTGGATTTGACACTATTACTTATCGAAAGGACTATGATAGATCGCATATACTTGTGGGTCATCAAGACTCTTTTCTGGCACCGTTTCCGGGGAGTGAAGCGCCTTTGGTAAGTGAAATCTAGTAAGGAAAAATTTATATAGTGCGCTGAAATTTACTGTCACTGGTTACTATGGAAAGTAATCCTTTGAGGGGCTTGTTCGGGGTATCTTCACCTCGATCGGAAGCACAAAAAGTTTCTCCTGAACCTACTGAAAATATTTATTATGAAATTCCTTCGGGTATGATATCGAAATTGCTGGCTAATCCTTATGTAGGAGATGGAAAACTACATCCTGATTTGCATCTAATCTATGTGGATGAAGTTTGTGGACTATTTAAGCTTGCAGGTTTGCCCGAGGATCACGTCAAGAAGAAGGTCTTTCCTTTATATTTGTAGGAGAAGTCATTGACATGGTATAGGCTATGTGATGATATTGTATCATGGAGCTACAACCAATTGAAAATGGAATTTCATCAGAAGTTTTATCCTATGCATCTAGTTCATCGTGATCAGAATTATATCTATAATTTTTGGCCTCGTGAAGGAGAAAGAATCACTCAAGATTGGGGGAGGCTTAAGTCAATGTTATATTCATGCCCAAATCATGAGCTCTCGAGAGAAATTATTATTCAGAATTTTTATGCTCGGCTTTCTCGTAATGATGAATCCTTGCTCGACACTTCTTGTACTGATTCGTCTATGAAGAAAGATATTGACTTCAAATGAGATTGATTGGAAAGAATTAAACAAAACTCTGAAGATTGGGAACTCGACGAAGGTAAGGAGTCAGGTATAAACCTTAAGTTTGATTGTGTTAAATCCTTTGTAGACACCGATGCTTTTTGTGAATTTAGCACTAAATATGGACTTGACTCTGAGATAGTAGCTTATTTCTGTGAATCTTTTGCTGCTCATGTTGACCTCCCTAAGGAGAAGTGGTTTTAATATCGTCCTCCCATTAAAGTGAAAGTATTTGAACCTATTGAAGTTGAAGAAGAAACTATTACTTATAATGTTGATCCTGTTATTCCTGCTGCTTATATTGAGAAACCATCTTTTCCTGTTAGAATAAAGGAACATGCTAAAGCTTCAACTGTGGTTCGTAAGAGGTATGTTAGAACACCTACACCTCCTGAACAAATTAAAGTTGAACCTAGTATTGCTATGGTTAAAGATCTCTTGGTTGATACTATTGATGGGCATGTTATTCATTTCTGTGATGAAGGTGCTAGAATTGCTAGACCTGATGCTAAAGATTAACATAGACCTATTGTTGGCATGCCTGTTGTTTCTGTTAAAACAGGAGATCATTGTTATCATGGCTTATGTGATGTGGGTGCTAGTGTGAGTGCAATTCCCGTTACCTTATATCAAGAAATTTTGAACGATATTGCACCAGCTGAGTTAGAGGAGATTGATTTTACCATTAAGCTTGCTAATAGAGATACTATAGCACGAGTTGGGATTGTTAGAGATGTTGAAGTCTTGTGCGGGAAAATAATATATCCTACTGATTTTCTTGTCCTTGGTTCCCCACAAGATGATTTTTGTCCCATTATATATGGTAGACCTTTCTTGAATATTGTTAATGCCAGGATACATTGTGAGAAAGAAACTGTTATTGTAAGATTTGGGGATGCGTCTCATGAGTTTAATTTCTCTAAATTTCGTAGAAAACCCCATGATAAAAAATTGCCTAGTAAGGATGAAATTATTGGTCTTGCTGCTATTGTTGTGCCTCCTACTGATCCCTTAGAACAATATTTGCTAGACCATGAAAATGATATGCATATGAATGAAAGGAATGAAATAGATAAGATTTTCTTTGATCAGCATCCTACTTTGAAACACGACTTGCATGTTTTAATACTTGGGGATCCTCCTCCACCCAAGGATGATACCATGTTTGAGCTTAAACAATTACCGGATACTCTGAAATACGCTTATCTTGATGAAAAGAAGATATATCATGTTATTATTAGTGCTAACCTTTCAGAGCATGAAGAAAAGAGATTATTGAAAACTCTGAGGAAGCATCGTGTTGCTATTGGATATACTCTTGATGATCTTAAGGGCAATAGTCCCACTATATGTCAGCATAAAATTAATATGGATCCCGATGCTAAACCAGTTGTTGATCACCAAAGACGGTTAAATCCTACAATGAAATAAGTGGTAAGAAATGAAATGTTAAAGCTTCTGGAGGAAGCTATAATTTATCATGTTGCTGGCAGTAGATGGGTTAGTCTTGTTCATTGTGTCCCTAAGAAAGGAGATATTATCGCAGTTCTTAATGATAAAAACGAATTGATCTCGCAAGGAATTGTTATAGGGTATAGAATGGTAATTGATTTTAGCAAAATTAAACAAAGCTACTAGGAAAGATCATTACCCTCTACCTTTTATTGATCAAATGCTAGAAAGACTATCCAAACACACACACTTCTGCTTTCTAGATGGTTATTCCGGTTTCTCTCAAATACCTGTGTCAAAAGAGGACCAAGAGAAGACCACTTTTACTTGCCCTTTTGGTACCTTTGCTTACAGACGTATGCCTTTTGGTTTATGCAATGCACCTGCTAGCTTTCAAAGATGTATGACTGCTATATTCTCTAATTTTTGTGAAAGGATTGTTGAGGTTTTCATGGATGATTTTTCCATTTATGGAACTTCTTTTGATGATTGTTTGAGCAACCTTGATCGAGCTTTGCAGAGATGCAAAGAAACTGATCTTGTCTTGAATTGGGAGAAGTGCCACTTTATGGTGAATGAAGGTATTGTCTTGGGACACAAAATCTCCAAAAGAGGTATTGAATTTGATAAAGCTAAAGTTGATGCTATTGAAAAAATGCCGTGTCCTACAGATATGAGAGGTATAAGAAGTTTCCTTGGTCATGTTGGTTTCTATAGGAGGTTCATTAAAGACTTCTCTGAGATTTCCAGGCCTCTCACTAATCTTTTGCAAAAATATGTTCCATTTGTTTTTCATGATGATTGTGTAGAAGCATTTGAAATTCTTAACAATGCCTTGATTTCTGCACCTGTTGTTCAACCACCTGACTGGAACCTACCCATTGAAATTATGTGTGATGCTAGTGATTATGCCGTTGGTTCTGTTCTAGGACAAAGAGTTGATAAGAAATTAAATGTTATCCATTATGCTAGTAATACTCTAGACAATGCTCAAAGAAACTATTCGACCACTGAAAAGGAATTTTTAGCAGTTGTGTTTGCTTGTGATAAGTTCAGACCTACATTGTTGATTCCAAAGTAACTGTTCACACTAATCATGCTGCTATTAAATATCTTATGGAAAAGAAAGATGCTAAACCTAGACTTATTAGATGAGTTCTTCTGCTACAAGAATTTTATTTTCATATTATTGATAGAAAGGGTGTTGATAACCCCATAGCGGATAACTTGTCTAGGTTAGAAAATGTTCTTGATGACCCACTACCTATTGATGATAGCTTTCCTGATGAACAATTAGCTATCATAAATGCTTCACATAATGCTCCATGATATGCTGATTATGCTAATTACATTGTTGCTATGATTTAAGACATTACTGTTGGGATGATCCACACCTTTATAAAGAAGGAGTAGATGGTGTTATTAGACACTGTGTACCTCAGCATGAATAGGAACAGATCCTACACAAGTGTCATTCCGAGGCCTACAGAGGGCACCACGCTGGAGATAGAACTACACACAAGGTATTACAATATGGTTTTTATTGGCCTACTCTGTTCAAGGATGCTCGTAAGTTTTTTTTGGCTTGTGATGAATGTCAAAGAATTGGCAATATTAGTAGACGTCAGGAAATGCCTATGAATTACTCTCTTGTTATGGAACCATTTGATGTTTGGGATTTTGATTATATGGGACCTTTTCCAAAGTCCAATAGGTATACTCATATTCTAGTTGATGTTGATTATGTTACTAAGTGTGTAGAAGCTATTCCAACTAGTAGTGCTGATCATAACACCTCTATTAAAATGCTGAATAAAGTCATTTTCCCAAGATTTGGAGTCCCTAGATATTTAATGACTGATGGTGGTTCACACTTTATTCATGGTGCTTTCGTAAATTGCTTGCTAAGTATGACGTTAATCATAGAATTGCATCCCCTTATCACCCTCAGTCTAGTGGTCAAGTAGAATTAAGCAGTAGAGAGATTAAATTGATCTTGCAAAAGACTGTTAATAGATCTAGAAAGAATTGGTCTAGGAAACTTGACGATGCATTATGGGCTTATAGAACTACTTATAAAAACCCTATGGGCATGTCTCCATATAAAGTGGTTTATGGTAAAGCATGTCACTTACCTCTAGAACTAGAGCATAAAGCTTGTTGTGCAATCAAAGAGCTCAATTATGATTTCAATATTGTTGGTGTGAAGAGGTTATTTGACATTAGCTCACTTGATGAAGGGAGAACCCAGGCCTACGAGAATGCCAAGTTGTTTAAAGAAAAAGTTAAGAGATGGCATGATAAAATGATACAAAAGCATGAATTCAATATAGGTGACCATGTCTTGCTATGCAATTCTCGTTTAAGATTTTTTGCAGGAAAACTTCTCTCTATATGGGAAGGGCCTTACATTGTCGAGGAAGTATATCATTCCGGTGCTATCAAGATCAACAACGCCGAAGGCACAAATCCGAAGGTGGTAAACGGCTAAAGAATCAAACATTATATCTCAGGTACTCCCATAAATGTTGAAACCAATATTATCAATACCATAACTCCGAAGGAGTACATTAGGGAAACCTACCGGAACATTTTAGACTCCGAAAAGGAATAGGTATGTGATACGGTAAGCAAACCGACTCCAAAACTTTCCCAATAGCATTTTTTCTCAGTTTTGGAATATTTAATAACTTAGGAAAATTTAAAGTAGTCTGGAAAGTGCAGGAGGAGGCGACAAGCCTGCCAGGCACGGCCTACCCCCTGGCCGTGCCCCTGTGGCTTGTGCCCACCCCGTGCACCCTTCGGACTCCGTTTTCTTGTAGTACACTCCTTTGGGCCGGTAAAAATTCACTATATCTCTCAAAGGATTGGACTTTTGTATCACGACAATACCTAGTGTTTTCATTTTGAGTTGTTTCTACAGCAGATTTAGAGAAAGATGTCTTTGCAAGAGTCGATCAGGGAGAGCCGTGTCTCTCACCCGGCACCGGGGCCCAAAGCATACAGTGAAGCCAATCACTTTGGGAAGGACGACTTGAAAAGGGTGGATGCCATGGAGGAAGACCAAGAAGTTACTTCTCGTCTAAATCCTGGAGCATGTTGGAGGAACTTCAGAGCTCAGCAATTTTGAATTCGGTCATCCCTCCCAATTCTAGATTTCTTACTTATGAAAATATGAAAAAGAGTGTTGCTTTTTCTCCCGCAGTAATGAAATATGCATGGGTGAGGGGGTCCCTAACTGTCGCTGGAAAGCTTCGTAAGGAGATAATGGATCTAAGACGGCAAAATAACAAGCTTGAGGAGGAGAATCGCATTCTAAGGGGCATCATCGCCAAGAATATAACACCATCACCTCCTAAGAAGGACATCCAAGAACATGGGTATGGGCACTCCCGTTGGCTTGTGCCAAGCTTGGGGGAGGTTCCCCGGTATCGTATCATCATCAAATCTTTTACTTTTCTTGTTTTTCCTAGTTCGATCCTTTTGGTTATATCTTGATCTAGTAGAATAAAGTTTTTAGTGTGGTCTAGCTTTGATTTTTTGCTTTATGTTCCCCTTATGTAAGCGAGTCCGGGAGTTATATAATAAAAAGTAATTTTGATGTCAGGGCTTTGCTTTTTGCTATGATCTTGAGAAAAATAAAAAGGGTAATAAAAGGAGAATAGAATAAAAGCAAAGAGTGTATATGATGATCTCATGGGGAGTGACGACTTCACATATAAGAAGTATGTCGGTTGAAATTTGTTGGGAGTTGAGAAACATAGCGATTGGTCATTGGTCCAATTAAAATTATGTAATAAAGAAAGGGATGTTCATATATAAATATATTATCTTGGACATCTTTTATGATTGTGAGCACTCATTAGAATATTATATGTTAAGAAGTTGATGTTGGACAAGGAAGACAACATAATGGGTTATGTTTGCTTATTTCTGAATAGAAGTTATATGGTTATAGATCCTCTAACATGTAGTGCTTGCTTCCACCTCACACTAGGAAAAATTTCCGCACCAACTAGAGATACTACTTGTGCATCCAAACACCCTCAACCCAGTTTTGCCATCAGAGTCCACCATACCTACCTATGGATTGAGTAAGATCCTTCAAGTAAGTTGTCATCGGTGCAAAAAAGCAACAATAATTGCTCCTAAATATGTATTGTCTTTTATTGTAAGGGAAAATAAGCGTTGTACGAACTTGTGATGGTAAATAAATACAAGCGATAGACTGCATAATAAAGGTTGCTATCACAATGGACAATACAAGGCGGCATTCCTTTGCATTAAGGGTTTGCACATCCAAAAACAAAAAGCGCATGACAACCTCTGCTTCCCTCTGTGAAGGGCCTATCTGTTACTTTTACTTCTTAAGTATTTACCTTTATTCAAGAGTCATAGTGATCTTCACCACTTCCTATATTTTGCCTTTTTCACTTGGCAAGCATTATGTGTTGGGAATGATCTAAACATATATATCCACTCGGATGTCGGTGATCATGAGTTATTATTGTTGACATCACCCTTGAGGTGAGTAGTTGGGAGGAAAAACTATAAGCCCCTCTCTTTCTCTATGTTCAATTGAAGCTTCGACCTCATGAGTACCGCGTGAGTGTTAGAAATTATGAAAGACAAAAAGATTATTGAGTATGTGGATTTTCTTTACAAGCTCTTATATTGACTCTTTCCAATGTTACGATAAATTGCAACTTACTTCAATGACTGAGAGCATAGTTTGTTGGTTCTCAATAAATTTCTTGGTTCATACTTTATCCTGTGAATGAATTGTTACTCTAGTACAAGAAATGATATATCAATAAGTACTGTTGTTCTCAAGATGATCATGATGCCCTTATGTCCGTATTTCATTTTATCGACACCTCTATCTCTAAACTTGTGGACATATTTATTGATTTTGGCTTTCGCTTGAGGACAAGTGAGGTCTAAGCATGGGGGAGTTGATACGTCCATTTTGCATCATGGTTTCATATTGTTATTTATTGCATATGGGCTGTTATTACACGTTATGGTACAATACTTATGTCTTTTCTCTCTTATTTTAGAAGGTTTACATGAAGAGGGAGAATGCCGGCAACTGAAATTCTGGACTGGAAAATGAGCAAATCTGTGAGACCTATCCTGCACAACTCCAAAATTCGTCTAAATTTATGGAGAATTATTTTGGAATATATGAAAAATATTGGACGAAACAAGTACCAGAAGGGACCCACCAGGAGGTCACAAGCCTGCCAGGCACGACCTACCCCCTTGGTCGTGGCTAGGTGGCTTGTGGGCCCCGTGGAAGGTCTCCGGTGCCCACCTTATGCTATATGACGGGTTTTGACCTGGAAAAAATCATAAGACATCGTTTGGTATGAAGCGTCGCCGTCTCGAGGCAGAACTTGGGCAGAACCAATCTAGAGCTTTGACCAGCTGTTCTGTCAGGGGAACTTCCCTCCTGGAGGGGGAAATCGAAGCCATCATCATCACCAATGATCCTCTCATGGAGATAGGGCCAATCTCCATCGACATCTTCACCAGCACCATCTGCTCTCCAAACACTAGTTCATCTCTTGTATCCGATCTTTGTCTCAAACCTCAGATTGGTACCTGTGGGTTGCTAGTAGTGTTGATTACTCCTTGTAGTTGATGCTAGTTGGTTTACTTGGTGAAAGATCATATGTTTAGATCCTTTATGATAATTAATACACCTCTGATTATGAACATGAACATGTTTTGTGAGTAGTTATATTTGTTGTTGAGGACATGGGATATGTCTTGTTATACGTAATCATGTGAATTTGGTATTCGTTCGATATTTTGATGAGATGAATGTTGTCTCTCCTCTAGTGGTATTATGTGAATGTTGACTACATAACACTTCACCATTATTTGGGCCTAGGGGAAGGCATTGGGAAGTAATAAGTAGATGATGGGTTGCTAGAGTGATAGAAGCTTAAACCCTAGTTTACGTGTTGCTTCGTAAGGGGCTGATTTGGATACATATGTTTCATGCTATGGTTAGTTAATTCTTTTCTTTCATAGTTGCGGATGCTTGCGAGAGAGGTTAGTCATAAGTGGGATGTTTGTCCAAGTAAGGGCAGCACCCAAGCACCGGTCCACCCACATATCAAATTATCAAAGTAACGAACGTGAATCAAATGAGCATGATGAAAACTAGCTTGACAGAAATTCCCTTGTGTCCTCGGGAGCACTTCCCTTTATATAAGAGTTTGTCTAGGCATGTCCATTGCCACAAAAAGGATTGGGCTACCTTGTTGCACCTTTGTTACACTTGTTACTTGTTACTCGTTACAAATTATCTTTTTACAAAACTATCCGTTACCAATAATTTCAGTGCTTGCAGAGAATACCTTACTGAAAACCGCTTGTCATTCCTTGTGCTCCTTGTTGGGTTTGACCCTCTTACTTATCGAAAGGCTACAATAGAACCCCTGTACTTTTGGGTCATCACCTCCCGTGGTGGCACCCCTAGAAAACCGTCATGTCCTTTCCCACTATATGTAAGCATGAGTACATCATCAATAAAGAGATAATTGATTCATTTTTACATCATGTTGTTTTCTCTCTCGCCGAGTTCAAACACTTAAGAAGAGCTGATGCGTCAAGTAGCAAGCTAATCTAAGCTAGGTGAAAGGTGCAGGTCCGGTGGCTAATGTGTCACATCCAAACGGGAACATCAGTTCAGACAACTAATATAAAGCTAGCAAATGAAGACGAGGAAAATCCTATGCAAAAGAGTCCATTGTTTGTCAGGTTTGCATGCAAGGGATGGTTTTCTTATCTAATTCTAAAGGCTACACAAGAGAGCATCGGGAGGTATGTTGATGGTTGAACGAAGTTACAAAGGGGTTGCAACACACTAGCTTGCCGATGGCTGCATAAGCGTACATGGAAGCTACAAACAAGCATGGATAGGTTGCAATGGCACACAATGATGTACACGTAAGACTTACAGGAGTCTGGAGCGCGTCGTGGCAGGATCATGCATACATAGGGTGTCAAGCAATGCACAGAGATGTGCGAGGTGGACACGGCTCATGGTGGAGCATGGTTGCAGTCGGGTATTTTTTGGCTGGGTCGGACTGGATTGTCTAACAGACTGATAAGGATGTCAGTTGGGCAGAAGACGACAGTGATTTCAGTGACGATGACATAGGAACGTGATGCTGATGGTGGCCAACTTTTGGGACGTGAAAACACGTGGTGTAGTCCTCAGGGCTTGCACATGGAAACACGTGGTGAGGCTAGCTTCGACAAGACTATCGCATAGGGTTGATTCAAGAAAGTGCACACTTCAGAGAGCTTGAACTCGGTAGGGAGCGTGTAACAACCCTAGACCGACGCTCCAAAAGATTCCCCTTTTATTTCCCTTCTCGTCGTGTGATTTGTTTATTTGCCATCTTCACCACCGCATCATTCAGATCATCTGCATAGCATCGAAAACTCGGTTGCCATAATTTTTCAAAATCTACATCCGTTCGTAGTTGCTGGTTCTCTCTATTTTTGTCATTGACCGTTTCGAGACCAACCACACACACACGCCCGCATCATCATTAGAATATTGTTTCCAAAAGTTCGTATAAACATTTCACCGACTGGGTGGAAAATTGGCGAGCGGTCTTGTTTTTTTAGATGGACCGCCTGCCAAATTTCGTCGCATTCGGAGGCCATTTGATACCCGAACGTTATACTATAGCGACATCATCACCGGTTAAATAGCGGACGTTTTCAGTGTTTCAAAACTCTGTTAGGGCCACAAACCTCCCTCTCTTCTCTGCCCAAACCCCTCCCCATAGCCCACCTAGCCTAGCCCCTAGCCATTGCCGGAACCCCAAACCCCAAACCCTAGCTAAAAACTGCTATAAATGGACACCCCTCGTCCAATTTCAGCAACCTAGCCACCCATAACCTACAATCGTTGCTTTCACCTCAATTTTTGCACCGGGCCGATGCACCACGGCCACTTGGTGCTATCGCGCCGCTACCCGCACCCAACCAGCACCCGCCACGTCGCCAGCCGCAACTTCCTCTCTCCTCGGTCGAGCGGGCCCGGCAGGCCCGAATCGAGCCCGCCCGCGGCCTGAACCTCAGCAGCCGTTCTCGAGCGCCCCAGATCGGGGAGGAGCTCCCAGTCCAAAGGAGCCTCATTCTCGCTTTGGTTGGAGCTCGCCGGAGCAGGAGCTCGCCCTGCCGCCCGTTTGCTCCGAAAGGACCGACCTCACCCCACCCCTCCTCCTCTATCCCGAGTTCCCCCTCTCTCTCTCTCTTTGCCCAATCTCAATTCTCCCTCTCTCAAATGGTGCAGGTCCGTGCCGCCCATGGAGCTCTGTCGCTTTAGCCATTTTGCTCCATCCGACGACCCACGAGCAATGCCACCACTTGGATCCGAACCCCCATATCTGGATCCGTCTATTCCCGTCGTGTGCCGGCCTCCCCATGCCCGTCGACCTTCTCTACTATCGCCATTACCTGCGCCATGGCTTCCGCCTCATATTGGCGGAGCGAGAGGACGACGAGCAACCATCGCATGCTCGCCTCGCGTGGGCCGCGCCCCACCCAGGCCTAGCCGACACTACTACAGAATGGTCCAAACAGGACACATCAATTAGAGACCCTTCGACAAAACTGTGTGTGATGCATGAATCGCAAACGGTGTAGTGCAAGCTCCATCGCTAATGGCACGAACGGTGTGTGAAGGTGGATCCCTCAAATATGATTCAGAAAGTAGTTGCGTGTGCGATCTAGCACACACAGTTTGTTCTTATGAACCGTTTGTGATTAGAGAAGATAACATAAAATGTTACCAAAACTACATACGTGTGCGAAGTACGACATACAGTTCACTCGGATAAACTGTGTGCGCTGATACAGCAGAACACAAACGACTCGCCATAACACGATGTGTGTGGTATACAACAAACAGGTGAGTAATGAGAATCGTTTGCAAACACCAGAAATAACACAAACGATCCATACTGACGAGCTGTGTGTGTTGTGGGCAAACGGTTGCTGCCAAATAATTGTCAGCGCTGGATGAAATCATTACAATCGCTATGTTGGGAAGTGTCATTTGCATGTATTAATATCACAGATGTTTTATTATTTTAACCGTATGCCTCCGCATTAGTCTGTCGTCCTCTCTCACGTCTTGACACCGCGTTGCCACCCGAGTATTCAAGTGCACGCTTTGGCACCACTTTTGAGTTTTGGCCACGCACCCTCTCGATGATCTCGTTCCATCTCAGAACCACATAGGTTCCCGCGCACAAAACCATGCTACGGTTCTAGCTTCCTGCCATGCTCGGTGAAATCCCAATGCTTGTCGGCCTGCTACATAAAACCTGATGGCCGGCAACCCCACATTGCCTTCATCCCCCCCTCCCCATAGCTTGTCTAGTTTGCTTCTCCCCCAATCGCGAATGGCACCAGCCGTTCGTCATTGCCCAACCACTCCGCCAGAGGACAACTCTAGCTAGGAGGCTTCACCACGTCGGCACAGCAGTCCTCTAAAGCGTGTAGTGCACGTGGCGTCCCTGGTGGGTGTGCGCACGCCACCAACTAGACGCTCCACCACCGCTGCCCGAAGGCAGCTCTTATCGGAGGCCGTCGTGGCCACCACCACGTCAGTCGCTGCCGGGGCCGCCATCCCAGCGTCGTTCGTCTTTGCCATGACCCCAACATCAGGCTGTGGGGTCATAACCTGCGTCACCACCAAGGCCCGAATGTGGGAGGTGGAGTCTGCCAAAGGCCCTCCACCAGGCTTCTGCGTCCCAACCCTTGCGTGCTACATCTACTTCCTAGAGAAGGAGGTGGAGTGCCAGATCGCACACGCGAAGAAGCTCACCGACACCATGGACGGAGGAGAAGCCACAATGATGGTGTGGAATGCGGAGATCTACACAAAGTATCATTGCTTCAAGGAGGGGTGTCTTGAGCGTCAGAGGGCAGCACTAGCAGGCAACGGACACGTCTATGCCAACTCGATGGCAGGCTCCTCCTCCACTTGCTCTTACTGAGCGTGCTTGATTCTGCTTGAAGTAGTACAAAGCCCATCCATAGTACTAGTATTTAGGGGTTATTTTGTTCAGTTCATCTAACTATAGATATGATTGAATTGTACCACGTACTTCAATTAGCTAGTATATAGTTGAACTAGCTATTTCAGTACGTGGTTGGCATCAACTGGGGAAAAGTTTGTTCGGTTCGGCTGTCGTGTTGAATTGTATTGTACAAATACCAATGCTTAATGTATGAATGAAATCCATGTTTAAAGTGAATTTTAGTTGCCAAATTACACCCTAATTGTAATTTTGTTTTTGCAATACTTTACAAATGCCAGTGCTACAATGTTGACAAATGTTAGTGTTACTAGATCGACAGATGCCAATGTTTCCGATTTGACACATGGCAATTTATCCGGTATGATAGATGCAAATCTTCCCGGATTGTCTGTACTAGACACACAGATCATATTCGAGAAATGTTTGCGATGACGCATTGGACCAATCATTCGCGCCAATATTTTGACTTGGATTATGGGTAAAGAAAAGATAGTTGTCGATTGTCAAACGGGTATTCAGCCTGAACCATTTGTGATGTGTGGTCATTTAGATAAAACTATGATAGTTTTTGTTCGCTACGGGAATTTAGAGAAAAATACTTAGTTCATCAAACCATAGGTTTCATTCAGTCAAGCTTTCACTTTACATTCATACAATCGAGATACAATATAAAGGAAACTAGTTGCGGCGGCGGCGGCCTCCTGTGGCGGCGTTCTCGTACTCTGGGGCGCACTTGTATAGTTCTTTAATAGAAACAATGATGATATGGACTTCACAATCATAGTGTCGTTCATCGCGCGATCGACGGGCGTGGAGCCAGGAGGCGGTGAGTAGCAGTATTGCGAGAAAGCTGTCAACGGCGGCGGCCCAATCCGCTGATGGAGGCGTGACGGGTGGATGTGCGTGCACGGGCATGGACACAGTGGGTGCAGGAGTGTGCAAGGGGTCGGGCACCGTTGGTGCGGGAATGCGCACTGGTACCAATGTGCCATGTGCAAGGGCGTGCACAAACACGAGGGCAGGAGGAGGCGCTAGCGCTTGCACGTACAGGAGCTCACGCGGGTCAGTGGAGACCTCCCTGACGCCCGCGGTTTCTAGCATTGTGATGATGCTGGGTGACCAGTCTGTCAATGCCATGGGGATGGTTGCTGGCGCGGGCACGATGATGCTTGATGGCGAGTGCGTCTGGGAAACATCTGTTCCGGCATGCAACTCTTCCAGGGACATGTCCATGGCATCCCATTCGTCTTTATGTTCTATCTCTTCCGGCTAAGTGTCAACTTCACCAAACTAGAAGACTAGTGGAATATGATCCTTATGCACCATGGCGGAGGTCGCCGTGGAGGTCTCAAGATGGAGGGGAATGTGAGGCGAAGATATATGGAAGATTGTGAGTGAGTGGGCAGTAAAGCTGCCTATTAAACAGTGGCCCGGGCACCATTGATGGACAGGTTGGAAGGGAGGAGGGAGGATACGGAGGTCAAAGGGCTCGATTCCCGGTGAGTCTTTGGCGTACTGCCCGCACGCCACCCGGTGAGCCTACACGGTGGATTCCAGCTCGCACACCTCCTAACAACTCAAGAAGCTGCTCGCATGGCACCTCCTAAGCCCTAGCCAATAAAAGAGTGCGACGCTTGGCAGCACGTAAAGGGCAATAAAACGCTAATGCTTTAAAAATAATGCAACTATTTGTGTGGAAGCATGACAGTTCTTTGTTCCAAAAATCTTTTGTTTGATATTAATGACACAAAAAAAATACCACGTTATATTTTTGCTATATAATGACGCCATGCCAAATTTCTTGAATTTTAGGTGAGTTCTAGATTGACTATAATTTAACTAATACTCTCAATGTTGGCTTAAAATGAAATATATATTAGAAAACACGCCTGAGATAGGAAAACAAAATGCTATGGTGCCTTTATGTGCCATGTTCATGAAACCATGCCAAGTTTCATAAATCTCCTGGCTAGTTTTTGATTTAAATAATTTTAAACTCTAGTTTCTCAATGTTTCTATGGCCGAGCCATGACCTGAGATGTTTGAAATTTATTCACATGTCTTGCATGGGACCTCAAGATGCATGCGCACTAATACGGTTTTCAACCCATTTTGATGCATCGGACCTTCTGATTGTAGTTCGGATTTGAATTATGCACGTTAAATAATGCATATAAAAGTCAATTAATGTATAAAAAGGCCAAACGAACCATGTATGGTTTCATATTTTGGCATGGCACTCTCATTTTGGTGTATGTTGCCTATAGAAATAGTTAAAGACCACAAGAGGCAGTGGATGTCGATTTTCCCAGATAAGGTGACACATTCCATATCGAAACAACAAGGCTTCACGTGATAATTAATCTTTGCTTTGTGCAGGGCTTGTGCCAAAACTTGTCCCAAATTGAACATTATTTTACCAGGGCACATATGGGACATGCATGTTATGACACCATGCTAAGTTTCATGATTTTTCTGAATAGTTTTTGATTTACACATGATTTAAAACCCAAGTTTCTCAATGTTTCTATGGCCGAGCCAATACCGTGAGATGTTTGAAATTCATTCCCATATATTGCATGGGATCTTTAAGATGCATGTACACTTATACGGTTTTCAACCCATTTAGATGCACCAGACCTTCTAATTGTTGTTCAAATTTGAATTATGCATGTTAAATAATTCATATAAAAGTCGATTAATGTATAAAAAGGCCAAACGAACCATGTATAATTTCATATTTTTGCACGATACTCTCATTTTGGTATATGTTGCCTATAAAAATAGATTAAAACGAGAAGAGGTCGCAGATGTCGATTCACCCACATAAGGTGACACATTCCATATCGAAGCAACAAAGCTTCACGTGATAATTAATCTTTGGGTTGTGTGGGGTTTGTGCAAAACTTGTCCCAAATTGGACATTATTTCACCAGGGCACATATGAGCCATGCATGTTATGACACCATGCTAAGTTTCATGAATTTTTTGACTAGTTTTTGATTTACAAATGATTTAAAACCCGTGTTTCTCAGTGTATGTATGGCCGAGCCAGGACCGCGAGATGTTTGAAATTCATTCCCATATATTGCATGGGATCCTAAAGATGCATGTACACTTATACAGTTTTCAACCCATTTTGATGCATCATACCTTGTGAATGTAGTTCAAATTTGAATTATGCATGTTAAATAATGCATATAAAAGTCGATTAATATATAAAAATCCCAAACAAAACATGTATAATTTCATATTTTGGAACGACCCTCATTTTGGTATATGTTGCTCTAGAAATATATAGTTCAAGATGAGAAGAGGCAGCAGATGTCGATCTGCCCACATAAGGTGATGTGTTCCCTATCAAAACCACAAAATCTAGCTTCCCGTGAGTAGCTGAGGTTTGTAAGGGCTTGTGCCAAAACTTGTCCCGAATCGGACAATTTATCATCAGGACACATACGAGCCATGCCATGACACCATGCCAAGTTTCCTGATTTTCTAACGAGTTTTTGATTTATACATGAATGTAAAACGAAGTTTCTCAATGTATGTGGACGAGTCAAGACCCCGAGATGTTTGAAATCCACTCCCATATCTGGCATGGGGCCAAAAGTAGCCATGGACACTTCTATGATTTTTCAACTCGTTTTGATGCACCGGACCTTGTGATTTTAGTTCAAATTTTAATTATCCACATTATATGCCTAGATAACTCAATTAACGTATGAAAATGAAAAAAGAACCTTGAATAATTCCATATTTTAGCAAGACACTCTTACTGGTGCGAGTTGCCTCTAACAAAAGTTCATGGCGAGAAGATCAGCGGATGTCGTTTTGCCTATGTAAGGTGACATTTTCCTTATCGGGACCTCAAAGATTGAAGTGAGAAGCTCTGCTTATAAGGGGCTTGTGGCTAAAATTCTCCCATGTTGGACAATTTTTTTACCATGGCACACATGTGCCATGTCATGACAACATTCCAACTTTTTAGAATTTCTGACGTGTTTTGGATTTACAGTAATTTAAAAACCAAGTTTCTCAATGTTTGTGCCCGAGCCAAGATGTCGAGATGTTTGAAGTTCATTCCCATTTATTGCCATGATCTAAAGATGAAGCCATGGACACTAATATGTTTTTTCATCCCATTTTGATGCAATGACATTGGGACGATAGTTCAAATTTGAATTATACATATTAAATGTCTAGAAAACTCAATTAATTTATAAAAATGCCAAACATACCCTGAATAATTCCATATTTTGGCATCACACAGCTATTGGTCAGCGTTCATTGCACATAAATCTTATTGCAATCCAAACACCGTCCTTTGTCGAATTAACCTCATTTTTTGTTCTGAATTTTTTTTGAAAATTAAGTCTTTCACAAATAGTTGACGTTCATGAATTGTGTGTGATGCAGTACAAAATATCTTGGGGCAATCCTTGTAATGCATGGCTTGTTGGAAATACGCTCTAGAGGCAATAATAAAATGGTTATTATTGTATTTCCTTTGTTCATGATAATTGTCTATTGTTCATGCTATAATTGTATTAACTGGAAACCGTAATACATGGGTGAATACATAGACCACAACATGTCCCTAGTGAGCCCCTAGTTGGCTAGCTCGTTGATCAATAGATGGTCACGGTTTCCTGACCATGGACATTGGATGTCATTGATAACGGGATCACATCATTAGGAGAATGATGTGATGGACAATACCCAATCCTAAGCATAAAACAAGATTGTGTAGTTCGTCTGCTAAAGTTTTTCCAATGTCAAGTATCGTTTCCTTAGACCATGAGATTGTGCAACTCCCGGATACCGTAGGAATGCTTTGGGTGTGCCAAACGTCACAACGTAACTGGCTGGCTATAAAGGTGCACTGCGGGTATCTCCGAAAGTGTCTGTTGGGTTGGCACGAATCGAGACTGGGATTTGTCACTCCGTATGACGAAGAGGTATCTCTGGGCCCACTCGATAAGACATCATCATAATGAGCTCAATGTGAAATAAGGAGTTTGCCACAGGATGATGTATTATGGAACGAGTAAAGAGACTTGCCAGTAACGAGATTGAACAAGATATAGGGATATTGACGATCGAATCTCGGGCAAGTATCATATCGGTAGACAAAGGGAATTGTATACGGGATTGATTGAATCCTCGACATCGTGGTTCATCTGATGAGATCATCGTGGAGCATGTGGGAGCCAACATCGGTATCCAGATCCAGTTGTTGGTTATTGACCGGAGTAGTGTCTCGGTCATCTCTACGTGTCTCCCGAACCCGTAGGGTCTACACACTTAAGGTTCGATGACGCTAGGGTTATAGGGAAACAGTGTACGTGGTTACCAAAGGTAGTTCGGAGTCCCGGATCAGATCACGGACGTCACGAGGAGTTCCGGAATGATCCGGAGGTAAAGAATGATATATAGGAATTGAGAATTTGGCCACCGGAAGTGTTTTGGGAATTACCGGTAACGTACCGGGACCACCAAAAGGGTTCCAAGGGTCCACCAAGTGGGGACACCAACCCCGGAGGGCTGCATGGGCCGAAGGTGGAGGGAACCAGACCCTAGGTGGACTGGTGCACCCCTCCCACCTGGCCCAAGGCACAGCAAAGGAGAGAGGGGGGCAAACCCTAGCCCAGATGGGCCCTAGGCCCACCCTAGGGCGGCTAGGGCAGCCGCACCCCTCTCACCTCCCTCTTGGCCGCCGGCCAGATCCCATCTAGGGGCTGCCGCACCACCTAGGGTGGGATCCCTAGGGGGGCATCCTCCTCTCTCTCCTCCTATATATAGTGGAGCCCTTGGGGATGTTTGAGACGACTCTCTCTCCCTCTCGGCGCAGCCCTACTTCTCCCACTCCTCGTTCTCCGCGGTGCTTGGCAAAGCCCTGCCGGAGACCATGCTGCTCCACCATCACCACGCCGTCGTGCTGCCGGAGCTCTCCCTCAACCTCTCCTTCCTCCTTGCTGGATCAAGGCATAAGAGACGTCACCGGGCTGCACGTGTGCTGAACGCGGAGGCGGCATTGTTCGGCGCTAAGATCGGAGTCCACCGCGATCTGAATCGCTATGAGTACGACTCCACCAACTGCGTTCTTGTAACGCTTCCGCTTAGCGATCTTCAAAGGTATGAAGATGCACTCTCCCCTTACTCGTTGCTGGTTTCTCCATAGATAGATCTTGGTGAACACATAGGAATTTTTTTGATTTACTACTATGTCTCCCAACATGGCTTAGGCCGGAAGCTTTCGACGGCTGTAGTACACCGTTGGGCAGTTTACCGCACTAACTCCTCAGACCATTTTACTTTTCAATCATCACCGGTGAAAGATGGGGACGTGGATCACCGTCATGAGGGAAACTTCGAAAACCGACTTCGGCCCGAGCGTGGCCGCATCAGCCATGAGCGTGCTCTCAACATGATTGAACGCGTCCGCTACCTCCGACAGAACGGCTGCTATAGCCGAGAGGGCGGAAGCAACAACCGCGACGGGGATAGCAAATGGCGAGAACGGCTCATCAGCTGTCAGTTCCTCGGCAGTCGTTGTAGCCCTGATGGCTAATGCGCAATCCCATCTCGAGGCTGCCCACGCCCATCTCGTGTCGGCCGCTGCACAAATCACATCTGCCTGCTCCGGCACTGGTCGACAACCCACCTCCATTGAGTTAGTAATCGTTGAGTGTGCTCTAGCAGGCATCTGTTCGTTGCAGGCCTCCCTAGCCAAGATTGTGGCCGCCCATGCCCAGAGCAAGGCCGCCCATGCCCATCTCATGGCGGCCTTATCGAAAGAGGTGGTGCACAAAGACTATGAGATGGTAGAGTATGTGGCTATGGATCTCCTTTCCCTAGAGTTCATCGAGCGAGAGCTGGTCATCAAGGAGGCGGTGGAGATTGACATATGCCAGGCAGAATATTAGTCTCTTTCTAGAGCGATGGTGTTTTGTTGGAGTAATCTTTAAGTCAATTAACTAATGTTTATTAGTTGCTTGATTAAGTAAGTACGGGCAGTTATGTAGGCTCTTTTGTGTAGTACTCAAATTTTCAAGTGTTGTTAAACAATGCAATAAACAATGTAATGAGGGAAATTTGGACCAAACTTTGTCGTCGTATCCCCATTTTCTGTTCCAAATGAACATGAAATGCAAGTACCGTGTGCAATGTAGTATCTGATATCTTACGCCCGAAGCATAGAGACCAATATTTCCACGTTCAGTCTCATCACACACGGGATAAACTATATGATACGTTTGTCTTGTTGAATATCGGACACAGTTATGGTAAAGGTACTGTGTCCGATGTGACTGTGCGCGCTACTTTTTCGCCGCACCGAACAAAATTTTGGGCTGCCGTGCAAATATCTGCCTCGCCAGCCCCTCGTACCAACCAAAATCCACATTTGCTCTTCCCCCTGCTCCCCCCTTCATTTCTTAAGTTCAAACCTTCATTGCTTGCTTGCAGCGCCGCCTCCTCGCCGGTGATGCTCCTTCCAGCTGCTCGGCCTCATCCATCTAGTCATAGTCAGGTAATGGAAACCTTCCCCTTACCCCTCCCCCTCCACCCCTCCTCCATTCCACATGGCCCGACCGACGGCACGACACATTCCACCAATATCATTGGCCCACCCCCCACATAATCGTTGCCGGAAAACATTGTGCACCCAGTATAGCCAGGATTTCAAGGAGCACCTGGCAGCGGAGAAGCAAGTCGCGACCGCAGCGCAGATGAGACCACGATGGCTGCCATGCGTGCTGGCCACCGTTGACGCCTCGCACACGTACACCTCCACACGGTTGGCTGCTTTGAACAACAGCTCATTGTGTTTTCTCCAGGGATCCCCTGTTGCCTTTGACGATAATTCCAATTTGTTTTCTCAGCATGCTCGTGCTTTCCTCAACTCCATAGCAGGCAGGTTGGTGCCCGAACAGGCTTAGGCAACTCAACACTATGAGGAGGGCACCCACGATGTGGAGGCATCACCCTCGTCCAAGCCCAACATTATCGATATCTCCAATGACGAGGAATATCTTGTTTTTAAGCTTGATTACTAATTACTTGTGTTCAGCTAGCTACGCATGTTACACATGTTTGTTTTACCCGCTACATGTACTGCTCCTGCCTTTACTTAAGAAACTCTAGTGAAATATGCAATGTAATGCTACTATGCAATCTGACCTTCTACTACTAAGTGGTATTGTGCAATGTGATGCTCAGTTAACTGTTTGGTTTAGTTGTTTTGGTGATCATCTGCAATGTGATATTCAATTATTGTTGGTACAATTTTGTTTTGTTATGCACGTGAAACCTACAACTGTTATATTTCATAGTTCTTAGCACGCTTGGCTTTTCCGTGTGCCTTGAATTCATCTGTTGGATAGGCAATGTGTTTATCTTCCATTCACATATTTTACTGATCAATATCTATTCTTAAACACGTTACAGGGGGAACAATGGGAGACACTAAGGTTTACCATCGAGGTTTGCACTTTCATGATACTTTGGCTAATAGCACATTATTGTGCAATTGTCGGAACCATTCCAATATTTAGGTTTCTAACAATAATTTGGTCTTGCACATGTAGGTCCTACCGTAAGAGGTTTAGACCCACTGTTCGACCCATTTTGCAAGTGGGGAAATGATGTGTTTATGAATATCAGTCAAATCAAGAAACTCAGAAAAATTGTTAAGATAAAGAAACTTGCGATGAAAAACAACAAGTTATTTGTCTACACAATGAACAAGACATCAGTGAACTATAGGATGGTACTATCTCTTTTACCTTGTCTTTTTCCCTTTGTGACATTTCAATTTTTAGAAATGAAATTTACGCATATCTTTATTTCCAGTCCTTTCCAAAGCAGTTCATCGATGAGTACGTCTCGAACCACCTATATGGTCAAGAGGCGAGGAAGGTATTATTATAGCACCTATGGTATAATCTTGAAGTCTTCCTCAAGAGGATGAAGGATCGGCGGGCAACCATCCACGGGCACTGGCATAAAGTTGCAAGAACCTTCGACATCAGTGAAGCCTCAATATTTGCCTTCCGCTTCAACAGTTTTCTAGAAGAGATTCATCTATCTATTTACCGTATATGATGCTATTTTCCAACGGTTTTAGATGTAGCATGTGAAACTTGGTCCTCTCGTGTAATTCGGTAGCTAGGTAGTGTATGCCTATATGATGTTGTACTCTGATGTATTTCAATTATGTAATCCTTGTTGCTGTAATACAAAATAAAATATATTGTGTGCTTGATATGAAGTATCAATTTTTTTACTAGCTGGATTATAAATAATAGAGCAATTAGCCTAATTATTGGGTTTCATATTGTAGACGGTTTGTCATACAACACCGTCAGAGATGACCTCAACAAACCCACACAGTTGCTGGAAAATTGGCATGTTGGATCAGTGAACAATCACACACGATTACCGGGTGCAAATTTTGTGTGTTACAAAACCCATTCGCAAACATTTTCACATAAAACGTGTGTGTGATGGACAACCCTATGCCAAACAGTTTCTTCTAGGCACCGTGCGTGATGGCCACCCCTAATACAAACGATGTTAAGCAGAAAATTGTGTGTGATGTACAATACAAACGAAAACGTATGTTTGGGATTCACTATGTGGGATGGTATGGACATCTCACATGATTTCTCCTAAATACATGTTTGTGATAGTCTTTCCAATCGCAAACGATATAATTTTGCCTATCGTGTGTGATCGGGAGCAGGCATCGCCAACGGGTTTTTCGTGTCGTGTGCGATAGCGCCCCTCCTATCGCCCACACATGCAAGTCGATAGTTTGAGACTACGTCACGGTAAGGGGTTAAAAATCGTTTGTATAGCACGTGCCTGCACTAGTGCAAGACACTTCCGACCCGGCCCAACTCGCCCCTCTAGCCTAGCCAGTGCCAACCTCTCTACCGAGCGGGCCAAGCCCACTATGGTGAGTAGCGCCCCGCCTACCCTTCACCCATGTGCGTCATATTGATATCTTGCGCTCACCCATGTGGGCCCATTAGCTCATCCAGATTCGGCCCAATACTTATTTTTCCTGTCCAACGAATTTGACTAATTTTCTGGGAATTACGTATTTGCAGAAAAACCCTATTAATCATGCATTAAATAACTCTCACACCATGCAACATATGTAAAAACTTTATATATGTGTAGATTCATAATTTCCAAATTTCACACATGTTACAACTATTTAAACTTGTTGTTTATTACCATGCTAAGACGGTTTATGTCATATCTATTTATCCGTAGCTCCGATTAAGATGATCCACATATGTAACTTGACTAGAATAACATCTAGAATCGCATGGTACACTTTATTTTAATATTTAACAAATAGAAAATATGTTTAGTTCAGATCTGGACCAAATTCATAATTTGCATATGAGGTCGTTTCCGAAGTGCTATATCTTGTTTTCGGCCTCATGTAAAATGCCTACTGATGTAGTAGTTTATGCTTCACCGTTTGCCATGTTAAGAACATTTAATCTTGTAATGTAAATAAATGAGTGAACTAAATGGTTCGAGCATGGAGTTTCGTCAATATGCATCTCGCTGCATATTGAACTTCAATTAATTTGTACTGTTGATTGTTGGATCTTGCCATGCCATGCATAATTAAACTGGACACATGCATCATATTTGCTTGCGCATCATGCCATGAGTATGTTTAGGTGTTTACCGTGTCATTTGTTTGTGTCTGGGTTGCTTATTCTTGGTAGAGTTTCGAAAGCGTTCGGAGTGTGAGGACTCGTTCGACTACGCCCCGTTCGTCTGCTTCAAGGATTCGTTCTTCTTCCAAGTAGGATCTCAGGAAAGATGAACATTTCCCTGGATAACACAACTATCATTGCTATGCTAGTTGTCTTGTTTATATCATTATGTCTCGTTACCTACCACTTGTATGTCAAGCCTCCCAACATTACCATGAAAAGCCTCCCAACATTACCATGAAAAGCCTCTAACCCCTCCACATCCTAGCAAACCATTGTTTGGCTATGTTACCGCTTGCTCAGCACTTCTTATAACATTGTTAGTTGCAGGTACATGTTGTTTCCATGTGACAGCATGAATATTTTGAGATATCACAATATTATTGCTATTTAATTTAATGTGCATATATTCTTGGTAAAAGGTGGCAGGCTTGGCCTTTTGCTAGGTGTTTTGTTCCACCTTTGTCGCCCTAGTAACTTGTGTACCGGTGTTATGTTCCATACTGCAAGCTCCTAAGATGCTTGGGGTTGTTATGGGGACCCCCTTGATTTTGGTTTTGGGATAAAACTCTTCTCGCAAGGCCCATCATTGGTACTGCATTTGCCTAACTAATAAAGCTTGCGTAGGGACTTTCAGAACCCCGTGAATAATCAATCAACCCCCTGGCCAGTGCTCCTCATGAGTGTTGGTCCAAAATAGAGCACTGTGCGGGGCCACACGGGGCAACTCATGTGATGTCTACCAAGCCATTGTACACTAGCTCATCCGGTTGAGTCCTAAGAATGAGATAAGCGGTTCCTATAAGGTTCATCGACACGCCGGGCGGACTTGAAGGATTTGTTTTACCTTTCTCGAACGTTTTGTGCATGGGATTACGGGGATACTTTGGGATATCTGGAGGTTGAGGTTTTCCACCGGAATTCTAAGGATACTGCGGCCATTCTGTGGTTGAGGTTTTCCATGCAGCATGTGTTGGGGAACGTTGCATGGGAAACAAAAAATTTCCTACGCACACGCAAGATCTATCCATGGTGATGAGCATCTACGAGAGGGAGAGTGAATCTGCATACCCTTATAGATCGCTAAGCGGGAAGCGTTAAGAAACGCGGTTGGTGTAGTCGAACGTCTTCGTGATCCAAATCACCGAGTGTCCCGCAATCCCATCACGATCAGTCCCGCGATCTCATCACGATCCATCTCGCGATCTCATCGTGATCCGTCCCGCGATCCAATCATGAATCGTCTCGCGATCGTGATCACAGTCCTTCTGATCTAGCGCCGAACGGACGGCACCTCCGCGTTCAGCACACGTACAACTCGATGACGATCTCTGCCTTCTTGATCCAGCAAGAGGGAGCGGAGAGGTAGATGAGTTCTCCGGCAGGACAATGGCATGGTGGCGGTGGTGGTGAACTAATCCCGCAGGGCTTCGCCTAAGCACCGCAGAACTAATCTAGAGGAGAAACAAATCTAGAGGAAGAAGAGAGCAGCACGTGGCAATTAGGGTTGGCTTTCCCCTCTAAATCCTCTAGTATATATAGGAGGGAGGGAGGGGAGGAGGCAGCCTCAAACCCTCAAGGTTTCGTCGAAATTGGAGGCGGAGGAGTCCTACTCCAATCCTATTAGGAGTAGGATTCCTCCTTTCCACTTGGAAACTCTTTCCACCTCTCCACCTTTGGATTTTTTCCTTCTCAAACCTCATGGGATTTAGTGGAGGCTTCGGACAGCCCACTAAGGGCTGGTTTGTCTCCTCCCACAGCCCATGAGGCCCCTCGGGGCGTGACAACCCTCCCGATGGTCCCTCGGTACACTCCCGGCACTCCCGATACACTACCGATGAGGCCGAAACTTTTCCGGTGACCAAAACATGACTTCCTATATATCAATCTTTACCTCCGGACCATTCCGGAGCTCCTAGTGACGTCCGAGATCTGATCCGGGACTCCGAACAACCTTCGGTCACCACCATACATAACTCTATACTACCGAAACGTCACCAAACATTAAGTGTGCAGACCCTGCGGGTTCGAGAACTATGTAGACATGACCGAGACACCTCTATGGTCAATAACCAATAGCGTGACCTGGATGCCCATATAGGTTCCTACATAGTCTACGAAGATATTTATCGGTTGAACCTCTATGTCAAGGATTCGGTTAATGCCGTATGTTGTTCCTTTTGTTCTTCGGTATGTTACTTGCCCGATATTTGATCGTCGGTATCTCTATACCTAGTTCAATCTCGTTACCGGCAAGTCTCTTTACTCATTTCCGTAATACAAGATGTCATGGCTAACATTTAGTCACATTGCTTGCAAGGCTTATTGTGATGTTGTATTACCGAGTGGGCCCTGAGATACCTCTCCGACACACGGAGTAACAAATCCCAGTCTTGATTCATGTCAACCCAACAGACACCCTCGGAGATACCTGTACAGTACCTTTATAGTCATCCAGTTACATTGTGACGTTTGATACACACAAGGCACTCCTCCAGTGTCAGTGAGTTGCATGATCTCATGGTCATAGGCACAGATACTTGACATGCAGAAAACAGTAGCAATAAACTGACACGATCATATGCTACGTTCGTAGTTTGGGTCTTGTCCATCACATCATTCTCCAAATGATGTGATCCCGGTATCAAATGACATCTCATGTCCATGACTAGGAAACAATAGCCATCTTTGATCAATGAGCTAGTCTATTAGAGGCATACTAGGGACATGGTGTTGTCTATGTATCCACACATGTATCTGAGTTTCCGATCAATAAAATTATAGCGTGGATAATAAACGATTATCATGAACAAGGAAATATGATAATAACCAATTTATTATTGCCTCTAGGGAATATTTCCAATAGTCTTCCACTTGCACTAGAGTCACTAATCTAGTCCACATCACCATGTGATTCGCATTGTTATGAATCTAACACTCAATGAGTTCTGGGGCTCGATCATGCTTTGCATATGAGAGAGGTCTTTTTGTCAACGGGTCTGCGATATTCAGATCCATGTGTACTTTGCAAATCTCTATGTCAAACCGTAGACACTGCTACTACACTCCACTTGGAGCTATTCCAAATGGCTGCTCCACTATACGTATCCGGATTGCTACTAAGAGTCATCCGGATTGGTGTTAAAGCTTGCATCGACATAACTCTTTACGACGAACTCTTTATCACCTCCATAATCGAGAAAATTTTCCTTGGTCTTTTAGTTACTAAGGATAATCTTAACCGTTGTCCAGTGATCTACTCCTGGATCACTTTTGTACCCCTTGACGGACTCATGGCAAGGCACACACAGGTGCGGTACACAACATGGCATACTACATAGAGCCTTTGGCTAAAGCATCGGGGACGACCTTCCTCCTTTCTCTTTCTTCTGCCGTGGTCGATCTTTGAGTCTTACTCAACTTCACAACTTAGAAATCAGGCAAGAATTCTTTCTCTCACTGATCCATTTTGAACTCTTTCAAAATCTTTCCAAGGTATGTACTCATTAAAGTCTCATCAAGCATATTGATCGATCTCTATAGATCTTGATGCTCAACAATTAAGCAGCTTCATCCAGGTCTTCCTTTGAAAAACTCTTTTCAAATGACCCTTTATGCTTTCCAGAAATTCTACATCATTTCTTACCAACAATATGTCAACCACATACGCTTATCAGAAACTCTATAGTGCTCCCACTCACTTTATTGTAAATACAAGTTTCTCATAAACTTTTTATAGACTCAAAAACTTTGATCACCTCATCAAAGTGTATATTCCATCTCCAAGATGCTTGCTTCAGTCCATAGAAGGATCACTGAAGAATTGCACACCTTTTAGCATCCTTAGGACTGACAAAACCTTCTGGTTGTATCTCAGACAACCTTTCCTTAAGGAAGGAAGCAATGTTTTGACATCCATCTGCCAGATTTCATAATTGAAAATGCATCAACTGCTAACATAATTCCAACAGAGTTTAGCATTGCTACGAGTGAGAAAGTCCCATCACAGTCAACTCCTTGAACTTGTCGGGAACTTCTTTGCGGCAAGTCGAGCTTTATAAATGGTGACATTTACCATCAGCGTATGTCTTCATCTTAAAGGTCCATTTGTACTCAATGACCTGCCGTTAAACGGGCAAGTCTACCAAAGTCCATACTTGATTTTCATACATGGATCCTACCTCGGATTTCATGGCCTCTAACCCTTTGTCGAAATCCGGGCCCATCATCGCTTCTCCATAGCTCGTAGGTTCATCGTTGTCCAACAACATGTCCTTGTCGACCTATGAGGTTCGATAGTAAATTGATCTGCAGCTTCATGATCATCATCATTTACTCCCTCTTCAACTAACGTAGGCTTCACAGAAACATCTTCCTACGCTGCGCTACTCTCTGGTTGAAGCAAAGGTTCAACAACCTCATCAAGTTCCATCTTCCTCGCACTCAATTCTTTCGAGAGAAACTCTTTCTCGAGAAAGGACCCGTTTTAGCAAAAAACACTTGATGCTTGGATCTGAGATAGAAGGTTTACCTAATTGTTCTTAGGGTATTCTATGAAGATGCATTTGTCCGCTTTGGGATCAAGCTCTTTAGGTGAAAACCTTTTTCACATAAGCGTCGCAGCCCCAAACATTAAGAAATGACAGCTTAGGTTTCTGTCAAACCATATGGTGTCATCTCAACAGATTTAGATGGTGCCCTATTTAAAATGAATGTAGTTATCTCTAATGCATAACCCAAAACGATAGTGGCAAAGTGATAAGAAACATCATAATTCGCACCACATCCAATAGAGCATGACTACGATGTTCGGACACACCATCACACTATGGTGTTCCAGGTGGCGTGAGTTGTGAAACAACTTCCACATTGCCTAAAGTTGTATGCCAAACTCGTAACTCAGATATTCACCTCCACGATCATATCGTAGACATTTTTATCTTCTTGTCACGATGATCTTAAACTTCACTCTGAATTTGTTTGAACTATTTCAAATGATTCAGACTTGTGTTTCATTAAGTAAATATACACTATATCTACTCAAATCATCAGTGAAGGTAAGAAAATAACGATATCCACCGCATGCTACAACACTCATTGAACCATATACATCAACATGTATCATTTCCAATAAGTTACTTACCCCGCTCTATCATATTTTAAATGGGGTTTGAGTCATCTTGCCCACGAGGCATGGTCCGCATGTCTCAACCGATTCAAAATCGAATGAGTCCAAAGATCCATCAGCATGGAGTTTCTTCATGCGTTTTAGACCAATATGACATTTAGCCACAGTGCCACAAGTATGTGGTACTATCATTATTAACTTTGTATCTTTTGGCATCTATGTTATGAACATGTGTATTACTACGATCAAGATTCAACAAACCATTCTCATTGGGTGCATGACCATTGAAGGTATTATTCATGTAAACAGAATAACCATTATTCTCCAACTTAAACGAATAACCGTATTGCAATAAACATTATCTAATCATGTTCATGCTCAACGCAAACACCAAATAACATTTATTTAGGTTCGTCACTAATCCCGAAGGTAGAGAGAGCGTGCGATGTTGATCACATCAACTTTGAAGACATTTCCAAAAAACATCGTCATCTCACCCTTAGCTAGTCTCCGTTTATTTCGTAGCTTTTATTTCGAGTTACTAAGATTTAGCAACCGAACCGGTATCCTATACCCAGGTGCTACTAGGAGTACTAGCAAGGTACACATCAATAACACGTATATCAAAATATACTTCCGTCGATGTTGCCAGCCTTCTTATCTACCAAGTATCGAGGGTTGTTCCGCTTCAGTGACCGCTCTCCTCATAATAGAAGCACTTAGTCTCGGGTTTGGGTTCAACTTTGGGTTGCTTCACTGGAGCAGCAATTGTCTTGCCATCCATGAAGTTTCCCTCTTAGCCCTTTCCCTTCTCGAAACTAGTGGTTTTACTAACCATCAACACTTGATGCTCCTTCTTGATTTCTACCTTCGCGGTGTCAAACATCGCGAACAGCTCGGGGATCATTATCTCCATCCCTCGCATTTTATAGTTCATCACCAAGTTCTAGTAGCTTAGTGACAGTGACTTGGAGAACTATATCAATAACTATCTTATCTGGAAGATCAACTCCCACTCGATTCAAGCGATTGCAGCACCCAGACAATCTGAGCACATGCTCAACGATTGAGCTATTCACTTTTATCTTGCAGGCAAAGAATCTTGTTAGATATCTCATATATCACAACACGGGCACGAGCCTGAGATCCCAATTTCAGCTCTTAGAACATCTCATATGTTCTGACGTTCAAAATGTTTTGGAGCCTCAATTCTAAGTCGTAATGCATGACACACTAAACTATCAAGTAGTCATCGGAACATGCATGTCAGATGTTCACAACATCTACAGACAACGCTAGAGGGGGTGGCGCACCGAGCGGTGCATTAAGGACATAAGCCTTGTGTGCAGCAATGAGGGCAATCCTCAGATCACTGACCCAGTCCGCAATATTGCTACCATCATCTTTCAACTCTATTTCTCTAGGAACATACAAAAATTAGGGAGCTACAGCGCGATCTAGTAATCTACAACATAATTTGCAAAGACACTTTGACTATGTTCATGATAATGAGTTCAATTAATCATATTACCTAAGAACTCCCACTCAAATTGACATCCCTCCGGTCATCCGAGTGATACATGATCCAAATTCACCCACTCAAGTCCGATCATCACGTGAGTTGAGGTGGTTTCAATGGTGAACATCATCATGTTCATCATATCTACTATATGTCTCATGCTCGACCTTTCGGTCTTTGTGTTCCAAGGCCATGTCTGTACATGCTAGGCTCGTCCAGTTTAACCCGAGTGTTCTGCATGTGCAACACTGGCTTGCACCCGTTGTATGTGAACGTAGAGTCTATCACACCTGATCATCACGTGGTGTCTCGACACGACGAACTTTCACAACGGTGCACACTCGGGGAGAACGCAATTTATCTTGAAATTAAGTGAGGGATCACCTTATAATGCTACCGTTGTCCTCAGCAAAACAAGGTGCATAAAAGGATTAACATCGCATGCAAATCATAAGTAACATGATATGGCCATGAACTTGTGCTTTTGATCTCCATCTTGAAAGCACCGGCATGATATCCATCGTCACCGGTATGACACCATGATCTCCATCATCCTGATCTCCATCAACGTGTCATCATCGGGGTTGTCGCGCCCACCATGCTTCTACTACTATTGCTACCGTTTAGCAATAAAGTAAATCATTACATAGTGCTTAATGATTAACACGCAGGTCATACAATAATTAAAGACAACCCTATGGCTCCTGCCGGTTGCCGTATTCAATGACATGCAAGTCGTGATATTCTATACAGCACATGATCATCTCATACATCACATGTATCTCATCATGTAATTGGCCATATCACATCACAACATACCCTGCAAAAATAAGTTAGACGTCCTCTAATTGTTGTTGCATGTTTTACGTGGCTGCTACGGGTATCTAGCAAGAACAATTCCCACCTACGCAAAACCACAACGGTGATACATAAATTGCTTTTCAACCTTCTCAAGGACCGCCTTTGTCGAATCCGATCCAACTAAAGTAGGAGATACAGACACCCGCCAGCCATCTTTGTGCAACAAAGTTACACATTAGTCAATGGAACCGGTCTCTCGTAAGCGTACGAGTAAGGTTGGTCCGGGCCGCTTCATCCCACAATACCGCTGAACCAAAACACGACCAAGGGAGGAAGCAATCTAAGCATCAACGCCCACAAACTCTTTGTGTTCTACTCGAGATCTCATCTACACATAGACCTAGCTCTGATACCACTGTTGGGGAACGTTGCATGGGAAACAAAAAAATTCGTATGCACACGCAAGATCTATCCATGGTGATGAGTATCTATGAGAGGGAGAGTGGATCTACATACGCTTGTAGATCGCTAAGCGGGAAGCGTCAAGAAACACGGTTGATGTAGTCAAACGTCTTCGCGATCCAAATCGCCGAGCGTCCCACGATCCCATCACAATCCATCCCGCGATCCAATCACGATCCGTCCCGCGATCTCATCACAATTTGCCCCGCGATCCAATCACGATCCGTTCCGCGATCTCATCTTGATCCGTCCTGCGATCCAATGACGAATCGTCTCGCGATCTTGATCACGGTCCTTCCGATCTAGCGCCGAACGGACGACACCTCCGGGGATACTTTGGGATATCTGGAGGTTGAGGTTTTCCACCGGAATTCTGAGGATACTGCGGCCATTCTGTGGTTGAGGTTTTCCATGCAGCATGTGTTGGGGAACGTTGCATGCGAAACAAAAAAATTCCTACACACATGCAAGATCTATCCATGGCGATGAGCATCTACGAGAGGGAGAGTGAATATGCATACCCTTGTAGATCGCTAAGCGGGAAGCATTAAGAAACGCGGTTGGTGTAGTCGAACGTCTTCGCGATCCAAATCACCGAGTGTCCCGCGATCCCATCACGATCAGTCCCGCGATCTCATCATGATCCGTCTCGTGATCTCATCGCGATCCGTCCCACGATCCAATCATGAATCGTCTCGCGATGGTGATCACAGTCCTTCTGATCTAGCACCGAACGGACGGCACCTCCGCATTCAGCACAAGTACTGCTCGATGACGATCTCCACCTTCTTGATCTAGCAAGAGGAAGCGGAGAGGTAGATGAGTTATCTGGCAGGACAACGGCATGGTGGCGGTGGTGGTGAACTAATCCCGCAGGGCTTCGCCTAAGCACCGCAGAACTAATCTAGAGGAGAAACAAATCTAGAGGGAGAAGAGAGCAGCACATGGCAATTAGGGTTGGATTTCCACTCTAAATCCTCTAGTATATATAGGAGGGAGGGAGGGGAGGAGGCAGCCTCAAACCCTCAAGGTTTGGTCGAAATTGGAGGTGGAGGAGTCCTACTCCAATCCTATTAGGATTAGGATTCCTCCTTTTCACTTGGAAACTCTTTCCACCTCTCCACCTTTGGATTTTTTTTCCTTCTCAATACCTCATGGGCTTTAGTGGAGGCTTCGGACAGCCCACTAGGGTCTGGTTTGTCTCCTCCCACAGCCCATGAGGCCCCTCGGGGCGTGACACCCCTCCCTATGGTCCCCCTGTACCCTCCCGGCACTCCCGATACACTACCAATGAGGCGGAAACTTTTCCAGTGACCAAAACATGACTTCCTATATATCAATCTTTACCTCCGGACCTTTTCGGAGCTTCTCGTGACGTCCGAGATCTCATCCGGGACTCCAAACAACCTTAGGTCACCACCATACATAACTCTATACTATCGAAACGTCATCGAACCTTAAGTGTGCAGACCCTGCGGGTTCGAGAACTATGTAGACATGACCGAGACACCTCTACGGTCAATAACCAATAGCGGGACCTGGATGCCCATATTGATTCCTACATATTCTACGAAGATCTTTATCGGTTGAACCTCTATGTCAAGGATTCAATTAATCTCGTATGATGTTCCCTTTGTTCTTCGGTGTGTTACTTGCCCGAGATTCAATCATTGGTATCTCTATATCTAGTTCAGTCTCGTTACCGGCAAGTCTCTTTACTCGTTTCCTTAATACAAGATGTCATGGCTAACATTTAGTCACATTGCTTGCAAGGCTTATTGTGATGTTGTATTACCGAGTGGGCCCTGAGATACCTCTCCGTCACACGGAGTAACAAGTCCGAGTCTTGATTCATGCCAACCCAACAGACACCCTCGGAGATACCTGTAGAGTACCTTTATAGTCACCCAGTTGCATTGTGACGTTTGGTACACACAAGGCACTCCTCCGGTGTTAGTGAGTTGCATGACCTCATGGTCATAGGAACAGATACTTGACATGCAGAAAACAGTAGCAATAAACTGGCATGATCATATGCTACGTTTGTAGTTTGGGTCTCGTCCATCACATCATTCTCCTAATGATGTGATCCCGTATCAAATGACATCTCATGTCCATGACTAGGAAATGATAGCTTGCTTTTATCAACGAGCTAGTCTATTAGAGGCATACTAGGGACATGGTGTTGTCTATGTATCTACACATATATCTGCGTTTCCGATCAATACAATTATAGCATGGATAATAAACGATTATCATGAACAATTAAATATGATAATAACCAATTTATTATTGCCTCTAGGGCATATTTCCAACATCATGTGGCTAGTTTGTGATGGATGAGTTGGAGCACCCCTACGTGGTTAAATCTTTTTGAGAAGCCATGCCCGCGGTTATGTGGCAACTTGGAATTTTTTAACATCCAGTCATTGAAAACCTGAAGTGAACTTAAATAAAATACACTAACCATGTGCATAACCTTGACTGTCTCGATTCATGAGTTCTGAACTGAGCAAGAACATGGTGGGGTTATGTTTGACTCGTAAGTAGGTGTTCGGTATCACTTAGTGATCATTACTAGTTCTCGTCCAATTATGCATAGATCGCCCTTCTTATGCTTGTACTCGTAAATTAGCCATTCAAATACATGCTTAGTGCTTGTTGCAGCTTCACCACTTAACAGTAGCTCATCCATTAAGCTTTGCTAGTCTTGATAGCCTTGGAAGTGAGATTGCCCAGACCTTGTGGCTCACAGATTACTACAACAACAGTTGCATGTATAGGTAATGCGATGATTTGACATGAGTGCGATGCTTGTTTTGATTTGGAGTTATGCTTATTCGTTGTCATTGTCGCCGATCTAGGATGAGTTCCAGGTCGGTAGCCTGGGATAGAAAGGATGGATGTCATTTTTATCGTTTGATTTCGTCCATAGTCGGACCCTGCTCCTATGTATGATGATTGAATATGTTGTTGTATTGCTGTGATTATGACTTAGCTTGTAGCGAGTGTAAGCCAGATCCATATACCCATTTCTTCTTTACATGCACTTGTAATGATATCCATTCTTGCAAAACGACGAGATGCGCTTCTATCCCTGTCGAGGGTCTTGAGCCAAAATAAGGATAGGATCGCATCTTGGGCGTTACAAGTTGGTATCAGAGCCTATACCGTTGATTGATCGAACATGGCCGAGTAAAGTTTAGTTAAAAACTATTTTTAGTCTTGTTATATATCGGAGAGTAGGATTGGTTTTACTCATCTTCTATGCTCTAGTGAGGAAATCTGGCGTTGAAATTTTAATTCAACCCTTCTTATCACTCAAAATTATTTTTAGGATCACGCGGGTATTTTCGAACCTCTACGATGTCATTATGATTGGGATTTTGTTCCTGGTGCTTCCTTTTTCTGGGGAGTAGAGCTCCAGGGGATTCTTGTCACAATCTCTATCATTCAGATTCCTTAATACTCGGGACGAAGATGTTCGAAATTTCTCAATACTCTTTGTGGCGAGAGGAGTTTGGCGTCACCCAATACTAGGGAGAGCGTCCAGATGTAATGCCATATTTAGTATCGTTGTGATTACGAGGATCTGAGGTAGATGAGTTTCCAAGGTTTCTCTGGTTATGTGTTGACGGATATGATACACTTGACGAGTAGTATTATTGCTAGGAGTTGAGTGATTTATTCAGTAATTACTCCATGTATCCGTTGGACCAGATTGCATAACCAGAAAAATTCGGGAGTTCTTAGGTGGGAATTCAAGTAGTTACCTAGGATTATCCTTCCAACAAATGGATAATGAATTATGTATTTGTTTCCGGCTTAATTTTCAAGCCTCATCCTTTGTTTTGTTTCGGAGTATGGTAATTCATGGTGCTTCGATGTCAAGTGGTGATTTCATATCTTTTCTAAGAAGTGTTCGCATATTTCTGTGGGAGTGTAAATCCTTTCGATCAATCAGTTTGTCATGTCAATTTATTTCCACCCGGAGTGTTCCTCTTCAAGTTAATTCAATCCTCTCCAATTTTTGCAAGATCAATCATCATATTCTTCTCCAGAGTCTATCTCATTTGTCCCATGTTTTGTTTGTTTTTCCCACCCTCCCGCCCTTTTCTTCAACGATTAAATTATCATCCAAGTGCCTTTCTATTCATGTAATGCTTCCGCTTTATTTTCTTCCATATCGTATCCGGTGATTCCTTCTGGAGATTTTCAAGAGTTTCAATTTTAAGATATATCCCCATATCCTTTGTTCTCGTTGTTATTCTTCTCCGGTGAATTCAATTCAACCTCTAGGTGTTGTGGGGACCCCAACTCATAAGTCGTGATCACCGAGTGCACGTGTACAATGATCCCAGAGATCAATGCTCACTGAACGCACAGAAACTAAATAACAAGAGTCTTGCATCCATTATGTACCGTTTTACTCAAATATGGCCTATAAGGCCAAGTCTTCATAAACTTGCAGCAGAAATCTTGTATGATTGTGTGGACCCATGCCATCTGCCTTAACCCTACATGCATTCTGACTGGGAAGCATCCTAGCTCGCATGTTCGTCACCGAATACTCTTCATCGTATCATGTTGTTTCATGTCTGGCCAATAAAATAACAAGTGGCAAGCCAATGAGTACTTTGAATGTACTCACAAGCAACCCATGTTTGGAACAAGGTTCAATAGAGCATGATCTAGCACTAATAGGTAATTTTGCAGAAAGCTAGTTTATGTGCAGTGACATGATCAAGTAACTTGTAAAATCGTGCATCATGAGGTTGTAACGGCCCGGGACCGACGCTCCAGAAGATTCCCATTTTATTTCCATTCTCGATGTGTGATTCGTTTGGTTGTCGCATTCATCATAGCATCATTTGCATCCTCTACATAGCTTTGTCACTCGTTTTCAACAATTTGCATCTATTCATACTTGTCGGTTCTCTCTAGTCTCGTTGATGACCATTTTGAGTCCAACCACACTCGCACGCGCCCGCGGCATCGATAAAATATTGTTTTTAAAAGCGCGCATAAAACTTTGTCGGATTGGGTTGGAAGTTGGCATGTGGTCTTGTTATATTGTAGGTAGACCGCTTGCCAAATTTCGTCGCAATCAGAGGTCATTTGATAACCGAACGGTCGACCGTACCGGCACCATCATCGACTTAATTATCAGACGTTTTCGGTGTTTTAGAATTTCGTTGCCCGGCCACAACTTCCCTCTGTTCTCGGCCCCCAGCCCATCTACACAGCTATTAGCCCACCTAACGTAACCCTCCATTTCGGACTACCTGATCGAGATGCGACGGTCCGAAAATGGACGAAAACCATCAACCCTAGCCTCCCCCGCTTTAAATAGACAACCCTCTCGTCCAAATCGGGAAAATCATAGTCCCAGCTCATAATCCGCACCACCGCCAACCCATCCACTCCTCAATCACTTCCCACCTCCCACCGTGGGCCCGTTGAAGCCCATCATTGTCCCGCCGAGCCCGAAGCAGCCGATCCGCCGCCCATACGTCGAGCTCCTCCCGAGCCCCCACTCGGCCCCAACACCTGTCGGAGCATCACCAGCGACCCCACGCCGTCCCACCGGAGCCGCCTTGCGTCGCTACCGGGTCAGCATCTCCTTCCCTCGCCTATTTTCTCTTTCCTCTCCGCATGGCCGAGCTCACCATGAGCTCTTCTTCTCTCGCAGGTTATCCGCACCGGCCTAAGGACTCTCCACCGCCCACATCCGACAGCCGCCGGTCGTATCCCGTGGATCCCGGCCGGATCTGGCCTCGTCCCCGCCTCTAGGTCACCGTGCCACCCGCCCGGAGTCCCAGTCGCCGTCGTGGCTGTGCAGCGCTCGCACGCGGGAGGACGGCGAGGGTTGACCCGCTCGCTCAACCGAGCGCTCGCCTGGGTTGCAGCCACACCGGCCCACCTCCCCAGTGCCCTGGACAGATTCGGCCTCTAGCTACCGTGAACCGATGTGCCACCCAAGGCCTATCAGGTCCGCTTGCCTTTGGGCCCATGGTGAGCGCCACCCCCTATCCCTCGCCATGAACGATGTATTCTATGTTGCGCTCACCTATTCACTATTAGGCTAGTAGTTTCTGCCCATGTGACATTTTTTTCATAGAACAATTTGCCAATTAACCAGTGCAATAATAAATTACAGAAAAATGCCACTAATTTGCATCGCTCATAAATAAATAACCGTGCATCGCATGAAATAACTTTTTATATGAAAAATGACTAGAATTTCTTGGAGAGTAACATTATCCCACTTTCATAAATGTTTAAAAATTTAAATGTCATTTTTTCGATAATTTGCTTATATGTCATGTTGCATTTCACATAATTATTATTCATGCATCTTAGGTAAAAACTATAGGTTTGAAATATGTAAAATGTGTAGCGTCGTTATATGCCTTTTTCATGCATGGTAAAAAATGTTTGATGTGATGTTTACATTTAATTTTCATAAATGACTTGCTAAAATGGTTTATGTCCTAATCACGCATAATTGTTGTCTCATTATTTCGTAAACAAAAACCCACACATTATATATGATTTCGGGGGTAGAAAAATCCATAGAATTTATCTATGCATTTAGTTTTGTCATTTGAGCAATTTTGTGTGTGTCATTTTTGCCATGATGCCCTTTTGTTTATTTTGTGTGAATTAATCAATTCATATTTTGGAATAGTTGCAAGCATGAGATATGCCATTGGACATGTGTGGTAGGCCCTGGTATTTTTGTTTGCTATAGAAATGCATGTTTAGGTGTTATTTTCTTGTTGCCAGCATGACATGAAAATGTGTTGTTTTGAGGGTCCAAAATATTTCTAAGTCTGGAATCTGTAATATTTTGTTGTTGTCTTGCCATGTGTTTTGCTAGTGATCTAGAACCCCTTTGAGGTTGGTGTAATGGAGTTACTTGTAGTTCATAATGCCCTCTAGCATGTTGTTAAGTTTCATGCCAATATATGCCCTGTAGCCTATAGTTTCACTGCTGCCAATATGACTTCGAGATAAAAACTGCTCTGTTAAAAAACTGAGATTTTCATCAAGTCTGAAAACTATTTAGTTCAATATGCCTTCTTGTGAGCTCATTTCCTATTGATCCATGCTTCTAATCAACTTGTTGTTGATAGGTGAATTGTTGAGCATCATGTAGACTTCACCATCATGTCCTTGTTGTGAATTTTAGGTGGTTGTAGCTTGTTGATTTGTGGGTTGCAATATGCCATGTTGCTGTTTTTGGGCAGATTATGCCCAAACTTGTGTTGGTTGCTGTGGTTGAACCGTAGCTCCGTTTTGGACATGCCATATATGAAACTTACTTAAAATTTCATGTAGTATCATATTATCATGTTGCATCCATGTTTTTAAGTGCCTATGGTTGTCAGCCAACCCGACATCTAGCTCATCTAGCAATGCCCTGAGAACAAGATACACGTGGCTCCTATCGGGATCTGGCCTGCCGGGCGGCCTTACTGGACTTGTTTTACCTTTCTCGAACGTCTTGACCGAGGAATTTCTAAAATAATTCGGGCTATCTCGAGGTTGAGGTTTTCCAATGAAATTGCCAAGCAAATCATGAGATTTGTGGTCGAGGTTATTCCCGCGGCGTGTGGTTAATTTGTGATGGATGAGTTGGAGAACCCCTGCAGGGTTAAATCTTTCGGAAAGTCGTGCCTGCGGTTACGTGGCAACTCGGAAACTTTGTTTAACACTCGATCATAGCAAACTTGAAGTAAACTCAAATAAAATACACCAACCGTGTGCGTAACTGTTACTGTGTCTACTCGTGAGTCCTTATCCGAGAGAGACCACAATGGGGTTATGTTTGACGTAAGTAGGTGTTCAGGATCACTTAGTGAGCATTACTAGTTCATGTCTGTTATGCGTAGTCCACCCACCTTACTTTCTATATTCGTAAGTTAGGCACTCAAATAAATGCTTAGTGCTTGCTGCAGCCTCACCACTTAACCATACGTCATCCATTAAGCTTTGATTGTCTTGATACCCTTGGAAATGAGATTGCTGAGTCCCTATGGCTCACAGATTACTTCAACAATAGTTGCAGGTATAGGTAATGCAATGCTTTGACATGAGAGAGATGCTTGTTTGATTTGGAGTTCTTCTTCTTCTTCATCATCGATCTAGGATGGGTTCCAGGTGGCAGCTTGGGATAGCAAGGATGGATGCCATTTTATCGTTTGTTTTCGTCCGTAGCCGGACCCTGCTCTTTTGTACGATGATTGAATATGTTATTATATTGATGTGATCCTCATGCAGCTTGAGGCGGGTGTAATCCAATTCCATATACTCATCTCTTTTGTACATGTACTTGTAATGATATCCATTCTTGTGAAACGACGAGATGCGCTTCTATCCCTGTCGAGACCCTCGTGCCAAAATAAGGATAGGATTGCATCTTGAGAGTTACAAGTTGGTATCAGATCCTATGTCGACCTAGGATCTCCTTGATTGATCGAACTTGGTCGAGTCGAGTCTAGTAAAAAAACTATTTTGAGTCTAGTTATATCAGAGAGTAGGATTCTTTTATTGATCTTCTATACTCTGGTGAGGAATTACGACTTAGGAATTTTGATTCTACCCTCTTCTTACTCAATTTTTTGAGGATCACGCGGGTATTTTGGAATCTCTATGATGCTGATGTGACGGTGTTTTGTACTTGGTGCCTCCTGTTATCGAGGAGTAGAGCTCCAAGGGATTTTTGCCACATCGTTATTATTCAGTTTCCTTAGTATCTCAGGATGAAGGATGTTCGAAACTTCTTTAGTATTAGTAGTGGCGAGAGGAGTCCGGCATCCCCAGAACTGGTGGAGAGAGTTCGGATGTACTGTCATTCTTTGTATCATTGTGTTTTTGGGTGTTTGATGTAGTTGAGTTTCTGAGACCTCTGGTTATGTGTTGACGGATGTGTTACATTGGAGGGTACTATCATGTTAGGAGTTGAGTGATGGATTTTGCTCCTTGTATCCGTGGACCTGATTGCATAACCGGAAGATTTCGGGAGTTCTCAGGTGGGAATTCAAGTAGTACCTAGGCTATATTTCTAACAAATGTGTGATGTGAGGTTGGGGTTTGACATATAGTGGATTCGTTTGTTCACGGTCGTTCTTATAGCGGACAATCTCAATATATGTCATCAGATATGCTTCGTCAAGCCTTGTAGTTTGCTATGCCTAGGGAGCATATTCGAGCGTCATTTCAATATGACAATCCAATGTACAATCGAGCCCATGCAAACCTTACCATGAAAATAGCGAGTGGAATCTCTATCATGAATTTGTTCTGGCTTGTTTTGTAAGACTCATCCTTTGTTTTGTTGGAGAATGGTAGTTCAAGTTGCTTTGATGTTAACTGATGATCTCATATCAATCCGAAGTAGTGTTCTCATATTTCTATGGGGTTGGTAATTCTTGTGCTCAATCAAGTTATCATATCAATTCTTTTCCTACCGGTATGCTTCTCTTCAAGATAATTCTATCATCTTCAATATTTGCAAGATCAATCCTCATATTTCTTTCTAAAGTTTGTCTCATCTGTTCCAAGTTGTATTTGTTTATTTACCCACCCTCCTGCCCTTTTTTTCTTCAATGATTAAATTCTCATCCAGGTGCCTTTGTATTCTTGTGATGCTTCCGCTATCTTTTCTTCTATTCCATTCCGGTATTTTCCATGTGAAGATCCTCACGTCATTCAAGTTCATCGTTCTTCATTCTTGTTTTTTCTTCTGTGGTGGATCCAATTCAAGATTTGGTGCTCATCATATCCTTTTAATTCTCTAATTTCTTTCTCATCTTGGAAGTTATTATCCAAGCCTCTCTTGTTTATTCGTCTCTCTTTATTCTATCCGGAGTGCTGAAGATATCTCACAAGTTTCGTCTTTTCATTCAACATATTTTCAATTATTTTGAGGTTCTCACCTCATCAAGTTTTCGTTGTACCGGTGCAATCTCTCTTCTTAAGCAATCGTTTCAATGGTGTTTTCTTTTGAGTGGGCCCATAACCCATAGGTTTTTCCCCAGGATCTTACCTGTCTCTTCTAATCTTTCCGGAGATGTCCTCAAGTTTTTCTCAATATGACGTAAGAATGAATTCCATCAGTCATATTACTTCTCCAAGATCGTTTTGAATTAATTTCATCGTTGGCTCAATGTTTCTTTATTCATTATCCCGGAGTGTCTCAATAATTCTTGGTGGTGTTTCTCGCATCATTCCCTGCGTGGAGACCAAAGAAGAGTTTCTCTCAAATCTTTTTCAATTCTTTTGAAGATTTGTCATCATAGCTTGTGGTGATCCAATCATGAGCAATTCCTTTCATATCTGTCCGGAGCATTTCAGAGTTTATTTCATTTCTCGATCCTCTGTAGGCCATCATTTCAGAAGATTTCTTCGTTCTCAGCTTTTAGCTTTCGTTCTCAAATTCTTCTCAATTGTTGTTCTTCGTTCGTCTCTCAATTATTCTGGTGCTTCATTCAAGTTTTCTGCTAGGTGGATTGTGATTTCTTCGTTCTCATGTATCACCATTTATTCATAGTTTCCTCATTAATTCGTGAATTCATACCGGTGTTTCGTTGAAGTCTTCTTCAAGTGGTGCCCATCTTTCTCTTCAATCTTTTCAAGAAGAATAAGTGGTATGTCAATCTGTTGCTTGTTATCAGTTTAACTTGATGGAGGATAAGCATAACATAATTCTTATTCTTGTGATTTCAATCCTTCTTCCAAAGTTGTTCATGATATCAATTCTCGATTCTGAGTTGTTCATCTTTTATTTCTGGAGTTCCAAGTTTTTCTCAAGTATCTTGTCCCGAAGCTCCATCTAAATCTTTGCAAGGCTTCAGCTCTTGTTCTTTCAACCTTCATTTCCTTTGATCATTATTTTTGTATACAAAGGTCCTTCATGGTGGTTCATCAAGGATTTAATTCATTCTCGAAGTGTTCTTCAAGATTCTAGTTAGAGGAGCTCAAGTATTCGTTCATCTTACATTTCAAGCGCAATGTTTCTCCCTTATCTTTAGAGAAGGTGTATATCATTCTTGATTCATGAGGAGTCTCGAAGAGAATCTATCAAGAGTGAGATAATTAAATCCATCATTTATTTTTTAGAGCCATCTTGGATTAGAGTTCACCTAAATCTTTTCCTAAGGGTTGTTGCTATTATGGTGTTATGAGCGATCCAAGTTTTCTCCTTCTCCTCTTGGTGAAAGAATCTTTGCATATTGTGTTGCTCCCAAGCAACCAAATGTTTCCATTAGTGTCCGGTTCTCACCTCATAATTTTGAGATGTTTTCCATAAGCCCACAAGAAGCTTCCTCTTTTCGTTGTTGATTTTCCAACAACTCCATTCAATCCTGTGTGGTAAGGATGCTTTTCAAATTCAATTGTCACGGAAGTTGTCATTTTCTTCTCCGTTCTTTTCTTTTCAACAATCTAGTTTCTACTCTTGTTCCGGAGGCTTTGTGATATTGCTCTCTTTGAACCATCATATTGTTCTATCAAGATCATCTTGTTTCCTTGCTTATCCTTTTAACCAGAGTGTTGTGTCCTTTTGTTAAGTTCTGTCCACCTTATCAAGTTTTGATCCTCTTTTCTACCGAAGTGCTACCCAAATTTTTTGTGAACTCTGTTCCTCATGCCATTCTTCACCTCTTTGCAACCTTCAAGTTCTGTTGGTTTCACTCATTTATCAATGAAGCAACAAAGTTTCACCTCTTCCTCTTCCTCTTTCTCTTACCCTTCCCATTCTAAGATCTCGGGGCGAGATCTCTTGTAAGCGTAGAAGAGTTGTAACAGCTCGGGGCCGACGCTCCAGAAGATTCCTGTTTTATTTCCATTCTCGTTGTGTGATTCGTTTGGTTGTCGCATTCATCATCGCATCATTCGCATCATCTGCATAGCATCGTCACTTGTTTTCGAAAATTTGCATCCCCTTCATAGTTGTTCGTTCTCTCCGTTCTTGTCGATGAACGTTTCGAGTCCAACCACAATCGCACGTGCCCGCGACATCGATAAAATATTTTTTTGAAAGCGCGCATAAAACTTTCTCAGATTGGGTCGAAAGTTGGCATGCGGTCTTGTTATATTGTAGGTAGACCGCTGCCAAATTTTGTCGCAAGCAGAGGTCGTTTGATACCTGAATGGTCAGCCGTAGTGGCACCGTCATCGACTTAATTATCAGACATTATCGATGTTTTAAAATTTTGTTGCCGGGCCGCAACTTCCCTATCTTCTCAGCCCCTAGCCCATCTACACAGACATTAACCCACATAGTATAACCCTCCATTTTGGACCGCCCGATCGAGATCCGACGGTCCAAAAACGGACGAAAACCATCAACCCTAGCCTCCCCTGCTTTAAATAGATAGCCCCTCTTCCAAATCGGAGAAACCCTACTCCCACCTCGTAATCCGCACCACCGCCAACCCATCCACTCCTCAGATACCTCCCACCTACCACCGTGGGACCGCTAAAGCCCATCACTAGCCCGTCGAGCCCGAAGCAGCCGATCCGTCGCCCGTACGCCGAGTTCCTCCCGAGCTCCCGCCGGGCCCCAACATCCACGCCATTGGAGCCTCGCTAGTGACCCCATGCCGCCCCGCCGGAGAGGGCCCGTCCTTGTCGGAACCGCCTCGCTCCGCTGCCAGGTCGACCTCTTCTTCCCTCGCCGATTCTCTCCTTCCTCTCCCCATGCCCGATCTCACCACGAGCTCCTCTTCTCTCACAGGTCCTCCGCGTTGGCCTAAGGCCTTGCCGCTGCCGGTCGAATCTCGCAGATCCCGGCCGGATCAGGCCTCGTCCCCGCCTTCAGGTCGTCGTGCCACTTGCCCGGAGTCCTAGCCGCCGCCCTGGCTGTGCAGCGCTCGCACACGGGAGGACAGCGAGGGGTTGACCCGCTTGCTTGCCTGGGCTGCAGCCATGCTGGCCCATCGCCCCAGCGTCCTGGCCAGATTCAGCATCCAGCTCCCGTGGGCTGCTGTGCCACCCAAGGCCTATCAGGTCCGCTGGCCTTTGGGCCCATGGTGAGCGCCACCCCTATCCCTCGCCATGACCGTTGTATTCTATGCTACGCTCACCTATTCATTGTTAGGCTAGTATTTTTGGCCCATGTGACATTTTTTTCACAGAACAATTTGCCAATTAACCAGTGCATTAATAAATTACATAAAAATGCCACTAATTCGCATCGCTCATAAATAAATAACCGTGCATCGCATGAAGTAACCTTTTATATGAAAAATGACTAGAATTTTGTGAAGAGTAACAATATCACACTTTCATAAATGTTTAAATGCCACTTTTATGATAACTTGCTTATATGTCATGTTGCATTGCGCATAATTATAATTCGTGCATCTTAGGTATAAACTATAGGTTTGAAATATGTAAAATGTATAGCATTGTTATATGCCTTTTTCATGCATGGAAAAAATGTTTGATGTGATGTTTGCATTCAATTTGAATAAATGACTTGCTAAAATGGTTTATGTCCTGATCACGCATAATTATTGTCTCATTGTTTCGTCAACAAAAACCCACATATTATATATTATTTTGGGGGTAGAAAAATCCATAGAATTTATCCGTGCATTTAGTTTTGTCATTTGAGCAATTTTGCGTGCATGTCATTTTTTCCATGATGCCCTTTTGTTTATTTTTTGTGAATTAATCCATGCATATTTTGGAATAGTTGCAAACATGAGATATGCCCTTGGACATGTGTGTTAGGCCCTGGTATTTTTGTTTGCTATAGAAATGCATGTTTAGTTGTTATTTTCTTGTTGCCAACATGACATCAAAATGTGTTGTTTTGAGGGTCCAAAATATTTCTAAGTTTGGAATCTGTAATATTTTGTTGCTCACTTGCCATGTGTTTTGCTAGTGATCTAGAACCCCTTAAAGGTTGGTGTAATGGAGTTATTTGTAGTTCATAATGCCCTCTAGCACACTGTTAAATTTCATGACAATATATGTCGTGTAGCCTATAGTTTAACTACTGTGAATATGACTTCGAGATAAAAACAGCCATATTAAGAAATTGAGATTTTCACCAAGTCTGAAAACTGCTTAGTTCAATATGTCTTCTTGTGAGCTCATTTCCTATTAATCCATGCTTCTAATCAACTTGCTATTAATAGATGAATTGTTCAGCATCATGTAGGCTTCACCACCATGTCCTTGTTGTGAATTTTAGGTGGTTGTAGCTTGTTTATTTGTGGGTTGCAATATGACATGTTGCTGGTTGTGGGAAGATTATACCCAAACTTGTGTTCATTGTTGTGGTTGAACCATAGCTCTGTTTTGGACATGCCATATATGAAACTTGCTTAGAATTTCATGTAGTATCATATTATCATTTTGCATCCATGTTTTGAAGTGCTTGTGGTTGTCATTTTCATGAATTTTGCATTTATGTCATGTTCATCTTGTGTGTGTCATAACTTTTACACCGTAGCTCCATGTGTGTCATGTTCATTTTGTGTGTGTCATAACTTATGTAGAATTGCATGGTATACTTTATTATGTAGTTTAAAAATTATGAAATATGGTTAGTTCAGATCTGGACCAAATTCAAAATTAACATATGGGGTCATTTTGGAAATACTATAAGTTTTTTCCGATCTCATTTAAGATGCATAGATAGATAGTTTACTTCTGCTTCACCTCTTGCCGTGTTTTACAACATTTAACATTGATGTGTACCTAAACGGGAGTGAAGTAAATAATTGAAATATGGAGTTTCGTCAATATGCAACTCGTTGCATATTGAGCTTCACTTAATGTGTAGGATTTGATTGATGTGCTTTGCCATGCCTTGCATAATTAAATGCACATGCATCATATTGGTTTGCGCATCATGTCATGCATATGTTGTGGTGTACCGTGTGTTGATTGTTGTTTTTGGATTGTTCCTTCTCGATAAAGTTCCGAAAGCATTCGGAGTGTGAGAATTCATTCAACTACGTTGGCTCGTCTTCTTCATGGACTCGTTCTTCTTCCAAGCGGGGTCTCGGGCAAGATGAACATTTCCCTGGATACCACTACTATCATTGCCATGCTAGTTGTCTCGCTTCTATCTTTATGTCATGTTACCTACCACTTGTATGTCAAGACTCCCAACATTGCCATGATAAACCTCTAACCCCTCCACATCCTAGCAAACCATTGTTTGGCTATGTTACCGCTTGCTCAACCCTTCTTATAGTGTTTCTAGCTGCAGGTGCAATTGCTTCCATGTGACAACATGGAGATTTGTGTTATATCACAATATTATTGCTATTTAATTTAACGCACCTATATACTTGGTAAAAGGTGGAAGGCTTGTCCTTTTGCTTGATGTTTTGTTCCATCTTTTCCTACCTAGTTACTTGTTTACCGGTGTTATGTCCCATATTGAGCGCTCCTAAAACTCGTCTGGCAAGGCCCAACTTTTGTACTATTTGCTTAATAACAACTAATAGAATATGCATAGGGCATGATCACCCCGTGGATAATTAATCAACCCCCCTCCCCCGGGGCCAGTACTCCTCATGAGTGTTGGTCCAAACCGAGCGATGTCCGGTGCACCTTGGTCACCCAGGGTTTCAGCTAACCCGACATCTAGCTCATCTGTTAGTGCCCTGAGAGCGAGATACGCGCGGCTCCTATCGGGATCAAGCCTGCCGAGCGGCCTTGCTGGACTTGTTCTACGTTTCTCGAACATCTTGCTCGAGGAATTCCTAAAATACTTCAGGCTATCTTGAGGTTGAGGTTTCCCAGTGGAATTGCCTAGGAAACCATGGGATTCATGGTCGAGGTTATTCCCACGGCGTGTGGTTAATTTGTGATAGATGAATGGGAGAACCCCTGTAGGGTCAAATCTTTCGAAAAGCCGTCTCTGCGGTTACGTGGCAACTTGGAAACTTGGTTTAACACCCGGTCATAGCAAATTTGAAGTAAACTCAAATAAAATACACCAACCGTGTGTGTAACCGTGACCGTGTCTACTTGTGAGTCCATATCCGAGAGAGAACACGGTGGGGTTATGTTTGACGTAAGTAGGTGTTCAGGATCACTTAGTGATCATTACTAGTTCACGTCCGTTATGCGCGGTCCACCCACCTTACTTTCTATATTCGTAAGTTAGCCACTCAAATAAATGCTTAGTGCTTGCTGCAGCCTCACCACTTAACCATACCTCACCCATTAAGATTTTCTAGTCTTGATACCCTTGGAAATGAGATTGCTGAGTCCCTGTGGCTCATAGATTACTACAACAACAGTTGTAGGTACAGTTGATGTGAGAGCGATGCTTGTTTGATTTAGAGTTCTTCTTCTTCTTATTCTTCATCGATCTAGGATGGGTTCTAGGCGGCAACCTGGGGTAGCAAGGATGGATGTCATTTTATCGTTTGTTTTCGTCCGTAGTCGGACCCTGCTCTTCTGTATGATGATTGAATATGTTATTATATTGACGTGATCTTCATGTAGCTTGTGGCAAGTGTAAGCGAATTCCATATACTCATCTCTTCTATACATATACTTGTAATGATATCCATTCTTGCGAAACGACGAGATGCGCTTCTATCCTTGTCGAGGCCCTCGTGCCAAAATAAGGATATGATCGCATCTTGGGCATTACAGAGGTAGCAGTTATCCATGTCAACATGTTACATATATAAATATAAACGGGGTTGAACATCTCATGTTCAATCATCACGCCAAGTCGTCGGACTTATCTCAAGTATCATCTTTGTCCCATACTTACACACACACGCCAAGTTTGTGGAAACATCGGACGTAGTTTAAGCAGGACCTCCAACTATCCATGACCGTGGACACGGCTATTCAAATAGTTTTACACTCTACAGAGGTTGCACACTTTACCCATGAGACTCAGAAAACTTCCATGTCAAGCCACGACTCGCGGTATTGTTCATACCCGAGGTAAGTACCCAAACAATGCCTTTCCCCTAGCGATATAAACAAAGAGTCCACTCATTGGTGCCATCCCTCATGATATACATCACACGTATCATCCCTGAGGGCATGCAATAGTGTGCCCGGTGTCTGTGAAAACAGTCCATGATCGTCCATTCTGGAATGACCCCGTATCGAGAGTGACTACATCACTCCTGCCATTAGTAATGCGGGCTCTCCGCTAGTACCCACCAAATTAATCGACAAGGCCCCGTCCCATAAGGGGTATCATGGTTGTACATGTAAGGTTGGGACAGTCAGTAAATCTTAAATCTCTCTGTTTTCGAAAGCACACACACACAACTTTCTCCAGTACACCACTTCTTTATCAAGTGGTTACCTAGCTCAACTTCATCTCCCTCGAGCATTAGTGGCACCCGACGGGGTTTTCAGAAAGTCTTTGGAATCATTTCTTTTCTGACACCATGCATATTCCCAACCCACTTGCATAGCAACTTCTTAGCATCCTAACTACATCCCACCCACACAACCCTCATAGGAAGGTAGGGTCATGCTTAGTGCAAGTATCAACGAGAAAGTAGCGGAGGTAACCCACCACGATGGTCACCGATTCATCATGATTTAATGCAATGGAACAAGTGCTATATGCCATGCAATAAAATGGTTTCTTAGACATGGTCAAAGGGTTACTTGTCTAGCTCAACAAAGTCTTTGAAGTCTTCACACACTTCTCGTCCAACTCTGAGCACTCCGTCTAACAACTGTCAGAGACAACCATAATAAGCAACAACACAATAAGGAAAATAGAAGTGTTCCATAAATAGGAAATGCATTTTTCATGAACATCCCTGGTTATAAGAAAAATATCTAAAATAGCTCTATTGGAGTTGGATCAACGAGGCTTTTGGAATAGTAGAGATGGAGGGATTAATGGTCTTATGAGAAGTTTATAGAAAATATTTTTATAAAAATTGAGTGGATGCACTCATCCAATAGGGCATGATTTTAGAAGTTTTTAGAAAGTGGTTTCACTAGATTTGGAGTTGAGATGATTTTGCTATGATTTTCCTAAGATGGAATAATGGAAATGGGGCTATTTATTTGACCCATCAGAACTAATGCATGGTAGAAATTTTCAAAATGTATAGACAAATAGGGCATGCCATTTAGAGCCTCTGAAAATTTGAATCACTCCAATTGGAGCTAATTTGAATGCTCTAGCGATTTTATAAGTGGGGCATTTCCTAGTTCAAATTCAAATTTGAGTTTGAACTATATAGAAAGTTTGCAAGAAAATAGCAAATGCACATATTTGGATAGGACATAATTTTAGGAATATGTAGGAATTTAAATCGACTGATTTGGAGTTCAAATGATTTTTCTATGAAATGTTTAGTGCCAAAGGAAAAAAGAAGAAGGAATTATACCTAAAAAAAAGGGCTAAGCAGTGCCCTGGGCGTATGATTGCAACTAGGCCGGCCCGGTTGCTTAGCTGCGCAGCGAAAGAGCCACGTCAAAGGCGGTTTCGCGGGATTACGCTTCCCGCATGGAAAGGCGAGCGCGGGGTAAACCCGTTATCACTTAAACCGGGCGGCGGCTGGCCGGTCGCTGACAGGCGGGGCCCACCTATCGGGACTTTCCCCCACCTCCTGCTCGAGCAGGGAGAGGTAGAGGAGGCCGGATAGAGCAACGTCGGCGCCCGTACCGGCGGCACTGTCCATCTCTAGCGAAGCCCGGCAGACCAGCGAGCTCAGGGAAGAGTCCCCCATCGCCCTAGAGGGTTTTTGTGCTCGGGGAAGGCCGGGTTGGAGCGTGGGGTGGGCCACGGCGGAAGACGTCGATGGTGACGGTGGCACAGCAATGCGGTTAAGAGAGGGAGGAAACGGAGCACGGGCACGGGTTTGAGAGGTGGTTCTAATGCTCTTGCGACGCTCAAAGGGGGGAGGGAATGGCCACCATGCTTGAATTCGAGCGAAGGATGCCGGCAGGGCTTCGGACATGGGGAGGGTTGGAGGACACGGGAGGATGAGGGGGTCGGTCTAGGAGGCTTTTGGGAGGGAGAGGGAGCAAGAGAGGTTAATAGAAGTGGCCAGGGGGTTTATGGGTGGCCGGCGGTGCGCCGTGAGCTGAGCTCACGGGTGTTAATGGAACAGGTCATGGAGGCTACTGGGGGGCTCTGAAGCGATCAAGGGTGTGTGTTGGGGATGGTTTGCTTCGTGGGGAAGGATTGGAGGGGGAGAGAGACTTTGGTGGCCGTTTGTGCGAGGTCACCGATTGGAGGTCTCGGGCGGTCGGCGCGTGCGTGGGGAGAGGCCATTAGAGGGTGAGAGAGGAGGGGGATGGTAGGGAGGCGTGTCCCGGACGCCGAGGCCATCTCAGGGGACACAAGCGGGAGGCACAATGCTGTCAAGGGTGTAGATTGGGGGGCGGCTACAATGTCGAAGCGCACTGTAGTGTGCTCTAGAGCACACATATGGCTGGCATGGCATGCTCTAGGATGCTTTCGACGCGCCCACCTTGTCCACTAGCTGCAAGGGTTTACTGGAGATGCCATGGGGTGCAAGGAAGGTAGGAGAGAGGAGGGGGAAAGAAAATAGAGGTGGGGGAGGTCAATGCAAGGGCTGGCCAGAGGGGAATCTTTGGGTTTTACCCCCTGAATGATTGAGCCATGGCCTAGGAAACTTACATGCAAGGTATCTACAAGAGGTTGTGGTAAAAATTGGGGGTCAAGGAGAACTAGGGAAGTGGCCAAAACAGTAACTTCCACAATTCAGCTGAAGGTGTTTCATGCAAGTTTGATCTACCAAAAAGGTTCTCCTAGCTGTGAAACTTAACACGAGTGGATGATAGATAGAAATGAGGCTCATCACCAATTTTGGGATTAGCTGGTGAAAATTTCCAATGTAAACTTGGTAAACCCTAAAAATTGGCAGAAATTGATTTCTATATATCTATCCATGAAATTCAATTCTCCTTAATGCACCACTTTGTGTGGTGGGACTATTTGGTCAGGGTGTGCATTCGGTTTTTTCGGTTTGATTTGGTTCGGTTTATACGGTTTTTGGTTTTATGGTTTTTATACTTCGGTTTATACGGTTTTATACGCAATACGGTTCGGGTTCGGTAATAACCATTTAATTTCGGTTCGGTTTCGGTAATAACCAAAATAACCAAAGTGGACGCGAATTATAGGAAACACATAATTTTATCTCAATGCAAAATTGATGGGATAATGGTGTTGCCTCCAAATATTTGTAAAAAACATGGGATGAAGGATAAGAAGGACGTACGTACATGTTATTTTTTTGTTGAGGCAACGTACATGTTAAATTGTATGTAAAAAACATAGCACCACAAACTATCAACCTTTTTTTAGGGAGCCAAGCCACCAACCTGCTGCGTGGTGTTTTCTGTATGTACAATAATGACTCGTTTTTTAAGAAAATTATTGTGGCTTTTAAGGCCCATGTATAGTAGACTTCTAGTACCAGTTGGAAGCCCACCATTTGTTTTCGCAAATGACCCACCTCGTGGGGTTTGGGCTAGAGATTTGAGCCCAAACAAGCATCGCATACATGCACCTGGTGCCCAGCTCAGCTCGGGGTCAAATGGTTTAGTACCACATCGCGCAGGGAGATGCTTCGTAGTGAGCGAAAGGCTATAAAAGCTAGCGAGCTGATGCACTATGGAGTGAAATCCTCATACATCGAAACTACTTCAGTTATTTCGGTTTAAACCAAAAACCGTTTGGTTTTAACTGAAAAAACTGAAAGTTGAATGGTTTCTAGAATTGGAAACTAAAACTGAAACCGGAACCTGAAAAAACCAAAAATATGGTTCCGTTTGGTTTTTTGGTTCGGTTTTTGGTTTTCGGTTCGGTTATGCACACCCTGGCTATTTGGGTATTATAGCATGCCCAAAAGGCTTGGGACCAAATAGAGAAACTTGACAAAGCAAAAATCCCCAACTCTAGAAATCAACAAAGATGGATTTGTACAAGTGAATCCATTCTCCTTGATGCACCACTTCGTGTGGATGCATTATTATAGGATTGGGGAAATGTCCACAAAATTTGAGCATAATTGGAGACACTTGGCAATGTGAAGTTGCTCAAATTTGGATCTGGTCACAGAGGGTTTTGGGATATTCAGGTGAACCTAAACAATTGGGATTGGGATTAAACTTTCCAAGATCATCACAAATAGCATCTGTGACTTGCTAGAATTTTCCTAGATTTATTTGAGAATATTCCCAATAGAAATATTTCAAAAGTTCGAAACAGACAAAAAGGATTTTGGTTTTGTCCAATATTTTGAACATGACCATGTGTTGAAACTCATATATATGGAAAAAACATGTTCAGTGAGTTTACCTAAATTTTCTCAAATATTTCTAAAGCATTTAAATAATTTTCCTATAAAAGACCATTTTCAGCCTTAAGAAAAAGACTTTAAATAAAATATGAAATAATCTTTAACATTAGTATTTGGTGGTTCTGGAAAGTCTTATATATAGTAGGTTTCAAATAAAGTCACTGGGGAAAAACAATCCACCCAATTTGAGGACTTGTAGTACAAATCTCAATTCAGGGGGTTTTGAATACCTAGTTTAATAAAATGCTTTTTGGCCAAAATAATATTTTATAAAAATATTTTTATGTTCTATTCACATGGTATGATCATTGGGAAATCATCTAGATCAAGGAGATGAGTTTAGAGATAAGGAGGATCTATGTGATTTAACACACAATCAAACAAGCAAGCAAATGGCAATCAGTTCAAGCATCACATCACATAGGAAAAAGGTTTTGTTGCCCCAATTTTTGAGTCATGTTAACTTAGACAAGAGGCAAAACACAGGGTGTGACCGACCTACCCCCCTTACAAGAATCTTGTCCTTGAGATTCCTAGGCTAGGCATAGAAAAGATGAGGAAGTTCGGGGGCGGGGTAATCTCCACGTTCCATGTTGCTTCTGCTTTGGTGTGGTTGCCCCACTATTTCTTGAAGTGCTTGATGATACGGCTACGAGTGCATCGTTTGAGTTTGTGTGAGAGGGTGAACATGGTTTTTGCGATATGCTAGGCTTGCCTAAAGGTCAAGGGTTTGGCGAACGAGGTTCTGGCAAGGGCCTGGCTTGCATGTGTTTTCCAAAGTCGGAATACGTGGCAAGGTAGTGTGTTTGTGTGCTGGTCCTGGGGTTACTCACATTGGTTAGTGACATCTAGATGTCTTGTGTTAGAATGGAAGGGGTCAATATCTTGGCGTAGCCTTCCGTTGATGGGGAATTCCTTGAGTCTCTTAAGGCAGGTGATTTTCAGTCGCAGGTGGTCCTCATTCTTAAGAATGTTGAGGCGTGTCAACGTAGGTTCCTCATCGAGAACTTCTGCTTGAGTAAGTTGCCCAGGTATGTTCCTCATTCATCTTTGGCTTTTGTCTTCGTCGTCTCGGACACACGTTTCTTGCGGGTCTTCGAGTGTCTGGTCTGCTGGTCTCTTTGTAGCCATTTGTGGGAAGGTCTGGGCTAAGTCTCGTTCCTAAGACTAAGCTTAGAGTTTGGGTGGCTAAATGGGTTCCTTCCTCTAAGAAGGTCTTAGCGGAGATTTTAAATGAGCTGACTATCCAAAAGTATAGATCAGCCATCCAATCCCCAAGTTCTGAAGCTTGGTTAGTGGGGGTGAACTTCCTTTGACAGGTGGTTTACCATGATCCAGTCAGGAACATGCCCATGATTGGACCAAAAAGGGCCTAATCATGATAGTTATCCCACTTCATTCTAGGTCCAGAAAGGGTAGATATGTCATGCTCATCATACAACGTCAAGGTGGTGGAGTGAGGGGTTTTATCATCTTCTTGGTATCTTCCTAGTCAGGAACCAAGGGATGACCAGTCATAACAAGGGGCTCTTTAATCCTCTTGACGTGCAAGGGCTTCATCGTGCTTGGATGTCGGTGCTTCTTGATATAGCCTAGGGGATGTAGTCGTTAGCGGAGCGGTGGTTGACTTCTCTTTATTCTTCTTCTTCTTTGTCAGGGTTTCTCGACTGTAGTGGTTCTTCATTTTGCTCGGGCAAGAAGGTCTTCTGTTGTAGAGAGGGTACTTCAAGGAGTCCAGCTTGTTCAAGGTGAGACCTTATACTGACTAGGGTGTTCCTGGGGCTGGTCCAAGAAGGACTAAGGTGTTCCTTCTCTTATTGGGAAAATAAGTGTGTCATCCCGGAGGACAACAACCTATTCCTCCAAGTATCACATAAACATTTTGCTCATGGGATATGTGAGAGGAGCGGGCATTCGTTCCGGATGGTCACTAGTTCAGGGTTTGTGATCCAATGCAATCTAGTTCTTCGTGTTCACCTTCCATTTGAACAGGATTGGTGGTGGTCGAGGTGGTTTATTGGCCATAGTATAATGACTTAGAGCCAAGACCCACTCCTCTTATTATTAGTAAACGGTAGGAACCCAAGCCAACAAGGGAAGAGATGCTTTCTAAAATGCCATTTTAAGATAGCTAATGTTGGTGAATCGAAGATGGATCATAGCAGTGGTAGTTTGATGGCTGATTCCCCATATTTCTGAAAAAAAACAAGTTCTAACCGCATTCTAGGAGTTGCCAGGAGTGATTCCCTTCAATGGGTGTGGAGAGGTCATTAGAAAAAACTCTCGAGAAAATTGAGATTTACCGGCAATCCGGTTCCTTTTGTTTTTATCCAGGGTTATGGCTCCTATCAACAATAACTATACGGCAACCAGAAAATAACCTATTCTACTAATCGAAGGAATGGTGCACTTCAGGGATGCGGCTTCCTCTATGGAAACAACGGTATGCCTCAGCAGTAGTTCCTATACGGGAAGGGTTCCTATACCGCAAGCAAAACCAGAGAATCGCTTTAGTAATGTATTCAGGCAGTGACCCAGCTAGGTGACTTCCGGCAAGCTAGCTATTTTGCGCTAGGAAAAACCTTGCTCTGTGAACCAGGAGAGAAAAAGATACTGACTTCGATAACTAAACATCGAGAATCAATGGCACAAATGATAGAATGTACATTTGATAGATCAACATATTCCTCTTTCTATCAAGCTAGTCAACTGGCACTAGAAACCTACATACCCACTCTTCTTTCTCCCCCACCATCACTTGAACCGAAGAATCAACCCGTTTGTTTGACAATGGGTTTCTGACGCATAGAGAGCTAGATTAGGGATCGGATGCATGTGCACCTTTTGTTGGGAGACATAGTAGTAAATCAAAAAAATTCCTACGAGCACCAAGATCTATCCATGGTGAAACCACCAACGAGTGGGGAGATATTGCACCTTCATACCTTTGAAGATCGCTAAGCGGAAGCGTTACAAGAACGCGGTTGGTGGAGTGCTACTTCTCCATAACATCACCAAAAGTTGGCTAGTTGATGGCAGAATTCTTGTCTTGCGTTGGTTTTTTCCCTTGAAGAGGAAAGGGTGATGCAGCAAGGTAGCGGTAAGTATTTCCCTCAGTTTGAGAACCAAGGTATCAATCCAGTACGAGTAACAAGATAAGGCCACAAGGAACCTGCACAAACACAAACAAACTTGCACCCAACGCGATAAAGGGGTTGTCAATCCCTTTACGATTGCTTGAAAGGTGAGATTTGATAATGGTAATAGATGGATGTAAATAAGTAAATAAAGTTGCAGCAAAGTATTTTAGTATTTTTATGTTTAGATCTGAATATATTATGTGTAAAATAGACCCGGGGGCCATAGTGTTCACTAGAGGCTTCTCTCATGAAAGCAAGTATTACGGTGGGTGAACAAATTACTGTTGAGCAATTGATAGAATAGCGCAAAGTCATGACGATGTCTAAGGCAATGATCATACATATAGGCATCACGTCTGAGACAAGTAGACCGATACTTTCCGCATCTACTACTATTACTCCACACATCGACCGCTATCCAGCATGCATCTAGTGTATTAAGTTCATGATAAATGGAGTAACGCTCTAAGCAAGATGACATGATGTAGAGGGATAGATTCATGCAATATGATATAAACCCCATCTTTTTACCCTTGATGGCAACAACACGATGCGTGCCTCGCTACCCCTTCTGTCACTAGGTGAGGACACCGCACGGTATGAACCCAAAACCAAGCACTTCTCCCATTGCAAGAACTATAGATCAAGTTGGCCAAATGAAACCCATAACTCGAAGAGAATTACAAGGATATGAAATCATGCATATAAGAATTCAGAATAGACTCAAATAATATTCATAGATAATCTGATCATAAATCCACAATTCATCGGATCTCAACAAACACACCGCACAAGAAGATTACATCGGATAGATCACCATGAAGATCATGGAGAACTTGGTATTGAAGATCAAAGAGAGAGAAGAAGCCATCTAGCTACTAGCTATGGACCCGTAGGTTTGAGGTGAACTACTCACGCATCATCGGAGAGGCAATGGTGTTGATGAAGATGGCCACCGGTGATGAATTCCCCTCCGGCAGGATGCCGAAACGGTCTCCCGATTGGTTTTGGTGGCTTTGGAGGTCTGCGGCGGCGGAACTTGCGATCTAGGTTTATTTTCGAGGGTTTCCGTATTGATAAGGTCGTCTGGAGTTGGGAACAAGTCGAGAGGTGGCACGAGGAGGTCACGAGCCCCCTAGCCACGACCAGGGGGGCCGCGCCTCCTAGGCTCGTGACTCCCTGGGGCCGCCTCTGTAGCGACCCGACCTGAAAGGTCAAGTCTCCGGTGTTTCCGTACCATCCCAAGATCATGCTGGTACACACACGGTACATCAATGTATATATCAAAGGGAAATCACACAGCATTATATTAATCGAAATCTCATATCGAGTCCTTTATTACAATAATATTACAATAAAGTGGCCAAAGGCCAACTCATGAGAATATCTAAATCTTGCGGAAGCGTCAAAGGTAGATGAGTCCATCTGACTCCAAGGGCATCACACTGAGCATAGAACGCGTCCTCACTCCTGGTCGGAAAAATACTCTGCAACATGATACGTTGCAGCCGTGTAGGTCAGCATATGGAATATGCCGGCAAAGTCACAAGAGAGGGGTGAAAATAATCAGCTAGTCTATATGCTTATATGGCAGGTGGTGGTGTAAGTTTTGCGTAAGCCAAGTTTTTCCTACATCGAAGGGGGTTAAGCAAAATATTACTAAGTTGGTTGATTAATGAGATGGTTCCACCAACCAATTCTCATACCCAAAATTATTAAATACCCACATCATCATATTATTTGTGTTGAGAGTTCCGGAAGTTCCAATTCCTTTGGCTCAAGTCGTCCATAACCGTGGACACGGCTAATCGATTAGGTTTAAGTACTCTGCAGAGTTTTGCACACGTTCCCCACAAGATTTGGTCGCCTCCGTTTGATTTCTCGCACTTCAGGGTGTTTGAGAAACGGATGACCAAAACATGGTCTTCCAAAGGGTTTCCCTGCGACTCTGACGGTGCCCATCCTTTCCTACCGTTCTTCTACCTCTCGTAGCACCGCCTGTCCAGAGTCACCACGATATCCAACCAAGCCAGAGCCCATAATGACTTGTGGCTGTGCAGGTAAGCCTTGGGTCTTGAAGCACCCATCCATCCCTTTGTGCCTGGGTGGACCTTTCCGCGTGAATACTGGCCATCTCCAGCATCACCTAGGCTAACCACTGGTTTCTCCAGGGTGCCGTTCAACCATCATCCACCCAGAGGTATGTTGAAAACTTGGAGTATTGAAATCTTGCTCATTAAGTAGGTCTTGAAGTTATTAACTCGCTCAACTCCCATGAATCACACAACCAACCCCGTCTACTATTAGCATAGCAGAAGTAAAACAACGTTTCCCGGGGCCAATGTTGTCAAAGAGGGTTGAGAGGGGTATCTACCACATGATACTACTACAATGTAACCAAGTTTCCAACTAACCTATCTTGCATGCAACTGGGGAGATGGTAGAACTAATGCATATAAAACATGGGTAAAACATGATCAAAGTGACTTGCCTGATTGATGATCTTCGTACGTGCGTGACTCTAAGTAACAAGCTTCGCACTCCGGATAATCTAACGAAACAAACAATGCACTCAAAATAAGCATACAACCAAAATAAGTACTCATAACATTCAGCAAAGAAGTACTAAACAAACAAGGCAACCAATGCACAAAAGTCTCTAGCAAGAAAAACACACAAAGTTTTGTTTTCCAAAAGGTGAGGGATGAAAACACTATTGACATAATAAAACTATTTTGAAATGACAAGACAATTGTTGTCAGCAAAGAAACAATAGCATATTTTATTAATAAACAGAATATAATCAATTTAAGTTTGTTGGGAAAACTTTAGTAGAGTTTATACTAGTTTGTGATAAACACTATATGAATCAACTATAGTTATATTAACAAAAAGAATGAAAACTAAACTTATTGTTTATTAGTAAAACATGTTCTTAACAGAAAGGAATTTACAAATAAACTTGTCTTAGGAAACAGAATTAATTATACAAAACTTATTTGAAAACAAAACTATTACTAGTTAGTTGTTTTAATCAAATTATGCCTATTTGAAAAGAAGTTGTGATTCCTATGTTAAATGAAATTAAACTAGGCAAATTTATATTTTTATTAACAGTAAGTGAAAACACTAAATGTTTACTAACAGAACCTAATAAACAATAAAACCAAATTCTAAATCAAACTAATCAAAATTAAGTTTATAAAACTATATTATAATACTATACAGATTCTGTTTATAGCTAAAACACTATTAAAAATCATCCTAAAAATCCTCAAACTAAACATGAAGGTAGTCCTAACTAATACCAAACAGTAGCAAAAATATTCATATCAAAATCTATTTTCAAACTCTAGTTATTCAGATTTGAAGATTTTGAGCAAATTTGGTTAAATTCAAATTTTATAGTTCAAATTTGAAATTTGAAAGTACAGGGTGAAACTACATGAAAATTTTGAGCTATTGCAAAAAGAATCAACTCAAAATACTAAATATATTAAAAGATATAAGCAAAACAAAATTTGGATTCACTCTGTTAACTAAAACAAAAACAGAAAAAAGAAAAAAAATCTACCGGACGGCCAGGGGCTACGTGGCACGATCCTATTGGTTGGGGGCGCGTGTGTTGGATGGTTGCGGGCGGTCGACCGGACCGAAAAGGAAAACGTTTCGGGGATTAAATTGATCTAATCTGGGTCGTGGATTTTGGATCCAAGGGTGGAGATGAGCCCGAAGATTTTTACCGGAGGGGAGGTGGACTCCGGCGATGGTGGCGGCGGCCGGTGGTTGAGGACGTTGCCGGAGGGGTCTCTGGTGGTTGAGGGTGGCAGCGAAGGGGTTCAGACGGTTGCGGTGGACGTCCTGCGTCGAATGGTGAGGTCGGAGGGGCGAGGGGAAGAGTGGAGCGACGGGCACGACGGTGGGGAAGATCCGGTGGTTGCAGGGACTCCGGCGAGCTCGTTTGGCAGTGTCCCGGCTAGGTAGGAGGGGATTTGGGGGTAAACGAGGAGCGGAGGGTGGCCGGCTTATATAGGGCGCTGGGGAGTGCGGGGGAGGAGAGGGGCGAGAGATCCGGGAGGGGGAAAACGGCCGGCGACGTGGTCGGGCGAGAGGAGAGTGATGACCGAGCGGGTCTTCGGGCGGTCAGGGTGGGACCCAGTGTCAGCGAGAGGGGAGCGACGTTTCCGCGTCGGTCGGCCGGTCGGTATTAACTTCGCGAGTAACTGCCGTGGGCCGGCCCGTTTAATACCGGAAACGGTTACCGTTTCTTTTTAATAATTTTCCAGAGACATTCAAATACATTTAAAGCATTCAAATCGTCTCTAAATATAGGGGTATTATATATCAAAATTAACAGAATAATAAATTCTATTTAATGAACATTTCTATTCTGTCATTTGAACACTTTGAAAAAAATATTATTTTCAGAAATTGCCTAATTGTTTTTAGATCCTTTTTGCAAATATTTTCAAAATAACCCCTGGTCATTTTTTTTTCAAATCATTCACCAATTTGACCCTGGTGTGGAGTGTCATGTTACTCCTCTCTTATTTTGAACATATAACCAAAATTTCAAATAGGGAAAGCAACATAGGGAAAAGTAGAAGGGGACTTACAGAAAGTTAGAAAAGGCATTTCAACTAACACATACAATTCAAGCAATGGTGATGATAGATGCATAGCTATATTCATAACATTCCAAAATGGAATTTTGGGATGTTACAAACCTACCCACCTTAAGATGAATCTCGCCCTCGAGATTCGGGTTGGCTAGAAAATAGGTGCGGATGGTCTCTACGAAGGTCTTCTTCGCGTTCCCAGGTGGCTTCCTCCTCGGTATGGTGACTCCACAAAACTTTGCAGAACTTGATGATCTTGCTGCGGGTAACTCTGTTGGATGTCTCGAGGATTCTGACAGGCTTCTCCTCATAAGTCAGATCACTTTCAAGTTGTATGGCCTCTAGGGACACGGTGTCTCGCAAAGGGATGTCAACCATCTCAGCATGACATTTCTTCAGCTGGGACACATGGAACACATTATGAACTTCGGACAATCCTTCCGGCAATTCCAGTTTGTATGCAACTTCGCCTCTGCGTTCAAGAATTTTGTAGGGGCCTATGAATCTGGGTGCTAATTTTCCTTTAACACCAAATCTCTTGATTCCACGAAGCGGGGATACACGAAGATATGCTCTGTCTCCCACTTCATATGTCACTTCTTTACGTTTGCTGTCAGCATAGCTCTTCTGTCGAGATTGAGCTATTTTGAGTCTGTCACGTATCAACTTGACTTTCTCTTCAGAATCTCGGATAAGGTCGGGACCAAAAAGTTGTCGGTCTCCAACACCATCCCACGTCAGTGGTGTTCTGCACCTCCTTCCGTATAAAGCTTCGAAAGGGGCCATCTTTAGACTAGTCTGGTAACTGTTGTTGTACGAGAATTCTGCGTAAGGCAAGTTATCATCCCAACTAGATCCATAATCTAGCGCACAAGCTCTCAACATGTCTTCCAGAATCTGGTTGACTCTCTCAGTCTGTCCATCTGTCTGCGGATGAAAAGCTGTACTAAACTCCAGTCTCGTACCCAAAGTTTCATGTAACTGATGCCAAAACTTTGAGGTAAACTGTGTTCCTCTATCTGACACGATACTCCTCGGAACTCAATGCAGACATACGATCCTGGTCATATATATCTTGGCTAGCTTAGCACTGGTATAGGTGGTTTTCACTGGAATGAAATGAGCTACCTTGGTCAAGCGATCTACCACTACCCAGATGGAATCATAACCTGAACGGGTCCTGGGCAATCCTGTGATGAAATCCATACCAAGCTTTTCCCATTTCCACTCGGGTATCGGCAAAGGTTGGAGTAACCCTGCTGGTTTCTGATGTTCTGCCTTTACTCGCTGACAAACATCACATATGGCAACATGCTCTGCAATATCTTTCTTCATACCTGTCCACCAATAACTTTCTTTCAAATCCAGATACATCTTGGTATTGCCTGGGTGTATCGAGTAAGGTGAATCGTGGGCTTCCTGAAGTATCAACTTCCTGAGCTCTGGTTCATTGGGCACATAGATTCGGTTCTCAAACCACAAAGTTCCGTGTTCATCCTCACGAAAACCTTTAGCTTTACCATCTTTCATTCTCTGTTTAATCTCGGCTATCTCCTTGTCCGATTTCTGGGCTTCTCGAATTCTTTCGGTCAAGGTGGACTGAATTTCCAGTGTAGCAACATATCCTCTTGGAACTATCTCTAGCTTGAGCTCTCTGAGATCATCGACTAACTCTTGAGGTAATCCTCCAGCTGTGAGTGTGTTCACATAAGTTTTCCGACTCAAGGCATCGGCTACAACATTAGCCTTACCTGGATGGTAGTGTAATCTCATGTCATAGTCCTTGATTAACTCTAACCATCTCCTCTGTCTGAGGTTCAACTCTTTCTGCGTGAAGATATACTTCAGGCTCTTATGGTCGGTGTAAACATCACAACTATTTCCGATAAGGAAATGTCTCCAAGTCTTGAGTGCGTGCACTACGGCTGCTAGCTCCAAGTCATGAGTGGCATAATTTAACTCATGAGGTCGTAGCTGTCTGGAAGCATAGGCTACAACTTTTCCATCCTGCATAAGTACTCCTCCAAGTCCTTGACGTGAAGCATCACAATAAACCTGGAAATCCTTCCGAATATCGGGCAAGATCAACACTGGGGCTGTGACCAAACGTTCCTTCAACTCCTGGAAACTGGCTTCACATTCCACAGTCCAAACATACTTGGATTCTTTCTTCAACAACTCTGTCATGGGCTTGGCAACCTTGGAGAAATTTTCAATGAACCTCCGGTAATATCCAGCAAGTCCAAGGAAACTGCGGATCTCCTTAACTGAGGTGGGTGACTTCCACTCGGTGACGGCTTCAACCTTAGCGGGGTCTACGGCTATTCCTTCTCCGGAAATAACATGTCCAAGGAATCCGACTTCCGTCAACCAAAATTCACATTTGCTGAACTTGGCATATAACTGATGCTCTCTTAGCTTTTCCAGAACTAAACGCAAATGTTCCTTATGCTCTTCCTCATTCTTGGAGAATATCAGAATGTCATCGATGAACACCACAACAAACTTGTCTAGGTATTCCATGAATACTTTGTTCATCATATTCATGAAGTAGGCAGGAGCATTAGTCAATCCAAAAGACATGACCGTATACTCATACAAGCCATACCTCGTGGTGAAAGCTGTTTTGGGTATATCCTGTTCACGAATCTTCAACTGGTGATACCCTGATCGAAGATCGATCTTGGAGAATACTTTGGCTCCTACGAGCTGATCAAACAAATCATTAATCATCGGTAGAGGGTACTTGTTCTTGATAGTCACCTCGTTCAAGGCACGATAGTCCACTACCATTCTCAAAGATTTATCCTTCTTCTCTACCAAAAGAACTGGGGCTCCCCAAGGTGAAGAACTTGGGCGAATATACCCCTTGTCCAATAACTCCTTGATTTGCTTCTTGATTTCCAACAGATCATTTGCGGGCATCCGATAGGGTCTCTTGGAAATTGGGGCTGTCCCTGGCTGTAGCTCTATTAAGAACTCAATCTCCCTATCTGGTGGCATTCCTGGTAATTCTTCCGGAAATACATCTGGAAATTCTTTTACCACAGGTACTTCCTCCTGAACAACTCCTGTGAGAGAATTTAACCGAGCACTCATACGTGTGCGTCGGGATACATACTTAATCCTCTTGTTCTCCGGGGTGGTGAGTGAAACAGACTTGCTAGGGCAATCAAGATTTCCTTCATACTTGGTCATCCAATCCATGCCTAGGATTACATCCAATCCTTGTGACTCTAAGACGATGAGGTCGGTGGGAAAAACATGGTTCCCTATATTGAGTTTCAAGGCATGGCATCCTATCCCTGCCATCATCATACCTCCTGGAGAACTAACCTTAATGGGCTGACTAAGGGTTTTGGTGGGCAAACCATATTTATCCACAACTACCCTTGATATGAATGAATGAGTTGCACCAGAATCAAAAAGTACTGTAACAGGACGTGAATGCAATAAAAACTTACCAACCACAGTCTCGGGCTGATCATAGGCTTCTTCCACATCGATGTGATTCACTTGAGTACGGGGAAACGGATTGGGCTTCTTGGCTGCGGAGTTGCCGTTGTTAGTGCCGTTTCCATTGCCTTGTTTGCTCTGGGGACACTCAGTAGCATAGTGCCCTGTCTTCTGGCACTTGAAACAAGTAATGTGACTCAGATCCTTCTGAGCAGGAACTTGACGGTGCTGGTTGTTGTTCCCATTCCCATTGTCACTCTTGAAGTTACCATGGTTGGAACGGTTGTTCCCATTTCCTCCATGATGGTGACCTCCATGGTTATGCACAGTATGAGTGTGCTTTCCAAACTTACTGTTTCCTGATCCGGTATTCCCGGAGTACGGGGAGTAACGAGGCTTCTGATGAGCTCCAGAGTTGAACTTCCCCTGAGTGTACTTCCGCTTGCGGTTCTCAATCTGCTGCTGTTTACCTTCCAGAATAAGTGCCTTATCCACCAGCTCTTGGTAGTTGTTGAAATTAGCCACTACCAGCTGTATGCTCAACTCATCATTGAGTCCTTCCAGAAACTTTTCTTGCTTGGCCGCATCATCGGCCACATCTCCTGGGGCATAACTTGACAATGTGTTGAAGTCGTCCACATATTGGGCCACAGAGCGATTACCCTGGCGCAAGTTGCGAAACTCGCGCTTCTTTAGACTCATGGCTCCAGCTGAAACATGAGCTGTGCGGAAAGCAAGCTTGAATTGCTCCCAAGTCACATCTGCAATAGGATAAGTGGTGGTGTAATTCTCCCACCATGATGCTGCTGGTCCTTCCAGTTGATGTGCGGCAAATCGCAATTTCTCAGCGTCAGTGCATCCAGCGGTGACAAGTTCTCTCTCCATCTTGCGGAGCCAGTCATCTGCCACAATGGGCTCAGTGCTGCTGGAGAAAGTTGGAGGGTTCAACCTCAGAAAACGGGTGAGATTGTCAGTCTGGGGTGGATGGTGGTTGTTGTTGTTGTTCTGGTTGTTGGTCTGATTCTGAATCAATAGTTGCATCAGTGCATTCTGCTGCTGAAGGAGTTGAGTGAGTTCCGGCGGAAAAGTGAAGTCGGTCTCACGTCGTGGAGGCATCTTGCTGTTTTCAGAGGGATGAGAATTAGAATAGAACAAGGGTCTAGAAGAAATTCACTACCCATATGCAATGCAACAAACATATCACACCAAACACTCATTCATTTATTCAATCAATGTCAAACAATGGAAATACAAATCTCAGACAACTAAGCATCGACCTACGCTTTAACGAATAAAAGATACATGGAGGGCATAACTAACGTTCTCCTCAAAAGTGCATAGTCGTAGGTCCTCCGGTGGTGCTTTCCTCATAGTCTTCATCGTCGCTGATGAAGGGTGCCATGTCTCCTTCGGGGTGAAGGTTTTCTCCCATGTCTAGATGCTCCTCCAGAGTGGCGATGCGTGCATTCTGCTCATCAATCCTCTCTAAGAAGTCCTTCACTTCATGCTCGTGTTCATAGTTGGCCTCTCGCAGATCAGCTTCAAGGTCCAGCTCACGATTCATCAGATTCTTGATAGTCTTCGTGTCAGCACGAACTCGAAGCTCCAGAGTCCTGATGTGAGTCTCCAAGGTCTGGATATAGGAGATAGTGGTGTCTGCAGTGGGATTGGTGATGATGTTGTCATGGGCATCTCTGCGGCAAACCATGCTGAGTCCTGGTGAAATGGTTCCACCTCTGTATTCCTCCTGAATACGTCCAAGGGCACGATGAATGGCCATGTCTCTTCCAAGTATCCAACTGGGTGCCACGAACTTGAGATCTATGGGTTCCTTCCGATTCCCAAAGGTCTTCCCTGGAATATGTACCTCGATCCTGTAGCGTCCATCTTGGGGAAATGACATGATAGGAATCCCGGTGATGCTCGGCAAAGCAATCCTTATGTCCTTGACGATCCTCATCAGCTCCTTACCAAAGGGCATCGTTGCGTCAGGCTGGCAAAACTCTGTGATCAACACTGGGATGAAGGTGGCCATCTATAAATTTTGAAATAATCGGAGAGGAGTCAGAAACGAATAGATGAGAGTATAAGATATTTAAAGACAAAGAGAAACAGTCCTAAGGCTTTCGAATCCTAGAGGTTACGTCCTACGGTCAACGTGTGCTCTGATACCATTTCTGTAGCGACCCGACCTGAAAGGTCAAGTCTCCGGTGTTTCCGTACCATCCCAAGATCATGCTGGTACACACACGGTACATCAATGTATATATCAAAGGGAAATCACACAGCATTATATTAATCGAAATCTCATATCGAGTCCTTTATTACAATGATATTACAATAAAGTGGCCAAAGGCCAACTCATGAGAATATCTAAATCTTGCGGAAGCGTCAAAGGTAGATGAGTCCATCTGACTCCAAGGGCATCACACTGAGCATAGAACGCATCCTCACTCCTGGTCGGAAAAATACTCTGCAACATGATACGTTGCAGCCGTGTAGGTCAGCATATGGAATATGCCGGCAAAGTCACAAGAGAGGGGTGAAAATAATCAGCTAGTCTATATGCTTATATGGCAGGTGGTGGTGTAAGTTTTGCGTAAAGCCAAGTTTTTCCTACATCGAAGGGGGTTAAGCAAAATATTACTAAGTTGGTTGATTAATGAGATGGTTCCACCAACCAATTCTCATACCCAAAATTATTAAATACCCACATCATCATATTATTTGTGTTGAGAGTTCCGGAAGTTCCAATTCCTTTGGCTCAAGTCGTCCATAACCGTGGACACGGCTAATCGATTAGGTTTAAGTACTCTGCAGAGTTTTGCACACGTTCCCCACAAGATTTGGTCGCCTCCGTTTGATTTCTCGCACTTCAGGGTGTTTGAGAAACGGATGACCAAAACATGGTCTTCCAAAGGGTTTCCCTGCGACTCTGACGGTGCCCATCCTTTCCTACCGTTCTTCTACCTCTCGTAGCACCGCCTGTCCAGAGTCACCACGATATCCAACCAAGCCAGAGCCCATAATGACTTGTGGCTGTGCAGGTAAGCCTTGGGTCTTGAAGCACCCATCCATCCCTTTGTGCCTGGATGGACCTTTCCGCGTGAATACTGGCCATCTCCAGCATCACCTAGGCTAACCACTGGTTTCTCCAGGGTGCCGTTCAACCATCATCCACCCAGAGGTATGTTGAAAACTTGGAGTATTGAAATCTTGCTCATTAAGTAGGTCTTGAAGTTATTAACTCGCTCAACTCCCATGAATCACACAACCAACCCCGTCTACTATTAGCATAGCAGAAGTAAAACAACGTTTCCCGGGGCCAATGTTGTCAAAGAGGGTTGAGAGGGGTATCTACCACATGATACTACTACAATGTAACCAAGTTTCCAACTAACCTATCTTGCATGCAACTGGGGAGATGGTAGAACTAATGCATATAAAACATGGGTAAAACATGATCAAAGTGACTTGCCTGATTGATGATCTTCGTACGTGCGTGACTCTAAGTAACAAGCTTCGCACTCCGGATAATCTAACGAAACAAACAATGCACTCAAAATAAGCATACAACCAAAATAAGTACTCATAACATTCAGCAAAGAAGTACTAAACAAACAAGGCAACCAATGCACAAAAGTCTCTAGCAAGAAAAACACACAAAGTTTTGTTTTCCAAAAGGTGAGGGATGAAAACACTATTGACATAATAAAACTATTTTGAAATGACAAGACAATTGTTGTCAGCAAAGAAACAATAGCATATTTTATTAATAAACAGAATATAATCAATTTAAGTTTGTTGGGAAAACTTTAGTAGAGTTTATACTAGTTTGTGATAAACACTATATGAATCAACTATAGTTATATTAACAAAAAGAATGAAAACTAAACTTATTGTTTATTAGTAAAACATGTTCTTAACAGAAAGGAATTTACAAATAAACTTGTCTTAGGAAACAGAATTAATTATACAAAACTTATTTGAAAACAAAACTATTACTAGTTAGTTGTTTTAATCAAATTATGCCTATTTGAAAAGAAGTTGTGATTCCTATGTTAAATGAAATTAAACTAGGCAAATTTATATTTTTATTAACAGTAAGTGAAAACACTAAATGTTTACTAACAGAACCTAATAAACAATAAAACCAAATTCTAAATCAAACTAATCAAAATTAAGTTTATAAAACTATATTATAATACTATACAGATTCTGTTTATAGCTAAAACACTATTAAAAATCATCCTAAAAATCCTCAAACTAAACATGAAGGTAGTCCTAACTAATACCAAACAGTAGCAAAAATATTCATATCAAAATCTATTTTCAAACTCTAGTTATTCAGATTTGAAGATTTTGAGCAAATTTGGTTAAATTCAAATTTTATAGTTCAAATTTGAAATTTGAAAGTACAGGGTGAAACTACATGAAAATTTTGAGCTATTGCAAAAAGAATCAACTCAAAATACTAAATATATTAAAAGATATAAGCAAAACAAAATTTGGATTCACTCTGTTAACTAAAACAAAAACAGAAAAAAGAAAAAAAATCTACCGGACGGCCAGGGGCTACGTGGCACGATCCTATTGGTTGGGGGCGCGTGTGTTGGATGGTTGCGGGCGGTCGACCGGACCGAAAAGGAAAACGTTTCGGGGATTAAATTGATCTAATCTGGGTCGTGGATTTTGGATCCAAGGGTGGAGATGAGCCCGAAGATTTTTACCGGAGGGGAGGTGGACTCCGGCGATGGTGGCGGCGGCCGGTGGTTGAGGACGTTGCCGGAGGGGTCTCTGGTGGTCGAGGGTGGCAGCGAAGGGGTTCAGACGGTTGCGGTGGACGTCCTGCATCGAATGGTGAGGTCGGAGGGGCGAGGGGAAGAGTGGAGCGACGGGCACGACGGTGGGGAAGATCCGGTGGTTGCAGGGACTCCGGCGAGCTCGTTTGGCAGCGTCCCGGCTAGGTAGGAGGGGATTTGGGGGTAAACGAGGAGCGGAGGGTGGCCGGCTTATATAGGGCGCTGGGGAGTGCGGGGGAGGAGAGGGGCGAGAGATCCGGGAGGGGGAAAACGGCCGGCGACGTGGTCGGGCGAGAGGAGAGTGATGACCGAGCGGGTCTTCGGGCGGTCAGGGTGGGACCCAGTGTCAGCGAGAGGGGAGCGACGTTTCCGCGTCGGTCGGCCGGTCGGTATTAACTTCGCGAGTAACTGCCGTGGGCCGGCCCGTTTAATACCGGAAACGGTTACCGTTTCTTTTTAATAATTTTCCAGAGACATTCAAATACATTTAAAGCATTCAAATCGTCTCTAAATATAGGGGTATTATATATCAAAATTAACAGAATAATAAATTCTATTTAATGAACATTTCTATTCTGTCATTTGAACACTTTGAAAAAAATATTATTTTCAGAAATTGCCTAATTGTTTTTAGATCCTTTTTGCAAATATTTTCAAAATAACCCCTGGTCATTTTTTTTTCAAATCATTCACCAATTTGACCCTGGTGTGGAGTGTCATGTTACTCCTCTCTTATTTTGAACATATAACCAAAATTTCAAATAGGGAAAGCAACATAGGGAAAAGTAGAAGGGGACTTACAGAAAGTTAGAAAAGGCATTTCAACTAACACATACAATTCAAGCAATGGTGATGATAGATGCATAGCTATATTCATAACATTCCAAAATGGAATTTTGGGATGTTACAGCCTCTCCGGTATCTTTTTCTTCTGGTATTTTTCATATTTTCCATAAAAAATCACGGCGAAAGTTTTATTTCCTTTGGACTCCGTTTGATATTCCTATCTGAAAAAGATTAAAAACATGGCAAAAACAGGAGGTGGCACTTCGCACTGAATTAATAAGTTAGTCCCAAAAACAATATAAAATAGGATATTCATGCGTAGAAAACATTCAAAGTTGACAATATAATAGCATGGAACAATCAAACATTATAGATATTTTGGAGATGTATAAAGCATCCCCATGCTTAACTCCTGCTCGTCCTCGAGTAGGGAAGTGATAAAGAACAAATTTTTGATGTGGAATGCTACCTAACACATTTGTTTCATGTAATCTCTTTATTGTGGCATCAATGTTCAGATCCGTAAGATTCAAAACAATAGTTCAATATTGACATGAAAACAATAATACTTCAAGCATAATAGCAAAGTGATCATGAACTTTCGAAATAACAAAGCCAAAGAAAGTTATCCCTACATAATCATATAGTCTGGCTATGCTCCATCATCCCCACACAACGAATTTAAATCATGAACAACCCCGGTATTGATCAAGTAATTGTTTTTGCACTCTTATTTTTTTCAAACTTTTTCAACTCTCACGCAATACATGAGCATGAGCCATGGATATAGCACTATAGGTGGAATAGAGTGTGGTGGAGGTTGTGAGGCAAAAAGGAGGAGATGGTCACATTGACTTGGCGTATCAATAGGCTATGGAGATGCCCATCAATAGATATCAATGTAAATGAGTAGGTATTGCCATGAAACGGATGCACTAGAGCTGTAAGTGTATGAAAGCTCACAAATGAAAACTAGTGGGTGTGCACCCAACTTGCTTGCTCACGAAGACCTAGGACAATTTTGAGGAAGCCCATCATTGGAATATACAAGCCAAGTTATATAATGAAAATTTCCACTAGCATATGAAAGTGACAAAACAAGAGACTCTCTGTCATGAAGAACATGGTGCTATTTGAAGCACAAGTGTGGTAAAAGATAGTAGCCAAGTTATATATTTGAAGCACAATATATGACTCTATATGAATGCCTCCGGCGGTGTACCGGGATGTGCAATGATCTAGCGTAGCAATGACATCAAAAAACGGGCAAGCCATGAAAACATCATGCTAGCTATCTTACGATCATGCAAAGCAATATGACAATGATGGTGCGTGTCATAATAAACAGAACGGTGAAAGTTGCATGGCAATATATCTCGGAATGGCTATGAAAATTCCATAATAGGTAGGTATGGTGGCTGTTTTGAGGAAGGCATATGGTGGGTTTGTGCACCGGCGAAAGTTGCGCGGCACTAGAGAGGGTAGCAATGGTGGAAGGTGAAAGTGCATATATACGATGGACTCACATTAGTCATGAAGAACTCATATACTTATCGCAAAAGTTTTATTAGTAATCAAAACAAAGTGCTAAACGCATACTCCTAGGGGAAGGGTTGGTAGGAGTTAACCATCGCGTGATCCCGACCTCTACACAAAGGATGACAATCAATAAATCAATTATGCTCCGACTTCCTAACATAGCGGTTCACCATACGTGCATGTTACGGGAATCACTAACTTCAACACAAGTATTTCTAGATTCACAACACCCTACTAACATAACTCTAATATTACCATATCCACATCTCAAAACTAATTGCGAGGAATCAAACTTATCTTACTAATCAATGCACTTGAATATGAAAGTTTTTATTATATCCTCTTTGGATGCCTATCATATTTACATAACACACGCCAATTACCAAGTTACTTAGATAGATCACTCTCAAAATGATATAAGTGAAGATTCGAGAGTTTGTATTTCTACAAAATTTGACACTGCCGTGCTCTACAAAGATTTAAGTGAAGCACTAGAGCAAAATTATCTAGATAAAAAGATATAAGTGAAGCACATGTGATCGTAATTACCAATCTAAAAAATATATAAGTGAAGCACATGGGTGCAAAATTACTAAACTCAAAATATATAAGTGAAGCACATGTGAGCTAAATTGCCGAGCTCAAAAGATATAAGTGAAGCTCATTGAGTATTCTAACAAATTCATGATGAATGCATGTCTCTCTAAAAAGGTCTGCAGCAAGGATGATTGTGGAAAAACAAAAAGAAAAGACTTTTATAACACACGATGCTCCAAGCAAAACACATATCATGTGGTGAATAAAAATATAGCTCCAAGTAATGTTACCGATGGAGTGAAGACGAAAGAGGGGATGCCTTCCCGGGGCATCCCCAAGCTTAGGATTTTTGGTGTCCTTGAATTTGGCTTGGGATGCCTTGGGCATCCCCAATATTAGGCTCTTTCCACTCTTTATTCCATTGTCCATAAGAACATCACCCAAAACTTGAAAACTTCACAACACAAAACTTAAACAGAAACTCGTGATAGCATTAGCATAAGAAAACAAACCACCAACTTTTTAGGTACTGTAGTAAACTTTAATTTCCATTTAGATTGATGTTATATTACTGTATTATCACTTCTCCATGTCTCATACCCCCCGATACTACCCATAGTTTCATCAAAGTAAGCAATCAACACAACAAAAACAGAATCTGTCAAAAACAGAACAGTCTGTAGCAATCTGTAGATTTCATATACCTATGTTAACTCAAAAATTCTGAAACAATTATTAAAATTATATTAATTTGCATATAAATCATCAGCAAAAATAATCAACTCAAAATCTCTTTTTGGATATAAACGAAAAAAAATTAGTTAGCACAAAGTTTCTATCTTTTTCCAGCATGATTAAACAACTATCACCAAAACTAATCATAAAGGTTCTACTTGGCACAAACACTAATTAAAAAATAGAAAACACAATCATAACAGAATCATGATGGTGTTAACTCAACAAAACAGACAGTAAAAGAGCAAAAATAAACCTATTCATTGGGTTGCCTCCCAACAAGCGCTATTGTTTAACGCCCTTAGCTAGGCATAAGGCAATAGAATCAAGTATTATCATCTTTAGTGCTCAAACCATAAGTAGATCTCATAATAGATTCATAAGGCAATTTTGTTCTATTTCTAGGAAAATTTTCCATGCCCTTCTTTAATGGAAATTGAAATTTAATTTTCCCTTCCTTCATATCAATAATCGCACCAATAGTCCCAAGGAAAGGTCTACCAAGAATAATGGGACATGTAGGATTGCAATCAATATCAAGCAAAATGAAATCTACGGGCACATAATTACTATTTGCAATAATAAGAACATCATTAATCCTTCCCATAGGTTTCTTAATAGTAGAATCCGCAAGATGCAAATTAAGAGAGCACTCATCAATCTCATTAAAACCTAGAACATCACATAAAGATTTTTGAATTGTGGAAACACTAGCACCCAAATCACACAAAGCATGACATTCATAATTTTTAATCTTGATTTTTATAGTAGGTTCCCACTCATCATGAAGTTTTCTAGGAATAGATACTTCCAACTCAAGTTTCTCTTCAAAAGATTTCATTATAGCATCAACGATATGTTTAGTAAAAGCCTTATTTTGGCTATAAGCATGTGGAGAGTTTAACATGGATTGCATCAAGGAAATACATTAAATCAAAGAGAATCTATCATAATTAAATTCCTTGAGATCCAAAGTAGTAATTTCATCACTATTCAAAGTTTTGATATCTTCTACTCCACCTTTAGTATTTTTAGCATCAAGATAAATAGACTCTGAATCATTGGGGTGTTTCTCAAACAAAGTGGATTCACATCCAGCCCCATCATTATTAAGATTAACATTAAAAAACAAGGATTCAATAGGAGTCACATCAAGCACTTTAAGATCTTCGTGATTCTCATCAGATATTTCAGGTTTAGCAGCCATTTTATTGACCAAAGTAGCTTGTTTATCAGATATCTGGCTTACCAATTTTTCAAGGTGAGCAAATTGAGACTTTAATGCAAGGAATTCTTTGGCCATATCATCTACTTCTTTATTCATATACGTCATAAAAGAATTTTGCTCCCTTAGCTCTCTACGAAAGAAACTATTATGATCAAACTGTTGGGGAACGTCGCATGGGAAACAAAAAAATTCCTACGCACACGCAAACCTATCCATGGTGATGAGCATCTACGAGAGGGAGAGTGTATCTATGTACCCTTGTAGATCGCTAAGCGGGAAGCGTTAAGAAACGCGGTTGGTGTAGTCGAACTTCTTCGTGATCCAAATCGCCGAGCATCCCGCGATCCAATCACGAACCGTCCCGCGAACACATCATGATCCGTCCCGTGAACTCATCACGATCCGTCTCACGATCTTGATCACGATCTGTCCCGCGAACTCATCACGATCCGTTCCGTGATCACATCATGAACCGTCTCGCGATCTCGATCACGGTCCTTCCGATCTAGCGCCGAACGGACGGCACCTCCACGTTCAGCACACGTGCAGCTTGATGACGACCTCCACCGTCTCGATCCAGCGAGAGGAGGTGGAGAGGAGAGAGAGTTCACCGGCAGCGTGATGGCGCTCCGGTGATGGTGGTGGAGCAATTCCGACAGGGCTTCGCCTAAGCGCTGCAGAAAACCGATCTAGAGGAGAAACTATGCACCGATGTAACGGGTAGCACGTGGCCGGAAATTTTGTCCAAAAACCACCCAATCCACTAGTATATATAGGAGGAGATGAGAGGAGAGGCATCCAAGGCCTTTGGTTCGGCCGAAATAGGAGGTGGGAAGCAATCCTACTTCACCTCCAATCCTAGTTGGAGTAGGATTGCCTCCTCTTGGCTGATTTTCCACTTTTTGCTTTAGGACTTTCTCTCCTGCGCCATGGGCCTTTGTGGCTGTTTTCCCAGACCACTAAGGGCTGGTTATTATTCTCCCACAGCCCATGGACCTCTTGGGGTCGAAATACCCCTCCCGGAGGCCTCCCAATACACTACCGGCACTCTCGGTACACTACCGGCACTCCCGGTACACTACCGATGAGCCCGAAACTTTTCCAAAAACCAAACTGGGACTTCCTATATATGAATCTTTACCTCCGTACCATTCCGGAGCTCCTCGTGACTTCCAGGATCTCATCCGGGACTCCGAACAAACTTCGGTCACCACCATACATAACTCTACACTACCGAAACATCACCGAACCTTAAGTGTGCAGACCCTGCGGGTTCGAGAACTATGTAGACATGACCGAGACACCTCTATGGTCAATAACCAATGGCGGGACCTGGATGTCCACATTGGTTCCTACATATTCTACGAAGATCTTTATCGGTTGAACCTCTATGTCAAGGATTCAGTTAATCCCGTATAACGTTCCCTTTGTTCTTCGGTATGTTACTTGCCCGAGATTCGATCGTCGGTATCTCCATACCTAGTTCAACCTCGTTACCGGAAAGTCTCTTTACTCATTCCGTAATACAAGATCCCGCAACTAACAATTAGTCACATTGCTTGCAAGGCTTATTGTGATGTTGCATTACCGAGTGGGCCCCGAGATACCTCTCCGTCACACGGAGTAACAAATCCCAGTCTCGATCCATGCCAACTCAACAGACACCATCGGAGATACCTGTAGAGCACCTTTATAGTCACCCAGTTACATTGCGACGTTTGATACACACAAGGCACTCCTCCGATATCCGTGAGTTGCATGATCTCATGGTCATAGGAACATATACTTGACATGTAGAAAACAGTAGCAACAAACTGACACGATCATATGCTACGTTTGTAGTTTGGGTCTTGTCCATCACATCATTCTCCTAATGATGTGATCCCGTTATCAAATGACATCTCATGTCCATGGCTAGGAAACCTTAACCATCTTTTGATCAACGAGCTAGTCTACTAGAGGCATACTAGGGATATGGTGTTGTCTATGTATCCACACATGTATCTGAGTTTCCGATCAATACAATTATAGCATGGATAATAAACGATTATCACGAACAAGGAAATATGATAATAACCTAATTTATTATTGCCTCTAGGGCATATTTCCAACAGTCTCCCACTTGCACTAGAGTCAGTAATCTAGTTCACATCACTATGTGATTTGCATTGTTATGAATCTAACACCCAATGAGTTCTGGGGCTCGATCATGCTTTGCATGTGAGAGAGGTCTTTTATAGTCAACGGGTATGCGATATTCAGATCCGTGTGTACTTTGCAAATCTCTATGTCGAACCGTAAACACTCCTACCACAGTCCACTTGGTACTGCTTCCAAATGGCTGCTCCACTATATGTATCCAAATTGCTACTACTAGTCATCCGGATTAGTGTTAAAGCTTGTATCGACGTAACTCCTTATGACGAACTCTTTATCACCTCCATAATCGAGAAACATCTCCTTAGTCTCTTAGTTACTGAGGATAATCTTGACCGCTGTCCAGTGATCCACTCCTGGTTCACTCTTGTACCCCATGACGGACTCATGGCAAGGCACACACAGGTGCGGTACACAGCATGGTATAATATAGAGCCTATGGCTAAGGCATAGGGGACGACGTTTGTCCTTTCTCTTTGTTCTGCCGTTGTCGAGCTTTGAGTCTCACTCAACTTTCACACCTTACAAATCAGGCGAGAACTCTTTCTCTGACTGATCCATTTTGAACTCTTTCAAAATCTTGTCAAGGTATGCACTCATTGAAAGTCTCATCGAGCATCTTGATCTATCTCCATAGATTTTGATGCTCAACAATTAGGTAGCTTCATCCAGGTCTTCCTTTGAAAAACACTTTCCAAATGACCGTTTTATGCTTTCCAGAAACTCTACATTATTTCTAATCAACAATATTTCATCCACATATACTTATCAGAAATTCTATAGTGCTCCCACTCACTTTATTGCAAATACAAGTTTCTCGTAAACTTTGTATAAACATCGAAACTTTGATCACCTCATCAAAGCGTATATTCCAACTCCGAGATGCTTGCTTCAGTCCATGCAAGGATCACCAAAGCTTGCACACCTTTTAGCATCCTTAGGCCTGACAAAACCTTCTGGTTGTATCACATACAACCTTTCCTCAAGTAAACCGTTAAGGAAACGATGTTTTGACATCCATCTGCCAGATTTCATAATTGAAAACACAGCAACTGCTAACATAATTCCAACAGACTTTAGCACCACTATGAGTGAGAAAGTCTCATCGTAGTCAACTCCTTGAACTTGTCACAAACATCTTTGCAACAAGTCGAGCTTTACAAATAGTGACATTCACCATCAGTGTCTGTCTTCATTTTAAAGATCCATTTGTACTCAACGACTTGCTGTCCAACGAGCAAGTCTACCAAAGTCTACACTTGGTTTTCATACATGGATCCTATCTCGGATTTCATGGCCTCTAACCATTTGTCGGAATCCGGGCCCATCATCGCTTCTCCACAACTCGTAGGTTCATCGTTGTCCAACAATATGATCTCCAAGACAGAGTTGTCGTACCACTTAGGAGCAGTACACATCCTTGTCGACCTACGAAGTTCGATAGTAACTTGATCCTGAAGCTTCATGATCATCATCATTAACTTCCTCTTCAACTAACGTAGGCTTCACACAAACATCTTTCTGTGCTGCGCTACTCTCTGGTTGAACAAAGGTTTAACAACCTCATCAAGTTCTATCTTCCTCCCGCTCAATTCTTTCGAGAGAAACCTTTCCTCGAGAAAGGATCCGTTTTAGTAACAAACACTTTGCACTTGGATGTGAGATAGAAGGTTCACCCAACTGATCTTAGGGTATTCTATGAAGATGCATTTGTCCGCCTTGGGTTCGACCTCATTAGGTGAAAACATTTTTCACACAAGTGCCGCAGCCCCAAGTATTAAGAAATGACAGCTTAGGTTTCTATCAAACCATAATTCACATGGTGTCATCTCAACGGATTTAGATGGTGCCCTATTTAAAGTGAATGTAGTTGTCTCTAATGCATAACCCCAAAATTATAGTAGTAAAACGACAAGAGACATCATAGCACGCACCATGTCCAATAGAGCATAACTATGATGTTCGGACACACCATCACACTATGGTGTTCCAGGTGGCGTTTAGTTGTGAAACAACTTTCACATTGTCTTAAGTTGTATGCCAAACTCGTGACTCAGATATTCACCTCCACAATCATATCGCAGTCATTTTTATCTTCTTGTCATGATGATCTTTAAACTTCACTCTGAATTTGCTTGAACCTTTCAAACGATTCAGACTTGTGTTTCATTAAGTAAATATACACTATATCTACTCAAATCATCAGTGAAGGTAAGAAAATAACGATATCCACTGCATGCTACAAGACTCACTAGATTGCATACATCAACATGTATCATTTCCAATGAATCACTTGCCTGCTCCATCCAACGGGGTCCTTTAGTCATCTTGCCCAAGAGGCATGGTTCGCATGTCTCAACCGATTCGAAATCGAATGAGTCCAAATATCCATCACCATGGAGTTTCTTCATGCGCTTTATACCAATATGACATTTTGCGGCAGTGCCACAAGTATGTGGTACTATCATTATTTAACTTTGTATCTTTTGACATCAATGTTATGAACATGTGTATTACTACGATCAAGATTTCAACAAACCATTCTCACTGGGTGCATGACCATTGAAGGTATTATTCATGTAAACAGAATAACTATTATTCTCTGACTTAAATGAATAACCGTATTGCAACAAACATGATCTAATCATGTTCATGCTCAACGCAAAACACCAAATAACATTTATTTAGGTTCGTCACTAATCCTGAAGGTAGAGAGAGCGTGCGATGTTGATCACATCAACCTTGGAAACATTTCCAACACACATCGTTACCTCAGCCTTAGCTAGTTCTCCGTTTATTCCGTAGCTTTTATTTTGAGTTACTAACATTTAGCAACCGAACCGGTATCCAATACCCAGGTGCTACTAGGAGTACAAGCAAGGTACACATCAATAACTCGTATATCAAATATACTTCTGTCGATGTTGCCAGCCTTCTTATCTACCAAGTATCTAGGGTTGTTCCGCTTCAGCGACCTCTCACCTCATAATAGAAGCACTTAGTCTCGGGTTTGAGTTCAACTTTGGGTTGCTTCACTGGAGCAGCAACTGACTTGCTATCCATGAAGTTTCCCTCCTTGCTCTAGCCCTTTTCGAAACTAGTGGTTTGATTAACCATCAACACTTGACACTCCTTCTTGATTTCTACCTTCGCGGTGTCAAACATCGCGAACAGCTCAGGGATCAATACTTCTATCCCTGGTGTATTATAGTTCATCACTAAGTTCTATTAGCTTTAGTGACAGTGACTTGGAGAACTATATCAATCACTATCTTATCTGGAAGATCAACTCCCACTTGATTCACGCGATTGTAGTACCCAGACAATCTGAGTACATGCTCAACGATTGAGCTATTCTCCTTCATCTTACAGGCAAAGAATCTTGTTGGAGATCTCATATCTCGCAACACAGGCACGAGCCTGAGATCACAATCTCTGCTCCTAGAACATCTCATATGTTTCGTGACGTTCTAAACGTTTCAGAGCCTCAATTCTAAGCCGTAATGCATGACACACTAAACTATCAAGTAGTCATTGAAACGTGCCTGTCAGATGTTCACAACATCTATAGACGACGCTAGAGGGCGTGGCGCACCGAGCGGTGCATTAAGGACATAAGCCTTCTGTGCAGCAATGAGGACAATCCTCAGATCACGGACCCAGTCCGCAATATTGCTACCAACATCTTTCAACTCTATTTCTCTAGGAACATATACAAATTTAAGGGAGCTACAGCGCGAGCTAGTAATCTACAACATAATTTGCAAAGACACTTTGACTATGTTCATGATAATGAGTTCAATTAATCATATTACTTAAGAACTCCCACTCAAATTGACATCCCTCTGATCATTCGAGTGATACATGATCCAAATTCACCAACTCAAGTCCGATCATCACGTGAGTTGAGGTGGCTGCAATGGTGAACATCATTATGTTGATCATATCTACTATATGACTCATGTTCGACCTTTCGGTCTCTCGTGTTTCGAGGCCATGTCTGTACATGCTAGGCTCGTCAAGTTTAACCCGAGTGTTCTGCGCGTGCAAATCTGGCTTGCACCCGTTGTATGTGAACGTAGAGTCTATCACACCCGATCATCACGTGGTGTCTCAACACGACGAACTTTCGCAACGGTGCACACTCGGGGAGAACACAGTTCATCTTGAAATTCAATTGAGGGATCACCTTATAATGCTACCGCCGTACTAAGCAAAACAAGGTGCATGAAAGGATTAACATCTCATGCAATTCATAAGTGACATGATATGGCTATGAACTTGTGTTTAAGATCTCCATCTTCGAAACACCGGCATGATCTCCATCGTCACCGGCACAACACCATGATCTCCATCATCTTGATCTCCATCAATGTGTTGCCATTGGGGTTGTGGCGCCAGCCCTGCTTCTACTTCTATTGCTACCGCTTAGCGATAAAGTAAAGCATTACATAGCGCTTAATGATTGACACGCAGGTCATACAATAATTAAAGACAACCCTATGGCTCCTGCCGGTTGCCATACTCAACGACATGCAAGTCATGAAATTCTATACATCACACGATCATATCATACATCACATATATCTCATCATGTAATTGGCCATATCACATCACAACATACCCTGCAAAAACAAGTTAGACGTCCTCTAATTGTTGTTGCATGTTTTACGTGGCTGCTACGGGTATCTAGCAAGAACGATTCTCACCTACGCATAAACCACAACGGTGATACATAGATTTCTTTTCAACCTTCTCAAGGACCGCCTTTGTCGGATCCGATCCAACTAAAGTGAGAGAAACTGTCACCCGCAAGCCATCTAAGCAACAAGTTGCGTCGAGGGAACCGGTCTCTCGTAAGCATACGAGTAATGTTGGTCTAGGCCGCTTCATCTCACAATCCCGCTGAACCAAAATCTGACCAAGGGAGGAAGCAATCTAAGCATCAACGCCCACAAACCTTTTGTGTTCTACTCGAGATCTCATCGAACCATCACCCTAGCTCATGATGCCACTGTTGGGGAACGTCGCATGGGAAACAAAAAATTTCCTACGCACACGCAAACCTATCCATGGTGATGAGCATCTACGAGAGGGAGAGTGGATCTACGTACCCTTGTAGATCGCTAAGCGGGAAGCGTTAAGAAACGCGGTTGGTGTAGTCGAACTTCTTCGCGATCCAAATCGCCGAGCGTCCCGCGATCCAATCACGAACCGTCCCGCGAACACATCATGATCCGTCCCGTGAACTCATCACGATCCATCTCACGATCTTGATCACGATCTGTCCCGCGAACTCATCACGATCCGTTCCGTGATCACATCACGAACCGTCTCGCGATCTCGATCACGGTCCTTCCGATCTAGCGCCGAACGGACGGCACCTCCGTGTTCAGCACACGTGCAGCTTGATGACGATCTCCATCGTCTCGATCCAGCGAGAGGAGGTGGAGAGGAGAGAGAGTTCACCGGCAGCGTGACGGCGCTCCTGTGATGGTGGTGGAGCAATTCCGACAGGGCTTCGCCTAAGCGCTGCAGAAAACCGATCTAGAGGAGAAACTATGCACCGGTGTAACGGGTAGCACATGGCCGGAAATTCTGTCCAAAAACCTCCCAATCCACTAGTATATATAGGAGGAGAGGAGAGGAGAGGCAGCCAAGGCCTTTGGGTCGGCCGAAATAGGAGGTGGGAAGCAATCCTACTTCACCTCCAATCCTAGTTGGAGTAGGATTGCCTCCTATTGGCTGATTTTCCACTTTTTACTTTAGGACTTTCTCTCCTGCGCCATGGGCCTTTGTGGCTGTTTTCCCAGCCCACTAAGGGCTGGTTATTATTCTCCCACAGCCCATGGACCTCTTGGGGTCGAATACCCCTCCCGGAGGCCTCCCGGTACACTACCGGCACTCCCGGTACACTACCGGCACGCCCGGTACACTACCGATGAGCCCGAAACTTTTCCGGAAACCAAACTGGGACTTCCTATATATGAATCTTTACCTCCGGACCATTCCGGAGCTCCTCGTGACTTCCGGGATCTCATCCGGGACTCCGAACAAACTTCGGTCACCACCATACATAACTCTACACTAGCGAAACGTCATCGAACCTTAAGTGTGCAGACCCTGCGGGTTCGAGAACTATGTAGACATGACCGAGACACCTCTATGGTCAATAACCAATGGCGGGACCTGGACGTCCACATTGGTTCCTACATATTCTACGAAGATCTTTATCGGTTGAACCTCTATGTCAAGGATTCAGTTAATCCCGTATAACGTTCCCTTTGTTCTTCGGTATGTTACTTGCCCGAGATTCGATCGTCGGTATCTCCATACCTAGTTCAACCTCGTTACCGGCAAGTCTCTTTACTCGTTCCGTAATACAAGATCCTACAAATAACAATTAGTCACATTGCTTGCAAGGCTTATTGTGATGTTGCATTACCGAGTGGGCCCCGAGATACCTCTCCGTCACACAGAGTAACAAATCCCAGTCTCGATCCATGCCAACTCAACAGACACCATCGGAGATACCTGTAGAGCACCTTTATAGTCACCCAGTTACGTTGCGACGTTTGATACACACAAGGCACTCCTCCGATATCCGTGAGTTGCATGATCTCATGGTCATAGGAACATATACTTGACATGCAGAAAACAGTAGCAACAAACTGACACGATCATATGCTACGTTTGTAGTTTGGGTCTTGTCCATCACATCATTCTCCTAATGATGTGATCCCGTTATCAAATGACATCTCATGTCCATGGCTAGGAAACCTTAACCATCTTTTGATCAACGAGCTAGTCTACTAGAGGCATACTAGGGACATGGTGTTGTCTATGTATCCACACATGTATCTGAGTTTCCGATCAATACAATTATAGCATGGATAATAAACGATTATCACGAACAAGGAAATATGATAATAACTTAATTTATTATTGCCTCTAGGGCATATTTCCAACACAAACTGTGTAGACATGAAGCTTTTGACACTAGTTTCAATTTCCTCCAACCTTTTATAGTAAGCATAATAATCTTTTGGTTGACCCATGAGGATAAATAAGATAGCAAACACAAGCAAACAGAAAAAGGCAAATAAAGAAAGACAAATATTTTTGTAGTTTTTTTTAGAAGTGGGGGAGAGGAAAACGAGAGGCAAATAGCAAATAATGTAAATGCAAGAGATAAGTTTGTGATAGGTATTTGTAGATATGCTTCACTTGAATACTCCCCGGCAACGGCGCTAGAAATTCTTCCTGCTACTTCCCCACAACGTCACCAAAAGTTGGCTAGTTGATGGAAGAATTCTTGTCTTGCGTTGGTTATTTCCCTTGAAGAGGAAAGGGTGATGCAGCAAGGTAGCGGTAAGTATTTCCCTCAGTTTGAGAACCAGGGTATCAATCCAGTAGGAGTAACAAGATGAGGCCACAAGGAACCTGCACAAACACAAACAAACTTGCACCCAACACGATAAAGGTGTTGTCAATCCCTTCACGATTGCTTGCAAGGTGAGATCTGATAATGGTAATTGATGAATGTAAATAAGTAAATAAAGTTGCAGCAACGTATTTTTAGTATTTTTATGTTCATATCTGAATATATTATGTGTGAAATAGACCCGGGGGCCATAGTGTTCACTAGAGGCTTCTCTCATGAAAGCAAGTATTACGATGGGTGAACAAATTATTGTTGAGCAATTGATAGAATAGAACAAAGTCATGACGATATCTAAGGCAATGATCATACATATAGGCATCACGTCCGAGACAAGTAGACTGGTACTTTCTGCATCTACTACTATTACTCAACACATCGACCGCTATCCAGCATGCATCTAGTGTATTAAGTTCATGATAAACGGAGTAACGCTTTAAACAAGATGACATGATGTAGAGGGATAGATTCATGCAATATGATATAAACCCCATCTTTTTACCCTTGATGGCAACAACACGATGCTTGCCTCGCTACCCCTTCTGTCACTAGGTGAGGACACCGCACGCTACGAACCCAAAACCAAGCACTTCTCCCATTGCAAGAACTATAGATCAAGTTGGCCAAACGAAACCCATAACTCGAAGAGAATTACAAGGATATGAAATCATGCATATAAGAATTCAGAATAGACTCAAATAATATTCATAGATAATCTGATCATAAATCCACAATTCATCGGATCTCAACAAACACACCACACAAGAAGATTACATCAGATAGATCACCATGAAGATCATGGAGAACTTTGTATTTAAGATCAAAGAGAGAGAAGAAGCCATCTAGATACTAGCTATGGACCCGTAGGTCTGAGGTGAATAGACTCCGAATCATTGGGGTGTTTCTCAACCAAAGTGGATTCACATCCAGCCCCATAATCATTAAGATTGACATTAGAAAACAAGGATTCAATAGGAGTCACATCAAGCACTTTAAGATCTTCGTGATTCTCATCACGAGAACACGCCTTTTTGAGCCATTCGTGTCTAGCACGAATTTGGGCGGTTCTTTCTTTACTCTCATTCATAAAAATACACATAGCTTTCAAAGCTTCATCCATATTAATCTTGGGAGGAACACATCTCAATTTCAAAGCATCAATATCAAGAGACATTCTATCGATAGTCCTAGCCAAGTCATCAATTTTAAGCAGTTTTTCTTCTATGGAAGCATTGAAAATCTTTTGCGAATTAATAAAACTCCTTAATATTACTCTCAAGATCAGAGGGTATTTTATTATAATTTCCATGAGCATTGTTGTAGGAATTTCCAAAATTATTAGAGGGATTACTAGGAAAAGGCCTAGGATTAAAGTTACCTCTATAAGCATTATTGTTACCAAAATTATTCCTACCAACAAAATTAACATCCAAATTTTCATTGATATTCTCAACCAAATAAGATAAACATATCATTAGGATCTAGAGGAACACTCTTACTAGCAACCAATTTAATTAACTCATCCATCTTAGCACTCAAAGAGTTAATTTCTTCTATAGCATGCATTTTTTTACTAGTAGGTGACCTTTCAGTGTGCCATTGAGAATAATTTGTCATGATATTATCCAAGAGTTTTGTAGCTTCTCCTAATGTGATTTCCATAAAAGTTCCACCGGAGGCGGAATCCAAGATATTTCTAGAAGCAAAATTCAAACCAGCATAGAAAATTTGTATAATCATCCAAAGACTTAGCCCATGAGCGGGACAATTTCTAATCATCAATTTCATTCTCTCCCAAGATTGTGCAACATGTTCATGATCTAGTTGCTTAAAATTCATTATATCATTACGAAGAGAGATAATCTTAAAGGCATCTTTACACTTGTTCCATGAATCAATACTATTTTTAGGTAAAGATGAAAACCAAATTTTTCCTCGATCTTGTAGTGAGAACGAAAATAGCTTCAATTTAATCATATCGTTATCCACATCTCTTTTCTTTTGCATATCACATAACTCAATAAAGGTATTAAGATGGGATGCGGCATCTTCACTCGGAAGGCCGGAAAATTGCTCTTTCATAACAAGATTCAACAAGGCAGCATTAATTTCATATGATTCCGCACTAGTGGCAGGAGCAATTGGAGTACTAATAAAATCATTATTATTAGTATTAGAGAAGTCACACAATTTAGTGTTTTCAGACATGGTGCTTAGCAAGCAGACAAGCACACAAGCAAACAGAAAAGGCAAATAAACAAAGACAAATATTTTTGTAGTTTTTTTTAGAAGTGAGGAAGAGGAAAACGAGAGGCAAATAGCAAATAATGTAAATGCAAGAGATAAGTTTGTGATAGGTACTTATAGATATGCTTCACTTGAATACTCCCTGGCAACGGCGCCAGAAATTCTTCCTGCTACTTCTCCACAACGTCACCAAAAGTTGGCTAGTCGATGGCAGAATTCTTGTCTTGCGTTGGTTATTTCCCTTGAAGAGGAAAGGGTGATGCAGCAAGGTGGCGGTAAGTATTTCCCTCAGTTTGAGCACCAAGGTGTCAATCCAATAGGAGTACCAAGATGAGGCCACAAGGAACGTGCACAAACACAAACAAACTTGCACCCAACGCGATAAAGGGGTTGTCAATCCCTTTACGATTGCTTGCAAGGTGAGATCTGATAATGGTAATAGATGGATGTAAATAAGTAAATAAAGTTGCAGCAAAGTATTTTTAACATTTTTATGTTCAGATCTGAATATATTATGTGTAAAATAGACCCGGGGGCCATAGTGTTCACTAGAGGCTTCTCTCATGAAAGCAAGTATTACGGTGGGTGAACAAATTATTGTTGAGCAATTGATAGAATAGCGCAAAGTCATGACGATATCTAAGGAAATGATCATACATATAGGCATCACATCCAGGACAAGTAGACCGATACTTTCTGCATCTACTACTATTACTCCACACATCGACCGCTATCCAGCATGCATCTAGTGTATTAAGTTCATGTAAACGGAGTAACGCTTTAAGCAAGATGACATGATGTAGAGGGATAGATTCATGAAATATGATATAAACTCCATATTTTTACCCTTGATGGCAACAACACGATGCGTGCCTCGCTACCCATTCTGCCACTAGGTGAGGACACCGCACGGTATGAACCCAAACCAAGCACTTCTCCCATTGCAAGAACTATATATCAAGTTGGCCAAACGAAACTCATAACTCGAAGAGAATTACAAGGATATGAAATCATGCATATAAGAATTCAGAATAGACTCAAATAATATTCATAGATAATCTGATCATAAATCCACAATTCATCGGATCTCAACAAACACAAAGATTACATCGGATAGATCACCATGAAGATCATGGAGAACTTGGTATTGAAGATCAAAGAGAGAGAAGAAGCCATCTAGCTACTAGCTATGGACCCGTAGGTCTGAGGTGAACTACTCACGCATCATCGGAGAGGCAATGGTGTTGATGAAGATGGCCACCGGTGATGAATTCCCCTCCGGCAGGATGCCGGAACGGTCTCTCGATTGGTTTTTGGTGGCTCTGGAGGTCTGCGGCGGCGGAACTTGCGATCTAGGTTCATTTTCGAGGGTTTCCGTATTTATAAGGCCGTCTAGAGTCGGGAACAAGTCGAGAGGTGGCACGAGCAGGTCACGAGCCCCCTAGCCGCGGCCAGGGGGGCGCCTCCCAGGCTCGTGACTCCCTCGGGCCGCCTCTCCGGCATATTTTTCTTCTGGTATTTCTCATATTTTCCATAAAAAATCACGGCGAAAGTTTTATTCCATTTGGACTCCGTTTGATATTCCTATCTGAAAAAGGTCAAAAACACGGAAAAAACAGGAACTCGCACTTGGCACTGGATTAATAAGTTAGTGCCAAAAACAATATAAAATAGCATATTCATGCATAGAAAACATTCAAAGTTGATAATATAATAGCATGGAACAACCAAAAATTATAGATATGTTGGAGACGTATCATCGAGTCGTACTCGCGGCGATTTAGATCGTGGTGGACTCCAATCTCAGCGCCGAACAACGATGCCTCCGCGTTCAACACACGTGTAACCCGGTGATGTCTCCTACGCCTTGATCCAGCAAGGAGGAAGGCGAGGTTGGGGAAGGGCTCCAACAGCAGCATGACGGCGTGGTGGTGGTGGAGTAGGAAGGTATTCCGGCAGGGCTTCGCCTAAGCGCTGCGGAGGAGAAGAAGAGAGGTAGGGCTGCGACGTGAGAGAGAGAAGCCGTGTCTCAAATCAGCCCAAACCCTTGCATATATATATAGGAGGAGGGAGAGGGAGGGCTGCCTTGGCCCCTCCTCCAAGGAGGAGAGGTTCGGCCGAACTAGGGGAAGATTCCACCTCCCACAAGGGAGGTGGATCTCTTCCTTTTAAATCTTTTTGCCCTTATCTCTTGATCTCCAGCCGCATGGGCCTTTCTAGAAGGTCTTGGCCAGCCCAACAAGGGCTGGTACACCTCCTCTAAGGGCCCACGAAGTCCTATGGTCGTCACACCCCTCCTGGGGGTCCTCCGGCACCCTCCCGGCACTCCCGGTACACTACCGATGAGCCCGAAAACTTTCCGGTGACCAAAACTGGACTTCCTATATGTCAATCTTTACCTCCGGACCATTCCGGAGCTCCTCGTGACGTCTGGGATCTCATCTGGGACTCCAAACAACCTTCGGTAATCACGTATACCATTTCCCTATAACCCTAGCGTCATCGAACCTTAAGTGTGTAGACCCTAGGGGTTCGGGAGACATGTAGACATGACCGAGACACCTCTCCGGTCAATAACCAACAGCGGGATAAGGATACCCATGTTGGCTCCCACATGCTCCACGATGATCTCATCGGATGAACCACGATGTCGGGGATTCAATCAATCACATATACAATTCCCTTTGTCTACCGGTATGATACTTGCCCGAGATTCGATCGTCGGTATCTCTATACCTTGTTCAATCTCGTTACCGGCAAGTCTCTTTACTCGTTCCGTAATACATCATCCCATGGCTAACTCCTTAGTCACATTGAGCTCATTATGATGATGTCTTACCGAGTGGGCCCAGAGATACCTCTCCGTCACACAGAGTGACAAATCCCAGTCTCGATTCATGCCAACCCAACAGACACTTTCGGAGATACCGGTAGTGCACCTTTATAGCCACCCAGTTACGTTGTGATGTTTGGCACACCCAAAGCATTCCTACGGTATCCGGGAGTTGCACAATCTCATGGTCTAAGGAAACGATACTTGACATTGAAAAGCTTTAGCAAACGAACTACACGATCTTGTGCTATGCTTAGGATTGGCTCTTGTCCATCACATCATTCTCCTAATGATGTGATCTCGTTATCAATGACATCCAATGTTCATGGTCATGAAACTGTGACCATCTATTGATCAACGAGCTAGCCAACTAGAGGCTCACTAGGGACTTGTTGTGGTCTATGTATTCACACATGCATTACAGTTTCTGGTTAATACAATTGTAGCACGAACAATAGACAATTATCATGAACTAGGAAATACAATAATAACCATTTTATTATTGCCTCTAGGGCATATTTCAACAGTCTCCCACTTGCACTAGAGTCAATAATCTAGTTACATTGTGATGAATCAAACACCCATAGCATTCTAGTGTTGATCATGTTTTGCTCGTGAGAGAGGTTTAGTCAACGGATCTGCGACATTCAGATTCGTATGCACTTTACAAATATCTATATCTCCCTCCTAAATGTAATCACAGATGGAGTTGAAGCGGCGCTTTATGTGTCTTGTCTTCTTGTGAAACCTGGGCTCCTTCGCAAGGGCAATAGATTTAGTGTTGTCATAGAATAGAGTCATCGGGCCCGACGCGCTTGGGATTACTCCTAGGTCGGTGATGAACTCCTTCATCCAGACTCCTTCCTTTGCTGCTTATAAAGTAGCTATGTACTCTGCTTCACATGTAGATGCTGCCACGACGCTTTGCTTGCTGTTGCACCAGCTGACTGCCCCTCCGTTCAAAATATACATGTATCCCGTTTGCGACTTGGAGTCGTCCGGATTTGTGTCAAAGCTAGCATCGATGTAACCCTTTACGACGAGCTCTTTGGCACCTCCATATATGAGAAACATGTCCTTTGTCCTTTTCAGGTACTTCAGGATATTCTTGACCGCTGTCTAGTGTTCCGCTCCGGGATCACTTTGGTACCTCCCTACCAAACTTATGGAAAGGTTCACATCAGGTCTGGTACACAGCATGGCATACATAATAGAGCCTATGGCTGAAGCATAGGGGATGACACTCATCTCTTCTCTATCCTTTGCCATGGTCGGGCATTGGGTCGTACTCAATATCACACCCTATAACATAGGCAAGAACCCCTTCTTAGACTGATCCATATTGAACTTCTCCAATATCTTTTCAAGGTATGTGCTTTGTGAAAGACATATGAGGCGTCTCGATCTATCTCTATAGATCTTAATACCTAATATGTAAGCAACTTCTCCAAGGTCCTTCATTGAAAAACACTTATTCAAGTAGGCCTTTATACTTTCCAAAAGTTCTATATCATTTCCCATTATCAGTATGTCATCCACATATAATATGAGAATTGCTACAAAGCTCCCACTCACTTTCTTGTAAATACAGGGTTCTCCATAAACCTGTACAAACCCAAACGCTTTAATCACCTCATTAAAGCGAATGTTCCAACTCCGAGATGCTTGCACCAGCCCATAGATGGAGCGCTGGAGCTTGCATACCTTGTTAGCATCTTTAGGATCGACAAAACCTTCCGGCTGCATCGTATACAGTTCTTCCTTGAGGAAGCCATTAAGGAATGTCGTTTTGACGTCCATTTGCCACATCTCATAATCATAAAATGCGGCAATTGCTAACATGATTCGGACAGACTGCAGCATCGCTACGTGTGAGAAACTCTCATCGTAGTCAACTCCTTGAACTTGTCGATAACCCTTAGTGACAAGCCGAGCCTTATAGACGGTCACATTATCGTCCGCGTCAGTCTTCTTCTTAAAGATCCATTTATTTTCAATGGCTCGCTTATCATTAGGCAAGTCCACCAAAGTCCATACTTTGTTCTCATACATGGATCCTATCTCGGATTTCATGGACTCAAGCCATTTGTTGGAATCTAGGCCCGCCATCGCTTCTTCATAGTTCGAAGGTTCACCGTTCTCCAACAACATGATCTCTAGGATAGGGTTGCCGTACCACTGTGGTGCGGAACTTGTCCTAGTGGACCTTCGATGTTGAATAGTAACTTGATCTGAAGTTTCATGATCATCATATTTAACTTCCTCTCCGGCCGGTGTAGGCTCCACAGAAACAATTTCCTGTGCTGCGCTACTCTCAGGTTTGAGTGGAGGTACAATTACCTCATCAAGTTCTATTTTCCTCCCACTTACTTCTTTCGAGAGAAACTCTTTCTCGAGAAAGGATCCATTCTTGGCAACAAACACTTTGCCTTCGGATCTAAGGTAGAAGGTATACCCAATAGTTTCTTTGCGACATCCTATGAAGACGCACTTTTCCACTTTGGGTTCGAGCTTCTCAGGTTGAAGTTTCTTCACATAAGCATCGCATCCCCAAACTTTTAGAAACGATAGCTTAGGTTTCTTTCCAAACCACAATTCATATGGTGTCGTCTCAACGGACTTTGACGGTGCCCTATTTAAAGTGAATGCGGCAGTCTCTAATGCATATCCCCAAAATGATAGAGGTAAGTCGGTAAGAGACATCATAGATCGCACCATATCCAATAGAGTGCGATTACGACGTTCAGACACACCATTTCGCTGAGGTGTGCCAGGCGGCGTGAGTTGTGAAACAATTCCACATTTCCTTAGGTGTGTGCCAAACTCGTGACTTAAATATTCTCCGCCACGATCAGATCGTAGGCACTTTATTTTCCTGTCACGTTGATTCTCTACCTCACTCTGAAATTCCTTGAACCTTTCAAAGGTTTCAGACTTGTGTTTCATTAAGTAGACATACCCATATTTGCTTAAGTCATCAGTGAGGGTGAGAACATAATGGTAGCCACCGCGAGCCTCGACACTCATTGGACCGCACACATCGGTATGTATTATCTCCAACAAGTCGGTTGCTCGCTCCATTGTTTCGGAGAACGGACTCTTGGTCATCTTGCCCACGAGGCATGGTTCGCACGTGTCAAATGATTTGAAATCAAGTGACTCCAAAAGTCCATCAGCATGGACCTTCTTCATGCGTTTGACACCAATATGACCAAGGCGGCAGTGCCACATGTAAGTGGGACTATCGTTATCAACCTTACACTTTTTGGTACTCACACTATGGACATGTGTAACATCACGTTCGAGATTCATCAAAAATAAACCATTGACCAGCAGGGCATGACCATAAAACATCTCTCTCATATAAATAGAACAACCATTATTCTCAGATTTAAATGAGTAGCCATCTCGCATCAAGCGAGATCCAAATACAATGTTCATGCTCAAAGATGGTACTAAATAAAAATTATTAACGTTTAAAAATAATCCCGAAGGTAGATGTAGAGGCAGCGTGCCGACGGCGATCACATCGACCTTGGAACCATTCCTGATGCGCATCGTCACCTCGTCCTTTGCCAGCCTCCGCTTATTCCGCAGCTCCTGTTGGAGTTACAAATGTGAGCAACTGCACCGGTATCAAATACCCAGGAGTTACTACGAGCGCTGGTTAGGTACACATCAATAACAAGTATATCACATATACCTTTAATGTTGCCGGCCTTCTTTTCCGCCTAATACTTGGGGCAGTTCCGCTTCCAGTGACCGGTACCCTTGCAGTAAAAACACTCAGTCTTAGGCTTGGGTCCATTCTTGTTCTTCTTCCCGGCAACTTGCTTACCAGGCGCGGCAACAGCTTTGCCGTCCTTCTTGAAGTTCTTCTTACCCTTGCCTGTCTTGAAACTAGTGTTCTTATTCACCATCAACACTTGATGCTCCCTTTTGATCTCGACCTCTGCTGATTTCAGCATCGAGTACAACTCAGGAATGGACTTCTCCATCCCTTGCATGTTGTAGTTCATCACAAAGCTCTTGTAGCTAGGTGGAAGCGACTGGAGGATTCTGTCAATGACCGAGTCATCCGGGAGATTAACTCCCAGCTGAGTCAAGCGGTTGTGTAGCCTAGACATCTTGAGGATGTGCTCACTGACAGAACTATTCTCCTCCATCTTACAGCTGAATAACTTGTCAGAGACGTCATATCTCCCGACCCGGGCATGAGCTTGGAAAACCAGTTTCAGCTCTTGGAACATCTCATATGCTCCGTGTTGCTCAAAACGCTTTTGGAGCCCCGGTTCTAAACTGTAAAGCATGCCGCACTGAACAAGGGAGTAATCATCGCAGCGTGAATGCCAAGCGTTCGCAACGTCTTGCTCTGCTGGGAGAATGGGTGCGTCACCTAGCGGTGCATCAAGGACATACAATTTCTTGGAAGCTATGAGGATGATCCTCAAGCTACGGACCCAGTCCGCATAGTTGCTTCCATCATCTTTCAGCTTGGTTTTCTCTAGGAACGCGTTGAAGTTGAGGTTGGCATTAGCGTTGGCCATTGGATCTACAATATAGATTGTAAAGATAATTTTATACTAAGTTTATGATAATTAAGTTCACATAATCAATTTATTTAATGAACTCCCACTTAGATAGACATCCCGCTAGTCATCCAAGTGACACATGATCCATGTCAACTAGCCCGTGTCCGATCATCACGTGAGACAGACTAGTCATCCATGGTGAACATCTCCATGTTGATCGTATCTTCTATACGACGCATGTTCGACCTTTCGGTCTTCCGTGTTCCGAGGCCATGTCTGTACATGCTAGGCTTGTCAAGTCAACCTAAGTGTTCCGCGTGTGTAAATCTGGCTTACACCCATTGTATGCGAACATTAGAACCTATCACACCCGGTCATCACGTGGTGCTTCGGAACAAAGATCCTTAGCAACGGTGCACAGTTAGGGTGAACACATCTCTTGAAATTTTATTGAGAAATCATCTTATTTGTTACCGTCGTTCTAAGAAAATAAGATGTAAACATGATAAACATCACATGCAATCAATATAGTGACAAGATATGGCCAATATCATCTTGCTCCTTTGATCTCCATCTTCGGGGCACCAGGATCATCACTGTCACCGGCACGACACCATGATCTCCATCATTGTGTCTTCATGAAGTTGTCTTGCCAACTATTACTTCTACTACTATGGCTAACGTTTAGCAATAAAGTAAAGTAATTACATGGCATTTATATTTGACACGCGGGTCATACAATAAAATAAGACAACTCCAATGGCTCCTGTTGGTTGTCATACTCATCGACATGCAAGTTGTGAATCCTATTACAAGAACATGATCAATATCATACATCACAATGCATCACATCACATCCTTTTGGCCATATCACATCACAAGGCATATGCTGCAAAAACAAGTTAGACGTCCTCTAATTTGTAGTTGCAAGTTTTAGAACGTTTCTTACCTATGCCAAAACCACAACGTGATATGCCAATTGCTATTTACCCTTCATAAGGACCCTTTTCATTGAATCCAATCCGACTAAGGTGGGAGAGACAGACACCCGCTAGCCACCTTATGCAACAAGTGCATGTCAGGCGGTGGAACCAGTCTCACGTAAGCGTACGTGTAAAGTCGGTCCGGGCCACTTCATCCCACAATAGCGCCAAATCAAAATAAGACTAGTAGTGGTAAGCAAATTAACAATATCAACGCCCACAACAACTTGTGTTCTACTCGTGCATAGATTCTACGCATAGACCTAGCTCATGATGCCACTGTTGGGAGACGTAGTAGTAAATCAAAAAAATTCCTACGATCACCAAGATTTATCCATGGAGAAACCAGCAACAAGTGGGGAGAGATTGCATCTTCATACCTTTGAAGATCGCTAAGCGGAAGCGTTACAAGAACGCGGTTGGTGGAGTCGTACTCGCAGCGATTCAGATCGCGGTGGACTCCGATCTTAGTGCCGAACAATGGTGCCTCCGCGTTCAACACACGTGCAGCCCGGTGGCGTCTCCTACGCCTTGATCCAGCAAGGAGGAAGGAGAGGTTGGGGAAGGGCTCCAACAGCAGCACGACGGCGTGGTGGTGGTGGAGTAGCAAGGTATTCCGGCAGGGCTTCGCCTAAGCGCTGCGGAGGAGGAAGAAGAGAGGTAGGGCTACGCCGTGAGAGAGAGAAGTCATGTCTCAAATCATCCCAAACCCTTGCATATATATAGGATGAGGGAGATAGAGGGCTTCCTTGGCCCCTCCTCCAAGGAGGAGAGGTTCGGCCGAACTAGGGGAAGAGTCCACCTCCCACAAGGGAGGTGGATCTCTTCCTTTTAAATCTTTTTGCCCTTATCTCTTGATCTCCAGCCGCATGGGCCTTCCTAGAAGGTCTTGGCCAGCCCAACAAGGGCTGGTACACCTCCTCTAAGGGCCCACGAAGTCCTATGGTCGTCACACCCCTCCTGGGGGTCCTCCGGCACCCTCCCGGCACTCCCGGTACACTACCGATCAGCCCGGAAACTTTCCGGTGACCAAAACTGGACTTCCTATATATCAATCTTTACCTCCGGACCATTCCGGAGCTCCTTGTGACATCCGGGATCTCATCCGGGACTCCTAACAACCTTCGGTAATCATGTATACCATTTCCCTATAACCCTAGCATCACCGAACCTTAAGTGTGTAGACCCTACGGGTTTGGGAGACATGTAGACATAACCGAGACACCTCTCCGGTCAATAACCAACAACGGGATCTAGATACCCATGTTGGCTCCCACATGATCACGATGATCTCATCGGATGAACCACGATGTCGGGGATTCAATCAATCCCGTATACAATTCCCTTTGTCTATCGGTATGATACTTGCCCGAGTTCGATCGTCGATATCTTTATACCTTGTTCAATCTCGTTACCGGCAAGTCTCTTTACTCATTCCATAATACATCATCCCGTGGCTAACTCCTTAGTCACATTGAGCTCATTATGATGATGTCTTACCAAGTGGGCCCAGAGATACCTCTCTGTCACACAGAGTGACAAATCCCAGCCTCGATTCATGCCAACCCAACAGACACTTTCGGAGATACCCGTAGTGGACCTTTATAGCCACCCAGTTACGTTGTGACGTTTGGCACACCCAAAGAATTCCTACGGTATCCGAGAGTTGCACAATCTCATGGTCTAAGGAAACGATACTTGACATTCAAAAGCTTTAGCAAACGAACTACACGATCTTGTGCTATGCTTAGGATTGGGTCTTGTCCATCACATCATTCTCCTAATGATGTGATCCCATTATCAATGACATCCAACATGGTCATGAAACCGTGACCATCTATTGATCAATGAGCTAGCCAACTAGAGGCTCACTAGGGACTTGTTGTGGTCTATGTATTCACACATGCATTACGGTTTCTGGTTAATACAATTGTAGCACGAACAATAGATAATTATCATGAACTAGGAAATACAATAATAACCATTTTATTATTGCCTCTAGGGAATATTTCCAACAACTTTCACTAGATTAAGGTACAAAATCCCTTACTAGGTTTGCTAAGTATGTTATGAAGCCATCAGAGTGAGAAGTCATCAAACTTATCGGTAGATAAATGTGATCCTCAATGGAAATGGATTAAGGTAAATGTGCTAGCTTTCCTACTGTTGGTTGATGAAAATAGATCCCATATCTAATATATGTACACTCCAAAGGGAAGTAGAGAAAACAAGGGAAAAGGGCAAGTGCAGAAAAGATGGATACCCAAATCAGAGGGTATATAAACTTGGATTGAGGGAATTAGAGAATAGAGGGCAATGGGATAGGAAAAGCTCACGAGAATGTAGGTACCATTTCTAGGGAAAAGAAAAGGGAACTTAACCAAAGCTTACTAATAAGATAAGGCAATCCAATCATGATTCAAGATCATGTTGTCTCAACATAGTAATGCGTGTTATGGCAACCTGATTGTGATAACAACATCAAAGGCAAGAAATCAAGGTCGAAGCAGTGGAATGCAAAGTCTTCTCCAAGATTTGATCAAAGAGTTGAGTTGCTGCCTCAGGGTTTCGACTTAGCTATTTGCTGAGAAATAAGCCTTCTGCCCATTATATCGACGATTAGGTAGAGCTCTTACGGGGGCAATGTTGCCTGGATACGACCGTTCCGCAATAGAACATGGCACTAATGTATCCCCTAAGGTCCCAACACCTTTTGATCAATACCGAAATCATAACATCAAGATTTCCTACGCAATTAATGAATGAATTACCAAGGAGAATTCAAAGAATTCTCGCGGATACTGACTTCTATGGCCTCACAATCATATCCATATTATGGATCGCTAAAGCTTTGGGGTTTCAAGGAGCTTAGGATGTGAGTGAACGTCTAACATCTTATCCTCGAGCACAGTTCTTTAGATGCCAATAGTCCTTCCTATTTCTCCAAACAAAATCATCCTATAGCATTGAGGTTATCATCTCATATAACTCATCTCCAACAACACTCATTCTATACATATATCCATGACTCTAAGAGAAGGACAACCCATACTCTCATACATACACTATAACTACTCATATATTTTCCTATGTAAAAATCCTCGGGAAAGCAAAGAAGCCGCTAAGCTTGATCATGACACTGCAAATCCAAGTTCCCTACTGACTTATCCAAGGTCTACGGTACTGCATTTCTATGCCAAGAAAACATGTATTATACCAATCCAAGATCGTTTTACTTCCTACGAATCCAACTTAATCGATCCACAAATACCATCCAGCCTCACATGATCCATTACTGCTATAGATCCAATACCAGTGATTGCCCCACGTATCTCCTAGAGTTCCTATAATCCACAAATCATTGGAAGGATTGGTATCATAGTATATCCACGAACTTCCAATGACAAACTAACTCCAAGGTCAAGCTCATACAGATCTTTAAATTAGCTCTGACGGCTCCAATTTGTTTTGCTTATCATCAACTGAGAAGCATGGTATCATGATCAAGATCATCTGACTAAATCTAAATTACTCCGAACCATGTAGACCTACTTAACACGAACACTCAACTGGGATTACCTATTTAAATCCAAATCTTATATCCAACAAGAATTTCTACTCGTTACTCCAAGTCATTATAGCAACATCATCAATCCACGACCATTACTGGTCAAAGTCAATTATCATACCACCAAGGGTTTCGACCTGTGATCTCCATTGTCCTACTAAATCCACTTTACTCAAGGGAGAAGCAAGTTATGCTACTCTATCAACTTTGATCCACCAAGCTCGTCTACAACATAAAGTCTCGTAATCCACCAAAGGGTCTCAACTGTTTCCTCAAGATATCTACTACAGCTTGCCAGATCATTAGTCTACTAAACATGCATCCTCAAAACAATGTTCCGTATGGCATCATCAGTTTAAGTGCTGTCTTAGGGATGCAATGTGTCTGTTCACTATGATCACTAGTTCCTTAATGAATCCATTGCTAAGCAGGGTTTATTGAGGTTCAACTGGTGCTTTGGAAAATCCTTGTATTAAACACGTGGCCAGAGGCTTGAGCTGGGGAAGCTCGTATGGTCTAGGGAGGGTCTTTCCAATCTTGAGGGAGAAGCATATCTTCACTGAGTTAAACCAGGGTGAATAGGTTGTTGCAGTCTTCAATGCCAGTTGTTGTCGAGGTGGATCCTTGGTGCATCTTGTCTTGTTGGTCTTCAGTTGACGAGATGGGGGAGGGAAAGTAGCATAGATGGAAGTGCCTAAGGGGGTGGTATAGTGCAACTATATTCAAACGTGTGCCGAAATGGCTACAACAAGAACCCCCCTATAGCAACACATCGATGCGTTGTTGTATGTCCATATAAGCATTGTAATGGTCTACACCAATGTATTAATATGTGTTGCCATTGGTGGTGTCGGAAGGTCTACAACAACGTATATACATCCGTTGGTAAACGACGTCTAGGAACTGTTGACGCACGAACACGTCACCGTGTACCCTCGACACCGGGGGTGATACACCGCAGCTCATGTCAAAGGAGGTCCGCCCGGCAGCACGATATGCAAGACAATCGGTGGATGCTTTTGTAGACCCGAAACCCCGCACGTCTGGGAGGGACCCCTTCAGGAAGTGCGGCGGCTATGGCCTGCCCTAGGTCGATTCGCTCGCCCCTAGAGCCTCAGGATTCGTAGCTCTCAAACGAAGAACAACAAAGAACGAGAGAAAAAACAAAGAACGTAGATGAAAAAGTAGTATAGATTGATTTGTTCGATTGTGTGTTTTTAATCAGCCGTCTCTCCCAACATGTATAAGAGGCGGCTAGACTTCTCGTACAAGCAAAGGATTCATCTAGGCTTTCCTTATAAGAAAATTACATCAATTCACGTCCTAGAGTCCTAGTTCTAGTCCCACTCGGATTCAGCCCAAATCTGGCCCAAACTTTTCTGTGTTGAAGATTTTTCGATTCAAGGCCATCATCAGGGCCTAATTGCTCGCGTGACCCATCAGACACCATCCAGGCGAGTGTCTGGTCCCTCGCGCCATACTTTTGCTCAGGGTCGGTCCGTAGTGTTTTGCTTCTAACTTCTGCATACGAACTCGTATTGAGATGATTTATATATCAAAATCGATCAGCTCGATGAGACGAAGACAATCCATGTAGAGCATTCCTTCATATGAGGTAGTCTTGGAGGCGTAATCGGCCAAAAGGCACTCAGAACATCTAAACATGACAATCCAAGTGTCATTTGACCCTTGAAATGATGCCAAATGGTGATGGCCTAAACATCAAGGTTGCTTCACTCGGCAATATGAATTTTCTCGTATAAAAAACCTTTTCGTTTGAGTCCATCTTTACTGCATTTTGCATCTTGCCAAAATCAGGTGTCAACACATGCCCCCCTGTTTTTCGGCAAAGCTTGCATGCCAAAAAATAATTTGCACCATGTTTGTTCTAAGGACGATGTCAAAACTCCATCGGCCATCTATATTTCTCAGGGCGATAATTATGTATCAGCCATGTTTAATTAGGCTTCTTGCCACACACTCGGGTGGTACTTCTTCAGATATCTGCCATTGAGAGCTCGAGGTAATAATACTCCTTGTATGGATTCCACCAAATATGAATTTCCAGAAACTATTCTTGCAATCCTAAAAGGACCTTCCTAGTTTGGAGACCACTTCCCGAATTTTCTATCTCTAGAACCAATCGGCAGAATCACTTTCCACACAAGACCGCCAACTTGAAAAAAATTCAACTTGACCTTTTTATTGTAAGCTCTTGCTACCCTCAGCTTGTCCTTCTCTATGGACTTTAATGCAGCCAAACGTTTATCAGCGACCTCATCAATATTGTCCATCATCAAATCATAAAAGTCCATTGTCGATAAATAATTTTGTTTGGCTATTCTCAAAGCATTCAAATTTACTTCCACTGGTAAAACAGCCTCTTGACCGTATACTAGCTCATATGGAGTTACCTTTGTAGCACCATGCCTTGAGATTATATGTGCCCATAAAGCCTCAGACAACAACTCATGCCATTTTCTTGGATTATCCTCAATCTTCTTCTTGATGAGCTTAATCAATATTTTGTTGCTAGACTCAGCTTATCCATTAGCTTGGGCATAATATGGAGATGAATTGAGCAACTTTATGTTATATGATTCGGCAAATTCCCTAACTTGATGTGACATGAAAGATGAACCTTGATTTGTAATCAACGTCTGAGGAATGCCGAATCTATGAATAATGTGTTTGGTTATGAATTGAATTGCCTCCGTATGTGTCACGTTCTTGAGAGGTACTGCTTCAGACCATTTAGTGAAATAATCGGTTGCCACCAACACGAACCGATGCCCCTTTGAAGAAGATGGATGAATTTGTCCAATGAAGTCTAAACCCCATTCTCTAAAAGGCCACGGCATGATAATAGGATGTAACATAGCAGTAGGAGCCAACTGAATATCACCAAAAATTTTACAAGCTTCACACCCTTTATAATACCTGAAGCAATCATTGATCGTAGTCGGGCAATAAAATACAGCACGTCGTAAGAGCCATTTCATTTTGGGTGCCAACTAATGAGTACCACAAATGCCTTCATGTACCTCTCCCATAGCAACTCATGCTTGGTCCTCGTTCAAACACTTCAAAAGAACATCTTCAACCGTTCGGCGATAAAGACCATCATCTCTCATTGTATATTTGAAAGCTATACGCCGAACAGCCCTGTCCACCCTTTCACTCGGATTGCACAAGTAATCAATAATGGGCTTTCTCCAGTCATGATTTTCACCTGCACTAGATTTATTATTAGTGGTCGAATTAGTGGGCTCTGGTTCGACCTCTCCCATATTAGCAATACAGGACATCGGCTTCTGAGAAATATGAAACATGCCATGATCAATATGATAGCCGGATGCTTGTTGTGCCAACTCATTTGCTCTCCAATGGTCATGTCTAGATATATGAGCAATGCTAAAATAATCCAAACTAGAAATCGCATCTAGACACTTATCAAGATAAACATTAAGTGATTCATCTAAACATTGAAAGACTTTGGACACTTGCTGCACTACTAATAACGAATCACCAAAAGCCTCAACATGTGTAGCACCTATAGCGAGCAACATCTCTAAATCGAATAACAATGCTTCATATTTGGCTTGATTATTTGTGCAAAAATATTCCAGTCGGCATGAGGCTTCAAAAACAGCACCATGAGGAGATATATAAAAAATACCAACACCTTGACAATTGCTACAAACTGAACCATCAAAATATAACCTCCATGGCACTAATGATACAAGGTTTATATCAACATCATGCTTGTCATTAATCCGATGCTCGACAATAAAATTAGCAACAATTTCACCTTTCATGGATTTTAGAGATTCATTAGCCAAATCATACTCAATTAAAGCATAAGCCCACTTGCCAATTCTACCACTAAGAATTGGCCTACGCATCACGTACTTAATGACATCGGTTTGACAAGCTACTATGCAGGCACTCGACACTAGGTAATGTCTCAGTTTTGTGCAAACATAATATAAACAGAGGCATAATTTTTCAATAAATGTATACCTTGTCTCGGCGTACAATAAGCGTCGGCTCAGGTATGTAATAGTATGTTCTCTTCCTTCGATTTCTTGAGCCAATACAACACCAATAACACCTTCCACCCCCGCAATGTAAAGCCTAAAGGGATCTTTATGTTTGGGTGCTTTCATCACCGGAGGAGTGCTCAAATAAGTCTTGATCATGTCGAATGCCTCTTGTTGTTTTGCCCCCCAAGTAAAATCAACATCATTCTTTAGCCGAAGGATAGGAGTGAATGCATCAACCTTCCCTGACAAATTAGCTATGAACCTTCTCAAATAATTGACCTTGCCAAGGAATTTTTGCATGTCTCTCTTGCATGTTGGAGCCTACACTTTTTGTATAGCTTCTATATTTTTAGGATCAATTTCTACGCCATTCTCATGAATAATGAAACCCAAAAACTTTCTAGCCGACACGCCGAATGCACACTTGAAAGGATTCATCTTCAGTTTGTATTTTTTCATCCTTTCAAAGGCCAAATGCAAATCGGCTAGATGAGATTCAAAAGCATCCGATTTGACAACAATATCATCAATATAAACCTCAAATATAACACCGAGTAAATCATGAAAGATTAAATTCATATCCCTCTGATACATGGCGCCAGCATTCTTTAACACAAAGGTCATCACTGTCCACTCAAATAAACCAAGGAATCCGGGGCACCGAAAAGACGTTTTGGACATGTCCTCTTCAGCCATGAAAATCTGGTTATACCCCGTATTGCTATCAAGAAAGCTAATGACCTTATGTCCAGAAGCATCATTAATAAGCATATCAGCTATAGGCATGGGGTACTCATCTTTGGGCATAGCTCTATTCAAATCTCCGAAATCAATGCACACCCTTAGTTTGCCAGAGCCCTTCTCCATCGGCACAATGTTAGAAATCCACTCGGCATACCTGCAAGGTCTAATAAAATTATCTTTAAGTAAATGACCGATCTCTTCTTTGATTCGGTCATATGTTTTTGGATTGAACTTCCTAGACGATTGCTTATAAGGTGTAAAACAAGCCTTTATAGGTAACCGATGCTCTACTAGCTCTCGGCTTAAACCGGGCATCTCATGATATTTCCATGCAAAGCAGCAAACATATTCTTTCAATAAATTGATCAACCTAACTTTATGATCGGCTCTTAAGTTTTCATTTACAAACGTCGGCCTAGGAACTAAACCATCTCCTATATCTATCTCTTCTAATGGATCGGCCGACATAAAACCTTGCCCTAATTTATCCATGTCATCCAACTCCTCTATATATTCATACATATTGTTCTCTCTAGACCGAAATTTTGCAAGACGTTTCTGCAACCACTCGGAATTAGAATCCATTTAAACATATCATACCTTGGAGTTGATTGCCACCAATCGGCTTTTAAAGAGACGGGCACACAGACATGCTTCGTTGCGCTGAGGAAATCAAACTCTGACAAGTTGCGTCCCGTCAAGCAAGTAGCATTGGGATGTTGCCAATCCACCGATGCATCGGCCAAAACAACACAAGTCGAGTTATCCGCATGAATGACTTCCACCTCATCATCAACCCATTGGATCAAAAACTGGTGCATAGTAGATGGCATGCATTGGTTTGCATGAACCCAATCACGGACTAGTATGACGTTGTAGTTACCTTGCACCTCAGCGACAAAGAATGCAGTAGCCAAAGTTTTGCTCCCGAGTGTAAGCTCCACATACATCACACCTTTGGCTTCAGTTTTCTCTTTGCCTTCAAACCCATTAAGCACCATATTAGTCTTGATTAATTCATCATCGGGCAAACCCAATTTCTTGAAGACCGAATAGGGCATAAGATTTACCACGGCACCACCATCAACAAGCATCCGAGCGAGTGGTGATCCATTGATATGACCTCTGAGGTACAATGGTTTCAAGTGCATCACTGGTTCTTTTGGCTTCTTGAATATTGCATTTCTATGGCCAAAATCCAGCTAAGCCACTTCACCTTCTTCATCTACAGCACGGAATTTAGCGAGTAAGTAATACACCATATTGATATCCATACCTTCATGAACCGGTATAGACTCATAGTCCAACATATTGTCTTCCTCCTTGTGCGCATCCACCAAATCTGAATTATGTCCGAGTGAAGGAGAAGTAATAGTTGACGTGGACGATGTGAGAATGGTTGCATCATCTTCTTTTGGCGGTGTAAGTTCTACTATGATAGATGTAAAAGCCACTATGTCTTGTATTGGTTTAGGCTTCCACACTTGCTTTGCTGGTACCATGGGTCGAGTGACATTAAACAACTTGTCCGTTTGCTTCTAGGCCTCTTGTTCTGCCATCTCTTGATTTCTTAACCTCTGTAGTTTCCTCTTTTGTGTCTTTGTTAGCCCTGGAGGACACCATCTTGGCTGAGTGTATTTAGGATCAATTGGCTTCACTTGGCTGGTACTTGCTTCATGATCATTGGTAGAGTGCTTTGGCGCGATAACAAGTATCGGCTCAGTTGGGTTGTTGTGCACAATCGGCTGTTGCGTGGTGTATGTTTCAGTGCCCAAGACGAGTGAGTCAGCATTGATATTTTCCTTGCCTTTTCCTGACTCCACTGCTGCAACACTTGGCAACTTGGCACGCCACTCTTATCGACTTTTCTGGCCTACGAAGTTTTCACTCGGGCTCACCTTTTTACTCGGATGAAATCCACTCGGATGTATTTTTTCATTCAGATAACTTCCAATCGGGTGCATTCTTACACTCGGATAGTTTTCACTCGGAGGCATACTTTGACCAACCGAGTGATGGACACCAATGTTTAGTTGGTTTTCATACGAACATCCAAGTCGATCCCAAACAGGTTGTCGTTGTTCTTGTGGAAACGGCACCCTTGATCCAGTCGGTTTTGCATACCTACTAAACATATTAGCTGATGGTGACCTTGGTCGCTTCAGGTACGATGAACGATTAGACCTAGAACTGGTCGACTGATTTGCGTATTTGGACAGCAACATGTCAAAAGTTGGCTAGATTTGTTTACGTTGTACCCTAGCTTCATTCCTCTTCCACCTGCCAACTTCCGGACTCTTGGGTTTAACAAATTTAAAACGAGTGTCTTGTTGCACCTGTGATTGCCCCCCAAGTGCAGGATTCTTGATGGTGATCTTGATTACTTCCTTGCCATCGGGTTGCTTGTCAAGCAAAACCTTGTTGTCCTCCTTGCTTTTCCTGGGCTCACCAACAATGACATTAGTTTTATTAGCAGATTCGGCTACCTCTGACCGAACAAGCAACTTTTTCCCCTCCAAATCCAGAGTGTTCATTTGGGAAGGGCTGCTTATCAACTTGCATCTCAGAAAAATTCAATAGTCCATCATTAATGGCTTATTGTATCTGTCGTCGGTAAACATTGCAACCATTAGTAGCATTAGAAAAAGAATTATGATATTTGCAATAAGCATGTTGTTTCAGCTCTTCAAACGACGTAAGTATGAGATATCCTAATGATCTTAGCTTGCAACAAAACATCAAATATTTTGTCACACTTAGCAATGTTAAAAGTAGACTTCATCTCTTCATCATGATTCTTATGAATCGGTTTCAGATCATTGCAAGTAAATGGTTTGGCCTTAGATGGCCAAACAAATTCAGCAGCATACATATCACCTTCATCGTCCGAGTGATCACTACCATACTCAACCATATTCATCCTAGGATGATTAGTTTTATATCTATGCACCTCCTTGAGATCTTTGCTTCGGCTCTCCTGAGCCAAAGATCTTTGTAAGACTTGGTTGATACTTAAGAACTCATAGCCTTCTAGATTTTTCCTAATGTGAGTTTTCAAACCACTGAGCACAAGGTCAGCCAAGTCCCTCTCGGTTATCACCAAACTATAGCACCGGTTCTTTGTATCTCTAAATCTCTTGACGTAATCTAAGACCGATTCATCATTTTTCTGCTTAACCAATGTAAGATGTGATAATTTAAGTTCATTGTCGCCGCTGTAAAAGTGATCATGAAATTTCTGCTCTAGTTGCGACCACACACGAATGGAACCATGTGGTAGAGAAGAGAACCATGAGAATGCAGTACCAGTTAAGGATAAAGGAAACAAATGCACTTTCAATTCATTCAGCGAGCCTGCCTCACCCAATTGTGCTAAGTATTTACTAACATGCTCCCATGTGGTTTTTGTGCCCTCTCCATTGAACTTAACCAAATCTGGAATTTTATATCTCGGAGGGCACTGGACAACGTCAAAGTACTCGGGGTACGGTTTTTGGTAAATCTGATTCCGAGGTAACTCAACTCCAAAATTCTCTCGAAGCATCTTAGCCATCTCTTCTCTAAAATTAGCTAAAGCATCGTCCGTAGTAGACGGTGAAGCTTGCTGCTGTGGGATGGGAGGAGTAGAATTACTAGCAGTAGGCAGGAACTGTGGCACATATGTTGAACCATAGTTCGGTTGTGGCCGAGTGTTTGCACCTATAGGTAAAGCTTGGTTCGGTATTGGCACCGAACTTGGCAAGCTCGTGATGGGATTAGTGGGTGCAGCCACGATCTGATTGGTGTGGGTAGGATAATAATTCATCGGCATGGGAGGTGCGAAAGTGGTAAATATAGACTAGGGTTTTCTACACTAGCAGCCACACCAATATTACCACTAGATGATTGAGGCATATTTTTCTGAGCATTGGTATTTTCTATGAAAGTTTGATAGACCAAATTATTACCATTAGCAATACGACTCTCAATCTCAGCCCACTGCTTGGGAGAAAAGATAGTACTTACAGAGGGTTTAACCTGCTCATCGTGAAGAGGAGGGAACTTGATTTCTCCAATAGAAGTGATGTTGCCTTGGTGATCCTTCTTGAATTTCGCCAGGAACTCGTGCAGCTCCTTCTCCTCACGTGCCTTCTTGTACTCCTCATAATCTTGGAAATGATAGGCCGATAACTCATCAATATTGGGCTTAATGATGTTATCGGCGTCTACTTCACTCAGCTTGGGAAGATCAGACATGATGGATGATGATGATGATGGATCTTCGTTCCCCAGCGGAGTCGCCAAAAAGTGTGTTGACACACGAACACGTCACTGTGTACCCTTGACGCCGGGGGTGATGCACCACAGCTCACGTCGAAGGAGGTCCGTCTGGCAGCGCGATACGCAAGACAGTCGACGGACGCTTTTGCAGACCCGAAATCCCGCACGCCCGGGAGGCACCCCGTCAGGGAGTGCGGTGTCTATGGGATGCCCTAGGTCGATTCGCTCGCCCCTAGAGCCTCGGGATTCACAACTCTCAAACGAAGAACAGGGAAGAACGAGAGAAAAAATGAAGAACGTAGATGAAAAAGTAGTATAGGTTGATTTGTTCGATTGTGTGTTTTTAATCGGCCGTCACCCCCAACATATATAAGAGGCGGCTGGACTTTCCGAACAAGTAAAGGATTCATCTAGGCTTTCCTTACAAGAAAATTACATCAATTCACGTCCTAGAATCCTAGTTCTAGTCCCACTCGGATTCAGCCCAAATCTGGCCCAATCTTCTGTCTTGCTCCTTGCGTGGGCCGTGGAATCTGCATATGACCTCTGATGGAGATGGTCCAAACATCAATTTTGTGTGCCTCGACGAGGTCCCAAATAAATCCATCTTGAATACTCCATGAGGTCATGTTTAACTTTGAATCAGACTCAGTCATGCAGAGGACTGGACCGTCCGAGTGTTGTAGCGTCTCGGTGGGCCGTATACTATCTCAGATGATAATGACCTTAATAAAAAGTTGACCGTTTTGATGTTACGAACAACTTTCACGTTGAACACTTTTCCATCCGAGGCCATCTAGATGACCATATAGGCCAATCTTTACCTTCTGGTTGAATCACTCGGATTTGGAGTCCTTTAGTCAGTCGAGTGAAATTTCTCACTCGGACAGCAATTTTTCCATTCGGAATTCATCTACGTGGACTCCTTGACCGAAGTTTCACTCGGATGGAAAGTTTTCACTCGGTCATCAAGCCTTCACTCAGATAGCTATATTTTCACTTGGATTTCCCGAATGAAAACACAGTCTGAACTCGTTTCGCCTCTGTAGGTTGCATATGACCTCGGATTTGGACGATTTATATATCAAAATTGACCGACGAAACTTTTCCATGTTGAAGATTTTTGATTCAAGGCCGTCTTGAGGGCCTAATTGCTCGCGCGACCCATCAGACACCATCCAAGCGAGTGTCTGGTCCCTCGCGCCATACTTTTGCTCAGGGTCGGTCTGCAGTGTTTTGCTTCTAACTTTTACATACGAATTCGGATTGAGATGATTTATATATCAAAATCAATCAGCTCAACGAGAAGAAAACAATCCATGTAGAGCATTCCTTCATACGATGTTGTCTTGGAGGCGTAATCGACCAAAAGGCACTCGGAACATCTAAACATCACAATCCAAGTGTAATTTGGCCCTTGAAATGATGTCAAATGGTGATGGCCGAAGCATCAAAGTTGTTTCACTCGACAATATGAACTTTGTCGTATAAAAAACCTTTTCGTTTCAGTCCATCTTTATTGCATTTTGCATCATGGCAAAGTTAGATATCAACAGAAACATTGCTAGATAGCAACGTATAGGGTTAGAGTCCAGCAACACTACGTATGCGTTGTTGGCCAGCCTATAGGAAGGCTTTTCAAATGGGCTTATGTATACTAGATGAAGGCACGTGCTTTGCGCGTGTGCACATTTCCATACAAAAAGAATATCTTAAATACAAACAAAGCATTTTTTATATGAAGTTTTCTATTTGCATCTCTTGTCGAGTTAAAATGTTCCTGAAGAAATTTGATTTTCTTAAATTTCCAAAACATGTCGCGAATAATTTGGTTATCACTTCATTTACAAACTTGAAGTTAATATTCGCAAAATGGCAAATCACATCTTGGGATCAAATTAAGTTCAAGCATTCTACATCACTTGGACGTAGATGGAATGCAACCACGGGCACATACGCATATCCAATACTCTCTCCGTTCTAAAATATAGGGTGTATAGTTTTTGACAAAATTAAAGAATGCACATGGAAGAAAAAATTCATAAGTTTTGGACGTAATTACACCTGATTAATTAACATCCTAAAATAGAGGAGCTTGCCTGATAGAAAATGTAATCAAATCCCTAAAGCAAATATCTAAACGAGTGATGCAACGCAATACACCTTATATTTCGGATTTTTTCCAAAAATCTATACACCCCATATCAACGAACGGAGGGAGTATCTTTTTTTCCAAAAACAAAAAGGGTATGTACTATCATTCCATATATACATACATGTTTATGCATAAAAGCATTGTAAAATTCGTGAAAAACATGAAAATAGCTTTTCCTCTTTTTGGAGAGAGATAGTCGTTCAGCTCGCTGCTAGTCCCAAAACCGCCCCCGTGTCGCTCCCGCATGGCCGACACGGGCGGCTCCCAACCATAGCCTCCATCGGCCCTTCCCCTCCTCGCCTTCGGACGGGGCCGCCGGCTCGCCGCGCAACCGCTGGTGAAGGGTGTGGCGAGGATCTATCCGATCCGCTCCTGTTGGTGACGAAGGGTCGGGCTCCGAGGCGGCAGCCTTCCTGCGGTGGGAGGCGCCCGCCGGGCGGCTGGCTGTGGCTCTTGGCTACGTGGGCAGCGAGGGCATAGAGGAGGTAGTCGCGGCATGGGGGATCCCCATGGTCAGATCCGAAGATGGTCACCTGATGCTTGCTGCCCATGCCACTGGATGGTTTGATCTCCGGCGATCTCCTCTCCGTGGGATCTGGCGATTAGCGTGGTGTGAGTTGGACTGGGAGCTGGGAAAACCTTGGTCGGCGGCGGCGGCCATGACATCGGTGGTGCTGCGGTCGCCGGATCCCCCCTTGGAGGCGATGTTGAGGCTGGGGCTGGCTTTGCCACTGCCGACACCTCCACGGCTTCATGGCTCCACCACTATGGCGCATGCGAGTAGTACGGACCGTAGCATTATTGCATCAACATTCGACACTAAGCAAACAGCAAGACCGTGAGTCTGTGAGTACTTCAATTTCTTTCTCAATTTCTGATTTCCTCCAATTAAAGAACGGAGAATAAGATTGATTAGTGATTTTTTTATTTAAGTGTAAAAGTTGTTAATTTACCCATTTCGTGCTTACAAAAGAAAGAGCATATAGTTAAACTGTAATTGTTTCTATGTTCTATGTTCTTTCAGTGTAACTAAATTATTAGATGATGCCACTATTAAGAACAAATTATAGGTTCGTTGTCATTATTGTTAAGTTTCATGTCTTATATTTGTAGTTCTGCAGGTGCCATTTTAAGGTATCACCTTGGCGAGATCCTCTCTGCTACTAACCAGGAACTTGAGAAGAATTGTTTCGATGCTTAAAACTCTGAAGTAAGCACTACGAAGTTTGATGTGCACTCGACGCTGGATCATTGCACTTCCCCTGTTGAGTTCGATTCTGATTAAGCTAACTCTGATGTAGCGCCAGCATGTAGAAACTACAACATCTACGCTGAAGTTCATAATTTTCCTTATTGGTTTATCGCTGATGTTCATAACTTTCCTTCTTTGTTTATCCCCGGTGTAAGTTCCTGAAAATTGGTAGAGGGTGCAGTGCGTTGGTGGGAAAGAAAGGAGAATGATCTGTGCTCACTTCTGTTGACGGGATGTTTCTGTTTATGTTAGAACTGAAAATTGTCTGTTTTCTGCATATACTTGTGAAGCCCAATGGCTATCATAAGAAATGATATGTTCTCACTTGTCTTGCTGGATTTCTGGTATTGCTATAACCGAAGCAAGAATAGTAAATATGTAAGTCCTCTATATGCTAGAATATTGCACCTGCAAACATATCTTTGGTCTACACCTTTCACAAGGACAAGCTAATGAGTGAAAGTCTGAAACCCTGTCTAACATTATTTTTCGTGGGTACTCTTTGCATGATACAATCATATTAGCACATGGCATTGCTGACTTTATTATACACAAAACCTTCTTACCTTATAATATACTAATCCAAGTAAAACTGACATGAGACACCTACATAAACTATGATAAGTATCAAGTATGCTTATGTTCTTATTAGCTCTTGATTTTTTCTGTTGTGGTGTTGGTTGTATAGTGTTACAACTTGCACTGCACTCACGCCTCATTCTTTTATTCTCACCATTCCTTTGCAAATAGGCTTCCCTCTGATATGGATTCATTTGCAGATATCTATCCCAACCGCGCTAACGCTTACGCTGTGAAGGATTCATTTGCATAGCACTCTTGGTTCAGCTACAGAATCATTATGCTCTCAAGTGAAAGCTACTATTTCACCACCAAACAAAACAAACAAAACACATATATCAAGGCCAACGATCGATAAGGATAACAATTAGATATCAGTATAATGAAAAAGCATACATCGGTTTCCTTTTGGTGAAGTGGTCGAGTGAACATTTGTAATATCTCTGAAAGAAACTCGGCCTTTCATCTTGAGGATTTTAAAGGATGACTCGCGTTTATGAATTCGATTCTTGAACACTTGGTACAGTATAAGAACAACCACAACCTACAGTATAAGCATTGGATCATTTTTTAGGTTGCCAAGTCTGAGAAAAATAATCAAAACATATACAGATTTGCAAATAATTATGATACATGAATAGAATGAACACGTTCTTTATGTTCAGATATCACTGCCCTTTATGGTCTACCAACAGATAGCAGTTTGGACAAAAACACAAACACCTTGCGTGCAAGAAAAATAGAAAAAAATCAGCAAGCTACAATCCGACCAGTGGATATACATTTCATATCATCGTTAACAAGAAGAATAGCTTGCAGTATCGGCATGCAAAAAAATCTTCAAAAAAATCCAAAAGGAAAACAAAAGAATGGGCCAGTCAGAGAAGGAATAGCTCACTTGTGTTCAGTGGCACCATGGTCAGCTGGCCGTAGAAGGATGTTCAGATCCCATGAGCCTCGGCTCACCAGGCGTCAAGAAATTTCGAGCCAAGTCAAACCCTGCAAGGAGACGGAGGTGGATCTGCAATCTAGATGTGAAGATAATTCGAAGGGGCTGGGGGTGTAGAAGGAAGAGATGGACCGATGGAGGAGGTGGTGGTGTTTGATGCACGGTTAGAGAAAATTGCCTACAGATCATATGGAAGAGGTTTCACCAAATCAGCGTGAGATGAAATAAGCAAGGTTGGCGGGCAATCGATTTGCTGGAGGCAACCGCAGGTTGTGGAGTTTTCGAGAAGGGGCGACTGATTTCTCTGGTTTGACGGGATTGGGTGGGTGGCGAATCCGGGCAACATTGGTCGTTCGATCTGATAGAGTCGATGGCTACAAATGAATCCATTAGATGAGCGGCGGGAAAAATAGGCAAGAAGAAGGTTGACCCAAATATTTAAAAAAAGGTGTACTATATAGTAGTAAAGAAAAGATAAAGATAAAGATAAAGGTAATATTGGGAAAATTCTTTTCTGAGCCCAGGCTCATCTGCACCTGCCAACGGAAAAAATAAAAAAATACTAGAAAAATTCAAAAAATTCCAAAAAAATTTTGTGGTACATATTTTGATGCGTGAGGTCCGCTCCAAATTTCAACTTATTTGGACATTCGAGCAGCTCTCAACAAAAAAGACAAATCGGGTCAAAAAAATTGGTGAACAGTAAACCTTTTTTTCAGACCCCGATTTGTCTTTTTTGCTGAGAGCTCCTCAAGTGTCCAAATAAGTTGAAATTTGGAGTGAACCTCGCGCATCAAAATATGTACCACACAAAAAAATGGAATTTTTTGAATTTTTCTAGTATTTGTTTTGATTTTTTTCGTGAGCGCGGGTGCAGATGCACCCGAGAGCCGAATCGCCGCGTCCATAATATTGCCACTATTGCTTGCCACCCTACAGAAAGGCTTTTCAAATGGGCTTATCTACATAATATTGCCATCGGGTTGATAGTGCACATATCTATTAGGCCATGACCATCTCTATTGTTTCCTGTTGGAAAAAAATTATCTACAGTTATTGGTTGCCCTGACTCCATGGAGGATATTTTTTTCCATTGACCAAGTCAATTACCAACATAGGGTATTTTCACATCACATGACAATTAATTACTCTGTAAGCATCAATGCCAATTCCAGATCACTATTCATGGTTCATATTCCCAATAAGCCAAAATAACACAAGCTATATATCAACGTGATACAACATGTAGCGTCAACAAACACTAAGAAATAATTAACAAATGAGTGGTGTCTTGACTCTCAAATATAATTGTATATCTCTCCTATTCAAAGTTACATTTGCCGGAGGCCTTCACTACTGGTGTCTTGAAGACAGCTACGGTTGCTTTGGTCTTTGTTTATCCATCCCCACCTCTTAAAAGCTCACGATGGGGAGTAACTTAGACCAGTAACACATGCTACTGGACTAAGTTACTATCTTCACAATGGATAGTAACATATGAGTAGTAATATTGAGTCTTTCATTTATTAGCTTATAGACTCATTTTGCCTTGGTATGCGTTATGTTACTCATAGGGGTAGTAACAAACTAAGTTACTCAATTTCTCTTTCTTCTCATTAATTACATGCCACATCATATTTCTTGCTTAGGTGGCATCTATGTTACTACCTATGTTACTCCCATTGTGAGTAGTCTAAGAATAGGGTTAGATTTGCAACAAAGATGTAAACATATTAGTAAGCATGAGTTATAATAATATCTACCATTGCAAAAAATAATCAGAATTTAGTATTAACCACGGTCTCCTGACTGAACTTATGTAAATATTACCTAACAGAACACAACTTTTCATAATATTCGTCACGACATTTTACCTATGCTGATAAGAGAACCATATCCAAATGAAAATGATAAATAAAGGTAATGGCTCGAGATATCACCTTATCAGCTAACCAGAATAGAAGACATGGTCTTCCTCAAACAAACCACCAAGATCATTACCATCAAGGATCTGCTTTTCAAATAGGGCTCTATCTTTTGAAGATTCACTTGTTCAAAAGCAAGCATCACTCTGTCTCGATAACCATAGCTTGGGCCCCTGCAGACCAACCAAAAGTTTTATCAAGATATATATGTTAAGAATATGGTCATCATGACAAGAGGGTAGTATACTTTCTGTATGAACTCTAATACACACATACATTGTCAGGAGAAGAAATTCATTGTTGATTGAGTTCGACAATGAAGTCTGTCATCGCCGTAGTCTTCGTTGTAGTTGACTCTTCCCTTGGCCGTTTCACTATACTCCACATTGTGTGATTTATTATTTTATCTTGTCACTAGGTTTTTTGCTGTCGCTAGAGATAACAGCCCATGCTCCATAACCTGCACTTGTATCAATGGTGAGGTTGTCATGTATAATGCAGTGATGTTACTGTAGTAAACTTGGCAATTTTGTAACCTGTTAGCTCTGAATGGTGATACAAAGCTACTACTTGAAAATATGCTAAACTAGACCTGAATACATTTATAAATTAACCAGACTAGCTGGGGATTCCCTCGTGGGTAGCACTTCTAGTATAGTTGGGAGAATAGTACATATTTCGGACACGTTATATCTACCATTGAGAAATCAATCATATATGCATGTGCCTTGTACATAGCTAGGATTTGACGTGCAGAAATCAAACAGACAGACTAGCTAGAGACGGCATAAACTTGTGGATAAGTACTACCACTTATTAGTACCTGGTGAGTATCCTGAGCGTACACGAATTCAGCCATCTCACTGGAGTGGAAATGCAATAGTAATTCATTCCTTTGGCAAAATTTCAATGACCTTTGATGAAAGGAGCATTATGGATCTCACACCTTTATCCTGTGAAGGAGAACAAAGCAGATTAGATCACATAACATGGTTGAAGTGAACTGCAAGCTTGCTTGGAATCAGTACTAATTAGTTGCCACTTGAGTAGATGCTTATTTGTAGTAATTGATTTGGCAATTAAGCAGATCCATGAAGCTACCAAAAAATATGAGGAGGCTAAGTATGGAAGAGGAAGTTGCATCTCAGTGTGGAGTAGTTAACAAAGGTGAGTTCAAATTCTATTGGAAAATTAGTTAAGTTGTTAACAACTAATCAGACATGCGTGCGACGGGGGGGGGGGGGGGGGGGGGAGGTGTCGGGAGGTAGGCGAATCGACTACGATGTGACATCGACAAGTTGGGGATACCTGAGGCGAATAGACCTGCTACGACTGGCGCTGTTCGCCGAACCGCCGAAGATCATTGAGGAGGCGACACTGAGAGAGCCCGGATTTGACGTTGTTCCACATCGGAGGTGGCCCACCGCCGTGGATCTTGCGCTGCCACATGATCCAAGAGAACGGACGAGGTGGATGAGGACTTCCCCACGGTGCTCATCTTCGTCTCTAGCAGCACAAGGTAATCGACCGGCTAGACAACAACGAGGGGGAGAGGCTAGATCCAGCGGAGAGGCGAGCCGTGAAGGCGCGAGCAGTGGCGCTAGTACGGGGGTGGTTGCAGGGAGAGAGCCTCAAATTTCCCACATCCCACCACGCGTATCGTGGTTGGGACGCCACCCGTGGCGCCACTTGAGGCGTTATGATGTGGTGCTTGTTTTGCTGCCGTCCATTCAGCCGACTTGTCTGGTTCATGTTGTTGACATGAGCAGTTCCAGGAGGCTTAGTAGATAAATGCTATTCATGTGCATCAGAGCTGATGTTCATTACAAATGGTAGAGAATTAAAAAAAAGGCATCCCGGTGCATGTAGTTACTGTTTGCATAGGGTCCATTTTCCTATAGTTCTGTAAAAGGCGTGCATGTAGTTACTGCTTGCATAGGGTCCATTTTCCTATAGTTCTGTAAAAGGCTGTCAGGATTGAACCCGTGACCTCATGGTCACAAGGAAACAACTTTATCGTTGTGCCAACGCTATCGTTGTAGAGAATCAAAGAAAAAAGAAATTATAAGTTCAGGTCAACTTAAACTGAATGTACAGATAATGAGGACCACCCATCACAATTGGTCCAAAGATAGTGTAGGACACATGTTTGTATTTATAGCACAGGAAAGAAGACATGTGTATTTATAGCACAGGAAAGAAGACATACAGAGATACAACCTGATGGCATGGGAAGTGTATTACAAACAACTCTTAGGCCTCCTTTGGTTTGTAAAAATGTGTAGGAATTTCATAGGATAGGATTGTTAAAGGAAAAAATCCTATGAAGTCATTTGATTTGTAGGAATGGATTTCTAAGAATAGGATCCAATCTTTCACATTTTATAGGAAAAAAAACATTAGTCTAGACTCAATGAAAAAATTCCTATCCTATGCACCAAATGACATGTCTTTCTTTATAGGAATTGAGATGCATGTCATCTCACTTTCTATGATATTCCTATTCCTATGATATTCTAATCCTATAAACCAAAGGAGGCCTTATTATTGTCACTGCCCTTCACTGCCCCAGTCGAGTCGAAACTCGCCATAATCAACGCCTGCTTGAGCAGCTAGACATCGGTGCCATCGTCGGCTCATCGTCATAGTAGTCTTCGATGTAGACCACGTCCCTCTCGCAGGCGTCACGGAAGAAGTAACTGGACACATTAATCATGATTCAGTCAGGTGATGATTGCATCAAGAAACAAGAGTGCATACTAAACCATGCCATGAATAAATAAGTGGGAGATATACCTCTTTCACACCTATCCACGGTTCTATCGGGCAATGTTACATGTGCATCACTTGATACAGCCTCAAGAGATTCCTCATAAGAACTGTGTAGCTGATCTCTGCATTCCTCAAAAAGCAAAGGCTCAAAAACTCTAATGTACTCCTCAGCAGATTCAAAGCTTCCAGGAACAGATTGAAGTCCCGACTCCTCTGCTTAGATAAAATGTGCTTTGTTAAATTATAGGCACATGCACAAAAGTAGTCTTTCCATCAATGATGAAATAGTCAAGACACAAAATAAAAAGTGCCAGAGTATCAAACATGAGAACACAAAAAAAGACATTTGAGCAACCTGAAGCAGTGAGTTGTATAATTGTTCAGATTAAGCAAGCACATCAAACATAGTTCATTCTCATCTCACAAAATACTCCTCCGTCCCAAAAAATACGTGTCCCAACTTTGTATTAACTTTAGCACAAAGTTATACTGAAGTTGTGACACTTATTTTTGGACGCAGGGAATATAATTTTCCAGATTGAGCAACTATATTCAACCATGTTAATTAAACCAAAGAGATCCAAAAGAAACATGGATAATGAAGGAGAACTAACCTGGATTATACCAGAACTTACCGCTTGTCACTTCCTATAGAAGTCGTTCAACGGATGTGTCATGATACTGTGTATTATTTGCTGAAGCTTCTTTCTTGGAAACAAGAGTGTTGACACCTGATTTTGGCACGTGCAAAATGCAATAAAGATGGACTCAAACGAAAGGGTTTTTTCTACGAGAAAGTTCATATTACCGAGTGAAACAACCTTGATGTTTAGGTCATCACCATTCGGCATCATTTCAAGGGCCAAATCACACTTGGATTGTCATGTAGATGTTCTGAGTGCTTTTTGGTCTATTATGCCTCCAAGACAACCTCGTATGAAGGAATGTTCTACATGGATTGTTTTCGTCTCGTCGAGCTAATCGATTTTGATATATAAATCATCTCAATCTAAGATCATATGCAAAAGTTAGAGCAACCAGAGTGCAGCCCTACCACAAAGCAAAATATGGCGCAGGAGATCAGACACATGTCTGATGGATCGCGCGAGTCATTCGGCCATCAATACGTCCTCGGATGGAAAAACTTACAACATTAAAAAGTTTCGCGTCGTCGAGACGATTGATTCTGATATATAAATCTTCTCAATCCGAGGTCGTATGCGACCTGGAGGGGCAAAACAAAATCAGCCTGAAGTTTCACTCGGGATTTCCGAGTGAAAGTTTGCCGACCGAGGGAAACGTTTGCCGTCCGGTCGAGTGAAAAGTTTCTCATCCGGCAAAGTGAAATTGCCATCCGAGTGAAAATCGCCAGCCAAGTGAGATTGCCGTCCGAGTGAAAAGTACCGGTCGAGTGAAAATACTGGCCCGAGTGCAATTGCCGTCCGAGTGAAAATCACCGTCCGGGTGAAAAATATCGGTCTAGTGACAGTTTCGGTCGAGTGAAAGTTTCGGTCGAGTGAAAGTTCAAAATAGCCTCGGATGGAAAAGTGTTCAACATGAAAGTTGCTCGTAACGTCGAAACGGTCAACTTTGCTTTTAAGGTCATTATCATCTGAAATAGTATACGGCCAACAGAGATGCTACAACACTCGGACAACCCAGTGTGCTACGTGACTGAGTCTGATTCGAAGTTAAAGATGACCTCGTGGAGTATTCGAGATGGCTTTATTTGGGAAAGTGATCAACATACGGATTGTTGGCCTCGTTGAGGCACACAAAATTGATGTTTGGACCGTCTCCATCAGAGGTCATATGCAAATTCCACGGCCCACGCAAGAAGCAAGACAGAAGATTGGGCCAGATTTGGGCTGAATCCGAGTGGAACTAGAACTAGGACTCTAGGACGTGAATTGATGTAATTTTCTTGTAAGGAAAGCCTAGATGAATCCTTTGCTTGTACGGGAAGTCCAGCCGCCTCTTATATATGTTGGGGGTGACGGACGATTGAACAACACACAATCGAACAAATCAATCTATACTACTTTTTCATCTACGTTCTTCATTTTTTTCTCTCGTTCTTTGCCGTTGTTCGTTTGAGAGCTGCGAATCTCGAGGCTCTAGAGGCGAGCGAATCGACCTAGGGCAGCCCATAGCCTCCGCACTCCCTGACGGGGTCCTCCCGGGCGTGCGGGGTTTCGGGTCTGCAAAAGTGTCCGTCGACTGTCTTGCGTTTCGCACTGCCGGACGGACCTCCCTCGACGTGAGCTACGGTGCATCACCCCCGACGTTGAGGGTACACGGTGACGTGTTTGTGTGTCAACACACTTTTTGGCGACTCCGCTCGGGACCGAAGATCAATCATCCTCATCAACCATCATGTGTGATCTTCCCAAGCCATCTGAGATAGATGCCGATAACATCATTAAGCCCAAGCTTGATGAACTATCGGCTGATCATCGCCAAGCTTATGAGGAGTACAAGAAGGCACATGAAGAGAAGGAGTTGCAAGAGTTCCTTGGAAACTTCAAGAAAGATCGCCAAGGCAATATCACTCTGATTGGAGAAATCAAGTTCCCTCCTCTTCAAACCGAGCAGGTTAAACCTCATGTAAATACTACCTTTCCTCCCGAGCAGTGGGCTGAGATTGAGAGTCGTAATGCCGATGGTAATATTTTGGTTTATCAAACTTTCATAGAAAATACCAATGCGTAGAAAAATATGCCTCAATCGTCTAGTCGTAATATTGGTGTGGTTGCTAGTGTAGGAAACCCTAATATGTCTTTACCTCTTTCATCAACACCTCCCATGCCGATGAATTATTATCCTACCCACACCAATCAGATTGTGGCTGCACCCGCTAATTCCATCATGAGCATGCCAAGTTCGGTACCTATACCGAACCAAGTTGTACCTATAGTTGCAAGCACTCAGCGACAGCTGAACTATGGTTCGACATATGTGCCACAGTTCCTGTCTACTGCTAGTAATTCTACTCCTCCCATCCCACAACATCAAGCTTCACCGTCTACTGCAGACGATACTTTAGCTAGTTTTAGAGAGGAGATGGCTAAGATGCTTAGAGAGAATTTTGGAGTTGAGTTACCTCGGAATCGGATTTACCAAAAACCGTACCCCGAGTACTTTGACGCTATCCAGTGCCCTCCGGGATAAAAATTCCAGATTTTGTTAAGTTCAATGGAGAAGGCACAAAAACCACATGGGAGCATATTATTCAATACTTAGCACAACTGGGTGAAGCAGGCTCGCTCAATGAATTGAAAGTGCGCTTGTTTCCTTTATCATTAACTGGTACTGCATTTTCATGGTTTTCTTCTCTACCACATGGTTCTATCCGTGTGTGGTCGCCAGCTGGAACAGAAATTTCATTATCACTTTTATAGCGGCGACAACGAACTTAAATTATCACATCTTACATCGATTAAGCAGAAAAATGATGAATCGGGCTCCGATTACGTCAAGAGATTTAGAGATACAAAGAACCGATGCTATAGTTTGGTGATAACCGAGAGGGACCTGGTTGACCTTGTGCTCAGTGGTTTGAAAACTCACATTAGGGAAAAGCTAGAAGGCTATGAGTTCTTAAGTGTCAACCAGGTCTTGCAAAAAGCTTTGGCTCAGGAGAGCCGGAGCAAAGATCTCAAAGAGGTGCATAGATATAAAATTGATCGTCCTATGATGAATATGGTTGAGTATGGTAGTGATCATTCGGACGATGAAGGTGATATGTATGCTGCCAAATTTGTTTGCCCGTCTAAGGCCAAACCATTTACTTGCAATGATCAGAAACCGATTCATAAGAATCATGACGAACAGATGAAGTTTACTTTTTGTTGCAAATATGCCCTAGAGGCAATAATAAATTAGTTATTATCATATTTCCTTGTTCATGATAATCGTTTATTATCCATGCTAGAATTGTATTGATTGGAAACTCAGATACATGTGTGGATGCATAGACAACACTATGTCCCTAGTATGCCTCTAATAGACTAGCTCGTTGATCAAAGATGGTTAAGGTTTCCTAGCCATGGACATGAGATATCATTTTATAACGGGATCACATCATTAGGAGAATGATGTGATGGACAAGACCCAAACTACAAACGTAGCATATGATCGTGTAAGTTTATTGCTACTGTTTTCTGCATGTCAAGTATGTGTTCCTATGACCATGAGATCATGCAACTCACGGACATCGGAGGAGTGCCTTGTGTGTATCAAACGTCACAACGTAACTGGGTGACTATAAAGGTGCTCTACAGGTATCTCCGAGGGTGTCTGTTGAGTTGGCATGGATCAAGACTGGGATTTGTTACTCCATGTGACGGAGAGGTATCTCAGGGCCCACTTGGTAATACAACATCACAACAAGCCTTGCAAACAATGTGACTAAGTGTTAGTCACGGGATCTTGTATTATGGAATGAGTAAAGAGACTTGCCGGTAACGGGGTTGAACTAGGTATGGAGATACCGGCGATCGAATCTCGGGCAAGTAACATACCGAAGAACAAAGGCAACATCATACGGGATTAACTGAATCCTTGACATAGAGGTTCGACCGATAAAGATCTTCGTAGAATATGTAGGAACCAATATGGGCATCCAGGTCCCACTATTGGTTATTAACCGTAGAGGTGTCTCGATCATGTCTACATGGTTCTTGAACCCGCAGGGTCTGCACACTTAAGGTTCGGTGACATTTCGGTAGTATAGAGTTATGCATGGTGGTGACCTAAGGTTGTTCGGAGTACCGGATGAGATCTCGGACGTCACGAGGAGCTCCGGAATGGTCTAGAGGTAAAGATTGATATATAGGAAGTCCTATTTTGGTCACCAGAAAAGTTTCGGGCTCATCGGTAGTGTACCGGGAGTGCTGGGAGGGTACCGGGGGACCACTGGGAGGGGTATTTCGACCCAAGAGGCTTCATGGGCTGTGGGAGAGTGTATACCAGCCCTTAGTGGGCTGGTGGAAGTCCCACACAAGGCCCATACAGCTGGGAAGAAAAGCCCAAAAGGAAAAAGGTGGAAAAAGGCAAAAAGGGACCAAATAAGAAAGGAGTCATAATCCCACTAGGAGTGGAGGAGGAGGACTCCTCCCTTTCGTTCGGCCAAACCAGACTTGGCTTGGAAGCCAAGGCTGCCTCCTCTCCTCCTATATATACTAGAGGGTTTTAGGGTTTTTGGACTTGATTTTCAGCCACGTGCAACCCTACCCTCTAGTGCATAGTTTCTCCTCTATATCGGATTTCTGCAATGCTTAGGCGAAGCCCTGCCGGAATAGCTCCACCACCATCGCCGTAGCGACGTCATGCTGCCGGAGAACTCTCCTACCTCTACGCTCCCTCTTGCTGGATCAAGAAGGCGGAGATCGTCATCAAGCTGTACGTGTGCTGAATGCGGAGGTGTCGTCCGTTCGGTGCTTGATTGGGACGGATCGTGAGGACGGTTCGTGATTGGATCGCGAGACGCTCGGCGATTTGGATCGTGAGGACAGTTCGTGATTGGATCGCGAGACGCTCGACGATTTGGATCGCGAAGACGTTCGACTACACCAACCGCGTTTCTTAACGCTTCCCGCTTAGCGATCTACAAGGGTATGTAGATCCACTCTCCCTCTCGTAGATGCTCATCACCATGGATAGATCTGTTTGTGCGTAGGATTTTTTTTCTCATGCAACATTCCCCAACACTTTTAACATTGCTAAGTGTGACAAAATATTTGATGCTTTGCTGCAAGCTAAGATCATTAGGATATCTCACACTTTACCGTTGATTGAAAAGTTGAAACGGCGTGCTTATTGCAAGTATCATAATTCTTTTTCTCATGCTACTAATGATTGCAATGTTTTCCGACGACAGATACGATCGGCCATTAATGACGGACGATTGAACTTTTCTGAGATGCAAGTTGATAAGCAACCCTTCCTAATGAACACTCTGGATTTGGAGGGGTAAAAGTTGCTCATTCGGCCAGAGGTAGCCGAATCTGCTAATAAAACTAATGTCATTATTGGTGAGCCTAGGAAAAGCAAGGAGGACAGCAAGGTCTTGGGGAGGCAGGTTGTGCTTGACCAGCAACCCGATGGCAAGGAAGTAATCAAGATCACCATCAAGAATCCTGCACTCGGGGGGCAACCACAAGTGCAACAAGACACTCGTGTTAAATTTATTAAACCCAAGAGTCCAGAAGTTGGCAAGTGGAAGAGGAATGAAGCCAAGGTACATCGTAAGCGAGTCAAGCCAACTTTTGATATGCTGATGTCCAAATATGCAAATCAGTCGACCAGTTCTAGCTCTAATCGGTCATCATACCTGAAGCGACCAAGGTCACCATCAACTGATATGTTCAGTCGGCATGTAAAACCGACTGGATCAAGGATGCCGCTTCCACAAGAACAACGACAAGCTGTTTGGGATCGACTTGGATGCTCATATGAAAGCCGACTGAACACGGGTGTCCATTACTCGGTTGGTCAAAATATGCCTCCGAGTGGAAATTATCCGAGTATAAGAATGCACTCCGGTGGAAGTTATCTGAATGAAAGAATACGATCGAGTGGATTTCGTTCGAGTAAAAGGGTGCGCCCGAGTGAAAGCTTCGTAGGCCAGAAAAGTCGACAAGAGTGGCGCATCAAGCTGCCGAGTGTTGCAGCAGTGGAGTCAGGAAAAGGCAAGGAAAATATCAATGCTGACTCACTTGTCTTGGGCAGTGAAATGTTCACCACGCAACAGTCGACTGTGCGTAGCAACCCAACTGAGCCGATACTTGTTATCGCGCCAAAGCACTCGACCAATGATCATGAAGCAAGTACCAGCCAAGTAAAGCCAGTTGATCCTAAATACACTCGACCAAAGTGGTGTCCTCCAGGGCTAACGAAGACACAAAAGAGGAAATTACAAAGGTTGAGGAATCAAGACATGGCAGAACAAGAAGCTGAGAAGCAAAGGGACGAGTTGTTCAATGTCACTCGGCCCATGATACCAGCGAAGTAGGTGTGGAAGCCCAAACCAGTGCAAAACATAGTGGATTCTACATCTACCACGGTAGCAATTACACCATCAAAAGAGGACGATGTAGATGTGACATCGTCTCAGTCGCCTGTTACTTCTCCTTCACTCGAAAAGAATTCAGATTCGGTGGACGCGCGCGAGGAGGAAGATGATCTGTTGGACTATGAGTCTACACCGGTTCATGAAGGTATGGATATCAATATGGTGTATTACTTACCTGCTGAATTCCGTGTTGTAGATGAAGAAGGGGAAGTGGCTCAGCTGGATTTTGGCCCTAGAAATGCAATATTTGAGAAGCCAAAAGAACCAATGACGCACTTGAAATTGTACCTGAGAGGTCATATCAATGGATCACCACTCACTCGGATGCTTGTTGATGGTGGTGTTGTGATGAATCTCATGCCCTATTCGGTCTTCAAGAAATTGGGTTTGCCCGATGATGAATTAATCAAGACCAATATGGTGCTTAATGGGTTTGAAGGCAAAGAGAAGACTGAAGCTAAAGGTGTGATGTATGTGGAGCTTACAGTCGGGAGCAAAACTTTGGCTACTGCATTCTTTGTTGCTGAGGTGTAGGGTAACTACAATGTCATACTAGGCCGTGATTGGGTTCATGCAAACCAGTGCGTACCATCTACAATGCACCAGTTTTTGATCCAGTGGGTTGATGATGAAGTGGAAGTCATTCATGCGGATAACTCGGCTTGTGTTGCTTTGGCCGATGCATCGGTGGATTGGCAACATCCCAATGCTACTTGCTTGACGGGACGTGACTTGTCAGAGTTTGATTTCCTTAGCGCAACGAGGAATGGCTTTGTGCCCGTCTCTTTAAAGCCGATTAATGGCAATCGGCTCCAAGGTATGATATGTTTAAATGGATTCTAATTCTGAATGGTTGCAGAAACGTCTTGCAAAATATCGGTCTAGTGAGAACGATATGTATGAATCCATACAGGAGTTGGATGACATGGATAAGTTAGGACAAGGTTTTCAATCGGCGGATCCATTAGAATAAATAGATATAGGGGATGGTTTAGTTCCTAGCCGACATTTGTAAACAAGAATTTGAAAGACGATCATAAAGCTGAGTTGATCGGGCTATTGAAAGAATATGTTTGTTGCTTTGCATGGGAATGTCATGAGATGCCAGGTTTAAGCCGAGAGCTAGTGGAGCATCGGTTACCTATAAAGGCCGGTTTTAGACCTTACAAACAATCGGCAAGAAAATTTAATCCAAAAACATATGACCGGATCAAGGAGGAGATCGGTCGGTTGCTCAAAGCTAATTTCATTCGGCCTTGCAGGTATGTCGAGTGGATCTCTAACAATTGTGCCGATGGAGAAGAAAGGATCCGACAAGATAAGGGTGTGCATTGATTTCAAATATTTGAATAGAGCTACACCCAAAGATGAGTACCCCATGCCAATAGCCGACATGCTTATTAATGATGCTTCTGGACATAAGGTTATTATTCTTGATGGTAATGCGGGTTATAATCAAATTTTTATGGCCGAAGAGGACATGTCCAAGACAGCCTTTCGTTGCCCTGGTTTCCTTGGTTTATTCAAGTGGACAGTGATGACATTCGGATTAAAAAATGCGGGTGCCACATATCAAAGGGCTATGAATTTAATTTTCCATGATTTACTCGGAATTATACTTGAAGTCTATATTGATGATATTGTTGTCAAATCAGATGCTTTTAAGTCTCATTTGGCCGATTTGTGTTTAGCTTTTGAAAGAATGAAAAAATATGGAGTGAAGATGAATCCTTTGAAATGTGCATTCGACGTGTCAGCTGGAAAGTTTTTGGGTTTCATTATTCATGAGAATGGCGTAGAAATCGATCCCAAAAAGATAGAAGCTATACAAAAAGTGAAGGCTCCAACATGCAAGAGAGATATGCAAAAAATTCCTTGGCAAGGTCAATTATTTGAGAAGGTTCATAGCTAATTTGTCAGGGAAGGTTGATGCGTTCACTCCTACCATCGGTTAAAGAATGATGCTGATTTTACTTGGGGGGCAAAACAGCAAGAGGCATTCGACATGATCAAGACTTATTTGAGCACTCCTCCGGTGATGAAAGCACCCAGACATAAAGAACCCTTTAGGCTTTATATTGCGGTAGACGAAGGTGTTGTTGGTGTTGTATTGACTCAAGAAACCGAAAGAAGAGAACATACTATTACATATTTGAGTCGACGCTTATTGGATGTTGAGACAAGGTATACATTTATTGGAAAACTATACCTCTATTTATATTATGCTTGCACAAAACTGAGACATCAACTTGTGCCGAGTGCCTGCATAGTAGCTAGTCAAACCGATGTCATTAAATACATGTTGCATAGGCCAATTCTTAGTGGTAGGATTGGCAAGTGGGATTATGCTTTAATTGAGTATGATTTGGCTTATGAATCTCTAAAATCCATGAAAGGCCAAATTGTTGCTAATTTTATTGTTGAGCATCAGATTAATGACAAGCATCATGTTGATATAAATCTTGTATCGTTGGTACCCTGGAGGTTATATTTTGATGGTTCAGTTTGTAGCAATGGCCAAGGTGTTGGTATTGTTTATATATCTCCCCATGGTGCTGTTTTTGAAGCCTCATGCCGACTGGAATATTTTTCACAAATAATCAAGCCGAATATGAAGCATTGTTATTCGGTTTAGAGATGTTGCTCGCTATAGGTGCTATGCATGTTGAGGCTTTTGGTGATTCGTTATTAGTAGTGCAGCAAGTGTCCAAAATCTTTCAATGTTTAGACGAATCACTTAATTTTTACCTTGATAAGTGTCTAGATGCGATTTCTACTTTGGATTATTTTAGCATTGCTCATATATCCAGACGTGACAACTAGAGGGCAAATGAGTTGGCACAACAAGCATCCGACTATCATATTGATCATGGCATGTTTCATATTTCTCAGAAGCCGATGTCTTGTCTTGTTAATATGGGAGAGTCGAACTAGAGCCCACTGGTTCGGCCACTAACAATATATCTAGTACAGGTAAAAATCATGACTAGAGGAAGCCCATTATTGATTACATGTGTAGTCCGAGTGAAAGGGTGGACAGGGTTGTTCGGCGTATGACTTTCAAATATACAATGAGAGATGATGGTCTTTATCGCCGAACGATTGAAGATGTTCTCTTCAAGTGTTTGGACGAAGACCAAGCAAGAGTTGCTATGGGAGAGGTACATGAAGGCATTTGTGGTACTCATCAGTCGACACCCAAAATGAAATGGCTCTTGCGGCATGCTGGATTTTATTGGCCGACTATGATGAATGATTGCTTCAGGTATTATAAAGGGTGCAAAGCTTGTCAAAAATTTGGTGATATTCAGTTGGCTCTTGCTGCTATGTTGCATCCTACTATCAAGCCGTGGCCTTTTAGGGGATGGGGTTTAGACTTCATTGGACAAATTCATCCATCTTCTTCAAAGGGGCATCGGTTCGTGTTGGTGGCAACCGATTATTTCACTAAATGGTTTGAAGAAGTACCTTTCAAGAACATGACACACACGGAGGTAATTCAATTCATAACCGAACACATTATTCATAGATTCGGCATTCCTTAGACATTAACTACAGATCAAGGTTCATCTTTCATGTCACATCAAGTTAGAGAATTTGCTGAATCATACAACATAAAGTTGCTCAATTCATCTCTGTATTATGCCCAAGCTAATGGACAAGCTAAGTCTAGCAACAAAATATTGATTAAACTCATCAAGAAGAAGATTGAGGATAATCCAAGAAAATGGCTTGGGTTGTTGTCTGAGGCTTTGTGGGCACATAGGATCTCAAGGCATGGTGCTACAAAGGTAACTCCGTATGAGCTAGTATACGGGCAAGAGGTTGTTTTACCTGTGAAGGTAAATTTGAGTGCTTTGAGAATAGCCAAACAAAATGATTTATCGGGAATGGACTTTTATGATTTAATGATGGACAATATTGATGAGGTTGCTGATAAGCGTTTGGCTGCATTAAAAGCCATAGAGAAGGACAAATTGAGGGTAACAAGAGCTTATAATAAAAAGGCCAAGTTGAAGAATTTTCAAGTTGGCGATCTTGTGTGGAAGGTAATTCTGCCGATTGGTTCTAGAGATAGAAAATTCGGGAAGTGGTCTCCAAACTGGGAAGGTCCTTTCAGGATTGCAAGAATAGTTCCTGGAAATTCAGATTTAGTAGAATCCATACAAGGAGTATTATTACCTCGAGCTCTCAATGGCAGATATCTGAAGAAGTACCACCCGAGTGTGTGGCAAGAAGCCTAATTAGGCAATGGCCCATATATGATTATCGCCCTTAGCATAAGCATGGCCGATACATAATTAGCTCCCTGAGGAATATAGATGGCCGATGGAGTGTTGACATCGTCCTTAGGACAAACATAGTGCAAATTATTTTTCGGCATGCTAGCTTTGCCGAAAAACAAGGGGGCATGTGTTGACACCTGATTTTGGCACGGTGCAAAATGCAATAAAGATGGACTCAAACGAAAAGGTTTTTCTACGAGAAAGTCCATATTGCCGAGTGAAACAACCTTGATGTTTAGGCCATCACCATTCGGCATCATTTCAAGGGCCAAATCACACTTGGATTGTCATGTAGATGTTCTGAGTGCTTTTTTGGTCTATTACGCCTCCGAGACAATCTCGAATGAAGGAATGTTCTACATGGATTGTCTTCGTCTTGTCAAGCTGGTCGGTTTTGATATATAAATCATCTCAATCTAAGGTCGTATGCAAAAGTTAGAGCAACAAGAATGCAGCCCTACCACAAAGCAGAATGTGGCGCAGGAGATCAGACACATGTCTGATGGGTCGTGCGAGTCATTCGGCCCTCAAGACGTCCTCGGATGGAAAAAACTTACAACATGAAAAGGTTTCGCGTCGTCGAGACGGTCGATTTTGATATATAAATCTTCTCAATCCGAGGTCGTATGCGACCTGGAGAGGCAAAACAAAATCAGACTGGAGTTTCACTCGGGATTTCCGAGTGAAAGTTTGCCGACCGAGGAAAACGTTTGCCGTCCGGTCGAGTGAAAAGTTTTCCGTTTGGCCGAGTGAAAATCGCCGGCCGAATGAAATTGTCGTCCGAGTGAAAATCATCGTCCGAGTGAAAAGTACCGGTCGAGTGAAAGTACTGGCCGAGTGCAATTGCTGTCCGAGTGAGAATCACCGTCCGAGTGAAAGTTATTGGTCGAGTGAAAGTTTCGGTCGAGTGAAAGTTTAAAATGGCCTCAGATGGAAAAGTGTTCAACATGAAAGTTGTTCAAAACGTCGAAGCGGTCAACTTTGCTTTTATGGTCATTATCATCTGAGATAGTATACGGCCTGGAGAGACGCTACAACACTCGGACAGTCCAGTCTGCTACGTGATCGAGTCCGATTTGAAGTTAAAGATGACCTCATGGGGTATTCAAGATGGCTTTATTTGGAAAAGTGATCAACATATGGATTGTTGGCCTCGTCGAGGCACACAAAATTGATGTTTGGACCATCTCCATCGGAGGTCATATGCAGATTCCACGGTCCACGCAAGAAGCAAGACAGAAGATTGAGCCAGATTTGGGCTGAATCCGAGTGGAATTAGAACTAGGACTCTAGGACGTGAATTGATGTAATTTTCTTGTAAGGAAAGCCTAGATGAATCCTTTGCTTGTACGGGAAGTCCAACCGCCTCTTATATATGTTAGGGGTGACGGCTGATTGAACAACACACAATCGAACAAATCAATCTATACTACTTTTTCATCTACGTTCTTCGTTTTTTCTCTCGTTCTTCGTTGTTCTTCGTTTGATAGCTGTGAATCCCGAGGCTCTAGGGGCGAGCGAATCGACCTAGGGCAGCCCATAGCCGCCGCACTCCCTGACGGGGTCCCTCCCGGGCGTGCGGGGTTTCGGGTCTGCAAAAGCGTCCGCCGACTGTCTTGTGTATCGCGCTGCCGGATGGACCTCTCTCGACGTGAGCTGCAGTGCATCACCCCCGGCGTTGAGGGTACACGGTGACATGTTCGTGTGTCAACAAAGAGACCTCTTGTTGGCTCGTTTCTGATCTGTTGTGTCCTGCCCTGTTACATCTGCTCTCTAAGAAGAGACTGGTCGGCCCTTGAACTTCTTGGAATCCATGGTTTGCCTCAAAATGCAACGCCTTGGTACGGATTGTTGGTGCCCATTTGACGGGATGAGAAGCAGATTGTCATTCATTCGAAATTAAAAAAACTCGCCTGATTGATACCACGAGAACCAGCTAACATACTAACAAATAGCTAAACATACAAAATGAAAAAACAGTCATCGATAGATTTCAAACTAACACACAAGGGTCAGTTACCTGTTTCCACTCTTATGCGCGATCCGAGCAAAATCCGAGGGCAACAGACGATGGGATCAAAACAAGAAGACCGACCAAATTAGATGTCATCTTCTCCTCCCACTTGATGTTGGCAACGGGTGAGCCGGAGTGGAGCTCGATGTAGATCAGGAACTCGCACGCTCCTTAACTGTAAGTTAGATTACATCTACCAACAAATTCAAACATAAGAGTATTGTGAATCTATTGGTTTGTTTATGTCCAGGGCATAAACCTTCTTACACGATTGCTGCACTCTATCAAATAACAATTCAACAACTTAGACATCAGATCAGATAGAATCAGAAACATTTTGTGATTTGGATAAGCTCGCAATAGCTGTAATATTTTTCCTTGAGATCTAAATACATCTCTCATCTTATTTCATCCTTTTTTAGTAAAAAATACTCTGAAAAATGTGACCCAAAATTTCATGTAGCTAAGAAAATCAGATATGGTTCAACTTTCATAACCTCAAAATGCACAGATAATTACCAATTAGGATGTACAGTACAAATGTAGAATTTGTAAAATTAATTAATTATGCTGAAGCTCATCATTAACAAATAATGACGTGGTGATGGTTGTATCAAATGGCAAGAGAGTCTACATAGCAATACAATTGTGCAAGAAATTAACAGCAAAAACTATATGTACGTGACTTGATCTAACACTCCAGACTTGCATAGCATCACATCAATTTCAAATCATTCATGAGAAATCAAACAAAAAGAGCACCGGCAGGCAATGAAGCCATGCCACTCGAGAAAGATGTATTGGTTCATGGAAAGCTTTGCGTAAAATAAATCACCTCTTCAAGAGTCTCTTTCCTGCAAGGCTGCAACATATAGTCGAGCTTCCGGCTGATCGTCTCTCCGGCGGCACGAGGGATGAAGACGACTGTGGCAACACCACGGACTGCTCGACCTCCTCGTCTGTTTCTCTCCATCCCCAGCTTGTCCCCATCCTGCGCGAGCTTCAGATTAATGTCGAGGGCATCGTGGGGCGGGAGTAGCGGGACAGTGGGACTTGGTGTCGTGGGCGAGGGCGAGGAACAGACGAGGGCATCTTCCTCTCGCCCATGGCCTCCCGCGGCAACCTCGTCCAGCTTGTGCTCGTCCTCCTGCAGCTTGCTCGAGACGAGAGCTCGCGGCCTGCTGGTCGATCTGCGGTGAGGGAGAGGGAACAAGGTCGCCGGTGGTGGGGAGATGGTGAGGAGAGGAGAGAAGAGGTGGTGGCGGCGGTAGACGAGGAGAGGGAGAGGAATCGGGAGATAGGGTTGGGGAGCAGGGGCTGGGTAATCTTTTCTCTTTTTTCACATGAACAGTCCCCTTGATGACGTGGACCACGCGAGATATCGCCCCTTACGCGACCTTAATTATGTTTTTGATTTATGCACCATAAAACTGATAGCTTATGTTAAAACAACGTGGTAGCCTTTTTGTCTGAAAAAACTATTGAAAACACCCTCGATAACTTCCGTATAAAATTTCGTGATAATTTATGTGTAAATAGTATGATAATTTAGGCACGGCATAGTTGATAACTCATGTAAAAATACCGTGATAATATTTTTTACAAATAAAACAATAGTATACACATAATAAGTTGATAACTCACTACAAACCCCACGGTAACTTTTAACCCCGGAATAAAAAATTATTGAAAAGCATATCCTAATAATTTGTGTGTAAATAACATGATAATATACATACAACAGGGCTGATAACTTACTCAATCCAGACATGGTAACTTTTTTACTAGGGAAAATGTTGTTAAAAAATACCTCTCAATAACTCATGTGTAAACAACATGATAATACACGCACATGAGAGTTGATAACTCATATGTAAATATCACGATAATTTTTTGACGAAGGAATTGAAATTATTGAAAAATATATCCCGATAACTTTTGTGCAACATGATAATATACACAACAAAGCTGATAACTCAGCTCAAACACCATAGTCACTTTTTTATCCTGGGATAAAAGTTTGTTGAAAACATACCCCAATAACTTTTGTGTAAATGACACAGTCTCTTATGTATGATAGACATGATAACTTACATTGTCCAAATGTGGTAACTTTTGGTCTGGAAAAAAAATCATCAGAACATATTAACATGAAATTTAGTTTCGAAGATCTCGTCGAGACGAATTTTTTCGTTAAGATGGTTTTTCAATCGGAGCGACAGTATAATTTAGTTTGAAAAAAACCGATTGTACGCTAAACATACACGCAATGCGTACGGCCAAGATTAGAGACTCACTGATCAATATCACAACACAACTCTAGACACAAATTAAGTCATACAGCTTCATGTTACAAGCCAGGGGCCTGGAGGGCTCGAATACAAAGCTCGATAAGCACGAGTCAGCGAAAGCAAATAATATCTGAATACAGACATAAGTTAAACAAGTTTGGCCTTAAGAAGGCTAGCACAAACTTAACAACGCATCAAAAGAGGCGAGGCCTCCTGCCTGGGAACCTCCCATCCTACTGCTGGTCGGGGGCGGCCTTCACGTAGTAGTAGGCTCCTGCGGTGGTGTAGTAGTCGTCTCCGGCGTACTCCATCTCCTGGGCTCCATCGTCTAAACGCAAAATCGGATCGAGGGGGAAGGGGAAAAGCAAAGCAGCGGTGAGTACTCATCCAAAGTACTCGCAAGACTGACATTAGAACTATACTAAGTATGCATCATTATCAAGGGGTGGGGTTATATCTGGACTGATTGCAGAAAGCAAGAATAGGGGGGAAGGTCTAGTCCTGTCGAAGACTAGCATCTTCAGCATCTTGCAGCATTAGAAGAGAGTAGACTGGTATCTCACATATAGTCATATTATTGTAGCAATTTTATTAAGTAACCACGCCCAGAGATTCTTACTCGACTCCCTGCGAGGAAGCAATCCCGGAGCCACATTTCATTTCAATTCAATTCACATTTATAGTTGTATAAGGTCAAGATACAACTCCAAGTCGTCCTGTTACCGTGGACATGGCTATTCGAATAGATAAGTTCTTCCCTGTAGGGGTGCACCGCATTTCCAACACGCTTGATCACCTCCGGCCGGACACACTTTCCGGGGTAATGCCCGGCCTCGGGATCCAAAACGTCGTCGCCCCACCTAGACTCAACGAAGAGGCCAGCCCGCCGGTCTAAATCCTAAGCGCGCAGGTTTGTGGGCCCACTTGCCCTTGCACTCATACACGATGCGCATGCAGCCGGAAGCAGTCCTAGCATCCCTTAGTAACAAGCGCGATGCGTTCCAGACCAATCCGGCACGCGCCACTCCATTGCTGACTTCCGAAGAGCTTCAGCTGATACAACGACGCTGAGTACCCATAACTTCTCCCACGTCAAGGTTTAGTGCGTAAAAGGTCAAAAGACCAATTCAGATCAAATACCCAACCCGTTAGCATTTTATTTGTGCAGGGCAAGCGCGAACCATAATGCAGTCCGTTACCCCGCCAATAACCCTTGGGTGCCTTAACGGCGCACCCCACCACATCTCACGAATGCCTTATGGCGCATCCTACCAAATCTTTCTCTCGCGGGCACCCTTGGGGCCGACTCGTCTTTCACTTGTATTACAGTAACAAGGCATAGAGGCTGTGTGTCAGTGCCCGAAGTGAATATCCGAGGAATCACTCTCGAGATATCACTCACGGGGTATATGTGGCGATGTGTCGGTAACGGCTTGTCAGTCATGAGGACTGAGTCTTCTGCCTTCAAGTCCTCGGTGTCGACGGTGATGAAAGTAGGGGCAACGACAAATAGTAAATTGGGAGTCACAGGGGGATACTACCCATACCTATACTACAACAGTATATGATAGCAGGTATGAAAGCAGTTACTCAAAAACAGGCTATGCATCAGAATAGGTACTTGATTAAATACAGTAGCAAAATCTAATGCAAGCATGAGGGAGAAAAGAATAGGTGATATCGAAATGCTCAAGGGGGTTTGTTTGCCTTGCTGCTCTGCTGCAAAAGGCTGGTCGTCAGGGGCGTAGTCGTACTCGGCAGCAGCGTCAGTCTCGGGGTCTATCGGAGAGAAGATGGAAAAGAAACAATAAATATAAAGCAAACAGGTGCACCACGATGCATGACATGGCAATATGCAGAGCTAGGTATGCACTAACGCAATACAACATGTGATCTTGCTGGTGAAGGATCTGATCTTGCAGGTGGAGGATCTGATCTTGATTGTGGAGGCTGTGATCTTGCAGTTGGAGTAGCTTCAGCTGCTTTCCTTGATCTTGCAGGTGCCTTGCAAACATAAAAGAAAACAAGGATTTAGCACATAAAAAATTGTAAGATGCAAACATAAAAGGAAACATGGAAACAAGGATTTACCACATGCTTGTTTTTTCTCATAGCCAACTCTAGTCTCAACTGTTGCCTGCAGTTGGTGTACCTATGTCCTTGGAGCCCACAACTGCTGCATTTTATAGTGGCCATTCTTTTACTGTCCTTTGGTTTTGGAACCTCAAATTTGCCCTTTATTTTCTTGTCTTTCTTTCTCCCCTTCTTCACATGAAAATGGCTGGCTCTATGTCTGGTCCACTTGTCCTTGTCCAATCATGCTCACCAGGAACAGGATATATCATTGTTTCATATGCAGCTAGGTAAAAATGTTTTTTGAAGAATTTGCACACATAGTCCTCTGGAAATCTTTTTGCCTTGTTAATTGCTGATATTGCATGGTTGCATGGTATGTGAGACAGGTCCCACTTTCTGCAGCCACATGTATAAGCTTCCAAGTTTACAACATGTGTTTGCTGCCCACTGGTTACTTGCCAAAGATTTACACCAGCTTGGATAGGTTTGCAAAATCTGGCCCTTTCCTTTTCCACCTCTAGCTTCTCAACATAATGTGGTGTTATCTACCACATAGCTGCCCTTCCTCTCTCTCTCTGTTCCTATGCCACCTCACCATTTGCTTGTCCTTAATACCATCAATCATAGTCCTAATAGGTTTTTCCCCTAAAATCTAGGATATACTTGTCGAAAACCTCAGACAGGTTGTTAACAACCAAGTCTGTCTTGTAGTTAGTGTCAAAAGCATGCCTAGCCCATGTGTGCTTAGGTATTCCACTTAGCCACTTCCAAGCTTCTTCACTCTCATTTTTCAGATCATTCATAGCAATGTTAAATTTATATTGGTTATAAGCATAGCTGACATTATCCATGCATTTCTTAAGATCTTCACCCCTAAACCCAGCATTTTGAAAATTTGCATAGAGGTGTCTAAGGCAAAATCTTTGATGGCAGTTTGGGAAAACTTAATTTACTACATTTAGCAGTCCCTGTTTAGAAAGCCTTCTAAACTTAGTTGTTGTACTACTAAATATGTTCCATAACATGCTAATGCAGAATTAAATAATAGTAAGATGTGCATGCATACCTTCTGTCTATCAGACATGATAATATAATGGCCAAATTTCCCAACTTCACCTCCTAGACATATCTTCAGTTGGTGCAGAAACCAACACCAGTTAGCTGTGTCCTCTTGTCCAACAATAGCAAATTCAAGTGGGAAAATGTTGTTATTGCCATCTCTTCCAGTTGCAGCAACGATTTGAACACCAATGGTCAACTTAATGAAGCATCCATCACACATGTTGTTGCAAGCAAGCAAAGAACAATGTAAGTCGTTATAAAACACTAATAAACATTGAAAATTTGTGATTTACAAGGAAGCCATAACTCACCAATGAATGGTCTGCATCCATTTAGAAATCCCTCCCTTGCTCCATTTATGCAGAAGAACATTGCATGAAACCTTGGTCCTGGATGTGGTATTTTTGTAGTAGGTTTTGGAGTAACTGTTGTCACTACAACTCTGCCGCCAGGATTTTTATCCATGATGGTCTGAGCATAATCCCTAAGTCTAGGATACTGCTTCTTGTGGTCTCCTAACACAGCATCTACAACAAGGTTTTTTGCCCTATAGGCCATGTGCTTAGGCACATGAACACCATACTTCTCCTGGCAGTTGTCAATCATAGTATGTATGCTAGTGGTGGGATCTGACCTGAACAATGACTCATAGGTCTTTGCAAGTCACTTTGCACTAATCCTTGATGTCTCTGTGCTGGTAGGGCAAGTGTGCTCCAACCTCATTTTCTTAATAGCAAAAGTTTTCTCTCCTTTGATAACTGCAGCAACTATGCAAAACTGACAGTGATTTTGCTCACAACAAGCAATGATTCTTTGGTCTGAGTTTCTATGGTACCTGAAGTCTCTGGCCTGTGTGATGTGCAAGCTCAACAAAGCCTCTCTGAATTGATGCTAATCCTTAAAGCACATGTACATGCATAACTGCTGATGTGGTTGCTCTAGTTTGTCATTGTACCAGATCCTTGGTTTTCTTTTCTTGGCCCTACTCTTCCTCTCTTTGGTTAGAACAAATGAGATTGGCTCATGTCCATCATCTTCATCCTCAAATAGCAGACCATCATCTTCTTCATCTACTGAAGGACAGAAATCAGGTTGCAACCCCTCTAACACATTTGAATGTGACCTAGTAGTGGGGCCTCTCCTAACTGCCAGCTTCTTCCTCTTTTTGGCAGTTTTTTTGCATTGGTGGTTCTTCTCTTGCATCCTCCTCCTGGTCTTCCTCCTCCATCTCAAACAAATCCCCAACCTTAGTGTCACCCTCATAATGTAGTTGTTCCTCTCATGAGTCTTCATCTGAAGCTTCATCTTGATCTTTATCTTGTTCTTCATCTTCTTGTTCTGCTAATCTCTCCCCCTCTATTATCTCTGCATCTTCAGAAATCTTGTACTTATGCACGAAGAAAGGATTGCTATCACTATCATATGCAGCCTCAGACTCATCACTGCTATTGTGTGCTTGCTCAAACACTGGCTCTTCCTCCATTACAACTTTGAGCTTGTCCTTTCTGTAGTTTATGCTCTCTTGTGTGCACACAACATTAGGTTGAGTAGGACTGCTGCTGCACTGATTATGAAAAACAACACCTTCTACATCAACATCAAGGACTGCAGACATACTGAGATCATACACAACAGCTGGTTCATACAATATTGTTGCTAATTGTTCTTCTCTATGACAGACATTACTGACATCTGATCTCACTAGATGTTCTTCTCTTTGGCATAAATCAGGTGTTGCCCTCACTAGCAAATTCAGAACTAAACTATCCTCATATTTCTTCTTTAGTTGTTGAAGTTTGATGTTTGTGTCAATCAATTCTAAGCCATTCTCTCTCTCCTGTCCTTTGTCCAAAACGTTCATATGGTACAACTTATCGGTCAAATAAAAACCTTGTGTTTGCATCACTGCATATAGGTTTTTGTTAATGTAACATCCGAGCTACATAGCTTCATATCCAGATTTGGTTGTGCATCAAAGTGAATCCAAAAATCCCAAACAACATCATTCAAACTACAATTGACACATGACAAATTTAACATATCATGAGCAACTAACCCTAGCCGCCCTGATTTGAATTAGGAAGAAAGAAGGATATAGGAGAGGCACTTACACAACGCCGCCAGCCCCACTGGTCCAGTGATGGCTACTGGCAGGGTTGGCCACCCAAACCTCTGCCAGTCTCACCCTCTCCTCCATGGATAGCGGCGCCTCCTTCTCATCGTCGCTAGAATAGTACGAACTGGAGCCGTCGTCGTCCAGAGCCAGCCCGAGGTGGTTGTCTGGCCCGGGGCGTGGAAGGTCTGGATACCCGCCCGCACAGTCGCCGCCGCCGCCGCCGTCGGGAGTCGCCGCCATCGCCAGACACCCGTGAGAGGGGAAAGGAAAGTTAGGGTTCGTCGGGAACGAGCCGGTTCGAACGAGTCGACGCGAGAGAGACCGACCGAGCCGGTTCGGTCCTAGTAAGCGTCGCGCAAGGGCGAATACGCCATCGTGTCGCCTGGCAAGTGGGCCGGACTGGTCAGATACACGATCAATACACAGTTATACGACTGTCAACCCGTTTCGCAACACTTAGGCCCTGAAATGATACAGGCATGCAATTTTTTTGACTATTGGTATCAATTCGGTACGATGTGCCGAAGTATGATAATGTCCTGCAATTAACTCTAGGATGACATTAGTTTTTTGTTTTCTAGATGCATATAGTTTTTTGTCTTCTGGTGCATATATGCATGTAATTAGATAAAAAAAATGCGTGAAAGGAAAATTAATTATTTTAATGCATGCATATATGCAATTAAAGTGAAATAAGGATCGTTCTTGTCTATTTAAATCCGAATGTTAGGTAGTTATAAGACGAAAGGCTGTTTCGAAGAAGGTGAAGAAGAGTAGATCTATCATCTATGATTTGTGAAACAGAAAACATAAGCTACTCGTCCATGATTTGTGAAACAGAAAACATATAAGCTAGAAGAAAACATACGCGCAAAGATACACGCTACACGTCAAAAGAAATTTCTTACATGCTTGGAGATCGGGTACCTCATCGCCCACCGCGAGTCGCCGCGTGGGTCATACATGCCCGACCGTGACCATCCCCTCCTGAGCTGGAGATCGAAGTCATGCATGGAATTTTACAGGGCTGGAACATATGTACAGCTTGTGCCCAAGCCAACACCGTCGGTATGGCCTATCGCCCTCTCAGCGCCGCTCGCGCTCTGCTGTGGCGCTGCCATCGCTCGCCTTCTCCGCCCCCATGTCCTTCTTAGCCCCCTCTGCCATCTCGGCGCCGCTGTCCCTGAGCTCTCCGAGCTCGGCACCCACCGTGTCCCCACCGGCGACGACCGTGCGGCCGTCGGCGCCCACAGGGGACATGGCGCCCTGCCGAAGCTGCTGCTCGGCGTGGGCGCCGTCGTCACCGAGCACGCGCGCCCGCTTGGTGCTGGAGTGCGTGATCTCGCGCGCGGCCTCCCTCGCGCCCTCCACCGCGCGGGCCATCTGCTCGCCGCCCGCCAGCATGCTGCTTGTCCTCCGGCCTAGGCTGTGCATATCCCGTGTGGTTGTCTCGGGGAGCAGGGCGGTGTAAATATATTGGCGGGAGAGATGGCAGATGGATACGTCGGGTTTCTCAGAGAGACACGTATCGACTTTCATGGAGTCGCGGGACACTCGACACGTATATGCTTTTCTAGGCTCTACTAGCGAGCCCAGCTAATCACATTAGCTTGTACGTACATTAGAGCATAGAAAAATGATTCCTCAAAAATCGGCGAACGTATACGGATAGCGATCGGATATGTTTTAATAATACTACTGCGTCCGAATATCTTGTACGTTACTTTTAAATTCATGTAAAAGCATGCAAATGAAAAAACGTACGTACTATGTAGAAACCTAACTACTACTACTCCAATATTTTGAAGATCTCGATACCCTCTGACGGACAAATATGCGGTAACTGCAGCTCCGCCCCTCCGACGCCTCCGCTGCGGCCCCCTCGGACTGCTCAGATGCGGCCTGCTCCGCCGCTATCTCCGCGTCGAGCTCGTCGAAGAGGGCGTCGGCCTCCGCCTGCATTTGCCGGATGAGCCTGCGGTTGGCCTCCACCTCGGTCTCATCCTGAATGGAATCCAGGATGGCTTGCTACTCCGTCATCTCCTTGGCTTGGGCGATGGCAAACTCTGCCTCCGCCACGTTCAAGTCCGGAACAGGCTGGTCTGCCTCGTCCTCCTCCATCGCCTCCGCAGCTCCCCCTCCGTCTTCGACGAGTCCGAAGGCAGACCCGCTGTGATGCGGGCGGCGCGCCGAGCCGGGATCTCTGTCTTGATCTGCATCCAGCGCTCCGGTATGAGCATAGCGTGCGTGGTGATCCTACACTAACGCAGGAGAGGAGGGGAGGAGGGGAGGCAGACGGGCTTGGGTGGTGGCGGAGGGAGGGAGGAGGTGGATATGCTAGGGCTGGGGGACGTCGGCCGGCTTAAATAGTCGACTATAGCCTCGGGCGACGAGCCGAAGCGATGCAATGCGGCGTTCATACCGCGGTGACGGTCGACGCGCTCGTCAGACCGTTGGATTTCTGGACGAGTCTGCGTGGGCCCCATCGTCAGGCCGACGTGAAGGGTGCCGGATATGAGGGGTGCGTCGACCATCGAGCCCTACATGCAATTCTTGGTAATAAAGGGGGTGTTTGGTTCATGCCCTACGGGCAGCTAGCTGGTCAGAGCATGGTTAATAGTATAGCCAACTGCTGGCTATATGATGTTGCGATGTGATATATAATGATCACTTTTAGTCATTCATACAATAAAATTAGCTATAAGATTGTCTATAAGACTACTACTTTTTTCACCATCTTTATCTCTTTCTTCATATTTATTGAATTTGTCTAGGAGTACGCATATTGTTAGTCTCTTGCATGAGAGTCCACTCCCATCATTTTTTCATGTCTTTCTCTTTCACACAGGCAAAAATTCCATGTAAACAGACTATAGGCCCACTATTATTCTTGCTCTCATGCAACAATTGTTGGGGAACATTGCATGAGAAACAAAAAAAATTATACGCATACGCAAGATCTATCCATGGTGATGAGCATCTATGAGAGGGAGAGTGAATCTGCATACGCTTGTAGATCGCTAAGCGGGAAGCGTTAAGAAACGCGGTTGGTGTAGTCAAACGTCTTCGCGATCGAAATCGGCGAGCGTCCTGCGATCCCATCACGATCCGTCCCGCGATCTCATCACGACTCGTCTCGCGATCTCATCGCGATCCGTCCCGCGATCCAATCACGAATCGTCTCGCGATCTTGATCACGGTCCTTCCAATCTAGCGCCGAACGAATGACACCTCCGCGTTCAGCACACGTACAACTCGATGACGATCTCCGCCTTCTTGATCTAGCAAGAGGAAGCAAAGAGGTAGATGAGTTCTCCGGCAGCACAACGTCATGGTGGCGGTGGTGGTGAACTAATCCTGTAGGGTTTCGCCTAAGCACCGCATAACTAATCTAGAGGAGAAACAAATCTAGAGGAAGAAGAGGACAGCACGTGGCAATTAGGGTTGGCTTTCCCCTCTAAATCCTCTAGTATATATAGGAGGGAGGGAGGGAGGAGGCAGCCTCAAACCCTCAATGTTTGGTCGAAATTGGAGGTGGAGGAGTCCTACTCCAATCCTATCAGGAATAGGATTCCTCCTTTCCACTTGGAAACTCTTTCCACCTCTTCACCTTTTGGGTTTTTCCCACCCCTAGCCGCATGGGCCTTAGTGGGGGCTTAGACCAGCCCACCAGGGGCTGGTTTGATTCCTCCCATAGCCCATGAGGTCCTTTGGGTCGAGCACCCCTCCCGATGGTCTCCTGGCACCCTGCACTCCCGGTACACTACCGATGAGCCCGAAATTTTTCCGGTGACCGAAACAGGACTTCCTATATATTAATCTTTACCTCTAGACCATTCCGAAGCTCCTCATGACGTCCGGGATCTCATCCGGGACTCCGAAAAACCTTTGGTCACCACCATACGTAACTCTATACTACCGAAATGTCACCGAACCTTAATTGTGCAGACCCTGCGGGTTCGAGAACTATGTAGACATGTCCGAGACACCTCTACAGTCAATAACCAATAGCAGGACCTGGATGCCCATATTGGTTCCTACATATTCTACGAATATCTTTATCGGCCGAACCTCTATGTCAAGGATTTAGGTAATTCGGTATGATGTTCCCTTTGTTCTTCGGTATGCTACTTGCCCGAGATTCGATCGTCGGTATCTCCATACCTAGTTTAACCTTGTTACCGGCAAGTCTCTTTACTCATTTCCGTAATACAAGATCCCGTGGCTAACACTTAGTCACATTGCTTGCAAGGCTTATTATGATGTTGTATTACCGAGTGGGCCCTGAGATACCTCTCCGTCACACGGTGTAACAAATCCCAGTCTTGATCCATGCCAACCCAACAGACACCCTCGAAGATACCTGTAGAGTACCTTTATAGTAACCCAGTTACGTTGCGACGTTTTATACACACAAGGCACTCCTACGGTGTCAGTGAGTTGCATGATCTCATGGTCATAGGAACAAATACTTGACATGCAAAAAACAGTAGTAATAAACTGACACGATCATATGCTACGTTTGTAGTTTGGGTCTTGTCCATCACATCATTCTCCTAATGATGTGATCCCGTTACCAAATGACATCTCATGTCCATGACTAGGAAACCATAGCCATCTTTGATCAACGAGCTAGTCTATTAGAGGCATACTAGGGACATGGTGTTATCTATGTATCCACACATGTATCTGAGTTTCCGATCAACACAATTATAGCATGGATAATAAACAATTATCATGAACAAGGAAATTTGATAATAACTAATTTATTATTGCCTCTAGGGCATATTTCCAACAGTCTCCCACTTGCACTAGAGTCAATAATCTAGTTCACATCACCATGTGATTCGCATTGTTATGAATCTAACACCCAATGAGTTCTGGGGCTCGATCATGCTTTGCATGTGAGAGAGGTCTTTTAGTCAATGGGTCTGCGACATTCAAATCCGTGTGTACTTTGCAAATCTCTATGTTAAACTACAAATACTGCTACCACACTACACTTGGGGCTATTCCAAATGGCTGCTCCACTATACGTATCCGGATTGGTACTAAGAGTCATCAGGATTGGTGTTAAATCTTTCATCGACGTAACTCTTTACGACGAACTATTTATCACCTCCATAATCGAGAAACGTTTCCTTAGTCTTTTAGTCACTAAGGATAATCTTAACCGCCGTCTAGTGATCCACTCCTGGATCACTCTTGTACCCCTTGACGGACTCATGGCAAGGCACACATAGGTGCGGTACATAGCATGACATACTATACATATCCTATGGATAAGGCATAGGGGACGACGTTCGTCCTTTCTCTTTCTTCTAATGTGGTCAAGATTTGAGTCTCACTCAACTTCACACCTTACAAAGCAGGCGAGAACACTTCTCTCTGACTGATCCATTTTGAACTCTTTCAAAATCTTGTCAAGGTATGTACTCATTGAAAGTCTCATCAAGCATCTTGATCTATCTCTATAGATCTTGATGCTCAACAATTAGGTAGCTTTATCCAGGTCTTCCTTTGAAAAACTCCTTCAAACAACCCTTTATGCTTTCCAGAAATTCTACATCATTTCCGATCAACAATATGTCAACCACATATGCTTATCAGAAACTATATAGTGCTCCCACTCACTTTATTGTAAATACAAGTTTCTCATAGACTTTGTATGGACTCAAAAACTTTGATCACCTCATCAAAGTGTATATTCCAACTCCGAGATGCTTGCTTCAGTCCATAGAAGGATCACTGAAGCTTGCTCACCTTTTAGCATCCTTAGGACTGACAAAACCTTCTGGTTGTATCACATACAACCTTTCCTCAAGCAAACCGTTAAGGAAATGATGTTTTGACATCCATCTGCCAGATTTCATAATTGAAAAATGCAGCAACTGCTAACATAATTCCAACAGACTTTAGCATCGCTATGAGTGAGAAAATCTCATCGCAGTAAACTCCTTGACCTTGTCGTAAACTACTTTGCAACAAGTCGAGCTTTATAAATGGTGACAATTACCATCAGCGCCTATCTTCATCTTAAAGGTCCATTTGTACTCGATGACCTGCCATCCAACGACCAAGTCTACCAAAGTCTATACTTGGTTTTCATACATGGATCCTTTCTCGGATTTCATGGCCTCTAACCATTTCTCGGAATCCGGGCCCATCATCGCTTCTCCATATCTCGTAGGTTCATCGTTGTCCAACAACATGACCTCCAAGACAGGGTTGTCGTACCACTCAGGAGCAGCACGTATCCTTGTCGACCTACGAGGTTTGATAGTAACTTGATCAGAAGCTTCATGATCATCATCATTTACTTCCTCTTCAACTAACGTAGGTTCCACAGAAACAACTTTCTGCGCTGCGCTACTCTCTGGTTGAAACAAAGGTTCAACAACCTCAGGATGTTCCATCTTCCTCCCACTCAATTGTTTCGAGAGAAACTTTTTCTCGAGAAAGAACCCAGTTTTAGCAACAAACACTTTATGCTTGGATCTGAGATAGAAGGTTTACCCAAATGTTGTTAGGGTATTCTATGAAGATGCATTTGTCCGCTTTGGGTTCGATCTCATTAGGTGAATTTTTTTTCACACAAGCGTCGCAACCCCAAATATTAAGAAATGACAGCTTAGGTTTCTATCAAACCATAATTCACACGGTGTCATCTCAACGGATTTAGATGGTGACCCATTTAAAGTGAATGTAGTTGTCTCTAATTCATAACCCTAAAACTATAGTAGCAAAACGATAAGAGACATCATAGCACGCACCATATCCAATAGAGCATGACTATGATGTTCGGACACACCATCACACTATGGTGTTCCAGGTGGCGTGAGCTGTGAAACAAATTTCACATTATCTAAAGTTGTATGCCAAACTCGTAACTCCGATATTCACCTCAACGATCATATCACAGACATTTTTATCTTCTTGTCACGATGATCTTAAACTTCACTCTGAATTTGCTTGAACTTTTCAAACGATTCAGACTTGTGTTTCGTTAAGTAAATATACACTATATCTACTCAAATCATCAGTGAAGGTAAGAAAATAACGATATCCACCGCACGCTACAAGACTCATTGGATTGCATACATCAACATGTATCATTTCCAATAAATCACTTGCCCGCTTCATCAAACCGGAAAACAGGGTCCTTAGTCATCTTGCCCAAGAGGCATGGTTCGCATGTCTCAACCGATTCAAAATCGAATGATTCCAAAGATCCATCAGCATGGAGTTTCTTCATGCGCTTTATACCAACATGACATTTAGCGGCAATGCCACAAGTATGTGGTGCTATCATTATTAACTTTGTATCTTTTGGCATCAAATTTATGAACATGTGTATTACTATGATCAAGATTCAACAAACCATTCTCACTGGGTGCACGACCATTGAAGGTATTATTCATGTAAATATAATAACCATTATTCTCTGACTTAATAACCGTATTGCAATAAACGAGATCTAATCACGTTCATGCTCAACGCAAACACCATATAACATTTATTTAGGTTCGTCACTAATCCGAAGGTAGAGAGAGCATGCGTTGTTGATCACATCAACCTTGGAAACATTGTCAACACATCGTCATCTGACACTTAGCTAGTCTCCGTTTATTCCGTAGCTTTTATTTCGAGTTACTAACATTTAGCAACTGAACCGGTATCCAATACCCAGGTGCTACTAGGAGTACTAGCAAGGTACACATCAATAACACGTATATCAAATATACTTATGTCAACGTTGCCAGCCTTCTTATCTACCAAGTATCTAGGGTTGTTCCACTTCAGCGACCGTTCTCCTCATAATAGAAGCACTTAGTCTCGGGTTTGGGTTCAACTTTGGGCTGCTTCAATGGAGCAGCAACTGACTTGCCATCCATGAAGTTTCCCTCCTTGCCCTTGCCCTTCTCGAAACTAGTGGTTTTACTAACCATCAACACTTGATGCTCCTTCTTGATTTCTACCTTCACGGTGTCAAACATCACGAACAGCTCAAGGATCATCATTTCCATCCCTGGCATTTTATAGTTCACCATGAAGCTCTAGTAGCTTAGTGACAGTGACTTGGAAAATTATATCAATCACTTTCTTATCTGGAAGATCAACTCCCACTCGATTCAAGCGATTGTAGCACCCAAACAGTCTGAGCACATGCTCAACAATTGAGCCATTCTCCTTCATCTTACAGGCAAAGAATTTTGTTGGAGATCTCATATCTCACAACACGAGCATGAGCCTGAGATCCCAATTTCAGCTCTTATAACATCTCATATGTTCCATGACATTCAAAACGTTTTGGAGCCTCAATTATAAGCCGTAAAGCATGACGTACTAAACTATCAAGTAGTCATCGGAATGTGCCTGTGAGATGTTCAAAATATCTACAGACGACGCTAGAGGGGGTGGTGCACCGAGCGTTGCATTAGGGACTTAAGCCTTATGTGCAGCAATGAGGACAATCCTCAGATCACGGACCCAGTCCGCAATATTGCTACCAGCATCTTTCAACTCTATTTCTCTAGGAACATATAAAAATTCAAGGGAGCTACAGCATGAGCTTGTAATCTACAACATAATTTGCAAAGACACTATTGACTATGTTCATGATAATGAGTTCAATTAATCATATTACTTAAGAACTCCCACTTAAATTGACATCCCTCCGGTCATTCGAGTGATACATGATCCAAATTCACTAACTCAAGTCCGATCATCACGTGAGTTGAGGTGGTTCCAATCGTGAACATCATCATGTTGATCATATCTACTATATGACTCATGTTCGACCTTTCGGTCTCTTGTGTTCCGAGGCCATGTTTGTACATGCTAGGCTTGTCAAGTTTAACCCGAGTGTTCCGCATGTGCAACACTGGCTTGCACCCGTTGTATGTGAACGTAGAGTCTATCACACCCGATCATCACGTGGTGTCTCGACAAGACGAACTTTCGCAACGGTGCACACTTGGGGAGAACACAATTTTTACCTTGAAATTTAAGTGAGGGATCACCTTATAATGCTACCGACGTCCTGGCAAAACAAGGTGTATAAAAGGATTAACATCACATGCAAATCATAAGTGACATGATATGGCCATGAACTTGTGCTTTTGATCTCCATCTTGAAAGCACCGGCATGATCTCCATCATCACCGGCATGACACCATGATCTCCATCATCTTGATCTCCATCAACGTGTCGCCGTCGGGGTTGTCGCGCCCATCATGCTTCTACTACTATTGCTACTGTTTAGCGATAAAGTAAAGCATTACATAGCACTTAATGATTGACACGCATGTCATACAATAATTAAAGACAACCCTATGGCTCCTGCCGGTTGCCGTACTCATCAACATGCAAGTCGTGATATTCTATACAACACATGATCATCTCATACATCACATATATCTCATCATGTAATTGGCCATATCACATCACAACATACCCTGCAAAAACAAGTTAGACGTCCTCTAATTGTTGTTGCATGATTTACGTGGCTGCTACGGGTATCTAGCAAGAACAATTCTCACCTACGCAAAACCACAACGGTGATACTTAAGTTGATTTTCAAACTTCTCAAGGACCCCTTTGTCGAATCCGATCCAACTAAAGTAGGAGAAAAAGACACCCACTGATAACCCACAAGAATAGGGGATCAATTGTAGCCTTTCTCGATAAGTAAGAGTGTCGAACCCAACGAGGAGCTAAAGGTAGGACAAATATTCCCTCAAGTTCTATCGACCACCGATACAACTCTACGCACACTTTACGTTTGCTTTACCTAGAACAAGTATGAAACTAGAAGTACTTTGTAGGTGTGATAGGATAGGTTTGCAAGATAATAAAGAACACGTAAATAAAAACTAGGGGATGTTTAGATAAAGAAACAATTACGTTAGTTTAACGAGTGTGGAAAAGTGGTGGTAGGAGTTGCGGAATTGTCCCTAAACAATTGACTATGTTACTAGACCGATAGCAAGTTTTATGTGGGAGAGGCCACTGCTAGCATGTCATCCCTTACTTGGAATTCTATGCACTTATGATTGGAACTATTAGCAAGCATCCACAACTACTAACGTTCATTAAGGTAAAACCCAACCATAACAATAAGATATATTGGTCCCCCTTCAATCGCGTATGCATAAATTTCTATGTTAGGCTGAAGCTTCTGTCACCCTTGCCCTCCAATACATAGTCCTATCAACATACAACTAACCCTATGGTGTGATCCACGCGCGCGCTCATATGATGGGCACCAAAGGACAACAACATAACCACAAGCAATTTAAACCAATCATAGCAATTCATCAATCACCGATAGGACAACGAAAATCTACTCAGACATCATAGGATGGCAACACATCATTGGATAATAATATGAAGCATAAAGCACCATGTTCAAGTAGAGGGTATAGCGGGTTGCGGGAGAGTGGACCGCTGAATATAGATGGGGGAAGGTGATGGAGGTGTTGGTGAAGATGACAGAGGTGTTGGTGTAGATCGCCGTCACACGATGATGTCCCGGGCGGTGTTCCGGCGCCGCCGGGAGAGAGGGGGAGAGAGCCCCCTTATTCTTATTCTTCCTTGACCTCCTCCCTAGATGGGAGAAGGGTTTCCCCTCTGGTCCATGGTCTCCATGGCGACAGAGAGGCGAGAGCCCCTCTGAGATTGGATCTCTCTCTCTGTGCCCTTGTGTTTCCGCGCTCCCAGATTCTAGCCTTTCACCGTTTCTTAAATTCCCGGAGATCCGTAACTCCGATCGGGCTGAAAGTTTGAGGGGATTTTCCTTATAAAAATATCTTTCTTGCGGAGAAAGAAGGGCCCCAACCGCCTTAAGGGTTGGTCACGAGCCTGCCAGGCGCGTCTGGGGGGGGTAGGCACGCCTTCCGGGCTCGTGGCCCCCTCGGGCATCGTTTCGCGTTGATTCTTCTTCCCAAAAATCATAAATATTCCAAAAAAATCCCCATAGGTTTTTTATTGCGTTTGGACTTCGTTTGGTATGGATATTCTGCGAAACAAAAAACATGCAACAAACAGGAACTGGCACTAGGCACTGGATCAATATGTTAGTCCCAAAAATAGTATAAAAAGTTGCCAAAAGTATATGAAAGTTGTAGAATATTGGCATGAAACAATCAAAAATTATAGATATGACGGAGACGTATCAGCATCCCCAAGCTTAATTCCTGCTCGTCCTCGAGTAGGTAAATGATAAAAAAGATAATTTTTGATGTGGAATGCTACCTAGCATAATATTGATCATATAATCTAATCATGGCATGAATATTAAGACACGAGTGATTCAAAGCAATAGTCTATCATTTGACATAAAGACAATAATATTTCAAGCATACTAATAAAGCAATCATGTCTTCTCAAAATAACATGGCCGAAAAAAGTTATCCCTACAAAATCATATGGTCTGGCTATGCTCCATCTTCATCACACAAGGTATTAAATCATGCACGGCCCCGGTTTTAGCCAAGCAATTGTTTCATACTTTAGTATTCTCAAACTTTTTCAACTTTCATGGAGTACATGAGCGTGAGCCATGGACATAGCACTATAAGTGGAAGAGAATATGGTGGTTGTGGAGAAGACAAAAAGGAGGAGATAGTCTCACATCAACTAGGCGTATCAACGGGCTATGGAGATGCCCATCAATAGATATCAATGTGAGCGAGTAGGGATTGCCATGCAACGGATGCACTAGAGCTATAAGTGTATGAAAGCTCAAAAAGAAACTAAGTGGGTGTGCATCCAACTTGCTTGCTCATGAAGACCCAGGGCAATTTGAGGAAGCTCATCATTCGAATATACAAGCCAAGTTCTATAATGAAAATTTCCCACTAGTATATGAAAGTGACAATATAGGAGACTCTCTATCATGAAGATCATGGTGCTACTTTGAAGCACAAGTGTGGTAAAGAATAGTAGCATTGTCCCTTCTCTCTTTTCTCTCATTCTTTTTTTTTCTCTTTTTTTTGTGGGCTTCTTTGGCCTCTTTTTTTATTTGGGCTTCATTGACCTCTTTTATTACTTCCTCACATGGGACAATGCTCTAATAATGATGATCATCACACTTTTATTTACTTACAACTCGATATTTGGAACAAAATATGACTCTATATGAATGCCTCCGGCGGTGTACCGGGATGTGCAATGATCTAGCATAGCAATGACATCAAAAAACGGACAAGCCATGAAAACATCATTCTAACTATCTTACGATCATGCAAAGTAATATGACAATGATGGTGCGTGTCATAATAAACGGAACGATGGAAGTTGCGTGGCAATATATCTCGCAATGGCTATGGAAATGCCATAATAGGTAGGTATGGTGGCTGTTTTGAGGAAGGGTATATGGTGGGTGTAATGCACCGGCGAAAGTTGCGCGGTACTAGAGAGGCCAGCAATGGTGGAAGGGTGAGAGTGTGTATAATCCATGGACTCAACATTAGCCATAAAGAACTCACATACTTATTGCAAAAGTCTATTAGTCATCGAAACAAGGTACTACATGCATGCTCCTATGGGAAGGGTTGGTAGGAGTTAACCATCGCGCGATCCCGACCTCCACACAAAGGATGACAACCAATAAATAAATCATGCTCCGACTTCGTCACATAACGGTTCACCATACGTGCATGCTACGTGAATCACAAACCTTAACACAAGTATTTCTACGAATACACAATTACTCACTAGCATGACTCTAATATCACATCTTCATGTCGCAAAACTATTGCAAGGAATCAAACATATCATATACAGTGATCTACAAGTTTTATGTAGGATTTTATGACTAACCATGTGAATGACCAACTCCTGTTAACTCTCTAAATAGGTATAAGTGAAGCATGAGAGTTTAATTCTTTCTACAAAATATATGCCCCGCTCTAACAAATATAAGTGAAGCACAAGAGAATTCTACAAATGGCGGTTTTCTATGTGTAGGGAAACAGGCAATCCAAACTTCAAATGATATAAGTGAAGCACATGAAGCATTCTATAAAGCCATACTCAAAAGATATAAGTGAAGTGCAAAGATCATTCTATAAATCAACCAAGGACTATCTCATACCAGCTTGGTGCATAAAATAAAAAGGAAAAATAAACACAAAAGACGCTCCATGCATTTGCACATATCATGTGATGAATAAAAATATAGCTCCGAGTAAAATTACCGATAGATTGTAGACGAAAGAGAGGATGCCTTCCGGGGCATCCCCAAGCTTAGACGCTTGAGTCTTCCTTGAATATTACCTTGGTGTGCCTCGGGCATCCCCAAGCTTAGGCTCTTGCCTCTCCTTATTCCTTCATCCATCGTGGTCTCACCCAAAACTTGTAAACTTCAATCACACAAAACTTAAACAAAAACTCGTGATAGCATTCGCATAAGAAAACAAACCACCAACTTTTTAGATACTATAGTAAACTTAATTTCCATTTATATTGATGTTATATTACTTTATTCTCAATTTTCTATGGCTCGTACCCCCCGATACTAACCATAGTTTTATCAAAATAAGCAATCAACACAACAAAAACAGAATCTATCAAAAACAAAACAATCTGTAGAAATCTGTATATTTCGTATACCTATGCTATCCCAAAAATTCTGAAAAAATTATGACAATTAGTCTAATTTGCATATCAATCCTAAGCAAAAAGAATCAACTCAAAATCTCTTTCTGGATAGGAATTAAAAATAATTTTGTGAGCACAAAGTTTTTGTCTTTTTTCAGCATGATTAAACAACTATCACCAAAACTAATCATAAAGGCTTTACTTAGCACATTATTTTTATAATACAATGGAATTGTACAAGGTAATTATTTTTGCAAGAAACTTCCATGAAAAATTCTGCATTGTTTCCATGAGCATGAACACAAGTGTTCAAGGTCGACCCTCACTTCCGCAATGCATCACCTTTCAATCGCTTCTCTTTTTGATTTTTTTAAGTCCCCTCTATATTTTTTTGTTTTTAAACTATATAAAAGCACTCAACATAAATAAATGAATCTATAAAACTTTCGGGTTGTCTCCCAGGCAGCGCTTTTTTTAAAGCCATTAAGCTAGGCATAAAGTGCTCAAGTAATGGATCCACCCGGATCCGAAGGTATATCAAAGCCAATTTTAACTAACAATGATTTGTAATTTAGTAGTGAGCACAAGGTAACATATATCATGCAATGACGAAGTCTAAATCTCTTCCTATGCATTGGCATGTCATAAAAGAACAATTCATGCACATCAAGTAAAGGCCAATACATAGCATAAGCAGTTTCTTGCAATTTTATCGTATTGGAAACATAGAGAGGTGGAGATGTAGTTCCTCTCTCATAATAATTGCAAGTAGGAGCAGAAAGCACATGCATATTATATTCATCAAAATCATCATGTGTAATAGGATAAGGCAACCCATCAATGTAATCCCTAATAAGAGCAAACTTCTCCGATATAGTGTAGTTGGGAGAATTCAAAAAGATAATAGGACTATCATATGTGGGTGCAATAGCAACAATTTCATGTTTAACATAAGGAACTATAGCAAGTTCATATCCATAAGCATCATTCATATTGGCATCATGGCCACAAGCATAGCAAGCATCAAGTTCATAAAAAAGGGATATTTCAAACGAATCCAAGGGATCATAGCAATCAACATAGGATTCATCCTTCGGTAAGCACGAAGGGAAATTAAACAATGTATGTGTTGAAGAGTTACTCTCATTAGAAGTTGGGCATGGGTAGCTAGTCCACTCTTCCTCCTTTTGTTCTTCGCTGTCCTCGTCATCTTTTTCATCTAATGAGATCACAGTTCCAGCATTTTCTTCTTCCATAGTTTCCTGCAAAATATTAGTCTCTTCTTGGGCAGCGGAGAATTTCTCCATAAATCGATAAATATGGGAATTATATTCATAATTAGTATAACAATAACGAAGCATACCAAATTTTCAGATCGGTAAAAAGCATCATCATTATCATCACACTTTTTAAACAGAGCTTCAATTTCATAAGCACCCATAAAAGCAACAAACTCTTCTATTTGTTCCACATCATAGTAATCATATATACCATTAGCATAAGAAGCCAAGGTTTCATTAGCATTAAATTTACAAGAAAAGGGAAGGTGTTTAGCCTTCATCCTAGAGCAACAAGTAATATCATATCTCAAGCATAGATCCCAAGCATACTATTTCAAAATATGAATTTGATCCCATAATAATTTCCCTTTTTAGTCAAGTGATCATCCCTAAAGTATTCACGTTGATCCAATGTGTCTCCCATTATATAATTGAATGGGGTTTTCTCAGGATTATTAAAGAAGTGCATAATATTTTACACATAACGAGCATCGAGGGTTTTAGGAGGTTCCCCACCTCCATGAGTAGCAAGTACATCTAATTTTTTTGGTATTTCGTGTTACATATCCATAACTAAAGATAGATAACAACTTAGAATAGCAAATAAATCTACTTAGTGATAAAGCAAACAAGCACACACGAGAATATTCACCCCACGCTATTGCTCCCCGGCAACGGCGCCAGAAAAAGGTCTTGATAACCCACAAGTATAGGGGATCAATTGTAGCCTTTCTCGATAAGTAAGAGTGTCGAACCCAACGATGAGCTAAAGGTAGGACAGATATTCCCTCAAGTTCTATCGACCACTGATACAACTCTATGCACACTTTACGTTCGCTTTACCTAGAACAAGTATGAAACTAGAAGTACTTTGTAGGTGTGATAGGATAGGTTTGCAAGATAATAAAGAACACGTAAATAAAAACTAGGGGCTGTTTAGATAAAGAAACAATTACGTTAGTTTAACGAGTGTGGAAAAGTGGTGGTAGGAGTTGCGGAATTGTCCCTAAACAATTGACTATGTTACTAGACCGATAGCAAGTTTTATGTGGGAGAGGCCACTGCTAGCATGTCATCCCTTACTTGGAATTCTATGCACATATGATTGGAACTATAAGAACTTCTATTTGCATGTCACCATCCTATTTGCATTATGCATTGTTATAAAATCAAACCGGAAGCGGAAGAACATGTGTATGTGCAAGTTCCTCACAGGAACTATAAGAGAAAGCAGTACAAATGCAACACACTCAGACAACGGATCAGCTTGCACAACATAGGAAACAACCATTGTCAAAGAAAATGATTGTCCTAGTCGACATGACTATCTTAATCGATATCATCATCCGTGTCAAAGACGGATATTAATCCATTGACTGCTGTGGAAATGAGTTTACTCTGCTGGTTTGGTGCAAATCAAACCTGTCCAACAAAAAGTGATAATCAACACAACAATGACCGGTAACCACCCGATCTGAAAGATGTAGTGGATAAATATCATGTCACTGCAAGCAATAATCTGGTGCCAAGAAAGATGTGCTTGCGGTTTAACATGCAAACAACTTTTAGTTCTCTACTAGTGAAATAAGTGGCAGACTAAACCACTAGTTCTCTAGCTTTCACTATTTAAGAAACAATCAAACACAATAAGCTATGCATGTGACGTCCCCAATTTCGACCGTACGCTAAACATACACGCAATGCGTACGACCAATATTAGGGACCCACTGATTAATATCACAACACAACTCTAGACACATATTAAGTCATACAACTTCATATTACAAGCGAGGGGCCTCGAGGGCTCGAATACAAAGCTCGACAAGCACGAGTCAACGGAAGCAAATAATATCTGAGTACAGACATAACTTAAACAAGTTTTTCTTAAGAAGGCTAGCACAAACTTAACAACGGATCGAAAGAGGCGAGGCCTCCTGCCCGGGAACCTCCTATCCTACTGCAAGTCGGGGGCGGCCTCCACGTAGTAGTAGGCTCTTGCGGTGGTGTAGTAGTCGTCTCCGGCGTACTCCATCTCCTGAGCTCCATCATCTGAACGCAGAATCGAATCGAGGGGGAAGGGGAAAAGCAAAGCAGCGGTGAGTACTCATCCAAAGTACTCGCAAGACTAACAAAGGAACTATGCTAAGTATGCATCATTATCAAGAGGTGGGGTTATATCTTGACTGATTGCAGAAAGCAAGAATAGGGGGGAAGGTCTAGTCCTATCGAAGACTAGCATCTTCAGCATCTTGAAGCATTAGAAGAGAGTAGACTGGTATCTCACATATACTCATATTATTGTAGCAATTTTATTAAGTAACCACGCCTAGAGATTCTTCCTCGACTCCCTACGAGGAAGCAATCCCGGAGCCACATTTCATTTCAATTAAAATCACATTTATAGTTGTATAAGGTCAAGGTAGAACTCCAAGTAGTCCTGTTACCATGGGCACGGCTATTCGAATAGATAAGTTCTTCCCTGCAGGGGTGCACCGCATTTCCAACACACTTGATCACCTCTGGCCAGACACACTTTCCGTGGTAATGCCCGGCCTTGGGATCAAAAACATCGTTGCCCCACCTAGCCTCAACGAAGAGGCCAGCCCACCGGTCTAAATCCTAAGCGCGCAGGTTCGTGGGCCCACTTGCCCTTGCACTCCTACACGATGCGCACACGGCCAGAAGCAGTCCTAGCACCCCTTAGTAACAAGCGTGATGCGTTCCAGACCAATCCGGCGCGCGCCACTCCATTACCGACGTCCGAAGAGCTTCGGCTGATACAACGACGCTGAGTACCCATAACTTCTCCCATGCGAAGGTTTAGTGAGTAGAAGGTTAAACGACCAACTCAGATCAAAGACCCAACCCGTTAGCATTTTACTAGTGCGGGGCAAGCGCGAACCATAATGCAGTCCGTCGCCATGCCAATAACCCTCGGGTGCCTTACCAGCGCACCCCACCACATCTCACGAATGCCTTACGACGCATCCCACCAAATCTTTCTCTCACGGGCACCCGTGGGGCCGACCCGTCTTTCACTTGTATTACAGTAACAAGGCATAGAGGCTTTGTGTTAGTGCCCAAAGTGAATATCCGAGGAATCACTCACGGGGTATCACTCACGGGGTATGTGTGGTGATGTGTCGGTAACGGCTTGTCAGTCATGAGGACTGAGTCTTCTGTCTTCAAGTCCTTGGTGTCGACGGTGATGAAAGCAGGGGCAACGACAAATAGTAAATTGGGAGTCACAGGGGGATACTACCCATACCTATACTACAACAGTATATGATAGTAGGTATGAAAATAGTTACTCAAAAATAGGCTATGCATCAGAATAGGTACTTGATTAAATACAGTAGCAAAATCTAATGCAAGCATGAGGGAGAAAAGAATAGGTGATATCGGAATGCTCAAGGGGGTTTGTTTGCCTTGCTGCTCTGCTGCAAAAGGCTGGTCGTCAGGGGCGTAGTCGTACTCGGCAGCAGCGTCAGTCTCGGGGTCTGTCGGAGAGAAGAGGGGGGAAGAAAAAATAAATATAAAGCAAATAGGTGCACCACGATGCATGACATGGCAATATGCAGATCTAGGTATGCACTAACACAATACTACACGTATCAGACGGAGCGGGAGAATATCCAACGATATTTCCCTGGTCTTTGGATTTATCGGACAACCGAATCGGAGGGGAAAGTTTCATGTCCATCATGCTAGGAGCATGTGATATATGAATGAATGGCATATTTGGATTCATGGGATTTTTCTGATAAACTTCCATATATAAATTATTTTCATCGGAGTTACGGTTTAAAAGATATGATTTTCTAAAGTTTTATTGATTTTTTGGAATTATTTTAATTAATTAAATCCAACATTATCCAGAACAGTGTGATGTGACGTCAGCATTGCATAGGCATTGCATCAGCAGTCAACAGGGGGCTCGCCAGGTCAAACCTGACCAGTGGGCCCCATCTGTGATAGACTCACGCCAATTCCAGTTTATTAGATTTAATTAAACATGTTTAATTAACAGGTAGGTCCATGCTACTTCTCCACAACGTCACCAAAAGTTGGCTAGTTGATGGCAGAATTCTTGTCTTGCGTTGGTTATTTCCCTTGAAGAGGAAAGGGTGATGCAGCAAGGTAGCGGTAACTATTTCCCTCAGTTTGAGAACCAAGGTATCAATCCACTAGGAGTAAAAAGATGAGGCCACAAGGAACCTGCACAAACACAAAGAAACTTGCACCCAACGCGATAAAGGGGTTGTCAATCCCTTCACGATTGCTTGCAAGGTGAGATCTTATAATGGTAATAGATGAATGTAAATAAGTAAATAAAGTTGCTGCAAAGTATTTTTAGTATTTTTATGTTTAGATCTGAATATATTATGTGTAAAATAGACCCGGGGGCCATAGTGTTCACTAGAGGCTTCTCTCATGAAAGCAAGTATTACGGTGGGTGAACAAATTACTGTTGAGCAATTGATAGAATAGCGCAAAGTCATGACGATATCTAAGGCAATGATCATACATATAGGCATCACGTCCGAGACAAGTAGACCGATACTTTCTGCATCTACTACTATTACTCCACACATCGCCCGCTATCCAGCATGCATCTAGTGTATTAAGTTCATGATAAACGTAGTAACGCTTTAAACAAGATGACATGATGTAGAGGGATAGATTCATGCAATATGATATAAACCCCATCTTTTTACCCTTGATGGCAACAACACGATGCTTGCCTCGCTACCCCTTCTGTCACTAGGTGAGGACACCGCACGGTATGAACCCAAAACCAAGCACTTCTCCCATTGCAAGAACTATAGATCAAGTTGGCCAAACGAAACCCATAACTCGATGAGAATTACAAGGATATGAAATCATGCATAGAAGAATTCAGAATAGACTCAAATAATATTCATAGATAATCTGATCATAAATCCACAATTCATTGGATCTCAACAAACACACCACACAAGAAGATTACATCAGATAGATCACCATGAAGATCATGGAGAACTTTGTATTTAAGATCAAAGAGAGACAAGAAGCCATCTAGATACTATCTATGGACCTGTAGGTCTGAGGTGAACTACTCACGCATCATCGGAGAGGCAATGGTGTTGATGAAGATGGCCACCGGTGATGAATTCCCCTCCGGCAGGATGCCGGAACGGTCTCCCGATTGGTTTTTGGTGGCTCTGGAGGTTTGCGGCAGCGGAACTTGCGATCTAGGTTTATTTTCGAGGGTTTCCGTATTTATAAGGCCATCTGGAGTCGGGAACAAGTCGAGAGGTGGCACGAGGAGGTCACGAGCCCCCTAGCCGCGGCCAGGGGGCCCGCGCCTCCCAGGCTCGTGACTCCCTCGGGCCGCCTCTCCGGTATCTTTTTCTTCCGGTATTTTTCATATTTTCCATAAAAAATATAAGTTTTATTCCATTTGGACTCCGTTTGATATTCCTATCTGAAAAAGGTCAAAAACACGGAAAAAACAGGAACTGGCACTTGGCACTGGATTAATAAGTTAGTCCCCAAAACAATATAAAATAGCATATTCATGCATAGAAAACATTCAAAGTTGATAATATAATAGCATGGAACAATAAAAAAATATAGATATGTTGGAGACGTATGAGTCCACATGTCAGCGAGAGATTAGTGTAAATTAATTATTTTAACTTAATTAGTTACTAATTAAGCACCTGACAAGGTGGGGCCCAACTGTCATTGATGCTGGGGGTAGGACCCCACATGTCAGTGGCACACGGGTGCCCAGTCAGCACGTTGACTGGATCAACCCAGTCAACGGGGCCCATGGGGCCCGTTGGCAGTGATCCTAGGGGTGGCCCCAGGTCAACCACGGCGGCGGTGGCTGTGCTGGGTCGCCGGAGGAGCTCCGGCAAGCACCCAAAAGCACGGGGAGGGTCGGGATTCGTCCATAAGGCACGATAAGGGGCGCGGTTGGTCCCATTCGATCGGGCGTTCGACGACGTGTCGATCCATGGCCCCAGCGTGAGCTGAGATGGCCGGAGATGAGCGCTATGACCTCGCCGACGGCGAGCTCTCTCGGGTGAGCTACAGGGACGACGATGTGGGGTGCTAACGCTCCAAAGAAAAGGGCAGGCGAGCACTACGTTGCGGTGAACAATATGCGCATGGGCCCGAGGCCTTTTGGTTGCCGGAAACACGTCGGCGACGAGCACAGGCGGCGGCGCGTTCGAGCGCACATCACAGATGGCCCCAGAGGAAGCTAACGGCGACGAGAGCGAGAGGGGGAGAAGCGAAGGCTCACAGAGGGGCGTTGCCGTTCAAAGTGAGCTCGGGTAGGGATTGATGACGGTGATTTGACGGCGGTGACATTCGGGTGTGCAAGGAGGAAGACGACGGCATGGAGGCGCTCCTGGGGCTCCGGAGCTCGGGTTCATGGTCGAGGAGGATGGGGAGGCTGCGGCGGTTCTGCTTGGCGTGGTGGTAGGGCGCGGGAGCGACGATGGCTACGCTAGCCGACGTCCATGGCGAGGGCAGCGCTCGGACCGGTGGGGGAGAAGGTGGGGGAGCACGAAAAGGGGATTTGAGCGGGGGCTAGGGTTCCGGGGGAGCGAGAGGGAGGCCGTGGGGCCATTCTTATCCTTCACGGCGATGGTGGCGAGCGGGTGCAGTGGCGATGGAGCCCTGTAGCGACTGGGAGGTCGCTACAAGAGGAAGAGGACAACGAGTGGGGGGTGGGTGGGTGGGTGGGTGGGTGGGCTGGTTGGGTTGGGGCCGGCCTAGTGGGGAAGGGGGGATTTCCCCTTTTTTCTTTTTTCTTTCTTTTAGTTTTATTTCTGTTTTTGTTATTTGCAATCTCTGTTTTAATTATTTTTAGCCTCTAATCCCTTTAGCAAAAATGTGTAGTAGGGCCCATCAAATAGCTTGCAATATTAGGAGGGCCCACACCAAGTTTGAGCATTTTTCAAAATTGTTTGAATTTTCCATAGGATTAAATAACACTTTTAAAAATGCAAATTGGTTCTGTTTTGATGGTGGGGTCCACACCAACATCAAGGTGATGTTGTTTTCCTTAACAACATTAGTTTTTGAGATTTTTAACAAGGGTGCAACATTTCTCTTATGCTTTTTGCAACTTTATTTTATCACATAAAAATTCCATGGGCTTTTCGAAGTGGAATTTGAATTAAGCTTTTATTCAAGAGGGGTCACACATGGATTAGCAAAAGCATTAGCATAATCTTGGCCATCAATGTAGCTTAATTACAATGATCACTGTAGCAGAAATCCAGGTGTCACAATTCTCCCCTAGTAACAAGAATTCTCGTCCCGAGAATTAAGAAGTAGATGGAAAGAGCCCAGGGTATTCAGCACGAAGATGATCTTTGTGTTCCCAAGTGGCTTCATCTTCAGTATGATTTGCGCACTGCACTTTGAAGAACTTGGTAACCTTCTGACGAGTCCGACATTCAGCTTCCTCAAGAATGCGGACTGGCTGTTCTTTGTAAGAAAGGTCTTGTTACAATTCAAGCATATCATGATCCATTGCCCGGATAGGATCCTTGAAACAACGACGAAGTGATGGGATCGCGGGACGCTCGGCGATTCGGATCACGAAGATGTTCGACTACATCAACCGTGTTTCTTAACGCTTCCGCTTAGCGATCTACAAGGGTATGTAGATCCACTCTCCCTCTCATAGATGCTCATCACCATAGATAGATCTTGCGTGTGCGTAGGATTTTTTTTGTTTCCCATGCAACGTTCCCCAACACCGCCACATGGCGCGAGGCCGTCGGGTCGAGTTGATGTAGGAGTCCCAATGGGAACAGGGCGATGACGGCCGACGTAGATCGACGGGTGTAGTGGCCGGGTCATGCCGATGTCAGAGTAGAAGCGTGGTGGTCGACGGCAATGGCGGGCGATGCAAACCGGTCTTAGATCAGAAAACCAAAGAAAAACACTGATCAATGCAACCGGCGAAAGAGAGAAAAACCCGGATCAAGAGATCGAAAAAAGACTCTCTAGGGCAGTCGATCAACATGACCGGTAGATGAACCCCAGGTACGGGCGGCACGGCCCCGGTGGCGGTCATGGAGGCAGACCATCCCGGGGGCGGCGCGGAGCGGAAGCGGCAGCGGCGGCTAGGGTTGGATCGGTTAGGCTAATACCATGTTAAAGGGAGAGAGCGGTTTGATGAATTGATGTATTGCTTGAGTCTCGTGGGCATATATATAGGAGTACATGATCATCTTGGAGTACAAGTCAAGGCAGGAACAATCCTAGTCTATCTATGTTTCCTAAACAATCACGATACTCAACATAGTCCACCATCCTATACCTGTCTGTCACTTTGGTCTCACCTAAAAACATCTCTCACACGATCGCATGTTTGCTCCCCGTGGCACATTCATGCGAATCCAACATGGACGCATCGGTCACTCGCCCCGTCACTGAAGGAGCATGCCAACCGAGAACATCGCCCACACCGTGTCCCTGTCTCTATGCCTCTCCAATCCGGAGAGATGTTACCGGACGGAGCGACGTGACTACTATCTAACGCATTCAAGCTAATTGCCCATCCATTCGCCTACCGGCATTAAACAGGCACGGAGACAAGGAAACCCACTACAGTCCAGCATCGAAATAGCTTGTCGCTTGGCCTGGCTGGCACCCGTTATTTATATGTGGATGCGCATGGCATGATCTGCACCACACCATGTCCGCTTCCCTTCGTCATCCCCACCCCACATTCGCCATGACTTGGAGCTCTATCTCATTGTGGGACGCTTCTCAGCAGAGCAAAAACACAACTTGGTTGGCCTTGCGGTCGGCTGGCAGGCACATGCGACAGATAGAGGTCGGCTTGCCAACAAGCTCACTTGAGGTGAGCAAAGCACCTGAGGATGGAGAAAGTGTCCAACAATGAGCCAGTGCAAATGCACTTCAATGTTGTCATGTTGAAGGAGTAGTTGATGACGTTGATGTTGGTGTTTCGGCTGGCGCAAGAGGACCAATGCTATAACCTTGCTCTCTTGGTGAATCATCGCTGTCGAAGGGCCAAATCTACGGCGAGTTCATGAGCGAGGAGGCAGCGGCAGCCATGATCGTGGAGGACCCAAACTTTTTGACCAATAGTGGGTGCTCTACTAGGCTATGCGAAGTGCTCGCGCTAGTTGCAGCGGGGTCATGGAGTTTGTGAGCGTGAAGGCGGCATAGGTGATCGTGGAAGGGAAAGTTGACAACTCCGCGGTTGTTCGCTCCACCCGTGTGTTTCCTATCAGGCCGCAACGACTACGAGGTTGTCCCGTCCATGTTCGACCGACATCATCCACACGGCAGATGCCAATGAGGATGATTAGGACACGAGACGTCTCGTGTCACTTCACAAGGCTCACGACCATTGAGCTCGCCTGAACAGGGAAAACCAAGACGTGGAACACGGATGCCTCCCTGTCCAGCCACGATTTAGACTAGGTAAACTTTTTTATGATAAAAAAATGTCATGTCTGCTTTTTAAAAGAAAATATGTCGGAACTGACTTGAATTGGGTATTATATAAATGAAAATCGTTTTGTTTGCATAAATTTTGTTTTATTTTTTCAAAATTTGTTTCAAATGTGTCAGATGTTTAATGGATAGAGTTGGATGATCGGCTCCCATGTTAGTGTCCGTGAACAAGTTTGAACCAGTCCACAGACGGATATCATATCCATTTGAGGGGATGGCATTAGAGATGCCCTTAAACGATGTTGATCCATAATATATGCAGAAACTACATTTAACTTACTGAATCGCTCAAAAATACAATGCGTGACAAATAACTCACTCATTTTTTTTGAAAAGGAGGATTACCCCTGGCATTTGCATCTGGACGATGCATGGAGCGATTTTATTAATTATTCACAAAGACCTTATAAAGTAGTACAACAGTTTGTTCGAAGCCACCATCTCAGCAACAACTGTCGCTACTCCTAACCACTTGATGAAGGGGATCCGATAGTTCGAGCCTAATACCAAACAGACATCGCATCGGAGCCTAACATCCGAAGCCGGAGGCCCCAACCGAGCCACATACTGGGTTTGGGGTACAAACCGGTCAAACACACTCTCATGTGTCGTCGCCGCCGTCTGATACGTCTCCAATGTATCTATAATTTTTTATTGTTCCATGCTATTATATTATCAACTTTGGATGTTTTATATGCATGAATATGCTATTTTATATTATTTTTGGGACTAACTTATTAACTCAGTGCCTAGTGCCAGTTCCTGTTTTTTCCGTGTTTTTGACCTTTTTCAGATAGGAATATCAAACGGAGTCCAAACAGAATAAAAATTTCGCCGTGATTTTTATGGAAAATATCAAAAATACCATAAGAAAAGATACCGGAGAGGAGTCCCGAGGAAGCCATGAGCCCGAGAGGCGCGGCCACCCCCCTGGGCGCACCTAGGGGTTCTCGTGACTCCCTCATGGGTCCTCCTGACTTGTTCTCGATGCCATCTGGCCTTATAAATATAGAAACCTCCAGAACTAAACCTAGATCGAAAGTTCCGCCGCCGCAAGCCTCTGTAGCCACCAAAAACCAATCGGGAAACCGTTCCGGCACCCTGCCGGAGGGGAATCCATCTTCGGTGGCCATCTTCATCAACACCATTTCCTCTCCGATTATGCGTGAGTAGTTCACCACAGACCTTCGGGTCCATAGCTAGTAGCTAGATGGCTTCTTCTCTCTCTTTGATCTTCAATACAAAGTTCTCCATGATCTTCATGGAGATATATCCGATGTAACTTTCTTTTGCGGTGTGTTTGTCGAGATCCGATGAATTGTGGATTTATGATCAGATTATCTATGAATATTATTTGAGTCTCCTTTGATTTCTTATATGCATGATTTCGTATCCTTGTAAGTCTCTTCGAGTTATGGGTTTCGTTTGGCCAACTTGATCTATAATTCTTGCAATGGGAGAAGTGCTTGGTTTTGGGTTCATACTGTGCGGTGTCCTCACCTAGTGACAGAAGGGGTAGCGAGGCACGTATCGTGTTGTTGCCATCAAGGGTAAAAAGATGGGGTTTATACCATATTGCATGAATCTATCTCTCTACGTCATGTCATCTTGCTTAAAGCGTTACTCTATTTGTTATGAACTTAATACACTAGATGCATGCTGGATAGCAGTCGATGTGTGGAGTAATAGTAGTAGATGCAGAAAGTATCGTTCTACTTGTCTCAGACGTGATGCCTATATGTATGATCATTGCCTTAGATATCATCATGACTTTGCGCGATTCTATCAATTGCTCGACAGTAATTTGTTCACCCACCGTAATACTTGCTATCATGAGAGAAGCCTCTAGTGAACACTATGGCCCCTGGGTCTATTTTACACATTATATATTCAGATCTACATACAAAAATACCAAAAATACCTTGCTACACTTTTATTTATATTTACCTATTATCACTATCAGATCTCACCTTGCAAGTAATCGTAAAGGGATTGACAACCCCTTTATCGCGTTAGGTGCAAGTTTGTTTGTTTTTGTGCAGGTGCCTTGGTGCCTCATCTTGATACTCCTACTGGATTGATATAGGGAAATACTTATCTCTACTTTGCTGCATCACCCTTTCCTCTTCAAGGGAAAAACCAACGCAAGCTCAAGAAGTAGCACCGTCTTCCACCAATCCATCTTCAGAGAAACTAACACACCGACCTTGCTAGACCTCTATGCCATTGAGGCCACCATGATGCCAGGGAGCGTCATCCTCCTGCGCGAGTCCAGCTTCACGCATCGGACGCCGAGTCTCCACTGCGCCATGCCATCGAGATCCACCGCCATGCATGAGTAAGATGAAGCACCGCTCCACCAAATAAGCCATCCACTGGTCCCTCAAGCCCATGTACACCTCCAAGAATGACGCCCCAAGGGGGAAACGACACCAGAGCGCCGCTGTTATCCGATCTACTGATCTAGGGTTTCCCCCAGAGGTAGCGGATAGAAGTCTTGAGCTTCTCCATGACGATGCCTTCAAGAAAGTAACGACACAGAAGAGTGCCGCCATCGCCAGTCTTGGCAACAAGCCAGAATGAGGTTTTCACCCAGATCTGCTCGCCGAACCTTCGTTTCGCATCGTGCACACGGACCACCACCAATATCCGCCATCGCGGAGCGAGCAAGCCACTCTGTCCAGATCAGATCTGACCGAAGGGCCAACCACGTCCGCAACTGATCAACCCACCAAAACCCTCCACACGCGTCGCCGATCCGAGATGCGATAGCACCATGCCCAGGTGCAACAGCTCCACCACTAGTCATCTATCGTCGGGAGCGAGCCGTCGCCTCGGATCTGGGGGTGCACTTGTGCTTGCCCGGATGCCACGCGCCACCCTCACGCGCGAGAAGGAGAGGCTCCTCCGCGAGCGCCGTCAGCCGCCTGGGCTTAGCCCGACGGCTTTCTCCAGCGGCAGCGGAGGGGAGGGATGGAATGGGGAGTGACCGGCGCCTAAGGTTGGGGCCCTCGGCCGCCCGCACGGGGGGCGGCAGAGGGAAGAAATCGGATCAACAAGGTCTCCTTCTCCTTCTTGATGGAAGGAGCGGCGAGCAAGATGAGATGAGGAGAGACGGGGAGGGGGGAAGGAGTAGTCTGAGGTTATTACAACTTTGTTGGTCGATCTGATAAATAATGGGGTAACCAATTGCACATGAAGGAGGAAAATGAAATTTTGTGGAGGGAAGAAATGGAGGGAGGTTAAAAATAACAGGGAAGCTATACTGTATAACTTTCAAGCTCCACACATATTTTAACGGGCTTTGATCGCCGTTTAACTACCAACTAGTACACAAAAAATGAATTTTACGTACATATTTGATAGTTTTACTAGTACTACAATAACAAGCAAACAAAACAAATTAAATAGGTTTAGGGTTTTTAGTCCTTCCCAGTGCACTGTAGGGTGGGATGGCGACCCTTCTTTTCAAGTTTGCCTTTCGAGCTCCAATCCTTCTTGGATTCGTCCATCTAGACGTGGTCGATTAAGTTCCCACGTAGATTACTGTCGCCTCCTTGGGGCATCAAGGTTAGGTTTCTTGTTGTGCATGCGTGGTGTCGAGATTTGGTCTCAATTATTTCAAATCTATTCAAGGGTTCAACGACGTTAGTGGTTCCAGGGTTAGGGACACCTGCATGAAGACTTCCAGGTCAAGCCTGCTCTACTAAGGAAGCGGCAAAAGCGACGCGTCGACAGCTTGTTTTGGGGTCGGGTAGCGATCATTTGATCGCCTAAAGACCTCGATGCAATTTTTATTATATTTGAGGTGTTTGGTATTCACATGCACTTCCTCACTGTTTGATCAGACATCTTTGAGATAGGAAGATACAAAAAGTCCTTATCTCAATGCATCATTGCAGCCACCACCATATTGATGTCACCAAGGAGTTCATGCTGCGCTACCTGGGGATGGTCTAGAGGCGGACTCCGAGGCGAGAGCTACTGGTGGGCGGCGGCCAAGCGTCGACGCCAAGGGTAAGGAAACCATTTGGGGACGCTGGAAGCGTGTCCACAGGGAGGAGCGCGAGGAGCGTGCTATGGTGCAGTACGCTGACGTCAAGCTTGCCATGTTCCAGGTGCCCACTCGGCCTAATAGTGGGAGTGAATTGTCCAAACACAAAACTGCCTTCGTCGACATCCTCGAAAACACAATGATGCCCAAGAAATGCGGTCCCGACGGCAGCCAGGAACTCATCTTCAACATGAACAGTACTAGTTCTGAGAGTGTGAAATTTTCTGCTTGTAAAAGAGTGTGTGGTGAGAGAGTTGAGATTGTAGTTGGGGTAGATGGCATAGTCACTCGTGTAACAAAGGAAGTATATCAGGGAGAGGAAGTGAATCAAGACAAAAAAGATAATCTGTAGGGGAGGGAAGAGTTGTAGGTGAGATCACTAAGGAAGCTACCGACCATGGGGCTGTCGGTCAACTGACGAGCGTGGATGTGAGCGCCCGTCAGGAGCCATGCAAATTCTTAGTTGGAACTGTCGGGGTTTGGGTCAACCCTGCACAGTTCAGGAGCTTGTGTGCCTCTCTAAGACTCACCAACCCAATGTTATCTTTCTCTGTGAGACAAGGAAAAATAAAGAATATGTCGAGCGTTTGCGTTATCGATTGGGTATGAGTAATGTTTTTACCTATTCTTCTCAAAGGAAAGGTGATGGTCTTGCGGTGTTCTGGGATGATTCATATACTATAGAGTTGAACAAATATGAGGAGCATTTCATTGATATGTTTGTCTTTATTGCTAATGGAGCAAAGTGGAGAAGCACCTTTATCTATGGAGAGCCTAAGGCTAGTCAAAGGTACGTCATGTGGAAACTTATGCGGAGAATTAAGCCTATGGGTTCTGGTCCATGATTCATGGTTGGAGATTTCAATGAAGCGATGTGGCAAAATGAACATTTTTCCTGGAATAAAGGGTCTAAATCTTTGATGGCTGATTTTAGGAGTGTGCTCTCTGATTGTAATCTTTTTGACTTGGGTTTTCATGGTACTCCGTGGACATATGACAACAAGCAACAGGGTTCCAAAAATGTTAGAGTAAGATTGGACAAAGCCTTTGCATGTCCTCAATGGTCGGCGCTGTTTCCGGAGTGCAGGGTGTCTCATATTATTAGCTCAATATCTGACCATTGCCCTCTGCTCATTCAATTGTTGGGGTTGCCTCGTCAAGGAAAAATTGTTAAACAACTTAAATACGAGGCATACTAGGAGAGGGAAGGATTCGTGTTAGAAGAGCATATTAAATCTTGCTGGAATGAAGGTATGTATATTGATGATTTGAAGGATGTGGCTACTAATCTCAAGAGAATGCTAGGAAAATTGCATGATTGGAGTTGAAAATATATTGGTTATCTTCCTAGAAAGCTTGATTTGGCTAGGAGTAGACTCAAGGTGCTTTATAACAGAAATGATCATGCTGCTGTTACGGAGAAAAAAGCTCTTCTCAAGGAAATGGATGAGTTTCTCTATACAGAGGAAATGTTAAGGAAACAAAGATCGCGGATTGATAAAATTAGATGGGGAGATCGGAATACAAAATTCTTTAGATCTAAGGCTACTTGGAGAGCAAAGATTTTTTTTATTTCTAGCCTGAAAAGGAATGATGGCACGGTTACTGAGGATGTGGCGGAAATTCATAGCATCACTAATTCGTTTTTAAAAAAGTTGTATACGGGCCATGTATGGTTGATCCCTCTCTGATCATTCCATTGGTAAAACCTATTGTCAGTGAGGAAATGAATAGTGAATTATGCAAACCGTTTACGAACCAGGAAATTAGTGATGCTCTCTTTCAAATTGCCCGCTTAAAGCTCCAGGTCCTGATGGGCGGGGTGATATCTGATAATGCTCTCTTGCAAACCGTTTACGAACCAGGAGACTGATATCTGATAATGCTCTTATTGCATTCTAGTGTATGCACTCTTTGAGCACTCTTAAGGATGGGTGGGGTGGGTTTTGTTTGAGCACTCTTAAGGATGGGCAGGGTGAGTTTTGTGGGTATAAACTTGATCTAGCTAAGGCTTATGATAGAGTGGATTGGAATTTTTTGAAGTGTATGTTGAGTGCGTTGGGGTTTGCGAGTGGATGGATAAAGTGGATTATGGCCTGTGTTACCCCAGTAAAATTTTCTGTTCGCTTCAACGGCCAACTCTTGGAGACTTTTACGCCTTCATGTGGTATCAGGAAAGGAGACCCTCTGTCTCCTTATTTATTCTTGTTTGTGGACGAGGCTCTCTCTGTGTTGTTACAGATGCGTGTAATAGAGGAGCTCTGCTGGAATTCAAGGTGAACACGCAAGTTCCGGGTATTTCACACCTTTTGTTTGCAGATGAGTGTCTTTTATTTTTCAAGGGATCCATTGGTCAAGTGTTGACAATTAAAAATATTATCTTAACCTATGAGAAAGCGACTGGCCAATTGTTGAGCCCAGATAAATGTTCTATCATGTTTGGAAAGAAATGTAGTATGGAAGCTCAAGTGGTTGTTATGGTGATTTTGTGCATTATAGTGGAAGGATTTGAGGACAAATATTTTGGTTTACCGATGCCTCAAGGTTGAATGAAGGCGGGCAAATTTCAATCCACTAAGGAGAAAGCCCTCAAAAATCTGTTGGATTGGATAGAGAAATATGCATCCCGTGGGGCGAAAGAAACGTTGATTAAATCTATTCTACAAGCTCTTCCGGTCTATGCTATGGGTATTTTTGTATTTCCGGCTTCTCTGTGCGAGGAATTATCTCAGATTATAGGGAATTTCTGGTGGGGGAATGAGGAAAATAGAAGGAAGACTCACTGGTTAGCTTGGGATAAGATGACAAAGCCTAAAGCAGAGGGTGGTATGGGTTTCCAGGATCTCAAATTATTTAACCACGCTCTTTTAGCGAAGCAGGCATGGAGGTTGGTGGTGAATCCGGAATCTCTTTGTGCCAGAGTGATCAAGGCAAAATATTTCCCACAGGGGCATATTTTAGACACAGCTTTCCCGCAGTCGGCTTCTCTCACATGGCAAGGTATTCTGCATGGGTTGGAGCTGCCTAAATCCGAAGTTATTTGGAGAGTGAGTGATGGGGCTAATATTCATACTTGGAGAGATAATTGGCTTCCTAGTGCTTCTGGTCTGAAAATCTCTGCAAGGAAGAATAGAACTAGCGTCAAATGGGTTGAGGAATTGTTCATGAGTGGAGAAAGGAGATGGGATGAGGAGTTGGTTAGGCATCTATTTTACCCTTATGATGCAGAGGAGATTCTGAGGTTGCGGATCCAATCAAATGGGGAGGCGGATTTTTTTGCTTGGCATTATGAAAAGCCGAGGATGTTCTCAGTTAACAGTGCGCACAAGTTAGCGCTCACCCTTAAGGATAAAAAATAGGATGAGGGGCAATCCAGTGAGGCGGTGGGGATGGAGAGGAAAATTTGGGATATTATTTGGAAGGCCAACATTCCTCAGAAAATTCGTATTTTTGCATGGAGGGTTGCTTCCAATAGCTTGGCTATACAAGTTAATAGAGTGGCGCGTCATCAAGCCTCTTTTAGTATGTGTTCTATTTGTGGCATGGAGGACGAAAATACCTTTCATGCGCTTGTCTTGTGCGTGAAGGCGCGTGCGCTACGAATAGCCATGAGGAACATTTGGGCTCTACCTGCTGAGGAGGTTTTCAGATATACGGGGTATGATTGGTTTATTGTTCTCCCGAGTCAATTAAAACCCGTAATGCGAGACCAAATTATATTCTTATTCTGGAGGGCCTGGCACTTGAGAAATGATTTGATTTTTGGTAAAGGAAAGGAATTAGTTCCAGCTTCTGCTTGCTTTGTGGAGAATTATTGGGCGTCGTTTGTTGCATATCATTCTTCGATGCCGGTGGATTTTAATAATAAAGGAAAAGGTCCGATGGCTCGGATAAGCGGAGTTCCTAATTCTCTGGAGGTGAGTAGGGGCTGGTCTCCACCTCCTGCAGGTTGGTTCGAGATAAATGTCGATGCTAGCTTCGTGGAGGGCATTAGAGAAGCCAGTGTAGGGGTGGTGGTCAGGGACGAGGAGGGGGAAATTATTGTCTCGTCGTGGGATTTCATTGGTGCCTGTCAAAGCGTGGAGGAAGCGGAGCTTATGGCTTGCATTACCGGTCTCTACATAGGTATTTCTCTTCATAATCCTATAATGTTAGAGACTGGTTGAGCTTTTGTGGTTGCGTCTCTTGCACCAGGGGTCTATGACAGGTCTGCTATGCGTGACCTACAGATGAAAGCATTGAGCATCTCGAAGTTGATCAGTAATTTTCAATTGTCAAAGATTAGTCGTTCGGCCAATATGGTGGCACATTTAATGCTAAGTATAGCTTTGACAATAGATCGGATGGTATTCTTGTAAATGATGTACCGCCCTGTGTGGTGAATATTGTATCGAATGAGTGTACTGGTGTGCTTGGTTAATTAATATAAGGTGGTGTTCAAGAAAAAGAACCAATACCCCAAGGAAAGCAATGATATACTAAAACTAAGAATATAGAAAGGAGAGGGTCACCACTCTTCAAGCCAACAATGTGGTCGTTGGACCAAAGAGAGGAAGGGGACCGATGGAGCGACAAGGAACCCTAGGCTTTAATATGTTTTTCCATGTTTTCTTTTTCATTTTGAATATTTTTTCTATATGAAAACTTATGAATATATAGTAAACTTTTTCTAAACGCACAACTAAATATGTGATGGACATTTGGAAACACACAATAAATATTTTGAAATATATATTAAGCATTTCTAAATACTTGACGAACCTTTTGGAAATACGCCACAAACACGTTTAAAATACACAATGGACTTTTTTCTCAAACACATGTTTTTCTTTGAAATGTGAATACATGATGAACAAATTTCGAATATAGAGTAAACATCTCTTAAAATAGGCTATGACGTTCCGGTAATACACGATGAACATGATTGAAATATACAACGAACAATTGCTAAATACACGGTAGATTTTACGGAATAGAGCATTTATAAAATTTATAAAATAGATGATGATTTTAAAATACATGATAAATATTATTTTAAATGCACAATGAACATTTTTAAAATATACTATAAATTTTTGTCCATTTTTTCATTTTCAAAACTTCCATGTTTTCAAAGAAGTGCGAACACTCTTCCAATTAGCAGAAACATTTTCACTTACATGAATAGAATTTTCACTATTTAGTTTTTTGATCTAGTTATATTAAATTATTAAAATACAAATAGATTATTATAAATAGATTCTTAATTTCCTAAATATCTGATGTCAAGTGAACATATATGTACAGGTAGTAACTTCTTTTTGAGTTTAACATTTGAGTAGAAAAATATATTTTGAGAAATTCGTACAAATTGGACCTTTTTTGCGAGTAAATATTTTTTTGAGTCCAAATTGCAAGTAGAAACTGACCGATATTAAAAATCAGCGGCAGCCCATTTCGTTAGCCCCCCATGCACACGTTCGCGGACCATTATTTGCTCAGGCCACTTGAGTGGGCATAACAACACGCGATCTGCACAGTGCACACATGGTGTATGCGATCTCTGCATAGTGCATATATGGAGTACTAGTAAATATGCCCGTGTGTTGTATCGGAAACAAAAATATTATATCCTAGTTAAATAAGTATGACTCAATACATCACATACGAGCTTCCTCTATTTTTCTATTTTAACATGGTGACCTAGTTGATATTTTTTTATTTTTCTCACCCTCGCTAATGATCGTTGTGTCCATGTGATCGTAATGCATTTGACGTGATAAATCTCAAGGCTATAAGCATGTCACTGCACGCCACACTTGTTATGTAGCACAAGAGAATGTTTAATACTTCAACAACTAATATCGTCAAGCTCGAACTACTCCCAACTTCTAGACATATCAAGACTTAAACGCTCAAATTCTAGAACTACTTAGATCAATCGTACGGTGAACTACGAAAATAGATGTATTAAGAAATCATTATCAGCACAATTTCAAATAACTTAAAAATCAATATTAATCCACTGGTATATAAACCTCATATCAGTAGTTTAGTGTACACCGCTTTTGGAAAATGATCCGCTTTTTGCCTGGTTTTTATTTTCATTATTTTACGTTTTTACCTTTTCTTTTCGGTTTCACTTTTTCTTTTAAAATTTCTTTTTCTTGTTTACGTTTTCTTTCCTTTTTTCAAGTTAGTTTTACTTTACTTTTATTTTTATTACCATTTTTCCTTTTTTCCCTTTACTTTTTATTTATTTCTTTCTCATTTTCGTACATCTTCCAATTTTTTTAATTTTGTCTGAATTCTGTACATTTGTGGAATCCACAATTGATTTTTGAAATCATGAACATTTTTAGAAATCATAAACAATTTTCAAATTCATAATTATTTTACAAAGTCTTAATTGTTTTATGAAATCATAGAACATCTATTGAATTCATGAACATTTTTATGGAAACTTTGGAATCAATGAACAGTTTTTTGAATGTACAAATATATTTCTGAAATTTGGGAAAAAATTGAAATTCATGAACATTTGTTTTGTTTAGGCATACATTTTGTGAAATGTGTGGACATACTTTTAATCAACGATTTGTTTTACGATGAACTTTAAAAAAAATTGGGAACAAATTTTGGATTTTTTTTGAGTTTGTATGAACATTTCTTAAAGTTTTCATAGACATTTTCTACGAATTCACGGATATGTTTTGAATACACGATCATGTCCAAAATCATGAATGATTTTTATTTTTGAATATATTTTTCGAAATCATGAATTATTTTATAATATGCGAATAGTTTTTAGAATCACCATTCTAATCCATGAACATTTTATGATTTAATGAACATTATTATCAAAACTCACAACTTTTAAAATTTTCAGAAATCAAGAATTAATTTAAAGATGGAAAAACAAAAAATTTAATGAGAAAAGAAAAGGCACAAAAATGATAAAACCATGGGCCGGCCCATGAACCCGTGCTGGGGAAGCTTGCTCCGATAAAGAGGGAAAGGGGGGGGGGGCGGGAAGGGAGTCGAAGCCTGGGATCAAACCTTAGTCTCCTGTGTACAAGAATGGGGCTTCTACCACCACGGTCGACATGTGCTTGTGATATATCTGGGTTTCATCCTATAAGAACCGAACTGGACGACGATTTTGAGAGAAAAAAATATCAATCGTTTCTTTACTTATATGGATGGCATAGTGGGTAATTTAGGGCAACTTTGGGGGCAAATATATGACGAACGACCGGAAGCAGTAGCCCTTTTATTGTTAGTTAGAGATTTAAATGGCAACACAAAACACAAAGTAACCGCTGTTGTGACACCACTAGCAACGTATGGATTCCCAACACATATATGCGTAGCTGAGGAAGAACTTTCCAACACATTCTTAAGAGTGTTGAAAATCTTGTGTTGTTATAGGGGGCTCTTGTTGTAGCACAAATATTAAGATAAGATGGGCGATATAGTCGCATTCTCATTGCCTAGGGCAAAATTGCGACTTACACCATAACACAAATCAAGCAAAACAAGCAACACACATCATGGTTCCATTCGAACCATCACACGGACCCGACTTCGCATGGGGGGACACACGACCTATCCTACCCTAGGGGTTCTCGGACACGGTAGTCGTGCTTGCTTTGTGTCTTGGGGAGGAGTCTGCCCAGTCTTCAGGGTCTTCTTCAGGTATCACTTCGTCTCATGTTATTGTTTGTCAAGGCGATCCGGGTTGTGCCTGAAGAGTCTTTGACCACTTCGCGTCTGGTGGATTGACGACGAAGGTGATTCCTCATGGCTGTTGTTGACAGGGTCTTCTGTTGCCTTCGTAATCGTGCCAATGCCTTCTTGCCCTCCAAGACATTAAGAGTTTCAAGTGGCAATCCTTTATGCAATGACATCATCAAGGCATGATAGAGTTCCAACTTGTCGGTCATGTTGATGATAATATCGACACCAAGAGTGGGGGATGAAGAGAACCATTTTCCTACTCAGTATGGTGAGGCATACCAAATGGCGAGGTTCTCATCCACTGGCGGTTGCCGATGTAACAATGGTAAGGACAAGGTTTCTCTATTAGCGATGTATATCATGACATTTCATGTCTTATCATAAGTCAAGGTCGCATCATCCTCGATAGTGTCTAGGGTGTCACCGTCTTTCGAGTCTTGTTGTTCTCACTCCTCTAGAGAGCATCTTCTGTTGGTACCGCCTTGTCTTGGTGTCGTCAAACTTGTGTGAATGTATGGCAACATGGCTTCCTTCCAGTTTACCCACGAGGATTACATGGAATCTAGTGGTCAGGGGCACAAGGGTACTAACGTCCGTTTGCATGATTTTGAAAAGCAGTGAGGAGAGCCAAGAGGAAAATGGTGGATGTGCAAAGGCACAATCCCTTTAGTTTTCTTTGGAAGCTTAGAAGAGGTAAGAAATATGGTATCCTTTTTCAAGTGACTTGAAGGGTCTAGGAAAACAGTTTTGTCCCAACTAACGTCCATGCTAACTAAGGGCTTCGTACAGTCAGGATGGCTCTGATACCAGCTCCATGGGGACCCCGACTCATAAGTCGTGATCATCGAATGCACGTGTACAGTGACCCCATAGATCAATGCTCATTGAACACACAAAGCTGAATAACAAGAGTCTTACATCCATTACATACCATTTTACTCAAATATGGCCTTTAATACCAAGTGTTCATAAACTCACAGCGGAAATCTTGAACGATAGCATGGACCCATGTCATCTGCCTTAACCCTACAGACATTCTAACTAGGAAGCGTCCTAGCTTGCATGTTTGTCACCTAGGTACTCTTCATCGTACATGTTCTTTCATGCCTAGCCAATAAAATAACTACTGGCAAGCCAATGAGTACTTTGAATGTACTCGCAAGCAACCCATGTTTTGGAACAACGTTTAATAGAGCATGATATAGCACTAACAGGTAATTTTGCGGAAAGCTATTTTGTGTGCAATGACATGATCAAGTAACTTGTAAGAGATTGCATCATGAGGTAGAAGTTATCCATGTGAACATGTTACCGATATAAATATAAATGGGGGTTGTACATATCATGTTCAATCATCACGCCAAGTCATTGGATTAGCTAGAGTATCATCTTTCTTCCACACTTACGCACACAACCAAGTTTGTGAAAAGATCGAACGTAGTTTAAGAAGGAACTCCAACTGTCCATGACCATGGACACGGCTATTCGAATAGTTCTACATTCAGCAAAGGTTGCACACTTTACCCACGAGACTCGAGAAACTTCCCTGTCAAGCCACGATTCGTGGTATTGTTCATACGCGAGGTAAGTACCCAAACAATGCCTTTCCCCTAGCGATACTAAACAAAGAGTCCACTCGTTGGCGTCATCCCTCATGATATACATCATACGTATCATCCATGAGGGCATGCAACGGTGTGCTCGGTGTCTGTGAAAACAACCCATGATCGTCCCGTCCATTCCGGTATGACCCCCCATCGAGAGTGACCACATCACTCCCGCCACTAGTAATGCGGGCTCTCTGCTAGTACCCACCAAAGAAATCGACAAGGCCCCGTCCCATAAGGGGTATCGTGTTTCTACATTTAAGGTTGGGACGGTTAGAAAATCTTAAATCTCTCCTTTTTCGAAAGCACACGCACATGACGTGGCTTGAGACTGCGTCGGTATTTCCCCAAAGAGGAAGGGATAATGCAGCACAATGACGATAAGTATTTCCCTCAGTTTATGAAACCAACGTATCAATCCGTAGAGGAAGACCATGCACCCACATAAACAACACCTGCACACAAACAACAAATACTCGCAACCCGACGTCAAAGAGAGGTTGTCACGCTCTCTACGGTAATAAATAGATTAGGTAGTGATGGTTTTGGCAAATAGATATCGGAAGAACACAAAGTAAAACTAAAAATAAAAAGTGCCGCAAGGTGTTTTTCGTTTTTTGGATTAATAGATCTGAAAACAAAAGTTGAAAAAGTAGATTAGAAAGCAATATGTTGGAAAATTAGACCAGGGGGGCGTAGGTTTCACTAGTGGCTTCTCTCATGAGTATAGCACACGATTGGTAAACAAATTACGGTGGAGCAATTGATATAAGATCAATTAATCATGACGATATCCAGGAAATGATCATTATATAGGCATCATGTCCAAGATAAGTAGATCGAAATGATTCTCCATCTACTACTATTACTCCACACATTGACCGCTATCCAGCATGCATCTAGTGTATTAAGTTCATGGAGAAACGGTGTAATGCAATAAGAAAGGTGACATGATGTCGACAAGATCTATTCATGTAGGAATATACCCCCATCTTGTTATCCTTAATGGCAACGATACATGCATGTCTTGCTGCCCCTTCTGTCACTAGGAATGAACACCGTCAGATCGAACCCATCACAAAGCACCTCTTCCCATGGCAAGAAAAATCGATCTAGTTGGCCTAACTAAACCAAAAATTCAAAATATAAATACAAGGCTATAAGTAATCATGCAAATAAGAGATCAAAGAATATTGAAATCATATTCATTAATAGAAACTGATCATGAACTCAAAATTCATTGGATCCCACCAAACACACCACAAAAGTCATTACATCAAATAGATCTCCAAGAGACCATTGTATTGAGAAACATAGAGAGAGAGGAAGCCATCTAGCTACTACCTACGGATCTGTAGGTCTATGGTGGACTACTCACGCATCATCGAAGAGGCACCTATGAGGAAGATGAACCCCTCCATGATGGTGTTAGATTGGATCTCGAGGTTTTGGAACTAGCGGCGGTTGGAATTGTGTTTCGTCAACTCCCCTAGGATTTTGGATTTTCAGGGAATTTATAGGCTCGATAGTCGGTCGGGGGGGGGGGGTCCCGAGGTGCCCACCCTCCACCAGGCCATGCTAGGGGCCTCTGGCGCGCCCTGGTGGAGCGTGGCCACCCTAGGCCCCCCTTCTTGTGTTTTTTGGCCCATCTTCCCAAGGGATCACTAGAAGAGCGTCTAGAGGGGGGGGGGGGTGAATAGACTACTTGCAGAAAATTAAAACCTAACCTTTTACCAAGTTAACTAGTTGGCAGATTGTAACAATTTTAGCAAGACTAGCAAGTCTATATACCCTACACATGCATGTTAACAAATATGGCTGCAGAAAGTAAAGACATTGCACATGAAGTAAAGAGTTGAGATATGGAGATCAAACGCAATTGGAGACGCTAGGATTTTTTCTGTGGTTCCGATAGGTGGTGCTATCATACATCCACGTTTCTGGAGTCTTCAACCCACGAAGGGTAACACACGAGAGTCCATGGAGGGCTCCACCCATAAGGGTCCACGAAGTAGCAACCTTGACTATTCCATAACGGCTTCCGTCCATGAAGGACTAGCCTCACTATGGGTAGATCTTCATGAAGTAGGCGATCTCCTTGCCGGTACAAACTTTTTGGTTCACTCCACAACACGAAGTAAGAGGCTCCCAAGCGACACCTAACCAATCTAGGAGGCACCACCCTCCAAAAAGTAATAGGCTCGATAATGACGATGAACTCCTTGCTCTTGTGCTTCAAGATGATAGACTCCTCAACACACAATCACTCTCTCACAGATTTGGCTTGGTGGAAGAGACGGGATTGGTGGAAAGCAACTTGGGGAGGCTAGAAATCAAGATCCATATGGTTGGAGTGGAAGATCTTGACCTCAACACAAGGGTAGGCGGTTCTCTCTCAGGAAGCTGATAGGATAGGTATGGAATAGTTCTGACTGCTTCTCTTCCGACTAGGTGGTGGTGGAGGGGTATATATAGGCATCTCTAAAAATCCAACTTCTACACACAATAAGTCAGACTCGGTGGAACCGATGTGTGAATCTCGGCTGTACCGAAGTGACTTAAAGTTAGCAACTTTTGAATCTCGGTGAGACCAATATTGGAATCTCGGTTGCACCGATAAGGCGACCAATGGTCAGAATGCCCAATCTCGGTGACGCCGATTCGACAATCTCGGAGGGACCGAAACTGTGAACTTGCGTAACAGAAAGTTGGCATCCCAACTCGGTGGCACCGAATGTAGTATCGGTTGCACCAAAAATCTAGGGTTTGGCTGAGTCTGTATAGGGTTTGGAATCGGTGCCACCGAGTGTAGAATGTTGGTTGCACCGATTTTGAGTGTTTGGCTTTGGACAAACTTTGGTGGGAGAGTTTGTGGGTGTTTTTGGTGACTATCACTTGTGCACGTATGAGCATTTTGTTCACCAACGAAACCTTACCCCCTTTTAATAGTATTGGCTTTCCTATGGACTCAAAGTGATTTCTCACAAATGTAAAATGTAGAGTCCTCTTGCTTGAAGCTTGGCCAACCTATTTTCTTGCATCTTGGGGTATTCCGCAATCCTTTTGCCAACCCAACTCTTCATGGACTATTATCTGAAATACACTAGATAAAAGTATTAGTCCAAGAGACAATGTATGTTGTCATGAATTATCAAAACCAGCAAGGGAGCATGTTGTGCTTTCAATCTCCCCCTTTTTGGTAATTGATGACAACATGCAATCAAAGCTTCAAATAAAGATATGCGTGGATATAATGAAGACTTTGAGAGACACATGACTTATATTTTCTCCCCCTAAATGTGTGTAGTCCTTTAAAGGATAGTTGCTTTGGAATGCATGTACACACATATGGATGAAGTGATATAAGGAGTCATGTGTATCTTGGCTACATGCATCAAAATATATATGAATGAGATGTGTCCTTGGTCAATACTTCACTCTTGCAAACAATATGTGCAAGAAGAAAGAGATCATCTTAATCAAAGATATGATGCATATACTTACCTCGAGTTCTTGAGCATTATAGTAGTAGAAACACACTTGAGAAAGCAATGTTAGGAAACACAAGAGTATTATACTAATCAAAGGCAATAGAACTCAAAGATACCAAGATATGGAGAACATATGGAATATAGTATTTTAAAAAATGATATGTCTCCAAGATGATTTAGAAGTTACTCCCCTTTAGATATGAAAATGATGGATCATCCTCTCCCCATAAATCTTAGCATGTAGATATTGGGATGGATAGGGTGAGAAAAGTTCTAAAGTGAATAGTCAAATGAGATGATTCTCCAAACATGTTTTTCTGCCTCGCTTTGGCATTCTCACCTTGTTTATATAAGTAAAATCTTGATATCTGCTCTACCCCTTAATCATATCTCCCCCTTTGCATAAGCATGTAACACTCCCTTTAACATGAAGCTTTGTTATTCTCCCCCTTTGGGATTAATTTCCAAAAATGTCAAATGTAGGAGTAGGTACATGGATCATTGACAAGGAAGAGATCCTCGAGAACAAGGGTCATTGAAAGTAGGGTTCATAGAAAAGAATGGAGGGAGTCATTGAAGGTATATTCTCTCCGTGAGGCAAATAGTAGTGAGTTCTTGTTGAGTCGTCTCCTCCTTTGAGCTAGGGATCCTTGAATAAAGAATCCCCCCCTAAGTTTTGCTTGTTATTCTCCCCCTAAGTTTTTTTGTGAAAGGGGTCATCGAAGTAGCAAAATAAGAATAGATAAGAGAAAAACAAATCGGTGACTCCAAGACAGATAGATCGGTGGTACCAAGATTTTGTAGTGCAGCTTGTTTGCAATCTCGGTAGAACCGAGATATCTGAGCTGGCGGCTCCGAGGCTAAAACAGAAAGAAAAGAATAAGGGACCAAGTTTCTGTTTTCAAAGAGTTAAAAGAAAATATTTTCAAAGGGAAAGTGAAGGACATCATCTAGAGAAGATTTGAGTGGTTACGAGAGATCATGCAAACAGACAACAAACCACACAAGATTTTTAACTGGATGATGGGCGGTGACTAGGTCACCCATATTAGAGTATATTGACTTAGGATTCAAGCAAGAATACTTGATCATAGGTCATACTCTATGTTAAGCTCAAAATGGGGTTACCATTTTTTGATTAAGCATTTTAATGTCTTCATATCACTTGAGTTGCTTTATCTCATGACTTGGAGTAAAGCCTTTTCAAGAATATGAGCGCATACCTGTGAGTGATGTTGATGACGTTGCTCGTAGGTGAACTTGTTGAGGATTCTCGAGGTTGATGAAGAACATCTTGAGTTGGGAGCAATCCTTCTTATTCTAGTACACTTGTTTCCTACAAAGGTTAGTCATGCAAGGAAGAACAATAGATATATCCATTTGACATGATACCAATTGAGATTTCGCAATTATGATCAAGTATATGTTTTTGTTGTCTTCTTCATTCCATCATCAAGAGGGGTTGTGGATACTTGTTCAAGACAAGATTGCTTATGATTGGAGTTGGTTGCAATCTCGTGGAATGAAGTTCTTCCAAGTACCTACAAACGGTTAGATGCAATACAAGGGAGCATAGAATTCCATGGCATAAGATAACATGTTAGGAATATCATGGTGTTGGAAATATGCCCTAGAGGCAATAAATAAAGTGTTTATTATTATATTTCCTTGTTCATGACAATCGTTTATTATCCATTCTATAATTGTATTGATTGGAAACACATTACATGTGTGGGTAAATAGACAACACTATGTCCCTAGTATGCCTCCAGTGAACTAGCTCCTTGATCAAAGATTGTCAAGGTTTCCTAGACATTGAAATGTGATGTCATTTGATAACGGGATCACATCATTAGGAGAATGATGTGATGGAAAAGACCCAAACTACAAACGTAGCATATGATCGTGTCAGTTTATGGCTATTGTTTTCTGCATGTCAACTATATGTTCCTATGACCATAAGATCATGCAACTCACAGACACCAGAGGAGTACCTTGTGTGTATCAAACATCGCAACGTAACTGGGTGACTATAAAGGTGCTCTACAGGTATCTCCAAGGGTGTCTATTGAGTTGGCATGGATCAAGACTGGGATTTGTTACTCCGTGTGACGGAGAGGTATCTCAGGGCCCACTCGGTAATACAACATCACAATGAGCCTTGCAAGCAATGTGACTAAGTTTTAGTCATGGGATCTTGTATTACAGAATGAGTAAAGAGACTTGCCGGTAACAAGGTTGAACTAGGTATGGACATACCGACGATCGAATCTCGAGCAAGTAACATACCGAAGAACAAAGGGAACATCATATGGGATTAACTGAATCCTTGACATAGAGGTTCGACCGATAAAGATATTCATAGAATATGTAGGAACCAATATGGGCATCCAGGTCCCGTTATTGGTTATTGACCGTAGAGGTGTCTCGGTCATGTCTACATAGTTCTCGAACCCGCGGGGTCTGCACACTTAAGGTTTGGTGATGTTTGGGTAGTATAGAATTATGTATGGTGGTGAACGAAGGTTGTTCAGAGTCCCGGATGAGATCCTGGACATCACGAGAAGCTTAGGAATGGTCCGGAGGTAAAGATTCATATATAGGAAGTCCTGTTTTGGTCGCCGAAAAAGTTTCAGGCTCATCAGTAGTGTATCGGGAGTGCTGGTAGTGTACCGGGAGACCACCGGGAGGGGTATTTCGACCCAAGAGGCTTCATGGGCAGTGGGAGAGTGAATACCAGCCCTTATTGTGCTGGTGGAAGTCCCACACAAGGCCCATGCGGCTAGGGAAGAAAAGCCCAAAGGGAGAAGGTGGAAAAAGGCAAAAAAGGAGGAATCCTAGTCCTACTAGGATTGGAGGAGGAGTCCTCCTCTCCTCCCCACTTCGGCCGACCAAGGGAAGGATTGGCCCTTGCGCCAAGGCCTCTTCTCCCTCCCTCATATATATACTAGTGGTTTTAGTGTTTTTGCACTAGATTTTCAGCCATGTGCTACCCGTTCCTCCAGTGCATAGTTTCTCCTCTAGATTGGATTTCTGTAGTGCTTAGGCGAAGCCCTGTCAGAATAGCTCCACCACCATCGCCGGAGCGCCGTCACGCTGCTGGAGAACTCTTCTTCCTCTCCGCTCCCTCTTGCTGGATCAAGAAGGCAGAGATCGTCATCAAGCTGTACGTGTGTTGAATGCGGAGGTGCCGTCCGTTCGGTGCTTGATCGGGACAGATCGTGATTGGATCGCGGGACGCTCGGCGATTTGGATCGCGAAGACGTTCGACTACACCAACCGCGTTTCTTAACGCTGCCCGCTTAGCGATCTACAAGGGTACGTAGATCCACTCTCCCTCTCGTAGATGCTCATCACCATGGATAGATCTGCGTGTGCGCAGGATTTTTTTTGTTTCCCATGCAACGTTCCCCAACAGTGGCATCATGAGCTAGGTCTATGTTTAGATGAGATCTCGAGTAGAACACAAAGAGTTTGTGGGCGTTGACGCTTAGATTGCTTCCTCCCTTGGTCATGTTTTGGTTCAGCGGTATTGTGAGATGAAGCGGCCCGGACCAACATTACTCGTACGCTTATGAGAGACCGGTTCCCTTAACCGCAACTTGTTGCATAGATGGCTTGCGGGTGCCAGTTTCTCTCACTTTAGTTGGATTGGATTCGACAAAGGCGGTCCTTGATAAGGTTGAAAAGCAACTAGTGTATCACCGTTGTGGTTTTTGCGTAGATGAGAATTGTTCTTACTAGATACCTGTAGCAGCCACGTAAAACATGCAACAACAATTAGAGGACGTCTAACTTGTTTTTGCAGGGTATGTTGTGATGTGATATGGCCAATTACATGATGCGATATATGTGATGTATGAGATGATCATGTGATGTATAGATTATCACGACTTGCATGTCGATGAGTACGGCAACCGGCAGGAGCCATAGGGTTGTCTTTAATTATTGTATGACCCGCGTGTCAATCATTAAGCGCTATGTAATGCTTTACATTATCACTAAACGGTAGCAATAGTAGGAGAATCATGTTGGGCGCGACAACCCCGATGGTGACACGTTGATGGATATCATGGTGTCGTGCCGGTGACGATGGAGATCATGCCGGTGCTTTCTAGATGGAGATCACAAGCACAAGTTCATGGCCATATCATGTCACTTATGATTTGCATGTGATGTTAATCCTTTTATGCACCTTGTTTTGCTTAGGATGACGGTAGCATTATAAGGTGATCCCTCACTTAAATTTCAAGATGAATTGTGTTCTCCTTGAGTGTGCACCGTTGCAAAAGTTCGTTGTGTCGAGACACCACGTGATGATCGGGTGTGATAGACTCTACGTTCACATACAACGGGTGCAAGCCAGTGTTGCACATGCAGAACACTCGGGTTAAACTTGACGAGCCTAGCATGTACAGACATGGCCTCGGAACACAAGAGACCAAAAGGTCGAACATGAGTCATATAGTAGATATGATCAACATGATGACGTTCACCATTGAAGCCACCTCAACTCATGTGATGATCGGACTTGAGTTGGTGAATTTGGATCATGTGACACTCAGATGACCCGAGGGATGCCAATTTGAGTGGGAGCTTTAGTAATTTGATTAACTAAACTCATTATCTTGAACAATAGTCTAAGTAACCTTTGCATATTTATGTTGTAGATCAATGGCTCGCGCAGTAGCACCCCTGAATTTTAATGCGTTCCTAGAGAAAGCTAAGTTGAAAGATGATGGAAGTAACTTTGTTGACTGAGCCCGTAATCTAAGGATTATCCTCACGGCTTCCCAGAAATCATATGTCCTTGATGCACCGCTTGGTGACCAACCAGAAGACATGACCTCCGAAGACGTTAAGAACGCTTGGGAGGCACGTACTGGAGATTACTCAATAGTTCAGTGTGCAATATTGTATCGCTTAAAACTGGGACTTCAAAGACGTTTTGAACGTCATGGAGCATATGAGATGTTCCATGAGTTGAATTTTATCTTTCAGAAGAATGCCCAGATCGAGAGGTATGAGACCTCCGATAAGTTCTATGCTTGCAAAATGGAGGAGAACGGGTATATCAGTGAGCATATACTCAGAATGTGTGGGTATTCAAATCGTCTAGCAGAATTGGGAATTACCCTTCCGCCAGAGGCGATCACTGACAGAGTTCTTCAATCACTGCCACCTAGTTACAAGAGCTTTGTGATGAACTATAACATGCACGGGATGAACAAGTCAGTCGCCAAGCTATTTGCGATGCTAAAAGTCGCTGAGTTTGAAATACAGAAAGAGCATCAAGTGTTGATGGTCAATAAAACCACTAGTTTCAAGAAGAATGGCAAGGGCAAGGGCAAGAAGGGTAAAACCAAGAAGGATGGCAAAGCAGTTGCTGCTCCAGTAAAGAAGCCTAAGCATGGACCTAATCCAGAAGCTGAGTGCTTTCATTGCGAGGGAACTAGTCACTGGAAGCGGAACTGCCCCAAGTACCTGGCTGACAAGAAGGCAGGCGACAACAAACAAGGTATATATGATATACATGTTATTGATGTGTACCTTACTAGCTCTCGTAGTAGTGCCTGGGTATTTGATACCGGTTCGGTTGCTCACATTTGCAACTCAAAGCAGGAACTACGGAATAAATGAAGGCTGGCAAAGGACGAAGTGACGATGCGCGTGGGAAATGGTTCCAAGGTTGATGTCTACATAGTTCTCGAACCCGTAGGGTCTCCACACTTAAGGTTTGGTGACGTTTCGGTAGTATCGAGTTATGTATGGTGGTGACCGAAGGTTATTCGGAGTTCCGGATGAGATCTCGGACATCACGAGGGGTTCCTTAATGGTCCGGAGGTAAAAATTCATATATAGGAAGTCTTGTTTTGGTCGTCGGAAAAGTTTCGGGCTCATCGGTAGTGTACCGGGAGTGCCGGTAGTGCATTGTCACAAAGTAATGGAGCATTTTTAGCATTGATTCCATAATCCTTAAGCGGTTGTGTCATCCATAGTAATTGCGCACAACAAAATCCAGCAACAATATACCCAGCTTCGGCAGTAGATAGAGATACCGAGTTTTGTTTCTTGGAGGACCAAGTCACAAGAGATCTACCCAAAAATTGATAAGTACTCGAGGTGGATTTTGTATCAACCTTGTCACCGGCATAGTCCGAATCGAAATAGCCAACAAGGTTAAAAGGAGATCCCTTGGGATACCAAATGCCAAAGTTTGATGTTTGTATCAAGTATCTCACAATACGTTTCACGGCCAAAAGATGACACTCCTTAGGTGCAGCTTGATATCTAGCACACATGCAAACACTAAGCATAATATTGGGATAAGATGTACATAGATATAGCAATGAACCAATCATAGATTGATAAACCTTTTGATCAACCAGTTCATCCTCCTTGGTAAGATCAACATGTCCACTAGTTGGCATGGGAGTTTTCATACCTTTGCACTCCTGCATGTTGAACTTCTTGATCAAGTCCTTGGTATACTTATTTTGAGAGATGAAAGTTCCTTATTTTGATTGCTTGATTTGCAATCCAAGAAAGAATTTCAGCTCACACATCATGGACATCTCATACTTCTTAGACATCAACGTTCCAAATCATTCACTAAATTGAGGGTTAGTGGAACCAAAGGTAATATCATCCACATAGATTTGGCACACAAATAATTCACCATTAACTCTCTTAGTAAACAAGGTTGCATCAATTTTACCAATTTCAAAACCTTTTTCAATGAGAAACTTTGTCAAGCATTTGTACCAAGCACGAGGGGCTTGCTTAAGACCATAAAGGGCTTTACGAAGCTTGTAAACATGATTAGGTTTCTTAGGATTCACAAAACCAGGTGGCTGCTTAACATAAACCTCTTCTTCAATTTCACCATTTAAAAAGGCACTTTTAATGTCCATTTGATAAAGCGTGATATCATGGTGATTAGCATAGGCAAGAAGAATGTGAATAGCTTCAAGTCTAGCGACAGGGGAATAAGTCTCACCGTAGTCCATACCTTCGATTTGAGTATATCCTTGGGGCACAAGACGTGCCTTGTTGCGTATAACTTGACCATCTTCATCTTGCTTGTTCCGAAACACCCATTTGGTTCCGATGATGTTGTGCTCATCCTTGGGCTTCTCCACGAGTGTCCACACTATGTTCCTTTTGGAGTTGTGGAGCTCTTCATGCATGGCGTTAACCCAATTCGCGTCTTCAAGAGCTTGCTCTACCTTCAAGGGCTCAATGCTAGAGATGAAAGAATAATGCTCAAAAAACTTAGCTAGACGAGTTTTAGAGCGAGTGATTCTCTTGGTTTGGATGTCACCAAAGATTTGGTTCAGGGGATGGTTCTTGGTCACTTGTGCTCGAACTCGGGGTAGCTTGGGCTTGTTAGTCGGTGGAGCTTCTTCTTCTTCTTCATCTCCTTCATCTTTGTTGTTGTGGATGGTGTCGTTCCCTTGAGGTTCTGGTGAAGGAGGTTGTGGTGGATATTCATGATGTACTTCCTCCACTTGATCATCTTTGCCATTTACCACTTGTGGATGCCTCCATGTCATGTTGTGGCTCACCTTGTCATGAAGTAGGGGCTTCCACTTGAGTTGATGAAGTACTTTCCTTCACCTCCATGGGACGAATCTTGCCAATGGGTATATCTAGGATAGCTTCCAAAGGGTCCTTATCACCTACATCATTTGGCAATTGTTCGACTTGCGAACCATTAGATTCATCAAACTTCACATCTACCATCTCTTCAACTTTTCGAGTGAAGTTCTTGCAGACACGGTAAGTGTGAGAATTTGATCTGTAACCAAGTAGGAATCCTTCATGAGATTTAGGAGAAAATTTAGTACGACGATGCTTGTCAAGAATATAGCACTTGGGGCCGAATACCCGAAAGTATCCAACTTGGGGTTTGTTACCGGTGAGTAGCTCGTATGTCGTTTTACCGAGAAGCTTGTGCAAGTAAAGTCGGTTTGTGGCATGACATGTTGTTTCCACGACTTCTGCCCAAAAGTGTCTTGGCGTCTTGTATTCGTCAAGCATCGTTCTAGCCATCTCAATAAGTGTCCAGTTCTTCATCTCAACAACTCAATTTTGTTAAGGCGTGTACGTAGACGAGAACTCGTCAAGAAAGGTATCCACATGGGTGTTCTTGAACTCCTATCCGTTATCGCTTCGAACCTTCTTGATCTTCACTTCAAACTAATTTTGCACTTTGCGAACGAAGTTCTTGAAGATCTTTTGAACCTGCGACTTATCATCAAGAAAGAATACCCACGTAAATCTGGAAAAATCATCAACAACTAGACCATAGGAATTTCCACCGAGACTCTTGTAAGCATTTGGACCGAAAAGATCCATGTGAAGTAACTCGAGTGGTCTCTTAGTAGCCATGATATTCTTAACAGGATGACTTCCACCTACTTGCTTTCCAGCTTGACATGCACTACAAAGTCTATCTTTGTCAAAGATAACATCTTTAACACCAAGTATATGATCACCTTTGATAAGTTTGTCCGAATTACGCATGCCAACATGTCCTAATCTTCTATGCCAAAGCAAACCTTTAGAAGATTTGGCAATTAAACAAGTGTGAGGCTTGGATCCCTTAGTGAAATCAACAATGTATAGATCACCTCTATGGATACCAGTAAGTACCATTTTATGATTATCTTGACGAAACACTTGGCAGTCTAATTTCGTGAATAACACATTGAAACCGAAGTCGACAAGTCTAGATACGGAAAGGAGATTATAGCCAAGAGATTCAACGAGCATAACATTTTGAATAGAGCTATCATGGGATATGGCCACCTTACCAAGACCAAGTACCTTACCCTTGGAGTTGTCTCCAAACGTTACGTACCTTTGCGGTCCATGGTTTGGTGTGATCTCTTCAAACATTTCTCTATCTCCGGTCATATGATCGGTACATCCTCTGTCGAGAATCCACTCTTTTCCTCTGGACATGTAATCCTTGAAGTTTTCCATGAGACTTAGATTCTTCATGATCTTCTCATACTGGATGTCGAACAACTCATCTTCATCATAGTAGCCATATTCCATATTGTCATCATCAAGTGGGAAATCCTCGTCATAAAGAACAAGAGATTCGTTAGGTTGGTGATCATGATAATGTTCAAGTTTATGAATGCGAAGGGACTCTATAATGATATTGTTGATAGCTGTGACATCTCCTTTAGCACGCATGAGGTCTCTATGCTCAAATAGACAATCATCAAACTTAGGATCACTAGGTGTCAATTTGTGGAAGGCAATAGTTTTATGAAGAATTTCATCAAGATTATTCAATGAATAATTTGGATATTGTTTGTCCAAATCATTCCACAATGTATAAGCACACGCAAAATTCTTCATTTGGTTGAGCACATTTCGAGGCAAAGCTCTAACAATGAGATTAAAAGTTCTAAGATTGCATAGCATATAAATTTCCTCTTTGTGTGTGGGATGCAAGGGATTAATAGGAGACTCATCGGGGCTCATAACATATTTCCTCAATTGAAATTCATTAAATAGCTCAAGCATCAAAGTTTTCCATTGACTATAATACTCTCCATCAAGAATAGGCACTCTACAACTCAAACTCCCTATACTAGACACATCCATCTTCCTCCTCGGTGATTAAACCAAAGCAATGGAGACCAAAGCTCTGATACCAATTGAGGGATCACTAGAAGAGCGTCTAGATGGGGGGGGGGTGAATAGACTACTAGCAGAAAATTAAAACCTAACCTTTTCCCAAGTTAATTGGTTGGCAGATTTTAACAATTTTAGCAAGACTAGCAAATCTATATACCCTACACATGCATGTCAACAAATATGGCAACGGAAAGTAAAGACATTGCACATGAAGTAAAGAGTTGAGATATGGAGATCAAACACAATTGGAGACGCAAGGATTTTCCCATGGTTCCGATAGGTGGTGCTACCGTACGTCCACGTTTATGGAGTCTTCAACCCACAGAGAGTAACGATCGCAATAGTCCATGGAGGGCTCCACCCATAAGGGTCCACGAAGTAGCAACTTTGACTATTCCATAATGGCTTCCGTCCATGAAGGACTAGCCTCACTATAGGTAGATCTTCATGAAGTAGGCAATCTCCTTGCCCGTACAAACTTCTTGGTTCACTCCACAACACGAAGTAGGAGGCTCCCAAGCGACACCTAACTAATCTAGGGGGCACCACCCTCCAAAAGGTAATAGGCTCGGTAATGATGATGAACTCCTTGCTCTTGTGCTTCAAGGTGATAGACTCCTCAACACACAATCACTCTCTCACAGGTTTGGCTTGGTGGAAGAGATGGGATTGGGGGAAAGCAACTTGGGGAGGCTAGAAATCAAGATCCATATGGTTGGAGTGGAAGATCTTGACCTTAACACAAGGGTAGGTGGTTCTCTCTCAAAAAATTGATAGGATAGGTATGGAATAGTTCTAAGTGCTTCTCTTCCGAGTAGGCGGTGGTGGAGGGGTATATATAGGCATCTCCAAAAATCCAACTGTTACACACAATAAGTCAGACTTGGTGGAACCAATGTGTGAATCTCGGCTGTACCAAAGTGACTTAAAGTTAGCAACTTTTGAATCTCGGTGAGACCAATACAGGAATCTCGGTTGCACCGATAAGGTGACCAACAGTCAGAATGCCCAATCTCGGTGACACCGATTCGACAATCTCGGAGGAACCAAATCTATGAACTTACGTAACAGAAAGTTGGCAGCCCAACTCGGTGGCACCGAATGCAGTATCGGTTGCACCGAAAATCCAGGGTTTGGCTAAGTGTGTCTAGGGTTTGGAATCGGTGGCACTGAATGGAGAATGTTGTTTGCACCGATTTTGAGTGTTTGGCTTTGGACAGACTTTTGTGGGAGAGTTTGTGGGTGTTTTTGGTGACTATCACTTATGCATGTATGAACATTTTGTTCACCAACGAAACCTTACCCCCTTTTAATAGTATTGGCTTTCCTATGGACTGAATGTGATTTCTCACAAATGTAAAATGTAGAGTCCTCTTGCTTGAAGCTTGGCCAACCTATTTGCTTGCATCTTGGGGTATTCCACAATCCTTTTGCCAACCCAACTCTTCATCGACTATTATCTGAAATACACTAGCTAAAAGTATTAGTCCAAGAGACAATGTATGTTGTCATGAATTATGAAAACTACCTAGGGAGCATGTTGTGCTTTCACTTCCTTCTTCTGGTCCAAAACAAATCCACAAAAAAACCCAGCATTTGGGATCCATTTGGTACTGATTTTCTACGAAGTAAAAAAACAAGCAAAAAAACAATTGGCACTTTAGCACTATGTCAATAGGTTATTCCTAAAATATGATATAAAGTTGCTATAAAATGATTGTAAAACATCCAAGATTGATAATATAACAACATGGAACAAGCAAAAATTATAGATATGTTGGAGACATATCAGTATCCCCAAGCTTAATTCGTACTCGTCCTCGAGTAGGTAAATGATAAAAACAGAATTTTTGATGTGGAATGCTGCCTATCATGTTCATCACATATTCTTTTCTTTATAACATGGACATTTGGACTTTTCATATGGTTCAAAGCAATAGTCTAGTATTGACATGAAAGCTTTAATACTCAAGCATATCAACAAGCAACCATGTCTTTCAAAATATGAACGCTAAAGCAAGTTATCCCTAGCCCATCATGCTCAATCATTGATCCATTGACAATACACACTCAAATATTAGCTACACCTAATGCTCAAGAACGATCATAGTGCCCCCTAGTTGGTGCTTTATAAGTGAAGATGGAGACTCAAATTGAAAAAATAAAAATTGCATAAAGTAAATAGATAGTCCCTTCGCAGAGGGAAGTGGGGATTTGTAGAGGTGCCAGAGCTCAAGTGTTTAAATTGATAGAGAAAAATATTTTGAGTGGCATGCCTTTCCTGTCAACGAAAATGATTGAGAGATCTCAATATCTTGCCACACTAGATGCATCATAGGTGGTTCCCAAACAGAAAATAAAGTTTATTCCTTTTTCCACCATACTTTCACTTTCCATGGCTAGCCGAATCCACGGTTGCCTTCCATACCGAAACTTTCTAAGGAATTTATTATTTGACAACATAAAGTATTTTTTTTCATTTTCATTTTGGGACTGGGCATCCCTATTACTGCCATACTCTCGTGCAATGACAAGTGACTAAATACTCATCTTGAGAATAACACATCTAGCATGAAAAAATATTGGTCACCCCCTACCGTTTCATGAGCGGTACGAGCACACGAAAAGGAAATTTATTTTGAAAGTCTAGAGATGGCACATACAAATTTGCTTGGAACGACATGGAAATACCATATATAGGTAGGTATAGTGGACTCATATGGCAAACTTGGTTTAAGGATTTTGGATGCACAAGTAGTATTTCTACTTAGTACAAGTGAAGGCTAGCATGAGATTGAGAAGCATCCAACTAAGAAACGAAAAATCACATAAGCAAGCATTAAGCATAACTAACACTGAATAATGCACCATAAGTAGGATGTAATTTCGTAGCACAACTATTGACTTTTGTTCTTGCATAGGGAAGCACAAACCTTAACACCAATATTCTTAGTAAGCATAATTACTCATCAACTTAACTCACATATAACTATTGTAATGTCTCAAACTATTACAAAGAATCAAGTTTAATTTGTCCAATGATCTTCATGAAAGTTTTTATTATATCCCTCTTGAATATCTATCACTGTGGGACTAGTTTCATATCTTGCAATTGCTTTTTATAAGCTCACATGGATATAAGTGAAGAACATGAGCATACAAGTTTCATCTATAAAAATAATATAATTGAAGCATGAGAGGATTTCTTCAAAATTAATAACTCTCAAATAAATATAAGTGAAGCATGAGAGTGTTTTTGCAAACATGTAAGAGCACGACGTGCTCAAAAAGATATAAGTGAAGCACTAGACCAATTCCTTTGCTCAAAAGTTTTAAGTGAAGCATAAAGAGCAATAACAAATAATAGCATAATTTTGGCTCTCTCAAATATGTGTGTGTGGCAAGGATAAAAGAAAACAAAGCAAAGATGCAAGACACTCCAAGCAAAACTCATGATATGTGACGAATAAAAATATAGTCCCAAGTAGTATACCAATGGTTGTTGGAAGAATGAGGGGGTGCCACTTGGGGCATCCCCAAGCTTAGTTGCTATTTAATGGTTGGATATTTCCTAGGGGTGCTGTAGCATCCCCAAGCTTTGACTTTTCTAACTCCTTATTCCTTCATCCATCGTGATCTCACCCAAAACTTGAAAACTTCAATCACACAAAACTTGACAAAATTCTCGCGAGATTAGTATAATAAAGAAAATTACCACTTTCGGTACTGTGCCAAACCCATTCATATTTTATTATTGCATTATACCTACTGTATTCTAACTTTACCATGACTTACCGCCCCCTCCCCCTGATACAACCCATAGATTCATCAAAACACTCACACAATGCAACAAAAACAGAATCTATTTTAGACAGGACAATATGTAGTAATCTATACTCTACCCATACTTCTAAAACTCTAAAAATTCTGAACAATTAGGAAAACGTAAAGAATTTTCATAGAAATACTATATTAAAATTTCAGATCAATATCACGTTCTAGTAAAAAATGAAATTTCGCGCACTGGGAACAAAGTTTCTGTTTCAGGTTCGGCATTGTTTCTACTCATCTTATTGATCATCCTAAAGCCATTACTTGGCACAAAAACTAAATAAAACATAAAAACACAATCATAACAGAAGCATAATTGTGAAAAAAACTCAAAAATAAAAATAATTTATTCATTGGGTTGCCTCCCAACAAGCGCTATCGTTTTAGGCCCCTAGCTAGGCATAACACATAGATTCAACTATTGTCATCCTTCTTCATTTTCTTCATAGATGAATTTTCATCAAAGGGTTTTGTGAATACAAATTGGAACACATTATCCATAGAAATATTTGGATTATCAAGTTGTCCATCTATATACCCCCTTTGATTACCGGCTACGATCCAAGAGTATTGTTGATTAACATCATTAAAAGTTTGTTGGATCACATCTAAAATGGGAACTTCCTTACTAAGTTTCTCATAAAAAATTGATTATTCCCAAGTAAATGTCTCAACATATAATCACTTTCATAAATGATTTCATCTATTACTGGTTTTTCATGACTTTTACCAAAATGATCAAAAATTTCTCCAGCTTCTCGTATGATGTGATCAAGTTCATTCATGAGAACAAGGGTAGCTAACTTTTTAGGTTTAGGATCCTTTAAAACAGGTAGCTCATAACAAATCTTTGCAAGGTAGGATGTGCATGGACAAATCTATTTCAAGTTTAAGAACTTATGATGAGATAGCTTCCGCATAGGTTTTAGTTCTTTTAAGTATAGGAACATCATCAAAAGTCAAGTTTCCAACACAACTGAAAAATTCCTGGATAGTACCTTTTTCGTATAACGTTCCCTTGCCCCAAAACAAAACTTTTAGAATCCAGATTACCAGAACGTCCAATTTTAGGAGTCTTGCCATCATCTGTTTCTGCCATACCAAAATCACTCATGATGACAAGCAAACAAGAGATCTCACGAGAGAAAGGCAAACGAAAAAGAGAGGGCGAATAAAATGGCCAATTTTTGAAGTGGGGGAGTGGAAAAAGAGAGGCAAATGGAAAATAATGTAATTGCAAGGAGATGATATTTGTGATTAGGAACCTGGTGGATGAGATTGCTTCCTCCCCGGCAACGGCACGACAAATTCCTTTGACGTGGCTTGAGACTGCGTCGGTATTTCCCAAAGAGGAAGGGATGATGCAGCACAGTGATGGTAAGTATTTCTCTCAGTTTGTGAAAACAAGGTATTAATCCGTAGAGGAAGATCATGCACCCACGTAAACATCACCTGCACACAAACAACAAATACTTGCAACCCGATGCGAAAGAGAGGTTGTCACGCTCTCTACGATAATAAAATAGATTAGGTAGTGATGGTTTTGGAAAATAGATCTCGCAAGAACACAAAGTAAAAAAAAAGTGCAGTAAGGTAATTTTTTGGATTAATAGATCTGAAAACAAAAGTTGCAAAAAGTAGATCGGAAAGCAACATGTTGGAAAAGTAGACCCGGGGGTCGTAGGTTTCACTAGTGATGTCTCTCATGAGTATAGCACACGGTGGGTAAACAAATTACTGTTGGGAAATTGATAGAAGATCAAATAATCATGACGATATCGAGGCAATGATCATTATATAGGCATCAGGTCCAAGATAAGTAGACCGAAATGATTCTGCATCTACTTCTATTACTCCACACATCGACCTCTATGCAGCATGCCTTATTCAGTTCATGGAGAAACATAGTAATGCAATAAGAATGGTGACATAATGTAGACAAGATCTATTCATGTAGGAATAAGACCCCATATTGTTATCCTTAATGGCAATGATACATGCGTGTCTTGCTGCCCCTTCTGCCACTAGGAAAGAACACCGCAAGATCGAACCCGTCACAAAGCACCTCTTCCCATGGCAAGAAAAATTGATCTAGTTGGCCTAACTAAACCAAAGATTCGAAGAAGAAATACAAGGCTATAAGTAATCATGCAAATAAGAGATCAAAGAAGACTCAGATAATATTCATGGATAGAAACTGATCATGAACTCAAAATGCATCGGATCCCAACAAACAAACCACAAACATCATTACATCAAATAGATCTCCAAGAGACCATTGTATTGAGAAACAAAGAGAGAGAGAGGAAGACATCTAGCTACTGCCTACGGACCCGTAGGTCTATGGTGGACTACTCACGCACCATCGCAGAGGCACCTATGAGGAAGATGAACCCCTCCGTGATGGTGTTAGATTGGATCTCGAGGTTCTGGAATTGTGTTTCGTCGACCCCCCTAGGTTTTTTGTATTTTCAGGGAATTTATAGGCTCAATAGTCGGTTGGGGGGGGGTGCCCGAGGTGCCCACCCTCCACCAGATCGCGCCAGGTGCCTGTGGTGTGCCCTCGTGGAGCGTGGCCACCCTAGCCCCCCTCTTCTGGAGTTGTTTGGCCCATCTTTCTTCTTTTGGTAAAAAAATCCACAAAAATCCCCGCAGCTTTTGGGCTCCGTTTGATACTAATTTTGTGCGAAGTAAAAAACAAGCAAAAATAACAACTGGTAATTTAGCACTATGTTGATAGGTTAGTCCCAAAAATGATATAAAGTTGCTATAAAATGATTGGAAACATCCAATATTGATAATATAACAGCATGGAACAAGCAAAAATTATAGATACGTTGGAGACATATCAACACACAACTTGCTCCCGTACACCACTTCTTTATCAAGTGGTTACCTAGCTCAGCTTCATCTCCCTCGCGCATTAGTGGCACCCGACGGGTTTTTTGGAAAGTCTTTGAATCATTTCTTTTCCGAAACCATGCATATTCCCAACCCACTTGCATAGCAACTACTTAGGATCCTAACTATTTCCCACCCTCACAACCCTCATAGGAAGGTGGGGTCATGCTTAGTGCAAGTACCAATGAGTAAGTAGCGGAGGTAACCCGCCACAATGGTGACGGATTGATCATGATTTAATGCAACAGAACAAGTTCTATATGCCATGCAATAAAATGGTTTCTTAGACATGGTCAAAGGGCTCCTTGCCTGGCTTAGCAGAGTCTTCGAGGTCTTCGCACGCTTCTCGTCCAACTCTGAGCACTTCGTCTATCTCGTCAACTGTCATCAGAAACAACCGTAATAAGCAATACAACAAGAAGGAAAATAGAAGTGTTCCATAAATAGGAAATACATTTTTCTTGGACATCCCTGGTCATAAGAAAATATCTAAAATAGCTCTATTGGAGTTGGACCAATGAGGCTTTTTGAATGGTGGAAATGGAGGGATTAATGGTCTTATGAGAAGTCTACAGAAAATATTTTTATAAAAATGAGTGGATGGACTCATCCAATAGGGCATGATTGTAGAAGAATTTAGCAAGTGGTTTCCCTGGATTTGGAGTTGAGATGATTTTCCAATGATTTTCCTAAGATGTAATAACGGAAATGGGGCTATTTATTTGACCTAGCAGAAATAATGCATGGTAGAAATGTTCAATATGGATAGACAAATAGGGCATGCCATTTAGAGGCTCTGGAAATTTGAATTACTCCAATTGGAGCTGATTTGAATACTCTAGGTATTTTATAAGTGGGTCATTTTCTACTTCAAATTCAAATTTGAGTTTGAACTATACAGAGAAGTTAGCAAGAAAATATGCAATGCACATATTTGGATAGTACATAATTTTAGGAATCTCTAGGAATTTGAATCAATTGATTTGGGGTTCAAATGTTTTTTCTATGAATTGTTTAGTGCCACAGGAAAAAAGGAATTATACCTAAGACAAAAGGGCCAAGCAGTGCCCCGGGCGTAGGATAGCAACTGGGCCAGCCTAGTTGCTCGGTTGCACAGCGAAGGGATGATCTCAAAAGCGGGTTCGCGGGAGTACACTTCTCGCATGGAATGGTGACCGCGGGGTAAACCAGTTTTAACTTAAACCAGGGGCCCCTGCTAGCCAGTCATTGACAGGTGGGGCCTTCCTATTGGGACCTTCCCCCACCTCCCGCTCGAGCAGGGAGAGGCAGAGGAGGCTGGAAAGAGTGACGTTGGCACTCGTATCGGCGGCACCGTCCATCTCCAACGAAGCCTGGCACACCAGCGAGCACAGGGAAGAGACCCCGTCACCCTGGAGGGTTTTCATGCTCGAGGAAGGCCGAGTTGGAGCGTGGGGTTGGCCACGACGAAAGACGTTGATGGTGACGGCGGCATAACGATGCAGCTAACAGAGGGAGGAAACGGAGCACGAGAGCGGGTTTGAGAGATGGTTCTTATGCTCTTGCGACGCTTAAAGGGGTGAGGGAATGGCCACCATGCTTGAGTTCCAGCGGAGGACGCAGGTGGGGCTTCAAACATGGGGAGGGTTGGAGGGCACGGGAGGACGAGGGGGTCGGTCCAGGAGGCTTCCAGGAGGAAGAGGGAGCAAGAGAGGTCAATAGAAGAGGCCGGGGGGGGGGGGTATATGGGCGGCCGGCGGTGCACTGTTTGCTGAGCTCACGAGTGTCCGCGGAACAAGCCATGGCGGCTACTGGGGGACTCTGAAGCAGTTGAGGGCACGTGCTGGGGGTGGTTTGCTTCACGGGGAAGGATCGGACGGGGAGAGAGAGGCTCTGGTGGCCGTACTTGTGAGGTCACCGATTGGAGGTCTCGAGGGATCGTCGCGGGTGCGAGGAGAGGCCAGCAAAGGGGAAGAGAGGAGGGGCTGGCAGGGAGGCATGTCCCAGACTTCGTGGCCGTCTCAGGGGACACAAGCAGGAGGCACAAGACTGTCAGGGGGTGCAGATTGGGGGTGGATACTGTGCCTAAGCACACTGCAGCGCGCTTAGAGCACACATATGGTTGGCATGGCGTGCTCGAGGATGCTTTCGACGCACCCACCTTGTCCACTAGTTGCGGAGGTTTACTGGAGATGCCCTGGGGGTGCAAGGAATCTAGGAGAGAGGAGGGGAGAAAATAGAGGTGGCGAGGGCAATGCAAGGACTGGCCAGAGGGGAATCTTGGGGTTTTACCCCCCTTAATTATTGAGCCATGTCCAGGGAAACTTACTGGAGGTGCAAGGTATCTACAAGAGGTTATGGTAAAAATTGGGGTTCAAGGAGAACTAGGGAAGTGTCCAAAACAATAACTTTTGCAGTTCAACAAAAGTTGTTTGATGCAAGTTTGAGCTACCAAAAAGGTTCTCCTAGCTGTGAAACTTAACATGAGTGGATGATAGATAGAAATGAGGCTCATCACTAATTTTGGAATTAGCTGGTGAAAATTTCCAAAGTAAACTTGGTAAACCCTAGAAATGGGCAGAAATTGATTTCTATTGATCTATCCACAAAATTCAATTCTCCTTAATGCACCACTTTGTTTGGTGGGACTATTTGTGTATTAGAGCATCCCCAAAAAGTTTGGGATCAAATAGAGAAACTTGACAAAGCAAAAATCCCCAACTCTAGAAATCAATAGAGATGGATTTGAAGAGATTTGTACAAGTGGATCTATTCTCCTTGATGCACCACTTGGTGTGTATGCATTATTGTAGGATTATAACATGTCCACAAAGTTTGAGCATAATTGGAGACACTTGGCAATGTAAAGTAGCTCAAATTTGGATCTAGTCACAAAGGGTTTTAGGATATTTTGGTGAAGCAAAACAATTGGGATTGGGATGAAACTTTCAAGATCATCACAAATAGCATGTGTGACTTGCTCGAATTTTCCAGGATTTATTTGAGAATATTTTCTATAGAAATATTTCAAAAGCTTGAAACAGACTGAAAGGGGTTTGGAAGGTTTTGTCCAATATTTTGAACATGATAATGTGTTGAAACTCATATATATGTAAAATATAAGTTTAGTGAGTTTACCTAAATTTTCTCAAATTGTTTTAAAGAATTTAAATAATTTTTCCCTATAAAAGACCATTTCCGGCCTTAAGAAAAAGACTTGAAATAAAATATGAAAATAATTTTTAAAATTAATATTTCGTGGTTTTGGAATGTCTTTTATATAGTAGGTTTCAAATAAACTCTTTGGGGCAAAACAGTCCACCCAATTTGAGGACTTGTAGTACAAAACTCAATTCAGGGTTTTGAAAACATAATTTAATAAAATGATTTTTTGCCAAAATAATATTTATAAAAATAGTTTTATGTCCTATTCACATGGCATTATCATTGGCCAAACATTTGGATGAAGGAGGTGAGTTTAGAGAGAAGGAGGATCTATGTGATTTAACACAGAATCAAACAAGCAAGCAAATGGCAATCAATTCAAGCATCACATCACATAGGAAAAAGTTTTTATTGGCCCTAATTTTTGAATCATGTTAACTTAGTCAAGAGGCAAAACACAGGGTTTGACAAGTGTTCATCATCTTCGTTTCATTCGTTAAATGTTTTTCATGTCGGAAGTTCTTATCCAAGCCTCTCTTAATTAGCCATCTCTTTTTGTTCTATATGGAGTGGCAAGATATCTTAGAAGGCTTTCATTCCCATTCACATCCTCTTAAATTATTTCAAGGTTCTCATCTCATCAAGTTCTATTTGATCCAGTGTGATCTCTCCTTCTAAGCAATCGTTTCAACGGCGTTCCTTTTTAGTGGGCCCATAACCCATGGTTTTCCCCCAGGATCTTACTTGGCTCTTCTAATATTTCCGGAGATGTCCTCAAGTTCTTTTCTATATGACGTAAGAATGAATTTCATCAGTTATATTCCTTCTTGATGATAGCTTCTAAATCATTTTCTTTGCCGCCTCAACCTTTCCTTATTCATTGTTCCGGGGTATCTCAGTAATTCTTGGTGGTGTTTCTCATCATCATTCTCAGCATTGAAGACTGTAGGAGAGTTTCTCTTAAATCTTGTTTGTTATTTTGAAGATTCATCATCTCAGCTTGTTGTGATCATCTTAAATTATTTTCAATCATGAGTAGTTCCTTTCATATTTGTTCAGAACACTTCAGTGTGATGTTCATTTCTCGACCTCCAGAGGCCACCATTTTAGAAGATTTGTTCGTTCTTAGCTTTCATCTTTCGTTCTCAAATTCTTCTCAATTGTTTTCTCTTCATTCGTATCTCAATTATTCTGATGCATCGTTCAAGATTTCTCTAAGTGATTGTGATCTCTTCATTCTCATGTATTCCATTCATTTGAATTATCCCCATGTGTTCCAAAATCTTTCCGGTGTTCTCATTCAAGACTTCTTCAAGTTCGTGTTATCTCTCTTCAATCTTTTTCAAGAAGAATAAGTCCTATGCCATTCTTTGCTTGTCATCAATTTAACTTGATGAAGGATAAGCCTAACATAATTCTTATTCTTGTTTCTTCGAGGTGATTTCAATCCTTCTTCCGGAGTTGTTCATGATATCAATTTCTTGATTCTAAGTTGTTTATCCTTTTCTTTTCCGAAGTTCCAAGCTTTCTGAAGTATATCTTCATGAAGCTCCATCCAAATCTTTTAAGGTCATAATCTTATTCTTTTCAACCTACATTTCTTTTTGATCATTCTTTTGTATACGGAGGTTGTTCATGGTGGTTCATCAAAGAGTTATTCAATATTCTTGTTGAAGGAGCTCAAGTATTCTTTCTCTTGCATTTTGAAGTGCAATTCTTCCTCCATTATCTTTTAAGGTGGTGTTATAGCATTCTTGATTCATGAGGAGTCTCGAAGAGAACTTTTCAAGAATGAGATATTTAAACCCATCTTTTCTTTCCTGGAGCTATCTTGGATTGGATTTCGCCTAAAGCCTTTCCTATGGATTGTTGCTAATTGCGGTGCTCATAAATGATCCAAGTTTCACTACAGGAATCACGCACTATGTCGTCTGCCATGGTAGACGGCAAAGGCATAAAGTCAGATGGCAAAGGACTTTGCCGTCCGCTAGAGGACGGCACAAATTTGGGCCTAGCTAGCTCCGGCAAAGGGGTTCTTTGTCGTCTGCTTTGGCCCAGCGGACGGCAAAGGCTCTTTGCCGTCAGCTTGCAGACAACAAAGGGCATGGACGGTGAACTACCGACAGCATCACTATTAGAGGTGGCTAATGGACCCCACCACTTTGCCGTCTGCCCCCTCGCCCCCTTTGTCGTCTACCGCCTACTCACCCCCTTGTTGTCTTCCGCCTCCCCCCTTTATTGTCTGCCGCCCCTTTTGCCATCTGTCTCCTCCCCCTTTGCCATCTTCCATGGACGGCAAAAAGAAAAAATGGCCCCAGCCTAGGCTTCCCAGGTTTCGCAGGTGTCCGCCACGTGGCAGCTTTGCCGTCCGGGGCAGACGCCAACGCACCCTTTGTCGTCGGTGGCAGACGGCAAGTGCCTGTATTGGCCCTTTTATTTTGTTTTATTCTTCTTTTCCTTATATCCAAGCATTTTCACAGGCAAATATATGATATTCATAGAAATTATATCCCTGCCATATGGGTATGATCATCCAACAAACATACCAAATCAAAAGTGCAAGCTTCACCATATTACAATAGTTTCATCCATACATACATAGTTTCATCCATATTACAATAGTTTCATCCATAGGTAGCAAGTTTCACATTGCTCATCGATACAAAATCAAAACAGAAAGTAAAGACAAGCACCCCATAAATGCAAGCTTCTGTGAAGTGAATCAAATCTGAAAATGGGAAATAGGAAAGTTAGAAGAAGAATACTAGAAGAAGAAGAAGAAGATCTAGAAGAAGAACAACAAGAAGAAGCTTGTTTCTTCTCATTCTCTTTCTCCTCTTGTTTTTCTTCTTCTTATTGCTTATTTGTGTCATTTTAGAGCTAACCTAGGTAATTATCACATTTTTTTACCTAACTAATCTTATTGTGTCATTTTGCAAGAAAATAAGCTAAGTCTACGACATCTATGAGGTTACCAAGAAGAAGAAGAAGAAGAAGAAGAAGAAGAAGAAGTTTTTTTCTTCTCTTTCTCTTTCTCCTCTTGTTTTCCTTCTTCTTATTGCTTATTTGTGTCATGTTAGAGCTAACCTAGGTAATTATTACATTTTTACTTAACTAAGCTTATTGTGTCATTTTGCAAGAAAATAAGCTAAGTCTATGGCATCTATGAGGTTACCAAGTCTATTATGTCATTGCTGAGTTAACTAAGCTTATTATGTCAGTGTGGAGAAAAGAATGCTAAGTATAGGTCATTTTAGAACTAACTTAGGTACAATATGTCATTTTAGAGCTGACTTAGGTTCAATATGTCATTTTGGAGGTAAGTAAGCTTACTATGTCATTTTAGAGGAAACAAAGCTAACTTAGGTAAAATATGACATTTGTCTAAGTGCTAAGTTTGTCATTGTGCTAAGTTTGTCTAAGTGCTATGTTTGTCTTTCTTTGAGAAAATGAGCCAAGTAAGTGTCATATTAGGGCTTGCCCTCCTCTTCATCACGGAGGTGAAGCACCAGGGTTGCTCGGGTCGTGCGATGCGGCTCGGGAGTTATGTTGTACCAAAGATCATTTGTGTTAGCATGATGACGCTGAAATTTTAAGACTAGTAACTAATGAACATTGAAATGAAACTCACCGTTCCAGCTGTGGTAATGACTGGCATTGGCGAAAGGGTCTGGCCGGTCTTCTCGCACAAAGTCTGCACATTTGGTTTTGCCAAGTCAATCATATTGGTTATTAATGAGTAGAACATGTAGTGCATGATTTGGCTAATATGAATAAGAAACTTACCACAATGAGCTCGTACATGGCCCAGTTAGACGCATTGTTCCATGTCCTCTCCTCCTCCAACAATCTAGCTGTCCTCTCCTCCAGATCCCTCTTCTCCTCTGCCGCCTGCCGGGCCTATTCTGCCAGAGGCGCCTGGGTTGTCTCTCTCTCTCTCTTTCTACAGAGCAGCCTGCAACACAACTCCTCGTTAGCATTGTAATCATTTTTGTTCGCAAGACAATGTAATGGAGGAAAGCTATCTGAGTCCATATGACTAACCTCGATGGCGAGATGGACTGGCCGTGGACGAGGCGGCATCTTAGGACAGGAGCTTGTTTGACGCGCTTTGATCTGCCGGAAAGTGCTCGAAGACCGTATTTGTCCATCTCCAATGGCTATCAAGCCATGGGGCCTCCTGTGGCCAGCTAACATCACCAGGTCCGGATCAAGTGGTTGTTGGCTCGGGTTGAAGTCCTCCCCATTCACCGCCTTCCCCACCTCTCTATACCTCACGAGCTTGTGGTGGGAGGAGATATTGGTGAAGTTCTTGGGATTATCGAGGTCAGACTCAGAGAATGCCTTGTCCTTCTTGTATAAGGCAGTATGGGCCATGGCATAGAGGTCATACACCTCTGGCACCTCCGTCTTATGGTGATGAGCCTACAAGTGAGGAACAAAGTATTAATAATGGGTAAACCTAGCACTACAAGAATGAATTGCATGAATCGTGAAGCAAACCACATACCCAGTTCCGCCCGAACTGATAAATGTTGGCACTGCCTTGATGGTGTTGCACACCTTCCATTTGGGCACTTCATGCCTTGGCATCATCGTAGATGACTTGCCATTGGTCAGAGCACAATTCATTCACCAACGCCTCCCAACAACCCATCTTATCCGCACTGTTGGAAATATGCCCTAGAGGCAATAATAAAATGGTTATTATTGTATTTCCTTGTTCATGATAATTGTCTATTGTTCATGCTATAATTGTGTTAACCGGAAACCATAATACATGTGTGAATACATAGACCACAACATGTCCCTAGTGAGCCTCTAGTTAACTAGCTCATTGATCAATAGATGGTCACGGTTTCATGGCCATGGACATTGGATGTCATTGATAACGGGATCACATCATTAGGAGAATGATGTGATGGACAAGACCCAATCCTAAGCATAGCACAAGATCGTGTAGTTCGTTTGCTAAAGCTTTTCAATGTCAAGTATCGTTTCCTTAGACCATGAGATTGTGCAACTCCCGGATACCGTAGGAATGCTTTGGGTGTGCCAAATGTCACAACGTAACTGGGTGGCTATAAAGGTGCACTACGGGTATCTCCGAAAGTATCTGTTGGGTTGGCATGAATCGAGACTGGGATTTGTCACTCCGTGTGATGGAGAGGTATCTCTGGGCCCACTCGGTAAGACATCATCATAATGAGCTCAATGTGACTAAGGAGTTAGCCACGGGATGATGTATTACGGAACGAGTAAAGAGACTTGCCAGTAACGAGATTGAACAAGGTATGGGGATACCGACGATCGAATCTCGGGCAAGTATCATACCGATAGACAAAGGGAATTGTATACGGGATTGATTGAATCCTTGACATCGTGGTTCATCCGATGAGATCATCGTGGAGTACGTGGGAGCCAACATGGGTATCCAGATCCCGCTGTTGGTTATTGACCGGAGAGGTGTCTCAGTCATGTCTACGTGTCTCCCGAACCCGTAGGGTCTACACACTTAAGGTTCGATGATGCTAGGGTTATAGGGAAATGGTATACGTGATTACCGAAGGTTGTTCGGAGTCCCGGATGAGATCCCGGACGTCACGAGGAGCTCCGGAATGGTCCGGAGGTAAAGATTGATATATAGGAAGTCCAGTTTTGGTCACCGGAAAGTTTTCGGGCTCATCGGTAGTGTACCGGGAGTGCCGGGAGGGTGCCGGAGGACCCCCGGGAGGGGTGTGACGACCAGAGGACTTCATGGGCTGTTAGATAAAGTGTGTCAGCCCTTATTGGGCTGGGAAATACTTTTGCTAAAGGCCCATGTGGCTGGAGATAAGGAGATAAGGTAAAAAGGATTTAAAAGGAGGAGATCCACCTCCCTTGTGGGAGGTGGACTCTCCCTTTAATTCGGCCGGCCATCTCCTCTTTGGAGTAGAGGCCAAGCCAGCCCTCCACGTCCCTCCTCCTATATATACTTGAGGTTTTGGATGTTTTGAGACAAGATTTGATCTCTCTCTCTCACGGCGAAGCCCTACCTCTCTTCTTCCTCCTCCGCAGCGCTTAGGCGAAGCCCTGTCGGAATACCTTGCTACTCCACCACCACCACGCCGTCGTGCTGCTGTTGGAGCCCTTCCCCAACCTCTCCTTCCTCCTTGCTGGATCAAGGTGTTGGAGACGTCACCGGGCTGCACGTGTGTTGAACGCGGAGGTGCCGTCCGTTCGGCACTTGATCGGATCTACCGCGATCTGAATCGCTGCGAGTACGACTCCATCAACCGCGTTCTTGTAACGCTTCCGCTTAGCGATCTTCAAAGGTATGAAGATCCAATCTCTCCCCACTCGTTTGCTGGTTTCTCCATAGATAGATCTTGGTGACACGTAGGAAAATTTTGATTTACTACTACGTCTCCCAACAGTGGCATCATGAGCTAGGTCTATGCGTAGAATCTATGCACGAGTAGAACACAAAGCAGTTGTGGGCGTCGAGTTTGTTAATTTGCTTGCCGCTACTAGTCTTATCTTGATTCAGCGGTATTGTGGGATGAAGCGGCCCGGACCAACTTTACACGTACGCTTACGTGAGACCGGTTCCACCGCCTGACATGCACTAGATGCATAAGGTGGCTAGCGGGTGTCTGTCTCTCCTACCTTAGTCGGATCGGATTCGATGAAAAGGGTCCTTATGAAGGGTAAATAGCAATTGGCAAATCACGTTGTGGTGTTGACGTAGGTAAGAAACGTTCTTGCTAGTAACCTATAGCAGCCACGTAAAAACTTGCAACTACAAATTAGAGGACGTCTAACTTGTTTTTGCAGCATGTGCCTTGTGATGTGATATGGCCAAAAGGATGTGATGTGATGCATTGTGATGTATGAGATTGATCATGTTCTTGTAATAGGGTTCACGACTTGCATGTCGATGACTATGACAACCGGCAGGAGCCATAGGAGTTGTCTTATATTATCGTATGACCTGCGTGTCAATCATAAACGCCATGTAATTACTTTACTTTATTGCTAAACGTTAGCTGTAGTAGTAGAAGTAATAGTTGGCGAGACAACTTCATGAAGACACAATGATGGAGATCATGATGATGGAGATCATGGTGTCGTGCCGGTGACAGTGATGATCATGGTGCCCCGAAGATGGAGATCGAAGGAGCAAGATGATATTGGCCATATCATGTCACTATATTGATTGCATGTGATGTTTATCATGTTTACATCTTATTTGCATAGAACGACGGTAGTAAATAAGATGATCTCTCAATAAAATTTCAAGAAAGGTGTTCACCCTAACTGTGCACCGTTGCTAAGGATCGTCGTTCCGAAGCACCACGTGATGATCGGGTGTGATAGGTTCTAACGTTCGCATACAACGGGTGTAAGCCAGATTTACACATGCGAAACACTTAGGTTGACTTGACGAGCCTAGCATGTACAGACATGGCCTCGGAACACGGAAGACCGAAAGGTCGAACATGAGTCGTATAGAAGATACGATCAACATAGAGATGTTCACCATGGATGACTAGTCCGTCTCACGTGATGATCGGACACGGGCTAGTTGACATGGATCATGTATCACTTGGAAGACTAGAGAGATGTCTATCTAAGTGGGAGTTCATTAATAATTTGATTAAGTGAACTTAATTATCATGAACTTAGTCTAAAAATGTCCTTGCAAATTATGTCGTAGATAGCTCGCGCTGTAGCTCCACAGTTTTATTGATACAATCCTAGAGAAAAGTAAGTTGAAAGTTGATGGTAGCAATAATGCGGACAGGGTCCGTGATCTGAGGATTGTCCTCATTGCTGCACAGAAAGCTTATGTTTTTGATGTACCGCTAACTGCACCACTCCCTCAAGTGTTGTCTGTAGATGTTGTGAACATATGACAGGCACTTTTTGGTGACTACGTGATAGTTCAATGCGTGATGCATTACGGCTCAGAATTGAGGCTCCAAAACGTTTTGAACGTCACGGAACATATGAGATGTTCTAGGAGCTGAGATTGTGATCTCAGGCTCGTGCCTATGTTGAGAGGTATGAGACCTCCAACAAGATTCTTTGTCTGCAAGATAAAGGAGAATAGCTCAATCGGTGAGCGTGTGCTCAGATTGTCTGGGTGCTACAATCACTTGAATCAAGTGGGAGTTAATCTTCCAGATGAGATAGTGATTAAAGCAGTTCTCCAAGTCACTGCCACCAAGCTACTAGAGCTTCGTGATGAACTATAACATGCCAGGGATGGATAAGATGATCCCTGAGTTGTTCGTGATGTTTGACACCACGAAGGTAGAAATCAAGAAGGAGCATCAAGTGTTGATGGTTAAGTGAAACCACTAGTTTCAAAAGGGGCAAGGGCAAGAAGGGAAAACTTCGAGAATGGCAAGCCAGTTGTTGCTCTAGTGAAGAAATCCAAGGTTGAGCCCGAACCCGAGACTAAGTGCTTCTGTTATGAGGAGAATGTTCGCTGAAGCGGAAAAACCCTAGATGCTTGGTAGATAAGAAGGCTGGTAATGTCGATGGAAGTATATTTGATATACGTGTTAGTGATGTGTACCTTGCTGGTACTCCTAGTAGCACCTGGGTATTGGATACCGGTTCGGTTGCTAAGTGTTAGAAACTCAAAATAAAAGCTACAGAATAAATGGAGACTAGCTAGGTGAAAGGTGACGATGTGTGTTGGAAGTATTTCCAAGATTGATGTGATCACCATCGCACGCTCTCTCTACCTTCGGGATTTGTGATAAACCTAAATAAATGTTATTTGGTGTTTGCGTTGAGCATGAACGTGATTAGATCATGATTAGTGCGATACGGTTATTCATATAAGTTAGAGAATAATGGTTATTCTGTTTACATGGATAATGCCTTTAATGGTCATGCACCCACTCGGAATGGTTTATCGAATCATGATCGTAGTAGTACACATGTTCATAACGTTGGTACCAAAAGATACAAAGTTAATAATGATAGTACCACATGCTTGTGGCACTGCCACGTAATGTCATATTGGTATAAATCGCATGAAGAAACTCCATGATGATGGATTTTTTGACTCACTCGATTTCGAATCGGTTGAGACATGCGAGCCATGCCTCTTGGGCAAGATGACTGAGACCCTGTCATCCAATATGATGGAGCGGGCAAGTGGCTTATTGGAATTAATACATGTTGATGTATGTGGTCCAATGAGTGTTGAAACACACAGTGGATATCGTTGTTTTTCTTTACCTTCACTGATGATTTGAGTAAATATGGGGATATTTACTTAATGAAACACGAATCTGAAATGTTTGAAAGGTTCAAGGAGTTTCAGAGTGAAGTTAAAGATCATCGTGACAAGAAGATAAATGTCTATGATATGATCATGGAGGTGAATATCTAAGTTACGAGTTTGGTATGCAATTTTAGACAATGTGGAAATTGTTTCACAGCTCACGCCTCCTGGAACACCATAGTGTGATGGTGTGTTCGAACGTCGTAGTCGTGCTCTATTGGATATAGTGAGTACTATGATGTCTCTTATCGTTTTACCACTATCGTTATGGGGTTATGCATTAAAGACAAATCCATTCACTTTAACAGGGCACCATCTAAGTCTGTTGAGATGACACCATGAGAATTATGGTTTGACAGAAGCCTAAGCTGTCATTTCTTAATGTTTGGGGCTGCGACGCTTATGTGAAAATGGGTTTTTCACCTAGCGAGCTCGAACTCAAAGCAGACAAATGCATCTTCATAGAATACCCTAATGAGACATTGGGTATACCTTCTATCTCAGATCCAAGCGCAAAAGGTGTTTGTTGCTAAGAACGGGTCCTGTCTTGAGAAAGAGTTTCTCTCGAAAGAATTGAGTGGGAGGAAGATAGAACTTGATAAGGTTGTTGAACCTTTGTTTCATCCAGAGAATAGCGCAACACAGAAAGATGTTTCTGTAGAGCCTACTCAGTTGAAAAGGAAGTTAATGATGATGATCATGAAGCTTCGGATCAAGTCACTATCGAACCTCGTAGGTCGACAAGGACGCGTACTGCTCCTGAGTAGTACGACAACCCTGTCTTGGAAATCATGTTGTTGGACAACGATGAACCTACGAACTATGGAGAAGTGATGGTGGGCCCGGATTCCAACAAATGGCTAGGAGCCATGAAATCCGAGAAAGGATCCATGTATGAAAACCAAGTATGGACTTTGGTAGACTTGCCTGTTGAATGGCGGGTCATTGAGTACAAATGGACCTTTGAAATAAACATAGACGCTAATAGTGAAATGTCACCGTTTATAAAGCTCGACTTGTCGCAAAGAAGTTTCCGCCAAGTTCAAGGAGTTGACTGCGATGAGATTGTCTCATCTGTAGCGATGCTAAAAGTCTATTAAAATTTTGTTAGCAGTTGCTGCATTTTTCGATTATGAAATCTGGCAGATGGATGACAAAACAAGGTTTCCGTAATGGTTTCTGTGAGGAAGAGTTGTATGTGATACAACCAGAAGGTTTTGTCAATCCTAAGGATGCTAATAATATGCAAACTCCAGCGATCCTTCTATGGACTGGAGCAAGCATCTCGGAGTTGGAATATATGCTTTGATGAGGTGATCAAAGTGTTTAAGTTTATACAATGTTTATGAGAAACTTGTATTTGCAAGAAAGTGAGTGGGAGCACTATGGAATTTCTTATAAGAATATGTAGTTGACATATTATTGATCGGAAATGATGTAGAATTTCTGGAAGAGCATGAAGGGTTGTTTGAAAAGTTTTTTTTCAAAGGAAGACCCATGTAAGCTACTATTTTATTGAGCATCAAGATCTATAGGGATAGATCAATTCGCTTGATAAGTTTTTTCGACGAAGACATACCTTGACAAGTTTTTGAAGGAGTTCAAAATAGATGGGTCAAAGAAGGAGTTCTTGACTGTATTGTAAGGTGTGAAATTGAGTAAGACTCAATACCCGACCACGGCAGAAGATAAAGAAAAGATGAATGTCATCTCCTATGCTTTAGCCATAGGCTCTATATAGTATGCCATGCTGTGTACCGCACCTGTGTGTGCCTTGCCATGAGTCTGTCAAGGGGTACAAGAGTAATCCAAGAGTGGATCACTGGACAGCGGTCAAAGTTAGCCTTAGTAACTTGAGAACTAAGGAAATATTTCTCGATTATGGAGGTGATAAAGAGTTCATCGTAAAGTGTTACGATGATGCAAGCTTTAAAGCCAATCCGGATGACTCTTAGTAGAAATCCAGCTACGTATAGTGGAGCAGCCATTTGGAATAGCTCCAAGTGGAGCGTGGGAGCAGTATCTACAAATATGACATGGAAAGTTTGTAAGGTACACACGGATCTGAATGTCGCAGACCCGTTGACTAAAACCTCTTTCACGAGCAGGACATGAACAAACCCAGAACTTATTGGGTGTTAATCACATGATGATATGATCACATGGTGATGTAAGTGTTAATCACATGGTGATGTGAACTAGATTATTGACTCTAGTGCAAGTGGGAGACTGTTGGAAATATGCCCTAGAGGCAATAATAAAATGGTTATTATTGTATTTCCTTGTTCATGATAATTGTCTATTGTTCATGCTATAATTGTGTTAACCGGAAACCATAATACATGTGTGAATACATAGACCACAACATGTCCCTAGTGAGCCTCTAGTTGACTAGCTCATTGATCAATAGATGGTCACGGTTTCATGGCCATGGACATTGGATGTCATTGATAACGGGATCACATCATTAGGAGAATGATGTGATGGACAAGACCCAATCCTAAGCATAGCACAAGATCGTGTAGTTCGTTTGCTAAAGCTTTTCAATGTCAAGTATCGTTTCCTTAGACCATGAGATTGTGCAACTCCCGGATACCGTAGGAATGCTTTGGGTGTGCCAAACGTCACAACGTAACTGGGTGGCTATAAAGGTGCACTACGGGTATCTCCGAAAGTATCTGTTGGGTTGGCATGAATCGAGACTGGGATTTGTCACTCCGTGTGATGGAGAGGTATCTCTGGGCCCACTCGGTAAGACATCATCATAATGAGCTCAATGTGACTAAGGATTTAGCCACGGGATGATGTATTATGGAACGAGTAAAGAGACTTGCCAGTAACGAGATTGAACAAGGTATGGGGATACCGACGATCGAATCTCGGGCAAGTATCATACCGATAGACAAAGGGAATTGTATACGGGATTGATTGAATCCTTGACATCGTGGTTCATCCGATGAGATCATCGTGGAGTACGTGGGAGCCAACATGGGTATCCAGATCCCGCTGTTGGTTATTGACCGGAGAGGTGTCTCAGTCATGTCTACGTGTCTCCCGAACCCGTAGGGTCTACACACTTAAGGTTCGATGACGCTAGGGTTATAGGGAAATGGTATACGTGATTACCGAAGGTTGTTCGGAGTCCCGGATGAGATCCCGGACGTCACGAGGAGCTCCGGAATGGTCCGGAGGTAAAGATTGATATATAGGAAGTCCAGTTTTGGTCACCGGAAAGTTTTCGGGCTCATCGGTAGTGTACCGGGAGTGCCGGGAGGGTGCCGGAGGACCCCCGGGAGGGGTGTGACGACCAGAGGACTTCATGGGCTGTTAGATAAAGTGTGTCAGCCCTTATTGGGCTGGGAAATACTTTTTCTAAAGGCCCATGTGGCTGGAGATAAGGAGATAAGGCAAAAAGGATTTAAAAGGAGGAGATCCACCTCCCTTGTGGGAGGTGGACTCTCCCTTTAATTCGGCCGACCATCTCCTCTTTGGAGTAGAGGCCAAGCCAGCCCTCCACGTCCCTCCTCCTATATATACTTGAGGTTTTGGATGTTTTGAGACAAGATTTGATCTCTCTCTCTCACGGCGAAGCCCTACCTCTCTTCTTCCTCCTCCGCAGCGCTTAGGCGAAGCCCTGTCGGAATACCTTGCTACTCCACCACCACCACGCCGTCGTGCTGCTGTTGGAGCCCTTCCCCAACCTCTCCTTCCTCCTTGCTGGATCAAGGTGTTGGAGACGTCACCGGGCTGCACGTGTGTTGAACGCGGAGGTGCCGTCCGTTCGGCACTTGATCGGATCTACCGCGATCTGAATCGCTGCGAGTACGACTCCATCAACCGCGTTCTTGTAACGCTTCCGCTTAGCGATCTTCAAAGGTATGAAGATCCAATCTCTCCCCACTCGTTTGCTGGTTTCTCCATAGATAGATCTTGGTGACACGTAGGAAAATTTTGATTTACTACTACGTCTCCCAACACGCACATCATCTCGGGGGCACCTAAGTTAGTAAAGAGAAATTTGAGAGCTACGCCTACGAATCAAAGCAAAGCAAACTAAGTAGAAGGCCTTAAGAATAGGTAATTACCTTCATGGACTGCTCCTTGTCCAGAAACTTTCGGCAGGACGACCACTTGGCCTTCTTAATACGCTGCAAGGCATAGTAGTCTCGAACAGCCTATACCCGAGCCTCGTGATGTAAGTTATGTAGTAGGCGCCTGCACTCATACTCGATAAGCTTTGCCGTGGCCTCCTTGTATTCTTCCTCACACCTGTAGAAGTTCTGCAATCAAAAGAGACAACACTGATTAGTACAATAACTAGATATTGTTGATTTTTAATTGTGTAAAGTTGAAATTACCCAGAAATTCGTTATCACCATGTTGGCCCTCGTGTGGCACAACACACCGCTGATCATCTCCTCCGGCGGGGCCGAGGCAGCCAAGTAGTGCTCCCATTTCAATCCTACCTCTTCTTGCTGACCCTCGCCGAGCAACGTGACAAACCCCGGGAAGTTATGCCGTAGAATCACACCAATGATGGAGTTGGGCCCGCGAACATCCTTGGCGTGAATCCAACCCCTGCAGTATGACAAAGCCAACACATTAGATATGTGAAGAAACATGAAGGCAAAAGGTTTAAAAAGAGTAAATTGATACGTCTCCATCGTATCTATAATTTTTGATTGTTTCATGCCAATATTCTACAACTTTCATATACTTTTGGCAACTTTTTATACTATTTTTGGGACTAACATATTGATCCAGTGCCTAGTGCCAGTTCCTGTTTGTTGCATGTTTTTTGTTTTGTAGAATATCCATACCAAACGAAGTCCAAATGCAATAAAAAACCTACGGGGATTTTTTTGGAATATTTATGATTTTTGGGAAGAAGAATCAACGCGAAACGATGCCCGAGGAGGTCACGAGCCCAGGAGGCGCGCCCTACCCCCCAGGCGCGCCTAGCAGGATCGTGACCAACCCTTAAGGCGGTTGGGGCCCTTCTTGCGCCGCAAGAAATATATTTTTATAAGGAAAATCCCCTCAAAATTTCAGCCCGATCGGAGTTACAGATCTCCGAGAATTTAAGAAACGGTGAAAGGCCAGAATCTGGGAGCACAGAAACAGAAGGACACACAGAGAGAGAGATCCAATCTCGGAGGAGCTCTCGCCCCTCCGTCACCATGGAGACCATGGACAAGAGGGGAAACCCTTCACCCATCTAGGGAGGAGGTCAAGGAATAAGAATAAGAAGGGGGCTCTCTCCCCCTCTCTCCCGGTGGCGCCGGAACGCTGCCCGGGACATCATCGTGTGACGACGATCTACACCGACACCTCCGTCATCTTCACCAACACCTCCATCACCTTCCCCCATCTATATTCAGCAGTACACTCTCCCGAAACCCTCTGTACCCTCTACTTGAACATGTTGCTTTATGCTTCATATTATTATCCAATGATGTGTTGCCATCCTATGATGTCTGAGTAGATTTTCATTGTCTTATCGGTGATTGATGAATTGCTATGATTGGTTTAAATTGCTTGTGTTTATGTTGCTGTCCTTTGGTGCCCATCATATGAGCGCACGTGTGGATCACACCATAGGGTTAGTTGTATGTTGATAGGACTATGTATTGGAGGGCAAGGGTGACAGAAGCTTCAGCGTAGCATAGAAATTGATGCATACGGGATTGAAGGGGGACCAATATATCTTATTGCTATGGTTGGGGATTACCTTAATGAACGTTGGTAGTTGCAGATGCTTGCTAATAGTTACAATCATAAGTGCATAGAATTTCTAGTAAGGGATGACATGCTAGTAGTGGCCTCTCCCACATAAAACTTGCTAACAGTCTAGTAACATAGTCAATTGCTTAGGGACAATTCCACAACTCCTACTGATACGTCTCCAACGTATCTATAATTTTTGATTATTCCATGCTATTATGTTATCAACTTTGGATGTTTTATATGCATTTATATACTATTTTATATTATTTTTGGGACTAACCTATTGACCTAGAGCCTAGTGCCAGTTCCTGTTTTTTCCGTGTTTTTGACCTTTTTCAGATAGGAATATAAAACGGAGTCCAAACGGAATAAAACTTTCGCTGTGATTTTTTATGGAAAATATCAAAAATACCATAAGAAAAAGATACCGGAGAGGAGTCCCAAGGAAGCCATGAGCCTAGGAGGCGCGGCCACCCCCTTGGCCGCGCTTGGGAGGCTCGTGACTCCCTCGTGGCCCCTCCTGACTTGTTCTCGACGCCATACAGTCTTATAAATACGAAAACCATCAGAAAGAAACCTAGATCGGGAGTTCCGCCGCCCCAAGCCCTTATAGCCACCAAAAACCAATCGGGAGCATGTTCCGGCGCCCTGTCGGATGGGGAATTCATCTCTGGTGGCCATCTTCATCATCCCGGCGATCTCCATGATGAGGAGGGAGTAGTTCACCCTCGGGGCTGAGGGTATGTACCAGTAGCTATGTGTTTGATCTCTCTCTCTCGTGTTCTTGAGATATCTTGATCTCGATGTACCGCGGGCTTTGCTACTATAGTTGGATCTTATGATGTTCTTCTCCCTCTCCCTTCTTGTAATGAATTGAGTTTTCCCTATGAAGTTACCTTATCGGATTGAGTCTTTAAGAACACTTGATGTATGTCTTGCACGAGTCTATCTATGGTGACAATGGGATATTCACGTGAGTACTTGATGTATGTTTTGGTGATCAACTTGCGGGTTTGTGACCTCGGGAACCTATGCAAAGGGGTTGGCACATGTTTTGACTCTCCGGTAGAAACTTTGGGACACTCTTTGAAGTTCTATGTGTTGGTTGAATAAATGATTCTGAGATTGTGTGATGCATATCGTATAATCATGCCCACGGATACTTGAGGTGACAATGGAGTATCTAGGTGACATTAGGGTCTTGGTTGATATGTGTCTAAAGGTGTTATTCTAGTACGAACTCTAGGATAGATTGAACAGAAAGAATAGCTTGGTGTTATTTTACTACAGACTCTTGAATATATTGATCAGAAAGAATAACTTTGTGGAGGTTTCGTACCCGACAATAATCTCTTCGTTTGTTCTCCGCTATTAGTTACTTTGGAGTGACTCTTTGTTGCACGTTGAGGGCTAGTTATATGATCCAATTATGTTATCATTGTTGAGAGAACTTCACTAGTGAAAGTATGAACCCTAGGCCTTGTTTCCACGCATTGCAATACCGTTCGTGCTCACTTTTACTATTAATTACCTTGCTGTTTTTATATTTTCAGATTACAAAAACCTATATGTACCATCCATATTTCACTTGTATCACCATCTCTTCGCCGAACTAGTGCACCTATACAACTTACCATTGTATTGGGTGTGTTGGGGACACAAGAGACTCTTTGTTATTTGGTTGCAGGGTTACTTCAGAGAGATCATCTTCATCCTATGCTTCCTGCGGATTGATAAACCTTAGGTCACCCACTTGAGGGAAAATTGCTACTGTCCTACAAACCTCTGCACTTGGAGGCCCAACAACGTCTACAAGGAGAAGGTTGCGTAGTAGACATCACCTACCACCACTTTTCCACACTCGTTAAACTAACGTAATTGTTTCTTTATCTAAACAGACCCTAGTTTTTATTTACGTGTTCTTTATTATCTTGCAAACCTATCCTATCACACCTACAAAGTAGTTCTAGTTTCATACTTGTTCTAGGTAAAGCGAACGTAAAGTGTGCGTAGAGTTGTATCGGTGGTCGATAGAACTTGAGGGAATATTTGTCCTACCTTTAGCTCCTCGTTGGGTTCGACACTCTTACTTATCGAGAAAGGCTACAATTGATCCCCTATACTTGTGGGTTATCAAGACCTTTTTCTGGCGCCGTTGCCGGGGAGAGATAGCGTGGGGTGAATATTCTCGTGTGTGCTTGTTTGCTTTATCACTACGTAGATTTATTTTCTGTTCTAAGTTGTTCTCTATCTTTAGTTATGGATATGGAACACAAAATACCAAACAAATTAGGTGTACTTGCTACTCATGGAGATGGGGAACCTCCTAAAACCCTCGATGCTCGTTATGTGGAAAATATTATGCACTTCTTTAATAATCCTGAGAAATCCCCATTCAATTATATAATGGGAGACACATTGGATCAACGTGAATAATTTAGGGATTATCGCTTGACTAAAAAAGGGAAGCTATTATGGGATCAAATTCATATGTTGAAATGGTATGCTTGGGATCTATGCTTGAGATATGATATTACTTGTTGCTCTAGGATTAAGGATAACCACCTTCCCTTTTCTTGTAAATTTAATGCTAATGAAACCTTGGCTTCTTATGCTAATGGTATATATGATTACTATGATGTGGCACAAATAGACGAGTTTGTTGCTTTTGTGGGTGCTTATGAAATTGAAGCTCTGTTTAAAAAGTGTGATGATAATGATGATGCTTCTTACCGATTTGGAAATTTGGTTATGCTTCGTTATTGTTATACTAATTATGAATATAATGCCCATATTTATCGATTTATGGAGAAATTATCCGCTTCCCAAGGAGAGACTAATATTTTGCAGGAAACTATGGAAGAAGAAAATGCTGAAACTGTGAGCTCATTAGATGAAAAAGATGACGAGGAGAGCGAAGAATAGAAGGAGGAAGAGCGGACTAGCTACCCGTACCCACCTTCTAATGAGAGTAACTCTTCAACTCATACATTGTTTAATTTCCCTTCGTGCTTACCGAAGGATGAATGCTATGTTGATTTCTATGATCCCTTGGATTCGTTTGAAATATCCCTTTTTACGAACTTGATGATTGCTATGCTTGTGGCCATGATGCCAATATGAATGATTCTTATGGAGATGAACTTGCTATAGTTCCTTATGTTAAACATGAACTTGTTGCTATTGCACCCACATATGATAGTCGTATTATCTTTTTGAATTCTCCCAACTACACTATATCGAAGAAGTTTGCTCTTATTTGGGATTACATTGATGGGTTGCCTTCTATTATTACACATGATGATTTTGATGAATATAATATGCATGTGCTTGCTGATCCTACTTGCAATTATTATGAGAAAGGAACTACATCTCCACCTCCCTATGTTTCCAATATGATAAAATTGCAAGAAATTGCTTATGCTATGTATTGGCCTTTACTTGATGTGCATGAATTGTTCTTTTATGACATGCCAATGCATAGGAAGAGAGTTAGACTTCGTCATTGCACGATATATGTTACCTTGTGCTCACTACTAAATTACAAATCATTGTTAATTAAAATTGGCTTTGATATACCTTGGGATCCGGGTGGATCCATTACTTGAGCACTTTATGCCTAGCTAAATGGCTTTAAAGAAAGCGCTGCCTCGGAGACAACCCGGAAGTTTTAGAGTCATTTATTTCTGTTGAGTGCTTTTATATAGTTTAAAAACAAAAAATATAGAGAGGAACTTAAAACTTTTTCAAAAAGAGAAGCGATTGAAAGGAGATGCATTGCGGAAGTGAGGGTCGACCTTGAACACTTGTGTTCATGCTCATGGAAACAATGTAGAATTTTTCATGGAAGTTTCTCGCAAAAATAATTATCCCCTTGTACAATTCCATTGTATTATAAAAATAATGTGCCAAGTAAAGCCTTTATGATTAGTTTGGGTGATAGTTGTTTGATCATGCTGAAAAAAGACATAAACTTTGTGCTCACGAAATTATTTTTAGTTCCTATCCAGAAAGAGATTTTGAGTTGATTCTTTTTGATGCTGATTTATATGCAAATTTACCTAATTATCATAATTTTTTCAGAATTTTTGGTATAGCAGAGGTATACGAAATATACAGATTGTTACACACTGTTCTGTTTTTGACAGATTCTGTTTTTGTTGTGTTGATTGCTTATTTTGATGAAACTATGGTTAGTATCGGGGGGTACGAGCCATGGAAAAGTGAGAATACAGTAATATAAAATCAATATAAATGGAAATTAAGTTTACTACAATACCTAAAAAGTTAGTGGTTTGTTTTCTTATGCTAATGCTATCACGAGTTTCTGTTTAAGTTTTGTGTGATTGAAGTTTTCAAGTTTTTGGTGAGACCACGATGGATGAAGGAATAAAGAGAGGCAAGAGCCTAAGCTTGGGGATGCCCGAGGCACCCCAAGGTAATATTCAAGGAAGAATCAAGCGTCTAAGCTTGGGGATGCCTCGGAAGGCATCCCCTCTTTCGTCTACAATCTATCGGTAATTTTACTTGGAGCTATATTTTTATTCATCACATGATATGTGCAAATGCTTGGAGAGTCTTCTATGTTTATTTTTACTTTTTCTTTTATGGACCATGCTGGTATGAGATAGTCCTTGGTTGATTTATAGAATGCTCTTTGCACTTCACTTATATCTTTTGAGTATGGTGATACGTCTCCAACATATCTATAATTTTTGATTGTTCCATGCTATTATGTTATAAACTTTGGATGTTTTATATGCATTTATATGCTATTTTATATTATTTTTCGGACTAACCTATTGATCTAGAGCCCAGTGTCAATTCCTGTTTTTTTCATGTTTTTGACCTTTTTCAGATAGGAATATCAAACATAGTCCAAACAGAATCAAACTTTCGCCATGATTTTTTATGGAAAATATCAAAAATACCAGAAGAAAAAGATACCGGAGAGGAGTCCCAAGGAATCCACGAGCCTGGGAGGCGCGCCCACCCCCTGGGAGCGCCTGGGGGGCTCGTGACTCCCTCGTGGGTCCCCCTGACTTATTCTCGACGCCATCTGGTCTTATAAATAAAGAAACCTCTAGAAATAAACTTAGATCGGGAGTTCCGCCGCCGTAAGCCTCTGTAGCCACCAAAAACCAATCGGGAGCCCATTCCGACACCCTACCGGAGGGGGAATCTATTGGGAGACGTAGTAGTAAATCAAAAATTTCCTACGTTCACCAAGATCTATCTATGGAGAAACCAGCAACGAGAGGGGAGAGATTGCATCTTCATACCTTTGAAGATCGCTAAGCAGAAGCGTTACAAGAACGCGGTTGATGGAGTCGTACTCGTAGCGATTCAGATCGCGGTAGATCCGATCAAGTGCCGAACGGACGGCACCTCCGCGTTCAACACACGTGCAGCCCGGTGACGTCTCCAACACCTTGATCCAGCAAGGAGGAAGGAGAGGTTGGGAAGGGCTCCAACAGCAGCACGACGACATGGTGGTGGTGGAGTAGCAAGGTATTCCGACAGGGCTTCGCCTAAGCGTTGCGGAGGAAGAAGAAGAGAGGTAGGGCTTCGCCGTGAGAGAGAGAGATCAAATATTGTCTCAAAACATCCAAAACCTCAAGTATATATAGGAGGAGGGACGTGGAGGGCTGGCTTGGCCTCTACTCCAAAGAGGAGAGGGTCGGCCGAATTAAAGGGAGAGTCCACCTCCCACAAGGGAGGTGGAACTCTTCCTTTTGAATCCTTTTTGCCTTATCTCCTTATCACCAGCCGCATGGGCCCTCATAGATGGTCTTGGACGACCCAATATGGTCTGGCACACCTCCTCTAAGGTCCCATGAGGTCCTTTGGTCGTCACACCCCTCTCGGGGGTCCTCCGGCACCCTCCCGGCACTCCCGGTACACTACCGATGAGCCCGAAAACTTTCCGGTGACCAAAACAGGAGTTCCTATATATCAATCTTTACCTCTGGACCATTCCGGAGCTCCTCGTGACGTCCGGGATCTCATCCGGGACTCCTAACAACCTTCGGTAATCACGTATACCATTTCCCTATAACCCTAGCATCATCGAACCTTAAGTATGTAGACCCTACGGGTTCGGGAGACACGTAGACATGACCGAGACACTTCTCTGGCCAATAACCAACAGCGGGATCTGGATACCCATGTTGGCTCCCACGTACTCCATGATGATCTCATCGGATGAACCACGATGTCGGGGATTCAATCAATCCCGTATACAATTCCCTTTGTCTATCGGTATGGTACTTGCCCGAGATTCGATCGTCGGTATCCCTATACCTTGTTCAATCTCGTTACTGGCAAGTCTCTTTACTCGTTCCGTAATACATCATCCCGTGGCTAACTCCTTAGTCACATTGAGCTCATTATGATGATGTGTTACCGAGTGGGCCCAGAGATACCTCTCCATCACACGGAGTGACAAATCCCAGTCTCGATTCATGCCAACCCAACAGATACTTTCGGAGATACCCGTAGTGCACCTTTATGGCTACCCAGTTACGTTGTGACGTTTGGCACACCCAAAGCATTCCTACGGTATCCGGGAGTTGCACAATCTCATGGTCTAAGGAAACGGTACTTGACATTGAAAAGCTTTAGCAAACGAACTACACGATCTTGTGCTATGCTTAGGATTGGGTCTTGTCCATCACATCATTCTCCTAATGATGTGATCCCGTTATCAACGACATCCAATGTCCATGGTCATGAAACCGTGACCATCTATTGATCAACGAGCTAGCCAACTAGAGGCTTACTAGGGCATGTTGTGGTCTATGTATTCACACATGTATTATGGTTTCCGGTTAACACAATTATAGCATGAACAATAGACAATTATCATAAACAAGGAAATACAATAATAACCATTTTATTATTGCCTCTAGGGCATATTTCCAACAGTCTCCCACTTGCACTAGAGTCTATAATCTAGTTCACATCACCATGTGATTAACACTTACATCACCATGTGATCATATCATCATGTGATTAACACCCAATAAGTTCTGGGGTTTGTTCATGTTCCGCTCGTGAAAGAGGTTTTTAGCCAACGGGTCTACGACATTCAGATCCGTGTGTACCTTGCAAACTTTCCATGTCATATTTGTAGATACTGCTCCCATGCTCCACTTGGAGCTATTCCAAATGGCTGATGCACTCTACGTAGCCAGATTTCTACTAAGAGTCATCCGGATTGGAATTAAATCTTGCATCATCGTAACCCTTTACGATGAACTCTTTATCACCTCCATAATCAAGAAATATTTCCTTAGTTCTCAAGTTACTAAGGATAACTTTGACCGTTGTCCAGTGATCCACTCTTGGATTACTCTTGTACCCCTTGACAGACTCATGGCAAGGCACACAGAGGTGCGGTACATAGCATGGCATACTATATAGAGCCTATGGCTAAAGCATAGGAGATGACACTCATCTTTTCTTTATCTTCTGCCGTGGTCGGGTATTGAGTCTTACTCAATTTCACACCTTACAATACAGTCAAGAACTCCTTCTTTGACCCACCTATTTTGAACTCCTTCAAAAACTTGTCAAGGTATGTCTTCGTCGAAAAAACTTATCAAGCGAATTGATCTATCCCTATAGATCTTGATGCTCAATAAAATAGTAGCTTTATCTGGGTCTTCCTTTGAAAAAAACTCTTTTCAAACAACCCTTCATGCTCTTCCAGAAATTCTACATCATTTCCGATCAATAATATGTCAACTACATATTCTTATAAGAAATTCTATAGTGCTCCCACTCACTTTCTTGCAAATACAAGTTTCTCATAAACTTTGTATAAACTTAAACACTTTGATCACCTCATCAAAGCATATATTCCAACTCCGAGATGCTTGCTCCAGTCCATAGAAGGATCGCTGGAGTTTGCATATTATTAGCATCCTTAGGATTGACAAAACTTTCTGGTTGTATCACATACAACTCTTCCTCACAGAAACCATTACGGAAACCTTGTTTTGTCATCCATCTGCCAGATTTCATAATCGAAAAATGCAGCAACTGCTAACATAATTTAATAGACTTTTAGCATCGCTACAGATGAGACAATCTCATCGCAGTCAACTCCTTGAACTTGGCGGAAACTTCTTTGCGACAAGTCGAGCTTTATAAATGGTGACATTTCACCATTAGCGTCTATGTTTATCTCAAAGGTCCATTTGTACTCAATGACCCGCCATTCAACAGGCAAGTCTACCAAAGTCCATACTTGGTTTTCATACATGGATCCTTTCTCGGATTTCATGGCTCCTAGCTATTTGTTGGAATCCGGGCCCACCATCACTTCTCCATAGTTCGTAGGTTCATCGTTGTCCAACAACATGATTTCCAAGACAGGGTTGTCGTACTACTCAGGAGCAGTACGCGTCCTTGTCAACCTACGAGGTTCGATAGTGACTTGATCCGAAGCTTCATGATCATCATCATTAACTTCCTTTTCAACTAATTAGGCTCTACAGAAACATCTTTCTGTGTTGCGCTATTCTCTGGTTGAAACAAAGGTTTAACAACCTTATCAAGTTCTATCTTCCTCCCACTCAATTCTTTCGAGAGAAACTATTTCTCAAGAAAGGACCCATTCTTAGCAACAAACACCTTTTGCGCTTGGATCTGAGATAGAAGGTATACCCAATGTCTCATTAGGGTATTCTATGAAGATGCATTTGTCTGCTTTGGGTTCGAGCTCGCTAGGTGAAAAACCCATTTTCACATAAGCGTCGCAGCCCCAAACATTAAGAAATGACAGCTTAGGCTTCTGTCAAACCATAATTCTCACGGTGTCATCTCAACAGACTTAGATGGTGCCCTATTAAAGTGAATGGATTTGTATTTAATGCATAACCCCATAACGATAGTGGCAAAACGATAAGAGACATCATAGTACTCACTATATCCAATAGATCACGACTACGACGTTCGAACACACCATCACACTATGGTGTTCCAGGAGGCGTGAGCTGTGAAACAATTTCCACATTGTCTAAAATTGCATACCAAACTCGTAACTTAGATATTCACCTCCACGATCATATCGTAGACATTTCATCTTCTTGTCACGATGATCTTTATCTTCACTGTGAAACTCCTTGAACCTTTCAAACATTTCAGACTCGTGTTTAAGTAAATATCCCCATATTCACTCAAATCATCAGTGAAGGTAAAGAAAAATAACGATATTCACTGTGTGTTTTAACACTCATTGGACCACATACATCAACATGTATTAATTCCAATAAGCCACTAGTCCACTCCATCATACCGGAAGACGGGGTTTGAGTCATCTTGCTGAAAGGGCATGGCTCGCATGTCTCAATCGATTCAAAATCGAGTGAGTCAAAAATCCATCAGCATGGAGTTTCTTTCATGCGATTTATACCAATATGACATTTAGCGGCAGTGCCACAAGTTTGTGGTACTATCATTATTAACTTTATATCTTTTGGTACCAACGTTATGAACATGTGTACTACTACGATCTTGATTCGATAAACCATTCCGAGTGGGTGCATGACCATTGAAGGCATTATCCATGTAAATAGAATAACCATTATTCTCTAACTTATATGAATAACCGTATTGCACTAATCATGATCTAATCACGTTCATGCTCTACGCAAACATCAAATAACATTTATTTAGGTTTATCACAAATCCCGAAGGTAGAGAGAGCGTGCGATGGTGATCACATCAATCTTGGAAATACTTCCAACACACATCGTCACCTTTCACCTAGCTAGTCTCTGTTTATTCCGTAGCTTTTATTTCGAGTTGCTAACACTTAGCAACCGAACCGGTATCCAATACCCAGGTGCTACTAGGAGTACCAGCAAGGTACACATCACTAACACGTATATCAAATATACTTCCATCGACATTACCAGCCTTCTTATCTACCAAGCATCTAGGGTTTTTCCGCTTCAGCGAACATTCTCCTCATAACAGAAGCACTTAGTCTCGAGTTCGGGCTCAACCTTGGGTTTCTTCACTAGAGCAACAACTGGCTTGCCATTCCTGAAGTTTTTCCCTTATTGCCCTTGCCCCTTTTGAAACTAGTGGTTTTCACTTAACCATCAAACTTGACGCTCCTTCTTGATTTCTACCTTCGTGGTGTCAAGCATCACGAACAACTCAGGGATCATCTTATCCATCCCTGGCATGTTATAGTTCATCACGAAGCTCTAGTAGCTTGGTGGCAGTGACTTGGAGAACTGCATTAATCACTATCTCATATGGAAGATTAACTCTCACTTGATTCAAGTGATTGTAGCACCTAGACAATCTGAGCACACGCTCACCGATTGAGCTATTCTCCTTTATCTTGCAGGCAAAGAATCTTGTTGGAGGTCTCATACCTCTCAACATAGGCACGATCCTGAGATCACAATCTCAGATCCTAGAACATGTCATATGTTCCGTGACGTTCAAAACGTTTTGGAGCCTCAATTCTAAGCCGTAATGCATGACGCACTGAACTATCACGTAGTCATCAAAAAGTGCCTGCCATATGTTCACAACATCTACAGACAACGCTTGAGGGAGTGGTGCAGTTAGCGGTACATAAGATTTCTGTGCAGCAACGAGGACAATCCTCAGATCACGGACCCAGTCCGCATTATTGCTACCATCAACTTTCAACTTACTTTTCTCTAGGATTGTATCAATAAAACTGGGGAGCTACAACGCGAGCTATCTACGACATAATTTGCAAGGACATTTTTAGACTAAGTTCATTTAATCAAATTATTAATGAACTCCCACTTAGATAGACATCTCTCTAGTCTTCCAAGTGATACATGATCCATGTCAACTAACCCGTGTCCGATCATCATGTGAGACGGACTAGTCATCCATGGTGAACATCTCTATGTTGATCGTATCTTCTATACGACTCATGTTCGACCTTTCGGTCTTCCGTGTTCCGAGGCCATGTCTGTACATGCTAGGCTCGTCAAGTCAACCTAAGTGTTTCGCATGTGGAAATCTGGCTTACACCCGTTGTATGCGAACGTTAGAACCTATCACACCCGATCATCACGTGGTGCTTCGGAACGACGATCCTTAGCAACGGTGCACAATTAGGGTGAACACCTTTCTTGAAATTTTATTGAGAGATCATCTTATTTACTACCGTCGTTCTATGCAAATAAGATGTAAACATGATAAACATCACATGCAATCAATATAGTGACATGATATGGCCAATATCATCTTGCTCCTATGATCTCCATCTTCAGGGCACCATGATCATCACTGTCACCGGCACGACACCATGATCTCCATCATTGTGTCTTCATGAAGTTGTCTCGCCAACTATTACTTCTACTACTATGGATAACGTTTAGCAATAAAGTAAAGTAATTACATGGCGTTTATGATTGACACGCAGGTCATACAATAATATAAGACAACTCATATGGCTCCTGCCGGTTGTCATAGTCATCGACATGCAAGTCGTGAACCCTATTACAAGAACATTATTAATCTCATACATCACAATGTAACACATCACATCCTTTTGGCCATATCACATCGCAAGGCATATGCTGCAAAAACAAGTTAGACGTCCTCTAATTTGTAGTTGCAAGTTTTTACGTGGTTGCTATAGGTTTCTAGCAAGAACGTTTCTTACCTACGTCAAAACCACAACGTGATATGCCAATTGCTATTTACCCTTCATAAGGACCCTTTTCATCGAATCCAATCCGACTAAGGTGGGAGAGATAGACACCCGCTAGCCACCTTATGCAACTAGTGCATGTCAGGCGGTGGAACCGGTCTCACGTAAGCGTACATGTAAGGTTGGTCCGGGCAGCTTCATCCCACAATACCGTCGAATCAAGATAAGACTAGTAACGGCAAGCATATTAACAAAATCGACGCCCACAACTGCTTTGTGTTCTACTCGTGCATAGATTCTACGCATAGACCTAGCTCATGATGCCACTGCTGGGAGACGTAGTAGTAAATCAAAAATTTCCTACGTTCACCAAGATCTATCTATGGAGAAACCAGCAACGAGAGGGGATAGATTGCATCTTCATACCTTTGAAGATCGCTAAGCGGAAGCGTTACAAGAACGCGGTTGATGGAGTCGTACTCGTAGCGATTTAGATCGTGGTAGATCCGATCAAGTGCCGAACGGACGGCACCTCCGCGTTCAACACACGTGCAGCCCGGTGACGTCTCCAACACCTTGATCCAGCAAGGAGGAAGGATAGGTTGGGAAGGGCTCCAACAGCAGCACGACGGCATGGTGGTGGTGGAGTAGCAAGGTATTCCTACAGGGCTTCGCCTAAGCGCTGCGGAGGAGGAAGAATAGAGGTAGGGCTTCGCCGTGAGAGAGAGAGATCAAATCTTGTCTCAAAACATCCAAAACCTCAAGTATATATAGGAGGAGGGACGTGGAGGGCTGGCTTGGCCTCTACTCCAAAGAGGAGAGGGTCGGCCGAATTAAAGGGAGAGTCCACCTCCCACAAGGGAGGTGGAACTCTTCCTTTTGAATCCTTTTTGCCTTATCTCCTTATCTCCAGCCGCATGGGCCCTCATACATGGTCTTGGCAGACCCAATATGGGCTGGCACACCTCCTCTAAGGGCCCATGAGGTCCTTTGGTCGTCACACCCCTCTCGGGGGTCCTCCGGCACCCTCCCGGCACTCCCGGTACACTACCGATGAGCTCGAAAACTTTCCGGTGACCAAAACAGGACTTCCTATATATCAATCTTTACCTCCGGACCATTCCGGAGCTCCTGGTGACGTCCGGGATCTCATCCGGGACTCCGAACAACCTTCGGTAATCACGTATACCATTTCCCTATAACCCTAGCGTCATCGAACCTTAAGTGTGTAGACCCTACGGGTTGGGAGACACCTAGACATGACCGAGACACTTCTCTGGCCAATAACCAACAGCGGGATCTGGATACCCATGTTGGCTCCCACGTACTCCACGATGATCTCATCGGATGAACCACGATGTCGGGGATTCAATCAATCCCGTATACAATTCCCTTTGTCTATCGGTATGGTACTTGCCCGAGATTCGATCGCGGTATCCCTATACCTTGTTCAATCTCGTTACTGGCAAGTCTCTTTACTCGTTCCGTAATAAATCATCCCATGGCTAACTCCTTAGTCACATTGAGCTCATTATGATGATGTCTTACCGAGTGGGCCCAGAGATACCTCTCCATCACACGGAGTGACAAATCCTAGTCTCGATTCGTGCCAACCCAACAGATACTTTCGGAGATACCTGTAGTGCACCTTTATAGCCACCCAGTTACGTTGTGACGTTTGGTACACCCAAAGCATTCCTACGGTATCCGGGAGTTGCACAATCTCATGGTCTAAGGAAACGATACTTGACATTGAAAAGCTTTAGCAAACGAACTACACGATCTTGTGCTATGCTTAGGATTGGGTCTTGTCCATCACATCATTCTCCTAATGATGTGATCCCGTTATCAACGACATCCAATGTCCATGGTCATGAAACCGTGACCATCTATTGATCAACGAGCTAGCTAACTAGAGGCTTACTAGGGACATGTTGTGGTCTATGTATTCACACATGTATTATGGTTTCCGGTTAACACAATTATAGAATGAACAACAGACAATTATCATAAACAAGGAAATACAATAATAACCATTTTATTATTGCCTCTAGGGCATATTTCCAACAGAATTCATCTCCGGTGGCCATCTTCATCATCCCGGTGATCTCCATGACGAGGAGGGAGTAGTTCACCCTCGGGGCTGATGGTATGTACCAGTAGCTATGTGTTTGATCTCTCTCTCTCTCGTGTTCTTGAGATGTCTTGATCTCGATGTACCGCGGGCTTTGCTACTATAGTTGGATCTTATGATGTTCTTCCCCCTCTCCCTTCTTGTAATGAATTGAGTTTTCCCTTTGAAGTTATCTTATCGGATTGAGTCTTTAAGAAACACTTGATGTATGTATTGCCCATGTCTATCTGTGGTGACAATGGGATATTCATGTGCGTACTTGATGTATGTTTTGGTGATGAACTTGTGGGTTTCGTGACCTCGGTAACCTATGGATAGGGGTTGGCACACGTTTTGACTCTCCGGTAGAAACATCGGGGCACTCTTTGAAGTTCTATGTGTTGGTTGAATAGATGATTTTGAGATTGTGTGATGCATGTCATATAATCCTACCCACGGATACTTGAGGTGACAATGGAGTATCTAGGTGACATTAGGGTTTTGGTTGATGTGTGTCTTAAGGTGTTATTCTAGTACAAACTCTAGGATAGATTGAACGGAAAGAATAGCTTCGTGTTATTTTACTACGGACTCTTGAATAGATCGATCAGAAAGAATAACTTTGTGGTGGTTTCGTTCCCAACAATAATCTCTTCGTTTGTTTTCCGCTATTAGTTACTTTGGAGTGACTCTTTATTGCATGTTGAGGGCTAGTTATATGATCCAATTATGTTATTATTGTTGAGAGAACTTCCACTAGTGAAAGTATGAACCCTAGGCCTTGTTTCCACGCATTGCAATACCGTTCGTGCTCACTTTTAGTATTAGTTACCTTGCTTTTTTTATATTTTCAGATTACAAAATCCTATATCTACTATCCATATTGCACTTGTATCACCATCTCTTCGCTGAACTAGTGCACCTATACAACTTACCATTGTATTGGGTGTGTTGGGGACACAAGAGACTCTTTGTTATTTGGTTGCAGGGTTGCTTGAGAGATTCCATCTTCATCCTATGCCTCCTGCGGATTGATAAACCTTAGGACACCCACTTAAGGGAAAATTGCTACTGTCCTACAAACCTCTGCACTTTGAGGCCTAACAACGTCTACAAGGAGAAGGTTGCGTAGTAGACATCAAGCTCTTTTCTGGCGCCTTTGCCGGGGAGGTTAGCGCTTGAAGGTATACCTTTAGATCTTGCAATTGAATCTTTTAGTTTCTTGTTTTATCACTTGTTTAGTTTATTAAAAGAAAACAAAAAAATGGAATTAAGGATACCTCATATGCTTCATCTTTTTAATGTCTTTGGTGAAAATGATGGAAAAGAAAATTTTGCTCAAGTGCTAGAAGAAGAATTACATAGGATGCTTGGCATAAAATATGTGAATGATGAGCATGATCGCAATGTTGTTAGCATGAATACTTTGAATATCCATGATGCTAATTGTGATTGCACTATTCATGATAAAAATGATTCCTATAAGCATGTTGATTTCTGTGGAATACATAGAGTTTGCAAATATATACCAAAAAGGGAAGATAGAATTTGTAAGACGCATAAGTATTTAGAAACTAAGTCATTGCATGTGAGGCTAGATGATTGTGCTGAAATATTTAATATTGATAGCCATCCTTGTGAACTTTGCAATGAACATGGTCATTTAAATCTCCAATGCAAATTGTTTAATGATCGAATCGTGTCCAAAAATTGTGATTACTTGATTTCCCTTGCGTATCATAATGAACTTAGTTTGCTTCTGAGATATGAAGAAATGAAACGTATAACTAACAACCTCCCAGATCTAGAAGAAATTTATTTATATTGTGCAGTAAATTGCATTGAGAATCCTTATATCGCCAATTACTTAAAGGCAAGAAAACAAATGGAAGATAAAAATAACACTAACAAAGGGGAAGTGGTTTCCCAATACCCTCCTATTATTTCTTATTATGAATCAGGTAACGAGGAGGAGCTTTCTATTCAACCAACCTCTCCAAAAAGAAGCTTGGAAAAATTAAGTAAAACTTCACATGATGGGGTGAAGAAGAAGAGTAGAAGAAAAAGTAAAGGTAAAGAGGTATCTCTACCAAATAATGTTGCTCCTATTATTGATATGCCTAATGAGAATGTATCAAAAATAAATGTGGAGGATGATAATAATTGTTATACTATTGGTTCTATTCATACTATTAATGATGAGAGTGATTATGTCTATGATATGCAAAACCACAAGCTTGGGGATGCTATGTTAAATGAAGATGATCCTTTTAGTCCCCCCACTCTGAATGATCATATTTACTATGACTATTGCATACCTCCTATCTATGATGATTATTGTGATGATACTTATGCTATAAACAAGAATGATGATAAAACTTGTCACAATTATGAGTACCCTTTTGCTAAACATCACTCTTTTAATGTGGAAACAATTTGTAGTGCTCAAGTCTTTTACGATACTCCCACTATTAATCATGAGAATAAATTTGGTTATGTGGAGAGTAGTAAAATTTCTATGCTCATAGATCATGAAAAGAATGCTTTAGGTGCTGGTTATATTGTTGAATTCATTCATGATGCTACTGAAAATTATTATGAGAGAGGATCATATGCTTCTACATATTGCAATAATGTCAAGTTTCCTCTCTATGTGTTGAAATTTTTGAAGCTATGTTTGTTTTGCCTTCCTAAGCTAGATGATTCTTTCTCCAATAAGTTGTTTTTTCACAAAATACCTATGCATAGGAAGTGTGTTAGACTTAAATGTGCTAGTCATATGCCTCATGATGCTCCCGTTATGTTCCAATTCTTATCTTCTATGTGAGCATCATTGAAATCATCATGCCTAGCTTGAAAGGCATAAAAGAAAAGTGCTTGTTGGGAGATGATACGTCTCCAACATATCTATAATTTTTGATCATTCCATGCTTTTATATTATCAACTTTGGATGTTTTCTATGCATGCATATGCTATTTTATATTGTTTTTGGGACTAACTTATTAATCCAGTGCCCAGTGCCAGTTCCTGTTTTTTCCATGTTGTTGACCTTTTTCAGATAGGAATATCAAACGGAGTCCAAATGGAATAAAACTTTCGCCGTGATTTTTTATGGAAAATATGAAAAATACCTGAAGAAAAATATACCGGAGAGGCGGCCCGAGGGAGTCACGAGCCTGGGAGGCGCGGGCCCCCCTGGCCGCGGCTAGGGGGCTCGTGACCTCCTCGTGCCACCTCTCGACTTCTTCCCGACTCCAGATGGCCTTATAAATATGGAAACCCTTGAAAATTAACCTAGATCGTAAGTTCCGCCACCGCAGACCTCCAGAGCCACCAAAAACCAATCGGGAGACCGTTCCGGCATCCTGCCGGAGGGGAATTCATCACCGGTTGCCATCTTCATCAACACCATTGCCTCTTCGATGATGCGTGAGTAGTTCACCTCAGACCTACGGGTCCATAGCTAGTAGCTAGATGGCTTCTTCTCTCTCTTTGATCTTCAATAAAAAGTTCTCCATGATCTTCATGGTGATCTATCCGATGTAATCTTCTTGTGCGGTGTGTTTGTTGAGATCCGATGAATTGTGGATTTATGATCAGATTATCTATGAATATTATTTGAGTCTATTCTGAATTCTTATATGCATGATTTCATATCCTTGTAATTATCTTCGAGTTATGGGTTTCGTTTGGCCAACTTGATCTATAGTTCTTGCAATGGGAGAAGTGCTTGGTTTTTGGTTCATACCGTGCGGTGTCCTCACCTAGTGACAGAAGGGGTAGCGAGGCATGCATCGTGTTGTTGCCATCAAGGGTAAAAAGATGGGGTTTATATCATATTGCATGAATCTATCCCTCTACATCGTGTCATCTTGCTTAAAGCGTTACTCCGTTTATCATGAACTTAATACACTAGATGCATGCTGGATAGCGGTCGATGTGTGGAGTAATAGTAGTAGATGCAGAAAGTATCGGTCTACTTGTCTCGGACGTGATGCCTATATGTATGATCATTGCCTTAGATATCGTCATGACTTTGTGCTATTCTATCAATTGCTCAACAGTAATTTGTTCACCCACCGTAATACTTGCTTTCATGAGAGAAGCCTCTAGTGAACACTATGGCCCCCGGGTCTATTTTACACATTATATATTCAGATCTAAACATCAAAACACTAAAAATACCTTGCTGCAATTTTATTTACAAATTTATATTCATCTACTATCACTATCAGATCTCACTTTGCAAGCAATCGTAAAGAGATTGACAACCTCTTTATCGCGTTGGGTGCAAGTTTGTTTGTGTTTGTGCAGGTTCCTTGTGACCTCATCTTGTTACTCCTACTAGATTGATACCTTGGTTATCAAACTGAGGGAAATACTTACCGCTAACTTGCTGCATCACCCTTTCGTTTTCAAGGGAAAAACCAACGCAAGTCAAGAAATCTCACATCAACTAGCCAATTTCTTGAGACGTTGTAGAGAAGTAGCAGGAAGAATTTCTGGCGCCATTGCCGGGGAGTATTCAAGTGAAGCATATCTACAAGTACCTATCACAAACTTATCTCTTGCATTTACATTATTTGCTATTTGCCTCTCGTTTTCCTCTCCCCCACTTCTAAAAAAACAAAAACTACAAAAATATTTGTCTTTCTTTATTTGCCTTTTTCGGTGTGCTTGTGTGCTTGTCTGCTTGCTAAGTCACCATGTCTGAAAACACTAAATTGTGTGACTTCTCTAATAATAATAACAATGATTTTATTAGTACTCCAATTGCTCCCACCACTAGTGCGGAATCATATGAAATTAATGCTGCCTTGTTGAATCTTGTTATGAAAGAGCAATTTTCCGGCCTTCCGAGTGAAGATGCCACATCCCATCTTAATACCTTTATTGAGTTATGTGATATGCAAAACAAAAGAGATGTGTCTAATGATATGATTAAATTGAAGCTATTTCCGTTCTCACTACGAGATCGAGCAAAAACTTGGTTTTCATCTTTACCTAAAAATAGTATCGATTCATGGAACAAGTGTAAAGATGCCTTTATTTCCAAGTATTTTCCACCTGCCAAGATTATCTCTCTTCATAATGATATCATGAATTTTAAGCAACTAGATCATGAACATATTGCACAATCTTGGGAGAGAATGAAATTGATGATTAAAAATTGTCCCGCTCATGGGCTAAGTCTTTGGATGATTATACAAATTTTCTATGTTGGTTTGAATTTTGGTTCTAGAAATATCTTGGATTCCGCCTCCGGTGGAACTTTTATGGAAATCAAATTATGAGAAGCTACAAAAATCTTGGCTAATATCATGACAAATTATTCTCAATGGCACACTGAAAGGTCACCTACTAGTAAAAAAGTGCATGCTATAGAAGAAATTAACTCTTTGAGTGCTAAGATGGATGAGTTAATGAAATGGTTGCTAGTAAGAGTGTTCCTCTAGATACTAATGATATGCCTTTATCTTCCTTGATTGAGAATAGCAATCAAAATTTGGATGTTAATTTTGTTGGTAGGAATAATTTTGGTAACAACAATGCTTATAGAGGTAACTTTAATCCTAGGCCTTTTCCTAGTAATCCCTCTAATAATTCTGGAAATTCCTACAACAATGATCATGGAATTATAATAAAATACCCTCTGATCTCGAGAGTAATATTAAGGAGTTTATTAATTCGCAAAAGATTTTCAATGCTTCCATAGAATAAAAACTGCTTAAAATTGATGACTTGGCTAGGACTGTTGATAGAATGTCTTGATATTGATGCTTTGAAATTGAGATGTGTTCCTCCCAAGATTAATATGGTTGAAACTTTGAAAGCTATGCGTATTTCTATGAATGAGAGTAAAGAAAGAACTGCCCAAATACTTGCTAGACATGAATGGCTCAAAAAGGCGTGTTCTCGTGATGAGAATCACGAAGATCTTAAAGTGCTTTATGTGACCCCTATTGAATCCTTGTTTTCTAATGTCAATCTTAATTATGATGGGGCTGTATGTGAATCCACTTTGGTTGAGAAACACCTCAATGATTCAGAGTCTATTTATCTTGATGCTAAAAATACTAAAAGTGGAGTAGAAGATATCAAAACTTTGAATAGTGATGAAACTACTACTTTGGATCTCAAGGAATCTAATTATGATAGTTGCTCTTTGATTGAATGTATTTCCTTTATGCAATCCATGCTAAACTCTCCACATGCTTATAGCCAAAATAAGGCTTGTACTTAACATATCATTGATGCTATGATGAAACTCTTGAAGAGAAACTTGAGTTGGAAATATCTATTCCTAGAAAACTTCATGATGAGTGGGAACCTACTATAAAAATCAAGATTAAAGATTATGAATGTCATGCTTTGTTTGATTTGGGTGCTAGTGTTTCCACAATTCCAAAATCTTTATGTGATTTTCTAGGTTTCAATGAGATTGATGAGTGCTCTCTTAATTTGCATCTTGCAGATTCTACTATTAAGAAACCTATGGGAAGGATTAATGATGTTCTTATTACTGCAAATAGGAATTATGTGCCTATAGATTTCATTGTGCTTGATATTGATTGCAATCCTACATGTCCCATTATTCTTGGTAGAACCTTTCCTTAGCACTATTGGTGCGGTTATTGATATGAAGGAAGGGAATATTAAATTTCAATTTCCATTGAATAAGGGCATGGAACATTTTCCTAGAAAGAGAATAAAATTTCCTTATGAATGTGTTCTGAGAGCTACTTATGGTTTGAGCACTAAAGATGATAATACTTGATTCTATTGCCTTATGTCGAGCTAAGGGCGTTAAACAATAGCGCTTATTGGGAGGCAACCCAATGAATAGGTTTATTTTTGCTCTTTTACTTTATGTTTTGTTGAGTTAACACCATCATGATTCTGTTATGATTGTGTTTTTTATGTTTTAATTCGTGTTTGTGCCAAGTAGAACCTTTATGATTAGTTTTGGTGGTAGTTGTTTAATCATGCTGGAAAAAGACAGAAACTTTGTGCTCATGAATTTTTTTCATTTCTATCCAGAAAGAGATCTTGAGTTGATTCTTTTTTATGCTGATTGATATGCAAATTACCCTAATTTTCATAAAATTTTCAGGATTTTTGAGTTAACAGAGGTATACAAAATATACGGATTGCTATAGGCTGTTCTGTTTTTGACAGATTCTGTTTTGTTGTGTTGATTGCTTATTTTGATGATACTATGGGTAGTATCGGGGGGTACGAGCCATGGAGAAGTGATAATACAGTAATATAACATCAATCTAAATGGAAATTAAAGTTTACTACAGTACCTAAAAAGTTGGTGGTTTGTTTTCTTATGCTAATGCTATCACGAGTTTCTGTTTAAGTTTTGTGTTGTGAAGTTTTCAAGTTTTTGGTGATGTTCTTATGGACAATGGAATAAAGAGTGGCAAGAGCCTAAGCTTGGGGATGCACAAGTCATACCAAGACAAATTCAAGGACACCAAAAAGCCTAAGCTTGGGGATGCCTTGGGAAGGCATCCCCTCTTTCGTCTTCAATCCATCGGTAATGGTACGTGGAGCTACATTTTTATTCACCACATGATATGTGTTTTGCTTGGAGAGTCGTGTATTATAAGAGTCTTTGATTTTTGTTTTGTCACAATCATACTTGCTGCACACATTTTGATAGAGACATGCACTCATCGTGAATTTGTTAGAATACTCAATGAGCTTCACTTATATCTTTTGAGCTCGGCAATTTTGCTCACACGTGCTTCACTTATATCTTTTTGAGATTGGTAATTCATCTCACATGTGCTTCACTTATATATTTTGAGCTTAGTAATTTTTCTCCCATGTGCTTCACTTATATATTTTTGAGATTGGTAATTCAGCTCACATGTGCTTCACTTATATCTTTTGAGCTAGATAATTTTGCTCTAGTGCTTCACATAAATCTTTGTAGAGCACGACGGTGTCATATTTTGTAGAAATACAAACTCTTGAATCTTCACTTATATCATTTTGAGAGTGACCTATCTAAGTAACTTGGTAATTGGCGTGTGTTATGAAATTAGGCCTAAATATGATAGGCATCCAAAGAGGATATAATAAAAACTTTCATATTCAAGTGCAATTATTAGTAAGATAAGTTTGACTCCTCGCAACTAGTTTTGAGATATGGCTATGGTAATATTAGAGTTATGTTAGTAGGGTGTTGTGAATCTAGAAATACTTGTGTTGAAGTTAGTGATTCCCGTAGCATGCACGTATGGTGAACCGCTATGTTAGGAAGTAGGAGCATAATTGATTTATTGATTGTCATCCTTTGTGTAGAGGTCGGAATCGCGCGATGATTAACTCCTACCAACCCTTCCCCTAGGAGTATGCATTTAGCACTTTGTTTCTATTACTAATAAAACTTTTGCAATAAGTATATGAGTTCTTCATGACTAATGTGAGTCCATGGTATAGATGCACTTTCACCTTCCACCATTGCTACCCTCTCTAGTGCCGCGCAACTTTCGCCAGCACACAAACCCACCATATGCCTTCCTCAAAACAGCCACCATACCTACCTATTATGGCATTTTCATAGCCATTCCAAGATATATTGCCATGCAACTTTCACCATTCCATTTATTATGACACGCACCATCATTGTCATATTGCTTTGCATGATCGTAAGATAGCTAGCATGATGTTTTCATGGCTTGTCTGTTTTTTTGATGTCATTGCTATGCTAGGTCCTTGCACATCCCGGTACACCGCCGGAGGCATTCATATAGAGTCATATATTGTTCTAAATATCGAGTTGTAAGTAAATAAAAGTGCGATGATCATCATTATTAGAGCATTGTCCCATGTGGTGGAAATAAAAGAGGACAAAGATGCCCACCAAATAAAAATAGGCCAAAGAGCCCAAACAAAAAAAAGAGAGAGAAAAAGGGAGAAGGGATAATGCTACTATCTTTTACCACACTTGTGCTTAAAATAGCACCATGTTCTTCATGACAGAGAGTCTTTGTTTTGTCACTTTCATATGCTAGCGGAAATTTTCATTATATAAATTGTCTTGTATATTCCAATGATGGGCTTCCTCAAATTGCCCTAGGTCTTCATGAGCAAGCAAGTTGGGTGCACACCCACTAGTTTTCATTTGTGAGCTTTCATACACTTATAGCTCTAGTGCATCCGTTACATGGCAATCCCTACTCATTCACATTGATATCTATTGATGGGCATCTCCATAGCCTATTGATACGCCGAGTCAATGTGACCATCTCCTCCTTTTTGCCTCACAACCTCCACCACACTCTATTCCACCTATAGTGCTATATCCATGGCTCACGCTCATGTACTGCGTGAGAGTTGAAAAAGTTTGAAAACATAAGAGTGCAAAAACAATTACTTGATCAATACCGAGATTGTTCATGATTTAAAATCGTCGTGTGAGGATGATGGAGCATAGCCAGACTATATGATTTTGTAGGCATAACTTTCTTTGGCTTTGTTATTTCGACAGTTCATGATTACTTTGCTATTATGCTTGAATTATTATTGTTTTCATGTCAATATTAAACTATTGTTTTGAATCTTACGGATCTGAACATTCAAGCCACAATAAAGAGATTACATAAAACAAATGTGTTAGGTAGCATTCCACATCAAAAATTCGTTCTTTATCACTTCCCTACTCGAGGACGAGCAGGAGTTAAGCTTGGGGATGCTTGATACATCTCCAACATATCTATAATTTTTGATCGTTCCATGCTATTATATTATCAACTTTGGATGTTTTCTATGCATGAATATGCTATTTTATATTGTTTTGGGGACTAACTTATTAATCCAGTGCCCAGTGCCAGTTCCTGTTTTTTCCGTGTTTTTGACCTTTTTCAGATAGGAATATCAAACGGAGTCCAAATGGAATAAAACTTTTGCCATGATTTTTTATGGAAAATATGAAAAATACCTGAAGAAAAAGATACCAGAGAGGCGGCCCGAGGGAGTCACGAGCCTGGGAGGCGCGGGCCCCCCTGGCCGTGGCTAGGGGGCTCGTGACCTCCTCATGCCACCTCTCGACTTGTTCCCGACTCCAGATGGCCTTATAAATACGGAAACCCTCGAAAATAAACCTAGATCACAAGTTCCGCCACCGCAGACCTCCAGAGCCACCAAAAACCAATTGGGAGACCGTTCGGGCATCCTGCCGGAGGGGAATTCATCATCGGTGGCCATGTTCATCAACACCATTGCCTCTCCGATGAAGCGTGAGTAGTTCACCTCATACCTATGGGTCCATATCTAGTAGCTAGATGGCTTCTTCTCTCTCTTTGATCTTCAATACAAAGTTCTCCATGATCTTCATGGTGATCTATCCGATGTAATCTTCTTGTGCGGTGTGTTTGTTGAGATCCGATGAATTGTGGATTTATGATCAGATTATCTATGAATATTATTTGAGTCTATTCTGAATTCTTATATGCATGATTTCATATCCTTGTAATTCTCTTGGAGTTATGGGTTTCGTTTAGCCAACTTGATCTATAGTTGTTGCAATGGGAGAAGTGCTTGGTTTTGGGTTCATACCATGCAGTGTCCTCACCTAGTGACAGAAGGGGTAGAGAGGCACGCATCATGTTGTTGCCATCAAGGTTAAAAAGATGGGGTTTATATCATATTGCATGAATCTATCCCTCTACATTATGTCATCTTGCTTAAAGCGTTACTCCGTTTATCATGAACTTAATACACTAGATGCATGCTGGATAGCGGTCGATGTGTGGAGTAATAGTGGTAGATGCAGAAAGTATTGGTCTACTTGTCTCGGACATGATGCCTATATGTATGATCATTGCCTTAGATATCGTCATGACTTTGTGCTATTCTATCTATTGCTCAACAGTAATTTGTTCACCCACCGTAATACTTGCTTTCATGAGAGAAGCCTCTAGTGAACACTATGGCCCCCGTGTCTATTTTACACATTATATATTCAGACATAAACATCAAAACACTAGAAAATACCTTGCTGCAATTTTATTTACAAATTTATATTCATCTACTATCACTATCAGATCTCACTTTGCAAGCAATCGTAAATAGATTGACAACCTCTTTATCGCGTTGGGTGCAAGTTTGTTTGTGTTTGTGCAGGTTCCTTGTGGCCTCATCTTGTTACTCCTACTGGATTGATAGCTTGGTTATCAAATTTAGGGAAATAATTACCGCTACCTTGCTGCATCACCCTTTCCTCTTCAAGGGAAAAACCAACGCAAGTCAAGAAATGTCACATCAGCTAGCCAATTTCTGGTGACGTTGTAGAGAAGTAGCAGGAGACAACCCAATATGTATCCTTACTGTTTTTGTGTGTTCAAATGATTAGTATACTGTATTAATCATGTTTTATAGCTTTTATTTCAATAAAGTGCCAAGTAAAGTCTTTATGATTAGTGTGGGTGATAGTTGTTTGATCATGCTGAAAAAGATAGATACTTCGTGCTCACAAAATTATTTTTCATTTTTATCCAGAGAGATATTTTGAGTTTATTATTTTTTATGCTGATTGATATACAAATTTCCTTAATTTTCATATTTGTTTCATAATTTTTGCAGGTGCATAAGTATGGTTATCATTCAGACCATTACAGACTGTTCTGTTCTTGATAGATTCTGTTTTCAATGCATAGTTTGCTTGTTTTAGTGTTTCCATAGATTATATTAAGTGATATAAATTTTGTAAATGATAGGATACAGTAGGAATTGTGTGGTAACATTTATTAATCTTGTATTGATAGTAACAAAATGAATGATTTGTCTTTATTATACTAACCCACCTCACGAAGTTCCGTTAAGTTTTGTGTTGTGAAGTTTTCAAGTTTTGGGTAAAGTTCGGATGGACAACAAAACAAGGAGTGGGAAGAGCCTAAGCTTGGGGATGCCAAAGGAATCCTAAGACATATTCAAGGACACCAAAGAGCCTAAGCTTGGGGATGCCCCGGGAAGACATCCCCTCTTTCGTCTTCAAACCATCGGTAACTTTACTTGGGGCTATATTTTTATTCACCACATGATATGTGTTTTGCTTGGAGCGTCATTTTATTTTATTAGTACTTAATTGCTGTTATTTATATTAATTTTAATGTTTTTTCATCATTTAGTTCAATAATAATGTCAGGGATAGCCTTTACCATGCCTAATTTGCAAGTATAGGAGTTGCTGTTCCAAAACAGAAAGTTTGCTTGTAGTGCAAAAATTTCCTAGAATTTTCTGTATGTCAGAATGACTTGAAATTTGGAAAAAGTATGCTCTTATAAATTCCATACAGCGTGGAATTTGTTCAGATTATTTGGAGTTAATTAAGTATGGATCTTGCTGCATTCTTCACAGACTGTTCTGTTTAGGCAGATTGCTGTTATGATTGCATTGTTCGCATATGTTTGCTTGTTTAATGATTCCATTTGATGATGGGAGTTTTAAATATGCAGAGGAATTCAGTGTGCAATTTGAAATAATAATCTTAGTGATTTTCTACAGTATAGGATGATATAGTTTTGCATTGATTTATACTAACCTATCTCACGAGTTCTTGTTAAGTTTTGTGTGGATGAAGTTTTTAAGATTTTGGAAACCACCATATGAGAGGAATTAAGGAGACACAAGAGCTCAAGCTTGGGGATTACCAAGGCACCCCAATCCATATTTCAATAAGTCTCAAGCATCTAAGCTTGGGGATGCCCCGGTTGGCATCCCACCTTTCTTCTTGAACAATTATTGGTTAGTATCGGTTGAACCTAAGTTTTTGCTTCTTCACATGATTCGTGCTATCCTTGGAGTGTCATTTTTTTTAATACGGTACTTAAGATCTGAAATTATTAGATGGGAGAGTCTTCACATAGCCAAATAATTATTCAACTACTCATTGATCTTCACTTATATCTTTTGGAGTAGTTTGTCTTTTGCTCTAGTGCTTCACTTATATCTTTGTAGAGCATTGCTATGAGTTTATTTTATAGAAATAGTTGAACTCTCATGCTTCACTTATATTATTTTGAGAGTCTTAAACAGCATGGTAATTTGCTTAGGTCATAAATCTAGTCCTAATACGATGGGCATCCAAGAGGGATATAATAAAAACTTTCATACAGAGTGCATCGAATACTGTGAGAAGTTTGATTCTTTGCATATAGTTTTGAGATATAAGGATATGATGAGGAGGGAGTAGTTCACCCTCGGGGATGAGGGTATGTACCAATAGCTATGTGTTTGATCTCTCTCTCTCATGTTCTTGAGATGTATTGATTTCGATGTACCGCGGGCTTCGCTACTATAGTTGGATCTTATGATGTTCTTCCCCCTCTCCCTTCTTGTAATGAATTGAGTTTTCCCTTTGAAGTTATCTTATCGGATTGAGTCTTTAAGAACACTTGATGTATGTCTTGCCCGTGTCTATCTGTGGTGACAATGGGATATTCATGTGAGTACTTGATGTATGTTTTGGTGATCAACTTGCGGGTTTCGTGACCTCAGGAACCTATTCATAGGGGTTGGCACATGTTTTGACTCTCCGGTAGAAACTTTGGGGCACTCTTTGAAGTTCTATGTGTTGGTTGAATAGATGATTTTGAGATTGTGTGATGCATGTCGTATAATCATACCCACGGATACTTGAGGTGACAATGAAGTATCTAGGTGACATTAGGGTTTTGGTTGATGTGTGTCTTAAGGTGTTATTCTAGTACGAACTCTAGGATAGATTGAACGGAAAGAATAGCTTCGTGTTATTTTACTACGGACTCTTGAATAGATCGACCAGAAAGAATAACTTTGTGGTGGTTTCATACCCGAAAATAATCTCTTCGTTTGTTTTCTTCTATTAGTTACTTTGGAGTGACTCTTTGTTGCATGTTGAGGGCTAGTTATATGATCTAATTATGTTATCATTGTTGAGAGAACTTCCACTAGTAAAAGTATGAACCCTAGGCCTTGTTTCCACGCATTGCAATACCATTCGTGCTCACTTTTACTATTAGTTACCTTGCTGTTTTTATATTTTCAAAATACAAAAACCTATATCTACTATACTTATTGCACTTGTATCACCATCTCTTCGCCGAACTAGTGCACCTATACAACTCACCATTGTATTGGGTGTGTTGGGGACACAAGAGACTCTTTGTTATTTGGTTGCAGGGTTGCTTGAGAGATTCCATCTTCATCCTACGCCTCCCGCGGATTGATAAACCTTAGGTCACCCACTTAAGGGAAAATTGCTACTTTCCTACAAACCTCTGCACTTGGAGGCCCAACAACGTCTACAAGGAGAAGGTTGCATAGTAGACATCATATGGCTTTATAGAATGCTTCATGTGCTTCACTTATATCATTTGAAGTTTGGATTGCCCGTTTCCCTACACATAGAAAACCTTCATTTGTAGAATGCTCTTTTGCTTCACTTATATTTGTTAGAGCAGGGCATATCTTTTGTAGAAAGACTTAAACTCTCATGCTTCACTTATACCTATTTAGAGAGTTAACAGGAGTTTGTCATTCACATGGTTAGTCATAAAATCCTACATAAAACTTGTAGATCATTGAATATGATATTTTTGATTCCTTGCCATAGTTTTGCGACATGAAGATGTGATATTAGAGTCATGCTAGTAAGTAATTGTGTATTCGTAGAAATACTTGTGTTAAGGTTTGTGATTCCCGTAACATGCACGTATGGTGAACCATTATGTGACAAAGTCGGAGCATGATTTATTTATTGATTGTCATCCTTTGTGTGGAGGTCGGGATCGCGCAATGGTTAACTCCTACCAACACTTCCCCTAGGAGCATGCGTGTAGTACCTTGTTTCGATGACTAATAGACTTTTGCAATCAGTATGTGAGTTCTTTATGACTAATGTGGAGTCCATGGATTATACGCACTCTCACCCTTCCACCATTGCTAGCCTCTCTAGTACCGCACAACTTTCGCCGGTGCATTACACCCACCATATACCCTTCCTCAAAACAGCCACCATACCTACCTATTATGGCATTTCCATAGCCATTCCAAGATATATTGCCATGCAACTTCCATGCTTCCGTTTATTATGACACGCACCATCATTGTCATATTGATTTGCATGATCGTAAGATAGCTAGCATGATTTTTTCATGGCTTCACCGTTTTTTGATGTCATTGCTATGCTAGATCATTGCACATCCCGGTACACCGCCGGAGGATTCATATAGAGTCATATTTTGTTCTAAATATCGAGTTGTAAGTAAATAAAAGTGTGACGATCATCATTATTAGAGAATTATCCCATGTGAGGAAGTAATAAAAGAGGCCAATGAAGCCCAAATAAAAAATGAGGCCAAAGAAGCCCACCAAAAAAAGAGAAAAAAAAATAAAAATAAAAAAATGAGAGAAAAGAGAGAAGGGACAATGGTACTATCCTTTACCACACTTGTGCTTCAAAGTAGCACCATGATCTTCATGATAGAGAGTCTCCTATATTGTCACTTTCATATACTAGTGGGAAATTTTCATTATAGAACTTGGCTTGCATATTCCAATGATGGGCTTCCTCAAATTGCCCTAGGTCTTCGTGAGCAAGCAAGTTGGATGCACACCCACTTAGTTTCTTTTTGAGCTTTCATACACTTATAGCTCTAGTGCATTCGTTGCATGGCAATCCCTACTCCCTCACATTGCTATCTATTGATGGGCATCTCCATAGCCTGTTGATGCGCCTAGTTGATGTGAGAGTATCTCCTCCTTTTTGTCTTCTCCACAACCACCATATTCTCTTCCACCTATAGTGCTATGTCCATGGCTCACACTCATGTATTGCATGAAAGTTGAATTTTTTTGAGAATACTAAAGTATGAAACAAATGCTTGGCTAAAACCGGGGTTGTGCATGATTTAATACCTTGTGTGATGAAGATGGAGCATAGCCAGACCATATGATTTTGTAAGGATAACTTTCTTCGGCCATGTTATTTTGAGAAGATATGATTGCTTTATTAGTATGCTTGAAATATTATTGTCTTTATGTCAAATGATAGACTATTGCTTTGAATCACTCATGTCTTAGTATTCATCCCATGATTAGATTATATGATCAAGATTATGCTAGGTAGCATTCCACATCAAAAATTATGTTTTTTATCATTTACCTACTCGAGGGCAAGCAGGAATTAAGCTTGGGGATGCTGATACATCTCCGTCGTATCTATAATTTTTGATTGTTTCATGCCAATATTCTACAACTTTCATATACTTTTGCAACTTTTTATACTATTTTTGGGACTAACATGTTGATCCAGTGCCTAGTGTCAGTTCCTGTTTGTTGCATGTTTTTTGTTTCGCATAATATCCATACCAAACGAAGTCCAAACGCAATAAAAAACCTACAGGTTTTTTTTGGAATATTTATGATTTTTGGGAAGAAGAATCAGCGCGAAACGATGCCCAAGGGGGTCACGAGCCCGGGAGGCGCGACTGGCAGGCTCGTGACCAACCCTTAAGGCGGTTGGGGCCCCTCTTTCGCTGCGAGAAATATATTTTTATAAGGAAAATCCCCTCAAAATTTCAGCCCGATCGGAGTTACGGATCTCTGGGAATTTAAGAAACGGTGAAAGGCCAGAATCTGGGAGCGTAGAAACAGAAGGACACACAGAGAGAGATCCAATCTCGGAGGGGATCTCGCCTCTCCATCGCCATGGAGACCATGGACCAGAGGGGACAACCTTCTCCTATCTAGGGAGGAGGTCAAGTAAGAAGAACAAGAAGGGGGGCTCTCTCCCCCTCTCTCCCGGCGGTGCCGGAACGCCGCCCGGGACATCATCGTGTGATGACGATCTACACCAACACCTCCGTCATCTTCACCAACACCTCCATCACCTTCCCCCATCTATATTCAGCGGTCCACTCTCCCGCAACCCACTGTACCCTCTACTTGAACATGGTGCTTTATGCTTCATATTATTATCCAATGATGTGTTGACATACTATGATGTATGAGTAGATTTTCGTTGTCCTATCGGTGATTGATGAATTGCTATGATTGGTTTAAATTGCTTGTGGTTATGTTGCTGTCCTTTGGTGCCCATCATATGAGCGCGTGCGTGGATCACACCATAGGGTTAGTTGTATGTTGATAGGACTATGTATTGGAGGGCAAGGGTGATAGAAGCTTCAGCCTAGCATAGAAGTTGACGCATACGGGATTGAAGGGGGGCCAATATATCTTTTTGCTATGGTTGGGTTTTACCTTAATGAACGTTAGTAGTTGCAGATGCTTGCTAATAGTTCCAATCATAAGTGCATAGAATTCCAAGTAAGGGATGACATGCTAGCAGTGGCCTCTCCCACATAAAACTTGCTATCGGTCTAGTAACATAGTCAATTGCTTAGGGAAAATTCCGCAACTCCTACCACCACTTCTCCACACTCGTTAAACTAACGTAATTGTTTCTTTATATAAACAACCCCTAGTGTTTATTTACGTGTTCTTTATTATCTTGCAAACCTATCCTATCACACCTACAAAGTACTTCTAGTTTCATACTTGTACTAGGTAAAGCGAACGTAAAGTGTGCGTAGAGTTGTATCGGTGGTTGATAGAACTTGAGGGAATATTTGTCCTACCTTTAGCTCCTCGTTGGGTTTGACACTCTTACTTATCGAGAAAGGCTACAATTGACCCCCTATACTTGTGGGTTATCACCCACCATATTTCAACACCTGCCATGACAAAGAGTAAACGAAATTAGTACAACTTTAAAAAATTGAATACCGAGATGAATAATAGTATGTATATATATAATTTGAGTGTATCATCATCATGTATACCTGACATGAACTATTAATAATCTTCATCGTCTATATATGCTCCGAGATCAATAAATGCATCATCATCATCACTATCATTAATAAATGCATCATCATCACTATTTGGAGCAATATGTGGAAGGCCTCCTTTATGTAATCGGTAAAGCATTGAGAGATCATCCACAGCACTAACCTTTTCTTCTTCCGTCTCTTCTTGCTCCGGCTCAGGGGTGAAGTCGGATTCATTGTCGCTGTCTACCTCAATGTTCTGGGGTGATGTAGAGCGGTTCTTGAAACGTTTTTTTGGAAAGACGTGTTTCTTGGAAGAATTCTCCTTCATATGTGTGTGGGTTAATGTGAGGTTCATAATCATCTTCATTGAGGGGAAGTGGTCTAAAATGTGGTGGCACATCATAAACGACATCCCAACCATTCAGATTTGGATCAGTTTGGCAGGCCCACGGTAGATAGAAAATTTGGGTCTCGTGTTGAGCCTTAATATAGACATCAGGAACATCTAAATGGGTTCTTTGTTTCATTTCGACTAGCCCTATATGTTCATGAGTCCTTCTAGTCTCCTTTGGCTGGAACCAGTAACATTTGAAGACTATGATGTTTGGTCTCTTTTCACCAAAGAATATAAGTTCATAAATTGCTTCAACTCTTCCATAATACTCGACACCTCCTTCGCCGACAGCGGAGACACAACAATTTGTAGACTTTTGGTCGGTCATAGATAGCTCTTTGCCAAAAGTACGAAAGCGATACCCGTTGATGTCGTATTTGTCAAATGAATGGACCTTATAGTCAAAACCATTAGCGACTTGTCTCAGTTCGGCGTCCATAGACTCTGAATTAGCCTACAAGTTTGATATGAAAGGATTGTTGCATTATCCGCAAACTAGACGAAGAAATGAAATGGTCTAATGGGAATTAGCTTTTGTTTGAACCAAGAGATGAAACCGGGATAGCCGCCTCCATGCTTTGCCAGAAGCTCATACTCTTCGATGGAATAAAGTTGGATCACCGCTCCATCCGAGAATTTGGCAATGTATCAACTGTATCACATATCCAGGAATAAGAGCAGTTCAATGGAATTAGAAGTTGCAAAACAATGTACTGAGAACTTACTCGATGTATGGTCGCACTTCTATTAGGTTTTTGAAGATATACAACAAAATGGTCCGCCATTCTTCGACATCCAGCATTATTCCTTTCGAAGCACCGGCTGGTGCAAGCTTCCCTTGGAATAGGCTAAGATTGGATCGAACTTTTTCATGGTAGCCATCATTGTACCAAGGCTTCGGGTTATGCAAATGACGATTCTTGGCTTCGTAGTGTGCTATCACAAAGTTTGCCACCTCCTCAGTAATGAATGCCTCGACCATCGATGCTTCAATTCTACGTTTATTTTTACATTTTGCTCGAAGCGCCTTCTGCATCTTCTCAGTTCCAAAGCACCAATGATTTTTCATGCCCCCCAATCTTGCCTCGGTCGGGAGGTGCAAAATCAAATGTTGCATTGGATTAAAGAAGCCCGGTGGAAAGATCTTTTCTAACTTGTAGATCAACTCCAACACCAACTCTACCAGTTCATCTAGCACGTCAGGCGATAGTTCTTTCGCACAAAGAGCGCGGAAGAAATAGCTCATCTCTACCAATACTAGCCATTCATCCTCGGGGATAAAGCCACGCAACATCACCAGCATTACCCGCTTAAGCCATATGTGCCAATCATGACTCTTGAGACCAAATACTTTCAATTTGTCAAGACTCGCTCCCCTCTTTAGATTAGCTGCATACCCATCGGGGAACATCAACTGCATTTTCACCCACAAGAACATTTCCCTCATAGCTGGCCTTCCAAGATTGAACCATGCCTTTGGCTTCCTCCAGTTCTTATTTCCTAACGGTTGTCGCATGTTTTGTAACGGTCTATCACATAGAGCCTCCTGATCGACTCTAGCCTTAGGATTATCCTTTGTCTTTCCCTCTATGCCGAACAATGTACCAAAAAGGGCCTCGGCGATATTCTTTTCAGTGTGCATCACGTCGATGTTGTGTCGGCAAAGGAGGCCTTTAAAGTAAGGCAGATCCCACAAGCATATCTTGTGAGTCCGGGCATGTTTCGTATTATACCCTTTGAAATGCCCTGGACATATTGGATCCGGCTCGAGAGTGTTTATCTGATCCAGGGTCTGTTGGCCTGTCAATGCAGGTGGTGTAGAGTTTTTGACAACTCTACCTTTCATGAAATTCTTCTTGTATTTTCTAAACTTATGGCGTGGATCCAGGAACTGTCTATGCAAGTCGAAGCAAGAATACTTGTGACCCTCCTGTAGCCAACGGTACTCAAGAGTTGCCTTGCATGTGGGGCACAGGAACCTTCCATGCACACACCAACCAATGAATAGCGCATACGCCGGCAAGTCATTCGTCAAGTACATGTACCACACATGCATTTTGAAGTTTTTTTGGAAGCGACATCATATGTCTTGATCCCATTATCCCAAGCTTCTTGCAATTCATCCTTAAGCGTCTGCATGTACACATTCATATTCTTCCCCGGATAGTTGGGCCCTGGAATTATCAATGTCAAGAAAATAATCTTTATTTTCATAATCTCTTCGGGGGGAGATTGAGTGGAATGAAAAATACAGGCCAACAACTGTATTGGGTTCCGTGATACCAAACACTTGGAACCCATTCATGCTGATGGCGACTCGAGGATGCCTTGGATCTATCGCTTTATCCTTATGTAATGAATCGAATTGCTTCCACGCAAAAGCGTCTAAAGTGTGTCCCAACATCGGATTCCCACCTGTGCCTAGTTCGGTTCTTTTTCCCAATTTATGCCACGTCATTTGTCTAGCCATGTCTTCAACCATGAAAAGACGTTGAAGTCTTGGTATGATTGGTAGATACCGAAGAACATTAACTGGGATTTTGGTCTGACTCTTCTCACCCATACCGTTGTCTACCATGACATACCTAGAAGGCTTGCAAATGGGACAATAGTTCAAGCCCTCATACTCAAGCCTAAATAAGGAACATCCATTCACACAAGCATATATCTTCTCATAGGGCATCTTAAGCGCACGTAGGATTTTGTCCGACTGGTATAGGTTTGCTGGCAATACATGGCCTTCGGGTAGAAAGCGTCCAAATATTGTCATCATCGCATCGTAGCATTCTCTGCCTAGGTTGAACTAAGCCTTCAGAGCCATACTTGCGCGATGACATCCAGCTGACAAAGCTCAGTGTGCTCGTGGAGAGGACGTTCTGAAGACTCCAACATTTCATAGAAGGCCTTTGCAGATTCGTCCATCTCATCGTCTGAATCTCGAGCATCATCAAATTCTTGCACCATGTCTTCGATCCAAGTACCATGCTCGTCGATGCGACGATGAACAACCTCAGCTCTGGCATGTTAGGCAGACTCACCATGAAATCTCCACACCGTATAATCAGGCGTAAAACCCCACTTCTACAAGTGTTTACCCATTTCATCCTGTGTCCACTTTCTATGGTTGTCGCACCGGACACAGGGGCACCAGGTTATTTCCCGGCCATTTGCAAATGCGACGCTGAGAAACCCCTTGGGTTTTGTTAACCATTCAATGGTCATTTCTTTCTGACTAGGGTGACCGGTGTACATCCAAGAACGATCACTCATCTTGCCTACCTACTAAACACACAAGATATATATATATATATATATAATTCATCATCTATATTCATCCGTTAATCAAGTTTTTCAGTTTTATTACGTCCATGCAACCTACACGCTAATAGGTAGAGATAGGTCTTAATCCCACCCGAGTATGTGTAGATTGGGTTCGTTTTCCCATGCTCTGCTCCAGATCTGACGCAGAATTTCGGTAGCACCTCCCTGCTGTTCTCCTGATACACGTCTCGGCAATAAGCAGAGAGGATGTGTACCCGGAGAACAACAGGGAGGCACTGACGAAATTCCGCAATGGATCCAGAGCAGAGCATACGGGAAAACGAACCCAATCTACACATACTTGGGCTATCCATGGATAACGTTGGACAATTCGAAAGGATGGCGGTTATAAATATGCAAAGACATGCATATTTATAGATGACTCCCTTTCGAATGGGAGACACATACAGGTCACGTATACTGATGATTGAAGACACCTATAGCTAGCAAGTTCCATCCGCACGAAGACCGGAACCGAGCAAATTAAAGGGGTCGGGGAAGGAGATGTCATTTCTGCTCGCCAACGAACACAGCACTGCACATTGAAATTCACCCGATCAACACAAATATGATGTGTTTTATAACAAAATTGGAAAACATGTGACCTAACTCATAATTTACAAAACTATGACCCCGCCGGCCTCTGGAAGGCCGAAAAGCCCCTTCTCGTGCAAAAGAAGGCAGAATAGGTGTCGGGGGACGGGGGTCAGGGGTCAATGGCGTCGGGAGTCAGTGTCGTTGAGGGTCGGTGGCGTCGGGGGTCAGGGGTCAGTGGCGTCGGGGGTTAGTGGCATCGGTGGTCGGGGGTCAGTGGCATCGGTGGTCGGGGGTCAGTGGCATCGGTGGTCGGGGGTCAGTGGCGTCGGGTCGGGGATCAGTGACGTTGGGGGTCGGGGGTCAGTGGCATCATGTCGGGGTGTCGGGGTGTCGTGTCTGGGCATCGTGTCGGGGTGTCGGGGTGTCGTGTCGGGGCGTCATGTCGGGGTGTTGGGGCGTCGTGTCGGGGTATCGGGGCATCGTGTCGTTTTTTTCTATACTAATAAATAAACCAACTAACCTAAACCTAAACTAACCTAATAAACCAACCTAAACCTAAACCTAAACTAACCTAAAACTATAATTAAACTAACCTAAAGTAACCTAAAACTAAAACTAAACTTACCTAAACCTAAACTAACATAAAACTAAACCTAAACTAACCTAAAACAAAAACAAAACTAACCTAAACCTAAACTAACCTAAAGCTAAAACTTAACCAACCTAAAAAAACTCAAAAAAACTCACCTTGGAGGGGCCAGTGGAAGGGGGCCGGTGGAGGACGGTCGCCGGCGTGGCGGGCGCCGCGGGGAGGGGCGGCGAGGAGGGGGCAATTGATAACCCACAAGTATAGGGGATCGCAACAGTTTTCGAGGGTATAGTATTCAACCCAAATTAATTGATTCGACACATGGGGAGCCAAAGAATATTCTCGAGTATTAGCAGTTGAGTTGTCAATTCAACCACACCTGAAAGATTTAGTATCTGCAGCAAAGTTTTAGTAGCAAAGTAATATGATAGTAATAGTAACAGTAGTGACAGTAGTAGTAGTGATTTGTGTAGCAAGTGTAACCGCAGTAGCGGAAAAGTAACTAAGCAAGGACCAATATAGGAAAAGCTCGTAGGCATTGGATCGGTGATGGATGATTATGTAGGATGGCATTCATCATGTAACAGTTATAACATAGGGTGATATGTAACTAGCTCCAGTTCGTCAATGTAATGTAGGCATGTATTCCGTATATAGTCATACGTGCTTAGGGAAATGAACTTGCATGACATCTTTCGTCCATCCCTCCCGCGGCAGCGGGGTCCTAATGGAAACTAAGGGATATTAAGGTCTCCTTTTAATAGAGTACCGAAACAAAGCATTAACACATGGTGAATACATGGAATCCTCATACTATGGTCATCTCCGGGAGTGGTTCCGGCTATTGTCACTCCGGGGTTGCCGGGTCATAACACATAGTAGGTGACTACAACTTGCAAAATAGGATCAAGAACTCACATATATTGATGAAAACATAATAGGTTCAGATCTAAAATCATGACACTCAGGCCCTAGTGACAAGCATTAAGCATAGCAAAGTAGTAGCAACATCAATCTTAGAACATAGTGGATACTAGGGATCAAAACCCCATCAAAACTAACTCGATTACATGATAGATCTCATCCAACTCATCACCTTCTAGCAAGACTACGATAAGATTACTCACGAACGATGAAGAGCATCATGAAATTGGAGATGGAGGATGGTTGGTGATGACGATGGCTTCGATTTCCACTTTCCGGAGCCCAAAACAGACTCCAGATCTGCCCTCCGGAGGAAGAACAGGTGGTGGCGGCGGCTCCATATCATAAAATGCGATTATTTCTTCTTCATTTGTTGGGATGAATAGGGTTACATGGAACTGGAGAGGAGGTCAGAGGAGCCACGTGGCCCCACGAGGCTGCCAGGCGCGGCCAGGGGGGGCGCGCCTCCTGGGCTCGTGGCCCACTGGCTGCTCCTCCTCGATTCATTCTTTCTCCGGTATTTTTTATATATTCCATAAAAAATCCTCATCAATTTTCAGGTCATTCCAAGAACTTTTATTTCTGCACAAAAATAGCACCATGGCAGTTCTGCTGAAAACAACGTCAGTCCGGGTTAGTTTCATTCAAATTATGCAAGTTAGAGTCCAAACCAAGGGCAAAAGAGTTTGGAAAAGTAGATACGTTGGAGATGTATCAACTCCCCCAAGCTTAAAGCCTTGCTTGTCCTCAAGCAATGCAGTTGATAAACTGAAAGAGACAAAAGAAAAACTTTTACGAACTCTGTTTGATCTTGTTGTTATAATTATGTCTAACTCATATTCAGATTTTCAGCAAGATCATAAGCTAACCACATAAGCAATGACATAAAGGTCTCACGATATACTCATATCAATGGCATAATCAACTAGCGAGTAGTAATAATTAGTTTCAAATGTTAACACTTCAATCAAAACAATCATGATACAATATGAATAGATGGTATCTCGCTAGCCCTTTGTGAGACCGCAAAACATAAATGCAGAGCACCTTCAAAGACCAAGGGCTGACTAGAAGTTGTAATTCATGGTAAGAAGATCCAGTCATAATCATACTCAATATGAATTAATAGCAAAGCATATAAATGACGGAGGTGCTCTCTAGCTAGTGCTTTTAATAAGAAGAGGATGACTCAACAGAAATGTAAATAGATAGGCCCTTCGTAGAGGGAAGCATTGATTCGCAAAGGTGCCAGAGCTCAAGCTTTTTAAAACAGAGATAAATGATTTTTGGGGTGGCATGCTTTCATTGTCAACGCGGTGACTAAGAGTTTTCACCATCTTCCATGCTACACGTATTATAGGCGGTTCCCAAATAGAATCGTAAAGTTTTGACTCCCCCACCACCAATCAATCACACTCCATGACTAGCCGAATCCTTGGGTGCCGTCCATACCAACAACAATCCAGGGGGAGTTTTGTTTGCAATTATATTTTTATTTGATTTGAGCATGGAACCGGGCATTCCGATTACCGGCCCCTTTCTCGTGAGTGATAGTGAATAAACACATATCAAGGATAACACACCTAGCATGGAAGATACTGACCGCCCCTTGTCACAACATGAGCGGTTCAGGCATACAAAACAAATTATTATTCGGAGGTTTAGAGAATGGCACGTGCAAATTTACTTGGAATGGCAGGTGAATACCGCATATAGGTAGGTATGATGGACTCATATGGAACAACTTTGGGTTTATGGAAATGGATGCACAAGCAGTATTCCCGCTTAGTACAAGTGAAGGCTAATAAAAGACTGGGAAGCGACCAACTAGAGAGCGACAACATTCATAAACATGCATTGAGATTAACCAACATTGAGTGCAAGCATGAGTAGGATATAAATCACCATGAACATGAAAATCGTGGAGGCTATGCTGATTTTGTTTCAACTACATGCGTGAACATGTACCAAGTCAAGCCACTTGAATCATTCAAAGGAGGATACCATCCTATCATACTACATCACAATCATTTTAAAATTCATGTTGGCATCCAAGACAAACCATTATAAGCTCCTAGCTGATTAAGCATGGCATAAGAAACTATGATCTCTAAGTTGTCATTGCAAACATGTTTCTCTCATAACAATGCTGAATTAGGAATGATGAGCTAGTCATATTTACAAAAACAAAATAGGTCGAGTTCATACCAGCTTTTCCAGGCTCAGTCACTTCATCTTATATCGTCATTATTGCCTTTCACTTACATGACCGAATGATGTGAATAATAAGAGTGTTCGTGCATTGGACTAAGCTGGAATCTACAAGCAAACTCAGAGGAGAAGACAAGGTAATATGCCTCTTTGACGGATAAACAATAATGCATATGAGAGCCACTAATCATTTTAATCATGGTCTTCTACCTCGACCCAAAGAAAAAAAATTATTTACATGGGAAAGCTCCCAACAAGCAAAAGAAGAACGGGAAAATCTTTTGGGGTTTTCTTTTTAATTGCTATCTAGCATGCAAGAATTATAAAGTTATAACTAATTTTTTTGTTTTTTTCTCATTTTTAATTTTTTTGGATTTTCTTAAGTTAACCAAACACACAAGAAGAATGCGAGAAAAAGAAAATAAACTAGCATGGATGATACAATGAAAAAGTGTAAACACCGACTATCAAAGTGAATGTGTGAACATGAATATAAAGTCGGTGAGAAACACGTACTCCCCCAAGCTTAGGCTTTTGGCCTAAGTTGGTCTACTCCCAAGGCTGGTCCGGGTAATATCCAAAATCGTAATGGGGGTTGTACTGGGACGCGACAGCTACCGCCTGAATAGCTGCCTCACGAAGGTGAGCAGCCTTCGTTTCTCTCTCATACTCCTCTGCCTCTCTTCTAGTTATGTAATATCTTTGTTTTCCCTGAAAATCAAAGAAGGCAGGAGCAGGAAGAGTAATATGGAAAACACGATGTCGATCAAATATTAGCCTGTATATGAGGGACTCATTGCTCCTCTCAAGGAACTGGAAGCGTATCATGGCAACACGATCAAGGAATGCATTGTGGAGCGGGGTATCTCCAGCCTGGATGGGTATTCTAAGATAATTAGCTAGGCGAGTGGCGTAGATTCCACCAAAGAAATCTCCCTCATTAGCATTCTTATTTAGTCTCCTAGCAATTATAGCTCCCATGTTAAAACTTCTATCGCCCGTTACTGCACTCTTAAGTATACTAAGGTCAGGAGCGCAGTGGTGGCTATGATCACGCTTACCATTAATGCATCTACCTATGAAGAGAGCAAAATAATGTAAAGCAGGAAAATGAATGCTCCCCATGGTAGCCTGCGTAATATCTCTAGTCTCTCCAATAGTTATACCAATCCATGGTATACGATTTATCATAAAGATCAAACAATATGGATGTGTTACGGCCAGATGAAAATTTAAATCTACGGACAAAGGAGGCAGTGAGGGAAGTATACTGTTCACATTTATCAGAGATGAATTCCTCGAGCCCGGCGTTACGGATAAATGTATCAAACTTGTCCTTAAAGCCTGCATCAATCATGAATTCATCGGAAGGTCATTCACATGGTTGCATCGATGCGTCTCTCAGCTGATAAAAATCGGGCTCCCGAATCGCAGGACGGGGACCCCTCCTGCTCGAGGAACCACCATGATAGCTCTTCCTAAACATTTTCCTTTTTTTGAAATAAATCTGAAAATTTTAGTGACTCAAAATAAAAGTGAACAAAACTTCACAAAACTCATAGCAACTACTCCTACAAGTGCCTAGAGGCCATATCTTGCATCAAAACTACTTGGGACCAAATAAAATCAACATGCAAAGCTCAAGAACAGGGTTGCCAAGGCAGCAACAATACGCAATGAATAAAGCACTAGAACAAAAACTAATTGGACCAATGGAGGAGTCACATACCAAGGAACAATCCCCTAAAATAGTTCGGTGAATGGAGCTTTGCACAAGGAGATCAAAAAATGCAGCAAAATGAGCAAGAACACGGGTTTGAGCTATGGAATGATTTTTTCTGGAGGTGGAAGAAGGAGATGGGAGCCGGAATAAGTGGAGGGGGCCACGTGGGCCCCACGAGCCTGCTAGGCGCGGCTAGGGGGGTGGTCGCGCCTCCTGGGCTCGTGACCCACTAGTGCATCCCCTCCAGTTTTTATTTGTCTCAAAAATTCTAATATATTCCAGAAAAAATCATACTTGAATTTCAGGGCATTTGAAGAACTTTTATTTTTAGGTCATTTTTTATTGGACGGATAATGCAGAAAACGGGAAAATAATGCTATATTTATTATTTTTGTACTAAATAACAGAAAGTAAAAGTTGGGAATAGAAGGTTGTGACTTCTAGATTCATCCGTCTCATGGTCATCAAAAGAAATCCATCAATGAGGTTGATCAAGTCTCCTTGACAAACTTTTTTTGAATCACATGAAACCGGAGAATTTTCGAAAAATCACTAAGTTACCTCAATGGGAATGTGCATATCCCTAACAATAAGTATATCATATCTCATCTTGACAGTAGGTACAGGGAATTCAAAGCTTCCAATGATAATAGATGAAGGTTTTTCAATAGAATTTATGCAATGAACCCGATATTGTTTCTTCGGAAAGTGCACCGTGTGCTCATTACCATCAACATGGAAAGTGACATTGCCTTTGTTGCAATCAATAATAGCTCCTGTAGTGTTTAAAAAGGGTCTTCCAAGGATGATTGCGATGGCATCATCCTCGGGAATATCAAGAATAACAAAGTCCGTTAAGATAGTAACATTTGCAACCACAACAGGCACATCCTCGCAAATGCCGATAGGTAAAGCAGTTGATTTATTGGCCATTTGCAAAGAAATTTCAGTAGGTGTCAACTTATCCAATTCAAGTCTACGATATAAAGAGAGAGGCATAACACTAACACCGGCTCCAAGATCACATAAAGCAGTTCTAACATAATTTCCTTTAATGGAGCAAGGTATAGTGGGTACTCCGGGATCACCTAGTTTCTTAGGAGTCCCATCCTTAAAAGTATAATTAGCAAGCATGGTGGAAATCTCAACATCAGGTATCTTCCTTTTATTAGTTAAAATATCTTTCATGTATTTAGCAAAAGGAGACATTTTAAGCATATTAGTCAAACACATTTGCAAAAAGATAGGTCTAATCATTTCAACAAAGCGCTCAAAATCCTCATCATCCTTTTTCTTGGATGGTTTGGGAGGAAAGGGCATGGGTTTCTGAACCCATGGTTCTCTTTCTTTACCATGCTTCCTAGCAATAAAATCACTCGTATCATATCTTTTGTTCCTAGGTTGTGGGTTATCAGGTTCAATAGCAGGTTCAATCTCCACATCATTACCATTACTAGGTTGAGCATCAACATGAACATCATTATCAATATTATCACTAGGCTCATGTTCATCACCAAATTGTGTCTCAGCATCAGAAATAGATATATCATTTGGATTTTCAGGTGTAACAGCAACAGGTTTACTAGCATGCAAGTTCCTAGCATCTTTCTTTTTCTTCCTATTACCAGGATAACTAGGTGCATCACTATTAATGCCTTGAGAATCTTGCTCAATTCTCTTAGGATGGCCCTCAGGATACGAAGGTTCCTGAGTCATTCTACCACCTCTAGTAACAACTTTAACAGAATTATCATTCAATTCATTAAGCAAGTCATTTTGAGCTTTAAGTACTTGCTCTACTTGAGTAGTGACCATAGAAGCATGTTTACTAATAAGCTTAAGATCATTAACATTTCTATCCACACAAGCACTTATATGATTAATCATACGAGCATTTTGTTCAAGTTGTCTGCTAACATAATCATTAAAACTTTGTTGTTTGGCAACAAAATTATCAAATCCATCTAAGCATAAGCTAGCAGGTTTATCATAAGGAATATCACTCTCATTGAATCTACGAAGAGAATTTACCTCTACTACCTGTGTCGAGTTACCAAGACCATGCATCTCTTCTACCTTTGTTGGGTTATCAAGACCATGTATCTCTTCAATAGGCGGTAGATTCTTAATATCTTCAGATTTAATACCTTTCTCTCGCATAGATTTCTTTGCTTCTTGCATATCTTCAGGACTGAGGAATAGAATACCTCTTTTCTTTGGAGTTGGCTTCGGAGGTGGTTCGGGAATAGTCCAAGCATTATCATTGCTCAAGATACTATTTAATAGAATTTCAACTTGTTCCATAGTTCGTTCCCTGAAAACACAGCCAACACAACTATCTAGGTGGTCCCTAGAAGCATTGATTAGTCCATTATAAAAGATATCAAGTATTTCATTTTTCTTAAGAGGGTGATCAGGCAAAGCATTTAGTAAGTGGACAAGCCTCCCCCAAGCTTGTGGAAGACTCTCTTCTTCAATTTGCACAAAGTTATATATATCCTACAAGGCAGCTTGTTTCTTATGGGCAGGAAAATATTTCTCAGACAAGTAGTATACCATATCCTGGGGACTACGCACACAACCAGGAGCAAGAGAAGTAAAGCAAGTTTTAGCATCACCCTTTAGTGAGAAAGGAAACAACTTAAGGATATAGTAATAGCGAATTTTTTCGTCATTAGTGAATAGGGTGGCAATATCATTCAGTTTAGCAAGATGTGCTACAACAGTTTCAGATTCATAACCATGAAAAGGATCAGATTCAACCAAAGTGATTAACTCGGGATCGACAGAGAACTCATAATCCTTATCAGTAACAAAGATAGGTGAAGTAGCAAACTTAGGATCATATTTCATTCTAGCATTCAGAGATTTTTCTTTCCACTTGCATAATAATTTCTCAAGATCATAGCTATCCTTACAGGCAAGAAAGTCTTCAGCTACCTCTCCTTCCATAACATAACCCTTAGGTATATTAGGCAATTCATATTTAGGAGGGATAGGTCTAACAGGTGTAACAACAGGTTCTATTTCAATAGTTTCATCAGTTTCAGAAGTATCATTTGATTCAGCAGTAACTCTAGCAATTTGTGCATCAAGAAATTCACCAAGTGGCATATCATTACCAAGCAAAGCATCATCATAATTATCATGTATAGCAGAAGTAGCATCATCAAGCACATGCGACATATTAGAATTAATAGCAGGTGGTGGTGTCGCAAATTTACTCATAACAGAAGGTGAATCAAGTGCAGAGCTAGATCGCAGTTCCTTACCTGTCCTCGTAGTTGAGGGCAGAACTTTAGGTTTTGGATCTCGCAAATTCTTCATAGTGATCAATAGATATAAATCCCAAGTGACTTAGAGAACAGAGCTATGCTCCCCAGCAACGACGCCAGAAAAAGGTCTTGATAACCCACAAGTATAGGGGATCGCAACAGTTTTCGAGGGTATAGTATTCAACACAAATTTATTGATTTGACACAAGGGGAGCCAAAGAATATTCTCGAGTATTAGCAGTTGAGTTGTCAATTCAACCACACCTGAAAGATTTAGTATCTGCAGCAAAGTTTTAGTAGCAAAGTAATATGATAGTAACAGTAACAGTAGTGACAGTAGTAGTAGTGATTTGTGTAGCAAGTGTATCAGCAGTAGCAGAAAAGTAACTAAGCAAGGACCAGTATAGGAAAAACTCGTAGGCATTGGATCGGTGATGGATGATTACGTAGGATGGCATTCATTATGTAACAGTTATAACATAGGGTGATATGTAACTAGCTCTAGTTCGTCAATGTAATGTAGGCATGTATTCCGTATATAGTCATACGTGCTTAAGAAAAAGAACTTGCATGACATCTTTCGTCCATCCCTCCTGTGGCAGCGGGGTCGTAATGGAAACTAAGGGATATTAAGGTCTCCTTTTAATAGAGTACCGGAGCAAAGCATTAACTCATGGTGAATACATGGAATCCTCATACTATGGTCATCTCCGGGAGTGGTTCCGGCTATTGTCACTCCGGGGTTGCCGGGTCATAACACATAGTAGGTGACTACAACTTGCAAAATAGGATCAAGAACTCACATATATTGATGAAAACATAATAGGTTCAGATCTGAAATCATGGCACTCGGGCCCTAGTGACAAGCATTAAGCATAGCAAAGTGGTAGCAACATCAGTCTTAGAACATAGTGGATACTAGGGATCAAACCCCATCAAAACTAACTCGATTACATGATAGATCTCATCCAACTCATCACCGTCCAGCAAGCCTACGATAAGATTACTCACGAACGATGAAGAGCATCATGAAATTGGCGATGGAGGATGGTTGGTGATGACGATGGCTTCGATTTCCACTCTTCGGAGCCCAAAACAGACTCCAAATCTGCCCTCCAGAGGAAGAACAGGTTGTGGCGGCGGCTCCGTATCGTAAAATGTGATTATTTCTTCTCCTTAATTTTTTCTGGGACGAATAGGGTTATATAGAACTTGAGAGGAGGTCGGAGGAGCCACGTGGGCCCCACGAGCCTGCCAGGCGTGGCCAGGGGGGCGCGCCTCCTGGGCTCGTGGCCCACTGGCTGCTCCTCCTCGGTTGATTATTTCTCCGGTATTTTTTATATATTCCACAAAAAATCCTCGTCAATTTTCAGGTCATTCCAAGAACTTTTATTTCTGCACAAAAATAACACCACGGCAGTTCTGCTGAAAACAACGTCAGTCCAGGTTAGTTTCATTCAAATCATGCAAATTAGAGTCCAAAACAAGGGCAAAAGAGTTTGGAAAAGTAGATACATTGGAGACGTATCAGCGGTGCGGCGCACGGGCACAGGGTTCGGGGGCAGGGCGATAGCAGGGGCCGGCGGCGATGCTGGGCGTAGGGGTCGGCGGTGGGGCGTCACGGGGAGGCGGCGGCGGGGAGGGAGCGGCTGTTCGGTGTCGCGAGCATAGGGATCGGCGGCGGTGTTGGAACATTGGGGCTCGGCGGCGTCAGGCGCGGCTGGGGCGGCGGGTGGGTTGTGGGGGAGTTGGTGGGAGAGAGAGAGATCGAGGGGGAGAGAGGGGGAAATGGTCACTTAAGGCCATTGTTGATGGACGTTAGCTAGCAAAGTCTTTGTCGTCCCCTAGCGGACGACAAAGAGTGCGCGAGCAGACGACAAAGGCCGCCCACCTAACCTAGCCTGCTCCACGGTCCAGTGGGCCCCATCTGGGCTCTTTGCCGTCTGTCGTAGGGCCCTTTGTCATCGGCTGGCGGACGACAAAGACACGGCTAATGGCAAACTGTGTACTTGTCGTCCGCCACCCCTGTGTCGTCTGCTTTTTCTAAGCTGACGGCAAAGACCTTCTTTGTCGTCTGCCAGCAGACGACAAATAACTGGTAGACGGCAAATTCCCTGATTCCAGTTGTGTTTTCTCATCCTCCTCTTGGTTAAAGAAGTTTTCATCTCTTTGTTGATCTCAATCAAATAAATTGTTTTCTGTTCATGGCTCGTTGTCAACTCATAATTTTGAGATGTTTTCCATAAGCCCACACTAAGCTTGTTCTTTTCGTTGTTGATTTTACAACAACTTCGTTCAATCCTTCCTTGTAAGGATGCTTTCAAATTAAATTGTGGTAGAAGTTGTCATTTTCTTCTCCGGTCTCTTCTTCCCAAAGATCTAGCTTCTATTCTTTTGTTTCAGAGGCTTCGTGATGTTGCTCTCTTTGAACCATTATCTTGTTTTATCAATATCATGTTGTTTTCTCGCTTGTTCAATTAACCGGAGTGTTGTACCCTCTTTCCAAGTTCTTCCATCTTATATAATTTTACCTCTCTTTTCTACCGAAGTGCTGCTCAAATTTCCTTTTAATTCTTGCTAATGCCTCGTGTCATTGTTCATCTCTTTGCAAACTTCAAGATTTGTGGTTTCACTCAATTTGCAAAGAAGCAACTAAGTTTTACCTCTTCCTTTCCTCTTCCTCTTTCTCTTCCTCTTCTCATTCTAAGATCCCGCGTCGAGATCTCTTGTTAGCGGAGGAGAGTTGTAACAGCCCGAGACCGACGCTCCAGAATATTCCCCTTTTATTTCCATTCTCGTCATGTGATTCATTTGCTTGTCTCATTCATCATCGCATCATGTTCATAGCATCGACAACTCCATTGCCATCATGTTTGAAAACCCGCATCCATTCATAGTTGCCAGTTTTCTTCGTTTTTGTCGTTGACCGTTCCGAGACCAACCACACACACATACACGCCCGCGGCATCATTAAAGTATTGTTTTTAAAAGTGCGTATAAAACTTTCTTGGAGTGGGTTGAAAGTTGGCGAGTGGTCTTCTTTTATTGTAGGTAGATCAGTTGCCAAATTTCGTCACATTCGGAGGTCGTTTGATGCCCGAACGGTCAACTGTAGCGACACCATCGTCGGTTAAATAACGGATGTTTTCGGTGTTTCAAAACTCTGCCACGGGCCGCAAACCTACCTCTCTTCTCAGGCAAACCCGTCCCCATAGCCCACCTAGCCCCTAGCCATTGCCGGAGCCATCCGGTCGCAATCGTACAACCAAAAACGCCCCAAACCCCAAACCCGAGCTAAAAACTGCTATAAATGGACACCCCCTCATCTAATTTGCGCAACCTAGCCACCCCTAACCTACAACCGTCGCTTACAGCTCAATTTCCGCGCCGGACCGCTCCACCGCCGCGACTTGGCACCGCCGCGCCGCCGCACGCAGCCAACCAACGCCTGCCACGTCGCCAACCGCAGCCTCCTCTCTCCTTAGCCGCGCGGGCCCGCCATGCCCGAATCAAGAACCTCAGCAGCCGTTCCTGAGCGCCTAGATGGAAAGAGGAGCTCCCGATCTAGAGGAGCCTCACCACCGCTCTAGTTGGAGCTCGCCGGAGCAGGAGCTCGACCCGTCTCCCATTTGCTCCTACAGGTCTGGCCTCGCCCCGCCCCCTCCTCCTCTGTCCTGAGTTCTCTCTCTCCCGGATCTCAATTCTCTCTCTCTCTCTCTCGAACGCTACAGGTCCCCACCTGTCAGGAACCCTGCTCAGGCTACTGATGGGCCGGCCCTTCGACCAACACAGACGGCCTGTCAAGACCACAACAACACACCATAAATCTTCTGCGGCCCTGAGCGATGAGACCATCCAGTAGATCACGGCACCGAAAGGCACGACAGCTCCTTCTCCTACCTCTGTCCCTCTTCCTCTTGTTCTCTCAAATCTGTAGCTCCATTGATGCTTGTAGTCTAAGCTTGTATCCACTGTAATAGCAATAGATTGTGAGAGACATCTGGTATACAGAGTCAGGCACCACCCTTACCCAAATTTCTCCATCAATTTTTTTCACCATCACAATTGGAGGGATCAGCCATGGATCCGTCCATCAGGAGTATCTCGAGCGGCTCGATGCCAGGCTTGACGCCTACACAAACGCCATCAGGTCTCTTACCGAGAAACTCAATGGGGCCACCAGCACACTCGCCGTCGTCCAAACTCCACCACCACCGACCACTTCGCTGGCGAGCACATCAGACGCGTCGGCGTCTGTCCCCGACGTCTCCTGCTCCATCACCAAGGTCCAGGAGATCCCTACGGTCGCCCATGATGCACTCCTGGTGCACATCAAGGTGGTGCCCGTCACCTATTCGACGGAGTGCTTGACCCAGGTCAACACCATCGATAGCATCGATGAGTCCATAACGCCGCCACCGCCATCGACCTCGAGCCCACGACCGACTCAATCCGCCAAGCAGTCGAACAACTCTCTTCGGTGCAGGCAACGACCTCCATCGGCACCAACACTCCCTCTAGTGTCGAGGCGGTTTCTCTTGTGACGAACATCACCAACGTCGACCCCAAGACTGGCGTGCAGGAACTCGAGGCCCTCTCTGTCAACACCTCCACCCAAGTGACCGGCAAGGCAGACCGTGACATCGCCCCCATCACCATCCCCAGCGACCCTGCTCTGCCGGTGTTGACCATGTGTTTGACTGCCGGTCTAGTCCAAGATGGCGAATGGGTGAAGCAGGTTCATCTTGTGGACAAGAGGAAAAACGCATGCCTGCCACCAATACAACAGAGAATCAGGCAGCAACCATGGTTGTCACCTTTGCAAGTGAGGACTAAGCACAATGGACGCATGTTCAGGCCTAGGCCGTGGCCCTCTTTCATGTTTCATTCAGATGCAAGTTATCAGGAGGAGCCATGTTCAGGTATACGTCGTCAACCACATAATGATTTATTGTTCAATTCTGGAATCGCTTTGAGTTGTGTGTCGGGTGCACAACTGCCGTCTTGGCGTCCACCGGATCATGCAACATCTGATGCTAAACAGTCCAGCCTAGGAGTCACATCCAAACAGTGTTCTATCCATGTTGTAGACTGCAATCACAACAAGTTGCTGAATGGTGCGTCCGTCTTTATGCTTCCACTGAATTTTATTTGGAGAAGTTTGCTCGTTGTTGCCCCATAGTACCAAGATATATTCCTACCCTGAGTCCGTAGGTAATGCAATTTATGGGAAATCTGTACCTGAGTCATGTGGAAGGGCAGTCAACTATCTCTTTTGTGCAGTTCTATTGTCAACCTCATGCTCAAAATGCAGAAAAATTGTTCAGATTTAGTCCAAAAAATGTTCAGTTGAAGCTACAATATTTTTCCTGCAATTGCTGAGAAATACATGTGCTGTCAGAACTGCCCACTGGTGAGCTCCCCGACGACTGTTATTATTGTGTCGCCAAATTTTGTTCAGCTGAGTATCAGTTTCTAGCTGTCTCTGGGCATTTCAGTGAGTTGTTTGCCACTTTAAGGCTTGAAGAATGGTGGCGTACTAGTGATCTTGTCTATACAACCCAGATTATGAGCATGGAAGTGTACTGGAACAGTTGGAATAAAGAGTTGGCTGGTAGTTTGTCCCATGAGAAATAGTGGAGCACTAGAGATCTGGTGTATACAATTCAGGAATGGACATTTGAGCAAAATCATGTACTGGAGCAGGCTACTGTAGGTAATATTTCTAGTCCTGAAAAATTGCATAAGACAATGGAGACTCTGAACATGTTAGTATGGTGGCAACCTTGGAGTCAAGGAAAAATTAAGTGGAGCGGCCATGCTTCAATCAGTTTTCACATTGGTAATTCTGCGTGTAGTAGTGAACAATTTGGTGATCTTCACCGAACACATTTGGTGATCTTTATTTGTGAAGCTCCTGAGGTAGCCCTATCAATGACGAGTTGCATCTTCCCTGCTGTATGGTTACCAAAAATGCAGCCGTACGTCAAGAACAGGAATCCACGAATGCGAGTAAAAACTTCTGTTTGTGTCATTAAGAGTGTAGCACGCCTTGGTCTGGAGGCAATCGGCGGAATGGACAAGCTCATTCAGGTCGCAGCAACTCAGCTCAGTGACCAGCTTCCTGAATCAAGTGAGGCTGCTCCTAACCTATCCTTGAGACTACCAGATGCTGCCTAGATGGAAGTTTGTATTGGAGTTTATCAACCCAGTGTTCGATTGCCATTGAAGATATTTGAAGAAGTGAATGTACAGACCAGCTTGATCAACTTCCTCGATGCCATCCAGCACAACTATAAGAAATTATATGATATTGCTCTTTACTGGTGTGAACACCTCCAATGGAAAAACACATGGCTACTTACTCTTGTGGAGATAATTCAGTTTGGGGTTGCGCTTATGCATGTCAGAGATGGGTCTAGTAGCTTGTACCCTCCAAAATTGTGGAGCCCAAGTGATTTTTGGCATCAGTGCATCCATCATAAAGAAATGGTGTGCCATATGAAGATTCTTTCGGACCCCGGTGTCTGCGCTTGGTACTACTATGTGGGAACTCGTGATTACTCCGACTACTGTCTTGCAATTGAAGATACAACATGGTTCCTCAAAATTGTCCAACCAGTTGGTAATGCTGAACTGAAGGGAAATCGAGCAGACAACTATAAAGAACCACCTGTCTAGTATTTTCCAAGGCTACTATGTCTGCAACCTGGTATTCATGAGAACCAAGCAACATCAGCACTCTTGAGGAAACTTTCTGTATGGCAAGGACCAGGGCACCCGGACGGTTCTACGTGGCATCGACGATTCTCTCTAGGCTACAACGAGAGTCTTTTGAAGGAGGGAGGGGTGTCACAGCTCTGTCAGCCTCCGTTGAGCAAGTCCTCGTTGGCCCAAAGTTCTGCTTCGTCTTCGACCAAGTTCGCCAACGAATGCTACTATGTTGACCCACTCTACCTCGACCATGACTACTACTGTGAAGGTTTCACCCTCGACTCCACCACTACCAAGGAACTCCGCGTGTCATGGGACCCAGGCGGCAAAAGATCGGCGTCGGCTTGGGGTCAAGCCGATTTTCGAGGGAGGGATGTCAGGAACCCTGCCCAGGCTACTGATGGGCCGGCCCTTCGACCAACACAGACGACTTGGTAAGACCACAACAACACACCATAAATCTTCTGCGGCCCTAAGCGATGAGACCATCCGGTGGATCGCGGCACCGAACGGCACAGCGGCTCCTTCTCCTACCTCTGTCCCTCTTCCTCTTGTTCTCTCAAATCCTGTAGCTCCATTGATACTTGTAGTCTAATCTTGTATCCACTGTAATAGCAATAGATCGTGAGAGACATCTGGTACCTTACACCACCGCCCATGGAGCTCCGCTGCCGTAGCCATTTTGCTCCATCAGACGACCCACGAGCGATGCCACCACTTGGATCCGAACCCCCATGTCCGGATCCATCTGTTCCCATCTTCCGCCGGCCTCCCCATGCCCGTCGACCTTCACTGCCGTCGCCATTAGTTACGCCATGGCTTCTGCCTCATATAGGCGGAGCGGGAGGACAACGAGCAACCAGCGCCTGCTCACCTCGCGTGGGCCGCGCCCCAATCCGTACCAGTCGGGACACTTCCGAGACGGCCCAACTCGCCCCTCTGGCCCAGCCAGCGCCAACCTCTCCACCGAGGGGGCCAAGCCCACTAAGGTGAGCAGCGCCCCGCCTACCACTCACCCATGTGCATCATATTGATATCTTGGCCTCACCCATGTGCATCATATTGATATCTTGGCCTCACCCATGTAGGCCCATTAGCTCCTCCAGATTCGGCCCAATGCTTATTTTTCCTGTCCAGCGAATTTGACTAATTTTCAAGGAATTACAGATTTGCAGAAAAAACCTATTAATCATGCATTTAATAACTCTCACATCGTGAATAGTATGTAAAAACTTTATATATGTAAAATGTTCAGAATATTGCGTAGATTACTAATTTATAACTTTCACACATGTCAAAAATATTTAAACATGCTGTTTGTTTAAATTTGCGTTAATGCCATGCTAAAACGGTTTATGTCATATCTATTTATCTCTAGCTCCGATTAAGATGATCCACATATGTAACTTGATTAGAATAACGTGTAGAATCACATGGTACACTTTATTTTACTGTTTAACAAATATAAAATATGTTTAGTTCAGATCTGGACCAAAGTCATAATTTGCATCTGAGGTCATTTCAGAAGTGCTATATGTTGTTTTTGGCCTCATTTAAAATGCCTAGATGATGTGGTAGTTTCTGACATTGCTTAAAGTGTTGCCACATTTGAGTTCATAATATGATGTAGTATCCATCATTTCCCCCCAGGTAGTGCTGGTAAGTATCAAAAATGCAAATGTCGGTCGACCACCATGTTGGTCGTTATCCTGGCCATTCTGCCCCCTCGTGATCCTCACCCAGCGTGCATACCAGGTCCAGCTGGCACAATATTGACCTCTGCACCCGCGTATTCTGATAGAAAGCCTCCCTAGTGGGGAGGGACATTTTGGCCATCGAATTGAGCTGTGGGATTTGTGCCAGCAATTATTGAATGGGATATACCGGGACATGCTCTGTTTGGATCCATGGGTTAGAGTTAGTTTGAGTTAGATTGGGGCTCAACTAACTCTAACCCAGTCAAACAGGAGGAGTTAGATTGGGTTAGTTTGCTCTAACCCAACTAGCCCATAGGAGAGGTGCTTATTTGAGTTAGATTGGGTTAGATTCTAACTCTAACCTTTAACTAGTTAGAGTATCCAAACAGGACCATAAGAAGGTGGAAATACGCGGGTGGTTGGAACGTCTGTGGAGGCACCGTTAACGGGGGAGGGGGGATGCGACGTCCTATCTGTCCAATGCGTGTCATGACTATTGTGTCGCTCAGGGTGTCACCTGGACCCACTGGTCAGAGCTGGGTAAAATGAAAGTCATCTCTGGCCATAGTTTGTGTACTGTTTGAGGGAAAGGGGATCGAGCGAGAAACTGAGATGGTGGGAGGGCGTCCGCGTTGGCGGCGGCGGTGCGTCGTGGGTGGCCATCGTCGCAGGCGCAACTCTATCTAACTTGCGAGTGTGGCCGTAGGCGACGATTTAGCGCTGGCGAAGCCATGGCAATGGATTTCCCCGTCTATCCGGTGGACAGGTAAACAATCTCTCTTTGTAGGGAACAAAATTGTCCGTTCCCATTTGCTATCAAGGATGTGCAAGATCTTACATCTAAGTTTGGGATCCACACATGTTACCTGTCTTCCCGGATGTAGCGTGTAGCGCGGTGACGTTGATGGAGTTTGTTTGCGGGGCTGGACATGGGGATGTAGGGTCGGCCAATGGATCTCGCGAGACAGTCGTATGTGGATTTGGGGGGGGGGGAGCTCTCGTGGTCAGGCTAATACCGTGTGCTACGAGGAAGGCAATGTTTCCACCGTCGGGGCGGAGGGGGTCATATTCGGTTTCAACGATAGTGAGGGCGACAACGCTGATGCCATTGAACATGGCTTCACTCAAGCACATCCTGATAGGGGCAGGAGGCTATGATTCAAGATCAAGCAGACATGCTGATGGATGCTCTGCCCAATCTACTGGGAAGGTTGATCCCCAAGCCCGTGGTTGGACAAAGAGGCAAATCCAATTTTGTTAGAACCGCATATTGTTTGTCTGCATGTGTAGTTAGGGTGAATGATGCGCCATGCATTTGGCACAGGTGATTGAACAAAATTGAGCAAGTATTTATTCTTCAATCTTAGTACGATTAGGGCATGTACAACGCCATCGCTTAGCACGGACGCCCGGGTAGTATTCCTGGCCGTTTACCCATATTCCCATTCAAGCCCAGGATATCTGCTAGCGTCGACTCCCAGGTTGTCGCCCAGTGCTCCATTTTTTTATTTTTGCACAATAGCTGATTTGACTAGGGGTAGGGTGATACGGAGCGCCAAAAAAATCCTTAAAACAACATTTGTAGCTCATGCGTTGGCTAGTAGCATTGGAATAGCAGACTCTTAGACAAATACCATTTGATAATTATTTTTCTTCTCTCCTTTAAGCGCCCAAGTAGGCACCTATGTATTGGACATGCCCTTAGGTGGGAAAAATCATTTTTTTCCTACGAAAATACGAAAAACCCGGCCATACAGTTTTGTTTTGTTTGTGTTTTATAATAATTTTGCTTTCATGCTGCAGGGTGAGAGTCGGTAATCACCTAGTGAACAAGCAGCCAGCCATGGATTCTGTGATTGCAGACCAAGCAGAGAGTGGAGATGCAACTTCAACTCATTCTACGGGAAGAATATCACTCAAGCCTCAGGTTGGACAAGAAAGTAACACTAATTCATTGAATTCTTTGTCATGAGTATCGTGTGTAATTCTGACATCTATTTTGATGTGCTCATCTGATTGAGTGACAAAAAACTAGAAATTATCTGATTTTTCTTAATCCTAGTCAAATGGTTGTATGTAATGTCTATGGTTAAAGATTTCTAGTTATGATAAAGCAATGTTCATGCATGCCATCAGAACTGATTCATAAATTTTTTATACATCCTAAAATGTATGAAGCCAGACCATATTTTTCATGAATTTATACATTCATTTTGTGTTTACTTTTTTGGAATCAAGGCTGGAGTTGGGAAACACCACCCGACAGGAAACCCTACCCAAGTGCCTAGATAGAGTTGGCTCCCTGGAGCAGACGATTCACGTGTACGCATATAAGCTAGGTGCTAATGTGATCGAACCTGAGATTGGTTTAACATTTGACTTGCTGGAGGAAGCTTATGATTTCTACAACCTTTATTAATGGGACTTGGATTTGTTATAAGATACTCCTTTTGGTCCTTTTTAGTCTGCATATTAGCCTTGTCCGAAATCAAAGAATCTTTATTTTGACCAAATTTATAGAAACATGTATCAACATTCACAATGCCAAATTATATTGTAAGATTCATTACGAGATGTAGTTTCATGGAATGTATATTTGATATTGTAGATGTTGATATTTCTCAATATATATTTGGTCAAACTTTACAAAGTTTGACTTCACACAAATCTAATATGCAGAGTAAAAAGGTCCGGAGGGAGTTTAGAAAAGGCAGGGTCAATGCTGAGAAGACCAAATGCATGTAGGAAGTTGTCTGTGGGTGCTCTGTAAGTGATGATCTTGTTTTCCGCTGACATCATATTTACCTTGTCTTGTTTGTTTGCATTTGTTTTCTTGCTGCATATGTATGAAATGTATCTTTTATATTGCTGCTTTCTGATTAAGGAAAGCAGTCGATGCCTCTGTATTGTAGGGGAAAGCCAATCAAAGAAAACATCGGGTCTTGCAGATGTGAATGCCCGACTATGATCCGTCTGCTTCGTACACATGATAATGGTTGAAGCACAACCACTCATTGTGAACTACGTGTGGCGAGAAGGTGAACTGACCGTCACACAAACACATCATTGATGTGTACACGAAGGATCTCGTAAAACAACTAAGACAGAATAACATTAATGTCACAAAAGTATATAGAATAATAGCAAAGTTTTTTTGAGACGTAGATAAGGTTCCATTCAAAAAAAGGACTCCAAGAAATCTCTGTTGGCTCCCTCAATCAGCTGGCCGAGCTCTGTTGTGCTCACATCAGGCTTGGCTTGGACCATTGACTACTCTGCCTTCTACATGGTAGATGGTGAAGTTCATCTGCATCTGCTCTCACTTTTCTAGATTTGTTCCTATTACAAAATGCTTGTCTTCAATCTATTTCGTTACTAGTGTGAGGGTTCACTAGATGGTAAAGTTAGCCATGGGCTTAAAGGGAAGAATGTTGTCGTCGAACCTGCAAGCGGACCAGGAGGTAATCATCTTGGGCCAAGACGATTCAGGATAGGTTCGCGAGATTAGGAAAGATCTATTAATTAACCTGGAGATAAATACACTCATGGTCCTTGGAGTTGAGACGAAACCATGATACGGTAACCCAACTTTGGAATACGGCTGTTACGTCACTATATATGATGTGACATGAAAATGCGGTCACTGTTGCGTGTATGCGATGCATACAGGCTGTTGTTCACGAGTCGTTGGGGGACAGGTGGCGAACTGTGGAGCCGACGCTGTCCAAAATATGCAAAAAAAACCTCGGGCATCACCAAATCCCCCCCATCAATCCCTCCTTCACTGACGATGCCTCTTCGACTTCGATTGGAGAAAGGGGAGACGCTACATAGGCGACATCGCCCTGGCGATCATTGGCGCAAAGGCGATGATAGGTGTTGATTTCTTCCGTGCTTGCAGAGGCTTCGTCGTCGCGTCTATTCCTCCGGTGGAAGGTGGTGTCAGTGGCTCCTATTTGTCGCGCGGAAGGGGCACCACCCCCGTTTTTAGTAAGTCTTTATCCTTGAAGAATCCGAGTTTTTGCATTTTGATGTTCAAAAACCCTCCTTTTTGGTCCACATTGTCATTTTAGACTCTTTGTAGTTGATAGTTTGGATGGATTGTTCTAGGATTTTGGCATTGGATTTGGGGGTCTGAGAATTGGGGCTTAGGGTTTTAGATACTCAAATGAAATTGTTGAAATGTAAAATGAGAGCGAGAATCGAGAGATGTAAAGTGAAAAGTTGTCCTTATTGATGATTGAGTACAAGTATATATAGCCCTGAGGGGATGCATACAACAGACGCGATGGTCTGGAGAGAGACGAGCGAACAGTCGTGTGCCTCGTGCATGGCGTTTAGGGATAGTGAAGATTCTCCTTAATTAACACATGGGATAATTAAATCTTAGCACCCCCTATTCTACATTATCCTTTTAGACATCATCATCTTAAATAAAATCTCCTCAAAAACCGTATGGAAAAAATATAAGGAGTATAGTGTTTGATATGTTGCTAAAACTCCTTCAAACCTAGTGGGAAAATAAGAATAAGATGATGCAACATATAATGATTATTATCTCTGTCAATTCAATACGAGAAAACTCATAGCGTTTAGAGGACAATAAATATGTCGTATATACTTTCTTAAAAACCCCGATGGGGAAAACTAAAATTATGACATATGATCTTGTACCTCATTAAAAACCTTCATGAGAACCTGTAAAGTAAACTCATGAAGGGAAAAAGAGTATAATATGATGCATTGAACAGGAACAATTTAGGAAGATACTCCCCTTGATTCTTGGAAATTTTGAAGCCGTCACATACCAATTCCATGAACATATTTCTGGAACATATAAGTTGGTAGAGACCTCATGAACAAATCAGTCGCATGATTTGACTTGCAAGATATGCAATATAATGATATTGCTTATTATGTAACCTGTTTGCATCCGGGTAACACAAGAAACATTATCGTTGAGATAATGGTTGGTGGATGTAGCCATGAGGTATGTTTCGAAGACTCTACATGAGAGGGCTACCACACTGTCACGCCCAAGATGCGCGCCTATCCATATTAAGGCACGGGGGCCTCGCAAGGGATAGAGGCGCATCTCGTTGTTCGCAAGCATAGCATCGTCACATCATACATACAAGAAGAGATGAGTATATGAGTTGGCTTACACTCGCCACATACTAAATTACAATTCCACACAGAGTTCAAATCATCAAGATGAAGACAGGGTCCAGCTACGGACGAAATCAAACGATAAAACAGATGCAAATGATACTATCTTGCTAGTCCCGAAGATCACGACCATGGTCCTCTACTCGTCCGGGTAAGTCACGTACATCCTGCCTCTTTCCTCTTCATACTCCCACTAGAGCTGCGTCAGATCATCCTGCACGAACTCATCTATACCTGTAACTAGAGTGTTGCAGTAATGTGTGAGCCACAAGGTCTTAGCAATCTTGTGCCCGGGTACAGAGACTATTCAAGCTTAATGGTTGGGATGGGGTAGGTGTTTAGTTTGTAGAAGCTCTAAGCAATTATGGTGGCTAACTTACGCAACATGAAAATAAATATGAGTGGCCAATGATGAACGATCGTTTCTACAATGACCTCTATGAGATCCTGAACACTTACTTACGTCAATCATAACCCCACTGTGTTCTCTCTCGGATCATGTTCAGTGGCGGAGCCAACGTTGCACCATTGGGTTCAGCTGAACCCAATGGAATTTGACAGCTATGTGCATGTGTTAGTAGGATGCATTGGCCTGACCCCAATAAAATATTAAGCCTGACCCCATTAAGCTGCTAACACCACATGACTAAACAAATAAAAGGCCCAAGAGCCCACTCTCAGGCCTGATTGTTACTAAATCAATACCTGTACGTCCGCTAAAAAAGGAAATCAATACCCGTACGATGAATATACGGACGACAGTCGCACCCCTCGTCGATTTCCCAACTCGCGTCGCCTCTCTCTCCCTTGTCTGGCCGTCTCGCCTAGTTTTCTCTTTTTTGTTAACCCTAGCCCGTCGCTTCGCTTCTCAAACGCCGACGCCGACGAAATCAACAATGGCAACGGCCAATGGCAAGCGCAGAAGCAAACAACTGCAGTGTAATTCGAGCTAGTAAGATCACCTCCACATCACTTTCCTCTATACAACTACTCAATCTAATTCCAGTAGCCTAGTAGTAGGGGAAAGGTTTTGCCCTAATTTTCCAATTCTTTCTTTCGTGGACTTTGATTCATGTAGGATATGGAGAGATATTTTTCAAAGAAGAGAAGTCGATCATCTGATCCAAATAATGATGTGGCGACATCGAGGTCACCTGTTAGATGTAAGAAAAGTACATCAAATGTTGCTGCTGGTAGTCTTCCAAAGCCGCCTATCCAGAAAGAGATTAATTTAGATGAGTTGCCCTACGATCCTGCTGATCAGAAGAGAATCTCGGAATACACAAGAAATCCTAAGAAGCAAGATGAGATTAGGCAAAGATATTTAACGAGGGGGCCTTACAGGCCGCCCTCCACTTTTGTTTATCCACACAAGGACATTGGAGATGCTTCACAAAGATTTAATCTAGAATGGTTTAAAGATTATGGTCGTTGGCTTGAGTATACTGACAAGGTGCATAAGGCCTTTTGTTTGTGTTGCTATCTTTTCAGAGATAATAATGAGGGACAAGCTGGGAGTGATGCATTTGGAATTAGCGGTTGGAATGGTTGGAACAAGAAAAGTAGGCTGGATACCCATGAGGGTAAAGGTAATGTTAATAGCTTTCATAATGTGGCAGAAAAGCGATGTCGGCGCGCGAGGTTAATACGGCAGAGCCGTCCATCGGTGCCCAAAAACCTCTAAAGTGGTCCAACACCCCTATCATTTTCGACGCCGAGGATCACCCTGATGGCACAACCGCGGTTGGGTGTCTGCCATTGTTGGTTTTGCCAACAATTCGCAACCTCAAGGTGACGAAAATGCTAGTCGATAGTGGGGCCAGCCTAAACCTAATATCAGCTAATGTCATCCAGAGGCTACATATTCCCGATGAAGATCTCGAGCCAACATGCACATTCCAAGGGATCAATTCAGGGAGGACTCAGCCGAAGGGCAAGATCAAGCTGCCGGCAACATTCGGTAGCGACATAAATTTCGGAACAGAGAAGATCGTTTTTCACGTCGCCAAGATCTCATTGCCATACAACGGTATCCTTGGCCACCCAGCGCTGGCCAACTTCATGGCAGCCACCCACTTCGCTTACAATGTGCTGAAGATGCCCGGGCCAACGAGTGTCATCACGATCAACTCTGACAAGAAAGGCACACTCATCTGTGCCAACCAACTCTATCGGGAGGCGGTTGCAGCACCTGTCACCAAGGCACTTGCTCCTGCTGCTGGAGCTCCCGGGGGGAAGAAGACCGGCAAGGCCTCTGGCGCACATTCTGGCAAGCGCACCTCCTCGGAGTGCTGCGCTCCCATTAATGATGTGCCAGAGAACTCCACCGGCAAGAACAAGAAGTCCAAGGCTGCTCCACCAGAGACCAAAAAGGTGCCCGTCAAGGAGGATGGCACGGGGGGAACTTTCACCATAAGTTCCACCCTCGATGACAAATAGGAAAGCGCGCTCATTGCCTTCCTACAGGCGAATGTCGATGTGTTTGAATGGCAACCGTCTGACATCCCCGGTGTTCCTAGGGAGGTAGAGCACCACCTTGCCATCTTCCCTCATGCACGACCCGTCAAGCAGAAAGTGAGGAAACAAGCCTTGGAGAGACAAGAATTCATTGTCGAGGAAATCAGAAAAGTGGAAGCGTCAGGTCTGTTCAGAGGGGTGCTCCATCCAACATGGTTGACCAATCCAGTCGTAGTGCGCAAAGCGAATGGTAAATGGAGGCTATGCATTGACTATACAGATCTCAATAAAGCCTGTCCAAAAGATCCTTTTCCCTTGCCGCACATCGACCAGATTGTGGACTCCACTCCCGATTGTGACTTACTGTCATTCCTCGATGCGTACTCAGGGTACCATCAGATCTTCATGTCGAAGGAAGATGAAGAGAATACTGCATTTATCACCTCATGTGGTACGTACTGCTTCATGCGAATGCCTTTCAGGTTGAAAAGTGCTGGTTGAACATTTGCAAAGCGGTCCAGATTGGTTTTGAACCCTAGATGCATAGGAATATGGAAGCTTATATGGATGACATAGTGGTTAATAGCAAGGACAAGGCAATGCTCATACAAGATATGGAAGAGATGTTTACGAATCTGCGCAAGATCAACTTGAAGCTCGATCCCGAGAAGTGCGTGTTTGGTGTTCCATCCGGCAAGCTTCTTCGTGTCTCAGCGCGGGATTGAAGCGAACCCCGACAAGATCAAGGCAATCGAGTAGATTGAAGCACCGAAGCACATCAAGGATGTGCGTCGTCTTGCCTACTGTGTTGCGGCTCTAAGCAGGTTCATCTCCAAGTCTGTTGAGCGCGCCCTAACCTTTTTCGAAATCTTAAAAAAGGCAGGTCCACTGAAGTGGACTCCGGAAGCGGAGATAGCACTGCAGGATTTGAAGAAGTACCTCTCCTCTCCGCCAACACTGGTCGCGCCTAGGCCACAAGAACTGTTGCTGCTATACTTGGTGGCAACAAATCAAGTGGTTAGCGCTGCGTTGGTGGCGCATAGAGAAGCCGACGAAGAAACAGTGGCAAAGGCAAGACCGCCAAGCGACGAGCCGGGACCGCCCTTGGTAGAGCTTGGTGCCGACAAGGCATGATCTGTACAGATGAGTGCAGCAATACATAAGAAGAAGATGGTGCAACGCCCAGTTTATTTTGTCAGCTCCCTTTTACAGGGAGCTAGGTCAAGATACTCTGGTGTGCAAAAATTGCTTTTCGGTCTCCTTATGGCCTCGAGAAAGCTGCGCCACTACTTCCAAGCACATGAGATCACCGTCGTCACTAGCTTTCCGTTGCAACGGGTTTTGTGGAATCCAGATGCTACCGGCAGGATTGTGGAGTGGGCATTGGAGTTATCAAGCTTTGATATCAAGTTTGAAAGTACTTCAACTATCTAGAGCACAACCCTGGTAGAATTCATTGCAGAATGCAGTCCAACGCTAGACGAAGAGATCCAAGAAATAGCTCTCCGGGGCAAGGAAATTGAGCAAGAATGGGTCATGTATTTTGACAGAGCTTTCTCCCTGCAAGGGTCCGGTGCCGGCGTGCTGATTATCGCACCCACCGGAGAGCACCTCAAATACGTAATTCAGATGCACTTTCCCCGGGAGAGATCAACAAACAATACGGCGGAGTAAGAAGGACTGCCTGCCCGTCTCAGGATTGCGGCAGACCTTGGAATCAAGAAGCTCATCGTCAGAGGTTATTCACAGCTTGTCGTCAAGCAAGTCAACAAGGATTATCAGAGCCTATTGATGGAAGCCTACGTGGCTGAAGTGAGAAAGATGGAGGAGTGTTTCGACATCCTACAAATAGAGCATGTTCCTCGTGCAGAGAACAACATTGCCGACGAGCTGTCGAAGCGCGCTGCCCTCAAGTTACCTGTGGAACCAGGGACTTTTGTGCTCAAGTTGACTCAACCATCCGTAGTACCATCAGCAAGGCAAGATAAGAGAAGGAAGTTGAATTCCGACCAGTACTTTCCCATAGAGGTCCCAAGAGCCGCCTGCGAGGAAGTTGCCGGGAACGACACCAAGCTAGCCGGGGAGAAACAGGCTCCGGCAGAACCTCAAGTCCTTGCCGTAGAGACGAACGCTCCCGCGGAACAAGACATGCCTTTTGTCCTTGCCGTCGATCCCCAGGCTCCGGCATGGGTGCATCACATTGTTTAGTTCCTCCAAACAGGAGAACTCCCCAAGGAACAGGAAGAAGCGAAGAAAGTAGCCCGTCAGTCCAGTATGTACCAGTTTGTGGACGATGTCCTGTACAGAAAGAGACCAAACGGTGTGAAATTGAAGTGCATTCCTCGGGAGGATGGACTGGAGCTGTTGGAAGAGATACACGGAGGCATATGTGGCTCCCACATAGGGTCAAGAGCACTGGTCGGCAAAGCGTTTTGACAAGGTTTCTTTTGGCCCACCGCCCTCGAGGATGCAACTGCGCTAGTAACCAAGTGTGAAGCATGCCAGTTCCATTCAAAGAAACTACATCAACCAGCTCAAGCTCTTCAAACAGTCCCTCTCTCCTGGCCATTTTTGGTCTGGGGGCTCGACATATTGTGCCCCTTTCCCCGTGCTACTGGGGGCTTTGAGTAATTGTACGTTGCAATTGACGAGTTCACAAAGTGGCCGGAAGTGGAGGCAGTGAGAAAGGTGACAGCACCGTCAGCCGTCAAGTTCCTCAAAGGACTAGTTTGCCGCTTTGGTGTTCCTAAGAGGATCATCACTGACAACGGCAGACAGTTCACGAGCCACACCTTCATGCAACATGTCCAAGACCTTGGCAGGAAAATCTATTTTGCTTCAGTCGCTCATCCGAGGACCAACGGCCAAGCGGAAAGGGCGAATGCTGAAGTGCCACGAGGGATTAAGACGAGAACTTTCAACAAGCTACACAAGTACGGAAGGAGCTAGATTGATGAGCTGCCGGCGGTTCTTTGGTCGATCAGAATGACAACAAATCGAGCCACCGACCGACACCGTTCTCCCTGGTATATGGGGAGGAAGCGGTTCTCCCCACGAAACTCATATACGGGTCACCTCGAATGCTCGCTTATGATGAGCTTGAGCAAGAGCAGTTGCGACAAGATGACGCAATGCTCCTTGAGGAAGACCGTCTCTGGGTTGCTGTGAGAGCTGCACGCTACCATCAAGTTTTGTGCCGCTATCATAGCTGCAAGGTTCGTGCCCGAAGTCTTGAGGAAGGCGACCTTGTTTTTCGGCGCGTTCAGTCGGCCAAGAAAGCCAACAAGTTGACACCGAAGTGGGAAGGCCCTTATCGGGTAGTACGAGTCACCATGCCCGGCGCAGTCTGGCTGGAGACTAAAGATGGCGTTCTGGTGAGCAACTCCTGGAACATCGAGCATCTTCGTAAGTGTTGGGGAACATAGTAGTAAATCAAAAAAAATTCTACGTGTCACCAAGATCAATCTATGGAGAAACCAACAACAAGCAAAGGGGGAGTGCATCTTCATACCTTTGAAGATCGCAAAGCGGAAGCGCTACTAGAACGCGGTTGGTGGAGTCTTACTCGCAGCGATTCAGATCGCGGTGGATTCCGATCTAAGCGCCGAACTACGGCGCCTCCACGCTCAACACACGTGCAACCCGATGACGTCTCCTACGCCTTGATCCAGCAAGGAGGAAGGAGAGGTTCAGGGAGAGCTCTGGTAGCACGGCGGCTTGGTGACGGTGGAGCTGCGTGGTTCTCCGGTAGGGCTTTGCCAAGCACTACAGAGGACGAGGAGGAGGAGGGGTAGGGCTACGCCGAGAGGGAGAGAGACTTGTTTTCTCGGCATCCCCAAGGGCTCCACTATATATATATATATAGGAGGAGGGGTGCTCAGCCCCTAGGGTTCCCACCCTAGGGCCGGCGGCCAACCCTAGATGGGTCTAGGGCGGCGGCCAAGAGAGGGGAGAGGAGGGGTGGCGCCCTAGGTGGGCCTAGGGCCCATCTACTCCTAGGGTTTGCCCCCCTCCCACCTTTTCTGTGCCTTGGGACCTTGTGGGAGGCGCACCAGCCCACCTAAGGGCTGGTTCCCTCCCACCTTCGGCCCACGTAGCCCTCTGGTGCCGGTGGCCCCACACGGTGGACCCCCGGAACCCTTCCAGTGGTCCCGGTACATTACCGGTGATGCTCGAAACACTTCCGGTGACCAAAACCTCACTTCCTATATATGAATCTTTACCTCCGGACCATTTCAGAACTCCTCATCATGGGCGGGATCTCATGCGGGACTCCGAACAACCTTTGGTAACCACGTACACAATTTCCCTATAACCCTAGCGTCACCGAACCTTAAGTGTGTAGACCCTACGGGTTCGGGATGCCTGTAGACATGACCGAGACACCTCTCCAGCCAATAACTAACAGTAGGATCTGGATACCCATGTTGGTTCCCACATGCTCCATGATGGTTTGATCGGATGAACCACGATGTCGGGGATTCAATCAATCCCGTATACAATTCGCTTTGTCTAACGGTATGACACTTGCCCGAGATTCGATCGTCGGTATCCCTATACCTTGTTCAATCTCGTTATCGGCAAGTCTCTTTACTCATTCTGTAACACATCAACCCATGGCTAACTCCTTAGTCACATGGAGCTCTTTATGATGATGTCTTACCGAGTGGGCCCAGAGATACCTCTCCGTCACACGGAGTGACAAATCCTAGTCTCGATTCGTGCCAACCCAACCAATACTTTTGGGGTTACCCGTAGTATACCTTTATAGCCACCCAGTTACATTGTGACGTTTGGCACACCTAAAGTATTCCTACGGTATCCAGGAGTTGCACAATCTCATGGTCTAAGGAAACGATACTTGACATTAGAAAAGCTTTAGTAGACGAACTATACGATCTTATGCTATGCTTAGGATTGGGTCTTGTTCATCACATCATTCTCCTAATGATGTGATCCCATTATCAATAATATCCAATGTCCATGGTCATGAAACCATGACCATCTATTGATCAACGAGCTAGCCTACTAGAGGCTCACTAGGGACATATTGTGGTCTATGTATTCACACATGTATTACGGTTTCCGGTTAATACAATTATAGCATGAACAATAGAAAATTATCATGAACTAGGAAATATAACAATAATCACTTTATTATTGCCTCTAGGGCATATTTCCAACAGTCTCCCACTTGCACTAGAGTCGATAATCTAGTTACATTGTGATGTATCGAACACCCATAGAGTTCCGGTGTTGATCATGTTTTTCTCGTGAGAGAGGTTTAGTCAACGAATCTGCGACATTCGAATCCGTATGTACTTTACAAATGTCTATATCTCCATCCTGGACATATCCACGAATGGAGTTGAAACGACGCTTGATGTGTCTTGTCTTCTTGTGAAACCTGGGCTCCTTGGCAAGGGCAATAGCTCCAGTGTTGTCATAGAGTAGAGTCATTGGGCCCGATGCATTGGGAACCACTCCTAGGTCGGTGATGAACTCCTTCATCCAGACTCCTTCCTGTGCTGCTTCCGAAGCAGCTATGTACTCAGCTTCACATGTAGATGCCGCCACGACGCTTTGCTTGCTTCTGCACCAGCTGACTGCCCCTCCGTTCAAAATATACACGTATCCGGTTTGTGACTTGGAGCCATCCGGATCAGTGTCGAAGCTAGCATCGACGTAACCCTTTACGACGAGCTCTTTGGCACCTCCATATATGAGAAACATGTCCTTGGTCCTTTTCAGGTACTTCGGGGTATTCATGACCGATGTCTAGTGTTCCGCTCCGGGATCATTTTGGTACCTCCCTACCAAACTTATGGCAAGGTTCACATCAGGTCTGTTACACAACATGGCATACATAATAGAGCCTATGGCTGAAGCATAGGGGATGACACTCATCTTTTCTCTATCCTCTGCCATGGTCGGGCATTGAGTCGTACTCAATCTCACACCCTGTAACACAGGCAAGAACCCCTTCTTGGACTGATCCATATTGAACTTCTTTAATATCTTGTCAAGGTATGTGCTTTGTGAAAGACCTATGAGGCGTCTCGATCTATCTCTATATAAATTGATGCCTAATATGTAAGCAGGTTTTCCATGGTCCTTCATTGAAAAACACTTATTCAAGTAGGCCTTTATGCTTTCCAAAAGTTCTATATCATTTGCCATCAACAATATGTCATCCACATATAATATGAGAAATGCTACAGAGCTCCCACTCACTTTCTTGTAAATACAGGGTTCTCCATAAACCTGTATAAATCCAAACACTTTAATCACCTCATTAAAGTGAATGTTCCAACTCCGAGATGCTTGCACCAGCCCGTAGATGGAGTGTTGAAGCTTGCATACTTTGTTAGCATCTTTAGGATCGACAAAACCTTCTGGCTGCACCATATATAGTTCTTCCTTAAGGAAACCATTAAGGAATTCCATTTTGACGTCCATTTGCCAGATCTCATAATTATAAAATGCGGCAATTGCTAACATGATTTGGACGGACTTCGACATTGCTATGGGTGAGAAAGTCTCATTGTAGTCAATTCCTTGAACTTGACGATAACCCTTAGCGACTAGCCGAGCCTTATAGACGGTCACATTACCATCCGCGTCAGTCTTGTTCTTAAAGATCCATTTAGTTTCTATGGATCGCTTATCATCGGGCAAGTCCACCAAAGTCCATACTTTGTTCTCATACATGGATCATATCTCAGATTTCATGGCTTCAAGCCATTTGTTGGAATCCGGGCCCGTCATCGCTTCTTCATAGTTAGAAGGTTCACCGTTGTCAAACAACATGATCTCCAGGACCGGGTTGCTGTACCACTCTGGTGCAGAACGTGTCCTTGTGGACCTTCGAGGTTCAATAGAAACTTGATCTAAAGTTTGATGATCATCATCATTAACTTCCTCTCCAGCCAGTGCAGGCTCCACAGAAATGACTTCCTGTGCTGCGCTACCCTCCGGTTCGAGCGGAGGTGCAATTACCTCATCAAGTTCTATTTTCCTCCCACTTACTTCTTTCGAGAGAAACTCTTTCTCTAGAAAGGATCCATTCTTGGCAACAAATACTTTGCCTTCGGATCTAAGGTAGAAGGTATACCCAACAGTTTCTTTGGGGTATCCTATGAAGACACACTTTTCCGCTTTGGGTTCGGGCTTCTCAGATTGAAGTTTCTTCACATAAGAATCGCGTCCCCAAACTTTCAGAAACAACAACTTAGGTTTCTTTCCAAACCATAATTCAAACGGTGTCGTCTCAACGGACTTAGACGGTGCCCTATTTAAAGTGAATGCGGCGGTCTCTAATGCATATCCCCAAAATGATAGCGGTAAGTCGATAAGAGACATCATAGATCGCACCATATCCAATAGAGTGCGATTACGACGTTCAGACACACCATTACGCCGAGGTGTGCCAGGCAGCGTGAGTTGTGAAACAATTCCACATTTTCTTAGGTGCGTGCCAAACTCGTGACTCAAATATTCTCCGCCACGATCAGATCATAGGCACTTTATTTTCCTGTCAAGTTGTTTCTCTACCTCACTCTGAAATTCCTTGAACCTTTCAAAGGTTTCAGACTTGTGTTTCATTAAGTAGACATACCCATATCTGCTTAAGTCATCAGTGAGGGTGAGAACATAATGGTAGCCACCGCGAGCCTCAACGCTCATTGGACCGCATACATCGGTTGTATTATCTCCAACAAGTCAGTTGGTCGCTCCATTGTTCCGGAGAACGGAGTCTTGGTCATCTTGCCCATGAGTCATGGTTCGCACATGTCAAATGATTCAAAATCAAGAGACTCCAAAAGTCCATCAACATGGAGTTTCTTCATGTGTTTGACACCAATATAACCAAGGCGGCAGTGCCACATGTAAGTGGGACTATCGTTATCAATCTTACATCTTTTGGTACTCACACTATGAACATGTGTAACATCATGTTCGAGATTCATCAAAAATAAACCATTGACCAGCGGGGCATGACCATAAAACATTTCTCTCGTATAAATAGAACAACCATTATTCTTAGATTTAAATAAGTAGCCATCTCGCATCAAACAAGATCCAGATGTTGGAAATATGCCCTAGAGGCAATAATAAATTAGTTATTATCATATTTCCTTGTTCATGATAGTCGTTTATTATCCATGCTATAATTGTATTGATCGGAGACTTAGATGCATGTGTGGATACATAGACAAAACCATGTCCCTAGTATGCCTCTAATAGACTAGCTTGTTGATCAAAAGATGGTTAAGGTTTCCTAGCCATGGACATGAGATGTCATTTGATAACGGGATCACGTCATTAGGAGAATGATGTGATGGACAAGACCCAAACTACAAACATAGCATATGATTGTGTCAGTTTATTGCTACTATTTTCTGCATGTCAAGTATATGTTCCTATGACCATGAGATCATGCAACTCACGGACACCGGAGGAGTGCCTTGTGTGTATCAAACGTCGCAACGTAACTGGGTGATTATAAAGGTGCTCTATAGGTATCTCCGAGGGCGTTTGTTGGGTTGGCATGGATCAAGACTGGGATTTGTTACTCCGTGTGACGGAGAGGTATCTCAGGGCCCACTTGGTAATACAACATCACAATAAGCCTTGCAAGAAATGTGACTAAGTGTTAGTCATGGGATCTTGTATTACGGAACGAGTAAAGAGACTTTCCGGTAATGAGGTTGAACTAGGTATGGAGATACCGACGATCGAATCTCGGGCAAGTAACATACCAAAGAACAAAGGGAACATCATACGGGATTAACAGAATCCTTGACATAGAGGTTTGACCGATAAAGAGCTTCGTAGAATATGTAGGAACCAATATGGGCATCTAGGTCCCGCTATTTGTTATTGACCGTAGAGGTGTCTCGGTCATGTCTACATAGTTCTCGAACCCGCAGGGTCTGGACACTTAAGGTTCGGTGACGTTTCGGTAGTATAGAATTATGTATGGTGGTGACCTAAGGTTGTTAGGAGTCCCGGATAAGATCCTAGACGTCACGAGGAGCTCCAAAATGGTCCGGAGGTAAATATTCATATATAGGAAATCCTATTTTGGTCGCCGAAAAAGTTTCGGGCTCATCGGTAGTGTACCGGGAGTGCCGGTAGTGTACCGGGGGACCATCGGGAGAGGTATTTCGACCCAGGAGGCTACATGGGCTGTGGGAGGGTGGGAACCAGCCCTTAGTGGTCTGGTGGAAGTCCTCTAAGAGGCCCATGCGGCTGGACTTGAGAAAGAAAGAAAAAACGCAAAGGTGGAAATAGACTCCAAGTAGGAAAGGAGCAATCCTAGTCCTACTAGGATTGGAGGAGGATTCCTCCAATCCTCCTTGCGCAAGAGGCAAGGCAGGTCTGCCTTGTGATCCATCCCTCGTCCTCCCTCCCTCTTATATATACTGGAGGTATTGGGTCTTTTGCAATTGATTTTCAGCCACGTGCTACCCGTTCCTCTAGTGCATAGTTTCTCCTCTAGATCGGAGTTCTGCAGTGCTTAGGCGAAGCCCTGCCGGAATAGCTCCACCACCATTGTCAGATCGCCGTCACACTGCCGGACAACTCTTCTACCTCTCCGCTCCGTCTTGCTGGATCAAGAAGGCGGAGATCGTCATCAAGCTGTACGTGTGCTGAACGCGGAGGTGTCGTCCGTTCGGCGCTAGATCGGAAGGACCGTGATCAAGATCGCGAGACGGATCGTGATGAGATCGCGGGACGGATCATGATGAGTTCGCGGGACGGATCGTGATCAAGATCGTGAGCGGGACGGATCGTGATTGGATCGCGGGACAGATCATGATGAGATTGTGGGACACTCGGCGATTTGGATCGCGAAGACGTTCGACTACACCAACCGCGTTTCTTAACGCTTCGTGCTTAGCAATCTACAAGGGTATGTAGATCCACTCTCCCTCTCGTAGATGCTCATCACCATGGATAGATCTGCATATGCGTAGGAATTTTTTTGTTTCCCATGCAACGTTCTCCAATAGTGGCATCATGAGCTAGGTCTATGTGTAGATGAGATCTCGAGTAGAACACAAAAGGTTTGTGGGCGTTGATACTTAGATTGCTTCCTCCCTTGGTTGGATTTTGGTTCAGCGGTATTGTGAGATGAAATGGCCTGGACCAACATTACTCGTATGCTTATGAGAGACCGGTTCCCTCAACCGCAACTTGTTGCATAGATGGCTTGCGGGTGACAGTTTCTCTCACTTTAGTTGGATCAGATTCGACAAAGGCGTCCCTTGAGAAGGTTGAAAAGCAAACTAGTGTATCACCGTTGTGGTTTTTGCGTAGATGAGAATTGTTCTTGCTAGATACCCGTAGCAGCCACATAAAACATGCAACAACAATTAGAGGACGTCTAACTTGTTTTTGCCGGGTATGTTGTGATATGATATGGCCAATTACATGATGTGATATATGTGATGTATGAGATGATCATGTGATGTATAGATTATCACAACTTGCATATCAATGAGTACGGCAACCGGCAGGAGCCATAGGGTTATCTTTAATTAATGTATGACCTACGTGTCAATCATTAAGCGCTATGTAATGCTTTACTTTATCGCTACGGTAGCAATAGTAGTAGAAGCATGTTGGGCGCGACAACCCCGATGGCGACACGTTGATGGAGATCATGGTGTCGTGCCGGTGATGATGGAGATCATGCCGGTGCTTTGTAGATGGAGATCAAAAGCACAAGTTCATGGCCATATCATGTCACTTATGATTTGCATGTGATGTTAATCCTTTTATGCACCTTGTTTTGCTTAGGACGACGGTAGCATTATAAGGTGATCCCTCACTTTAATTTCAAGATAAATTGTGTTCTCCCTGAGTGTGCACCGTTGCAAAAGTTCGTCGTGTCGAGACACCACATGATGATCGGGTGTGATAGACTCTACGTTCACATACAACGGGTGCAAGCCAGTGTTGCACACGCAGAACACTCGGGTTAAACTTGACGAGCCTAGCATGTACAGACATGGCCTCGGAACACAAGAGACCGAAAGGTCGAACATGAGTCATATAGTAGATATGATCAACATGATGATGTTCACCATTGCAGCCACCTCAACTCACGTGATGATCGGGCTTGAGTTGGTGAATTTGGATCATGTATCACTCGAATGATCAGAGGGATGTCGATTTGAGTGGGAGTTCTGAAGTAATATGATTAATTGAACTCATTATCATGAACATAGTTAGTAGTGCCTTGTGCAAATTATGTTGTAGATTACTAGCTCACGCTGTAGCTCCCTTGAATTTTTATATGTTCCTAGAGAAATAGAGTTGAAAGATGATGGTAGCAATATTGCGGACTGGGTCCGTGATCTAAGGATTGTCCTCATTGCTGCACAGAAGGCTTATGTCCTTAATGCACAATTCGGTGCACCAACCCCTCTAGCATCGTCTGTAGATGTTGTGAACATCTGACAGGCACGTTCTGATGACTACTTGATAGTTTAGTGCGTCATGCATTACGGCTTAGAATTGAGGCTCCAAAACATTTTTGAACGTCACGGAATATATGAGATGTTTCTAAGAGCTGAAATTAGGATCTCAGGATCGTGCCCGTGTTGCGAGATATGAGATCTCCAACAAGATTCTTTGCCTACAAGATGAAAGAGAATAGCTCAATCGTTGAGCATGTGCTCAGATTGTCTGGGTGCTACAATCGCGTGAATCAAGTGGGAGTTGATCTTCCAGATAAGATAGTGATTGATATAGTTCTCCAAGTCACTGTCACTAAGCTACTAGAACTTAGTGATGAACTATAAAATGCCAGGGATAGAAATAAGGATCCCTGAGCTGTTCGCGATGTTTGACACCGCGAAGGTAGAAATGAAGAAGGAGCATCAAGTGTTGATGGTTAGTAAAACCACTAGTTTCGAGAAGGGCAAGGGCAAGGAGGGAAACTTCATGGATGGCAAGACAGTTGCTGCTCCAGTGAAGCAACCCAAAGTTGAACCCAAACCCGAGACTAAGTGCTTCTATTATGAGGTGAGCGGTCGCTGAAGCGGAACAACCCTAGATACTTGGTAGATAAGAAGGCTGGCAACGTCGAAAGAAGTATATTTGATATACGTGTTATTGATGTGTACCTTGCTAGTACTCCTAGTTGCACTTGGGTATTGGATACCGGTTCGATTGCTAAATGTTAGTAACTCGAAATAAAAGCTACTGAATAAACGGAGAACTAGCTAAGGGTGAGGTGATGATGTGTGTTGGAAATGTTTCCAAGGTTGATGTGATCAACATCGCACGCTCTCTCTACCTTCGGGATTAGTGAAAAACCTAAATAAATGTTATTTGGTGTTTTGCTTTGAGCATGAACATGATTAGATCGTGTTTATTGCAACACGGTTATTCGTTTAAATTAGAGAATAATGGTTATTCTGTTTACCTGAATAAATACCTTCAATGGTCATGCACCCAGTGAGAATGGTTTGTTGAAATCTTGATCGTAGTAATACACATGTTCATAACATTGATGCCAAAAGATACAAAGTTAATAATGATAGTACCACGTTCTTGTGGCACTGCCGCTAAATGTCATATTGGTATAAAGCGCATGAAGAAACTCCATGTCGATGGATCTTTGGACTCATTCAATTTTGAATCGGTTGAGACTTGCGAACCATGCCTTTTGGGCAAGATGACTAAGGACCCCGTTTTCCAGATTGATGGAGCGGGCAAGTGGTTCATTGGAAATGATACATGTTGATGTATGCAATCCAATGAGTCTTGTAGCGTGCGGTGGATGTCGTTATTGTCTTACCTTCACTGATGATTTGAGTAGATATAGTGGATATTTACTTAATGAAACACAAGTCTGAATCATTTGAAAGGTTCAAGCAAATTCAGAGTGAAGTTTAAGATCATCGTGACAAGAAGATAAAAATGTCTGCGATATGAAGAGGTGAATATCCGAGTTGCAAGTTTGGCGTGCAACTTTAGACAATGTGAAAGTTGTTTCACAACTCACGCCACCTGGAACATCATAGTGTGATGGTGTGTCCGAACATCATAGTCATGCTCTATTGGATATGGTGCATGCTATGATTTCTCTTATCGTTATACTACTATAATTTTGGGGTTATGCATTAGAGACAACTACATTCACTTTAAATAGGGCACCATCTAAATCCATTGAGATGACACCGTGTGAATTATGGTTTGATAGAAACCTAAGCTGTCATTTCTTAATGTTTGGGGTTGTGACTCTTGTGTGGAAAATGTTTTCACCTAATAAGCTCGAACCCAAAGTGGAAAATGCATCTTCATAGAATACCCTAAGAACAGTTGGGTATACCTTCTACCTCAGATCCAAGTGCAAAGTGCTTGCTGCTAAAAACGGGTCGTTTCTCGAGAAAGAGTTTCTCTCTAAATAATTAAGTGGGAGGAAGATAGAACTTGATGAGGTTGTTGAACCTTTGTTCAACTAGAGAGTAGCGCAGCGCAGGAAGATGTTTCTGTGAAGCCTACGTTAGTTGAAGAGGAAGTTAATGATGATGATCATGAAGCTTTAGGATCAAGTTACTATCGAACCTCGTAGGTCGACAAGGATGTGTACTGCTCCTGAGAGGTATGACAACCCTGTCTTGGAGGTCATGTTGTTGGACAACGATGAACCTACGAGCTATGGAGAAGCGATGATGGGCCCGGATTCTGACAAATGGTTGGAGGCCATGAAATCCGAGAAAGGATCCATGTATGAAAACCAAGTACAGACTTTGGTAGACTTGCTCGTTGGACGGTAGGTCGTCGAGTACAAATGGACCTTTGAGATGAAGACAGACGCTGATGGTAAATGTCACCATTTATAAAGCTCGACTTGTTGAAAAGAAATTTACGACAAGTTCAATGAGTTGACTGCGATGAGACTTTCTCACATGTAGCGATGCTAAAGTCTGTTGGAATTATATTAGCAGTTGCTGCATTTTTCAATGATGAAATCTGGCAGATGGATGTCAAAAACATCGTTTCCTTAACGGTTTACTTGAGGAAAGGTTGTATGTGATACAACCAGAAGGTTTTGTCAGTCCTAAGGATGCTAAAAGGTGTGCAAACTTCAGTGATCCTTCTATGGACTGAAGCAAGCATCTCAGAGTTGGAATATACACTTTGATGAGGTGATGAAAGTTTTTTAGTTTATACAAAGTTTATGAGAAACTTGTATTTACAATAAAGTGAGTGGGAGCACTATAGAATTTCTGATAAAGTATATGTGGACGACATATTGTTGATCGGAAATGGTATAGAATTTCTGGAAAGTATGAAGGGTTGTTTGAAAAGAATTTTTTCAAAGGAAGACATGGATAAAGCTACCTAATTGTTGAGCATCAAGATCTATAGAGATAGATCAAGATGCTTGGTGAGACTTTCAATGAGTACATACCTTGACAAGATTTTTAAAGAGTTCAAAATGGATCAGTCAGAGAAAGAGTTCTCACCTGATTTGTAAGGTATGAAGTTGTGTGAGACTCAAAGCTCGACAACGACAAAAGAAAGAGAAAGGACGAACGTCGTCCCCTATGCCTTATCCATAGGCTCTATATTGTGCCATGCTGTGTACCGCACCTGTTGTGTGCCTTGCCATGAGTATGTCAAGGGGTACAAGTGTGATCTAGGAGTGGATCACTGGACAACGGTCAAGATTATCCTTAGTAACCACAGAACTAAGGAGATGTCTCTCGATTATGGAGGTGATAAAGAGTTCATCGTAAAGAGTTATGTCGATGCAAGCTTTAACACCAATCTAGATGACTCATAGTAGCAATCTGGATCCGTATAGTGGAGCAACCATTTGGAATAGTACCAAGTGGAGTGTGGTAGCAGTGTTTACAGTTTGACATAGAGATTTGCAAAGTACACATGGATCTGAATGTCGCAGACCCATTGACTATAAGGCATCTCTCACATGCAAAGCATGATCGAGCCCTAGAACTCATTGGGTGTTAGATTCATAACAATGCGAATCACATAGTGATGTGAACTAGATTATTGACTCTAGTGCAAGTGGGAGACTGTTGGAAATTTGCCCTAGAGGCAATAATAAATTAGTTATTATCATATTTCCTTGTTCATGATAATTTTTCATTATCCATGCTATAATTGTATTGATCGGAGACTTAGATGCATGTGTGGATACATAGACAAAACCATGTCCCTAGTATGCCTCTAATAGACTAGCTCGTTGATCAAAAGATGGTTAAGGTTTCCTATCCATGGACATGAGATGTCATTTGATAATGGGATCACATCATTAGGAGAATGATGTGATGGACAAGACCCAAACTACAAACGTAGCATATGATCGAGTCAGTATATTGCTACTGTTTTCTGTAGGTCAAGTATACGTTCCTATGACCATGAGATCATGCAACTCACGGACACCGGAGGAGTGCCTTGTGTGTATCAAATGTCGCAACGTAACTGGGTGATTATAAAGGTGCTCTACAGGTATCTCCGAGGGTGTTTGTTGGGTTGGCATGGATCAAGAATGATGTGACGGAGAGGTATCTCAGGGCCCACTCGGTAATACAACATCACAATAAGCCTTGCAAGCAATGTGACTAAGTGTTAGTTACGGGTTCTTGTATTACGGAACGAGTAAAGAGACTTTCCGGTAACGAGGTTGAACTAGATATGGAGATACCAACGATCGAATCTCGGGCAAGTAACATACCGAAGAACAAAGGGAACATCATACGGGATTAACTGAATCCTTGACATAGAGGTTCGATCGATAAAGATCTTCGTAGAATATGTAGGAACCAATATGGGCATCAAGGTCCTGCTATTGGTTATTAACCGTAGAGGTGTCTCGGTCATGTCTACATAGTTCTCGAACCTGCAGGGTCTGCACACTTAAGGTTCGGTGACGTTTCGGTAGTATAGAGTTATGTATGGTGGTGACCGAAGGTTGTTTGGAGTCCCGGATGAGATCCCAGATGTCACGAGGAGCTCCGGAATGGTTTGGAGGTAATGATTCATATATAGGAAGTCCTATTTTGGTCGCCGGAAAAGTTTCGGGCTCATCAGTAGTGTACCGGGAGTGCCGGTAGTGTACCGGGGGACCATCGGGAGAGGTATTTCGACCCAAGAGGCTACATGGGTTGTGGGAGGGTGGAAACCAGCCCTTAGTGGGCTGGTGGATGTCCTCTAAGAGGCCGATGCGGCTGGACTTGAGAAAGAAAGAAAAAAACGCAAAGGTGGAAATAGACTCCAAGTAGGAAAGGAGCAATCCTAGTCCTACTAGGATTGGAGGAGGATTCCTCCAATCCTCCTTGCGCAAGAGGCAAGGCAGGGATGCCTTGTGCGCCAGCCCTCCTCCTCCCTCCGTCTTATATATACTGGAGGTATTGGGTGATTTGCACTTGATTTTCAGCCACGTGCTACCCGTTCCTCTAGTGCATAGTTTCTCCTCTAGATCGGATTTCTGCAATGCTTAGGCGAAGCCCTGCCGGAATAGCTCCACCACCATTGCCAGAGCGTCGTGATGCTACCGGAGAACTCTTCTACCTCTCTGCTCCCTCTTGCTGGATTAAGAAGGCGGAGATCGTCATCAAGCTGTACATGTGCTGAACGCGGAGGTGCCGTCCGTTTGGTGCTAGATCGGAAGGACCGTGATCAATTTCGCGAGACAGATCATGATGAGATCGTGGGATGGATCGTGATGAGTTCGCGGGACGGATCGTGATCAAGATCGTGAGAAGGATCGTGATGAGTTCGCGGGACGGATCGTGATTGGATCGCGGGACAGATCGTAATGAGATCACGGGACGCTCGGCGATTTGGATCGCAAAGACGTTTGACTACACCAACCGCGTTTCTTAACGCTTCCCGCTTAGCAATCTAAAAGGGCATGTAGATCCACTCTCCCTGTCGTAGATGCTCATCACCATGGATAGATCTACGTGTGCATAGGATTTTTTTGTTTAGCATGCAACGTTCTCCAACACCAGATACAATGTTCATGTTCAAAGTTGGTACTAAATAACAATTATTAAGGTTTAAAACTAATCCTGAAGTTAGATGTAGAGGTAGCGTGCCGACGGCGATGACATCGACCTTGGAACCATTCCCGACGCGCATCGTCACCTCGTCCTTTGCCAGTCTCCGCTTATTCCACAACTCCTGCTTGGAGTTACAAATGTGAGCAACTGCATCGGTATCAAATACCTAGGAGCTACTACGAGCGCTAGTAAGGTACACATCAATAACAAGTATATAACATATACCTTTAACGTTACAGGCCTTCTTATCTGCTAAGTACTTGGGGCAGTTCCACTTCCAGTGACCGGTACCCTTGCAATAAAAGCACTCAGTCTCAAGCTTGGGTCCATTCTTGTTTTTCTTCCCGGCAACTTGCTTACCGGGCGCGGCAACTGCTTTGCCGTCCTTCTTGAAGTTCTTATTATCCTTGCCTTTCTTGAAACTAGTGGTCTTATTGACCATCAACACTTGATGCTCCTTTTTGACCTCGACCTCCGCTGATTTCCGCATCGAGTACAACTCAGGAATGGACTTCTCCATACCCTGCATGTTGTAGTTCATCACAATGCTCTTGTATCTAGGTGGGAGTTACTGGAGGATTCTGTCAATAACCGAGTCATCCAGAAGAGTAACTCCCAGCTGAGACAAGCGGTTGTGCAACCCAGACATTCCGAGTATGTGCTGGCTGACAGAACTATTTTCCTCCATCTTACAACTGAATAACTTGTCGGAGACATCATATCTCTCGACCCGGGCATGAGCTTGGAAAACCATTCTCAGCTCTTGGAACATCTCATATGCTTCGTGTTTCTCAAACGCTTTTGGAGCCCCGGTTCTAAACTGTAAAGCATGCCACACTAAACCAGGGAGTAATCATCACGACACAACAGCTAGGCGTTCATAACATCTTGAGTTGCTGAGAAAACGGGTGCGTGACCTAGCGGTGCATCAAGGGCATATAATCTCTTGGAAGCTATGAGGATGATCCTCAAGCTATGGACCCAGTCCGAATAGTTACTTCCATCATCTTTCAGCTTGGTTTTCTCTAGAACGCGTTGAAGTTGAGGGCAACATTAGCGTGGGCCATTGGATCTGCAATATAGATTGTAAAGACAATTTTTAGACTAAGTTCATGATAATTAAGTTCACATAATCAAATTATTTAATGAACTCCCACTTAGATAGACATCTCTCTAGTTATCCAAGCGACACATGATCCACGTCAACTAGCCCGTGTCCGATCTTCTATACGACTCATGTTCGACCTTTCAGTCTCCCGTGTTCCGAGGCCATGTCTGTACATGCTAGGCTTGTCAAGTCAACCTAAGTGTAATGCGTGTGTAAATCTGGCTTACACCCATTGTATGCGAACGTTAGAACCTATCACACCCGATCATCACGTGGTGCTTCGAAACAACAAACCTTAGCAACGGTGCACAGTTAGGGGGAACAATTTCTTGAAATTTTAGTGAGAGATCATCTTATTTAAGCTACCGTCGTTCTAAGAAAATAAAATGTAAAACATTATAAAAATCACATGCAATCATATAGTGACATGATATGGCCAATATCATCTTCCTCCTTTGATCTCCATCTTCGGGGCACCATGATCATCACTTCACCGGCACGACACCATGATCTCCATCATCGTGTCTTCATGAAGTTGTCTCACCAACTATTACTTTTACTACTATGGCTAACGGTTAGCAATAAAGTAAAGTAATTACATGGCGTTGTTGATTGACAAGTAGGTCATACAATAAATTAAGACAACTCCTATGGCTCCTGCCAGTTGTCATACTCATCAACATGCAAGTCGTGAATCCTATTACAAGAACATGATCAATATCATACATCACATCTTTTGGCCATATCACATCACACGGCATATGCTGCAAAAACAAGTTAGACATCCTCTAATTTGTTGTTGCAAGTTATTTTACGTGGCTGCTATAGGTTTCTAGCAAGAACGTTTCTTACCTACACCAAAACCACAATGTGATATGCCAATTTCTATTTACCCTTCACAAGGACCCTTTTCATCGAATCCGATCCGACTAAGGTGGGAGAGACAAACACCCGCTAGCCACCTTATGCAACAAGTGCATGTCAGGCGGTGGAACCAGTCTCACGTTAGCGTATGTGTAAAGTCGGTCCGGGCTGCTTCATCCCACAATGCCGCCGAATCAAGATAAGACTAGTAACGGCAAGAAAATTAACAAAATCGATGCCCACAACAACTTGTGTTCTACTCGTGCATAGATTCTATGCATAGACCTAGCTCATGATGCCACTATTGGGGAACGTAGTAGTAAATCAAATTTTTATCTACGTGTCACCAAGATCAATCTATGGAGAAACCAGCAACGAGCAAAGGGGGAGTGCATCTTCATACCTTTGAAGATCTCAAAGAGGAAGCGTTACTAGAACACGTTTTGTGGAGTCATACTCGCAACGATTCAGATCGCGATGGATGCCGATCTAAGCGCCGAACAACGGCGCCTCCGCGTTCAACACACGTGCAGCCCAGTGACGTCTCCTATGCCTTGATCCAGAAAGGAGGAAGGAGAGGTTGAGGGAGAGCTCCGGCAGCACGACGGCATGGTGACGGTGGAGCTGCGTGGTTCTCTGGCAGTGCTTCGCCAAGCACTACGGAGGACGACAAGGAGGAGGGGTACGGCTGCGCCGAGAGGGAGAGAGACTTGTTTTGTCGGCAGCCCCAAGGGCTCCACTATATGTAGCAGGAGGAGGAGGGGTGCGCAGCCCCTAGGGTTCCCACCCTAGGGCCGGCGGACAACCCTACATGGGTTAGGGCGGCGGCCAAGAGAGGGGAGAGGAGGGGCGGTGCCCTAGGTGGGCCTAGGGCCCATCTGCGCTTAGGGTTTGCCCCCTCCCACCTTCGCTGCGCCTTGGGCCCTTGTGGGAGGCGCCCCATCCCACCTATGGGCTCGTTCCCTCCCACCTTTGTCCCACACAACACTCTAGTGCCGGTGGCCCCACACGGTGGACCCCTGGAACCCTTCTGGTGGTCCCGGTACGTTACCGATGATGCCCTAAACACTTCCGGTGACCAAAACCTCACTTCCTATATATGAATATTTACCTCCGGACCATTCTGTAACTCCTCGTGATGTTTGGGATCTCATTCGGGACTCCTAATAACCTTCGGTAACGACGTACACAATTTCCCTATAACCCTAGTGTCATCGAACCTTAAGTGTGTAGACCCTACAGGTTTAGGAGGCATGTAGACATGACGGAGACACCTCTCCAGCCATTAACTAACAGTGGGATCTAGATAACCATGTTGGTTCCCATATGCTCCACGATGATTTGATCAAATGAACCACGATGTCAGGGATTCAATCAATCCCGTATACAATTCCCTTTGTCTACCGGTATGACACTTGCCCGAGATTCGATTGCCGGTATCCCTATACCTTGTTCAATATCGTTATCAGCAAGTCTCTTTACTCGTTCCGTAACACATCATCCCGTGGCTAAATCCTTAGTCATATTGAGCTCTTTATGATGATGTCTTACCGAGTGGGCCCAGAGATACCTCTCCATGACACGGAGTGACAAATCCCAGTCTCGATTCGTGCCAACCCAACAAATACTTTTGGGGATACCCGTAGTATACCTTTATAGCCACCCAGTTATGTTGTGACGTTTGGCACACCCAAAGTATTCCTACGGGTATCCGGGAGTTGCACAATCTCATGGTGTAAGGAAACAATACTTGACATTAGAAAAGCTTTAGCAGACGAACTACATGATCTTGTGTTATGCTTAGGATTGGGTCTTGTCCATCACATCATTCTCCTAATGATGTGATCCCGTTATCAATGACATCCAATGTCCATGTTCATGAAACTGTGACCATCTATTGATCAATGAGCTAGCCAACTAGAGGCTCACTAGGGACATATTGTGGTCTATGTAGTCACACATGTATTACGGTTTCCGGTTAACACAATTATAGCATGAACATTGGACAATTATCATGCACAAGGAAATATAATAATAATCACCTTATTATTGCCTCTAGGGCATATTTCCAACAGTAAGTTCTACCCATAAGGTGTGGTTGCCAGCCCTCCCCCGACAACCACCTTTTGTACAAGTCTTGCCAGCAAGGCATGTGATCCTTTGTACAAAGCCAGGCGCAAACCCGGCGTATTGTTGAATAAGATCGAGTGTTCTGCAACCCTTGTCGATTTTCATGTTTGCTTGTTCTGCATGTTTATCCGAGATGTTGCATCACGCTTATTCCCAACAAATACTAATGGGCCGCCAAGGTTCCACGTCTCTATTTTCTCTTCTTCCTTTTTCCTAAGGGACATAAGGTTCTCTCGCGTGCAAGTTTGTCAGGGGGGATGAGATGACATGGACACAAGGCAGGCGACGTCCGAAATAGGCATCTTACGAGAAGGAGTACCGCAACGGAAAGAAAAGTTGCAAAATCCTATGTGATTTTTTTTCTGTGAAGTTATTTTCCTTGGGCGATTTCGACTTTTGTATGGAAAACCTGCATGCTAAGGAACCTTGCCATGATCGGCTATGCCCTTGCTCTGTTTCAAGCCCACTCAACGGGTTAAGTTGCTGTGCTCGCGAGCTTGCTCTGTTTTGAGTCCGCTCAATGACTTAAGTGGCCGCGCTCATGCCCTTACTCTGTTTCGAGTCCGCTCAACAGCTTAAGTGGCCGAGCCAAGAAAGTCAAGGTATCTTCACTACAGTAGCACTGCCAGCAGGCTGCTAAGGACCCGCTCCTAGAAGCGCTCGCGGTAGGGCTACACATGCCGACAACTTTTCTCCAAAAAAGCGTAGGGAAAACACCATGCAAAGAGGAAACTAATGAGGAGAATAGTATATAGTCATTCAAATAGGGTGAAATTTACATAAGATGTCGCCTCTTCCTAAGTACATCTTTATTTGACTTTCTCCCCAAAGGGAGATTACGAGAAGAAAAAGATGGAAGGAGGAGGCACATTACAAGAAGAAAAATATGGCGAGGGGCCTCCGACGAGAGCCTGACCCCTCCTGGGCTAGCATTTCACAGAGGAGAAGACCAGCGTTGTGCGGATGAGAAGGGGGGCCCAGGAGGCGAGACAAAGCCGGAGTCCACGGGCCTACCGAAAGATCCATCTGGAAGATGAGGCAGCGCCTAGGACAGGGACCCCTGTCGAGATCGTCCTATCGGGAGGGGGAGAAGCACGAGGCTGACGATGATGGCATGGCCGCTGATCAGTCGGAGCTCATGCCGTCGTATTCTGACTTGATGGCTAGGAGCTCGGACTCATCGTCGCTTTCACTGTCACCGTCCTCCTCGTTGCTGTCGCTCGAAGAGGAGCTTTCAGCTCCACTCGAGATCTCTTCGCAGCAACTGAGGCGGACGCCTAAGTGCCCATATATCTTGGCGGAGAGTAGATCGGCCTCCATCATTTTGAAGCGAAGGACATGCCCATACTGGAGGTTGTGGGCGCAGGCGAAGGTTTTCCAGCTACGCCTGAAGAACATGACGCGGCTCTACTGATACTCAACGTCCACCCGCGTGGCACCATTGCAGCATCCATGCGCCCACAACCATAGCACGAGCGGCTGGTCGGTCTCCATCGCCCTGGCGAAAGGGTGAGGGAGGCGCAAATGGCCCCGAAGGGGACCCCACAGTTTGAGGACGAACTCCAGCACCGTCCCCTCAGCGTGGGTCTCTTCGAGGAAGAGGCCTGGCGTTAGAGGGAGAGGTGGAACAGCGCTCCGCCTCCCCTGGCCTCGGCCTCCACGATGGCCATGACCCCTCGCGCCCCTCCTGCCACGCACACTTGGGTCGCCCTCCTCCTCCGTGGCTGAAGTGGCGGCATGATGCCGACTAGAAATCCTCCTTGGTGAAGAGAATGGTGGCCGCCCTCGCCCCCTATTCATGGATGAGGGCGGGCACCACTCAAGGTTGGGAAGGGGTGGAAGGACAAGCTTTGGAGGTTAGCGCTCGAAGAGGGAAGAAGGATGGATGACCATCGCCCTTGTTACTCCCCAATTTATAGGGAGAAGTGCAGGGGTTGGCTCTCCCCGCTCCAAGAGTCGCAGCCCACTTCCTCCAATAATGTCGCCCACGATCACGGGGCGAACAACAACCGCCCCATTGCTCCAATCCACGACGCAGAAGTTTCTGCCACGACCAAGAAATTAAGTCACGAGTGCCCGTTGCCGGCTCCCCGCTATGCATGCGATGCACGTGGTGGAAACGGCCTGATGATAACCCACAAGTATAGGGGATCGCAACAATTTTTGAGGGTAGAGTATTCAACCCAAATTTATTGATTCGACACAAGGGGAGCCAAAGAATATACTCGAGTATTAGCAGTTGAGTTGTCAATTCAACCACACCTGGAAGATTTAGTATCTGCAGCAAAGTTTTAGTAGCAAAGTAGTATGATAGTAACAGTAATAGGGGTAACAGTAGCAGCAGTGATTTGTGTAGCAAGTGTGACAGCAATAGCGGTAAAGTAACTAAGCAAGGACCAGTATAGGAAAAGCTCATAGGCATTGGATCGGTGATGAATGATTATGTTGGATGGCATTCATCATGTAACAGTTATAACATAGGGTGATATGTAACTTGCTCCAGTTCGTCAATGTAATGTAGGCATGTATTCCGTATATAGTCATACGTGCTTAGGGAAAAGAACTTGCATGACATCTTTCGTCCATCCCTCCCGCGGCACCGGGGTCCTAATGGAAACTAAGGGATATTAAGGTCTCCTTTCATTGTCAACGCGATGACAAAGAGTTTTTGCCATCTTCCATGCTACACGTATTATAGGCGGTTCCCAAACAGAATAGTAAAGTTTTGACTCCCCCCCACCGATCAATCACACTCCATGACTAGCCGGATCCTCGGGTGCCGTCCATACCAACAACAATCCAGGAGGAGTTTTGTTTCAATTTTTTTATTTGATTTGAGCATGGAAATGGGCATTCTGATTACCGGCCCCTTTCTCGTGAGTGATAGTGCATAAACACATATCGAGGATAACACGCCTAGCATGGAACATACTGACCGCCCCTTGTCACAACATGAGCGGTTCAGGCATACAAATCAGATTATTATTTGAAGGTTTAGAGAATGGCACATGCAAATTTACTTGGAACGGCAGGTAGATACCGCTTATTGGTAGGTATGGTGGACTCATATGGAACAACTTTTGGGTTTATGGAAGTGGATGCACAAGCAGTATTCCCGCTTAGTACAAGTGAAGGCTAGCAAAAGACTGGGAAGCGACCAACTAGAGAGCGACAACAATCATTAACTTGCATTGAGATTAACCAACATTGAGTGCAAGCATGAGTAGAATATAAATCACCATGAACATGAATATCGTGGAGGCTATGTTGATTTTGTTTCAACTACATGGATGAACATGTGCCAAGTCAAGCCACTTGAATCATTCAGAGGAGGGTACCATCCTATCATACTACATCACAATCATTTTAAAATTCATGTTGGCATCCAAGACAAACCATTATAAGCTCCCAGCTAATTAAGCATGGCATAAGAAACTATGATCTCTAAGTTGTCATTGCAAACATGTTTTTCTCATAACAAGGCTGAATTAGGAACGATGAGCTAGTCATATTTACAACCAGCTTTTCCAGGCTCAGTCACTTCATCATATATCATCATTATTGCCTTTCACTTGCACGACCGAATGATGTGAATAATAATAATAGTGTTCGTGCATTGGACTAAGCTGGAATCTGCAAGCAAACTCAGAGGAGAAGACAAGGTAATATGGCTCTTTGACGGATAAACAATAATGCATGTGAGAGCCACTAATCATTTTAATCATGGTCTTCTACCTCGACCCAAAGAAAAAGAAAACTATTTACACGGGAAAGCTCCCAACGAGCAAAAGAAGAATGGGAAAATCTTTTTGGGTTTTATTTTTAGTTACTACTAAGCATGCACGAATATAAAGTTACAACTAATTTTTTTGTTTTTCTCATTTTTAACCTTTTCTGGATTTTCTCAAGTTAACAAAACACACAAGAAGAATGCGAGAAAAGAAAATAAGCTAGCATGGATGATATAATGAAAAAGTGTGAACACCGACTACCAAAGTGGATGTGTGAACATGAATATAAAGTCTGTGAGAAACACATACTCTCCCAAGCTTACGCTTTTGGCCTAAGTTGGTCTACTCCCAAGGAGGAAAGTAACCAGCTCCTGGGTACTCCGGGCGATATCCAAAATAATAATGTGGGTTGTACTGGGACGCGGTAGCTACCGCCTGAATAGCTGCCTCACGGAGGCGAGCAGCCTTCACCTCCCTCTCATACTCCTCTGCCTCTTCTCTAGTTATGTAATATCTCCGTTTACTCTGAAAATCAAAGAAGGCAGGAGCAGGAAGGGTAATATGAAAAACACGTTGTCGGTTAAATATTAACCGGTATAGGAGGGACTCATTGCTCCTCTCAAGGAACTGGAAGCGTATCATAGTAGCCCGATCAAGGAAGGCACTGTGAAGCGGGGGATCTCCAGTCTGGATGGGTATTTTAAGATAATTAGCTAGGCGAGTGGCATAGATCCCACCAAAGAAATCTCCTTCATTAGCAGTGTTATTTAGTCTCCTAGCAATTATAGCTCCCATGTTAAAACTTCTATCACGTGTTACTGCACTCTTAAGTATACTGAGGTCAGGTGCGCATAGGTGGCTATGATCACGCTTACCATTAATGCATCTACCTATGAAGAGGGCAAAATAATGTAAGGCAGGAAAATGAATGCTCCCCATGGTAGCCTGCGTAATATCTCTAGTTTCTCCAACAGTTATACTGGAAATAAAATCTCTAGCCGAGAACTTAGGAGGGTCATTGGGACTACCCCAATTAGGTATATCGCATATTCTATTAAAATCCTCTAAATCCATAGTATACGATTTATCATAAAGATCCAACAGTATGGATGTGTCACGGCCAACTGAAAATTTGAATCTACGAACAAAAGAGGCAGTGAGTGAAGTATACTATCCACATTTATTGGAGATGAATTCCTCGAGCCCTGCATTGTGAATAAATGTATCAAACTCGTCCTTGAAACCTGCATCAATCATGAATTCATCGGAAGGCCATTCACATGGTTGCACCGATGCGTCTCTCGGCTGATAAGGATCGGGCTCCCGAATCGCGGGACGGGGACCCCTCTTGCTTGAGGAACCACCATGATAGTTCTCCCTAAACATTTTCCTATTTCTGAAATAATTCTGAAATTTTTAGTGACTCAAAATAAAAGTAAAGAAAACTTAACAAAACTCATAGAAACTACTCCTACAAGTGCCTAGAGACCATATCATGCATCAAAACTACTTGGGACCAAATAAAATTAACATGCAAAGCTCAAGAATAGGGTTACCAAGCAGCAATAATATGCAATGAATAAATCGCTAGAACAAGAACTAATTGGACCAATGGAGGAGTCACATACCAAGGAACAATTCCCCAAAACAGTTTGGTGAATGGGGCTTTGCACAAGGAGATCGAAAAATGCAGCAAAATGAGCAAGAACACGGGTTTGAGCTGTGGGATGATTTTTTCTGGAGGTAGAAGCAGGAGATCGGTGTTGGAATAAGTGGAGGGGCCACGTGGGACCCACGAGCCTTCCAGGCGCGGCCAAGGGGGGTGGCCGCGCCTCCTGGGCTCGTGGCCCACTGGTGCATCCCCCTGACTAGTTATCTATCTCGGAAATTCTTAAATATTCTAGAAAAAATCATACTTGAATTTCAAGGCATTTGAAGAACTTTTATTTTTAGGTCATTTTTTATTGGATGGATAATGCAGAAAATAGGAAAATAATGCTATTTTTATTATTTTTCTACTAAGTAACAGAAAGTAAAATTTGGTAACAGAAGATTGTGACTTCTAGATTCATCCATCTCATGGTCATCAAAAGAAATCCATCAATGAGGTTGATTAAGTCTGCTTGACAAACTTTTTCCGAATCACATGAAACCAGAGAATTTTCGAAAAATCACTAGGGTACCTCAATGGGGATATGCATATCCCCAACAATAAGTATATCATATCTCATCTTGACGGTCGGTACAGAAAATTCAAAGCTTCCAATAATAATGGATGAAGATTTTTCAATAGAATTTATGCAATGAACCCGATATTGTTTCTTCGGAAAGTGCACCGTGTGCTCATTACCATTAACATGGAAAGTGACATTGCCCTTGTTGCAATCAATAACAGCCCCTACAGTGTTTAAAAAGAGTCTTCCAAGGATGACTGCCATGGCATCATCCTCGGGAATATCAAGAATAACAAAGTTCGTTAAGATAGTAACGTTCGCAACCACAACAGGCACATCCTCGCAAATGCCGATAGGTAAAGAAGTTGATTTATTGGCCATTTGCAAAGAAATTTAAGTAGGTGTCAACTTATCCAATTCAAGTCTATGATATAAAGAGAGAGGCATAACACTTACACCGACTCCAAGATCACATAAAGCAGTTCTAACATAATTTCCTTTAATGGAGCAAGGTATAGTGGGTACTCCACAATCACCTAGTTTCTTAGGAGTCCCACCCTTAAAAGTGTAATTAGCAAGCATGGTGGAAATCTCAACATCAGTTATGTTTCTTTATTAATCACAATATCTTTCATGTATTTAACATAAGGAGACATTTTAAGCATATCAGTCAAACGCATTTGCAAAAAGATTGGTCTAATCATTTCAACAAAGCGCTCAAAATCCTCGTCATCCTTTTTCTTGGATGGCTTAGGAGGAAAGGGCATGGGTTTCTGAACCCAAGTTTCTCTTTCTTTACCGTGCTTCCTAGCAATAAAATCACTCTTATCATATCTTTTGTTCCTAGGTTGTGGGTTATCAGGTTCAATAGCAGGTTCAATCTCCACATCATTATAATTACTAGGTTGAGCATCAATATGAACATCATTATCAACATTATCACTAGGCTCATGTTCATCACCAGATTGTGTCTCAGCATCAGAAATAGATATATCATTTGGATTCTCAAGTGTAACAGCAACAGGTTTACTAGCATGCAAGTTCCTATTATCTTTATTTTTCTTCCTATTACTAGGATGACTAGGTGCATCAGTATTAATTCCTTGAGAATCTGGCTCAATTCTCTTAGGATGGCCCTCAGGATACAAAGGTTCCTGAGTCATTCTACCACCTCTAGTAACAACTTTAACAGAATTATCATTCAATTCATTAAGCAAGTCATTTTGAGCCTTAAGTACTTGCTCTACTTGAGTAGTGACCATAGAAGCATGTTTACAAATAAGCTTAAGATCATTAACATTTCTATCCACACAAGCACTTATATGATTAATCATACGAGCATTTTGTTCCAGTTGTCTGCTGACATAATCATTAAAACTTTGTTGTTTGGCAACAAAGTTGTCAAATTCATCTATGCACAAGCTAGCAGGTTTATCATAAGGAATATCACTCTCATTGAATCTACAAAGAGAATTTACCTCTACTACATGTGTCGGGTTATCAACACCATGTATCTCTTCAATAGGTGGTAGAATCTTAACATCTTCATATTTAATACCTTTCTCTAGCATAGATTTCTTTGCTTCTTGCATATCTTCAGGACTGAGGAATAGAATACCTGTTTTCTTCGGAGTTGGCTTCGGAGGTGGTTCGGGAATAGTACAAGCATTATCATTGCTCAAGATATTATTCAATAGAATTTCAGCTTGTTCCATAGTTCGTTCCCTAAAAACACAGCGAGCACAACTATCTAGGTGGTCCCTAGAAGCATTGGTTAGTCCATTATAAAAGATATCAAGTATTTCGTTTTTCTTAAGAGGGTGATCAGGCAAAGCATTAAATAACTGGACAAGCCTCCCCCAAGCTTGTGGGAGACTCTCTTCTTCAATTTGCACAAAGTTATAAATATCCTGCAAGGCAGCTTGTTTCTTATGGACAGGAAAATATTTCTTAGAAAAGTAGTATATCATATCCTGGGGACTACGCACACAACCAGGAGCAAGAGAAGTAAACCAAGTTTTAGCATCACCCTTTAGTGAGAAAGGAAACAACTTAAGGATATAGTAATAGCAATTTTTTTCGTCATTAGTGAATAGGGTGGCTATATCATTCAGTTTAGTAAGATGTGCTACAACAATTTCAGATTCATAACCATGAAAAGGATCACATTCAACCAAATTTATTAACTCAGGATCGACAAAGAACTCATAATCGTTATCAGTAACAAAGATAGGCGAAGTAGCAAACTTAGGATCATATTTCATTCTAGCATTCAGAGATTTTTCTTTCCACTTGCGTAATAAATTCTCAAGATCATAGCTATCCTTACAAGCAAGAATGTCTTCAGCTACCTCTCCTTCCATAACATAACCTTTAAGTATATTAGGCAATTCATATCTAGGAGGGCTAGGTCTAACAGGTGTAACAGCATGTTCCATTTCAAAAATTTCATCAGTTTCAGAAGTATCATTTGATTCAGTAGTAACTCTAGCAATTTGTGCATCAAGAAATTCACTAGGTGGCATATCATTACCAAGCAAAGCATCATCATAATTATCATGTATAGAAGAAGTAGCATCATCAAGCATAGGCGACATATCAGAATTAATAGCAGGTGGCGGTGTCGCAAATTTACTCATAACAGAAGGTGAATCAAGTGCAGAGCTAGATGGCAGTTCCTTACCTGTCCTCATAGTTGAGGGCAGAACTTTAGTTTTTGGATCTCACAAATTCTTCATTGTTATCAACAGATGTAAATCCCAAGTGACTCAGAGAATAAAGCTATGCTTCCCGGCAACGGCGCCAGAAAAAGGTCTTGATAACCCACAAGTATAGGGGATCACAACAGTTTTCGAGGGTAGAGTATTCAACCCAAATTTATTGATTCGACACAAGGGGAGCCAAAGAATATCCCCGAGTATTAGTAGTTGAGTTGTCAATTCAATCACACCTGAAAGATTTAGTATGTGCAGCAAAGTTTTAGTAGCAAAGTAGTATGATAGTAATAGTAATAGGGGTAACAGTAGCAGTAGTGATTTGTGTAGCAAGTGTGACAGCAATAGCGGTAAAGTAACTAAGCAAGGACCAGTATAGGAAAAGCTCGTAGGCATTGGATCGGTGATGGATGATTATGTCGGATGGCATTCATCATGTAACAATTATAACATACGGTGATATGTAACTAGCTCCAGTTCGTCAATGTAATGTAGGCATGTATTCCGTATATAGTCATACGTGCTTATGGAAAAGAACTTGCATGACATCTGTCGTCCATCCCTCCCATGGCAGTGGGGTCCTAATGGAAACTAAGGGATATTAAGGTCTCCTTTAATAGATAACCAAAACAAAGCATTAGCACATGCTGAATACATGGAGTCCTCATACTATGGTCATCTCCGAGAGTGGTTCCGGCTATTGTCACTCCGGGGTTGCCGGGTCATAACACATAGTAGGTGACTAAAACTTGCAAGATAGGATCAAGAACACACATATATTGATGAAAACATAATAGGTTCAGATTTGAAATCATGGCACTCGGGCCCTAGTGACAAGCATTAAGCATAGCAAAGTAGTAGCAACATCAATCTTAGAACATAGTGGATACTAGGGATCAAACCCCATCAAAACTAACTTGATTACATGATAGATCTCATCCAACCCATCACCGTCCAGCAAGCCTACAATCAGATTACTCACGAACGGTGGAGAGCATCATGAAATTGGCGATGGAGGATGGTTGATGATGACGATGGCTTCAATTTCCACTCTCCGGAGCCCAGAACAGACTCCAGATCTGCTCTCCCGGGGAAGAACAGGTGGTGGCGGTGGCTCCATATCGTAAAACGCAATGATTTCTTCTCCTTCATCTTTTTCTGGGCGAAAGAGATTATATGGAGCTGGAGATGAGGTCGGAGGAGCCACGTGGGCCCCACGAGCCTGCCATGCACGGCCTAGGGGGCGCCTCCTAGGCTCATGGCCCACTGGCAGCTCCTCTTTGATTGATTCTTTCTCCGGTATTTTTTATATATTCCATAAAAAATCCTTGTAAGTTTCCAGGTCATTCCGAGAACTTTTATTTCTGCACAAAAACAACACCATGGTAGTTTTGCTGAAAACAACGTCAGTCCGGGTTAGTTTCATTCAAATCATGCAAATTAGAGTCCAAAACAAGGGCAAAAGAGTTTGGAAAAGTAGATACGTTGGAGACGTATCACTTGATGCTGTGATGGAAATAATTGCTCGCGTTTTGCGCACATATCCTGCGTCGCGCACTTAACGTGCATCGTGGGGAGGTGTGGGGAAGCACAACAAGCGGAATGATTGCAACCGCAGGCTCCTGCCACGCGTGCCCGTGCACTGTTTGGGCCTAGCCCAACAACACCTCGCACTGTGTGTGGACCAGGTCCAGGGGCTCCTGTCGGTGCACTAGAGTTTTGGGTCCTCTAGTGCCCCTTACTCGTGCACGGGCGGTAGTAGCCAATCCCCCGGCAAGGCCCTCTAGGGGGGATGTCAGGCGCAATCTCAACGAAACCAAGAGAGCATCCAAACAAGCAATCGAAATCAAGACCGAAGGCTGGGCCCCCGGCAAGATCATGCTGGGACGGCCTCCAAATCCCCGGCAAGGCAAAGCCCCAACAAGATCCCGCTAGCACAGAGGCAAGGTGTCGCTTCACCTGGGTACGTGTCGAGGCGCCGACGATGGAGGAAGCTAAGCGGTGCCGATGGGATGGGGTCCTGTTCTGTCCCGTAGACGGCCAGGGACACCTAAAGGAGCATTAAATGCGCTCGTCTTACACCGTCAGTGTTAGGTATGATAATACTGTAGCACTGTACACCTCGAGTACGCACTGTACGCCGCTATTGGGATCCCCTTACTCATCTAAAAGGAGGCCCAAGCCATTACGGTAGAGGACTTTTCGATCTTTGGATAAAATCTCCTAGCTCACACGCGTAGCTGTAGTGATCCACCGGTGGCACACTGCTCCTGTAGCTAGAACCCTAGGACAATCAGAATACATAAAGCAGGAGTAGGGTTTTACGCTTCTCAGCGGCCCGAACCTGGGTAAAATCCCCTGCCCTACTCGTTCGACCTGCTCTTCGCGCACATCCATCCCCCCTGTCGAACCAAAAGGGGTCCTATCGATTGTGGGGACCCCGACTCATAAGTCGAGATCACCAAATGCACGTGTACAGTGATCCCAGAGATCAATGCTCAATAAACACACAGAAACTGAATAAAAGAAGTCTTACATCCACATTTAGCGTCTTACACAAATAGGGCCTTTATGGCCAAGTCTTCAAATAATTGTAGCGGAAATCTTCAACGATAGCGTGAACCCATACCCATCTGCCTTAACCCTACAGGTATTCTGACCGGGAAGCGTCCTAGCTCGCATGACCGTTACCAAGGTAATCTTCATCATAACCTGATCTTTCATGCCTGGCCAATAAAATAACCAGTGGCAAGCCAATGACTTCTTTGAATGTACTCTCAAGCAACCCCAGAGTGGAAAGAGGCAATAATGATGCATGATATAGCACTAAGTAGGTAATTTGCAGAAAGCTGATTTTTGTATGCAAATGACATGGTCAAGTAATAGTAAGCATGCATCAACAACTAATCAAATAATCCTGAGAACACATTGTCGATATCCTCACGAGTATTAGTTGAACACATCATGTTCATGCTAAGTCATCGGATGTTTCACACATGACCTCCTGTCACTAATACAACCATACTCATGCCAATGTTTCACGAAAACACCAGGACGTAGTTTAAGAAGGACCTGCACCTGTCCATGATCGCGGACGCAGCTATTCGAATAGTTTCACACTCTACAGAGGTTGCACACTTTACCCACAAGACTCGGAGAACTTCCGTGTCATCCACGACCCGTGGTATATAATATACCCGAGGTAAGCACCCGAACATTGCCTTTCCCATGGTGATATTAAACAACGAGTTCACTCTTTGGTGCCATCCCTCATGATATACATCACTCGTATCATCCATGAGGGCACGCAATGGTGTGCCCAGTGCCTGTAAAGACAGCGCATGACCTTCCTCTCATGGACGACCCCGTCTCAAGAGTGACCACTTCACTCTTGCCACTAGTAATGCGGGCTCCTTGCTAGCACCAACCATAGTAATCAACAAAGCCCCGTCCCATAAGGGGTATCGTGGTTGCGCGTGTAATGTTGGGTTGGTCAGCAGACCTTAAATCTAATCCGTTTTCGAAAACACAAACACCCTCACTTGTTTCGGCACACCACTTCTTTCTCAAGTGGTCACCCAACTCTTATCATCATCTCCCTTGGGAATTAGTGGCACCCGACGGGGTTTTCGAAAGAGTATTGAAAACACACCACTCTCTCGGTATCACCATGCATAGTCCCATCCCACTTTGCGTAGCATCTACTAGCAACCTATCTACTCCCACCCGCACAACCCTCATAAGGTGGTAGGGTCATGCTTGATGCAAGTATCAACGGAATAGTACCGGAGGCATCCCATCAAAGGGGAACACCACAACACATGATCGATATGCTGGAATAAAGTGCGATAAGACATGCAACGAAAATAGTTTCTTGTCATGGTCAAAGGGCTGCTTGCCTGGCTTAGCAATGTCTTCGAGGTCTTCATCCACTTCTCGTCCACTCCGAGCATCTCTTCTACTTCGTTCACTATCGCCAGAAACAACCGTAATAAGCAACACAACAAACAGATAATTCAAGTGCTCTATAAATACGAAATACATTTTTCTTAGACCTCTCTGGTCGTGAGAAATATATATATAAAATGGTTGAACTAGAGTTGGATCAATGATGATTTTGGAACGGAGGAATGGAGGAATTGATGATCCCCTAAGGGGCAATAGAGAATATTTTTATAAAAATGAGTGGATGGACCCAACAAATAGGGCATGATTTTAGGGACATGTGGAAATGGGTTTCACTGGATTTGGAGTTGGGATGAATATCCTAGGGATTTTCAAAGTAGGTTAAGTATGAAGAAGTGGCCCAATATTTCTCAAGGCAAAATGAATGAAGGAAAAAATGTTCACCACCTAGGGCATGAATTTAGATACACTTAGGACTTTGAATCACTCCAATTGGAGCTATAGAGATTGCTCTAGGGACTTTTACAAATGGGACAGTCAAAGTTCAAATTCAAATTTGAATTTGAACCCTACACAAAAGTTTGCAGAAAAATTGTGCAATGCACATATTTGGATAGATCTTGATTTTTGGGACACACAGGAATTTGAATCATCCAATGTGGAGTTCAAATGAATTTGCTATGAATTTTTTGTGTCACAGGAAAAAGAAAAAGGAATATATCTAAATCAAAAGGAAAAAGGGCTAAGCAGTGCCTAGGGCGTCGGATAGCAATTGGGCCGGCCCAGCAACCCGGCCTGACGGAAGGGGCGGGCGACATCGAAGGCGCATCCTGCGGAGTGTGCCTTCTCCGCAGGAACGCGGGGGCAGCGGCGGGCGCTTCCACTTAAGCGCCGGGCCCGACCAGTGGGTCGCTGCCAGGCGGGGCCCGCTTGGCAGGGTCATCCCCCTCCTCCCGCCCGAATAGGGGAGAGCAGGGGAGGCGAGACCGAGCGGCGCCGACGCTCGTCCCGGTGGCCGAGGCTGCCTCCGGCGGGGCCTCAGCCACCAGAGCGCTCCGGAGAGAGCCCCGCACCCGGCTGGGGGTCCAATTTTCGCCGGGGAGCCGCAAGGCGAGTGGGGCCTTGGCCACGGCGGAGTCTGACTACGGCAGCCACGAGGGAGTGGTGCTCCGGCCATTGAGAAGAAGGGAGGAGCGCGGGGAGGAGTCTGTGACGTCGGGGATGAACACTGGAGCAGCAGGGTCACAAGGGGAGCTCGGCTACGTCCGAATTATGAACGTAGGCCGTCAGGGATCTCTTGCCATGGAAGCAAGGGGAGGGCACGGGGGAAACCAGGAGTGGGTCCGGGAGGTTTGCGGGAGGAGGGACGAGCGAAAGGAGGCGAGAGGGGCTCGGGGAAGGCCTCTTATAGGCGCGGTGCTGGTGCACCATGGACCGAGGTCCCACTAGGTCGGGGCCATCGCTAGTTCTCACGGGAGCAAGCTCGGGCATGTCCATGGTCCTCGTGGACTTGGTCCCAGGCCAGGGGAGGAAAGTGAGGGAGCGGGGGAGGACCGGGTCCTCACGCATGCAAGCGTGCCCATTGGCACGCTCGGGCGGACGGTGCGCGAGCGAGCGGAGGCCAGCAGAGGGGGAAAGAGGAGGGGGACAGGGTCGTGGCGTGTCCCGGACATCGAGGGCCTCGACTGGCGCGCTGGAGGAGCCCAAGGTGGTCAGGGGATTGGATTGGGGGCGGCTACAATGCGGGGACGCACTGTAGCTCACTCCAGAGCATGCAAATTGCATGCCATGGCACCCAGCACGCGATCTGGGCATGCCCACCTTGTCCACTAGCACTTGGTGCTTCTGGAGATGCTCCATAGGCTAGGTGGGGGCCAAGGAGGGTAGAGGTAAGAGGGAGGGGAGGTAAATTGGTGTTACCAATGCCTGTCCAGAGAGGAATGTTGGGCTTTTACCCTCCCAATAATTTATCTAAGGCCATGGGGTTCCTACTAGGGGTAGCTGGAGGTCAAGTGGAGGTGTGGTAAAAATTTGGTGTTAAGGAGAATAGTGGAAGGGGCCCAAACACCCAATTTGGTAAATGAAAGAAGGTGTTTGATGAGACTTTGGCCAAGTAAAGTAATTCCACTTGCCTTGATAATAAACAGGATAAAACCATGGGTAAAAACAGGAGTGATCACAAGTTTTGAGCCCATTTGAGAAAAGTTGACAATACAAATGTTGTCACCCCTAGAAATGGACATAATTGGGATTTCTAAGATCTAGCTATGCAATTCCATTCCCCTTGATGCACCTCTTGATGTGGTGACATATTTTTGGGATTATGACATGCACAAAAAGTTTGGGGCCCAATGGGGAAACTTGGCAATGAATTTTTACCAAATTCTTGAAATGAACAGAAATGGTTTTGAGGGGATTTGGACAAGTTAATCTATCTCCTTGATGCAACACTTGGTGTGGGTGCATTATTGGAGTATTATAACATGTCCACAAAATTTGAGCTTAAGGGGAGACAGTTGGTAAAGTAGAGTTCCTCAAATTTGGATCTGGACAGAGAGGGTTTTGGGATACTTTGGTGAACCAGAACAATTGAGATTGATATGAAATTTGGTGAGATGAACTCATGCATCATATGTGACATTCTAGAATTTTCCTGGAATTTATTGAGAATATTTCTTATAGAAAATTTTCAAATACTTGAAATTGGCAGAAATGGTTTTGAAGGGTTTTTCCCATGATATGGCCAAGCCCTTGTGTTGAAACTCATATATGTGGAAAATATATGCCCATTGAGTTTCCCTAATTTTTCTCAAATATGTTTGAAACATTTAAATAATTTTTCCCGATGAAAAACCATTTCTGGCCTTAATAAAAAGCTTTTAAAAAATATGAAAATAATCTTTTAAAGTAATATTTTGTGGTTTTGGGAAGTTATATATATAGTAGGTTCCAAATAAAGCATTTGGGGGAAAAGAATCCACTCAATTTGAGGATTTGTAGTACAAACCCCAAATCAGGTTTTTTTGAAAATCTAATTTAAATAAAACCATTTTGGCAAAAATAATACTTTGTAAAAATATAGTTAAGTCCTAAGAACATGGCATGATCATTGGACAAGAGTGGGGATCAAAGAAAGAGGGTTTTCAAGATGAGGAGGGATTTTATGAATATAGAGCACTAGTAAGCAAGCAAGAAATCAACAACCAAGTCAAGCATCACAAGCACACAAAGTTTTAATTGGCCCTGATTTTTGAGTCATGATATCTTAGTCATGAGGCAAATCACAGGGTGTGACAGACCTACCCCCCTTACAAGAATCTCGTCCCCGAGATTCCTAGGTTAGGCGTAGAAGAGATGGGGAAATTCAAAGGGGAGGTGGTCTTACGTTCCATGTTGTTTCTGCTCCAGCATGGCTGTCCTTTTGGGTCTTGAAGTGCTTGATGACGTCTTTGAGTGCATTGTTGACTTCGTTTGTGGGTGAACACGTTTTGGCAAGGGCCTGGTTTGTGCGTGTATTCCATGGTCGGAATACGTGGTCAGTAGTGTGTCTGTGTGTTGGTCGTAGGACTGCTCACGTTGGTCAATGACATCTAGATGTCTCATGCTAGAATAGAAGGTTCGATCCTTGGTATAGCTCCTTGTCGACGGGGAAGTCCTTATGTCCCCTAAAGCAGGGGTCTTCAGCCATAGGCGGTCTCCATCCTTGAGAGTGCTGAGGTGCGTCATTGTGGGCTTCTCGTCGAGACCTTCTGCTTGAGTAGATTGCTCAGGTAGATTCTTCATTCTTCTTTGGTTGCTTGTCTTCGTCGTCATGGATGCATGTTTCTAGAGGTCTTCGAGTGTTTGGACTAGTCGTCTCTCCGTGGCAAGGTCTGTGCTGGTTCTCGCCCCTAAGACTGGGCTTAGGGACTTAGTGTCAAATCGGGTTCTACTACATGGGAAGGTTTCAGTGGGGTTTGTAGATAAGCCGACTATTCAGAGTATAGATCAGCCACCTAATCCCTGAGGTCTGATGCTTAGCAAGCGGGGTGAACTACCTTTGACAGGTGGTTTATCATGCTCGAGTCATGTTCATGTCCTTGATTGAACCAAATAGGGGCCAACAATGAGGTCATGACAGTCGTTCCACTCCGTTCCAAGTATCTGAAGGGAGCAGGGGCATCATGCTCAACGTACACCGCCAAAGTGGGGGAGTGAGGGTGCCGTCAACTTCTTAGTCCCATCCTAGTCAGGAGCTGATAGATGACCATTTAAGGCGAGGGGCTCCTTAATCCTCTTGATGTCCAAGGGCTTCATCAGGCTTCAACGTCGGCGCTCCGTGATGTAGTCTAGTTGATGTAGTCGGAAGAGGAGTGGTGATTGCCTTCTCTTGCTTCTTCTTTGTCATTGTCGTGGCTTCTCAATTGTAGTGGTCCTTCACCTTCCTTGGGCCAGAAGGTCTTGTTTTGCAGGGAGGGTGCTTTAGGGAGCCCAACTTCTTCAAGGTGGAGCCTTTTATGCTCGAGAGGCATGGCAATCGGTGTTCCTGGGGCTGGTCCAAATAGGACTAAAGTGTTCCTCTTCTTATTGGGTAAATAAGTATGTCATCCCAGAGGATGAAAACCTATTTCCCGAAGTACCACATAAACACATGCTCATGGGATATGTTAGAGGAGCGGGCACTCGCCCCGAATGGTCACTAGCGTCAAGGGTTGGAGTCCAACCTAGTAAGGGTCTTCGTGGCCGCCTTCCTTATGAAAAGGGTGGGTGGTGGTCACGATGGGGCATCGACCATGGTCCTTTGACTTAGGGTTAGAGCCTATGGCCTTAGCCCGACCGCGTCATGGTCTGGTAAAGCTTCTGGTTTCAAGGAGCTTAGGATGTGAGTGAACGTCTAGCACCTTATCCTGAGCACAATTGTTGGATGCCAACAGTACAACCTATTACTCCAAACAAAATCACCCTATATCCTCGAAGGTATCATCCATATAAGTCAAGCCCCAACATTACTCATGCTGTTCATACCTCCAAGGTTTAATATAGGGACTATACTGAAAGAATCTCATATGTATTCTATCGCTAAGTCACACATACATCCCTATGTAAAAATCCTCGGGATAAATTACAAGCCACTAAGCTATCATGACACTATCAATCCAAATTTCCTTCTGACCTATCCAAGGTGTAAGGTACTACTTTACTATGCTAAGGAAACTCGTAATAAACTAATCCAAGATCTTGTCTCCTTCCTACGAATCCAGCTTAATTCGATCCACGAATCTCATCCATTATCACATGATTCATTGCCGCTACAACTCCAACATCGATGGTGTCTAACATAATCTCCTTGAGTCCATACAATCCATATACCATTGCAAGAACTATTATCACGACATATCCATGAACTTCCAATCTCATGGCCAACTAAACTCCAAGGCCGAGCTTATATAGGACCCTAACATCATCCGATTCCCACTACTATCATTAAGCGAGAAACATGGTATCATGATCAAGATTATTCGACTAGATCCAAATTACTCCGAACCATGTGGTTTGATTGATCTCGAGCACCTATTAGAGTCACCTATTTGAATCCAAGTTTTACATCTAGTAAGAATTCCCTACTAGTTAATCCAATCACTATCACTCCATTATCGGCTATATTGCCAAATTCAACTCATCAATCCACCAAGAATTTCAGCCTGCGACCACATTTGTCCTACTAATCCAATTTTCTCAAGGTACAAGTAAGTTACGCTACTATATCAATCTTGTTCCATCAAGTTCGCCCACCAACATTAAGCCTCGTAATCCACCAAACGGTCTCAACTATTTCCTCAAGACATCTATTATGGCTAAATCAATTCATTGCCCACAATTAGTATATCCTTAGAGGGATCTTTCCTATGGCATCAAGGTTCTAGTGCTAGCGAGAATGAAGGATGTGCCTTCACTATGATCACTAGCTCGATAATGAACCTAGTGTTAGGCAGGGGTTATTGAAGTTCAATAAGTGCTCTGCCAATTCCGTGTATTAAGAACGTGATTCAAAGACTTGTGCTGGGGAGCTTGTGAGGTCCGAGATGGGCAAGGGAAGGCTTCCAACCTCGTGGGAAAAGCATAAACCCACGGGGCTATGTCTTGTTGAGTTCGTTGTAGTTTAAGTCCCCGACGTTTGTTGCTTGTCAAGGTGGATCCTTGGCGTATCCGGTCTTGCTAGTCTTTAGTTGACGAGATTGGGGAGAGGAAAAGTAGCATAGAGGAGCGTGCCTAAGGGGGTGGTATGGTGCAAGTGCAATCAAACAAGTGTTGAAAAGACCAAACACAACCATCACGGTAAGGTAGGTGACATGGTCGCGCACTTGTTGCTTATGGCAAAAATGTGACTCACACCAAAGCACAAATAGGAAAAACAAGCAACACACATCATGGCTCCATTCAAGCTATCATACGGACTTGACTTCGCATAGGGGACACACGACCTATCCTACCCTAGGGGTCCTCGGACCTAGTAGTCGTGCTCGCCTCTTGTCTTGGAGAGGAGTCCGCTTAGTCTTCCGGGTCTTCTTCTGGTGTCGCTATGTCTCCGGTTGTTGTTCATCAAAATGATCCTGGTTGCACCTGAAGAGTCTTTGATGACTTCCAGGTCCGTTGAGTTGACGTCGAAGGTGATTCTTCACGACAGTTGTTGACAGGGTCTCTTGGTGTCTTCGTAGTCGAGACGGTGTCTCCTAGTCTTCTGAGACGTCGAGGGTCTCAGGTAGGCAACCCTGTATGCAATGACAATAACAAGGCATGATAGAGTTGTATCCTATCGGTAACGTTGACGATATCATCGTCACCAAGAGCGGGGGGATGATGAGAACATTTTTCCTGCACACTATAGTGAGGGGGGCCAAATGGCAAGGTCCTCATCCACTGGTGGTCACTGATGTATTAGCGATGCATTATCATGACTTTGCATGTCTTATGCCCTAGTCATCAAAGGCTAAGGTGACATCCTTCCGGGTCACCCACGAGGATTAGAAGGAATCCCGTGGTCAGGGGCACAAGGGTAGTAACGACCATTTTGCAAGGTTTTGAAAAAGTAGACAAGAAGAGTTAAGAGAAAAGTGGTGGATATGCTAAGGAAAAAACCTTTGCTTCCTTTGAAAATTTAGGGAAGGTGAGAAATATATAGAGGTTTTGTAGGTGATTTTGAAGGGTCTGAAAAATAGTTTTGTCCTAACTAACGTCCATGCTAACTAAGGGCTTCCTACAGTCAGGATGGCTCTGATACCAGCTCTGTGGGGACCCCGATTCATAAGTCGAGATCACCGAATGCACGTGTATAGTGATCCCAGAGATCAATGCTCACTGAATGCACAAAAACTTAATAACAAGAGTCTTACATCCACATTTAGCGTCTTACACAAATATGGCCTTTATGGCCAAGTCTTCAAATAATTGCAACAGAAATCTTCAACGATAGCATGAACCCATAGCCATCTGCCTTAACCCTACAAGCATTCTGACCGGGAAGCGTCCTAGCTCGCATGACCGTTACCGAGGTAATCTTCATCATAACCTGATCTTTCATGCCTGGCCAATAAAATAAACAGTGGCAAGCCAATGACTACTTTGAATGTACTTGTAAGCAACCCAAGAGTGGAAAGAGGCAATAATGATGCATGATATAGCACTAAGTAGGTAATTTGCGGAAAGCTGATTTTTGTATGCAAATGACATGGTCAAGTAATAGTAAGCATGCATCAACAACTAATCAATTAATCCTGAGAACACATTGTCGATATCCTCACGAGTATCAGTTGAACACATCATGTTCATGCTAAGTCATCAGACTTAACACACGTGACCTCCTATCACTAACACACCCATACTCATGCCAATGTTTCACAAAAACACCAGGACGTAGTTTAAGAAGGACCTCCAACTGTCCATGACCACGGACGTGGCTATTCGAATAGTTTCACACTCTACAGAGGTTGCACACTTTACCCACAAGACTCGGATACTTTCGTGTCATCCATGACTCGTGGTATATAATATACCCGAGGTAAGCACCCGAACAATGCCTTTCCCATGGTGTAACTAAACAAAGAGTCCACTCATTGGTACTATCCCTCATGATATACATCACTTGTATCATCCCTGAGGGCACGCAACGGTGTGCCCGGTGCCTGTAAAGACAGCGCATGACCTTCCTCTCATGGACGACCCCGTCTCAAGAGTGACCACTTCACTCTTGCCAGTAGTAATGTGGGCTCCTTGCTAGCACCAAGCATAGTAATCAACAAAGTCCCATCCCATAAGGGGCATCATGGTTGCGCATGTAATGTTGGGTCGGTCAACAGACCTTAAATCTAATCCGTTTTTGAAAACACACACACCCTCACTAGTTCCGGCACACCACTTCTTTCTCAAGTGGTGACCCAACTCTTATCATCATCTCCCTCGGGCATTAGTGGCACCCGACGGGGTTTTCGAAAGAGTATTGAAAACACACCACTCTCTCGGTATCGCCATGCATAGTCCCATCCCACTTTGCGTAGCATCTACTAGCTACCTATCTACTCCCACCCGCACAACCCTCATAAGGTGGTAGGGTCATGCTTGATGCAAGTATCAATGGAATAGTACCGAAGACATCCCATCAAAGGGGAACACCACAACACATGATCGATATGCCGGAATAAAGTTCGATAAGACATGCAATGAAAATAGTTTCTTGTCATGGTCAAAGGGCTGCTTGCCTGGCTTAGCAATGTCTTCGAGGTCTTCACCCGCTTCTCGTCCACTCTGAGCATCTCATCTACTTCGTTCACTATCGCCGGAAACAACCGTAATAAGCAACACAACAAACAGATTATTCATGTGCTCTATAGATAGGAAATATATGTTTCTTAGACCTCTATGGACATGAGAAAAATATATATAAAATGATTGAACTAGAGTTGGATCAATGATGATTTTGGAACGGAGGAATGGAGGAATTGATGATGCCCTAAGGGGTCAAAAGAGAATATTTTTATAAAAATGAGTGGATGGACCCAACAAATAGGGCATGATTTTAGAGACATGTGGAAATTGGTTTCACTAGATTTGGAGTTGGGGTGAATATCCTAGGGATTTTCAAAGTAGGTTAAGTATGAAGAAGTGGCCCAATATTTGTCAAGGCAGAATGAATGAAGGTAAAAATGTTCTCCACCTAGGGCATGACTTTAGATACACCTAGGACTTGGAATCACTCCAATTGGAGCTATAGAGATTGCTCTAGGGACTTTTACAAATGGGACAATCAAAGTTCAAATTCAAATTTGAATTTGAACCCTACACAAAAGTTTGCAGAAAAATTGTGCAATGCACATATTTGGATAGATCTTGATTTTTGGGACACACAGGAATTTAAATCATCCAATTTGGAGTTCAAATGAATTTGCTATGAATTTTTTGTGTCACAGGAAAAAGAAAAAGGGATATACCTAAATCAAAAGGAAAAAGGGCTAAGCAGTGCCTAGGCCGTCGGATAGCAATTGGGCCGGCCCAGTGACCCGGCCTGACGAAAGGGGCGGGCGACGTCGAAGGCGCATCCTCCGGAGTGCGCCTTCTCCGCAGGAACGCGAGGGCAGCGGCGGGCGCTTCCACTTAAGCGCCGGGCCCGACCAGTGGGTCGTTGCCAAGCGGGGCCCGCTTGGCAGGGTCATCCCCCTCCTCCCGCCCTAATAGGGGATGTAGCGACCCGACTCAAAATGAGTCAAGCCTTTGTCTTTTCTGTGCCATCCCTGGATCAGTATGCTGGCACACACACTACAACAATGTATATATCAAAGTGCAATCACATGTAATTAACGTAAAACTGATATATACCTTAAAATCTCAGCGGAAACAGTCAACGGGAGTGGAGTCCCAATAACACCAATGTTAGGTTGAGTGTAGACCGTAACCCTGAATCGTACTCTTACCCGTCGTAGAGCTTATCGGCAACATAAGACATTGCAGCCGTGTAGGTCAGCATTTTGAATATGCTGGCAAGTCACAAAAGAGGGGGTGTAAAGTAATCATCTATTCTACATGCATATATGGCAAGTGGGATAGTGGGTTTTGCATAAAGCCAAAAAAAATTCCTACAACAAGAGAGGGCGAAAAGCATAATTACTACAATGTTGGTTGATAAATGAGATGGTTCCACCAACCAAATCTCATACCCAAGTTGTCATTAATAAACCCACATCAATACAATTAATTGTGTTGAGAGTTCCAGATAGTTTCAGTTCCTTTGTCTCAAGTTGTCCATGACCGTGGACACGGCTAATCGATTAGGTATGAGTACTCTACAGAATTTTGCACACGTTCCCCACAAGATTTGATCGCCTCCATTGGATTTCTCGCACTTCAGGGTGTTTGAGAAACGGATGACCAAAACATGGTCTTCTAAAGGGTTTCCCCAAGACTCTATCGGTGCCCATCCTTTCCTACCGTTCTTCTACATCTTGTAGCACCGCCTGTCCAGGATCACCATGATATCCAACCAAGCCAGAGCCCATAATGTCTTGTGGCTGTGCAAGTAAGCCTTGGGTCTTGAAGCATCCATCCATCTCTTTGTGCCTGGGTGGACCTTTCCGCGTGAATACTGACACTTCCCCAGCAACACCTAGGCTAACCACTGGTTTCTCCAAGGCGTCGTTCAACCATCCACCCAGAGGTAAGTTGAAAACTTGGAGTCTTGAAGTCTTGATCATAATGCAGGTCTTGGAAATTATTAACTTACAACTCTCATGAATCACACAACCAACCCCGTCTACTAATAGCGTAGCAAAATTTAAATCAACGTTTCCCGGGGCCAATGTGTCAAAGGGTTGAGGGGTACCCACCACATGATACTACATCAAGTAACCAAGTTTCCAATTTACCTACTTTGCATGCAATTGGGGAGATGGTAGAACTAATGCAATAAAAACATAGGTATACGTAGTCAAAGTAACTTGCCTGTACTGTTGATGAAGAAAAATATCGCTCTTAGAGATAACTGATAGACTATTCGTCACTCTCCGATGAAAATCTATATAATCAAACATTGCATACATATAAGCAATCATACTAGCAGTCAAATACTAACAATCAAAAAGGCAACACAAAACCAAAAGCAACATGGTGGTGACGAAAGGAAATACTTAAGACAAAATTCAAATGACAAAACTACATCAACACAACTAAGGTGGTGATGAAGGAAATACTTAAGACAAAAATTAAAATCAACAAAACTTCATCAACACAACCGAAGTTGGTTTTCTCTATAAGTACATCCTAATTTTCAAAGGTAGCAAACAACAACAAAGTAAAATATAATAAAAGTAGTTTAATAAACATTTTACTTAGCAAAAAGAATTACTTTTGAAGAACAACTGATAATTTAGAAAACAATACTCTAGCAACATAAGTTTTTAACTACTAGAAAATATCAATACAAAACACTAAGTTAACAAATGAAAAACAAAGTTTTTAAAACAAATAATTAATAGAAAGTATTTTCTCATAAGTCTTTATTTTGCAAAAGAACTACTTGAAAAGCTTGTATAAAGGTTCCTCTTTTGATGTAAAACAAGGTCATCCTTGGCTTAAACCACAAACAATCTCAACTATAATACAAATTGTTTCTGTTCTAAACTTAGATTAACATAAAATCAAACTTGTAAAACAATTTGTGGAAACTATTTTCAAATACAAGATCAACATAGCAATGAAATCCCATTGCAAGTTATAGTTGAACTAGAATGGATTTTCATGCAACCAACTAATAAAATATTATTTATTTTGAAGGGCTACTATTATCTAACAGAAAATTTTATAAAAGTTTATCACTATTATAAAATAAAATAATTTAAATAATTTAGAACAAAAGGGAATATAAACAGACTTAATAGAACTAAACAGAATCTGTTTTGCTTGAAAATACTATTTTAAAATATTCTAAAAATTTCCAAACTCTACCAATTGATAATTAAGGTCACTAGTGACAATTAGCAAAAAGAATCAACTCAAAATATATTTTTAAACTCAATATATTCAGAAAACAAGTTTTGAATCAAATCTGTTTGAATTCAATTTTAAATTAATCAAATTTGGTCAAACTGGATATCTACAGAAACTACATAAACTTTGTGACACAATGCAAAAAGAATTAATAAAAAATTAACAAAAAGAATTAAACGCCGGTGAGGGGGTTTCTCCGGCGAGGCCGAGGCCACGAGGTCGTCGAGGAGGCGTCTCCGGTGGTCGGGGACGACATCGGAGAGGTCTTGTCAACAGCGGCGGACCTCCGGCGTCCGTTGGTGGTGACGGCGAGGTGAGGGGGCGTCGGCGTTGAGCTCCACGAGCTCGGGATGGTGGTGGCCGAGGGGATCTCCGGCGTGGGTGGTGGTTACTGCGTTCTAGAGGGTCTTCGGCGGGGAAGAGGGCACCAGGTGACGGCAGAGAGTCTCCGGCGTTGATGGGCGGGGCCAGAGGGGGTCAGGGAGGAGAGTGGTGAGCAGCACGAGCGCCGGGAGTTTCGGAACTCCGGCGAGGTGTTGTGCGGCGCTCCGACGAGGGGAGCTCGGTGTTTGGGGCAAAAATGGGGTGCGGGTGAGGCTCCGGTATTTATAGGGGCCGCGGTGGTCGTAGAAATGGCAGGGAAGGGAAATCACGGCGGATTCCGCGGCGGCTCCGGCGAGATCTACTCGGGAGGGGACAAAGGGAGGGAGAGGAGGGAGGTGACCAGTGGTGGTTTCGGTTGGGTGGTGGGACCCGCATGCCAGAGAGAGAGAGAGGGAGAGATTAGCACGTCGGGCGGCTGATGCAGAGAGGTTTCGGGGGAGGGATCAGGGGCTGTGGGCCGGCTCGTTTAATACACGCGTTAACTCTTTTCTTTTATTAAATACCATAGCATTAAAAACAGCATTAAGACATTCAAAACTAGTGCAAAAAAGAAAGTTTTATATATCAGAATGATCAGGGAAATAAATTCCATTTAATGAACATTTTTCCACGGTCAATATAAGTACTTTTAAAAATTTTATTTTCAGAAAATGCCTAAATGGCTTTATTTATTTTTGCAAATATTTTTCAAATAACCCCTTGGGTTTATAGTTCAAATGCTTCACAAAAATACCCCTGGTTTGGAGTGTCATATTACTCCTCTCAAAAACTTGTCAAGGGGTTTGAATGCTTACAAATTTTGAATAGGGAATTCAAATATGAAAGTGAAACTCCATATGAGAAATTTTCAAATGGTTTTCAAATTCCCTTTCCAAATCTTTTCATGTTGAAGAAGTCATGTCATCTTCCCTCACCAATTTGAAAAGTAAGAAGTTGAATTCAAAAGAAAATGGGAAAGTCATTTTATTCCCTCTCATTCAAAAGTTTTCAAAAGTTTCAAATTTCACTCAATTTCAATCACTCAAGCAAACAAGCATTCATTCTAGTATTAATGATAACATTCCAAAATTTAGAATTTTGGGATGTTACAGGGGAGAGCAGGGGAGGCGAGACCGAGCGGCGCCGACGCTCGTCCCGACGACCCAGCCTGCCTCCGGTGGGGCCTCATCCATCGGAGCGGTCCGGAGAGAGCCCCGCACCCGGCTGGGAGTCCAATTTTCGCCTGGGAGCCGCAAGGCAAGTGGGGCCTCGACCACGGCGGAGTCCGACTACGACAGCCAGGGGGGAGTGGTGCTCCGGCCACTGAGAAGAAGGGAGGAGAGAGGGGAGGAGTTTGCGATGTCGGGGAAGAACACTAGAGCGACAGGGTCACAAGGGGAGCTCGGCTGCGTCCGAATTATGAACGGAGGCCGCCGGAGATCTCTGGCCATGGAAGCAAGGAGAGGGCATGGGGGAAACCAGGAGCGGGTCTGGGAGGTTTGTGGGAGGAGGGACGAGCGAAAGGAGGCGAGAGGGGCTCGTGGAAGGCCTCTTATAGGCGTGGTGCTGGTGCACCGTGGACCGAGGTCTGGCATGGTCGGGGTCGCTGCTAGAGCTCATGGGAGCAAGCTCAGGCATGTCCATGGTCGTCGTGGACTTGGTCCCGGGCCAGGGGAGGAAAGAGAGGGATCGGGGGAGGACCGAGTCCTCACGCGTGCGAGCATTCCCATTGGCGCGCTCGGGCGACCAGTGCGCGAGCGAGCGGAGGCCAGCAGAGGGGAAGAGAGGAGGGAGGACAGGGTCGTGGCATGTCCTGGACATTGGGGGCCTCGACTGGCACGCTGGAGGAGCCTGAGGTGGTCGGGGGCTTGGATTGGGGGGCGGCTTCAGTGCGGGGACGCACTGTAGCGTGCTCCAGAGCATGCATATTGCATGCCATGGCATGCAGCATGCGATCTGGGCATGCCCACCTTGTCCACTAGCACTTGGGGCTTCTGGAGATGCTCCATAGGCTAGGTGGGGGCCAAGGAGGGTAGAGGTAAGAGGGAGGGGAGGTAAATTGGTGTTGCCAATGCCTGTCTAGAGAGGAATTTTGGGCTTTTACCCTCCCAATAATTGATCTGAGGCCATGGGGTTCCTACTAGGGGTAGCTGGATGTCATGTGGAGGTGTGGTAAAAATTTGGTGTTAGGGAGAATAGTGGAAGGGGCCCAAACACCCAATTTGGTAAATGAGCAGAAGGTGTTTGATGAGAGTTGGGCCAAGTAAAGTAATTCCACTTGCCTTGATAATAAACATGATAAAACCATGGGTAAAAACAAGAGTGATCACAAGTTTTGAGCTCATTTGAGAAAAGTTGACAATACAAATGTTGTCAACCCTAGAAATGGACAGAATTGGGATTTCTAAGATCTAGCTATGCAATTCCATTCCCCTTGATGCACCACTTGATTTGGTGACATATTTTTGGGATTATGACATGCACAACAAGTTTGGGGCCCAATGCGGAAACTTGGCAATGAAATTTTACCAAATTCTTTAAATCAACAGAAATGGTTTTGAGGGGATTTGGACAAGTTAATATGATCTCCTTGATGCACCACTTGGTGTGGGTGCATTATTGGAGTATTATAACATGTCCACAAAATTTGAGCTTAAGGGGAGACAGTTGGTAAAGTAGAGCTGCTCAAATTTGGATTTGGACAGAGAGGGTTTTGGGATACTTTGGTGAACCAGAACAATTGGGATTGATATGAAATTTGGTGAGATGAACACATGCATCATATGTGACATGCTAGAATTTTCCTGGAATTTATTGAGAATATTTCTTATAGAAATATTTCAAATCCTTGAAATAGGCAGAAATGGTTTTGAAGGGTTTTTCCCATGATATTACCAAACCCTTGTGTTGAAACTCATATATGTGGAAAATATATGCCCACTGAGTTTCCCTAAATTTTCTCAAATATTTTTGAAACATTTAAATAATTTTTCCCTATGAAAAACCATTTCTGGCCTTAAGAAAAAGCTTTTAAATAAAATATGAAAATAATCTTTTAAAGTAATATTTTGTGGTTTTGGGAAGTTATATATATATTAGGTTCCAAATAAATCATTTGGGGGAAAAGAATCCACCCAATTTGAGGACTTGTAGTACAAATCCCAAATCTGGGGATTTTGAAAACCTAATTTAAATAAAACCATTTTGGTCAAAATAATATTTTGTAAAAATATAATTAAGTGCTAATAACATGACATGATCATTGGACAAGAGTGGGGATCGAGGAAAGAGGGTTTTTGAGATGAGGAGGGATTTTATGAATATAGAGCACTACTAAGCAAACAATAAATCAACAACCAAGTCAAGCATGACAAGCACACAAAAGTTTTAATTGGCCATGATTTTTGAGTCATGATATCTTAGTCATGAGGCAAATCACAGGGTGTGACATCGATCCCATAGGTGTTCGTTCCCCATGACAGTACGTGATTTCTTTATGACTAATTTGACACAATGGACATACGCATCTTCACCTTCTCATATTTGCTAGCCTCTTCGGTACCATGCATAAACCATTCTGATACGTCTCCAACGTATATATAATTTTTTCTTGTTCCATGCTGTTATATTATCAATCTTGGATGTTTTTTACAGTCATTTTATAACAACTTTACCTCATTTCTTGGGACTAACCTATTGACATAGTGCCAAAGTGCCAGTTGTTGTTTTTGCATGTTTTTTACTTCGCAGAAAATCAGTACCAAATAAAGCCCAAACACTGTGAATTTTTTTGGAGAATTGTTTTGGACCAGAAGACACCAAATGGGCCAAACAAGTTATAGAGATGAGGCCCAAGGTGGGGAGCACCCACCAGAGGCCCCTGGAGCGACCTGGTCGGTGGTGCCCACCTCGGGACCCCCATCCAACGACTATGGTCTCTATAAATTCTCAAATATTCAGAAAAACCTAGAGGATTCGACGAAACACAATTCCAACCGCCGCAAGTTCCAGAACCTCGAGATCCAATATAACACCATCACGGAGGGGTTCATCTTCATCATAGCTGCCTCTCCGATGATGCGTGAGTAGTCCACCATAGGCCTACGGGTCCTAGGCAGTAGCTAGATGGCTTCCTCTCTCTCTTATTATTCTCAATACAATGGTCTCTTGGAGATCTATTTGATGTAATGACTTTTGTTATGTGTTTGTTGGGATCCGATGAATTTTGAGTTCATGATCAGTTTCTATCCTTGAATATGATTTGAATATTCTTTGATATCTTATTTGCATGATTACTTATAGCCTCATATTTATTCTTCTAATCTATGGTTTAGTTAGGCTAACTAGATCGTTTTTTCTTGCCATGGGAAGAGGTGCCTTGTGATGGGTTCAATCTTGCGGTGTTCTTTGCAAGTGACAGAAGGGGCAGCAAGGCACGCATGTATCGTTGCCATTAAGGGTAACAAGATGGGGTCGGTTCCTACATGAATAGATCCTGTCTACATCATGTCACCAATCTTATTACATTACTCCATTTTCCCATGAACTTAATACACTAGATGCATGCTGGATAGCGGTCGATGTGTGGAGTCATAGAAGTAGATGCAGAATCGTTTTGTTCTACTTATCTTGGATGTGATGCCTATATAATGATCATTGGATGGATATCATAATGATTATTTGATCTTCTATCAATTGCCCAACAGTAATTTGTTCACCCATCGTGCGCTATACTCATGAGAGAAGCCACTAGTGAAACCTACGGCCCCCGGGTCTATTTTTCCAACATATTGCTTTCCCATCTACCATTTTGCCCTTTTATTTTCAGCTCTATTAATCCAAAAAATACCCTGCTGCAATTTTTGTTTACCTATTTTATTTTGTGTTCTTGCAAGATCTATTTGCCAAAACTATCACTACCTTATCTATCTTTTTACCATTGAGAGCTTGACAACCTCTCTTACGTGTGGGGTTGCACGTATTTGTTACTTGTGTGCAGGTGTTGTTTACGTAGGTGTATGATCTTCCTGTACGGATTCATATCTTGTTTTCATAACTGAGGGAAATACTTACCGTCGATGTGTTGCATCATCCCTTCCTCTTTGGGGAAATACTGATGCGGTCTCAAGCCATGTCAAAGGAAATTCTGGTGCCGTTTCCGGGGAGGAAGCAATCTCATCTTCCAAGTTCCTAATCAAAAAAGTATCATATCCTTGCAATTTACATTATTCGCCCTCTTTCTCATTTGTCAATTTCCCGTTTGATCATTTGCTTATTTGCCACCATGAGTGATTTTGGTATGGCGGAAACGGATTGTGGCAGGACTCCTAAAATTGAACGTTCTGGTAATCTAGATACTAAAACATTTGTTTTGGGGCAAGGGAATGTTATAGGAAAAGAACTATCGAAGAATTTTTCAATTGTTTTGGAAATTTGACTCTTGATGATGCTCCTATACTTAAAAGAACTAAAACCTATGCGGAGGCTATTTCAGCACTAGTTCTGAAACTTGAAAATAGGTTTATCCACACACATCCTACCTTGCAAACATTGTTTTATGAGCTACCTGTTCAAAAGGATCCTCAAGCCAAAAAGTTAGCTACACTTGTTCTTATGAATTAATTTGATCACATAAGATGAGAAGCTAGGGAAATTTTTGATCATTTTGATAAGAGCCTTGAAAAACCGGTAATCGACGAGATCCTTTATGAAAGCGATTACATGTTAAGATATTTTCTTGGGAATTATCAAATTTTTGATGAAAATCTTAAAAAGGAGGTCCCCGTTTTAGATATGATCCAACAACTTTTAATGATTTTAATCAACAATACTTTTGGATTGTAGCTAGTAATCAAAGAGGATATATAGATGGACAACTTGATAGTGCTAAAACTTCTATGGATAATGTGTTTAAAGTTGTATTTACAAATCCTTTGGATGACAATACATCTATGAAGAAAAATAATAAAGATGACAACACTTGAATCTGTGTGTTATGCCTAGCTAGGGACGTAAAACAATAGCGCTTGTTGGGTGGCAACCCAATGAATAAAATATTTATATCGTTTACTTTCTGTTTTTGAGTGTTTGAACAATTATGATTGTGTTATGATTGTCTTTTTATGTTTTATTTAGTTTTTGTACCAAGTAAAGCCTTTAGGATGATTCATAAGATGAGTAGAAACAATGCTGAATCTGAAATAGAAACTTTGTCTCCAGTGCACGAATTTTGATTTTTTACAAGAATGTGAGAATGAGCTGAAATTTTAACACAATATTTCTATACCAATTATTTATGTTTTTCTTATTTTTCAGAAGTTTTAGAGTTACATATGTATGGTTAGAGTGCAGATTACTACTGAATGTTCTGCCTGAAACAGATTCTCTTTTTGTTGCATTATGTGCCTGTTTTATTGAATCTATGGCTTGTATTGGAGGGTATAAGTCTTGGTAAAGTGAGAATACAGTAGATATAATGCAATAATAAAATATGAATGGGTTTACAACAATACTTAGAGTGGTAATTTTCTTTATTATACTAATGGATTTCATGAGAATTTGGTTAAGTTTTGTGTGATTGAAGTTTTCAAGTTTTGGGTGAGATCATGATGGATGAAGGAATAAGGAGTAAGAAGAGCCTAAGATTGGGGATGCTACAGCACCCCAAGATATTATCCAAAGGGTATCAAGAAACTAAGCTTGGGGATGGCCCGAGTGGCATCCCCTCTTTCTTCTAACAACCAAAGGTATTTTACTTGGAACTATATTTTTATTCGTCACATATCATGAGTTTTGCTTGGAGCGTCTTGTATATTTGCTTTATTTGCTTTTATACTTTCTGCACAAACCTATTTGAGAGGGCTAAAATTATGCTATGATTTACTAAATTTTCTCTATATGCTTGACTTAAATCAATTGAGCTATGAAATTTCTCTAGTTCTTCACTTATATCTTTTTGAGCACGTCGTGCTTTTACATGTTTGTAGAAATGCTCTCATGCTTCACTTATATTAATTTGAGAGTTAGTAATTTTAAAGAAATCCTCTCATGCTTCAATTATATTATTTTGAGAGATGAAACTTTTATGCTCATGTTCTTCACTTATATCCATGTGAGCTTGTAAAAAGCAATGGCTGTCGGTGCACGACACCTATGGGACCGCGAGGATACCTTCGTGGTTCGGCGGGGAGGAGGTATGCACAAAGAGTAGATCAAACGAATGGCGCGAGGGGAGATTTTTACCCAGGTTTGGGCTACTGAGGAGCGTAAAATCCTACTCCTGCTTTTGTGTATTATGGTTGTTGGGTTCTGGCTACAGGAGCGCTATGTGATGAACTGTACACAGCCGCTATGCGTCTGAGCCACAAGGTCGAAGAAGATCCCCCTCGCTTCATAACGCCTTGGGCCTCCTTTTATATGACTAAGGGGTCTCAAACTATGGCGTATAGTACATACACGAGGTGTATAGTTGCTACAGTGTTATCATACCTCACACTGTCGGCATAGGACAAACGCATTTAATGCTCCGTCAGGAGTCCCCGACCTTGTACGGATGAGGCAGGAGCCCGTCCCATCGACACCGCTCAACCTCCTCCATCACCAGCGCCTTGAAACGTATTCTGGAGGGATGACACCTGGTCTCTATGCTGGCAGGATGGTGAGGTCTTGCCGGGTGCCCCTCTTGCTGGGGCTCTATAAGTTGTCCAACAAGATCTTGCCGGGGTCCCAACTTTTGGTCTTCGGTCTTGTGGTTGCAGGTCTTCTCTTAGGAAGGCTCGCTTCTCAGAAACTCTATCTAGATCTTGCCGGCCTTGAGCTTGCTGGTGATGTGTAGGCCTGTTCCCGACAAGTAATCCATGCCCGAAAACCCGGGTCCTGGATATGTCCTATAAGTGGATTTCTTCTCTACCATGCCCTTCCCGTCTAGAGGCTACGACTTGCTGGGGCGTGTCCAGGGGTAGTGAATACCCCCTGTTC